>OX451741.1:399852498-402252498 GCA_948472305.1 Vicia faba
GCCTTATCATTTTCGAAGGTAGTTCGTTGTTGAGATTTTTTTACTCCAACGGATGGTATCCTTGTCATTATGGATGGTAGTTTGTTGTTGAGATTTTGTTACTCCAATGGATGGTAGAATTGTCATTGTGGAAGGTAGTTCGATGTTGAGATTGTGTTACTCCAATGGATTGTAGCCTTGTCAATATGGATGGTAGTTCGTTGTTGAGATTTTGTTACTCCAATGGATGGTAGCCTTGTCATTATGGAAGGTAGTTCGCTATTGAGAATTTTTTAATCCAATGGATGGTATCCTTGTAATTATGGATGGTAGTTTGTTGTTGAGATTTTATTACTCCAATGGATGGTAGCCTTGTCATTTTGGAAGGTAGTTCGTTGTTGAGATTTTTTTACTCCAAGGATGGTAGCCTTATCATTTTCGAAGGTAGTTCGTTGTTGAGAATTTTTTACTCCAATGGATGGTATCCTTGTCATTATGGATGGTAGTTTGTCGTTGAGATTTTATTACTCATATGGATGGTAGCCTTGTCATTTTGGAAGATAGTTCGTTGTTGAGATTTTGTTACTCCAATGGATGGTAGACTTGTCATTGTGGAAGGTAGTTCATTGTTGAGATTTTGTTACTCCAATGGATTGTAGCCTTGTCAATATGGAAGGTAGTTCGTTGTTGAGATTTTTTTACTCCAATGGATGGTAGCCTTGTTATTATGGAAGGTAGTTCATTTTTTAGATTTTGTTACTCCATTGGATGGTAGGCTTGTCATTATGAAAGGTAGTTCGTTGTTGAGATTTTTTTACTCCAATGTATGGTAGCTTTGTCATTATGGAAGGTAGTTCGTTGTTGAAATTTTGTTACTCCAATGGATGGTAGACTTGTCATTGTGGAAGGTAGTTCGTTGTTCAGATTTTGTTACTCCAATGGATGGTAGCCTTGTCATTATGGAAGGTAGTTCGTTGTTGAGATTTTGTTACTTTAATGGATGGTAGCCTTGTCATTGTGGAAGGTAGTTTCTTGTTGAGATTTTGTAACTCTAATTGATGGTATCCGTGTCATTACGTAAGGTAGTTAATTATTGAGATTTTGTTTCTCCAATGGATGATAGCATTGTCATTATGGAAGGTATTTCATTTTTGAGATTTTGTTACATAAATGGATGGTAGCCTTGTCATTATGGAAGGTAGTTCATTGTTGAGATTTGGTTACTCCAATGGATGGTAGCCTTGTCATTATAAAAGGTAGTTCGTTATTGGGATTTTATTACCCCAATAAATGGTCGCCTTGTTATTATGGAAGGTAGTTCATTTTTGAGATTTTGTTACTCCATTGGGTGGTAGCCTTGTCATTATTAAAGGTAGTTCGTTGTTGAGATTTTTTTACTCCATTGTCTGGTAGTTTTGTCATTATGGAAGGTAGTTCGTTGTTGAGATTTTGTTACTCCAATGGATGGTAGAATTGTCATTGTGGAAGGTAGTTCGATGTTGAGATTGTGTTACTCCAATGGATTGTAGCCTTGTCAATATGGATGGTAGTTCGTTGTTGAGATTTTGTTACTCCAATGGATGGTAGCCTTGTCATTATGGAAGGTAGTTCACTGTTGAGATTTTTTTAATCCAATGGATGTTATCCTTGTCATTATGGATGGTAGTTTGTTGTTGAGAATTTATTACTCCAATGGATGGTAGCCTTTTCATTTTGCAAGGTAGTTCGTTGTTGAGATTTTTTTACTCCATGGATGGTAGCCTTATCATTTTCGAAGGTAGTTTGTTGTTGAGATTTTTTTACTCCAATGGATGGTATCCTTGTCATTATGGATGGTAGTTTGTCGTTGAGATTTTATTACTCATATGGATGGTAGCCTTGTCATTTTGGAAGATAGTTCGTTGTTGAGATTTTGTTACTCCAATGGATGGTAGACTTGTCATTGTGGAAGGTAGTTCGTTGTTGAGATTTTGTTACTCCAATGGATTGTAGCCTTGTCAATATGGAAGGTAGTTCGTTGTTGAGATTTTTTTACTCCAATGGATGGTAGCCTTGTTATTATGGAAGGTAGTTCATTTTTTAGATTTTGTTACTCCATTGGATGGTAGGCTTGTCATTATGAAAGGTAGTTCGTTGTTGAGATTTTTTTACTCCAATGTATGGTAGCTTTGTCATTATGGAAGGTAGTTCGTTGTTGAAATTTTGTTACTCCAATGGATGGTAGACTTGTCATTGTGGAAGGTAGTTCGTTGTTCAGATTTTGTTACTCCAATGGATGGTAGCCTTGTCATTATGGAAGGTAGTTCGTTGTTGAGATTTTGTTACTTTAATGGATGGTAGCCTTGTCATTGTGGAAGGTAGTTTCTTGTTGAGATTTTGTAACTCTAATTGATGGTATCCGTGTCATTACGTAAGGTAGTTAATTATTGAGATTTTGTTTCTCCAATGGATGATAGCATTGTCATTATGGAAGGTATTTCATTTTTGAGATTTTGTTACATAAATGGATGGTAGCCTTGTCATTATGGAAGGTAGTTCATTGTTGAGATTTGGTTACTCCAATGGATGGTAGCCTTGTCATTATAAAAGGTAGTTCGTTATTGGGATTTTATTACCCCAATAAATGGTCGCCTTGTTATTATGGAAGGTAGTTCATTTTTGAGATTTTGTTACTCCATTGGGTGGTAGCCTTGTCATTATTAAAGGTAGTTCGTTGTTGAGATTTTTTTACTCCATTGTCTGGTAGTTTTGTCATTATGGAAGGTAGTTCGTTGTTGAGATTTTGTTACTCCAATGGATGGTAGAATTGTCATTGTGGAAGGTAGTTCGATGTTGAGATTGTGTTACTCCAATGGATTGTAGCCTTGTCAATATGGATGGTAGTTCGTTGTTGAGATTTTGTTACTCCAATGGATGGTAGCCTTGTCATTATGGAAGGTAGTTCACTGTTGAGATTTTTTTAATCCAATGGATGTTATCCTTGTCATTATGGATGGTAGTTTGTTGTTGAGAATTTATTACTCCAATGGATGGTAGCCTTTTCATTTTGCAAGGTAGTTCGTTGTTGAGATTTTTTTACTCCATGGATGGTAGCCTTATCATTTTCGAAGGTAGTTTGTTGTTGAGATTTTTTTACTCCAATGGATGGTATCCTTGTCTTTATGGATGGTAGTTTGTTGTTGAGATTTTATTACTCCAATGGATGGTAGCCTTGTCATTTTGGAAGGTAGTTCGTTGTTGAGATTTTGTTACTCCAATGGATGGTAGACATGTCATTATGGAAGGTAGTTCGTTGTTGAGATTTTGTTACTCCAATGGATTGTAGCCTTGTCAATATGGAAGGTAGTTCATTTTTGAGATTTTTTTACTCCAATGGATGGTAGCCTTGTTATTATGGAAGGTAGTTCATTTTTTAGATTTTGTTTCTCCATTGGATGGTAGGCTTGTCATTATGAAAGGTAGTTTGTTGTTGAGATTTTTTTACTCCAATGTATGGTAGCTTTGTCATTATGGAAGGTAGTTCGTTGTTGAGATTTTGTTACTCCAATGGATGGTAGACTTGTCATTGTGGAAGGTAGTTCGTTGTTCAGATTTTGTTACTCCAATGGATGGTAGCCTTGTCATTATGGAAGGTAGTTCGTTGTTGAGATTTTGTTACTTTAATGGATGGTAGCCTTGTCATTGTGGAAGGTAGTTTGTTGTTGAGATTTTGTAACTCTAATTGATGGTATCCGTGTCATTACGTAAGGTAGTTAATTATTGAGATTTTGTTTCTCCAATGGATGATAGCCTTGTCATTATGGAAGGTATTTCATTTTTGAGATTTTGTTACATAAATGGATTGTAGCCTTGTCATTATGGAAGGTAGTTCATTGTTGAGATTTGGTTACTCCAATGGATGGTAGCCTTGTCATTATAAAAGGTAGTTCGTTATTGGGATTTTATTACCCCAATGGATGGTCGCTTTGTTATTATGGAAGGTAGTTCATTTTTGAGATTTTGTTACTCCAATGGATGGTAGACTTGTCATTGTGGAAGGTAGTTCGATGTTGAGATTGTGTTACTCCAATGGATTGTAGCCTTGTCAATATGGATGGTAGTTCGTTGTTGAGATTTTGTTACTCCAATGGATGGTAGCCTTGTCATTATGGAAGGTAGTTCACTGTTGAGATTTTTTTAATCCAATGGATGTTATCCTTGTCATTATGGATGGTAGTTTGTTGTTGAGATTTTATTACTCCAATGGATGGTAGCCTTTTCATTTAGGAAGGTAGTTCTTTGTTGAGATTTTTTTACTCCATGGATGGTAGCCTTATCATTTTCAAAGGTAGTTCGTTGTTGAGATTTTTTTACTCCAACGGATGGTATCCTTGTCATTATGGATGGTAGTTTGTTGTTGAGATTTTATTACTTCAATGGATGGTAGCCTTGTCATTTTGGAAGGTAGTTCGTTGTTGAGATTTTTTTACTCCAATGGATGGTATCCTTGTCATTATGGATGGTAGTTTGTCGTTGAGATTTTATTACTTATATGGATGGTAGCCTTGTCATTTTGGAAGATAGTTCGTTGTTGAGATTTTGTTACTCCAATGGATGGTAGACTTGTCATTGTGGAAGGTAGTTCGTTGTTGAGATTTTGTTACTCCAATGGATTGTAGCCTTGTCAATATGGAAGGTAGTTCGTTGTTGAGATTTTTTTAATCCAATGGATGGTAGCCTTGTTATTATGGAAGGTAGTTCATTTTTTAGATTTTGTTACTCCATTGGATGGTAGGCTTGTCATTATGAAAGGTAGTTGGTTGTTGAGATTTTTTTACTCCAATGTATGGTAGCTTTGTCATTATGGAAGGTAGTTTGTTGTTGAGATTTTGTTACTCCAATGGATGGTAGACTTGTCATTGTGGAAGGTAGTTCGTTGTTCAGATTTTGTTACTCCAATGGATGGTAGCCTTGTCATTATGGAAGGTAGTTCGTGGTTGAGATTTTGTTACTTTAATGGATGGTAGCCTTGTCATTGTGGAAGGTAGTTTGTTGTTGAGATTTTGTAACTCCAATTGATGGTATCCGTGTCATTATGTAAGGTAGTTAATTATTGAGATTTTGTTTCTCCAATGGATGATAGCCTTGTCATTATGGAAGGTATTTCATTTTTAAGATTTTGTTACATAAATGGATGGTAGCCTTGTCATTATGGAAGGTAGTTCGTTGTTGAGATTTTGTTACTCCAATGGATTGTAGCCTTGTCAATATGGAAGGTAGTTCGTTGTTGAGATTTTTTTACTCCAATGGATGGTAGCCTTGTTATTATGGAAGGTAGTTCATTTTTTAGATTTTGTTACTCCATTGGATGGTAGGCTTGTCATTATGAAAGGTAGTTTGTTGTTGAGATTTTTTTACTCCAATGTATGGTAGCTTTGTCATTATGGAAGGTAGTTCGCTGTTGAGATTTTGTTACTCCAATGGATGGTAGACTTGTCATTGTGGAAGGTAGTTCGTTGTTCAGATTTTGTTACTCCAATGGATGGTAGCCTTGTCATTATGGAAGGTAGTTCGTTGTTGAGATTTTGTTACTTTAATGGATGGTAGCCTTGTCATTGTGGAAGGTAGTTTGTTGTTGAGATTTTGTAACTCTAATTGATGATATCCGTGTCATTACGTAAGGTAGTTAATTATTGAGATTTTGTTTCTCCAATGGATGATAGCCTTGTCATTATGGAAGGTATTTCATTTTTGAGATTTTGTTACATAAATGGATTGTAGCCTTGTCATTATGGAAGGTAGTTCATTGTTGAGATTTGGTTACTCCAATGGATGGTAGCCTTGTCATTATAAAAGGTAGTTCGTTATTGGGATTTTATTACCCCAATGGATGGTCGCTTTGTTATTATGGAAGGTAGTTCATTTTTGAGATTTTGTTACTCCAATGGATGGTAGCCTTGTCATTATGTAAGGTAGTTAATTATTGAGATTTTGTTTCTCCAATGGATGATAGCCTTGTCATTATGGAAGGTATTTCATTTTTAAGATTTTGTTACATAAATGGATGGTAGCCTTGTCATTATGGAAGGTAGTTCGTTGTTGAGATTTTGTTACTCCAATGGATTGTAGCCTTGTCAATATGGAAGGTAGTTCGTTGTTGAGATTTTTTTACTCCAATGGATGGTAGCCTTGTTATTATGGAAGGTAGTTCATTTTTTAGATTTTGTTACTCCATTGGATGGTAGGCTTGTCATTATGAAAGGTAGTTTGTTGTTGAGATTTTTTTACTCCAATGTATGGTAGCTTTGTCATTATGGAAGGTAGTTCGTTGTTGAGATTTTGTTACTCCAATGGATGGTAGACTTGTCATTGTGGAAGGTAGTTCGTTGTTGAGATTTTGTTACTCCAATGGATGGTAGACTTGTCATTGTGGAAGGTAGTTCGTTGTTGAGATTTTGTTACTCCAATGGATTGTAGCCTTGTCAATATGGAAGGTAGTTCGTTGTTGAGATTTTTTTACTCCAATGGATGGTAGCCTTGTTATTATGGAAGGTAGTTCATTTTTTAGATTTTGTTACTCCATTGGATGGTAGGCTTGTCATTATGAAAGGTAGTTCGTTGTTGAGATTTTTTTACTCCAATGTATGGTAGCTTTGTCATTATGGAAGGTAGTTCGTTGTTGAAATTTTGTTACTCCAATGGATGGTAGACTTGTCATTGTGGAAGGTAGTTCGTTGTTCAGATTTTGTTACTCCAATGGATGGTAGCCTTGTCATTATGGAAGGTAGTTCGTTGTTGAGATTTTGTTACTTTAATGGATGGTAGCCTTGTCATTGTGGAAGGTAGTTTCTTGTTGAGATTTTGTAACTCTAATTGATGGTATCCGTGTCATTACGTAAGGTAGTTAATTATTGAGATTTTGTTTCTCCAATGGATGATAGCATTGTCATTATGGAAGGTATTTCATTTTTGAGATTTTGTTACATAAATGGATGGTAGCCTTGTCATTATGGAAGGTAGTTCATTGTTGAGATTTGGTTACTCCAATGGATGGTAGCCTTGTCATTATAAAAGGTAGTTCGTTATTGGGATTTTATTACCCCAATAAATGGTCGCCTTGTTATTATGGAAGGTAGTTCATTTTTGAGATTTTGTTACTCCATTGGGTGGTAGCCTTGTCATTATTAAAGGTAGTTCGTTGTTGAGATTTTTTTACTCCATTGTCTGGTAGTTTTGTCATTATGGAAGGTAGTTCGTTGTTGAGATTTTGTTACTCCAATGGATGGTAGAATTGTCATTGTGGAAGGTAGTTCGATGTTGAGATTGTGTTACTCCAATGGATTGTAGCCTTGTCAATATGGATGGTAGTTCGTTGTTGAGATTTTGTTACTCCAATGGATGGTAGCCTTGTCATTATGGAAGGTAGTTCACTGTTGAGATTTTTTTAATCCAATGGATGTTATCCTTGTCATTATGGATGGTAGTTTGTTGTTGAGAATTTATTACTCCAATGGATGGTAGCCTTTTCATTTTGCAAGGTAGTTCGTTGTTGAGATTTTTTTACTCCATGGATGGTAGCCTTATCATTTTCGAAGGTAGTTTGTTGTTGAGATTTTTTTACTCCAATGGATGGTATCCTTGTCTTTATGGATGGTAGTTTGTTGTTGAGATTTTATTACTCCAATGGATGGTAGCCTTGTCATTTTGGAAGGTAGTTCGTTGTTGAGATTTTGTTACTCCAATGGATGGTAGACATGTCATTGTGGAAGGTAGTTCGTTGTTGAGATTTTGTTACTCCAATGGATTGTAGCCTTGTCAATATGGAAGGTAGTTCATTTTTGAGATTTTTTTACTCCAATGGATGGTAGCCTTGTTATTATGGAAGGTAGTTCATTTTTTAGATTTTGTTTCTCCATTGGATGGTAGGCTTGTCATTATGAAAGGTAGTTTGTTGTTGAGATTTTTTTACTCCAATGTATGGTAGCTTTGTCATTATGGAAGGTAGTTCGTTGTTGAGATTTTGTTACTCCAATGGATGGTAGACTTGTCATTGTGGAAGGTAGTTCGTTGTTCAGATTTTGTTACTCCAATGGATGGTAGCCTTGTCATTATGGAAGGTAGTTCGTTGTTGAGATTTTGTTACTTTAATGGATGGTAGCCTTGTCATTGTGGAAGGTAGTTTGTTGTTGAGATTTTGTAACTCTAATTGATGGTATCCGTGTCATTACGTAAGGTAGTTAATTATTGAGATTTTGTTTCTCCAATGGATGATAGCCTTGTCATTATGGAAGGTATTTCATTTTTGAGATTTTGTTACATAAATGGATTGTAGCCTTGTCATTATGGAAGGTAGTTCATTGTTGAGATTTGGTTACTCCAATGGATGGTAGCCTTGTCATTATAAAAGGTAGTTCGTTATTGGGATTTTATTACCCCAATGGATGGTCGCTTTGTTATTATGGAAGGTAGTTCATTTTTGAGATTTTGTTACTCCAATGGATGGTAGACTTGTCATTGTGGAAGGTAGTTCGATGTTGAGATTGTGTTACTCCAATGGATTGTAGCCTTGTCAATATGGATGGTAGTTCGTTGTTGAGATTTTGTTACTCCAATGGATGGTAGCCTTGTCATTATGGAAGGTAGTTCACTGTTGAGATTTTTTTAATCCAATGGATGTTATCCTTGTCATTATGGATGGTAGTTTGTTGTTGAGATTTTATTACTCCAATGGATGGTAGCCTTTTCATTTAGGAAGGTAGTTCTTTGTTGAGATTTTTTTACTCCATGGATGGTAGCCTTATCATTTTCAAAGGTAGTTCGTTGTTGAGATTTTTTTACTCCAACGGATGGTATCCTTGTCATTATGGATGGTAGTTTGTTGTTGAGATTTTATTACTTCAATGGATGGTAGCCTTGTCATTTTGGAAGGTAGTTCGTTGTTGAGATTTTTTTACTCCAATGGATGGTATCCTTGTCATTATGGATGGTAGTTTGTCGTTGAGATTTTATTACTTATATGGATGGTAGCCTTGTCATTTTGGAAGATAGTTCGTTGTTGAGATTTTGTTACTCCAATGGATGGTAGACTTGTCATTGTGGAAGGTAGTTCGTTGTTGAGATTTTGTTACTCCAATGGATTGTAGCCTTGTCAATATGGAAGGTAGTTCGTTGTTGAGATTTTTTTACTCCAATGGATGGTAGCCTTGTTATTATGGAAGGTAGTTCATTTTTTAGATTTTGTTACTCCATTGGATGGTAGGCTTGTCATTATGAAAGGTAGTTGGTTGTTGAGATTTTTTTACTCCAATGTATGGTAGCTTTGTCATTATGGAAGGTAGTTTGTTGTTGAGATTTTGTTACTCCAATGGATGGTAGACTTGTCATTGTGGAAGGTAGTTCGTTGTTCAGATTTTGTTACTCCAATGGATGGTAGCCTTGTCATTATGGAAGGTAGTTCGTGGTTGAGATTTTGTTACTTTAATGGATGGTAGCCTTGTCATTGTGGAAGGTAGTTTGTTGTTGAGATTTTGTAACTCCAATTGATGGTATCCGTGTCATTATGTAAGGTAGTTAATTATTGAGATTTTGTTTCTCCAATGGATGATAGCCTTGTCATTATGGAAGGTATTTCATTTTTAAGATTTTGTTACATAAATGGATGGTAGCCTTGTCATTATGGAAGGTAGTTCGTTGTTGAGATTTTGTTACTCCAATGGATTGTAGCCTTGTCAATATGGAAGGTAGTTCGTTGTTGAGATTTTTTTACTCCAATGGATGGTAGCCTTGTTATTATGGAAGGTAGTTCATTTTTTAGATTTTGTTACTCCATTGGATGGTAGGCTTGTCATTATGAAAGGTAGTTTGTTGTTGAGATTTTTTTACTCCAATGTATGGTAGCTTTGTCATTATGGAAGGTAGTTCGTTGTTGAGATTTTGTTACTCCAATGGATGGTAGACTTGTCATTGTGGAAGGTAGTTCGTTGTTCAGATTTTGTTACTCCAATGGATGGTAGCCTTGTCATTATGGAAGGTAGTTCGTTGTTGAGATTTTGTTACTTTAATGGATGGTAGCCTTGTCATTGTGGAAGGTAGTTTGTTGTTGAGATTTTGTAACTCTAATTGATGATATCCGTGTCATTACGTAAGGTAGTTAATTATTGAGATTTTGTTTCTCCAATGGATGATAGCCTTGTCATTATGGAAGGTATTTCATTTTTGAGATTTTGTTACATAAATGGATTGTAGCCTTGTCATTATGGAAGGTAGTTCATTGTTGAGATTTGGTTACTCCAATGGATGGTAGCCTTGTCATTATAAAAGGTAGTTCGTTATTGGGATTTTATTACCCCAATGGATGGTCGCTTTGTTATTATGGAAGGTAGTTCATTTTTGAGATTTTGTTACTCCAATGGATGGTAGACTTGTCATTGTGGAAGGTAGTTCGATGTTGAGATTGTGTTACTCCAATGGATTGTAGCCTTGTCAATATGGATGGTAGTTCGTTGTTGAGATTTTGTTACTCCAATGGATGGTAGCCTTGTCATTATGGAAGGTAGTTCACTGTTGAGATTTTTTTAATCCAATGGATGTTATCCTTGTCATTATGGATGGTAGTTTGTTGTTGAGATTTTATTACTCCAATGGATGGTAGCCTTTTCATTTAGGAAGGTAGTTCTTTGTTGAGATTTTTTTACTCCATGGATGGTAGCCTTATCATTTTCAAAGGTAGTTCGTTGTTGAGATTTTTTTACTCCAACGGATGGTATCCTTGTCATTATGGATGGTAGTTTGTTGTTGAGATTTTATTACTTCAATGGATGGTAGCCTTGTCATTTTGGAAGGTAGTTCGTTGTTGAGATTTTTTTACTCCAATGGATGGTATCCTTGTCATTATGGATGGTAGTTTGTCGTTGAGATTTTATTACTTATATGGATGGTAGCCTTGTCATTTTGGAAGATAGTTCGTTGTTGAGATTTTGTTACTCCAATGGATGGTAGACTTGTCATTGTGGAAGGTAGTTCGTTGTTGAGATTTTGTTACTCCAATGGATTGTAGCCTTGTCAATATGGAAGGTAGTTCGTTGTTGAGATTTTTTTACTCCAATGGATGGTAGCCTTGTTATTATGGAAGGTAGTTCATTTTTTAGATTTTGTTACTCCATTGGATGGTAGGCTTGTCATTATGAAAGGTAGTTGGTTGTTGAGATTTTTTTACTCCAATGTATGGTAGCTTTGTCATTATGGAAGGTAGTTTGTTGTTGAGATTTTGTTACTCCAATGGATGGTAGACTTGTCATTGTGGAAGGTAGTTCGTTGTTCAGATTTTGTTACTCCAATGGATGGTAGCCTTGTCATTATGGAAGGTAGTTCGTGGTTGAGATTTTGTTACTTTAATGGATGGTAGCCTTGTCATTGTGGAAGGTAGTTTGTTGTTGAGATTTTGTAACTCCAATTGATGGTATCCGTGTCATTATGTAAGGTAGTTAATTATTGAGATTTTGTTTCTCCAATGGATGATAGCCTTGTCATTATGGAAGGTATTTCATTTTTAAGATTTTGTTACATAAATGGATGGTAGCCTTGTCATTATGGAAGGTAGTTCATTGTTGAGATTTGGTTACTCCAATAGATGGTAGCCTTGTCATTATAAAAGGTAGTTCGTTATTGGGATTTTATTACCCCAATGGATGGTCGCCTTGTTATTATGGAAGGTAGTTCATTTTTGAGATTTTGTTACTCCATTGGATGGTAGCCTTGTTATTATGAAAGGTAGTTCGTTGTTGAGATTTTTTTACTCCATTGTCTGGTAGTTTTGTCATTATGGAAGGTAGTTCGTTGTTGAGATTTTGTTACTCCAATGGATGGTAGACTTGTCATTATGGAAGGTAGTTCGATGTTGAGATTGTGTTACTCCAATGGATTGTAGCCTTGTCAATATGGATGGTAGTGCGTTGTTGAGATTTTGTTACTCCAATGGATGGTAGCCTTGTCATTATGGAAGGTAGTTCGCTGTTGAGATTTTTTTAATCCAATGGATGGTATCCTTGTCATTATGGATGGTAGTTTGTTGTTGAGATTTTATTACTCCAATGGATGGTAGCCTTGTCATTTTGGAAGGTAGTTCGTTGTTGAGATTTTTTTACTCCATGGATGGTAGCCTTGTCATTTTCGAAGGTAGTTCGTTGTTGAGATTTTGTTACTCCAATGGATGGTATCCTTGTCATTATGGATGGTAGTTTGTTGTTGAGATTTTATTACTCCAATGGATGGTAGCCTTGTCATTTTGGAAGGTAGTTCGTTGTTGAGATTTTGTTACTCCAATGGATGGTAGACTTGTCATTGTGGAAGGTAGTTCGTTGTTGAGATTTTGTTACTCCAATGGATTGTAGCCTTGTCAATATGGAAGGTAGTTCGTTGTTGAGATTTTTTTACTCCAATGGATGGTAGCCTTGTTATTATGGAAGGTAGTTCATTTTTTAGATTTTGTTACTCCATTGGATGGTAGGCTTGTCATTATGAAAGGTAGTTTGTTGTTGAGATTTTTTTACTCCAATGTATGGTAGCTTTGTCATTATGGAAGGTAGTTCGTTGTTGAGATTTTGTTACTCCAATGGATGGTAGACTTGTCATTGTGGAAGGTAGTTCGTTGTTCAGATTTTGTTACTCCAATGGATGGTAGCTTTGTCATTATGGAAGGTAGTTCATTGTTGAGATTTTGTTACTTTAATGGATGGTAGCCTTGTCATTGTGGAAGGTAGTTTGTTGTTGAGATTTTGTAACTCTAATTGATGGTATCCGTGTCATTACGTAAGGTAGTTAATTATTGAGATTTTGTTTCTCCAATGGATGATAGCCTTGTCATTATGGAAGGTATTTCATTTTTGAGATTTTGTTACATAAATGGATGGTAGCCTTGTCATTATGGAAGGTAGTTCATTGTTGAGATTTGGTTACTCCAATGGATGGTAGCCTTGTCATTATAAAAGGTAGTTCGTTATTGGGATTTTATTACCCCAATGGATGGTCGCTTTGTTATTATGGAAGGTAGTTCATTTTTGAGACTTTGTTACTCCATTGGATGGTAGCCTTGTCATTATGAAAGGTAGTTCGTTGTTGGGATTTTTTTACTCCATTGTCTGGTAGTTTTGTCATTATGGAAGGTAGTTCGTTGTTGAGATTTTGTTACTCCAATGGATGGTAGACTTGTCATTGTGGAAGGTAGTTCGATGTTGAGATTGTGTTACTCCAATGGATTGTAGCCTTGTCAATATGGATGGTAGTTCGTTGTTGAGATTTTGTTACTCCAATGGATGGTAGCCTTGTCATTATGGAAGGTAGTTCACTGTTGAGATTTTTTTAATCCAATGGATGTTATCCTTGTCATTATGGATGGTAGTTTGTTGTTGAGATTTTATTACTCCAATGGATGGTAGCCTTTTCATTTTGGAAGGTAGTTCTTTGTTGAGATTTTTTTACTCCATGGATGGTAGCCCTATCATTTTCGAAGGTAGTTCGTTGTTGAGATTTTTTTACTCCAACGGATGGTATCCTTGTCATTATGGATGGTAGTTTGTTGTTGAGATTTTATTACTTCAATGGATGGTAGCCTTGTCATTTTGGTAGGTAGTTCGTTGTTGAGATTTTTTTACTCCATGGATGGTAGCCTTATAATTATGGAAGGTAGTTCGTTGTTGAGATTTTTTTACTCCAACGGATGGTATCCTTGTCATTATGGATGGTAGTTGGTTGTTGAGATTTTATTACTCCAATGGATGGTAGCCTAATCATTTTGGAAGGTAGTTCGTTGTTGAGATTATTTTACTCCAATGGATTATAGCCTTGTCAATATGGAAGGTATTTAGTTGTTGAGATTTTGTTACTCCAATGGATGGTAGCCTTGTTACTATGGAAGGTAGTTCATTTTTTAGACTTTGTTACTCCATTGGATGGTAGGCTTGTCATTATGAAAGGTAGTTCGTTGTTGAGATTTTTTTACTCCAATGTATGGTAGCTTTGTCATTATGGAAGGTAGTTCGTTGTTGAAATTTTGTTACTCCAATGGATGGTAGACTTGTCATTGTGGAAGGTAGTTCGTTGTTCAGATTTTGTTACTCCAATGGATGGTAGCCTTGTCATTATGGAAGGTAGTTCGTTGTTGAGATTTTGTTACTTTAATGGATGGTAGCCTTGTCATTGTGGAAGGTAGTTTGTTGTTGATATTTTGTAACTCTAATTGATGGTATCTGTGTCATTATGTAAGGTAGTTAATTATTGAGATTTTGTTTCTCCAATGGATGATAGCCTTGTCATTATGGAAGGTATTTCATTTTTGAGATTTTGTTACATAAATGGATGGTAGCCTTGTCATTATGGAAGGTAGTTCATTGTTGAGATTTGGTTACTCCAATGGATGGTAGCCTTGTCATTATAAAAGGTAGTTCGTTATTGGGATTTTATTACCCCAATGGATGGTCGCCTTGTTATTATGGAAGGTAGTTCATTTTTGAGATTTTGTTACTCCATTGGATGGTAGCCTTGTCATTATTAAAGGTAGTTCTTTGTTGAGATTTTTTTACTCCATTGTCTGGTAGTTTTGTCATTATGGAAGGTAGTTCGTTGTTGAGATTTTGTTACTCCAATGGATGGTAGACTTGTCATTGTGGAAGGTAGTTCGATGTTGAGATTGTGTTACTCCAATGGATTGTAGCCTTGTCAATATGGATGGTAGTTCGTTGTTGAGATTTTGTTACTCCAATGGATGGTAGCCTTGTCATTATGGAAGGTAGTTCGCTATTGAGAAATTTTAATCCAATGGATGGTATCCTTGTCATTATGGATGGTAGTTTGTTGTTGAGATTTTATTACTCCAATGGATGGTAGCCTTGTCATTTTGGAAGGTAGTTCGTTGTTGAGATTTTTTTACTCCATGGATGGTAGCCTTATCAATTTCGAAGGTAGTTCGTTATTGAGAATTTTTTACTCCAATGGATGGTATCCTTGTCATTATGGATGGTAGTTTGTCGTTGAGATTTTTTTACTCCAATGGATGGTATCCTTGTCATTATGGATGGTAGTTCGTTGTTGAGATTTTGTTACTCCAATGGATGGTAGACTTGTCATTGTGGAAGGTAGTTTGTTGTTGAGATTTTGTTACTCCAATGGATTGTAGCCTTGTCAATATGGAAGGTAGTTCGTTGTTGAGATTTTTTTACTCCAATGGATGGTAGCCTTGTTATTATGGAAGGTAGTTCATTTTTTAGATTTTGTTACTCCATTGGATGGTAGGCTTGTCATTATGAAAGGTAGTTGGTTGTTGAGATTTTTTTACTCCAATGTATGGTAGCTTTGTCATTATGGAAGGTAGTTCGTTGTTGAGATTTTGTTACTCCAATGGATGGTAGACTTGTCATTGTGGAAGGTAGTTCGTTGTTCAGATTTTGTTACTCCAATGGATGGTAGTTTTGTCATTATGGAAGGTAGTTTGTTGTTGAGATTTTGTTACTTTAATGGATGTTAGCCTTGTCATTGTGGAAGGTAGTTTGTTGTTGAGATTTTGTAACTCTAATTGACGGTATCCGTGTCATTACGTAAGGTAGTTAATTATTGAGATTTTGTTTCTCCAATGGATGATAGCCTTGTCATTATGGAAGGTATTTCATTTTTGAGATTTTGTTACATAAATGGATGGTAGCCTTGTCATTATGGAAGGTAGTTCATTGTTGAGATTTGGTTACTCCAATGGATGGTTGTTAGAACAAAGTGTGAATCTACTACCCTATGTTTAAGTTTTGATGATAACAAAGTGAAAAGATATATTATTTATATGATTCGTGTATGAACTATTTGCTTCCTAAATTATTACATTCTGATTTGCAGATACTCTGATTGGTATAAGCAAGATCACACCTAATCAGCATCACAAATTTGGTTCCTGACATCAGCATCAGAAGTTGCCATATCAGTATACCAAAATCAGAAGATCAACTCACGTGTATGCTGAAGCCTGATGAACAGAACTGCGCTCAACACTCTGATAAAGAAAACTATAGTTCATCAGCAGTTAAGTAGAGTCATAATGAGCCAAGCCAGAACATGCATTAAGTAAGCAACGGTACTGTGCATTGATAGCAAATTAATACCAACAGCCTCATTCCAGACAAGATTTGCTCGATAAGGAAAGTTTGTTATTAGCATTGAATCAAGAATATTGCTCCAACGTTCATAATCTCAGTGCTATATAAACAAGACTATGAAGATTGAATTGGCTAATGCTCTCCAACATCTTACACGCCTAAAAGCTGATCATAATCTTCCTTCTCTCAGTTTGCTAAACACCTCATATCTCCTTACTCAATCTTTGTTTTAGCAATCTAGTTTCTAAGCTTAAAGTTGTGTATACATCACAGTTGTGATACAGTTTTGTAGAAAACATCCACACACTTAGATTTATCTTCTTTGTAAGAAAGTATTTCCTTGACAAACCGGGTTGTGGTTTGCATCAAGAAGGATTTAGCAGTTGTTAAAGCAGTTTGTAATATTCAGTTGAATATAGTGGATTAAGACCTCGTTGGAGAGAGGCGAAATCACCTTGACGGGTGGACAGGAGTAGTTTGAGATCAAACGAACCAGGATAAAAATATCTTGTTCATTGCATTGATTTTCAGTTTTACAATTCAACCCCCCCTTCTTGTGTTTTTCACTACTTCAATTTGCATTAGAGCGCCTGGTTCTGAGCTAAAACACTTAACCGTGTCAGTACAAGATCCAGCGTTAGAAAAACACAATGGCAGGAAACTATTCTCACACCAGCAATGACAACAATGAGGCAGAGACAGATTCAGCGGAAAACCTCCAGTCTTTGATGGAGAAAACTTTGATTACTGGAAAGACAGAATTGAAAGCTTCTTTCTGGCACATGATGCTGATCTGTGGGATATGGTGACAGATGGATACACGCACCCTGTGAATGCAAGCGGTCAGAAGATTGATAGAAAAACAATGTCTGACCAACAAAAGCGTGACTTCAAGAATCACCACAAGGCCAGAACCATCCTCCTCAGCGCCATCTCCTATACTGAATATGAAAAGATCTCCAACAGAGACACAGCAAAGAACATTTTTTACTCACTCAGAATGACGCATGAGGGCAACGTTCAGGTCAAAGAAACTAAAGCTCTGGCGCTCATTCAGAAGTATGAGGCGTTCAAAATGGAAGAATATGAATCCATTGAAACAATGTTCTCAAGATTCCAGATTCTGGTAGCTGGTCTCAAGGTTCTGGACAAAGGATACTCTACTGCTGACCATGTCAAGAAAATCATCAGAAGTTTACCCAAGCAGTGGAGACCAATGGTTACAGCTCTGAAGCTAGCTAAATATCTCAACAAATCACTCTGGAGGAACTTATCAGCTCCCTCAGAAGTCATGATATAGAGCTAGAAGCTGACGAGCCTCAGAAGCAAGGTAAGCCTTTAGCGTTAAAATCTAACAAAAAATCTGAGTCTAAAGTTTTGCAGGCAGTTGAAGAAACATCTAATGGATCCTCATCCGAAGAAGACGAACTCTCCCTCCTCTCCAGAAGAGTAAATCAACTGTGGAAGTAAAGACAAAGGAAGTTCAAGAATTCCAGAAGATCTGATCAGAACGAGTCTTCGTCTAGATACAGAAGGACAGATTCTTCCTCTGGATACAGAAGATCTGAAGGCTCCTCAAGTAGAAAAAATCCAAACACCAAGGACATCATCTGCTATGAGTGCAATGAGCAAGGACACTATAAGAGTGACTGCCCAAAGCTTCAGAGGGAAAAGCCCAAAAAGAAGTTTGGAAGAGAAAAGAAGAAAAGTCTCATGGCTACATGGGATGACTCTGACTCGTCTGAAGTTGACTCAGAATCAGATGATGAAAGGGCAAACATAGCTCTCATGGCCAACATTTCAGAAGATAGTGAAGCTTCTGAATCAGACTCAGAATCAGATACTGAAGAGGTATTTCCTAACTTTGCTGTTAATTTTACCAAGGCTGAACTTGCTGAAAGCCTTAATGAAATCCTGGAAAGGTATCAGCAAATTAGAGTTAAATTCAGAGACCTGAAAAGGAATCTTGAATCTGACTCTAATAAGACTGAGAGTCTCAAATTGGAGAATTCTGAGCTGAGAAATAAGATTTCAAAATTAGAAAATACTTTACAAAACTCTCAGAAGGAACCAATTTCTGAAACTCCCAGTAACGCTGATGAGATCATCAAGGAGTATGATCACAGTTTCCAGAAGTTCCTTGCTAAAAGCATAGATAGAAGCAAAATGGCTTCAATGATCTATGGAGTTAGCAGAAACGGCAGGAAAGGAATAGGATACCAAGGTAAGGTTCCTACACCAAAGAATGTCATTGACTTAACCATTAAACACACTCCTCTGAATTCACATTTTGTGTATGGTCACACACATGATTTTAAATACACTAGTAGTAAGCACTCTGTGAAACCAAAATTCAACCAGAGTTTTGGTAAAACTAACAAATCAGGACCCAAGAAAATCTGGGTACCTAAGGATAAAATAATACATGTTGCAGATATCTTTAGCAGCAAGTTAGAAACACCAGTCATGGTACCTGGACTCTGGCTGCTCGCGACACATGACGGGAAGAAGGCATATGTTCCAAAGCCTGGAACTTAAGCTTGGAGGCCATGTTGGCTATGGAGGCAATCAGAGGGGAAAGATAATTGGCTCTGGAACTGTAGGTAATGGAAATCTTCCCTCTATTAATAATGTTCTGCTAGTAGATGGATTAATGCATAATCTGTTATCCATAAGTCAATTGAGTGATAACGGTTATGATATAATCTTTAATCAAAAATCATGTAAAGCTGTTAGTCAGAAAGATGGGACTATCCTGTTTAATGGTAAGAGGAAAAACAACATTTACAAAATCAAACTTTCTGAACTAAAGAGTCAGAATGTAAAGTGCCTTCTGTCTGTTAACAACGAGCAGTGGATCTGGCACAGAAGATTGGGGCATGTTAGTATGAGAAGAATATCTCAGATTAACAAACTCAATCTGGTCAGAGGACTTCCTAATTTGAATTTCAATTCAGATGTTCTGTGTGAAGCATGTCAGAAAGGCAAGTTTGCAAAACCTTCTTTTAAATCTAAAAATGTTGTTTCTACCTCTAAGCCATTAGAACTTCTGCACATTGACTTATTTGGACCAGTTAAAACTGCTTCAGTCAGTGGTAAGAAGTATGGGTTAGTAATCGTAGATGACTATAGCAGATGGACATGGGTAAAGTTCTTATGACACAAGGACGAGTCACACTCTGTGTTTGTTACCTTCTGTAATCAAGTTCAGAATGAAAAGGATCTTAGAATCGTTAAAGTCAGAAGTGATCATGGTGGAGAATTTGAAAACAAAGATTTTGAGTCATTCTTTAATGACATAGGCATTCTGCATGATTTCTCTTGTCCTAGAACTCCCCAACAAAATGGAGTTGTAGAACGAAAGAACAGAACATTGCAAGAAATGGCCAGAACCATGATCAATGAGACAAACGTTGCTAAGATCTTCTGGGCAGAGGCAATAAACACAGCGTGCTACATTCAGAATAGAATCTCAATAAGACCTATTCTGGAAAAGACTCCATATGAATTGTGGAAGAACAGAAAGCCCAACATTTCATATTTTCATCCATTTGGATGTACTTGCTTTATATTAAATACAAAGAATTATTTGAACAAGTTTGACTCTAAAGCACAGAAGTGTATTATGTTAGGATACTCTGAACGCTCAAGAGGGTACAGAGTATACAATACAGAAACACAGATTGTGGAAGAATCAATCAGTGTTCGTTTTGATGATAAGCTTGACTCTGAAAAGTCAAAGCAGAATGAAGTTTTTGCAGGTATGGAAATTGAATTTATAGGTTCTGAAGACAAGTCATCAGAAGCTCTCAACACAGACACTCCTTCAACGTCTGAAAGGAGCACTGCTAGCAATCTTACAACAGCTGCTGATCAACCTCAGAAGAGATTACCCAGAAGCAGCTTGGATCGTCTAGAAAATACTATCTTAGGAAGAAAGGAAGATCCAATTAGAACAAGAGCAAGCTTCATAAACTCTGAAGAAACACTCATGGGACTTGTGTCTCTGATTGAACCTTCTTCAATCGATGAAGCACTTCAGGATAATGACTGGATTCTGGCAATGCAAGAAGAGCTGAATCAATTCACCAGAAATGACGTATGGGATCTCGTTCCCAGACCAAAAGGATTCAACATCATTGGAACAAGATGGGTGTTCAGAAACAAGCTAAATGAACAAGGTGAAGTCATCAGAAACAAGGCACGACTGGTTGCACAAGGTTATAGTCAGCAAGAGGGGATAGAATATACAGAAACCTTTGCCACAGTCGCCAGGTTAGAATCTATCAGACTTTTAATTCCATTTGCTGTTAATAGAGGCATAACTCTGTATTAGATGGATGTCAAAAGTGCATTCTTAAATGGTTATATAGAAGAAGAGGTCTATGTGCACCAACCCCCTGGTTTTGAAAATACAAAACATCCAGAACATGTTTTCAACCTAAAGAAGTCACTATATGGTCTGAAACAAGCTCCCAGAGCTTGGTATGAAAGGCTAAGTAACTTTCTGTTAGAAAATGAATTTACCAGAGGGAAAGTAGACACTACCTTATTCTGTAAATCAGTTAAGAATGACATCTTAGTCTGTCAAATTTACGTTGATGATATTATTTTTGGTTCTACTAATCCTTCTCTGGGAAGAAAATTTGCTAAGAGTATGCAGGCAGAATTTGAGATGAGCCTCATGGGGGAACTGAAATTCTTTCTAGGAATTCAGATCAATCAAACTCCAGAGGGAACTTACATTCATCAGAGCAAATACATCAGAGATCTTCTGAAGAAATTTGACCTCTCAGAATGTAAGCCATCAAAGATTCCAATGCATCCCACGTGCATTCTGGAAAGAGAAGAGGTAAGCAAAAATGTAGAACAGAAAGTCTACAGAGGTATGATTGGTTCTCTCCTCTATCTGACTGCTTCAAGACCTGATATATTATTCAGCGTTTGTATTTGTGCTAGATTCCAATCAGATCCTAGAGAATCTCACCTAACAGTTGTTAAGCGAATTTTCAAGTATCTGAAAGGTACTACTAATCTTGGTTTTTTTTTATAGAAAATCTAGTGATTACAGTTTAGTAGGCTACTGCGATGCTGATTTTGCTGGAGACAGAGTGGAGCGAAAAAGTACTTCTGGAAGCTTCCAGTTTCTGGGAGAAAATCTGATCTCTTGGTCCAGCAAAAGGCAATAAACAATTGCGCTATCAACAGCAGAAGCTGAGTACATTGCAGCAGCAGGATGTAGCACACAAATGCTCTGGATGAAAAGTCAGCTTGCAGACTTCCATATTTTTGAGAGCAACATTCCTATACTTTGTGATAATACCTCTGCTATTTGCTTAAGTAAGAATCCCATTCTACATTCTAGAGCTAAGCATATAGAAATAAAACATCACTTCATTAGGGACTATATTCAGAAAGGAATTTTGAATTTAAAATTTATAGATACAGACCATCAATGGGCTGATATCTTTACTAAACCCCTTTCAGAAGATAGGTTTAATTTCATTCTGAAACATCACAGTATGAAAGTCTTCCCGGAGTGAAAATGTTTTAATTCCATATATTTATCTTCAGAATGTATTTGTTTTACTGTGAACTTCTGATCAATCTTCTTTCAGAAAGATAGAACATGCAGGTTGTATCAGATGCAAGTCTAAAGATCTGAGAGTCTAAGCTCAAAGACAGACGTGCTGATCACTACATCAAACAAGTGTCATCCAATCATCAGCAAATCTCTGAAGCAGAACGCGTGCACGCTTCTGAGAAGGCAAAACGCTGATTGGGTGCATTGAGACGCATGTCTGGTAACCGTTTCTAAGTATCTTTCTCAAATCCCCCAAAATCAGCAAGCATTAAATGAAAAGTAATCATGCTTTTAAAACATAATCATGATTTTATTTCTCTCTCTTAAAAACGTTTACAATTTCAAAATATTATGAACTGTATTTAAACTCGTTAACCTCTCATTCTAATCTTTTACAGTTTCTCACTTTCTCTCAAGCATTCTCTGCATTTTTCTGTGTTCATCTCTAGCAAACTCTTTTTCTCAGTTTCTTCTCAAAATCTTTTAGTGTGAATATGGCAACCTCCAGCAGTGCTTCTGCAGGTCCTCAGAAGAAAGCATCATCTGAATAGTATCAAGTGCCATTCAGAACACTCCTCTCTCCTGTGAAGAATCTTGAAGTGTTATCTGAATTGATCATTGATTTTGGAAGCTTGAAGGAGAACGGTTTGGACCAACATTCCCTATGTTAGTGAAGGAATTCTGGATTCATGCGACAGCTTCAACGGATCAAGTCACCTGCTACATTATGGGGAAGAAGATTGTGATCACTGAGGATCACATAGCAAAGTTAATAGGCTAAAGTGGCGGTGGCGTCCGCTGTATTGATATGGCTGAGAGATGTGCTGACGTGGGCGTCATAGCTGAAAAGATTTTCTCCCATGGGGTGCCCAGCAGCAAGATCAAAGATCTGAAGGATCATCACAGAGTTTGGGCGAAGATAATTCATGGGTGCTTCAACCATAGGAAGCCAACTTGTTCCCCTGATTACATAAATGTGGATCAGCAGTTTCTGATCTACTTTATCAATCAGAAGGTAAAAATCAACTTGGCTAATCTTCTGTTCAACCACCTCAGAATAAGTGTGAAGGAAACCAGGGAAGAAGAAAGAACAAAGAGGGATTGGATTCCCTTTGGAAGGTTGATATCAGATATTCTGACAGAGAATAGGCTGATAGAGCATCTGATAGAAGCTCAAGAATTAAGCACCATTGAACCAACAGTTGGGAAACCTCTGAACGCGAAGAACTTGAAGAAAATGAAGTTGATAGAGAATATCAAAAAGGAACCCAGCGCTACTCCTATTGCTGATATCACCAGCAGAAGAGTTCCACTGAGTGACTTTCCTTTATTCTCTCAGATAGAATCCAAGCCAGTGGTAGTTCTCAGATATATGGACGCGTGCAAAGCTGATGGCACAGATCCAAATCTGAACATCAAAGATCTGCATCAACCTCAACCAGAAGTGACTCTGAATAAGACGAAGAAAAGGAAGGCACCTTCAGAAGGATCATCCCAGTAGACACCCAAGAAAAGAGGTAATTTATCTGCTGCTTCTGTTTTAAATTCTTCTACTATTCCAGCATCTATTCCACCTCCAACCTCTCATAGAATCTCAATCCCCATCCCAACAATAGATGAAACTGAAGCAGAAGATGACCCTTCTGAGGCATTACAACTCAGAAGACCCAGAACCAAACACCCAAAACCAACAATATCAACAACATCAGCAATTGACAAAGTGCTGTCTGACATTGATCAACACACTTCTGATCACTCCTCCAATCCAAACTCTGAACCACAAATTGTCCCTCCTCCACAACAACCTCTCTCATCCATTCTAGAAGAACCTCTCATCCCTGAACAACCAGAAATTCCAACAACCTCTCCTCAACCAGCAATTTCGTCTCCCTCTCCTCAACCAGAAATTCATCCACCATCACCTCAACCTGAGTTTCATCATTCTGAAACTCCTTCTCCTCCACCTTCTGAACCTCATTCACCTCAACCATCACCTCTGGAAATCCAGCTGCCATGTGGAACAACAGTCACAATGGCCCAGTTGCCATCCTCACCAGAATCTACACCACCCAATACTCCCAAAACACCACACAGTCCAATCATAATTTCTGATTCTCCCACTCCATCTCCAAAACAAACAGCTGCTAAGCAAACCACCGAAAACCCCAGCAGGACCTTCATAGACTTAACCAGTCTTGACCGTCTTGCTGATCTGAAACATAAAATAGCCATCCCAAAACCAAAACAACCAGATGTTGGCTCTAGTACTATGAATTTTGAAACATGTGTGCAGCAGTGGATTGCTTCTTTGAAGCAAGTCTGTCCTGGAATAATTGACCCAGCTGCCTCTGACCATCTCTGGTCACAATTCAGAATATGGGTACGTGCTGAAGCTTTTAAGTTGCAGGATATCAACTATGAGCAGGCACAACAGAACTTCAACAAGCTGCTGAAGGAAGTTGAAAGTCAGCTGCCTCAGGAAGCTGTGCTCCCTCTGGATAGTGAACCTTGGTCTGAGAAACAGCTAGCTTCAAAGGTGCAACCAGAAGAAGACAAGACCATTCAAGCTGAAGCAAGTCAAGCAGAAGATGTTGCAGAAAGCTCTCAGAAGCTTCCTGCTTCTGATGCTTCTCAAGCTGCATTGGACAGGCAGACTCTGGAAGAGCTGAAGCTGAATGACATGCGTCTACAGCAGAGGATGGATGAAAACGATCAGAAAATGAAAGAAAGGATGGATGTGCAGGATAGCAAGATTGACATTGTTGTCAGCATGGTGCACAAGAAGAATGAGACTGCTGATCAGATCAAAGCCATGCTGGAGAACCTGTTCACACGCTTTCCTCCCCAACCTTAGTTTTTTTCATTCATGCCATTTTCATGTTTTCTTTGATTTTCTGATGTACTGTTTTAATATGTTTTGTCTGATTCTGAACCTTTTAATATGACAAGTTTTTATGATCTTATTTATTTTAGCACATCACTTACACTTTTTGATTGCTGACAAAAAGGGGGAGAACAAGAATGATATTTTAAATAATAACGGATTACTAAGACAGAAATTCTCGAACATTCTAACTCTGTTATACTTGAAAATGTTTTATGTTTTGCTTAAGTCTACAGGTACAAGAAAGCACCATGATACTCTGAAGACTAAAGCTCTGATACTCTGATCCGCTCTGATACTCTGACCCAAAGCAAAGCTCTGACAAGAAAAGCTCTGATACGCTGATCTGAAGCTCTTCTCTGATATGCTGATCTAAAGCTTCTGATAGTCAAAAACTCTGATACTCTGATGTTCAAAGAAAGGCAAAAAGTTCTGATCCTGAAGAACTCTTGGAATAAAAAAAGGGAAGGAATAAACTCAGGGGGAGTATCTCTCATCTCTTATCCCTTATCCTTGATAACTTCTTACTCTGATGCATATCTCTGATATCTTTTCATGTTATTTTCAATTAAAAAATATCTAGTTTTTGTCATCATCAAAAAGGGGGAGATTGTTAGAACAAAGTGTGAATCTACTACCCTATGTTTAAGTTTTGATGATAACAAAGTGAAAAGATATATTATTTATATGATTCATGTATGAACTATTTGCTGCCTAAATTATTACGTTCTGATTTGCAGATACTCTGATTGGTATAAGCAAGATCACACCTAATCAGCATCAGAAATTTGGTTCCTGACATCAGCATCAGAAGTTGCCATATCAGTATACCAGAATCATAAGATCAACTCACGTGTATGCTGAAGCCTGATGAACAGAACTGCGCTCAACACTCTGATAAAGAAAACTACAGTTCATCAGCAGTTAAGCAGAGTCAGAATGAGCCAAGCCAGAACATGCATTAAGTAAGCAACGGTACTGTGCATTGAAAGCAAATTAATACCAACGGCCTCATTCCAGACAAGATCTGCTCGATAAGGAAAGTTTGTTATTAGCATTGAATCAAGAATATTGCTCCAACGTTCATAATCTCAGTGCTATATAAACAAGACTATGAAGATTGAATTGGCTAATGCTCTCCAACATCTTACACGCCTAAAAGCTGATCATAATCTTCCTTCTCTCAGTTTGCTAAACACCTCATATCTCCTTACTCAATCTTTGTTTTAGCAATCTAGTTTCTAAGCTTAAAGTTGTGTATACATCACAGTTGTGATACAGTTTTGTAGAAAACATCCACACACTTAGATTTATCTTCTTTGTAAGAAAGTATTTCCTTGACAAACTGGGTTGTGGTTTGCATCAAGAAGGCTTTAGTAGTTGTTAAAGCAGTTTGTAATATTCAGTTGAATATAGTGGATTAAGACCTCGTTGGAGAGAGGCGAAATCACCTTGACGGGTGGACTGGAGTAGTTTGAGATCAAACGAACCAGGATAAAAATATCTTTTTCATTGCATTGATTTTCAGTTTTACCATTCAACCCCCCCTTCTTGTGTTTTTCACTACTTCAATGGTAGCCTTGTCATTATAAAAGGTAGTTCGTTATTAGGATTTTATTACCCCAATGGATGGTCGCCTTGTTATTATGGAAGGTAGTTCATTTTTGAGATTTTGTTACTCCAATGGATGGTAGCCTTGTCATTATGAAAGGTAGTTCGTTGTTGAGATTTTTTTACTCCATTGTCTGGTAGTTTTGTCATTATGGAAGGTAGTTCATTGTTGAGATTTTGTTACTCCAATGGATGGTAGACTTGTCATTGTGGAAGGTAGTTCGATGTTGAGATTGTGTTACTCCAATGGATTGTAGCCTTGTAAATATGGATGTTAGTTCGTTGTTGAGATTTTGTTACTCCAATGGATGGTAGCCTTGTCATTATGGAAGGTAGTTCGCTGTTGAGATTTTTTTAATCCAATGGATGGTATCCTTGTCATTATGGATGGTAGTTTGTTGTTGAGATTTTATTACTCCAATGGATGGTAGCCTTGTCATTTTGGAAGGTAGTTCGTTGTTTAGATTTTTTTACTCCATGGATGGTAGCCTTATCATTTTCGAAGGTAGTTCGTTGTTGAGATTTTTTTACTCCAATGGATGGTATCTTTGTCATTATGGATGGTAGTTTGTTGTTGAGATTTTATTACTCCAATGGATGGTAGCCTTGTCATTTTGGAAGGTAGTTCGTTGTTGAGATTTTTTTACTCCATGGATGGTAGCCTTATAATTATGGAAGGTAGTTCGTTGTTGATATTTTGTTACTCCAATTGATGGTATCCTTGTCATTACGAAAGGTAGTTCATTGATGAGATTTTGTTACTCCAATGGATGTTAGCGCTGCCATTATGGAAGGTGGTTCATTATGGAGGTTTTGTTACTCCAATGGCTGGTAGCCTTGTCATTATGGAAGGTAGTTCATTGTTGAGATTTTGTTACTCCAATGGCTAGTATAGTCTTGTCATTATGGAAAGTAGTTTGTTGTCGAGATTTTGTTACTCCAATAGATTGTAGCCTTGTCAATATGAAAGGTAGTTCATTGTTGAGATTTTGTTACTCCAATGGATGGTAGCCTTGTCATTATGGAGTGTAGTTCGTTGTTGAGATTTTTATACTCCAATGGATGGAATCCTTGTCATTAAGGATGGTAGTTTGTTGTTGAGATTTTATTACTCCAATGGATGGTAGCCTTGTCATTTTGGAAGGTAGTTCGTTGTTGATATTTTTTTACTCCATCGATGGTAGCCTTATAATTATGGAAGGTAGTTCGTTCTTGATATTTTGTTACTCCAATTGATGGTATCCTTGTCATTACAGAAGGTAGTTCATTGTTGAGATTTTGTTACTCCAATAGATGTTAGCCTTGCCATTATGGAAGGTAGTTCGTTGTGGAGGTTTTGTTACTCCAATGGCTGGTAGCCTTGTCATTATGGAAGGTAGTTCATTGTTGAGATTTTGTTACTCCAATGGCTAGTATAGTCTTGTCATTATGGAAAGTAGTTTGTTGTTGAGATTTTGTTACTCCAATGGATGGTAGCCTTGTCATTTTGGAAGGTAGTTCGTTGTTTAGATTTTTTTACTCCATGGATGGTAGCCTTATCATTTTCGAAGGTAGTTCGTTGTTGAGATTTTTTTACTCCAATGGATGGTATCTTTGTCATTATGGATGGTAGTTTGTTGTTGAGATTTTATTACTCCAATGGATGGTAGCCTTGTCATTTTGGAAGGTAGTTCGTTGTTGAGATTTTTTTACTCCATGGATGGTAGCCTTATAATTATGGAAGGTAGTTCGTTGTTGATATTTTGTTACTCCAATTGATGGTATCCTTGTCATTACGAAAGGTAGTTCATTGATGAGATTTTGTTACTCCAATGGATGTTAGCCCTGCCATTATGGAAGGTGGTTCATTATGGAGGTTTTGTTACTCCAATGGCTGGTAGCCTTGTCATTATGGAAGGTAGTTCATTGTTGAGATTTTGTTACTCCAATGGCTAGTATAGTCTTGTCATTATGGAAAGTAGTTTGTTGTCGAGATTTTGTTACTCCAATAGATTGTAGCCTTGTCAATATGAAAGGTAGTTCATTGTTGAGATTTTGTTACTCCAATGGATGGTAGCCTTGTCATTATGGAGTGTAGTTCGTTGTTGAGATTTTTATACTCCAATGGATGGAATCCTTGTCATTAAGGATGGTAGTTTGTTGTTGAGATTTTATTACTCCAATGGATGGTAGCCTTGTCATTTTGGAAGGTAGTTCGTTGTTGATATTTTTTTACTCCATCGATGGTAGCCTTATAATTATGGAAGGTAGTTCGTTCTTGATATTTTGTTACTCCAATTGATGGTATCCTTGTCATTACGGAAGGTAGTTCATTGTTGAGATTTTGTTACTCCAATGGATGTTAGCCTTGCCATTATGGAAGGTAGTTCGTTGTGGAGGTTTTGTTACTCCAATGGCTGGTAGCCTTGTCATTATGGAAGGTAGTTCATTGTTGAGATTTTGTTACTCCAATGGCTAGTATAGTCTTGTCATTATGGAAAGTAGTTTGTTGTTGAGATTTTGTTACTCCAATGGATGGTAGCCTTGTCATTATGAAAGGTAGTTTGTTGTTGAGATTTTGTTACTCGATTGGATGGTAGGCTTGTCATTATGAAAGGTAGTTGGTTGTTGAGATTTTTTTACTCCAATGTATGGTAGCTTTGTCATTATGGAATGTAATTCGTTGTTGAGATTTTGTTACTCCAATGGATCGTAGACTTGTCATTATGGAGGGTAGTTCGTTGTTCAGATTTTGTTACTCCAATGGATGGTAGTCTTATCATTATGGAAGGTAGTTCATTGTTGAAATTTTGTAACTCCAATGGATGGTATCCGTGTCATTATGGATGGTAGTTCATTGTTGAGATTTTGTTACTCCAATGGATGGTAGCCTCGTCATTATGGAAGGTAGTTCATTGTTGAGATTTGGTTACTCCAATGGATGGTAGCCTTGTCATTATAAAAGGTAGTTCGTTATTGGGATTTTGTTACTCCAATAGATGGTAGCCTTGTTATTATGGAAGGTAGTTCATTTTTGAGATTTTGTTACTCCATTGAATGGTAGCCTTGTCATTATGAAAGGTAGTTCGTTGTTGAGATTTTTTTACTCCATTGTATGGTAGCTCTATCATTATGGGAGGTAGTTTATTGTTGAGATTTTGTTACTTCAATGAATGGTAGATTTGTCGTTGTGGAAGGTAGTTCGTTGTTGAGATTTTGTTACTCCAATGGATTGTAGCCTTGTCAATATGGAAGGTAGTTTGTTGTTGAGATTTTGTTACTACAATGGATGGTAGCCTTATCATTATGGATGGTAGTTCGTTGTTGAGATTTTATTACTCCAATGGATGGTAGCCTTGTCATTTTGGAAGGTAGTTCGTTGTTGAGATTTTTTTACTCCATGGATGGTAGCCTTATCATTATGGAAGGTAGTTCGTTGTTGAGATTTTGTTACTCCAATTGATGGTATCATTGTCATTACGGAAGGTAGTTCATTGTTGATATTTTTTTACTCCAATGGATTGTAGCCTTGTCAATATGGAAGGTATTTCGTTGGTTAGATTTTGTTACTCCAATGGATGGTAGCCTTGTTATTATGGAAGGTAGTTCATTTTTTAGATTTTGTTACTTAAATGGATGGTTGCCTTGTCATTATGGAAGGTAGTTCATTGTTGCGATTTTGTTACTCCAATGGATGGTAGTCTTTTCATTATGGAAGGTAGTTCTTTATTGAAATTTTGTTACTCCAATGGATGGTAGCCTCGTCGTTATGGAAGGTAGTTCGTTTTTCAGATTTAGTTACTCCAATGGATGGTAGCCTTGTCAATATAAAATTTAGTTCGTTATGGGGATTTTGTTACTCCAATGGATGGAAGCCTTGTTATTATGCAAGGTGGTTCATTTTTGAGATTTTGTTACTCCATTGGATGGTAGCCTTGTAATTATGGAAGGTAGTTAATTTTTTATATTTTGTTACTTAAATGGATGGATGCCTTGTCATTATGGAAGGTAGTTCATTGTTGCGATTTTGTTACTCCAATAGATGGTAGTCTTGTCATTATGGTAGGTAGTTCTTTGTTGAAATTTTGTTACTCCAATGGATGGTAGCCTCGTCATTATGGAAGGAAGTTCGTTGTTGAGATTTGGTTACTCCAATAGATGGTATCCTTGTCATTATGGATGGTAGTTTTGTTGTTGAGATTTTCTTACTCCAATGGATGGTAGCCTTGTCATTTTGGAAGGTAGTTCGTTGTTGAGAATTTTTTACTCCATGGATGGTAGCCTTATCATTATGGAAGGTAGTTCGTTGTTGAGATTTTGTTACTCCAATTGATGGTATCATTGTCATTACGGAAGGTAGTTCATTGTTGAGATTTTGTTACTCCAATCGATGTTAGCCTTGCCATTATGCAAGGTAGTTTGTTGTGGAGGTTTTGTTTCTCCAATGGCTGGTAGCCTTGTAATTATGGAATGTAGTTCATTGTTGAGATTTTGTTACTCCAATGGCTAGTACAGTCTTGTCATTATTGAAAGTAGTTTGTTGTTGAGATTTTGTTACTCCAATGGATTGTAGCCTTGTCATTATGAAAGGTAGTTCGTTGTTGAGATTTTGTTACTCCATTGGATGGTAGGATTGTCATTATGAAAGGTAGTTGGTTGTTGAGATTATTTTACTCCATTGTATGGTAGCTCTGTCATTATGGAAGGTAGTTCATTGTTGAAATTTTGTTACTCCAATGGATGGTAGACTTTTCATTGTGGAAGGTAGTTCGTTATTGAGATTTTGTTACTCCAATAGATTGTAGCCTTGTCAATATGAAAGGTAGTTCATTGTTGAGATTTTGTTACTCCAATGGATGGTAGCCTTGTCATTATGGAATGTAGTTCGTTGTTGAGATTTTTTTACTCCAATGGATGGTATCCTTGTCATTATGGATGGTAGTTTGTTGTTGAGATTTTATTATTCCAATGGATGGTAGCCTTGTCATTTTGGAAGGTAGTTCGTTGTTGGGATTTTTTTACTCCATGGATGGTAGCCTTATAATTATGGAAGGTATTTCGTTCTTGATATTTTGTTACTCTAATTGATGGTATCCTTGTCATTACGAAAGGTAGTTCATTGTTGAGATTTTGTTACTCCAATGGATGTTAGCCTTGCCATTATGGAAGGTAGTTCGTTGTGGAGGTTTTGTTACTCCAATGGCTGGAAGCCTTGTCATTATGAAAGGTAGTTCATTGTTGAGATTTTGTTACTCCAATGGCTAGTATAGCCTTGTCATTATGGAAAGTAGTTTTTTGTCGAGATTTTGTTACTCCAATGGATGGTAGCCTTGTCATTATGAAAGGTAGTTTGTTGTTGAGATTTTGTTACTCGATTGGATGGTAGGCTTGTCATTATGAAAGGTAGTTGGTTGTTGAGATTTTTTTACTCCAATGTATGGTAGCTTTGTCATTATGGAAGGTAGTTCATTGTTCAGATTTTGTTACTCCAATGGATGGTAGTCTTGTCATTATGGAAGGTAGTTCATTGTTGAAATTTCGTTACTCCAATGGATGGTATCCGTGTCATTATGGATGGTAGTTCGTTGTTGAGATTTGGTTACTCCAATGGATGGTAGCCTTGTCATTATAAAAGGTAGATCATTATTGGGATTTTGTTATTCCAATGGATGGTAGCCTTGTTATTATGGAAGGTAGTTCATTTTTTAGACTTTGTTACTTAAATGGATGGTTGCCTTGTCATTATGGAAGGTAGTTCATTGTTGAGATTTTGCTACTCCAATGGATGGTAGCCTCGTCATTATGGAAGGTAGTTCGTTGTTGAGATTTGGTTACTCCAATGGATGGTAGCCTTGTCATTATGGAAGGTAGTTCGTTGTTGAGATTTTGTTACTCCAATGGATGGTATCCTTGTCATTATGGATGGTAGTTCGTTGTTGTGATTTTATTACTCCAATAGATGGTAGCCTTGTCATTTTGGAAGGTAGTTCGTTGTTGAGATTTTTTTACTCCAATGGATTGTAGCCTTGTCAATATGGAAGGTATTTCGTTGTTGAGATTTTGTTACTCCAATGGATGGTAGCCTTGTTATTATGGAAGGTAGTTCATTTGTTAGATTTTGTTACTTAAATGGATGGTTGCCTTGTCATTATGGAAGGTAGTTCTTTGTTGAAATTTTGTTACTCCAATGGATGGTAGCCTCGTCATTATGGGAGGTAGTTTGTTGTTGAGATTTGGTTACTCTAATGGATGGTAGCCTTGTCCTTATAAAAGGTAGTTCGTTATTGGGATTTTGTTACTCTAACTGATGGTAGCCTTGTTATTATGGAACGTAGTTCATTTTTGAGATTTTGTTACTCCATTGGATGGTAGCCTTGTCATTATGAAAGGTAGTTTGTTGTTGAGTTTTTATTACTCCAATATATGGTAGCTTTGTCATTATGGAAGGTAGTTCGTTGTTGAGATTTTGTTACTCCAATGGATGGTAGACTTGTCATTGTGGAAGGTAGTTCGTTGTTAAGATTTTGTTACTCCAATCGATGGTAGCCTTGTCATTATGGAGGGTAGTTCGTTGTTGAGATTTTGTTAATTTAATGAATGGTAGCTATACCATTGTGAAAGGTAGTTTGTTGTTGAGATTTTGTAACTCTAATTGATGGTATCTGTGTCATTACTGAAGGTAGTTCATTATTGAGATTTTGTTTCTCCAATGGATGATAGCCTTGTCATTATGGAAGGTAGTTCATTGTTGAGATTTTGTTACTCTAATGGATGGTAGTCTTGTCATTATGGAAGGTAGTTCGTTCTTGAAATTTTGTTACTCCAATGGATGGTAGCCTCGTCATTATGGAAGGTAGTTTGTTGTTGTGATTTCGTTACTCTAATGGATGGTAGCCTTGTCATTATAAAAGGTAGTTCGTTATTGGGATTTTGTTACTCTAACTGATGGTAGCCTGGTTATTATGGAACGTAGTTCATTTTTGAGATTTTGTTACTCCATTGGATGGTAGCCTTGTCATTATGAAAGGTAGTTCGTTGTTGAGTTTTTATTACTCCATTGTATGGTTGCTTTGTCATTATGGAAGGTAGTTCGTTGTTGAGATTTTGTTACTCCAATGGATGGTAAACTTGTCATTGTGGAAGGTAGTTCGTTGTTGAGATTTTGTTACTCCAATGGATTGTAGCCTTGTCAATATGGAAGGTAGTTCGTTGTTGAGATTTTTTTACTCCAATGGATGGTATCCTTGTCATTATGGATGGTAGTTTGTTGTTGAGATTTTATTACTCCAATGGATGGTAGCCTTGTCATTTTGGAAGGTAGTTCGTTGTTGAGATTTTTTTACTCCAATGGATTATAGCCTTGTCAATATGGAAGGTATTTAGTTGTTGAGATTTTTTTACTCCAATGGATGGTAGCCTTGTTATTATGGAAGGTAGTTAATTTTTTAGATTTTGTTACTCCATTGGATGGTAGGCTTGTCATTATGAAAGGTAGTTCGTTGTTGAGATTTTTTTACTCCAATGTATGGTAGCTTTGTCATTATGGAAGGTAGTTCGTTGTTGAGATTTTGTTACTCCAATGGATGGTAGACTTGTCATTGTGGAAGGTAGTTCGTTGTTCAGATTTTGTTACTCCAATCGATGGTAGCCTTGTCATTATGGAGGGTAGTTCGTTGTTGAGATTTTGTAAATTTAATGAATGGTAGCCTTACCATTGTGAAAGGTAGTTTGTTGTTGAGATTTTGTAACTCTAATTGATGGTATCTGTGTCATTACTGAAGGTAGTTCATTTTTTAGATTTTGTTTCTCCAATGAATGATAGCCTTGTCATTATGGAAGGTAGTTCATTGTTGAGATTTTGTTACTCCAATGGATGGTAGTCTTGTCATTATGGAAGGTAGTTCGTTGTTGAAATTTTGTTACTCCAATGGATGGTAGCCTCGTCATTATGGAAGGTAGTTTGTTGTTGAGATTTGGTTACTCTAATGGATGGTAGCCTTGTCATTATAAAAGGTAGTTCGTTATTGGGATTTTGTTACTCTAACTGATGGTAGCCTTGTTATTATGGAACGTAGTTCATTTTTGAGATTTTGTTACTCCATTGGATGGTAGCCTTGTCATTATGAAAGGTAGTTCGTTGTTGATATTTTGTTACTCCATTGTATGGTAGCTTTGTCATTATGGAAGGTAGTTCGTTGTTGAGATTTTGTTACTCCAATGGATGGTAGAGTTGTCATTGTGAAAGGTAGTTCGTTGTTGAGATTTTGTTACTCCAATGGATTGTAGCATTGTCAATATGGAAGGTAGTTCGTTGTTAAGATTTTTTTACTCCAATGGATGGTATCCTTGTCATTATGGATGGTAGTTTGTTGTTATTATTTTATTACTCCAATGGATGGTAGCCTTGTCATTTTGGAAGGTAGTTCGTTGTTGAGTTTTTTTTACTCCAATGGATTATAGCCTTGTCAATATGGAAGGTATTTAGTTATTGAGATTTTGTTACTCCAATGGATGGTAGCCTTGTTATTATGGAAGGTAGTTCATTTTTTAGATTTTGTTACTCCATTGGATGGTAGGCTTGTCATTATGAAAGGTGGTTCATTGTTGAGATTTTTTTACTCCAATGTATGGTAGCTTTGTCATTATGGAAGGTAGTTCGTTGTTGAGATTTTGTTACTCCAATGGATGGTAGACTTGTCATTGTGGAAGGTAGTTCGTTGTTCAGATTTTGTTACTCCAATGGATGGTAGCCTTGTCATTATGGAAGGTAGTTCGTTGTTGAGATCTTGTTACTTTAATGGATGGTAGCCTTGTCATTGTGGAAGGTAGTTTATTGTTGATATTTTGTAACTCTAATTGATGGTATCCGTGTCATTACGTAAGGTAGTTAATTATTGAGATTTTGTTTCTCCAATGGATGATAGCCTTGTCATTATGGAAGGTATTTCATTTTTGAGATTTTGTTACATAAATGGATGGTAGCCTTGTCATTATGGAAGGTAGTTCATTGTTGAGATTTGGTTACTCCAATTGATGGTAGCCTTGTCATTATAAAAGGTAGTTCGTTATTGGGATTTTATTACCCCAATGGATGGTCGCCTTGTTATTATGGAAGGTAGTTCATTTTTGAGATTTTGTTACTCCATTGGATGGTAGCCTCGTCATTATGAAAGGTAGTTCGTTGTTGAGATTTTTTTACTCCATTATCTGGTAGTTTTGTCATTATGGAAGGAAGTTCGTTGTTGAGATTTTGTTACTCCAATGGATGGTAGACTTGTCATTGTGGAAGGTAGTTTGATGTTGAGATTGTGTTACTCCAATGGATTGTAGCCTTGTCAATATGGATGGTAGTTCGTTGTTGAGATTTTGTTACTCCAATGGATGGTAGCCTTGTCATTATGGAAGGTAGTTCGCTGTTGAGATTTTTTTAATCCAATGGATGGTATCCTTGTCATTATGGGTGGTAGTTTGTTGTTGAGATTTTATTACTCCAATGGATTGTAGCCTTGTCATTTTGGAAGGTAGTTCGTTGTTGAGATTTTTTTACTCAATGGATGGTAGCCTTATCATTTTCGAAGGTAGTTCGTTGTTGAGATTTTTTTACTCCAATGGATGGTATCCTTGTCATTATGGATGGTAGTTTGTTGTTGATATTTTATTACTCCAATGGATGGTAGCCTTGTCATTTTGGAAGGTAGTTCGTTGTTGATATTTTTTTACTCCATCGATGGTAGCCTTATAATTATGGAAGGTAGTTCGTTCTTGATATTTTGTTACTCCAATTGAGGGTATCCTTGTCATTACGGAAGGTAGTTCATTGTTGAGATTTTGTTACTCCAATGGATGTTAGCCTTGCCATTATGGAAGGTAGTTCGTTGTGGAGGTTTTGTTACTCCAATGGCTGGTAGCCTTGTCATTATGGAAGGTAGTTCATTGTTGAGATTTTGTTACTCCAATGGCTAGTATATTCTTGTCATTATGGAAAGTAGTTTGTTGTCGAGATTTTGTTACTCTAATGGATGGTAGCCTTGTCATTATGAAAGGTAGTTTGTTGTTGAGATTTTGTTACTCGATTGGATGGTAGGCTTGTCATTATGAAAGGTAGTTGGTTGTTGAGATTTTTTTACTCCAATGTATGGTAGCTTTGTCATTATGGAAGGTAATTCATTGTTGAGATTTTGTTACTCCAATGGATCGTAGACTTGTCATTGTGGAGGGTAGTTTATTGTTTAGATTTTGTTCCTTAAATGGATGGTTGCCTTGTCATTATGGAAGGTAGTTCATTGTTGAGATTTTGTTACTCCAATGGATGGTAGCCTCGTCATTATGGAAGGTAGTTCGTTGTTGAGATTTGGTTACTCCAATGGATGGTAGCCCTGTCATTATAAAAGGTAGTTCGTTATTGGGATTTTGTTACTCCAATATATGGTAGCCTTGTTATTATGGAAGGTAGTCCATTTTTGAGATTTTGTTACTCCATTGGATGGTAGCCTTGTCATTATGAAAGGTAGTTCGTTGTTGAGATTTTTTTACTCCATTGTATGGTAGCTCTATCATTATGGAAGGTAGTTCATTGTTGAGATTTTGTTACTCCAATGAATGGTAAATTTGTCGTTGTGGAAGGTAGTTCGTTGTTGAGATTTTGTCACTCCAATGGATTGTAGCCTTGTCAATATGGAAGGTAGTTCGTTGTTGAGATTTTGTTACTCCAACGGATGGTAGCCTTGTCATTATGGATGGTAGTTCGTTGTTGAGATTTTTTTACTCCAATGGATGGTAGCCTTGTCATTTTGGAAGGTAGTTCGTTGTTGAGATTTTTTTACTCCATGGATGGTAGCCTTATCATTATGGAAGGTAGTTCGTTGTTGAGATTTTGTTACTCCAATGGATGGTAGACTTGTCATTGTGGAAGGTAGTTTGTTGTTCAGATTTTGTTAATCCAATCGATGGTAGCCTTGTCATTATGGAGGGTAGTTCGTTGTTGAGATTTTGTTAATTTAATGAATGGTAGCCTTACCATTGTGGAAGGTAGTTTGTTGTTGAGATTTTGTAACTCTAATTGATGGTATCTGTGTCATTACTGAAGGTAGTTCATTATTGAGATTTTGTTTCTCCAATGGATGATAGCCTTGTCATTATGGAAGGTAGTTCATTGTTGAGATTTTGTTACTCCAATGGATGGTAGTCTTGTCATTATGGAAGGTAGTTCGTTGTTGAAATTTTGTTACTCCAATGGATGGTAGCCTCGTCATTATGGAAGGTAGTTTGTTGTTGAGATTTGGTTACTCTAATGGATGGTAGCCTTGTCATTATAAAAAGGTAGTTCGTTATTGGGATTTTGTTACTCTAACTGATGGTAGCCATGTTATTATGGAACGTAGTTCATTTTTGAGATTTTGCTACTCCATTGGATGGTAGCCTTGTCATTATGAAAGGTAGTTCGTTGTTGATATTTTATTACTCCATTGTATGGTAGCTTTGTCATTATGGAAGGTAGTTCGTTGTTGAGATTTTGTTACTCCAATGGATGGTAGACTTGTCATTGTGGATGGTAGTTCGTTGTTGAGATTTTGTTACTCCAATGGATTTTAGCCTTGTCAATATGGAAGGTAGTTCGTTGTTGAGATTTTTTTACTCCAATGGATGGTATCCTTGTCATTATGGATGGTAGTTTGTTGTTGAGATTTTATTACTCCAATGGATGGTAGCCATGTCATTTTGGAAGGTAGTTCGTTGTTGAGATTTTTTTACTCCAATGGATTATAGCCTTGGCAATATGGAAGGTATTTAGTTGTTGAGATTTTGTTACTCCAATGGATTGTAGCCTTGTTATTATGGAAGGTAGTTCATTTTTTAGATTTTGTTACTCCATTGTATGGTAGGCTTGTCATTATGAAAGGTAGTTCTTTGTTGAGATTTTTTTCTCCAATGTATGGTAGCTTTGTCATTATGGAAGGTGGTTCGTTGTTGAGATTTTGTTACTCCAATGGATGGTAGCCTTATCATTATAGAAGGTAGTTCGTTGTTGAGATTTTGTTACTCCAATGGATGGTAGCCTTGTCATTATGGAGGATAGTTCGTTGTGGAGATTTTGTTACTTTAATGGATGGTAGCCTTGTCATTGTGGAAGGTAGTTTGTTGTTGAGATTTTGTAACTCTAATTGATGGTATCCGTGTCATTACGTAAGGTAGTTAATTATTGAGATTTTGTTTCTCCAATGGATGATAGCCTTGTCATTATTGAAGGTATTTCATTTTTGAGATTTTGTTACATAAATGGATGGTAGCCTTGTCATTATGGAAGGTAGTTCATTGTTGAGATTTGGTTACTCCAATGGATGGTAGCCTTGTCATTATAAAAGGTAGTTCGTTGTTGAGATTTTTTTGATCCATTGTCTGGTAGTTTTGTCATTATGGAAGGTAGTTCGTTTTTGAGATTTTGTTACTCCAATGGATGGTAGACTTGTCATTGTGGAAGGTAGTTCGATGTTGAGATTGTGTTACTCCAATGGATTGTAGCCTTGTCAATATGGATACTAGTTCGTTGTTGAGATTTTGTTACTCCAATGGATGGTAGCCTTGTCATTATGGAAGGAAGTTCGCTGTTGAGATTTTTTTAATCCAATGGATGGTATCCTTGTCATTATGGATGGTAGTTTGTTGTTGAGATTTTATTACTCCAATGGATGGTAGCCTTGTCATTTTGGAAGGTAGTTCGTTATTGAGATTTTTTTACTCCATAGATGGTAGCCTTATCATTTTCAAAGGTAGTTCGTTGTTGAGATTTTTTTACTCCAATGGATGGTATCCTTGTCATTATGGATGGTAGTTTGTTGTTGAGATTTTATTACTCCAATGGATGGTAGCCTTGTCATTTTGGAAGGTAGTTCGTTATTGAGATTTTTTTACTCCATAGATGGTAGCCTTATCATTTTCAAAGGTAGTTCGTTGTTGAGATTTTTTTACTCCAATGGATGGTATCCTTGTCATTATGGATGGTAGTTTGTTGTTGAGATTTTATTACTCCAATGGATGGTAGCCTTGTCATTTTGGAAGGTAGTTCGTTGTTGAGATTTTTTTACTCCATGGATGGTAGCCTTATAATTATGGAAGGTAGTTCGTTCTTGATATTTTGTTACTCCAATTGATGGTATCCTTGTCATTACAGAAGGTAGTTCATTGTTGAGATTTTGTTACTCCAATGGATGGTAGTCTTGTCATTATGGAAGGTAGTTCGTTGTTTAAATTTTGTTACTCCAATGGATGGTAGCCTCGTCATTATGGAAGGTAGTTTGTTGTTGAGATTTGGTTACTCTAATGGATGGTAGCCTTGTCATTATAAAAAGGTAGTTCGTTATTGGGATTTTGTTACTCTAACTGATGGTAGCCATGTTATTATGGAACGTAGATCATTTTTGAGATTTTGCTACTCCATTGGATGGTAGCCTTGTCATTATGAAAGGTAGTTCGTTGTTGATATTTTATTACTCCATTGTATGGTAGCTTTGTCATTATGGAAGGTAGTTCGTTGTTGAGATTTTGTTACTCCAATGGATGGTAGACTTGTCATTGTGGAAGGTAGTTCGTTGTTGAGATTTTGTTACTCCAATGGATTTTAGCCTTGTCAATATGGAAGGTAGTTCGTTGTTGAAATTTTTTTACTCCAATGGATGGTATCCTTGTCATTATGGATGGTAGTTTGTTGTTAAGATTTTATTACTCCAATGGATGGTAGCCATGTCATTTTGGAAGGTAGTTCGTTGTTGAGATTTTTTTACTCCAATGGATTATAGCCTTGGCAATATGGAAGGTATTTAGTTGTTGAGATTTTGTTACTCCAATGGATTGTAGCCTTGTTATTATGGAAGGTAGTTCATTTTTTAGATTTTGTTACTCCATTGTATGGTAGGCTTGTCATTATGAAAGGTAGTTCGTTGTTGAGATTTTTTTCTCCAATGTATGGTAGCTTTGTCATTATGGAAGGTGGTTCGTTGTTGAGATTTTGTTACTCCAATGGATGGTAGCCTTATCATTATAGAAGGTAGTTCGTTGTTGAGATTTTGTTACTCCAATGGATGGTAGCCTTGTCATTATGGAGGATAGTTCGTTGTGGAGATTTTGTTACTTTAATGGATGGTAGCCTTGTCATTGTGGAAGGTAGTTTGTTGTTGAGATTTTGTAACTCTAATTGATGGTATCCGTGTCATTACGTAAGGTAGTTAATTATTGAGATTTTGTTTCTCCAATGGATGATAGCCTTGTCATTATTGAAGGTATTTCATTTTTGAGATTTTGTTACATAAATGGATGGTAGCCTTGTCATTATGGAAGGTAGTTCATTGTTGAGATTTGGTTACTCCAATGGATGGTAGCCTTGTCATTATAAAAGGTAGTTCGTTGTTGAGATTTTTTTGATCCATTGTCTGGTAGTTTTGTCATTATGGAAGGTAGTTCGTTTTTGAGATTTTGTTACTCCAATGGATGGTAGACTTGTCATTGTGGAAGGTAGTTCGATGTTGAGATTGTGTTACTCCAATGGATTGTAGCCTTGTCAATATGGATGGTAGTTTGTTGTTGAGATTTTGTTACTCCAATGGATGGTAGCCTTGTCATTATGGAAGGAAGTTCGCTGTTGAGATTTTTTTAATCCAATGGATGGTATCCTTGTCATTATGGATGGTAGTTTGTTGTTGAGATTTTATTACTCCAATGGATGGTAGCCTTGTCATTTTGGAAGGTAGTTCGTTATTGAGATTTTTTTACTCCATAGATGGTAGCCTTATCATTTTCAAAGGTAGTTCGTTGTTGAGATTTTTTTACTCCAATGGATGGTATCCTTGTCATTATGGATGGTAGTTTGTTGTTGAGATTTTATTACTCCAATGGATGGTAGCCTTGTCATTTTGGAAGGTAGTTCATTGTTGAGATTTTTTTACTCCATGGATGGTAGCCTTATAATTATGGAAGGTAGTTCGTTCTTGATATTTTGTTACTCCAATTGATGGTATCCTTGTCATTACGGAAGGTAGTTCATTGTTGAGATTTTGTTACTCCAATGGATGGTAGTCTTGTCATTATGGAAGGTAGTTCGTTGTTGAAATTTTGTTACTCCAATGGATGGTAGCCTCGTCATTATGGAAGGTAGTTTGTTGTTGAGATTTGGTTACTCTAATGGCTAGTATAGTCTTGTCATTATGGAAAGTAGTTTGTTGTCAAGATTTTGTTACTCCAATGGATGGTAGCCTTGTCATTATGAAAGGTAGTTTGTTGTTGAGATTTTGTTACTCCAATGGATGGTAGCCTTGTCATTATGGAATGTAGTTCGTTGTTGAGATTTTTTTACTCCAATGTATGATAGCTTTGTCATTATGGAAGGTAATTCGTTGTTGAGATTTTGTTACTCCAATGGATCGTAGACTTGTCATTGTGGAGGGTAGTTCGTTGTTCAGATTTTGTTACTCCAATGGATGATAGTCTTGTCATTATGGAAGGTAGTTCATTGTTGAAATTTTGTTACTCCAATGGATGGTATCCGTGTCATTATGGATGGTAGTTCGTTGTTGAGATTTGGTTACTCCAATGGATGGTAGCCTTGTCTTTATAAAAGGTAGTTCATTATTGGGATTTTGTTACTCCAATGGATGGTAGCCTTGTTATTATGGAAGGTAGTTCATTTTTTAGATTTTGTTCCTTAAATGGATGGTTGCCTTGTCATTATGGAAGGTAGTTCATTGTTGAGATTTTGTTACTCCAATGGATGGTAGCCTCGTCATTATGGAAGGTAGTTCATTGTTGAGATTTGGTTACTCCAATGGATGGTAGCCTTGTCATTATAAAAGGTAGTTCGTTATTGGGATTTTTTACTCCAATAGATGGTAGCCTTGTTATTATGGAAGGTAGTTCATTTTTGAGATTTTGTTACTCCATTGGATGGTAGCCTTGTCATTATGAAAGGTAGTTCGTTGTTGAGATTTTTTTACTCCATTGTATGGTAGCTCTATCATTATGGAAGGTAGTTCATTGTTGAGATTTTGTTACTCCAATGAATGGTAGGTTTTTCGTTGTGGAAGGTAGTTCGTTGTTGAGATTTTGTTACTCCAATGGATTGTAGCCTTGTCAATATGGAAGGTAGTTCGTTGTTGAGATTTTGTTACTCCAATGGATGGTAGCCTTGTCATTATGGATGGTAGTTTGTTGTTGAGATTTTATTACTCCAATGGATGGTAGCCTTGTCATTTTGGAAGGTAGTTCGTTGTTGAGATTTTTTACTCCATGGATGGTAGCCTTATCATTATGGAAGGTAGTTCGTTGTTGAGATTTTGTTACTCCAATTGATGGTAGCCTTGTCATTTTGGAAGGTAGTTCGTTGTTGAGATTTTTTTACTCCATGGATGATAGCCTTATCATTATGGAAGGTAGTTCGTTGTTGAGATTTTGTTACTCCAATTGATGGTATCATTGTCATTACGGAAGGTAGTTCATTGTTGAGATTTTTTTACTCCAATGGATTGTAGCCTTGTCAATATGAAAGGTATTTCGTTGTTGAGATTTTGTTACTCCAATGGATGGTAGCCTTGTTATTATGGAAGGTAGTTCATTTTTTAGATTTTGTTCCTTAAATGGATGGTTTCCTTGTCATTATGGAAGGTAGTTCATTGTTGAGATTTTGTTACTCCAATGGATGGTAGCCTCGTCATTATGGAAGGTAGTTCGTTGTTGAGATTTGGTTACTCCAATGGATGGTAGCCCTGTCATTATAAAAGGTAGTTCGTTATTGGGATTTTGTTACTCCAATATATGGTAGCCTTGTTATTATGGAAGGTAGTCCATTTTTGAGATTTTGTTACTCCATTGGATGGTAGCCTTGTCATTATGAAAGGTAGTTCGTTGTTGATATTTTTTTACTCCATTGTATGGTAGATCTATCATTATGGAAGGTAGTTCATTGTTGAGATTTTGTTACTCCAATGAATGGTAGATTTGTCGTTGTGGAAGGTAATTCGTTGTTGAGATTTTGTTACTCCAATGGATTGTAGCCTTGTCAATATGGAAGGTAGTTCGTTGTTGAGATTTTGTTACTCCAACGGATGGTAGCCTTGTCATTATGGATGGTAGTTCGTTGTTGAGATTTTATTACTCCAATGGATGGTAGCCTTGTCATTTTGGAAGGTAGTTCGTTGTTGAGATTTTTTTACTCCATGGATGGTAGCCTTATCATTATGGAAGGTAGTTCGTTGTTGAGATTTTGTTACTCCAATGGATGGTAGACTTGTCATTATGGAAGGTAGTTAGTTGTTCAGATTTTGTTACTCCAATCGATGGTAGCCTTGTCATTATGGAGGGTAGTTCGTTGTTGAGATTTTGTTAATTTAATGAATGGTAGCCTTACCATTGTGGAAGGTAGTTTGTTGTTGAGATTTTGTAACTCTAATTGATGGTATCTGTGTCATTACTGAAGGTAGTTCATTATTGAGATTTTTTTTCTCCAATGTATGGTAGCTTTGTTATTATGGAAGGTAGTTCGTTGTTGAGATTTTGTTACTCCAATGGATGGTAGACTTGTCATTGTGGAAGGTAGTTCGTTGTTCAGATTTTGTTACTCCAATGGATGGTAGCCTTGTCATTATGGAAGGTAGTTCGTTGTCGAGATTTTGTTACTTTAATGGATGGTAGCCTTGTCATTGTGGAAGGTTGTTTGTTGTTGAGATTTTGTAACTCTAATTGATGGTATCCGTGTCATTACGTAAGGTAGTTAATTATTGAGATTTTGTTTCTCCAATGGATGATAGCCTTGTCATTATTGAAGGTATTTCATTTTTGAGATTTTGTTACATAAATGGATGGTAGCCTTGTCATTATGGAAGGTAGTTCATTGTTGAGATTTGGTTACTCCAATGGATGGTAGCCTTGTCATTATAAAAGGTAGTTCGTTATTGGGATTTTATTACCCCAATGGATGGTCGCCTTGTTATTATGGAAGGTAGTTCATTTTTGAGATTTTGTTACTCCATTGGATGGTAGCCTTGTCATTATGAAAGGTAGTTCGTTGTTGAGATTTTTTTGATCCATTGTCTGGTAGTTTTGTCATTATGGAAGGTAGTTCCTTGTTGAGATTTTGTTACTCCAATGGATGGTAGACTTGTCATTGTGGAAGGTAGTTCGATGTTGAGATTGTGTTACTCCAATGGATTGTAGCCTTGTCAATATGGATGGTAGTTCGTTGTTGAGATTTTGTTACTCCAATGGATGGTAGCCTTGTCATTATGGAAGGTAGTTCGTTGTTGAGATTTTTTTAATCCAATGGATGGTATCCTTGTCATTATGGATGGTAGTTTGTTGTTGAGATTTTATTACTCCAATGGATGGTAGCCTTGTCATTTTGGAAGGTAGTTCGTTGTTGAGATTTTTATACTCCATAGATGGTAGCCTTATCATTTTCGAAGGTAGTTCGTTGTTGAGATTTTTTTACTCCAATGGATGGTATCCTTGTCATTATGGATGGTAGTTTGTTGTTGAGATTTTATTACTCCAATGGATGGTAGCCTTGTCATTTTGGAAGGTAGTTCGTTGTTGAGATTTTTTTACTCCATGGATGGTAGCCTTATAATTATGGAAGGTAGTTCGTTCTTGATATTTTGTTACTCCAATTGATGGTATCCTTGTCATTACGGAAGGTAGTTCATTGTTGAGATTTTGTTACTCCAATGGATGTTAGCCTTGCCATTATGGAAGGTAGTTCGTTGTGGAGGTTTTGTTACTCCAATGGCTGGTAGCCTTGTCATTATGGAAGGTAGTTCATTGTTGAGATTTTGTTACTCCAATGGCTAGTATAGTCTTGTCATTATGGAAAGTAGTTTGTTGTCAAGATTTTGTTACTCCAATGGATGGTAGCCTTGTCATTATGAAAGGTAGTTTGTTGTTGAGATTTTGTTACTCCAATGGAGGGTAGCCTTGTCATTATGGAATGTAGTTCGTTGTTGAGATTTCTTTACTCCAATGTATGGTAGCTTTGTCATTATGGAAGGTAATTCGTTGTTGAGATTTTGTTACTCCAATGGATCGTAGACTTGTCATTATGGAGGGTAGTTCGTTGTTCAGATTTTGTTACTCCAATGGATGGTAGTCTTCTCATTATGGAAGGTAGTTCATTGTTGAAATTTTGTTACTCCAATGGATGGTATCCGTGTCATTATGGATGGTAGTTCGTTGTTGAGATTTGGTTACTCCAATGGATGGTAGCCTTGTCTTTATAAAAGGTAGTTCATTATTGGGATTTTGTTACTCCAATGGATGGTAGCCTTGTTATTATGGAAGGTAGTTCATTTTTTAGATTTTGTTCCTTAAATGGATGGTTGCCTTGTTATTATGGAAGGTAGTTCATTGTTGAGATTTTGTTACTCCAATGGATGGTAGCCTCGTCATTATGGAAGGTAGTTCATTGTTGAGATTTGGTTACTCCAATGGATGGTAGCCTTGTCATTATAAAAGGTAGTTCGTTATTGGGATTTTGTTACTCCAATAGATGGTAGCCTTGTTATTATGGAAGGTAGTTCATTTTTGAGATTTTGTTACTCCTTTGGATGGTAGCCTTGTCATTATGAAAGGTAGTTCGTTGTTGAGATTTTTTTACTCCATTGTATGGTAGCTCTATCATTATGGAAGGTAGTTCATTGTTGAGATTTTGTTACTCCAATGAATGGTAGATTTTTCGTTGTGGAAGGTAGTTCGTTGTTGAGATTTTGTTACTCCAATGGATTGTAGCCTTGTCAATATGGAAGGTAGTTTGTTGTTGTGATTTTGTTACTCCAATGGATGGTAGCCTTGTCATTATGGATGGTAGTTCGTTGTTGAGATTTTATTACTCCAATGGATGGTAGCCTTGTCATTTTGGAAGGTAGTTCGTTGTTCAGATTTTTTTACTCCATGGATGGTAGCCTTATCATTATGGAAGGTAGTTCGTTGTTGAGATTTCGTTAATCCAATTGATGGTAGCCTTGTCATTTTGGAAGGTAGTTCGTTGTTAAAATTTTTTTACTCCATGGATGGTAGCCTTATCATTATGGAAGGTAGTTCGTTGTTGAGATTTTGTTACTCCAATTGATGGTATCGTTGTCATTACGGAAGGTAGTTCATTGTTGAGATTTTTTTACTCCAATGGATTGTAGCCTTGTCAATATGAAAGGTGTTTCGTTGTTGAGATTTTGTTACTCCAATGGATGGTAGCCTTGTTATTATGGAAGGTAGTTCATTTTTTAGATTTTGTTACTTAAATGGATGGTTGCCTTGTCATTATGGAAGGTAGTTCATTGTTGCGATTTTGTTAATCCAATGGATGGTAGTCTTGTCATTATGGAAGGTAGTTCTTTGTTGAAATTTTGTTACTCCAATGGATGGTAGCCTCGTCATTATGGAAGGTAGTTCGTTGTTGAGATTTGGTTACTCCAATGGATGGTAGCCTTGTCAATATAAAAGGTAGTTCATTATGGGGATTTTGTTACTCCAATGGATGGAAGCCTTGTTATTATGCAAGGTGGTTCATTTTTGAGATTTTGTTACTCCATTTGATGGTAGCCTTGTCATTATGAAAGGTAGTTCGTTGTTGAGATTTTTTTACTCCATTGTATGGTAGCTCTGTCATTATGGAAGGTAGTTCGTTGTTAAGATTTTGTTACTCCAACGGATGGTAGACTTGTCATTGTGGAAGGTAGTTCGTTATTGAGATTTTGTTACTCCAATGGATTGTAGCCTTGTCAATATGGAAGGTAGTTTGTTGTTGAGATTTTGTTACTATAATGGATGGTAGCTTTGTCATTATGGAAGGTAGTTCGTTGTTGAGATTTTTTTACTCCAATGGATGGTATCCTTGTCATTATGGATGGTAGTTTGTTGTTGATATTTTATTACTCCAATGGATGGTAGCCTTGTCATTTTGGAAGTTAGTTCGTTATTGAGATTTTTTACTCCATGGATGGTAGCCTTATCATTATGGAAGGTAGTTAGTTGTTGAGATTTTGTTACTCCAATTGATGGTATCATTGTCATTACGGAAGGTAGTTCATTGTTGAGATTTTGTTACTCCAATAGATGTTAGCCTTGCCATTATGGAAGGTAGTTCGTTGTGGAGGTTTTGTTTCTCCAATGGCTGGTAGCCTTGTCATTATGGAAGGTAGTTCATTGTTGAGATTTTGTTACTCCAAAGGCTAGTATAGTCTTGTCATTATGGAAAGTAGTTTGTTGTTGAGATTTTGTTACTCCAATGGATGGTAGCCTTGTCATTATGAAAGGTAGTTCGTTGTTGAGATTTTGTTACTCCATTGTATGGTAGGATTGTCATTATGAAAGGTAGTTGCTTGTTGAGATTATTTTACTCTAATGTTTGGTAGCTTTGTCATTATGGAAGGTAGTTTGTTGTTGTTATTTTGTTACTCCAACGGATGGTAGCCTTGTCATTATGGATGGTAGTTCGTTGTTGAGATTTTATTACTCCAATGGATGGTAGCCTTGTCATTTTGGAAGGTAGTTCGTTGTTGAGATTTTTTTACTCCATGGATGGTAGCCTTATCATTATGGAAGGTAGTTCGTTGTTGAGATTTTGTTACTCCAATGGATGGTAGACTTGTCATTATGGAAGGTAGTTAGTTGTTCAGATTTTGTTACTCCAATCGATGGTAGCCTTGTCATTATGGAGGGTAGTTCGTTGTTGAGATTTTGTTAATTTAATGAATGGTAGCCTTACCATTGTGGAAGGTAGTTTGTTGTTGAGATTTTGTAACTCTAATTGATGGTATCTGTGTCATTACTGAAGGTAGTTCATTATTGAAATTTTTTTTCTCCAATGTATGGTAGCTTTGTTATTATGGAAGGTAGTTCGTTGTTGAGATTTTGTTACTCCAATGGATGTTAGACTTGTCATTGTGGAAGGTAGTTCGTTGTTCAGATTTTGTTACTCCAATGGATGGTAGCCTTGTCATTATGGAAGGTAGTTCGTTGTCGAGATTTTGTTACTTTAATGGATGGTAGCCTTGTCATTCTGGAAGGTTGTTTGTTGTTGAGATTTTGTAACTCTAATTGATGGTATCCGTGTCATTACGTAAGGTAGTTAATTATTGAGATTTTGTTTCTCCAATGGATGATAGCCTTGTCATTATTGAAGGTATTTCATTTTTGAGATTTTGTTACATAAATGGATGGTAGCCTTGTCATTATGGAAGGTAGTTCATTGTTGAGATTTGGTTACTCCAATGGATGGTAGCCTTGTCATTATAAAAGGTAGTTCGTTATTGGGATTTTATTACCCCAATGGATGGTCGCCTTGTTATTATGGAAGGTAGTTCATTTTTGAGATTTTGTTACTCCATTGGATGGTAGCCTTGTCATTATGAAAGGTAGTTCGTTGTTGAGATTTTTTTGATCCATTGTCTGGTAGTTTTGTCATTATGGAAGGTAGTTCGTTGTTGAGATTTTGTTACTCCAATGGATGGTAGACTTGTCATTGTGGAAGGTAGTTCGATGTTGAGATTGTGTTACTCCAATGGATTGTAGCCTTGTCAATATGGATGGTAGTTCGTTGTTGAGATTTTGTTACTCCAATGGATGGTAGCCTTGTCATTATGGAAGGTAGTTCGTTTTTGAGATTTTTTTAATCCAATGGATGGTATCCTTGTCATTATGGAAGGTAGTTCGTTGTTGAGATTTGGTTACTTTAATGGATGATAGCCTTACCATTGTGGAAGGTAGTTTGTTGTTGAGATTTTGTAACTCTAAACGGTGGTATCTGTGTCATTACGGAAGGTAGTTCATTGTTTAGATTTTGTTTCTCCAATGGATGATAGCCTTGTCATTATGGAAGGTAGTTCATTGTTGAGATTTTGTTACTTCAATGGATGGTAGCCTTGTCATTTTGGAAGGTAGTTCGTTGTTGAGATTTTTTTACTCCATAGATGGTAGCCTTATCATTTTCGAAGGTAGTTCGTTGTTGAGATTTTTTTACTCCAATGGATGGTATCCTTGTCATTATGGATGGTAGTTTGTTGTTGAGATTTTATTACTCCAATGGATGGTAGCCTTGTCATTTTGGAAGGTAGTTCGTTGTTGAGATTTTTTTACTCCATGGATGGTAGCCTTATAATTATGGAAGGTAGTTCGTTCTTGATATTTTGTTACTCCAATTGATGGTATCCTTGTCATTACGGAAGGTAGTTCATTGTTGAGATTTTGTTACTCCAATGGATGTTAGCCTTGCCATTATGGAAGGTAGTTCGTTGTGGAGGTTTTGTTACTCCAATGGCTGGTAGCCTTGTCATTATGGAAGGTAGTTCATTGTTGAGATTTTGTTACTCCAATGGCTAGTATAGTCTTGTCATTATGGAAAGTAGTTTGTTGTCAAGATTTTGTTACTCCAATGGATGGTAGCCTTGTCATTATGAAAGGTAGTTTGTTGTTGAGATTTTGTTACTCCAATGGAGGGTAGCCTTGTCATTATGGAATGTAGTTCGTTGTTGAGATTTCTTTACTCCAATGTATGGTAGCTTTGTCATTATGGAAGGTAATTCGTTGTTGAGATTTTGTTACTCCAATGGATCGTAGACTTGTCATTATGGAGGGTAGTTCGTTGTTCAGATTTTGTTACTCCAATGGATGGTAGTCTTGTCATTATGGAAAGTAGTTCATTGTTGAAATTTTGTTACTCCAATGGATGGTATCCGTGTCATTATGGATGGTAGTTCGTTGTTGAGATTTGGTTACTCCAATGGATGGTAGCCTTGTCTTTATAAAAGGTAGTTCATTATTGGGATTTTGTTACTCCAATGGATGGTAGCCTTGTTATTATGGAAGGTAGTTCATTTTTTAGATTTTGTTCCTTAAATGGATGGTTGCCTCTTTATTATGGAAGGTAGTTCATTGTTGAGATTTTGTTACTCCAATGGATGGTAGCCTCGTCATTATGGAAGGTAGTTCATTGTTGAGATTTGGTTACTCCAATGGATGGTAGCCTTGTCATTATAAAAGGTAGTTCGTTATTGGGATTTTGTTACTCCAATAGATGGTAGCCTTGTTATTATGGAAGGTAGTTCATTTTTGAGATTTTGTTACTCCTTTGGATGGTAGCCTTGTCATTATGAAAGGTAGTTCGTTGTTGAGATTTTTTTACTCCATTGTATGGTAGCTCTATCATTATGGAAGGTAGTTCATTGTTGAGATTTTGTTACTCCAATGAATGGTAGATTTTTCGTTGTGTAAGGTAGTTCGTTGTTGAGATTTTGTTACTCCAATGGATTGTAGCCTTGTCAATATGGAAGGTAGTTTGTTGTTGTGATTTTGTTACTCCAATGGATGGTAGCCTTGTCATTATGGATGGTAGTTCGTTGTTGAGATTTTATTACTCCAATGGATGGTAGCCTTGTCATTTTGGAAGGTAGTTCGTTGTTCAGATTTTTTTACTCCATGGATGGTAGCCTTATCATTATGGAAGGTAGTTCGTTGTTGAGATTTCGTTACTCCAATTGATGGTAGCCTTGTCATTTTGGAAGGTAGTTCGTTGTTAAAATTTTTTTACTCCATGGATGGTAGCCTTATCATTATGGAAGGTAGTTCGTTGTTGAGATTTTGTTACTCCAATTGATGGTATCGTTGTCATTACGGAAGGTAGTTCATTGTTGAGATTTTTTTACTCCAATGGATTGTAGCCTTGTCAATATGAAAGGTGTTTCGTTGTTGAGATTTTGTTACTCCAATGGATGGTAGCCTTGTTATTATGGAAGGTAGTTCATTTTTTAGATTTTGTTACTTAAATGGATGGTTGCCTTGTCATTATGGAAGGTAGTTCATTGTTGCGATTTTGTTAATCCAATGGATGGTAGTCTTGTCATTATGGAAGGTAGTTCTTTGTTGAAATTTTGTTACTCCAATGGATGGTAGCCTCGTCATTATGGAAGGTAGTTCGTTGTTGAGATTTGGTTACTCCAATGGATGGTAGCCTTGTCAATATAAAAGGTAGTTCATTATGGGGATTTTGTTACTCCAATGGATGGAAGCCTTGTTATTATGCAAGGTGGTTCATTTTTGAGATTTTGTTACTCCATTTGATGGTAGCCTTGTCATTATGAAAGGTAGTTCGTTGTTGAGATTTTTTTACTCCATTGTATGGTAGCTCTGTCATTATGGAAGGTAGTTCGTTGTTAAGATTTTGTTACTCCAACGGATGGTAGACTTATCATTGTGGAAGGTAGTTCGTTATTGAGATTTTGTTACTCCAATGGATTGTAGCCTTGTCAATATGGAAGGTAGTTTATTGTTGAGATTTTGTTACTATAATGGATGGTAGCTTTGTCATTATGGAAGGTAGTTCGTTGTTGAGATTTTTTTACTCCAATGGATGGTATCCTTGTCATTATGGATGGTAGTTTGTTGTTGATATTTTATTACTCCAATGGATGGTAGCCTTGTCATTTTGGAAGTTAGTTCGTTATTGAGATTTTTTTACTCCATGGATGGTAGCCTTATCATTATGGAAGGTAGTTAGTTGTTGAGATTTTGTTACTCCAATTGATGGTATCATTGTCATTACGGAAGGTAGTTCATTGTTGAGATTTTGTTACTCCAATAGATGTTAGCCTTGCCATTATGGAAGGTAGTTCGTTGTGGAGGTTTTGTTTCTCCAATGGCTGGTAGCCTTGTCATTATGGAAGGTAGTTCATTGTTGAGATTTTGTTACTCCAAAGGCTAGTATAGTCTTGTCATTATGGAAAGTAGTTTGTTGTTGAGATTTTGTTACTCCAATGGATGGTAGCCTTGTCATTATGAAAGGTAGTTCGTTGTTGAGATTTTGTTACTCCATTGTATGGTAGGATTGTCATTATGAAAGGTAGTTGCTTGTTGAGATTATTTCACTCCAATGTTTGGTAGCTTTGTCATTATGGAAGGTAGTTTGTTGTTGTTATTTTGTTACTCCAATGGATGGTAGACTTGTCATTGTGGAAGGTAGTTCGTTGTTCAGATTTTGTTACTCAAATTGATGGTAGCCTTGTCATTATGGAAGGTAGTTTGTTGTTGAGATTTTGTTACTTTAATGGATGATAGCCTTACCATTGTGGAAGGTAGTTTGTTGTTGAGATTTTGTAACTCTAAACGGTGGTATCTGTGTCATTACGGAAGGTAGTTCATTGTTTAGATTTTGTTTCTCCAATGGATGATAGCCTTGTCATTATGGAAGGTAGTTCATTGTTGAGATTTTGTTACTTCAATGGATGGTAGCCTTGTCATTATGAAAGGTAGTTCGTTGTTGAGATTTTGTTACCCCAATGGATGGTAGACTTGTCATTATGGAAGGTAGTTCGTTGTTGAGATTTTGTTACTCCAATGGATTGTAGCCTTGTCAATATGGAAGGTAGTTCGTTATTGAGATTTTTTTACTCCAATGGATGGTATCCTTGTCATTATGGATGGTAGTTTGTTGATGAGATTTTATTATTCCAATGGATGGTAGCCTTGTCATTTTGGAAGGTAGTTCGTTGTTGAGATATTTTTACTCCAATGGATTGTAGCCTTGTCAATATGGAAGGTATTTAGTTGTTGAGATTTTATTACTCCAATGGATGGTAGCCTTGTTATTATGGAAGGTAGTTCATTTTTTAGATTTTGTTACTCCATTGGATGGTAGGCTTATCATTATGAAAGGTAGTTCGTTGTTGAGATTTCTTTACTCCAATGTATGGTAGCTTTGTCATTATGGAAGGTAGTTCGTTGTTGAGATTTTGTTACTCCAATGGATGGTAGACTTGTCATTGTGGAAGGTAGTTCGTGTTCAGATTTTGTTACTCCAATGGATGGTAGCCTTGTCATTATGGAAAGTAGTTCGTTGTTGAGATTTTGTTACTTTAATGGATGGTAGCCTTGTCATTGTGGAAGGTAGTTTGTTGTTGAGATTTTGTAACTCTAATTGATCGTATCCGTGTCATTACGTAAGGTAGTTAATTATTGAGATTTTGTTTCTCCAATGGATGATAGCCTTGTCATTATGGAAGGTATTTCATTTTTGAGATTTTGTTACTTAAATGGATGGTAGCCTTGTCATTATGGAAGGTAGTTCATTGTTGAGATTTTGTTACTCCAATGGATGGTAGTCTTGTCATTATCGAAGGTAGTTCGTTGTTGAAATTTTGTTACTCCAATGGATGGTAGCCTCGTCATTATGGAAGATAGTTCATTGTTGAGATTTGGTTACTCCAATGGATGGTAGCCTTGTCATTATAAAATGTAGTTCATTATTGGGACTTTATTACCCCAATGGATGGTCGCCTTGTTATTATGGAAGGTAGTTCATTTTTGAGATTTTGTTACTCCATTGGATGGTAGCCTTGTCATTATGAAAGGTAGTTCGTTGTTGAGATTTTTTTACTCCATTGTATGGTAGCTCTATCATTATGGAAGGTAGTTCGTTGTTGCGATTTTGTTACTCCAATGAATGGTAGATTTGTCGTTGTGGAAGGTAGTGCGTTGTTGAGATTTTGTTACTCCAATGGATTGTAGCCTTGTCAATATGGAAGGTAGTTCGTTGTTAAGATTTTGTTAATCCAATGGATGGTAGCCTTGTCATTATGGAAGGTAGTTCGTTGTTGAGATTTTTCTACTCCAATGGATGGTATCCTTGTCATTATGGATGGTAGTTCGTTGTTGAGATTTTATTACTCCAATGATTGGTAGCCTTGTCATTTCTGAAGGTAGTTCGTTGTTGAGATTTTTTTACTCCAATGGATTGTAGCCTTTTCAATATGGAAGGTATTTCGTTGTTGAGATTTTGTTACTCCAATGGGTGGTAGCCTTGTTATTATGGAAGGTAGTTCATTTTTTAGATTTTGTTACTTAAATGGATGGTTGCCTTGTCATTATGGAAGGTAGTTCATTGTTGCGGTTTTGTTACTCCAATGGATGGTAGTCTTCTCATTATGGAAGGTAGTTCTTTGTTGAAATTTTGTTACTCCAATGGATGGTAGCTTCGTCATTATGGAAGGTAGTTCGTTGTTGAGATTTGATTACTCCAATGGATGGTAGCCTTGTCAATATAAAAGGTAGTTCGTTATGGGGATTTTGTTACTCCAATGGATGGAAGCCTTGTTATTATGCAAGGTGGTTCATTTTTGAGATTTTGTTACTCCATTGGATGGTAGCCTTGTGATTATGAAAGGTAGTTCGTTGTTGAGATTTTTTTCCTCCATTGTATGGTAGCTCTGTCATTATGGAAGGTAGCTCGTTGTTGAGATTTTGTTACTCCAATGGATGGTAGACTTGTCATTGTGGAAGGTAGTTCGTTATTGATATTTTGTTACTCCAATGGATTGTAGCCTTGTCAATATAGAAGGTAGTTTGTTGTTGAGATTTTGTTACTACAATGGATGGTAGGTTTGTCATTATGGAAGGTAGTTCGTTGTTGAGATTTTTTTACTCCAATGGATTGTATCCTTGTCATTATGGATGGTAGTTTGTTGTTGAGATTTTATTACTCCAATGGATGGTAGCCTTGACATTTTGGAAGGTAGTTCGTTGTTGAGATTTTTTTACTCCATGGATGGTAGCGTTATCATTATGGAAGGTAGTTCGTTGTTGAGATTTTGTTACTCCAATTGATGGTATCATTGTCATTACGGAAGGTAGTTCATTGTTGAGATTTTGTTACTCCAATGGATGTTAGCCTTGCCTTTATGGAAGGTAGTTCGTTGTGGAGGTTTTGTTTCTCCAATGGCTAGTATAGTCTTGTCATTATTGAAAGTAGTTTGTTGTTGAGATTTTGTTACTCCAATGGATGGTAGCCTTGTCATTATGAAAGGTAGTTCGTTGTTGAGATTTTGTTACTCCATTGGATGGTAGACTTGTCATTGTGTAAGGAAGTTCGTTGTTCAGATTTTGTTACTCCAATGGATGGTAGCCTTGTCATTATGGAAGGTAGTTCGTTGTTGAGATTTTGTTACTTTAATGGATGGTAGCCTTACCATTGTGGAAGGTAGTTTGTTGTTGAGATTTTGTAACTCTAATTGATGGTATCTATGTCATTACGGAAGGTAGTTCATTATTGAGATTTTGTTTCTCCAATGGATGATAGCCTTGTCATTATGGAAGGTAGTTCATTGTTGAGATTTTGTTACTCCAATGGATGGTAGTCTTGTCATTATGGAAGGTAGTTCGTTGTTGAAATTTTGTTACTACAATGGATTGTAGCCTCGTCATTATGGAAGGTAGTTTGTTGTTGAGATTTGGTTATTCTAATGGATGGTAGCCTTGTCATTATAAAAGGTAGTTCGTTATTGGGATTTTGTTACTCCAATTGATGGTAGCCTTGTTATTATGGAACGTAATTCATTTTTGAGATTTTGTTACTCCATTGGATGGTAGCCTTGTCATTATGAAAGGTAGTTCATTGTTGAGATTTTATTACTCCATTGTATGGTAGCTTTGTCATTATGGAAGGTAGTTCATTGTTGAGATTTTGGTACTCCAATGGATGGTAGACTTGTCATTGTGGAAGGTAGTTCGTTGTTGAGATTTTGTTACTGCAATGGATTGTAGCCTTGTCAATATGGAAGGTAGTTCGTTGTTGAGATTTGTTTACTCCAATGGATGGTATCCTTGTCATTATGGATGGTAGTTTGTTGTTGAGATTTTATTACTCCAATGGATGGTAGCCTTGTCATTTTATAAGGTAGTTCGTTGTTGAGATTTTTTTACTCCAATGGATTGTAGCCTTGTCAATATGGAAGGTATTTAGTTGTTGAGATTTTGTTACTCCAATGGATGGTAGCCTTGTTATTATGGAAGGTAGTTCGTTTTTTAGATTTTGTTACTCCATTGGATGGTAGGCTTTTCATTATGAAGGGTAGTTCGTTGTTGAGATTTTTTTACTCCAATGTATGGTAGCTTTGTCATTATGGAAGGTAGTTCGTTGTTGAGATTTTGTTACTCCAATGGATGGTAGACTTGTCATTGTGGAAGGTAGTTCGTTGTTCAGATTTTGTTACTCCAATGGATGGTAGCCTTGTCATTATGGAAGGTAGTTCATTGTTGAGATTTTGTTACTTTAATAGATGGTAGCTTTGTCATTGTGGAAGGTAGTTTGTAGTTAAGATTTTGTAACTCTAATTGATGGTATCCGTGTCATTACGTAAGGTAGTTAATTATTGAGATTTTGTTTCTCCAATGGATGATAGCCTTGTCATTATGGAATGTATTTCATTTTTGAAATTTTGTTACTTAAATGGATGGTAGCCTTGTCATTATGGAAGGTAGTTCATTGACGAGTTTTTGTTTCTCCAATGGATGGTAGTCTTGTCATTATGGAAGGTAGTTCGTTGTTGAAATTTTGTTACTCCAATGGATGGTAGCCTCGTCATTATGGAAGGTAGTTCATTGTTGAGATTTGGTTACTCCAATGGATGGTTGCTTTGTCATTATAAAAGGTAGTTCGTTATTGGGATTTTATTACCCCAATGGATGGTCGCCTTGTTATTATTGAAGGTAGTTCATTTTTGAGATTTTGTAACTCCATTGGATGGTAGCCTTGTCATTATGAAAGGTAGTTCGTTGTTGAGATTTTTTTACTCCATTGGCTGGTAGCTTTGTCATTATGGAAGGTAGTTCATTATTGAGATTTTGTTACTCCAATGGATGGTAGACTTGTCATTGTGGAACGTAGTTCGATGTTGAGATTTTGTTACTCCAATGGATTGTAGCCTTGTCAATATGGAAGGTAGTTCGTTGTTGAGATTTTGTTACTCCAATGGATGGTAGCCTTGTCATTATGGAAGGTAGTTCGCTGTTGAGATTTTTTTACTCCAATGGTTGGTATCCTTGTCATTATGGATGGTAGTTTGTTGTTGAGATTTTATTACTCCATTGGATTGTAGCCTTGTCAATATGGAAGGTAGTTCGTTGTTGAGATTTTGTTACTCCAATGGATGGTAACCTTGTCATTATGGAAGGTAGTTCGCTATTGAGATTTTTTTACTCCAATGGTTGGTATCCTTGTCATTATGGATGCTGTTGTACCCAAATTTTTGACCTAAGATCCCATATTTATTTTTGCATTTTTAAACATAAGCCAAGGTCACGAAATACGGTTGGTTTTAACCTCTCACCTTCGAGCTTTGACTATGCGAAGATTGTCAAGTGTTTTGAACATTTTTAGCCTATGTATCACTAATTTCTAATCGCATACAAAGGTGTATGTTCATGTTTTCTTTTGTGTCATGTGCAGAGACAGGTCTGGATCAAGAGCATCAGATGTCGCGCCTCAATTAAGGTTTTGATTCTCCCAAGCCCGAAGTACGGTTGATTGTGGATTCTCGAAGACTGATTCATCAAGGCACAACTATTGCACCCTAAGTTTCGCCCCTAATTTTTTCAGTCACACATTCATACCATATTTTGTCATTTGGTCACAATCATTAGTAAATACCTTCATTCATCACATTTTGCATCATTAGTCGTATTTAAGTTGACCAGAAAGAGTCAGTTTAAATCAAAGTTTGCATCGTCTTTTAGTTGTAAAATACCTAACATTTCATTTCATGCATTTTTATCTCTTCACTCGTTTCTTGCATTGCTCCAAGTTGTTTATATGTCAATAATAAAAATATTTTGGTTTTATAGACAGACTGTTAAAAGCGATTCGACACTATGCGGGAAAGTAGCGAGAAAATATTTCAAGTTTTCACCTTTTACCGATCATTTTATGAATCTGCACTTCGCGTAGATTATGACGGTATGCTCGCTTTATTTTTCGGTACAGTTCGAAGTCTCGTTTTTAACCTTAAACGTCTGTTTAGTCTGATATTTTATTATTATTTTATTTTTGATTTTTTTGACTTTTTGAATATTGTTCTTCTTTAATCATCGTGACATGTAGTTTATTTTAATGTGTTCATTTTATTTTATCGGATAAATTTTCGTCCGTTTTTTTATCGTTTTCGATCATTTTGTGTCTTTATTTTTAATTCAGAAAAAAATTCAAAAAAACTATTTTAAATTGAGTTATATTTTATACTTTTAGGTTTTTAAGTTATTTTATCATTAAAGGGCTTTTCTGTCATAAAAAAATGTTTGTTACACTTTGCTTTGCTCTCATTGGTCGTAAGCAAGAGTTGCGGATCGACAGAAAAAAGAAGACACAAAAAAAAACCACTCTTGTTGACTCTTGAACAAAAAAGTCCATATATTCAAATCACACCAATTCCTCTGGAGGGAAATCTTCAACCATCAACACTACTCCCCCCGCCTTACCTTCAACTTCTCCGCGAGCTCCCTTCTTCATAGCACAAACTCTGTTCATCATCATCTGCCATCCGTCTGATAACTCGCACCTCCAAAAATCTTCTCCTTCATTGGTTCATCTCACCCTTATGTTCCCTTCATCTTCCTCCTTCATCTTCCACACACTCCAAACACCCAAACTTTCCCTTCATGAGATCACAACCACCCTCTAAGTCTAACCCTTCTTCCAACACTTACATAGTTTTCTCCAAACTAATGGTCTCAATCATAACAACAACCTTATTTGTAACCTTGTTCCTTGTTCATGTCTCTTCTTCTTGTAACCAATTTGACAAAGATTCACTCTTGTCTTTCTCTTCGAATATCTCAACTTTATCACCTCACCCACCTCTTAACTGGTCTTTTACCTCTGATTGTTGTGATTGGGAAGGTGTAACTTGTGATCAAAATAATCAACATGTTACTCATCTTTTGTTACCCTCTAGAGGTCTCAATGGTTTCATTTCACTTTCTACTTTCACTTCTCTTCAATCTCTTGCTCATCTTAATCTCTCTCATAATAAACTTCATGGTAATCTTCAAAGTCTGTTTTTTTTCAATTTTTAACCATCTTTTAGTTCTTGATTTGAGTTACAATCGTTTCTCCGGTGAACTGCCACTTTGGAATGGAACCAGAAATAGCAGTGTTGTTGTTCAGGTGTTTGATTTGTCTAGTAATTCATTCAATGGAACATTGCCTGTTTCTCTGATTCGGAATCTTGCTGAAGGAGGTAATTTGATATCTTTCAATGTTAGTAACAACAGTTTCACAGGTCATATTCCAGTTTCAAACTTTTATGTTGGTATAGATAAGAGTTCTTCTTTGAGATTCTTGGATTTTTCTTCCAATGATTTTGACGGTGCTATTCAGACTGGTTTAGGTGCATGTTCTAAGTTTGTGAGGTTTATAGCAGGTTTCAATCTACTATCAGGGAATATCCCAATTGATGTTTATGATGTTGTTTCACTCATTGAAATATCATTGCCATTGAATAAAATTGATGGAACAATTGGTGATGGAATTGTTAATCTTGCAAATCTCACAGTTTTAGAGCTTTACTCCAATCAGTTGACAGGTTCTATTCCTAAGGATATTGGTAAGCTTTTGAAATTGGAAAAATTGCTTCTTCATGTCAACAATTTGACTGGTACGATTCCGCCGTCTTTTATGAATTGTAACAATCTCGTTGTGTTGAATTTGAGGGTTAATAGATTGGAAGGAAATCTATCGGCATTCAATTTCTCCGGATTGGTCAGGCTTGCTACGCTTGATCTTGGTAACAATAGGTTTACTTGTGTGTTACCGCCGACTCTTTATGATTGTAAGTCGCTTGCTGCATTGAGGCTTGCGTCTAATCAGATTGAGGGACAGGTTTCGTTTGAGATACTTGGACTCGAGTCTCTCTCGTTCTTGTCGATGTCTGATAACAAGCTGAAGAATATCACTGGTGCTCTTAGAATACTCACTGGTCTCAAGAAGCTTAGTACCCTTATGCTCTCCAAGAATTTTTACTATGAAGTAATGCCGAACATGATAGAACCTGATGGATTCCGAAATATCCAAGTTTTAGGATTAGGTGGCTGTAATTTCATAGGTCAAATACCGAGTTGGCTTAAAAACCTGATGAAACTCGAGGCCTTGGATCTTTCGTTTAATCAATTCAATGGTTCGATACCTCCTTGATTAGTGTAGCGTACAATAATCTGCAAGGACGGATACCAACGGGTAGTCAGTTTGATACTTTTTTCCAACACCAGCTTTGAAGGAAACTCTCAATTGTGCGGTCTCGTTATTCAACGCCCTTGTTCTCCTTAACGAAATACTACCAGTACTTCAGCTAGAGCCTTCCAAGATGTATAAGAAAAGTGAGAATATCTACTGTTGAATTTTGTTGGGCATTCTCTGCAATAGCGGCTGTTGAAGGAGTGAATAAGTTGGCAACAGGTGATCCAATTTCATTATCAGAACAAGAACTTGTGGACTGTGATATATCATATAATGAAGGATGCAATGGAAGACTTATGGACTATGCCTTTGAGTTCATCATCAATAATGGTGGCATTGACTCTGACGAGGATTATCCCTACAAGGCTATTGATGGTAGATGTGATCAAAATAGGAAAAATGCTAAAGTTGTTTCAATTGATGACTATGAGGATGTTCCGGCTTATGATGAAGGTGCTTTGAAAAAGGCTGTTGCAAATCAGGTTATCGCCGTTGCTGTTGAAGGAGGTGGTAGAGAATTCCAGTTATATGAATCTGGTGTCTTTACAGGAAGATGTGGAACAGCACTAGACCATGGTGTTGCAGCGGTTGGATACGGGACAGAAAACGGTAAAGATTATTGGATAGTTAGGAATTCATGGGGTGGTAGTTGGGGAGAAGCCGATTACATCAGACTCGAACGTAATCTTGCTTCGAGCAAATCCGGAAAGTGTGGAATTGTGATTGAGCCATCATATCCAATAAAAAATGGTCGGAATCCCCAGACTAACTCCGAGTTTGTAAGTTTTCTTTTCTTCTTTCTCAAATTTTGTCATTGTGATTGTCTTTATTTTTGTGTTTAGAATGAGAAACGCGAGTGAGGAACATAAGTTGTTGTTATAGCAATCGATTGTGAGCAAACCGGAAAATAGAAATCGGTTGTTATTATTCACGGATTAGAGAGATGAACCGAGAATCTGAATATTGATATTGTTTGATTGATTTCGTTTGAGAGATGATGGTGACGGTACGTTGGAGCAGAGAGAGAGAAAGCGAAGGAGAATCGTGCAAGGGATTTTAGAGGGTGAGAAGCCGATAACGTAGCGTGTCATTTTGTTTTTGTTCTCTATTTTGTTAATATTAAACTTAAGACCATCAAGACCATCAAGACCATCTGAATTACATTATTCCAGCCCCTGTGTTTTTTTTTATTCAAGCATATTATTTAATTTCTTCTTATTCTTGTTTATTTTTAGTTTTTAAGTTATGTTGATATTTTGCTAATGATGTTTGATTGAATTAATTGTTGCTATTTTTTTTAATTGCTTTATTTTACTTTTGTTAATTATGAGATGCTAATTAATTTGATTAATTAATTTTTACTTAGTTTAACTAATTTTTATTAATTAGCTTTATTAAATATTTTTAATTTATTTAATTGATTTGTGTATTGATCGTTTAAATTGTTAAATTATTTTTGTGATTATTTGATTTTATCTTGTTATTTGTTGATAAATGCTATGTCTATGGTCTTTCTGTTTTACTCCAAGGAAAAGATTTAAACTTTGTTGACTTCACGTCATCAAATACGCCTTCTACAATCGTGCGAATAACCTCATTCATTTTTTGCTTGTTTACTATTTTTCCAAACTTAAGATAATTTTCCCAAAAGACTCCATTTTCAAACTCACACCTTTTTAAGTCAAAACTTCGATACTAGGTCGTCGTATCTTCAAAAATCTCATCCATACCCATCTTTTAGCCAAACGAATCATTTTAATAAAACAAACAATTTTAAACCAAAAAACAGATATTTCAAAAGGTTCCTGCGGAGTACCACAGATGCATTGGGTGCTAATACCTTCCCACTGTATAACCAACCCCCGAACTCTCGATCTCTTTCAAAAACGCATTGTATTTTTATTACTTTTAAGCATTATTTTACATTGCATATTTTAGGGTTTTATTTCGCTCTTTTCCCTTTTCCCTTGGAAATAATAAAGCGCGGTGGCGACTCTTGCTTTTGTGAGTCAAGTTAATTAATAGCTTGATCTCCGATTTTCACCGCTACAGAATTGGCGACTCTGCTGGGGAAAGATTGACCTCTTGCTGGTCCATCCCTAAAGTGGGTTAAGCCTAATTTGTCATATTTTTTTTTGTTATTATTACTTGTTTGTTTGATTATTTGTGATATATTGTTGTTATTTGGGTTTTTGCAAGGGACAAGTCCTATACCCGGACTAAATTACACTTAGGAATAGGACGGGCGGTATAGTCATGTTAACTTTGAGGGAGTAATCCCGAAGAAGGAGGCATGAGATCCCCCACTCAGTGGAAGGCCCTTTTGAACGTAATATTTGTTTACCGAGTAATCGGGAAGACATTATTATTTTCGACCTGGGAGCCAGAGAAGCTGGGAACCGTAGAACCCTAACCCATCTTGGCCTTTTAGGTGTAGCGCGGAGATTATAACGAAGTAATCCGGAAGTAATTGTTACGCAATGCTACACTCGGATGAGTTTCTCTTGAGAATATTGCTGATTATTGAGTAATCAAGACGTTGGTAATATCCGAAGGAGGAATGTAGACTCCGGGAACTCTTAGAACCTTGTTCTACAGGTGTGATTAAACCGTTAGTACATACCTTGGGGGTGTTCCTTACCTTGACTCCATGCTCGTGATGTTGAACCTCTCGACTTTATTTGTGACCTTGCTTGTGGTTTTTGCATAGCCATGCATTCATGCATCCATAAAACCCTTTTCACTTGACTTTGAAGGAGTTTGGAGGTCTTTCTTTGTAAACATCACAAGTTTCGTCAAGCTCAATGGATCTTGGGTGTTGATAGGGCGAAAACCTTAATCCACCAAAATGGATGATTGATCTTGATGATAACTTGATCAATGTTTGGAGCCAATTTAAAATTCATCTTCTATCTTCATACTTTGATGTTTACAACTTAATATCTTGAGCTCCTTGAAAATCAAATAAAAACTCTCTTTTGCATATCATACATCATTCTACATTTTTTGTTTCACTTTCAAAGGTCTTTTTCCAAGTCTTATTTTTTCCTTTGGTCTCACCAGTACAAAACTCGCGCTAAGAGAACAATGGAGAATATCAAGCAAGAGGTTTCTGAACTCCGTAGAGAGATGACTATTTTGAAAGCTAGTATGGATCACTCGACTGTTTTGGGTTGAAATTTTGGTTACCGCCCAAGTCAATCCTTCTAGGATGGAGGAAGCGATGATAAAAGTCTTCACTGAAACTCTAAAATTATTCTCTCATGAGAAGGTGATGGTTAATGCACCTAATGACTTTCCTGACAAGGTGAATGTGGGAGTGCGTCTAGAAGAAGATGTTGGAAGGGGATGTTCATATGAAGATGGTAGCTCAGCTAATGGTGTGAAGAGGTCTGATAATAACTTTTCCAAGAAGAGAACCAGAGGAAGAAATAATCATTGTCAGAATCATCATGTTTCTCCTATTCATCAACAGAATCAGCAAGTTCCCAATCAAAGGAAAACCCAGTTTGATCCAATTCCAATTACCTATACAGAGTTGTTCCCTATCCTGATGCAGAGGAATTTGGTTCAGACCCGACCTCCACCGAAGGTTCCTGAGAAGATACATTGGTACTACAAAGCTGATTTGACTCGTACCTTTCATCAAGGTGATCCTGGGCATGACTTGGAGGGTTGCTTTGCTCTGAAGATTGAGGTTAAGAAGTTGGTCAGAAGTGGTATCTTGTAATTCAAGGACGTTGGTTTTGAAGTTCAAATCAAGCATGCGCCGAAGAGTAAACACGATTGATAGTGACTTTGATTTTTGAAGGATGTTTTCGGTAATTCAAGTCCAGATGGAAAGCCTTCCCAGATTATTAACTTATTTATGCTTTTTGTAATTTTTTCTTGTTTATCAAAACATTGTTTGCATGTAAGAACTTGTTTGCATCTGAATGATTATCTTAATACAATGAGTATGTTTGTCTTGGAGAAATTCATTCGTTTCACTCATGTTTGTTTTCAAATTCTAAATTGCTTTTGCACTACGATACCAAATTGTTGCTCATTCTCTTGCCTAGGCAGAGATTGAAGGGAGGATGATGATCTAAAGAACACAAAATCTCTGGTTGTTTGCTTTTGGATAAAATCTTGCTGATGATGTACAGGCATTGTTTCAAATCCCTGAACACCGGAGATATAAGGAAGATAATCCCTTGCTAACCCCTTTTGAGCCTTTGAAGCAGAAGTTTCTTTTCTATACGAAAAACCTTGAATTTTAACCTGGGGCAGGGTAGTTTTTAGTTAATCTGACTGAGTGTTCAAAATTCATAAGGAAGATATTTTTTGAAGAGAAACTACAAGGGCTATCCTTCGTGTATAATGAATCTAGAGGATGTGGAACAACAATGTTATCCCTCATTCATCAAGAAACGAGGCAATCACAATCCTCTCAACAAGCAAAGACAAGCTAATGTCACACATTTTGTTCAAAAAGTCAAAAATCAAGAAAAAGAAAAAGCCTGCTATGTCAAAAAACATGAAAACATGTGACTTAGGCAAAATTAAGGCCTCCCGCTGGACTATCAATTCAAAAGAATTAGTTCAGGCAAAATTTAGGGAAAATAAAATCGCAAAGAAAAGGACTGCAAAGAAAAGTCCTCAGCAAAGAACAAATTGGTGACTACAAACACGAAGACATGAGAGCGGTTTCTACTCCGAAAGCCTCGTTGTTTCCTTGACCGTCACAAAATCCTTTTGAGAGATGAACACTCATGTTGAATTAACTGAACATAGGATTGGAGAACATCATGAAGGGGGTGGGCACCAAATATTTTGAGCCTTAAATCTTTTTTTCTAAAACCATGAACAAGACCACGTTACAACCTTCAAAAGTCCTAATTAAAGCAAGGTTATTTTGAAAGCATACTTCCATGAGATAGTGTTCCTGACTCCCATGAACGATTGTTAAATAGTTATGTTGGTATCATATGTTTTTCCTATATAAAAATAAATGGTGCTTTAACTCGCAAAATTTGTGCGATATCTTTCAAAATCTTTAAGACTTATATAACTGTTGCATTAGAATTTTCATTTTCATTGTAAACTTTTTCTAACTGCAAAACATTTGTTTGATATCAAGGAAGCTCACATAAGCACCAGTGATGAGTTTGTTTTTAAGGCCTGAAGCTCTGTTGAGTAATTGGCGGATCATTTCAAGAAAAAAATCATATGCAGGGGCATGTCACCTGAATACCTTAAGCACGGACATGTTGCTTCTCCTAATTAATGCTTTCCCAACTTGTTTACTCTTTTGGGGCAAAATTTGAAGACTTTGTTGTGTCAACTACAGTCAATCCGGGGCAATCACGTCGAGATTTGATGAATTCCTCTAAGAGTTTGAAGACACCAGAGCATGGTGAATGCCAGGTCTTTTTTAAAATCCTCTTGAGACGATTTCTCCTCATCAACCAGATAGCTTGGGGCATGTTAGAAGTGAAGCTATTCGCAAGAATTGTCGTGCATCACGTAGATTATCAGCAGTAAACTTGGGGCATCCAAAATTAATCCCAGGGGCAATCCAGATTTGTCAAGATATGTTTTTCATACATTATCAGAGGGTGGTGTTCCCAGTATCTCCAGCTAAGCATGACTTTTTTCCAGCTGAAACTTTGTTTGTGTTGTTATCCTTTCAATGGATTGTTGGTGATAGAAGACTGGACTTTGGGTTTTCTACCGAAAATACTTTCCTCTCCAGAGAGATTTAAGCCTTGTAAAAGGACATTACTCCAATGATGACTTCTTTTGTTTCTATCTCCAGTAATGTTACCATCCTGTTGAGATTAGCCGAGTGTCGAGTTGTACTGTGATGTCTTATCATTTTCTGTCCATCTCCCCTGTCTGTTTCGTCAGCATATACATGACATTGATTTATTCATTCACACTTGCATCATGCACGCACAGTTGTATTTGTTGATGTCATTGAGTTCGTATACCTTGGTTATGTCTATTCAAATAACATATTTGATCTTTCCAAATAGAGTGTCGACTTAAGCATAAAGTGTGCCTTCTTTCTAATTCCCCACTGAGTTAACTCTCGTGGAAGAATCTTGCTTTAGCTTTCCTTTTCCATCTCTGGATAGGATAAACCCCCATTTGAGTTGTTTCCTCATTGGGTGGAGTCTTGTTTGACTATTTTTCTCTCCAGGTTATTCCTGGATTGAGCTTTGTCTCTTGTGAACGATACCCTGTGGATATCTCTAGGATGTGAAACCTAGATGGAAAGTGCATTTATTTTGCAACGTAAATACTTGGTCTCCTCAAGAAGGATTTATTCATGGTTTCCCATTGAAGATGAACTTTATTCCCCAGTAGTGTTATCACAACCTTCTTCTGGAATATCGACGTGACAACAAGCGACTGACTCTTTATTTGAGTAGTTTGATTATTTCTGATTTCTCTACGACAAATGGCGGTCTCTTCATGAGCAGTTTGTCCATCCCCGATGAAATTATTGGCTCTCACCTCCAGCAATATCTTCACGATATTTTATGGGTATCTTTTTGGGAAACAGCAAGCGGCAGTCTCTTCATGAGCAACTTGTATGTTATTGACACTTTTAAAAATAGCAAGCGGCAGTCTCTTCATGGACAACTTGTATGTTATCAACACTTTTAAAGACAACAAGCGGCAGTCTCTTCATGGACAACTTGTATGTTATCAACACTTTTAAAAAAAGCAAGCGATAGTCTCTTCATGGACAACTTGTATGTTATCAACACTTTTAAAAACAGCAAGCGGCAGTCTCTTCATGGACAACTTGTATGTTATCAACACTTTTTGAAAACGGCAAGTGGCAGTCTCTTCATGGGCAGCTTGTACGTTATTATTCTTCGGAAAACGGCAAGTGGCAGTCTCTTCATGGGCAGCTTGTACGTTATTTTTCTTCGAAGACAACAAGTGGCAGCTCTTCACGAGCAGCTTGTGGGTTATAAGCAATAAGTGGTAGACTCTTCATGAGTAGCTTGTATGCTTTAATATTCTTTGAAGATGGCAAGTGGCAGCTCTTCAAGAGCAGCTTGTGGATTTTTGGCAACAAGTGGCAGCTCTTCATGAGCAGCTTGTACGGAAAATGGCAAGTGGCAACTTCTTTATGAGCAGCTTGTGGGTTTTTGGCAACAAGTGGCAGACTCTTCATGAGCAGCTTGTGTGCTTTAATATTCTTTGAAGACAAAAAGCGGCGGTCTCTTCATGAACAGCTTGTATGTTATTAACACCTTTGAAAGGAAGCAAGTGGCGACTTCTTTATTTGAGCAACTCGTGTATCCCCAACAATAATGTTTTCTCATAAAACGGCATCTCTTCGGAAAAGTCCCATGGGAAAGTTTATTTTATCCTTTTCAAGCGATATCTTGGTCAGAGAAGAAATGTGTTACCGTTCTTGGTAAAATTCAGAAATCAGAGATTTTTATCTCCAGCCACAGTGCTTATGTCAATCATTTTGTTTTCCAGCCACAGTGCTGATGTCAATCATTTTGTTCTCCATCCACAGTGCTGATGTAAATCATTTCTTTTTCCAGTCTTCGTACTGATGTAAATCATCTCTTTTCCAGTATCAACACTGATGTAAATCATTCAAGAGTCTCTCATTTGAAGTCTAGGACTCTGTTTCCCCAATGGAGTTACAACCTCTTCCTCTGTGGGATTACTGTATAATGTGCCTGGTTTCTCCAGCATAGTCTGTCTCATATGGCGTCATTCCCCATAAAATTCAGAACATCACATTCATATCATATCGTAAACACAATCGCGGTATCTTAAGGCCAAAAATTGTCTATTCTGTATTTAAGTCCCTTCAATCTCGTCGAAATGAAGATCTCAATCTTCATATCTCCAGATAGAAGAAACTTAAATAGGGGCAGCTGTTGTACCCAAATTTTTGACCTAAGATCCCATATTTATTTTTGCATTTTTAAACATAAGCCAAGGTCACGAAATACGGTTGGTTTTAACCTCTCACCTTCGAGCTTTGACTATGCGAAGATTGTCAAGTGTTTTGAACATTTTTAGCCTATGTATCACTAATTTCTAATCGCATACAAAGGTGTATGTTCATGTTTCCTTTTGTGTCATGTGCAGAGATAGGTCTGGATCAAGAGCATCAGATGTCGCGCCTTAATTAAGGTTTTGATTCTCCCAAGCCCGAAGTACGGTTGATTGTGGATTCTCAAAGACTGATTCATCAAGGCACAACTGTTGCACCCGAAGTTTCGCCCCTAATTTTTTCAGTCGCACATTCATACCATATTTTGTCATTTGGTCACAATCATTAGTAAATACCTTCATTCATCACATTTTGCATCATTAGTCGTATTTAAGTTCACCAGAAAGAGTCAGTTTAAATCAAAGTTTGCATCGTCTTTTAGTTGTAAAATACCTGACATTTCATTTCATGCATTTTTATCTCTTCACTCGTTTCTTGCATTGCTCCAAGTTGTTTATTTGTCAATAATAAAAATATTTTGGTTTTATAGACAGACTGTTAAAAGCGATTCGACACTATGCGGGAAAGTAGCGAGAAAATATTTCAAGTTTTCACCTTTTACCGATCATTTTATGAATCTGCGCTTCGCGTAGATTATGACGGTATGCTCGCTTTATTTTTCGGTACAGTTCGAAGTCTCGTTTTTAACCTTAAACGTCTGTTTAGTCTGATATTTTATTATTATTTTATTTTTGATTTTTTTGACTTTTTGAATATTGTTCTTCTTTAATCATCGTGACATGTATTTTATTTTAATGTGTTCATTTTATTTTATCGGATAAATTTTCGTCCGTTTTTTTATCGTTTTCGGTCATTTTGTGTCTTTATTTTTAATTCAAAAAAAAATTCAAAAAAACTATTTTAAATTGAGTTATATTTTATACTTTTAGGTTTTTAAGTTATTTTATCATTAAAGGGCTTTTATGTCATAAAAAATGTTTGTTACACTTTGCTTTGCTCTCATTGGTCGTAAGCAAGAGTTGCAGATCGATAGAAAAAAAAAGACACAAAAAAAAAAACCACTCTTGTTGACTCTTGAACAAAAAAGTCCATATATTCAAATCACACCAATTCCTCTGGAGGGAAATCTTCAACCATCAACACTACTCCCCCCGCCTTACCTTCAACTTCTCCGCGAGCTCCCTTCTTCATAGCACAAACTCTGTTCATCATCATCTGCCATCCGTCTGATAACTCCCACCTCCAAAAGTCTTCTCCTTCATTGGTTCATCTCACCCTTATGTTCCCTTCATCTTCCTCCTTCATCTTCCACACACTCCAAACACCCAAACTTTCGCTTCATGAGATCACAACCACCCTCTAAGTCTAACCCTTCTTCCAACACTTACATAGTTTTCTCCAAACTAATGGTCTCAATCATAACAACAACCTTATTTCTAACCTTGTTCCTTGTTCATGTCTCTTCTTCTTGTAACCAATTTGACAAAGATTCACTCTTGTCTTTCTCTTTGAATATCTCAACTTTATCACCTCACCCACCTCTTAACTGGTCTTTTACCTCTGATTGTTGTGATTGGGAAGGTGTAACTTGTGATCAAAATAATCAACATGTTACTGATCTTTTGTTACCCTCTAGAGGTCTCAATGGTTTCATTTCACTTTCTACTTTCACTTCTCTTCAATCTCTTGCTCATCTTAATCTCTCTCATAATAAACTTCATGGTAATCTTCAAACTCTGTTTTTTTTTCAATTCTTAACCATCTTTTAGTTCTTGATTTGAGTTACAATCGTTTCTCCGGTGAACTGCCACTTTGGAATGGAACCAGAAATAGCAGTGTTGTTGTTCAGGTGTTTGATTTGTCTAGTAATTCATTCAATGAAACATTGCCTGTTTCTCTGATTCGGAATCTTGCTGAAGGAGGTAATTTGATATCTTTCAATGTTAGTAACAACAGTTTCACAGGTCATATTCCAGTTTCAAACTTTTGTGTTGGTATAGATAAGATTTCTTCTTTGAGACTCTTGGATTTTTCTTCCAATGATTTTGACGGTGCTATTCAGACTGGTTTAGGTGAATGTTCTAAGTTTGTGAGATTTAGAGCAGGTTTCAATCTACTATCAGGGAATATCCCAATTGATGTTTATGATGTTGTTTCACTCATTGAAATATCATTGCCATTGAATAAAATTGATGGAACAATTGGTGATGGAATTGTTAATCTTGCAAATCTCAAAGTTTTGGAGCTTTACTCCAATCAGTTGACAGGTTCTATTCCTAAGGATATTGGTAAGCTTTTGAAATTGGAAAAATTGCTTCTTCATGTCAAAAATTTGACTGGTATGATTCCGCCGTCTTTGATGAATTGTAACAATCTCATTGTGTTGAATTTGAGGGTTAATAGATTGGAAGGAAATCTATCGGCATTCAATTTCTCCGGATTGGTCAGGCTTGCTACGCTTGATCTTGGTAACAATAGGTTTACTGGTGTGTTACCGCCGACTCTTTATGATCGTAAGTCGCTTGCTGCATTGAGGCTTGCGTCTAATCAGATTGAGGGACAGGTTTCGTTTGAGATACTTGGACTCGAGTCTCTCTCGTTCTTGTCGATGTCTGATAACAAGCTGAAGAATATCACTGGTGCTCTTAGAATACTCACTGGTCTCAAGAAGCTTAGTACCCTTATGCTCTCCAAGAATTTTTACTATAAAGTGATGCCGAACATGATAGAACCTGATGGATTCCGAAATATCCAACTAAATACTACCAGTACTTCAGCTAGAGCCTTCCAAGATGTATAAGAAAAGTGAGAATATCTACTGTTGAATTTTGTTGGGCATTCTCTGCAATAGCGGCTGTTGAAGGAGTGAATAAGTTGGCAATAGGTGATCCAATTTGATTATCAGAACAAGAACTTGTGGACTGTGATATATCATATAATGAAGGATGCAATGGAAGACTTATGGACTATGCCTTTGAGTTCATCATCAATAATGGTGGCATTGACTCTGACGAGGATTATCCCTACAAGGCTATTGATGGTAGATGTGATCAAAATAGGAAAAATGCTAAAGTTGTTTCAATTGATGACTATGAGGATGTTCCGGCTTATGATGAAGGTGCTTTGAGAAAGGCTGTTGCAAATCAGGTTATCGCCGTTGCTGTTGAAGGAGGTGGTAGGGAATTCCAGTTATATGAATCTGGTGTCTTTACAGGAAGATGTGGAACAGCACTAGACCGTGGTGTTACAGCGGTTGGATACGGGACAGAAAACGGTAAAGATTATTGGATAGTTAGGAATTCATGGGGTGGTAGTTGGGGAGAAGCCGGTTACATCAGACTCGAACGTAATCTTGCTTCGAGCAAATCCGGCAAGTGTGGAATTGCGATTGAGCCATCATATCCAATAAAAAATGGTCGGAATCCCCGGACTAACTCCGAGTTTGTAAGTTTTCTTTTCTTCTTTCTCAAATTTTGTCATTGTGATTGTCTTTGTTTTTGTGTTTAGAATGAGAACCGCGAGGGAGGAACATAAGTTGTTGTTGTAGCAATCGATTGTGAGCAAACCGGAAAATAGAAATCGGTTGTTATTATTCATGGATTAGAGAGATGAACCGAGAATCTGAATATTGATATTGTTTGATTGATTTCGTTTGAGAGATGATGGTGACGGTACGTTGGAGCAGAGAGAGAGAAAGAGAAGGAGAATCGTGCAAGGGATTTTAGAGGGTGAGAAGCCGATAACGTAGCGTGTCATTTTGTTTTTGTTCTCTATTTTGTTAATATTAAACTTAAGACCATCAAGACCATCTGAATTACATTTTTCCAGCCCGTGTGTTTTTTTTTATTCAAGCATATTATTTAATTTCTTCTTATTCTTGTTTATTTTTTGTTTTTAAGTTATGTTGATATTTTGCTAATGATGTTTGATTGAATTAATTGTTGCTATTTTTTTTAATTGCTTTATTTTACTTTTGTTAATTATGAGATGCTAATTAATTTGATTAATTAATTTTTATTTAGATTAACTAATTTTTATTAATTAGCTTTATTAAATATTTTTAATTAATTTAATTGATTTGTGTATTGATCGTTTAAATTGTTAAATTATTTTTTTGATTATTTGATTTTATCTTGTTATTTGTTGATAAATGCTATGTCTATGGTCTTTCTGTTTTACTCCAAGGAAAAGATTTAAACTTTGTTGACTTCACGTCATCAAATACGCCTTCTACAATCGTGCGAATAACCTCATTCATTTTTTGCTTGTTTACTATTTTTCCAAACTTAAGATAATTTTCCCAAAAGACTCCATTTTCAAACTCACACCTTTTTTAGTCAAAACTTCGACACTAGGTCGTCGTATCTTCAAAAATCTCGTCCATTCCCATCTTTTAGCCAAACGAATCATTTTAATCAAACAAACAATTTTAAACCAAAAAACAGATATTTCAAAAGGTTCCTACGGAGTACCGCAGATGCATTGGGTGCTAATACCTTCCCACTGTATAACCAACCCCCGAACTCTCGATCTCTTTCAAAAACACATTGTATTTTTATTACTTTTAAGTATTATTTTACATTGCATATTTTAGGGTTTTATTTCGCTTTTTTCCCTTTTCCCTTGGAAATAATAAAGCGCGGTTGCGACTCTTGCTTTTGTGAGTCAAGTTAATTAATAGCTTGATCTCCGATTTTCACCGCTACAGGATGGTAGTTTGTTGTTGAGATTTTATTACTCCAATGGATGGTAGCCTTGTCATTTTGGAAGGTAGTTCGTTGTTGAGATTTTTTTACTCCATGGATGGTAGCCTTATAAATATGGAAGGTAGTTTGTTGTTGATATTTTGTTACTCCAATTGATGGTGTCCTTGTCATTACGGAAGGTAGTTCATTGTTGAGATTTTGTTACTCCAATGGATGTTAGCCTTGCCATTAGGGAAAGTGGTTCGTTGTGGAGGTTTTTTTATTCCAATGGCTAGTAGCCTTGTCATTATGGAAGGTAGTTCATTGTTGAGATTTTGTTACTCCAATGGCTAGTATAGTCTTGTCATTATGGAAAGTAGTTTATTGTCGAGATTTTGTTACTCTAATGGATGGTAGCCTTGTCATTATGAAAGGTAGTTTGTTGTTGAGATTTTGTTACTCGATTGGATGGTAGGCTTGTCATTATGAAAGGTAGTTGGTTGTTGAGATTTTTTTACTCCAATGTATGGTAGCTTTGTCATTATGGAAGGTAATTCGTTGTTGAGATTTTGTTACTCCAATGGATGGTAGACTTGTCATTGTGGAGGGTAGTTCGTTGTTCAGATTTTGTTACTCCATTGGATGGTAGTCTTGTCATTATGGAAGGTAGTTCATTGTTGAAATTTTGTTACTCCAATGGATGGTATCCGTGTCATTATGGTTGGTAGTTCGTTGTTGAGATTTGGTTACTCCAATGGATGGTAGCCCTATCATTAAAAAAGCTAGTTCATTATTGGGATTTTGTTACTCCGATGGATGGTAGCCTTGTTATTATGGAAGGTAGTTCATTTTTTAGATTTTGTTACTTAAATGGATGGTTGCCTTGTCATTATGGAAGGTAGTCCATTGTTGAGATTTTGTTACTCCAATGGATGGTAGCCTCGTCATTATGGAAGGTAGTTCGTTGTTGAGATTTGGTTACTCCAATGGATGGTAGCCTTGTCATTATAAAAGGTAGTTCGTTATTGGGATTTTGTTACTCCAATAGATGGTAGCCTTGTTATTATGGAAGGTAGTTCATTTTTTAGATTTTGTTACTCCATTGGATGGTAGGCTTGTCATTATGAAAGGTAGTTCGTTGTTGAGATTTTTTTACTCCATTGTATGGTAGCTCTATCATTATGGAAGGTAGTTTGTTGTTGAGATTTTGTTACTCCAATGAATTGTAGATTTGTCGTTGTGGAAGGTAGTTCGTTGTTGAGATTTTGTTACTCCAATGGATTGTAGCCTTGTCAATATGGAAGGTAGTTCGTTGTTGAGATTTTGTTACTCCAATGGATGGCAGCCTTGTCATTATGGAAGGTAGTTCGTTGTTGAGATTTTTCTACTCCAATGGATGGTATCCTTGTCATTATGGATGGTAGTTCGTTGTTGAGATTTTATTACTCCAATGGATGGTAGCCTTGTCATTTTGGAAGGTAGTTCATTGTTGAGATTTTTTTACTCCAATGGATTGTAGCCTGGTCAATATGGAAGGTATTTCATTGTTGAAATTTTGTTACTCCAATGGATGGTAGTCTTGTCATTATGGAAGGTAGTTAATTGTTGAGATTTTGTTACTCCAATGGATGGTAGTCTTGTCATTATGGAAGGTAGTTCGTTGTTGAAATTTTGTTACTCCAATGGATGGTAGCCTCGTCATTATGGAAGGTAGTTCATTGTTGAGATTTGGTTACTCCAATGGATGGTAGCCTTGTCATTATAAAAGTTAGTTCATTATTGGGATTGTATTACCCCAATGGATGGTCACCTTGTTATTATGGAAGGTAGTTCATTTTTGAGATTTTGTTACTCCATTGGATGGTAGCCTTGTCATTATGAAAGGTAGTTCATTGTTGAGATTTTTGTACTCCATTGGATGGTAGGATTGTCATTATGAAAGGTAGTGTGTTGTTGAGATTTTTTTACTCCAATGTATGGTAGCTTTGTCATTATGGAAGGTAGTTCGTTGTTGAGATTTTGTTACTCCAATGGATGGTAGACTTGTCATTGTGAAAGGTAGTTCGTTGTTCAGATTTTGTTACTCCAATGGATGGTAGCCTTGTCATTATGGAAGGTAGTTCGTTGTTGAGATTTTATTACTTTAATGGATGGTAGCCTTGCCATTGTGGAAGTTAGTTTGTTGTTGAGATTTTGTTACTCTATTTGATGGTATCCGTGTCATTACGGAAGGTAGTTCATTATTGAGATTTTGTTTCTCCAATGGATGATAGCCTTGTCATTATGGAAGGTAGTTCATTTTTGAGATTTTGTTACTCCAATGGTTGGTAGCCTTGTCATTATGGAAGGTTGTTCATTGTTGAGATTTTGTTACTCTAATGGATGGTAGTCTTGTCATTATGGAAGGTAGTTCGTTGTTGAAATTTTGTTACTCCAATGGATGGTAGCCTCGTCATTATGGAAGGTAGTTTGTTGTTGAGATTTGCTTACTCTAATGGATGGTAGCCTTGTCATTATAAAAGGTAGTTCGTTATTAGGATTTTGTTACTCCAATGGATGGTAGCCTTGTTATTATGGAAGGTAGTTAATTTTTGAGATTTTGTTACTCCATTGGATGGTAGCCTTGTCATTATGAAAGGTAGATCGTTTTTGATATTTTATTACTCCATTGTATGGTAGCTTTGACATTATGGAAGGTAGTTTGTTGTTGAGATTTTGTTACTCCAATGGATGGTAGACTTGTCATTGTGGAAGGTAGTTCGTTGTTGAGATTTTGTTACTCCATTGGATTGTAGCCTTGTCAATATGGAAGTTAGTTCGTTGTTGAGATTTATTTACTCCAATGGATGGTATCCTTGTCATTATGGATGGTAGTTTGTTGTTGAGATTTTATTACTCCAATGGATGGTAGCCTTGTCATTTTGGAAGGTAGTTCGTTGTTGAGATTTTTTTACTCCAATGGATTGTAGCCTTGTCAATATGGAAAGTCTTTAGTTGTTGAGATTTTGTTACTCCAATGGATGGTAGCCTTGTTATTATGGAAGGTAGTTCAATTTTTAGATTTTGTTACTCCATTGGATGGTAGGCTTGTCATTATGAAAGTACTTCGTTATTGAGATTTTGTTACTCCAATGGATGGTAGCCTTTTCATTATGGAAGGTAGTTCGTTGTTGAGATTTTTCTACTCCAATGGATGGTATCCTTGTCATTATGGATGGTAGTTCGTTGTTGAGATTTTATTACTCCAATGGATGGTAGCCTTGTCATTTTGGAAGGTAGTTCATTGTTGAGATTTTTTTACTCCAATGGATTGTAGCCTTGTCAATATGGAAGGTATTTTGTTGTTGAGATTTTGTTACTCCAATGGATGGTAGTCTTGTCATTATGGAAGGTAGTTCATTGTTGAGATTTTGTTACTCCAATGGATGGTAGTCTTGTCATTATGGAAGGTAGTTCGTTGTTGAAATTTTGTTACTCCAATGGATGGTAGCCTCGTCATTATGGAAGGTAGTTCATTGTTGAGATTTGGTTACTCCAATGGATGGTAGCCTTTTAATTATAAAAGGTAGTTCATTATTGGGATTTTATTACCCCAATGGATGTTCACCTTGTTATTATGGAAGGTAGTTCATTTTTGAGATTTTGTTACTCCATTGGATGGTAGCCTTGTCATTATGAAAGGTAGTTCGTTGTTGAGATTTTTTTACTCCATTGGATGGTAGGATTGTCATTATGAAAGGTCGTGTGTTGTTGAGATTTTTTTACTCCAATGTATGGTAGCTTTGTCATTATGGAAGGTAGTTCGTTGTTGAGATTTTGTTACTCCAATGGATGGTAGACTTGTCATTGTGGAAGGTAGTTCGTTGTTCGGATTTTGTTACTCCAATGGATGGTAGCCTTATCATTATGGAAGGTAGTTCATTGTTGAGATTTTGTTACTTTAATGGATGGTAGCCTTGCCATTGTGGGAGGTAGTTTGTTGTTGAGATTTTGTTACTCTATTTGATGGTATCCGTGTCATTACGGAAGGTAGTTCATTATTGAGATTTTGTTTCTCCAATGGATGATAGCCTTGTCATTATGGAAGGTAGTTCATTTTTGAGATTTTGTTACTCCAATGGTTGGTAGCCTTGTCATTATGGAAGGTTGTTCATTGTTGAGATTTTGTTACTCCAATGGATGGTAGTCTTGTCATTATGGAAGGTAGTTCGTTGTTGAAATTTTGTTACTCTAATGGATGGTAGCCTCGTCATTATGGAAGGTAGTTTGTTGTTGAGATTTGCTTACTCTAATGGATGGTAGCCTTGTCATTATAAAAGGTAGTTCGTTATTGGGATTTTGTTACTTCAATGGATGGTAGCCTTGTTATTATGGAAGGTAGTTCATTTTTGAGATTTTGTTACTCCATTGGATGGTTGCCTTGTCATTATGAAAGGTAGTTCGTTTTTGATATTTTATTACTCCACTGTATGGTAGCTTTGACATTATGGAAGGTAGTTTGTTGTTGAGATTTTGTTACTCCAATGGATGGTAGACTTGTCATTGTGGAAGGTAGTTCGTTGTTGAGATTTTGTTACTCCAATGGATTGTAGCTTTGTCAATATGGAAGTTAGTTCGTTGTTGAGATTTTTTTACTCCAATGGATGGTATCCTTGTCATTATGGATGGTAGTTTGTTGTTGAGATTTTATTACTCCAATGGATGGTAGCCTTGTCATTTTGGAAGGTAGTTCGTTGTTGAGATTTTTTTACTCCAATGGATTGTAGCCTTGTCAATATGGAAAGTCTTTAGTTGTTGAGATTTTGTTACTCCAATGGATGGTAGCCTTGTTATTATGGAAGGTAGTTCAATTTTTAGATTTTGTTACTCCATTGGATGGTAGTCTTGTCATTATGAAAGGTACTTCGTTATTGAGATTTTGTTACTCCAATGGATGGTAGCCTTTTCATTATGGAAGGTAGTTCGTTGTTGAGATTTTTCTGCTCCAATGGATGGTATCCTTGTCATTATGGATGGTAGTTCGTTGTTGAGATTTTATTACTCCAATGGATGGTAGCCTTGTCATTTTGGAAGGTAGTTCATTGTTGAGATTTTTTTACTCCAATGGATTGTAGCCTTGTCAATATGGAAGGTATTTCGTTGTTGAGATTTTGTTACTCCAATGGATGGTAGTCTTGTCATTATGGAAGGTAGTTCATTGTTGAGATTTTGTTACTCCAATGGATGGTAGTCTTGTCATTATGGAAGGTAGTTCGTTGTTGAAATTTTGTTACTCCAATGGATGGTAGCCTCGTCATTATGGAAGGTAGTTCATTGTTGAGATTTGGTTACTCCAATGGATGGTAGCCTTTTAATTATAAAAGGTAGTTCATTATTGGGATTTTATTACCCCAATGGATGGTCACCTTGTTATTATGGAAGGTAGTTCATTTTTGAGATTTTGTTACTCCATTGGATGGTAGCCTTGTCATTATGAAAGGTAGTTCGTTGTTGAGATTTTTTTACTCCATTGGATGGTAGGACTGTCATTATGAAAGGTCGTGTGTTGTTGACATTTTTTTACTCCAATGTATGGTAGCTTTGTCATTATGGAAGGTAGTTCGTTGTTGAGATTTTGTTACTCCAATGGATGGTAGACTTGTCATTATGGAAGGTAGTTCGTTGTTCGGATTTTGTTACTCCAATGGATGGTAGCCTTATCATTATGGAAGGTAGTTCATTGTTGAGATTTTGTTACTTTAATGGATGGTAGCCTTGCCATTGTGGAAGGTAGTTTGTTGTTGAGATTTTGTTACTCTATTTGATGGTATCCGTGTCATTACGGAAGGTAGTTCATTATTGAGATTTTGTTTCTCCAATGGATGATAGCCTTGTCATTATGGAAGGTAGTTCATTTTTGAGATTTTGTTACTCCAATGGTTGGTAGCCTTGTCATTATGGAAGGTTGTTCATTGTTGAGATTTTGTTACTCCAATGGATGGTAGTCTTGTCATTATGGAAGGTAGTTCGTTGTTGAAATTTTGTTACTCCAATGGATGGTAGCCTCGTCATTATGGAAGGTAGTTTGTTGTTGAGATTTGCTTACTCTAATGGATGGTAGCCTTGTCATTATAAAAGGTAGTTCGTTATTGGGATTTTGTTACTCCAATGGATGGTAGCCTTGTTATTATGGAAGGTAGTTCATTTTTGAGATTTTGTTACTCCATTGGATGGTAGCCTTGTCATTATGAAAGGTAGTTCGTTTTTGATATTTTATTACTCCACTGTATGGTAGCTTTGACATTATGGAAGGTAGTTTGTTGTTGAGATTTTGTTACTCCAATGGATGGTAGACTTGTCATTGTGGAAGGTAGTTCGTTGTTGAGATTTTGTTACTCCAATGGATTGTAGCCTTGTCAATATGGAAGGTAGTTCGTTGTTGAGATTTTTTTACTCAAATGGATGGTATCCTTGTCATTATGGATGGTAGTTTGTTGTTGAGATTTTATTACTCCAATATATGGTAGCCTTGTAATTTTGGAAGGTAGTTCGTTGTTGAAATTTTTTTACTCCAATGGATTGTAGCCTTGTCAATATGGAAAGTATTAGGTTGTTGAGATTTTGTTACTCCAATGGATGGTAGCCTTGTTATTATGGAAGGTAGTTCAATTTTTAGATTTTGTTACTCCATTGGATGGTAGGCTTGTCATTATGAAAGGTACTTCGTTGTTGAGATTTTTTTACTCCAATGTATGGTAGCTTTGTCATTATGGAAGGTAGTTCGTTGTTGAGATTTTGTTACTCCAATGGATGGTAGACTTGCCATTGTGGAAGGTAGTTCGTTGTTTCGATTTGGTTACTCGAATGGATTGTAGCCTTGTCATTGTGGAAGGTAGTTGGTTGTTGAGATTTTGTAACTCTAATTGATGGTATACGTGTCATTACGGAAGGTAGTTCAATATTGAGATTTTGTTTCTCCAATGGATGATAGCCTTTTCATTATGGAAGGTAGTTCATTTTTGAGATTTTGTTACTCCAATAGATGGTAGCCTTGTCATTATGGAAGGTAGTTCATTGTTGAGATTTTGTTACTCCTATGGATGGTAGTCTTGTCATTATAGAAGGTAGTTCGTTGTTGAAATTTTGTTACTCCAATGGATGGTAGCCTCATCATTATGGAAGGTAGTTCGTTGTTGACATTTGGTTACTCCAATGGATGGTAGCCTTGTTATTGTGGAAGGTAGTTCGTTGTTGAGATTTTTTTACTCTAATGGATGGTAGCCTTGTCATTATAAAAGGTAGTTCGTTATTGGGATTTTGTTACTCCAATGGATGGTAGCCTTGTTATTATGGAAGGTAGTTCATTTTTGAGATTTTGTTACTCCATTGGATGGTAGCCTTGTCATTATGAAAGGTAGTTTGTTTTTGATATTTTATTACTCCATTGTATGGTAGCTTTGACATTATGGAAGGTAGTTTGTTGTTGAGATTTTGTTACTCCAATGGATGGTAGACTTGTCATTGTGGAAGGTAGTTCGTTGTTGAGATTTTGTTACTCCAATGGATTGTAGCCTTGTCAATATGGACGGTAGTTCGTTGTTGAGATTTTTTTTCTCCAATGGATGGTATCCTTGTCATTATGGATGGTAGTTTGTTGTTGAGATTTTATTACTTCAATGGATGGTAGCCTTGTAATTTTGGAAGGTAGTTCGTTGTTGAAATTTTTTTACTCCAATGGATTGTAGCCTTGTCAATATGGAAAGTATTAGGTTGTTGAGATTTTGTTACTCCAATGGATGGTAGCCTTGTTATTATGGAAGGTAGTTCAATTTTTAGATTTTTTTACTCCATTGGATGGTAGGCTTGTCATTATGAAAGGTACTTCGTTGTTGAGATTTTTTTACTCCAATGTATGGTAGCTTTGTCATTATGGAAGGTAGTTCGTTGTTGAGATTTTGTTACTCCAATGGATGATAGCCTCATCATTATGGAAGGTAGTTCGTTGTTGACATTTGGTTACCCCAATGGATGGTAGCCTTGTCATTATAAAAGGTAGTTCGTTATTGGGATTTTGTTACTCCAATGTATGGTAGCCTTGTTATTGTGGAAGGTAGTTCATTGTTGAGATTTTGTTACTCCAATGGATTGTAGCCTTGTCAATATGGAAGGTAGTTTGTTGTTGAGATTTTGTTACTCCAATGGATGGTAGCCTTGTCATTATGGAAGGTAGTTCGTTGTTGAGATTTTGTTACTTTAATGGATGGTAGCCTTGCCATTGTGGAAGGTAGTTTGTTGTTGGGATTTTGTTACTCTAATTGATGGTATCCGTGTCATTACGGAAGGTAGTTCATTATTGAGATTTTGTTTCTCCAATGGGTGATAGCCTTGTCATTATGGAAGGTAGTTCATTTTTGAGATTTTGTTACTCCAATGGTTGGTAGCCTTGTCATTATAGAAGGTTGTTCATTGTTGAGATTTTGTTACTCCAATGGATGGTAGTCATGTCATTATGGAAGGTAGTTCCTTGTTGAAATTTTGTTACTCCAATGGATGGTAGCCTCGTCATTATGGAAGGTAGTTTGTTGTTGATATTTGCTTACTCTAATGGATGGTAGCCTTGTCATTATAAAAGGTAGTTCGTTATTGGGATTTTGTTACTCCAATGGATGGTAGCCTTGTTATTATGGAAGGTAGTTCATTTTTGAGATTTTGTTACTCCATTGGATGGTAGCCTTGTCATTATGAAAGGTAGCCTCGTTTTTGATATTTTATTACTCATTGTATGGTAGCTTTGACATTATGGAAGGTAGTTTGTTGTTGAGATTTTGTTACTCCAATGGATAGTAGACTTGTAATTGTGGAAGGTAGTTCGTTGTTGAGATTTTGTTACTCCAATGGATTATAGCCTTGTCAATATGGAAGGTAGTTCGTTGTTGAGATTTTTTTACTCCAATGGATGGTATCCTTGTCATTATGGATGGTAGTTTGTTGTTGAGATTTTATTACTCCAATGGATGGTAGCCTTGTAATTTTGGATGGTAGTTCATTGTTGAGATTTTTTTATTCCAATGGATTGTAGCCTTGTCAATATGGAAAGTATTTAGTTGTTGAGATTTTGTTACTCCAATGGATGGTAGCCTTGTAATTATGGAAGGTAGTTCAATTTTTAGATTTTGTTACTCCATTAGATGGTAGGCTTGTCATTATGAAAGGTACTTTGTTGTTGAGATTTTTTTACTCCAATGTATGGTAGCTTTGTCATTATGGAAGGTAGTTCGTTGTTGAGATTTTGTTGTTCCAATGGATGGTAGACTTGCCATTGTGGAAGGTAGTTCGTTGTTCAGATTTGGTTACTCGAATGGATTGTAGCCTTGTCATTGTGGAAGGTAGTTTGTTGTTGAGATTTTGTAACTCTAATTGATGGTATACGTGTCATTACGGAAGGTAGTTCAATATTGAGATTTTGTTTCTCCAATGGATGATAGCCTTTTCATTATGGAAGGTAGTTCATTTTTGAGATTTTGTTACTCCAATAGATGGTAGCCTTGTCATTATGGAAGGTAGTTCATTGTTGAGATTTTGTTACTCCAATGGATGGTAGTCTTGTCATTATGGAAGGTAGTTCGTTGTTGAAATCTTGTTACTCCAATGGATGGTAGCCTCATCATTTTGGAAGGTAGTTCGTTGTTGACATTTGGTTACTCCAATGGATGGTAGCCTTGTCATTATAAAAGGTAGTTCGTTATTGGGATTTTGTTACTGCAATGTATGGTAGCCTTGTTATTGTGGAAGGTAGTTCGTTGTTGAGATTTTGTTACTCCAATGGATTGTAGCCTTGTCAATATGGAAGGTAGTTTGTTGTTAAGATTTTGTTACTCCAATGGATGGTAGCTTTGTCATTATGGAAGGTAGTTCGTTGTTGAGATTTGTTTACTCCAATGGATGGTATCCTTGTCATTATGGATGGTAGTTTGTTGTTGAGATTTTATTACTCCAATGGATGGTAGCCTTGTCATTTTGGAAGGTAGTTCGTTGTTGAGATTTTGTTACTCCAATGGATGGTAGACTTGTCATTGTGGAAGGTAGATCATTGTTCAAATTTTGTTACTCCAATGGATGTTAGCCTTGTCATTATGGAAGGTAGTTCGTTGTTGAGATTTTGTTACTCCAATGGATGGTAGTCTTGTCATTATGGAAGGTAGTTCGTTGTTGAAATTTTGTTACTCCAATGGATGGTAGCCTCGTCATTATGGAAGGTAGTTCGTTGTTGACATTTGGTTACTCCAATGGATGGTATCCTTGTCATTATAAAAGGTAGTTCGTTATTGGGATTTTGTTACTCCAATGTATGGTAGCCTTGTTATTGTGGAAGGTAGTTCGCTGTTGAGATTTTGTTACTCCAATGGATTGTAGCCTTGTCAATATGGAAGGTAGTTTGTTATTGAGATTTTGTTACTCCAATGGATGGTAGCTTTGTCATTATGGAAGGTAGTTCGTTGTTGAGATTTTTTTACTCCAATGGATGGTATCCTTGTCATTATGGATGGTAGTTTGTTGTTGAGATTTTATTACTCCAATGGATGGTAGCCTTGTCATTATGGATGGTAGTTTGTTGTTGAGATTTTATTACTCCAATGGATGGTAGCCTTGTCATTTTGGAAGGTAGTTCGTTGTTGAGATTTTGTTACTCTAATTGAAGGTATCCGTGTCATTACGGAAGGTAGTTCATTATTGAGAATTTGTTTCTCCAATGGTTGATAGCCTTGTCATTATGGAAGGTAGTTCATTTTTGAGATTTTGTTACTCCAATGGTTGGTAGCCTTGTCATTATAGAAGGTTATTCATTGTTGAGATTTTGTTACTCCAATGGATGGTAGTCTCGTCATTATGGAAGGTAGTTCGTTGTTGAAATTTTGTTACTCCAATGGATGGTAGCCTCGTCATTATGGTAGTTTGTTGTTGAGATTTGCTTACTCTAATGGATGGTAGCCATGTCATTATAAAAGGTAGTTCGTTATTGGGATTTTGTTACTCCAATGGATGGTAGCCTTGTTATTATGGAAGGTAGTTCATTTTTGAGATTTTGTTACTCCATTGGATGGTAGCCTTGTCATTATGAAAGGTAGTTCGTTTTTGATATTTTATTACTCCATTGTATGGTAGCTTTGACATTATGGAAGGTAGTTTGTTGTTGAGATTTTGTTACTCCAAAGGATGGTAGCCTTGTTATTATGGAAGGTAGTTCAATTTTTAGATTTTGTTACTCCATTGGATGGTAGGCTTGTCATTATGAAAGGTACTTCGTTGTTGAGATTTTTTTACTCCAATGTATGGTAGCTTTGTCATTATGGAAGGTAGTTCGTTGTTGAGATTTTGTTACTCCAATGGATGGTAGACTTACCATTGTGGAAGGTAGTTCGTTGTTCAGATTTGGTTACTCGAATGGATTGTAGCCTTGTCATTGTGGAAGGTAGTTTGTTGTTGAGATTTTGTAACTCTAATTGATGGTATACGTGTCATTACAGAAGGTAGTTCAATATTGAGATTTTGTTTCTCCAATGGATGATAGCCTTTTCATTATGGAAGGTAGTTCATTTTTGAGATTTTGTTACTCCAATAGATGGTAGCCTTGTCATTATGGAAGGTAGTTCATTGTTGAGATTTTGTTACTCCAATGGATGGTAGTCTTGTCATTATGGAAGGTAGTTCGTTGTTGAAATTTTGTTACTCCAATGGATGGTAGCCTCGTCATTATGGAAGGTAGTTCGTTGTTGACATTTGGTTACTCCAATGGATGGTAGCCTTGTCATTATAAAAGGTAGTTCGTTATTGGGATTTTGTTACTCCAATGTATGGTAGCCTTGTTATTGTGGAAGGTAGTTCGTTGTTGAGATTTTGGTACTCCAATGGATTGTAGCCTTGTCAATATGGAAGGTAGTTTGTTGTTGAGATTTTGTTACTCCAATGGATGGTAGCCTTGTCATTATGGAAGGTAGTTCGTTGTTGAGATTTTGTTACTTTAATTGATGGTAGCCTTGCCATTGTGGAAGGTAGTTTGTTGTTGAGATTTTGTTACTCTAATTGATGGTATCCGTGTCATTACGGAAGGTAGTTCATTATTGAGATTTTGTTTCTCCAATGGATGATAGCCTTGTCATTATGGAAGGTAGTTCATTTTTGAGATTTTGTTACTCCAATGGTTGGTAGCCTTGTCATTATAGAAGGTTGTTCATTGTTGAGATTTTGTTACTCCAATGGATGGTAGTCTTGTCATTATGGAAGGTAGTTCGTTGTTGAAATTTTGTTACTCCAATGGATGGTAGCCTCGTCATTATGGAAGGTAGTTTGTTGTTGAGATTTGCTTACTCTAATGGATGGTAGCCTTGTCATTATAAAAGGTAGTTCGTTATTGGGATTTTGTTACTCCAATGGATGGTAGCCTTCTTATTATGGAAGGTAGTTCATTTTTGAGATTTTGTTACTCCATTGGATGGTAGCCTTGTCATTATGAAAGGTAGTTCGTTTTTGATATTTTACTACTCCATTGTATGGTAGCTTTGACATTATGGAAGGTAGTTTGTGGTTGAGATTTTGTTACTCCAATGGATGGTAGACTTGTAATTGTGGAAGGTAGTTCGTTGTTGAGATTTTTTTACTCCAATGGATTGTAGCCTTGTCAATATGGAAGGTAGTTCGTTGTTGAGATTTTTTTACTCCAATGGATGGTATCCTTGTCATTATGGATGGTTGTTTGTTGTTGAGATTTTATTACTCCAATGGATGGTAGCCTTGTAATTTTGGAAGGTAGTTCGTTGTTGAGATTTTTTTACTCCAATGGATTGTAGCCTTGTCAATATGGAAAGTATTTAGTTGTTGAGATTTTGTTACTCCAATGGATGGTAGCCTTGTTATTATGGAAGGTAGTTCAATTTTTAGATTTTGTTACTCCATTGGATGGTAGGCTTGTCATTATGAAAGGTAGTTCGTTTTTGATATTTTATTACTCCATTGTATGGTAGCTTTGACATTATGGAAGGTAGTTTGTTGTTGAGATTTTGTTACTCCAAAGGATGGTAGCCTTGTTATTATGGAAGGTAGTTCAATTTTTAGATTTTGTTACTCCATTGGATGGTAGGCTTGTCATTATGAAAGGTACTTCGTTGTTGAGATTTTTTTACTCCAATGTATGGTAGCTTTGTCATTATGGAAGGTAGTTCGTTGTTGAGATTTTGTTACTCCAATGGATGGTAGACTTACCATTGTGGAAGGTAGTTCGTTGTTCAGATTTGGTTACTCGAATGGATTGTAGCCTTGTCATTGTGGAAGGTAGTTTGTTGTTGAGATTTTGTAACTCTAATTGATGGTATACGTGTCATTACAGAAGGTAGTTCAATATTGAGATTTTGTTTCTCCAATGGATGATAGCCTTTTCATTATGGAAGGTAGTTCATTTTTGAGATTTTGTTACTCCAATAGATGGTAGCCTTGTCATTATGGAAGGTAGTTCATTGTTGAGATTTTGTTACTCCGATGGATGGTAGTCTTGTCATTATGGAAGGTAGTTCGTTGTTGAAATTTTGTTACTCCAATGGATGGTAGCCTCGTCATTATGGAAGGTAGTTCGTTGTTGACATTTGGTTACTCCAATGGATGGTAGCCTTGTCATTATAAAAGGTAGTTCGTTATTGGGATTTTGTTACTCCAATGTATGGTAGCCTTGTTATTGTGGAAGGTAGTTCGTTGTTGAGATTTTGGTACTCCAATGGATTGTAGCCTTGTCAATATGGAAGGTAGTTTGTTGTTGAGATTTTGTTACTCCAATGGATGGTAGCCTTGTCATTATGGAAGGTAGTTCGTTGTTGAGATTTTGTTACTTTAATTGATGGTAGCCTTGCCATTGTGGAAGGTAGTTTGTTGTTGAGATTTTGTTACTCTAATTGATGGTATCCGTGTCATTACGGAAGGTAGTTCATTATTGAGATTTTGTTTCTCCAATGGATGATAGCCTTGTCATTATGGAAGGTAGTTCATTTTTGAGATTTTGTTACTCCAATGGTTGGTAGCCTTGTCATTATAGAAGGTTGTTCATTGTTGAGATTTTGTTACTCCAATGGATGGTAGTCTTGTCATTATGGAAGGTAGTTCGTTGTTGAAATTTTGTTACTCCAATGGATGGTAGCCTCGTCATTATGGAAGGTAGTTTGTTGTTGAGATTTGCTTACTCTAATGGATGGTAGCCTTGTCATTATAAAAGGTAGTTCGTTATTGGGATTTTGTTACTCCAATGGATGGTAGCCTTCTTATTATGGAAGGTAGTTCATTTTTGAGATTTTGTTACTCCATTGGATGGTAGCCTTGTCATTATGAAAGGTAGTTCGTTTTTGATATTTTACTACTCCATTGTATGGTAGCTTTGACATTATGGAAGGTAGTTTGTGGTTGAGATTTTGTTACTCCAATGGATGGTAGACTTGTAATTGTGGAAGGTAGTTCGTTGTTGAGATTTTTTTACTCCAATGGATTGTAGCCTTGTCAATATGGAAGGTAGTTCGTTGTTGAGATTTTTTTACTCCAATGGATGGTATCCTTGTCATTATGGATGGTTGTTTGTTGTTGAGATTTTATTACTCCAATGGATGGTAGCCTTGTAATTTTGGAAGGTAGTTCGTTGTTGAGATTTTTTTACTCCAATGGATTGTAGCCTTGTCAATATGGAAAGTATTTAGTTGTTGAGATTTTGTTACTCCAATGGATGGTAGCCTTGTTATTATGGAAGGTAGTTCAATTTTTAGATTTTGTTACTCCATTGGATGGTAGGCTTGTCATTATGAAAGGTACTTCGTTGTTGAGATTTTTATACTCCAATGTATGGTAGCTTTGTCATTATGGAAGGTAGTTCATTGTTGAGATTTTGTTACTCCAATGGATGGTAGACTTGCCATTGTGGAAGGTAGTTCATTGTTCAGATTTGGTTACTCGAATGGATTGTAGCCTTGTCATTGTGAAAGGTAGTTTGTTGTTGAGATTTTGTAACTCTAATTGATGGTATACGTGTCATTACGGAAGGTAGTTCAATATTGAGATTTTGTTTCTCCAATGGATGATAGCCTTTTCATTATGGAAGGTAGTTCATTTTTGAGATTTTGTTACTCCAATAGATGGTAGCCTTGTCATTATGGAAGGTAGTTCATTGTTGAGATTTTGTTACTCCAATGGATGGTAGTCTTGTCATTATGGAAGGTAGTTCGTTGTTGAAATTTTGTTACTCCAATGGATGGTAGCCTCGTCATTATGGAAGGTAGTTCGTTGTTGACATTTGGTTACTCCAATGGATGGTAGCCTTGTCATTATAAAAGGTAGTTCGTTATTGGGATTTTGTTACTCCAATGAATGGTAGCCCTGTTATTGTGGAAGGTAGTTCGTTGTTGAGATTTTGTTACTCCAATGGATGATATCCTCGTCATCATGGATGGTAGTTTGTTGTTGAGATTTTATTACTCCAATAGATGGTAGCCTTGTCATTTTGGAAGGTAGTTCGTTGTTGAGATTTTGTTACTCCAATGGATGGTAGACTTGCCATTGTGGAAGGTAGTTCGTTGTTCAGATTTGGTTACTCGAATGGATTGTAGCTTTGTCATTGTGGAAGGTAGTTTGTTGTTGAGATTTTGTTTCTCCAATGGATGATAGCCTTGTCATTATGGAAAGTAGTTCATTTTTGAGATTTTGTTACTCCAATGGTTGGTAGCCTTGTCATTATATAAGGTTGTTCATTGTTGAGATTTTGTTACTCCAATGGATGGTAGTCTTGTCATTATGGAAGGTAGTTCGTTGTTGAAATTTTGTTACTCCAATGGATGGTAGCCTCGTCATTATGGAAGGTAGTTTGTTGTTGAGATTTGCTTACTCTAATGGATGGTAGCCTTGTCATTATAAAAGGTAGTTCGTTATTGGGATTTTGTTACTCCAATGGATGGTAGCCTTGTTATTATGGAAGGTAGTTCATTTTTGAGATTTTGTTACTCCATTGGATGGTAGCCTTGTCATTATGAAAGGTAGTTCGTTTTTGTTATTTTACTACTCCATTGTATGGTAGCTTTACCATTATGGAAGGTAGTTTGTTGTTGAGATTTTGTTACTCCAATGGATGGTAGACTTGTAATTATGGAAGGTAGTTCGTTGTTGATATTTTTTTACTCCAACGGATTGTAGCCTTGTCAATATGGAAGGTAGTTCGTTGTTGAGATTTTTTTACTCCAATGGATGGTATCCTTGTCATTATGGATGGTAGTTTGTTGTTGAGATTTTATTACTCCAATGGATGGTAGCCTTGTAATTTTGGAAGGTAGTTCGTTGTTGAGATTTTTTTACTCCAATGGATTGTAGCCTTGTCAATATGGAAAGTATTTAGTTGTTGAGATTTTGTTACTCCAATGGATGGTAGCCTTGTTATTATGGAAGGTAGTTCAATTTTTAGATTTTGTTACTCCATTGGATGGTAGGCTTGTCATTATGAAAGGTACTTCGTTGTTGAGATTTTTTTACTCCAATGTATGGTAGCTTTGTCATTATGGAAGGTAGTTCGTTGTTGAGATTTTGTTACTCCAATGGATGGTAGACTTGCCATTGTGGAAGGTAGTTCGTTGTTCAGATTTGGTTACTCGAATGGATTGTAGCCTTGTCATTGTGGAAGGTAGTTTGTTGTTGAGATTTTGTAACTCTAATTGATGGTATACGTGTCATTACGGAAGGTAGTTCAATATTGAGATTTTGTTTCTCCAATGGATGATAGCCTTTTCATTATGGAAGGTAGTTCATTTTTGAGATTTTGTTACTCCAATAGATGGTAGCCTTGTCATTATGGAAGGAAGTTCATTGTTGAGATTTTGTTACTCCAATGGATGGTAGTCTTGTCATTATAGAAGGTAGTTCGTTGTTGAAATTTTGTTACTCCAATGGATGGTATCCTCGTCATTATGGAAGGTAGTTCGTTGTTGACATTTGGTTACTCCAATGGATGGTAGCCTTGTCATTATAAAAGGTAGTTCGTTATTGGGATTTTGTTACTCCAATGAATGGTAGCCTTGTTATTGTGGAAGGTAGTTCGTTGTTGAGATTTTGTTACTCCAATGGATGGTATCCTTGTCATTATGGATGGTAGTTTGTTGTTGAGATTTTATTACTCCAATGGATGGTAGCCTTGTCATTTTGGAAGGTAGTTCGTTGTTGAGATTTTGTTACTCCAATGGATGGTAGACTTGTCATTATGGAAGGTAGTTTGTTGTTCAGATTTTGTTACTCCAATGGATGGTAGCGTTGTCATTATAGAAGGTAGTTCGTTGTTGAGATTTTGTAACTTTAATGGATGGTAGCCTTGCCATTGTGGAAGGTAGTTCATTGTTGAGATTTTGTTACTCTAATTGATGGTATCCGTGTCATTACGGGAGGTAGTTCATTATTGAGATTTTGTTTCTCCAATGGATGATAGCCTTGTCATTATGGAAGGTAGTTCATTTTTGAGATTTTGTTACTCCAATGGATGGTAGTCTTGTCATTATGGAAGGTAGTTCGTTGTTGAAATTTTGTAACTCCAATGGATGGTAGCCTCGTAATTATGGAAGGTAGTTTGTTGTTGAGATTTGGTTACTCTAATGGATGGTAGCCTTGTCATTATAAAAGGTAGTTTGTTATTGGGATTTTGTTACTCCAATGGATGGTAGCCTTGTTATTATGGAAGGTAGTTCATTTTTGAGATTTTGTTACTCCATTGGATGGTAGCCTTGTCATTATGAAAGGTAGTTCGTTTTTGATATTTTATTACTCCATTGTATGGTAGCTTTGTCATTATGGAAGGTAGTTCATTGTTGAGATTTTGTTACTCCAATGGATGGTAGTCTTGTCAATTTGGAAGGTAGTTCGTTGTTGAAATTTTGTTACTCCAATGGATTATAGCCTTGTCAATATGGAAGGTTCTTCGTTGTTGAGATTTTTTTACTCCAATGGATGGTATCCTTGTCATTATGGATGGTAGTTTGTTGTTGAGATTTTATTACTCCAATGGATGGTAGCCTTATCATTTTGGAAGGTAGTTCGTTGTTGAGATTTTTTTACTTCAATGGATTGTAGACTTGTCAATATGGAAGGTATTTAGTTGTTGAGATTTTGTTACTCCAATGGATGGTAGCCTTGTTATTATGGAAGGTATTTATTTGTTGAGATTTTGTTACTCCAATGGATGGTAGCCTTGTTATTATGGAAGGTAGTTAATTTTTTAGATTTTGTTACTCCATTGGATGGTAGGCTTGTCATTATGAAAGGTAGTTCGTTGTTGATATTTTTTTACTCCAATGGATGGTATCCTTCTCATTATGGAAGGTAGTTCATTATTGAGATTTTGTTACTCCAATGGATGGTAGTCTTGTCATTATGGAAGGTAGTTCGTTGTTGAAATTTTGTTACTCCAATGGATGGTAGCCTCGTCATTATGGAAGGTAGTTTATTGTTGAGATTTGGTTACTCCAATGGTTGGTAGCCTTGTCATTATAAAAGGTAGTTCGTTATTGGGATTTTGTTACTCCAATGTATGGTAGCCTTGTTATTGTGGAAGTTAGTTCATTGTTGAGATTTTGTTACTCCAATGGATTGTAGCCTTGTCAATCTGGAAGGTAGTTTGTTGTTGAGATTTTGTAACTCCAATGGATGGTAGCCTCGTCATTATCGAAGGTAGTTTGTTGTTGAGATTTGCTTACTCTAATGGATGGTAGCCATGTCATTATAAAAGGTAGTTCGTTATTGGGATTTTGTTACTCCAATGGATGGTAGCCTTCTTATTATGGAAGGTAGTTCATCTTTGAGATTTTGTTACTCCATTGGATGGTAGCCTTGTCATTATGAAAGGTAGTTCGTTTTTGATATTTTACTACTCCATTGTATGGTAGCTTTGACATTATGGAAGGTAGTTTGTTGTTGAGATTTTGTTACTCCAATGGATGGTAGACTTGTAATTGTGGAAGGTAGTTCGTTGTTGAGATTTTTTTACTCCAATGGATTGTAGCCTTGTCAATATGGAAGGTAGTTCGTTGTTGAGATTTTTTTACTCCAATGGATGGTATCCTTGTCATTATGGATGGTAGTTTGTTGTTGAGATTTTATTACTCCAATGGATTGTAGCCTTGTAATTTTGGAAGGTAGTTCGTTGTTGAGATTTTTTTACTCCAATGGATTGTAGCCTTGTCAATATGGAAAGTATTTAGTTGTTGAGATTTTGTTACTCCAATGGATGGTAACCTTGTTATTATGGAAGGTAGTTTAATTTTTAGATTTTGTTACTCCATTGGATGGTAGGCTTGTCATTATGAAAGGTACTTCGTTGTTGAGATTTTGTTACTCCAATGGATGGTAGACTTGCCATTGTGGAAGGTAGTTCGTTGTTCAGATTTGGTTACTCGAATGGATTGTAGCCTTGTCATTGTGGAAGATAGTTTGTTGTTGAGATTTTGTTTCTCCAATGGATGATAGACTTGTCATTATGGAAGGTAGTTCATTTTTGAGATTTTGTTACTCCAATGGTTGGTAGCCTTGTCATTATATAAGGTTGTTCATTGTTGAGATTTTGTTACTCCAATGGATGGTAGTCTTGTCATTATGGAAGGTAGTTCGTTGTTGAAATTTTGTTACTCCAATGGATGGTAGCCTCGTCATTATGGAAGGTAGTTTTTTGTTGAGATTTGCTTACTCTAATGGATGGTAGCCTTGTCATTATAAAAGGTAGTTCGTTATTGGGATTTTGTTACTCCAATGGATGGTAGCCTTGTTATTGTGGAAGTTAGTTCATTGTTGAGATTTTGTTACTCCAATGGATTGTAGCCTTGTCAATCTGGAAGGTAGTTTGTTGTTGAGATTTTGTAACTCCAATGGATGGTAGCCTCGTCATTATCGAAGGTAGTTTGTTGTTGAGATTTGCTTACTCTAATGGATGGTAGCCATGTCATTATAAAAGGTAGTTCGTTATTGGGATTTTGTTACTCCAATGGATGGTAGCCTTCTTATTATGGAAGGTAGTTCATCTTTGAGATTTTGTTACTCCATTGGATGGTAGCCTTGTCATTATGAAAGGTAGTTCGTTTTTGATATTTTACTACTCCATTGTATGGTAGCTTTGACATTATGGAAGGTAGTTTGTTGTTGAGATTTTGTTACTCCAATGGATGGTAGACTTGTAATTGTGGAAGGTAGTTCGTTGTTGAGATTTTTTTACTCCAATGGATTGTAGCCTTGTCAATATGGAAGGTAGTTCGTTGTTGAGATTTTTTTACTCCAATGGATGGTATCCTTGTCATTATGGATGGTAGTTTGTTGTTGAGATTTTATTACTCCAATGGATTGTAGCCTTGTAATTTTGGAAGGTAGTTCGTTGTTGAGATTTTTTTACTCCAATGGATTGTAGCCTTGTCAATATGGAAAGTATTTAGTTGTTGAGATTTTGTTACTCCAATGGATGGTAACCTTGTTATTATGGAAGGTAGTTTAATTTTTAGATTTTGTTACTCCATTGGATGGTAGGCTTGTCATTATGAAAGGTACTTCGTTGTTGAGATTTTGTTACTCCAATGGATGGTAGACTTGCCATTGTGGAAGGTAGTTCGTTGTTCAGATTTGGTTACTCGAATGGATTGTAGCCTTGTCATTGTGGAAGATAGTTTGTTGTTGAGATTTTGTTTCTCCAATGGATGATAGACTTGTCATTATGGAAGGTAGTTCATTTTTGAGATTTTGTTACTCCAATGGTTGGTAGCCTTGTCATTATATAAGGTTGTTCATTGTTGAGATTTTGTTACTCCAATGGATGGTAGTCTTGTCATTATGGAAGGTAGTTCGTTGTTGAAATTTTGTTACTCCAATGGATGGTAGCCTCGTCATTATGGAAGGTAGTTTTTTGTTGAGATTTGCTTACTCTAATGGATGGTAGCCTTGTCATTATAAAAGGTAGTTCGTTATTGGGATTTTGTTACTCCAATGGATGGTAGCCTTGTTATTATGGAAGGTAGTTCATTTTTGAGATTTTGTTACTCCATTAGATGGTAGCCTTGTCATTATGAAAGGTAGTTCGTTTTTGTTATTTTACTACTCCATTGTATGGTAGCTTTAACATTATGGAAGGTAGTTTGTTGTTGAGATTTTGTTACTCCAATGGATGGTAGACTTGTAATTGTGGAAGGTAGTTCGTTGTTGAGATTTTTTTACTCCAATGGATTGTAGCCTTGTCAATATGGAAGGTAGTTCGTTGTTGAGATTTTTTTACTCCAATGGATGGTATCCTTGTCATTATGGATGGTAGTTTGTTGTTGAGATTTTATTACTCCAATGGATGGTAGCCTTGTAATTTTGGAAGGTAGTTCGTTGTTGAGATTTTTTTACTCCAATGGATTGTAGCCTTGTCAATATGGAAAGTATTTAGTTGTTGAGATTTTGTTACTCCAATGGATGGTAGCCTTGTTATTATGGAAGGTAGTTCAATTTTTAGATTTTGTTACTCCATTGGATGGTAGGCTTGTCATTATGAAAGGTACTTCGTTGTTGAGATTTTTTTACTCCAATGTATGGTAGCTTTGTCATTATGGAAGGTAGTTCGTTGTTGAGATTTTGTTACTCCAATGGATGGTAGACTTGCCATTGTGGAAGGTAGTTCGTTGTTCAGATTTGGTTACTCGAATGGATTGTAGCCTTGTCATTGTGGAAGGTAGTTTGTTGTTGAGATTTTGTAACTCTAATTGATGGTATACGTGTCATTACGGAAGGTAGTTCAATATTGAGATTTTGTTTCTCCAATGGATGATAGCCTTTTCATTATGGAAGGTAGTTCATTTTTGAGATTTTGTTACTCCAATAGATGGTAGCCTTGTCATTATGGAAGGAAGTTCATTGTTGAGATTTTGTTACTCCAATGGATGGTAGTCTTGTCATTATGGAAGGTAGTTTGTTGTTGAAATTTTGTTACTCCAATGGATGGTAGCCTCGTCATTATGGAAGGTAGTTCGTTGTTGACATTTGGTTACTCCAATGGATGGTAGCCTTGTCATTATAAAAGGTAGTTCGTTATTGGGATTTTGTTACTCCAATGTATGGTAGCCTTGTTATTGTGGAAGGTAGTTCGTTGTTGAGATATTGTTACTCCAATGGATGGTATCCTTGTCATTATGGATGGTAGTTTGTTGTTGAGATTTTATTACTCCAATGGATGGTAGCCTTGTCATTTTGGAAGGTAGTTCGTTGTTGAGATTTTGTTACTCCAATGGATGGTAGACTTGTCATTATGGAAGGTAGTTTGTTGTTCAGATTTTGTTACTCCAATGGATGGTAGCATTGTCATTATGGAAGGTAGTTCGTTGTTGAGATTTTGTAACTTTAATGGATGGTAGCCTTGCCATTGTGGAAGGTAGTTCATTGTTGAGATTTTGTTACTCTAATTGATGGTATCCGTGTCATTACTGAAGGTAGTTCATTATTGAGATTTTGTTTCTCCAATGGATGATAGCCTTGCCATTATGGAAGGTAGGTCATTTTTGAGATTTTGTTACTCCAATGGATGGTAGTCTTGTCATTATGGAAGGTAGTTCGTTGTTGAAATTTTGTAACTCCAATGGATGGTAGCCTCGTTATTATGGAAGGTAGTTTGTTGTTGAGATTTGGTTACTCTAATGGATGGTAGCCTTGTCATTATAAAAGGTAGTTTGTTATTGGGATTTTGTTACTCCAATGGATGGTAGCCTTGTTATTATGGAAGGTAGTTCATTTTTGAGATTTTGTTACTCCATTGGATGGTAGCTTTGTCATTATGAAAGGTAGTTTGTTTTTGATATTTTATTACTCCATTGTATGGTAGCTTTGTCATTATGGAAGGTAGTTCATTGTTGAGATTTTGTTACTCCAATGGATGGTAGTCTTGTCAATTTGGAAGGTAGTTCGTTGTTGAAATTTTGTTACTCCAATGGATTATAGCCTTGTCAATATGGAAGGTTCTTCGTTGTTGAGATTTTTTTACTCCAATGGATGGTATCCTTGTCATTATGGATGGTAGTTTGTTGTTGAGATTTTATTACTCCAATGGATGGTAGCCTTATCATTTTGGAAGGTAGTTCGTTGTTGAGATTTTTTTACTCCAATGGATTGTAGCCTTGTCAATATGGAAGGTATTTAGTTGTTGAGATTTTGTTACTCCAATGGATGGTAGCCTTGTTATTATGGAAGGTATTTAGTTGTTTAGATTTTGTTACTCCAATGGATGGTAGCCTTGTTATTATGGAAGGTAGTTCATTTTTTAGATTTTGTTACTCCATTGGATGGTAGGCTTGTCATTATGAAAGGTAGTTCGTTGTTGATATTTTTTTACTCCAATGGATGGTATCCTTCTCATTATGGAAGGTATTTCATTATTGAGATTTTGTTACTCCAATGGATGGTAGTCTTGTCATTATGGAAGGTAGTTCGTTGTTGAAATTTTGTTACTCCAATGGATGGTAGCCTCGTCATCATGGAAGGTAGTTTATTGTTGAGATTTGGTTACTCCAATGGTTGGTAGCCTTGTCATTATAAAAGGTAGTTCGTTATTGGGATTTTGTTACTCCAATGTATGGTAGCCTTGTTTTTGTGGAAGGTAGTTCGTTGTTGAGATTTTGTTACTCCAATGGATTGTAGCCTTGTCAATATGGAAGGTAGTTTGTTGTTGAGATTTTGTAACTCCAATGGATGGTAGCTTTGTCATTATGGAAGGTAGTTCGTTGTTGAGATTTTTTTACTCCAATGGATGGTATCCTTGTCATTATGGATGGTAGTTTGTTGTTGAGATTTTATTACTCCAATGGATGGTAGCCTTGTCATTTTGGAAGGTAGTTCGTTGTTGAGATTTTGTTACTCCAATGGATGGTAGACTTGTCATTGTGGAAGGTAGTTCGCTGTTCAGATTTTGTTACTCCAATGGATGGTAGCCATGTCATTATGGAAGGTAGTTCGTTGTTGAGATTTTGTTACTTTAATGGATGATAGCCTTGCCATTGTGGAAGGTAGTTTGTTGTTGAGATTTTGTTACTCTAATTGATGGTATCCGTGTCATTACGGAAGGTAGTTCATTATTGAGATTTTGTTTCTCCAATGGATGATAGCCTTGTCATTATGGAAGGTAGTTCATTTTTGAGATTTTTTTACTCCAATGGTTGGTAGCTTTGTCATTATAGAAGGTTGTTCGTTGTTGAGATTTTGTTACTACAATGGATGGTAGTCTTGTCATTATGGAAGGTAGTTCGTTGTTGAAATTTTGTTACTCCAATGGATGGTAGCCTCGTCATTATGGAAGGTAGTTTGTTGTTGAGATTTGCTTACTCTAATGGATGGTAGCCTTGTCATTATAAAAGGTAGTTCGTTATTGGGATTTTGTTACTCCAATTGATGGTAGCCTTGTTATTATGGAAGGTAGTTCATTTTTGAGATTTTGTTACTCCATTGGATGGTAGCCTTGTCATTATGAAAGGTAGTTCGTTTTTGATATTTTATTACTCCATTGTATGGTAGCTTTGAAATTATGGAAGGTAGTTTGTTGTTGAGATTTTGTTACTCCAATGGATGGTAGCCTTGTTATTATGGAAGGTAGTTCAATTTTTAGATTTTGTTACTCCATTGGATGGTAGGTTTGTCATTATCAAAGGTACTTCGTTGTTGAGATTTTTTTACTCCAATGTATGGTAGCTTTGTCATTATGGAAGGTAGTTCGTTGTTGAGATTTTGTTACTCCAATGGATGGTAGACTTGCCATTGTGGAAGGTAGTTTGTTGTTCAGATTTGGTTACTCTAATGGATTGTAGCCTTGTCATTGTGGAAGGTAGTTTGTTGTTGAGATTTTGTAACTCTAATTGATGGTATACGTGTCATTACGGAAGGTAGTTAAATATTGAGATTTTGTTTCTCCAATGGATGATAGCCTTTTCATTATGGAAGGTAGTTCATTTTTGAGATTTTGTTATTCCAATAGATGGTAGCCTTGTCATTATGGAAGGTAGTTCATTGTTGAGATTTTGTTACTCCAATGGATGGTAGTCTTGTCTTTATGGAAGGTAGTTCGTTGTTGAAATTTTGTTACTCCAATGGATGGTAGCCTCGTCATTATGGAAGGTAGTTCGTTGTTGACATTTGGTTACTCCAATGGATGGTAGCCTTGTCATTATAAAAGGTAGTTCGTTATTGGGATTTTGTTACTCCAATGTATGGTAGCCTTGTTATTGTGGAAGGTAGTTCGTTGTTGAGATTTTGTTACTCCAATGGATTGTAGCCTTGTCAATATGGAAGGTAGTTTGTTGTTGAGATTTTGTTACTCCAATGGATGGTAGCCTTGTCATTATGGAAGGTAGTTCGTTGTTGAGATTTTATTACTTTAATTGATGGTAGCCTTGCCATTGTGGAAGGTAGTTTGTTGTTGAGATTTTGTTACTCTAATTGATGGTATCCGTGTCATTACGGAAGGTAGTTCATTATTGAGATTTTGTTACTCCAATGGATGGTAGTCTTGTCATTATGGAAGGTAGTTCGTTGTTGAAATTTTGTTACTCCAATGGATGGTAGCCTCGTCATTATGGAAGGTAGTTTATTGTTGAGATTTGGTTACTCCAATGGTTGGTAGCCTTTTCATTATAAAAGGTAGTTCGTTATTGGGATTTTGTTACTCCAATGTATGGTAGCCTTGTTTTTGTGGAAGGTAGTTTGTTGTTGAGATTTTGTTACTCCAATGGATTTTAGCCTTGTCAATATGGAAGGTAGTTTGTTGTTGAGATTTTGTAACTCCAATGGATGGTAGCTTTGTCATTATGGAAGGTAGTTCGTTGTTGAGATTTTTTTACTCCAATGGATGGTATCCTTGTCATTATGGATGGTAGTTTGTTGTTGAGATTTTATTACTCCAATGGATGGTAGCCTTGTCATTTTGGAAGGTAGTTCGTTGTTGAGATTTTGTTACTCCAATGGATGGTAGACTTGTCATTGTGGAAGGTAGTTCGCTGTTCAGATTTTGTTACTCCAATGGATGGTAGCCTTGTCATTATGGAAGGTAGTTCGTTGTTGAGATTTTGTTACTTTAATGGATGATAGCCTTGCCATTGTGGAAGGTAGTTTGTTGTTGAGATTTTGTTACTCTAATTGATGGTATCCGTGTCATTACGGAAGGTAGTTCATTATTGAGATTTTGTTTCTCCAATGGATGATAGCCTTGTCATTATGGAAGGTAGTTCATTTTTGAGATTTTGTTACTCCAATGGTTGGTAGCTTTGTCATTATAGAAGGTTGTTCGTTGTTGAGATTTTGTTACTACAATGGATGGTAGTCTTGTCATTATGGAAGGTAGTTCGTTGTTGAAATTTTGTTACTCCAATGGATGGTAGCCTCGTCATTATGGAAGGTAGTTTGTTGTTGAGATTTGCTTACTCTAATGGATGGTAGCCTTGTCATTATAAAAGGTAGTTCGTTATTGGGATTTTGTTACTCCAATGGATGGTAGCCTTGTTATTATGGAAGGTAGTTCATTTTTGAGATTTTGTTACTCCATTGGATGGTAGCCTTGTCATTATGAAAGGTAGTTCGTTTTTGATATTTTATTACTCCATTGTATGGTAGCTTTGAAATTATGGAAGGTAGTTTGTTGTTGAGATTTTGTTACTCCAATGGATGGTAGCCTTGTTATTATGGAAGGTAGTTCAATTTTTAGATTTTGTTACTCCATTGGATGTTAGGTTTGTCATTATCAAAGGTACTTCGTTGTTGAGATTTTTTTACTCCAATGTATGGTAGCTTTGTCATTATGGAAGGTAGTTCGTTGTTGAGATTTTGTTACTCCAATGGATGGTAGACTTGCCATTGTGGAAGGTAGTTTGTTGTTCAGATTTGGTTACTCTAATGGATTGTAGCCTTGTCATTGTGGAAGGTAGTTTGTTGTTGAGATTTTGTAACTCTAATTGATGGTATACGTGTCATTACGGAAGGTAGTTAAATATTGAGATTTTGTTTCTCCAATGGATGATAGCCTTTTCATTATGGAAGGTAGTTCATTTTTGAGATTTTGTTACTCCAATAGATGGTAGCCTTGTCATTATGGAAGGTAGTTCATTGTTGAGATTTTGTTACTCCAATGGATGGTAGTCTTGTCTTTATGGAAGGTAGTTCGTTGTTGAAATTTTGTTACTCCAATGGATGGTAGCCTCGTCATTATGGAAGGTAGTTCGTTGTTGACATTTGGTTACTCCAATGGATGGTAGCCTTGTCATTATAAAAGGTAGTTCGTTATTGGGATTTTTTTACTCCAATGTATGGTAGCCTTGTTATTGTGGAAGGTAGTTCGTTGTTGAGATTTTGTTACTCCAATGGATTGTAGCCTTGTCAATATGGAAGGTAGTTTGTTGTTGAGATTTTGTTACTCCAATGGATGGTAGCCTTGTCATTATGGAAGGTAGTTCGTTGTTGAGATTTTATTACTTTAATTGATGGTAGCCTTGCCATTGTGGAAGGTAGTTTGTTGTTGAGATTTTGTTACTCTAATTGATGGTATCCGTGTCATTACGGAAGGTAGTTCATTATTGAGATTTTGTTTCTCCAATGTATTATAGCCTTGTCATTATGGAAGGTAGTTCATTTTTGAGATTTTGTTACTCCAATGGTTGGTAGCCTTGTCATTATAGAAGGTTGTTCATTGTTGAGATTTTGTTACTCCAATGGATGGTAGTCTTGTCATTATGGAAGGTAGTTCGTTGTTGAAATTTTGTTACTCCAATGTATGGTAGCCTCATCATTATGGAAGGTAGTTTGTTGTTGAGATTTGCTTAATCTAATGGATGGTAGCCTTGTCATTATAAAAGGTAGTTCGTTATTGGGATTTTGTTACTCCAATGGATGGTAGCCTTGTTATTATGGAAGGTAGTTCGTTGTTCAGATTTTGTTACTCCAATGGATGGTAGCCTTGTCATTATGGAAGGTACTTCGTTGTTGAGATTTTGTTACTTTAATGGATGATAGCCTTGCCATTGTGGAAGGTAGTTTGTTGTTGAGATTTTGTTACTCTAATTGATGGTATCCGTGTCATTACGGAAGGTAGTTCATTATTGAGATTTTGTTTCTCCAATGGATGATAGCCTTGTCATTATAGAAGGTAGTTCATTTTTGAGATTTTGTTACTCCAATGGATGGTATCCTTGTCATTATGGATGGTAGTTTGTTGTTGAGATTTTATTACTCCAATGGATGGTAGCCTTGTCATTTTGGAAGGTAGTTCGTTGTTGAGATTTTGTTAATCCAATGGATGGTAGACTTGTCATTGCGGAAGGTAGTTCGCTGTTCAGATTTTGTTACTCCAATGGATGGTAGCCTTGTCATTATGGAAGGTAGTTCGTTGTTGAGATTTTGTTACTTTAATGGATGATAGCCTTGCCATTGTGGAAGGTAGTTTGTTGTTGAGATTTTGTTACTCTAATTGATGGTATCCGTGTCATTACGGAAGGTAGTTCATTATTGAGATTTTGTTTCTCCAATGGATGATAGCCTTGTCATTATGGAAGGTAGTTCATTTTTGAGATTTTGTTACTCCAATGGTTGGTAGCTTTGTCATTATAGAAGGTTGTTCGTTGTTGAGATTTTGTTACTACAATGGATGGTAGTCTTGTCATTATGGAAGGTAGTTCGTTGTTGAAATTTTGTTACTCCAATGGATGGTAGCCTCGTCATTATGGAAGGTAGTTTGTTGTTGAGATTTGCTTACTCTAATGGATGGTAGCCTTGTCATTATAAAAGGTAGTTCGTTATTGGGATTTTGTTACTCCAATGGATGGTAGCCTTGTTATTATGGAAGGTAGTTCATTTTTGAGATTTTGTTACTCCATTGGATGGTAGCCTTGTCATTATGAAAGGTAGTTCGTTTTTGATATTTTATTACTCCATTGTATGGTAGCTTTGAAATTATGGAAGGTAGTTTGTTGTTGAGATTTTGTTACTCCAATGGATGGTAGCCTTGTTATTATGGAAGGTAGTTCAATTTTTAGATTTTGTTACTCCATTGGATGTTAGGTTTGTCATTATCAAAGGTACTTCGTTGTTGAGATTTTTTTACTCCAATGTATGGTAGCTTTGTCATTATGGAAGGTAGTTCGTTGTTGAGATTTTGTTACTCCAATGGATGGTAGACTTGCCATTGTGGAAGGTAGTTTGTTGTTCAGATTTGGTTACTCTAATGGATTGTAGCCTTGTCATTGTGGAAGGTAGTTTGTTGTTGAGATTTTGTAACTCTAATTGATGGTATACGTGTCATTACGGAAGGTAGTTAAATATTGAGATTTTGTTTCTCCAATGGATGATAGCCTTTTCATTATGGAAGGTAGTTCATTTTTGAGATTTTGTTACTCCAATAGATGGTAGCCTTGTCATTATGGAAGGTAGTTCATTGTTGAGATTTTGTTACTCCAATGGATGGTAGTCTTGTCTTTATGGAAGGTAGTTCGTTGTTGAAATTTTGTTACTCCAATGGATGGTAGCCTCGTCATTATGGAAGGTAGTTCGTTGTTGACATTTGGTTACTCCAATGGATGGTAGCCTTGTCATTATAAAAGGTAGTTCGTTATTGGGATTTTTTTACTCCAATGTATGGTAGCCTTGTTATTGTGGAAGGTAGTTCGTTGTTGAGATTTTGTTACTCCAATGGATTGTAGCCTTGTCAATATGGAAGGTAGTTTGTTGTTGAGATTTTGTTACTCCAATGGATGGTAGCCTTGTCATTATGGAAGGTAGTTCGTTGTTGAGATTTTATTACTTTAATTGATGGTAGCCTTGCCATTGTGGAAGGTAGTTTGTTGTTGAGATTTTGTTACTCTAATTGATGGTATCCGTGTCATTACGGAAGGTAGTTCATTATTGAGATTTTGTTTCTCCAATGTATTATAGCCTTGTCATTATGGAAGGTAGTTCATTTTTGAGATTTTGTTACTCCAATGGTTGGTAGCCTTGTCATTATAGAAGGTTGTTCATTGTTGAGATTTTGTTACTCCAATGGATGGTAGTCTTGTCATTATGGAAGGTAGTTCGTTGTTGAAATTTTTTTACTCCAATGTATGGTAGCCTCATCATTATGGAAGGTAGTTTGTTGTTGAGATTTGCTTAATCTAATGGATGGTAGCCTTGTCATTATAAAAGGTAGTTCGTTATTGGGATTTTGTTACTCCAATGGATGGTAGCCTTGTTATTATGGAAGGTAGTTCGTTGTTCAGATTTTGTTACTCCAATGGATGGTAGCCTTGTCATTATGGAAGGTACTTCGTTGTTGAGATTTTGTTACTTTAATGGATGATAGCCTTGCCATTGTGGAAGGTAGTTTGTTGTTGAGATTTTGTTACTCTAATTGATGGTATCCGTGTCATTACGGAAGGTAGTTCATTATTGAGATTTTGTTTCTCCAATGGATGATAGCCTTGTCATTATAGAAGGTAGTTCATTTTTGAGATTTTGTTACTCCAATGGATGGTATCCTTGTCATTATGGATGGTAGTTTGTTGTTGAGATTTTATTACTCCAATGGATGGTAGCCTTGTCATTTTGGAAGGTAGTTCGTTGTTGAGATTTTGTTAATCCAATGGATGGTAGACTTGTCATTGCGGAAGGTAGTTCGCTGTTCAGATTTTGTTACTCCAATGGATGGTAGCCTTGTCATTATGGAAGGTAGTTCGTTGTTGAGATTTTGTTACTTTAATGGATGATAGCCTTGCCATTGTGGAAGGTAGTTTGTTGTTGAGATTTTGTTACTCTAATTGATGGTATCCGTGTCATTACGGAAGGTAGTTCATTATTGAGATTTTGTTTCTCCAATGGATGATAGCCTTGTCATTATGGAAGGTAGTTCATTTTTGAGATTTTGTTACTCCAATGGTTGGTAGCTTTGTCATTATAGAAGGTTGTTCGTTGTTGAGATTTTGTTACTACAATGGATGGTAGTCTTGTCATTATGGAAGGTAGTTCGTTGTTGAAATTTTGTTACTCCAATGGATGGTAGCCTCGTCATTATGGAAGGTAGTTTGTTGTTGAGATTTGCTTACTCTAATGGATGGTAGCCTTGTCATTATAAAAGGTAGTTCGTTATTGGGATTTTGTTACTCCAATGGATGGTAGCCTTGTTATTATGGAAGGTAGTTCATTTTTGAGATTTTGTTACTCCATTGGATGGTAGCCTTGTCATTATGAAAGGTAGTTCGTTTTTGATATTTTATTACTCCATTGTATGGTAGCTTTGAAATTATGGAAGGTAGTTTGTTGTTGAGATTTTGTTACTCCAATGGATGGTAGCCTTGTTATTATGGAAGGTAGTTCAATTTTTAGATTTTGTTACTCCATTGGATGGTAGGTTTGTCATTATCAAAGGTACTTCGTTGTTGAGATTTTTTTACTCCAATGTATGGTAGCTTTGTCATTATGGAAGGTAGTTCGTTGTTGAGATTTTGTTACTCCAATGGATGGTAGACTTGCCATTGTGGAAGGTAGTTTGTTGTTCAGATTTGGTTACTCTAATGGATTGTAGCCTTGTCATTGTGGAAGGTAGTTTGTTGTTGAGATTTTGTAACTCTAATTGATGGTATACGTGTCATTACGGAAGGTAGTTAAATATTGAGATTTTGTTTCTCCAATGGATGATAGCCTTTTCATTATGGAAGGTAGTTCATTTTTGAGATTTTGTTACTCCAATAGATGGTAGCCTTGTCATTATGGAAGGTAGTTCATTGTTGAGATTTTGTTACTCCAATGGATGGTAGTCTTGTCTTTATGGAAGGTAGTTCGTTATTGAAATTTTGTTACTCCAATGGATGGTAGCCTCGTCATTATGGAAGGTAGTTCGTTGTTGACATTTGGTTACTCCAATGGATGGTAGCCTTGTCATTATAAAAGGTAGTTCGTTATTGGGATTTTGTTACTCCAATGTATGGTAGCCTTGTTATTGTGGAAGGTAGTTCGTTGTTGAGATTTTGTTACTCCAATGGATTGTAGCCTTGTCAATATGGAAGGTAGTTTGTTGTTGAGATTTTGTTACTCCAATGGATGGTAGCCTTGTCATTATGGAAGGTAGTTCGTTGTTGAGATTTTATTACTTTAATTGATGGTAGCCTTGCCATTGTGGAAGGTAGTTTGTTGTTGAGATTTTGTTACTCTAATTGATGGTATCCGTGTCATTACGGAAGGTAGTTCATTATTGAGATTTTGTTTCTCCAATGGATGATAGCCTTGTCATTATGGAAGGTAGTTCATTTTTGAGATTTTGTTACTCCAATGGTTGGTAGCCTTGTCATTATAGAAGGTTGTTCATTGTTGAGATTTTGTTACTCCAATGGATGGTAGTCTTGTCATTATGGAAGGTAGTTCGTTGTTGAAATTTTGTTACTCCAATGTATGGTAGCCTCGTCATTATGGAAGGTAGTTTGTTGTTGAGATTTGCTTAATCTAATGGATGGTAGCCTTGTCATTATAAAAGGTAGTTCGTTATTGGGATTTTGTTACTCCAATGGATGGTAGCCTTGTTATTATGGAAGGTAGTTCGTTGTTCAGATTTTGTTACTCCAATGGATGGTAGCCTTGTCATTATGGAAGGTACTTCGTTGTTGAGATTTTGTTACATTAATGGATGATAGCCTTGCCATTGTGGAAGGTAGTTTGTTGTTGAGATTTTGTTACTCTAATTGATGGTATCCGTGTCATTACGGAAGGTAGTTCATTATTGAGATTTTGTTTCTCCAATGGATGATAGCCTTGTCATTATAGAAGGTAGTTCATTTTTGAGATTTTGTTACTCCAATGGATGGTATCCTTGTCATTATGGATGGTAGTTTGTTGTTGAGATTTTATCACTCCAATGGATGGTAGCCTTGTCATTTTGGAAGGTAGTTCGTTGTTGAGATTTTGTTACTCCAATGGATGGTAGACTTGTCATTGTGGAAGGTAGTTCGCTGTTCAGATTTTGTTACTCCAATGGATGGTAGCCTTGTCATTATGGAAGGTAGTTCGTTGTTGAGATTTTGTTACTTTAATGGATGATAGCCTTGCCATTGTGGAAGGTAGTTTGTTGTTGAGATTTTGTTACTCTAATTGATGGTATCCGTGTCATTACGGAAGGTAGTTCATTATTGAGATTTTGTTTCTCCAATGGATGATAGCCTTGTCATTATGGAAGGTAGTTCATTTTTGAGATTTTGTTACTCCAATGGTTGGTAGCTTTGTCATTATAGAAGGTTGTTCGTTGTTGAGATTTTGTTACTACAATGGATGGTAGTCTTGTCATTATGGAAGGTAGTTCGTTGTTGAAATTTTGTTACTCCAATGGATGGTAGCCTCGTCGTTATGGAAGGTAGTTTGTTGTTGAGATTTGCTTACTCTAATGGATGGTAGCCTTGTCATTATAAAAGGTAGTTCGTTATTGGGATTTTGTTACTCCAATGGATGGTAGCCTTGTTATTATGGAAGGTAGTTCATTTTTGAGATTTTGTTACTCCATTGGATGGTAGCCTTGTCATTATGAAAGGTAGTTCGTTTTTGATATTTTATTACTCCATTGTATGGTAGCTTTGAAATTATGGAAGGTAGTTTGTTGTTGAGATTTTGTTACTCCAATGGATGGTAGCCTTGTTATTATGGAAGGTAGTTCAATTTTTAGATTTTGTTACTCCATTGGATGGTAGGTTTGTCATTATCAAAGGTACTTCGTTGTTGAGATTTTTTTACTCCAATGTATGGTAGCTTTGTCATTATGGAAGGTAGTTCGTTGTTGAGATTTTGTTACTCCAATGGATGGTAGACTTGCCATTGTGGAAGGTAGTTTGTTGTTCAGATTTGGTTACTCTAATGGATTGTAGCCTTGTCATTGTGGAAGGTAGTTTGTTGTTGAGATTTTGTAACTCTAATTGATGGTATACGTGTCATTACGGAAGGTAGTTAAATATTGAGATTTTGTTTCTCCAATGGATGATAGCCTTTTCATTATGGAAGGTAGTTCATTTTTGAGATTTTGTTACTCCAATAGATGGTAGCCTTGTCATTATGGAAGGTAGTTCATTGTTGAGATTTTGTTACTCCAATGGATGGTAGTCTTGTCTTTATGGAAGGTAGTTCGTTGTTGAAATTTTGTTACTCCAATGGATGGTAGCCTCGTCATTATCGAAGGTAGTTCGTTGTTGACATTTGGTTACTCCAATGGATGGTAGCCTTGTCATTATAAAAGGTAGTTCGTTATTGGGATTTTTTTACTCCAATGTATGGTAGCCTTGTTATTGTGGAAGGTAGTTCGTTGTTGAGATTTTGTTACTCCAATGGATTGTAGCCTTGTCAATATGGAAGGTAGTTTGTTGTTGAGATTTTGTTACTCCAATGGATGGTAGCCTTGTCATTATGGAAGGTAGTTCGTTGTTGAGATTTTATTACTTTAATTAATGGTAGCCTTGCCATTGTGGAAGGTAGTTTGTTGTTGAGATTTTGTTACTCTAATTGATGGTATCCGTGTCATTACAGAAGGTAGTTCATTATTGAGATTTTGTTTCTCCAATGGATGATAGCCTTGTCATTATGGAAGGTAGTTCATTTTTGAGATTTTGTTACTCCAATGGTTGGTAGCCTTGTCATTATAGAAGGTTGTTCATTGTTGAGATTTTGTTACTCCAATGGATGGTAGTCTTGTCATTATGGAAGGTAGTTCGTTGTTGAAATTTTGTTACTCCAATGTATGGTAGCCTCGTCATTATGGAAGGTAGTTTGTTGTTGAGATTTGCTTAATCTAATGGATGGTAGCCTTGTCATTATAAAAGGTAGTTCGTTATTGGGATTTTGTTACTCCAATGGATGGTAGCCTTGTTATTGTGGAAGGTAGTTCGTTGTTGAGATTTTGTTACTCCAATGGATTGTAGCCTTGTCAATATGGAAGGTAGTTTGTTGTTGAGATTTTGTTACTCCAATGGATGGTAGCCTTGTCATTATGGAAGGTAGTTCGTTGTTGAGATTTTATTACTTTAATTGATGGTAGCCTTGCCATTGTGGAAGGTAGTTTGTTGTTGAGATTTTGTTACTCTAATTGATGGTATCCGTGTCATTACGGAAGGTAGTTCATTATTGAGATTTTGTTTCTCCAATGGATGATAGCCTTGTCATTATGGAAGGTAGTTCATTTTTGAGATTTTGTTACTCCAATGGTTGGTAGCCTTGTCATTATAGAAGGTTGTTCATTGTTGAGATTTTGTTACTCCAATGGATGGTAGTCTTGTCATTATGGAAGGTAGTTCGTTGTTGAAATTTTGTTACTCCAATGTATGGTAGCCTCGTCATTATGGAAGGTAGTTTGTTGTTGAGATTTGCTTAATCTAATGGATGGTAGCCTTGTCATTATAAAAGGTAGTTCGTTATTGGGATTTTGTTACTCCAATGGATGGTAGCCTTGTTATTATGGAAGGTAGTTCGTTGTTCAGATTTTGTTACTCCAATGGATGGTAGCCTTGTCATTATGGAAGGTACTTCGTTGTTGAGATTTTGTTACATTAATGGATGATAGCCTTGCCATTGTGGAAGGTAGTTTGTTGTTGAGCTTTTGTTACTCTAATTGATGGTATCCGTGTCATTACGGAAGGTAGTTCATTATTGAGATTTTGTTTCTCCAATGGATGATAGCCTTGTCATTATAGAAGGTAGTTCATTTTTGAGATTTTGTTACTCCAATGGATGGTATCCTTGTCATTATGGATGGTAGTTTGTTGTTGAGATTTTATCACTCCAATGGATGGTAGCCTTGTCATTTTGGAAGGTAGTTCGTTGTTGAGATTTTGTTACTCCAATGGATGGTAGACTTGTCATTGTGGAAGGTAGTTCGCTGTTCAGATTTTGTTACTCCAATGGATGGTAGCCTTGTCATTATGGAAGGTAGTTCGTTGTTGAGATTTTGTTACTTTAATGGATGATAGCCTTGCCATTGTGGAAGGTAGTTTGTTGTTGAGATTTTGTTACTCTAATTGATGGTATCCGTGTCATTACGGAAGGTAGTTCATTATTGAGATTTTGTTTCTCCAATGGATGATAGCCTTGTCATTATGGAAGGTAGTTCATTTTTGAGATTTTGTTACTCCAATGGTTGGTAGCTTTGTCATTATAGAAGGTTGTTCGTTGTTGAGATTTTGTTACTACAATGGATGGTAGTCTTGTCATTATGGAAGGTAGTTCGTTGTTGAAATTTTGTTACTCCAATGGATGGTAGCCTCGTCGTTATGGAAGGTAGTTTGTTGTTGAGATTTGCTTACTCTAATGGATGGTAGCCTTGTCATTATAAAAGGTAGTTCGTTATTGGGATTTTGTTACTCCAATGGATGGTAGCCTTGTTATTATGGAAGGTAGTTCATTTTTGAGATTTTGTTACTCCATTGGATGGTAGCCTTGTCATTATGAAAGGTAGTTCGTTTTTGATATTTTATTACTCCATTGTATGGTAGCTTTGAAATTATGGAAGGTAGTTTGTTGTTGAGATTTTGTTACTCCAATGGATGGTAGCCTTGTTATTATGGAAGGTAGTTCAATTTTTAGATTTTGTTACTCCATTGGATGGTAGGTTTGTCATTATCAAAGGTACTTCGTTGTTGAGATTTTTTTACTCCAATGTATGGTAGCTTTGTCATTATGGAAGGTAGTTCGTTGTTGAGATTTTGTTACTCCAATGGATGGTAGACTTGCCATTGTGGAAGGTAGTTTGTTGTTCAGATTTGGTTACTCTAATGGATTGTAGCCTTGTCATTGTGGAAGGTAGTTTGTTGTTGAGATTTTGTAACTCTAATTGATGGTATACGTGTCATTACGGAAGGTAGTTAAATATTGAGATTTTGTTTCTCCAATGGATGATAGCCTTTTCATTATGGAAGGTAGTTCATTTTTGAGATTTTGTTACTCCAATAGATGGTAGCCTTGTCATTATGGAAGGTAGTTCATTGTTGAGATTTTGTTACTCCAATGGATGGTAGTCTTGTCTTTATGGAAGGTAGTTCGTTGTTGAAATTTTGTTACTCCAATGGATGGTAGCCTCGTCATTATCGAAGGTAGTTCGTTGTTGACATTTGGTTACTCCAATGGATGGTAGCCTTGTCATTATAAAAGGTAGTTCGTTATTGGGATTTTTTTACTCCAATGTATGGTAGCCTTGTTATTGTGGAAGGTAGTTCGTTGTTGAGATTTTGTTACTCCAATGGATTGTAGCCTTGTCAATATGGAAGGTAGTTTGTTGTTGAGATTTTGTTACTCCAATGGATGGTAGCCTTGTCATTATGGAAGGTAGTTCGTTGTTGAGATTTTATTACTTTAATTAATGGTAGCCTTGCCATTGTGGAAGGTAGTTTGTTGTTGAGATTTTGTTACTCTAATTGATGGTATCCGTGTCATTACAGAAGGTAGTTCATTATTGAGATTTTGTTTCTCCAATGGATGATAGCCTTGTCATTATGGAAGGTAGTTCATTTTTGAGATTTTGTTACTCCAATGGTTGGTAGCCTTGTCATTATAGAAGGTTGTTCATTGTTGAGATTTTGTTACTCCAATGGATGGTAGTCTTGTCATTATGGAAGGTAGTTCGTTGTTGAAATTTTGTTACTCCAATGTATGGTAGCCTCGTCATTATGGAAGGTAGTTTGTTGTTGAGATTTGCTTAATCTAATGGATGGTAGCCTTGTCATTATAAAAGGTAGTTCGTTATTGGGATTTTGTTACTCCAATGGATGGTAGCCTTGTTATTGTGGAAGGTAGTTCGTTGTTGAGATTTTGTTACTCCAATGGATTGTAGCCTTGTCAATATGGAAGGTAGTTTGTTGTTGAGATTTTGTTACTCCAATGGATGGTAGCCTTGTCATTATGGAAGGTAGTTCGTTGTTGAGATTTTATTACTTTAATTGATGGTAGCCTTGCCATTGTGGAAGGTAGTTTGTTGTTGAGATTTTGTTACTCTAATTGATGGTATCCGTGTCATTACGGAAGGTAGTTCATTATTGAGATTTTGTTTCTCCAATGGATGATAGCCTTGTCATTATGGAAGGTAGTTCATTTTTGAGATTTTGTTACTCCAATGGTTGGTAGCCTTGTCATTATAGAAGGTTGTTCATTGTTGAGATTTTGTTACTCCAATGGATGGTAGTCTTGTCATTATGGAAGGTAGTTCGTTGTTGAAATTTTGTTACTCCAATGTATGGTAGCCTCGTCATTATGGAAGGTAGTTTGTTGTTGAGATTTGCTTAATCTAATGGATGGTAGCCTTGTCAATATAAAAGGTAGTTCGTTATTGGGATTTTGTTACTCCAATGGATGGTAGCCTTGTTATTATGGAAGGTAGTTCGTTGTTCAGATTTTGTTACTCCAATGGATGGTAGCCTTGTCATTATGGAAGGTACTTCGTTGTTGAGATTTTGTTACTTTAATGGATGATAGCCTTGCCATTGTGGAAGGTAGTTTGTTGTTGAGATTTTGTTACTCTAATTGATGGTATCCGTGTCATTACGGAAGGTAGTTCATTATTGAGATTTTGTTTCTCCAATGGATGATAGCCTTGTCATTATAGAAGGTAGTTCATTTTTGAGATTTTGTTACTCCAATGGATGGTATCCTTGTCATTATGGATGGTAGTTTGTTGTTGAGATTTTATTACTCCAATGGATGGTAGCCTTGTCATTTTGGAAGGTAGTTCGTTGTTGAGATTTTGTTACTCCAATGGATGGTAGACTTGTCATTGTGGAAGGTAGTTCGCTGTTCAGATTTTGTTACTCCAATGGATGGTAGCCTTGTCATTATGGAAGGTAGTTCGTTGTTGAGATTTTGTTACTTTAATGGATGATAGCCTTGCCATTGTGGAAGGTAGTTTGTTGTTGAGATTTTGTTACTCTAATTGATGGTATCCGTGTCATTACGGAAGGTAGTTCATTATTGAGATTTTGTTTCTCCAATGGATGATAGCCTTGTCATTATGGAAGGTAGTTCATTTTTGAGATTTTGTTACTCCAATGGTTGGTAGCTTTGTCATTATAGAAGGTTGTTCGTTGTTGAGATTTTGTTACTACAATGGATGGTAGTCTTGTCATTATGGAAGGTAGTTCGTTGTTGAAATTTTGTTACTCCAATGGATGGTAGCCTCGTCATTATGGAAGGTAGTTTGTTGTTGAGATTTGCTTACTCTAATGGATGGTAGCCTTGTCATTATAAAAGGTAGTTCGTTATTGGGATTTTGTTACTCCAATGGATGGTAGCCTTGTTATTATGGAAGGTAGTTCATTTTTGAGATTTTGTTACTCCATTGGATGGTAGCCTTGTCATTATGAAAGGTAGTTCGTTTTTGATATTTTATTACTCCATTGTATGGTAGCTTTGAAATTATGGAAGGTAGTTTGTTGTTGAGATTTTGTTACTCCAATGGATGGTAGCCATGTTATTATGGAAGGTAGTTCAATTTTTAGATTTTGTTACTCCATTGGATGGTAGGTTTGTCATTATCAAAGGTACTTCGTTGTTGAGATTTTTTTACTCCAATGTATGGTAGCTTTGTCATTATGGAAGGTAGTTCGTTGTTGAGATTTTGTTACTCCAATGGATGGTAGACTTGCCATTGTGGAAGGTAGTTTGTTGTTCAGATTTGGTTACTCTAATGGATTGTAGCCTTGTCATTGTGGAAGGTAGTTTGTTGTTGAGATTTTGTAACTCTAATTGATGGTATACGTGTCATTACGGAAGGTAGTTAAATATTGAGATTTTGTTTCTCCAATGGATGATAGCCTTTTCATTATGGAAGGTAGTTCATTTTTGAGATTTTGTTACTCCAATAGATGGTAGCCTTGTCATTATGGAAGGTAGTTCATTGTTGAGATTTTGTTACTCCAATGGATGGTAGTCTTGTCTTTATGGAAGGTAGTTCGTTGTTGAAATTTTGTTACTCCAATGGATGGTAGCCTCGTCATTATCGAAGGTAGTTCGTTGTTGACATTTGGTTACTCCAATGGATGGTAGCCTTGTCATTATAAAAGGTAGTTCGTTATTGGGATTTTTTTACTCCAATGTATGGTAGCCTTGTTATTGTTGAAGGTAGTTCGTTGTTGAGATTTTGTTACTCCAATGGATTGTAGCCTTGTCAATATGGAAGGTAGTTTGTTGTTGAGATTTTGTTACTCCAATGGATGGTAGCCTTGTCATTATGGAAGGTAGTTCGTTGTTGAGATTTTATTACTTTAATTAATGGTAGCCTTGCCATTGTGGAAGGTAGTTTGTTGTTGAGATTTTGTTACTCTAATTGATGGTATCCGTGTCATTACGGAAGGTAGTTCATTATTGAGATTTTGTTTCTCCAATGGATGATAGCCTTGTCATTATGGAAGGTAGTTCATTTTTGAGATTTTGTTACTCCAATGGTTGGTAGCCTTGTCATTATAGAAGGTTGTTCATTGTTGAGATTTTGTTACTCCAATGGATGGTAGTCTTGTCATTATGGAAGGTAGTTCGTTGTTGAAATTTTGTTACTCCAATGTATGGTAGCCTCGTCATTATGGAAGGTAGTTTGTTTTTGAGATTTGCTTAATCTAATGGATGGTAGCCTTGTCATTATAAAAGGTAGTTCGTTATTGGGATTTTGTTACTCCAATGGATGGTAGCCTTGTTATTATGGAAGGTAGTTCGTTGTTCAGATTTTGTTACTCCAATGGATGGTAGCCTTGTCATTATGGAAGGTACTTCGTTGTTGAGATTTTGTTACTTTAATGGATGATAGCCTTGCCATTGTGGAAGGTAGTTTGTTGTTGAGATTTTGTTACTCTAATTGATGGTATCCGTGTCATTACGGAAGGTAGTTCATTATTGAGATTTTGTTTCTCCAATGGATGATAGCCTTGTCATTATAGAAGGTAGTTCATTTTTGAGATTTTGTTACTCCAATGGATGGTATCCTTGTCATTATGGATGGTAGTTTGTTGTTGAGATTTTATTACTCCAATGGATGGTAGCCTTGTCATTTTGGAAGGTAGTTCGTTGTTGAGATTTTGTTACTCCAATGGATGGTAGACTTGTCATTGTGGAAGGTAGTTCGTTGTTGAGATTTTGTTACTTTAATGGATGATAGCCTTGCCATTGTGGAAGGTAGTTTGTTGTTGAGATTTTGTTACTCTAATTGATGGTATCCGTGTCATTACGGAAGGTAGTTCATTATTGAGATTTTGTTTCTCCAATGGATGATAGCCTTGTCATTATGGAAGGTAGTTCATTTTTGAGATTTTGTTACTCCAATGGTTGGTTGCTTTGTCATTATAGAAGGTTGTTCGTTGTTGAGATTTTGTTACTACAATGGATGGTAGTCTTGTCATTATGGAAGGTAGTTCGTTGTTGAAATTTTGTTACTCCAATGGATGGTAGCCTCGTCATTATGGAAGGTAGTTTGTTGTTGAGATTTGCTTACTCTAATGGATGGTAGCCTTGTCATTATAAAAGGTAGTTCGTTATTGGGATTTTGTTACTCCAATGGATGGTAGCCTTGTTATTATGGAAGGTAGTTCATTTTTGAGATTTTGTTACTCCATTGGATGGTAGCCTTGTCATTATGAAAGGTAGTTCGTTTTTGATATTTTATTACTCCATTGTATGGTAGCTTTGAAATTATGGAAGGTAGTTTGTTGTTGAGATTTTGTTACTCCAATGGATGGTAGCCTTGTTATTATGGAAGGTAGTTCAATTTTTAGATTTTGTTACTCCATTGGATGGTAGGTTTGTCATTATCAAAGGTACTTCGTTGTTGAGATTTTTTTACTCCAATGTATGGTAGCTTTGTCATTATGGAAGGTAGTTCGTTGTTGAGATTTTGTTACTCCAATGGATGGTAGACTTGCCATTGTGGAAGGGAGTTTGTTGTTCAGATTTGGTTACTCTAATGGATTGTAGCCTTGTCATTGTGGAAGGTAGTTTGTTGTTGAGATTTTGTAACTCTAATTGATGGTATACGTGTCATTACGGAAGGTAGTTAAATATTGAGATTTTGTTTCTCCAATGGATGATAGCCTTTTCATTATGGAAGGTAGTTCATTTTTGAGATTTTGTTACTCCAATAGATGGTAGCCTTGTCATTATGGAAGGTAGTTCATTGTTGAGATTTTGTTACTCCAATGGATGGTAGTCTTGTCTTTATGGAAGGTAGTTCGTTGTTGAAATTTTGTTACTCCAATGGATGGTAGCCTCGTCATTATCGAAGGTAGTTCGTTGTTGACATTTGGTTACTCCAATGGATGGTAGCCTTGTCATTATAAAAGGTAGTTCGTTATTGGGATTTTTTTACTCCAATGTATGGTAGCCTTGTTATTGTGGAAGGTAGTTCGTTGTTGAGATTTTGTTACTCCAATGGATTGTAGCCTTGTCAATATGGAAGGTAGTTTGTTGTTGAGATTTTGTTACTCCAATGGATGGTAGCCTTGTCATTATGGAAGGTAGTTCGTTGTTGAGATTTTATTACTTTAATTAATGGTAGCCTTGCCATTGTGGAAGGTAGTTTGTTGTTGAGATTTTGTTACTCTAATTGATGGTATCCGTGTCATTACGGAAGGTAGTTCATTATTGAGATTTTGTTTCTCCAATGGATGATAGCCTTGTCATTATGGAAGGTAGTTCATTTTTGAGATTTTGTTACTCCAATGGTTGGTAGCCTTGTCATTATAGAAGGTTGTTCATTGTTGAGATTTTGTTACTCCAATGGATGGTAGTCTTGTCATTATGGAAGGTAGTTCGTTGTTGAAATTTTGTTACTCCAATGTATGGTAGCCTCGTCATTATGGAAGGTAGTTTGTTTTTGAGATTTGCTTAATCTAATGGATGGTAGCCTTGTCATTATAAAAGGTAGTTCGTTATTGGGATTTTGTTACTCCAATGGATGGTAGCCTTGTTATTATGGAAGGTAGTTCGTTGTTCAGATTTTGTTACTCCAATGGATGGTAGCCTTGTCATTATGGAAGGTACTTCGTTGTTGAGATTTTGTTACTTTAATGGATGATAGCCTTGCCATTGTGGAAGGTAGTTTGTTGTTGAGATTTTGTTACTCTAATTGATGGTATCCGTGTCATTACGGAAGGTAGTTCATTATTGAGATTTTGTTTCTCCAATGGATGATAGCCTTGTCATTATAGAAGGTAGTTCATTTTTGAGATTTTGTTACTCCAATGGATGGTATCCTTGTCATTATGGATGGTAGTTTGTTGTTGAGATTTTATTACTCCAATGGATGGTAGCCTTGTCATTTTGGAAGGTAGTTCGTTGTTGAGATTTTGTTACTCCAATGGATGGTAGACTTGTCATTGTGGAAGGTAGTTCGCTGTTCAGATTTTGTTACTCCAATGGATGGTAGCCTTGTCATTATGGAAGGTAGTTCGTTGTTGAGATTTTGTTACTTTAATGGATGATAGCCTTGCCATTGTGGAAGGTAGTTTGTTGTTGAGATTTTGTTACTCTAATTGATGGTATCCGTGTCATTACGGAAGGTAGTTCATTATTGAGATTTTGTTTCTCCAATGGATGATAGCCTTGTCATTATGGAAGGTAGTTCATTTTTGAGATTTTGTTACTCCAATGGTTGGTTGCTTTGTCATTATAGAAGGTTGTTCGTTGTTGAGATTTTGTTACTACAATGGATGGTAGTCTTGTCATTATGGAAGGTAGTTCGTTGTTGAAATTTTGTTACTCCAATGGATGGTAGCCTCGTCATTATGGAAGGTAGTTTGTTGTTGAGATTTGCTTACTCTAATGGATGGTAGCCTTGTCATTATAAAAGGTAGTTCGTTATTGGGATTTTGTTACTCCAATGGATGGTAGCCTTGTTATTATGGAAGGTAGTTCATTTTTGAGATTTTGTTACTCCATTGGATGGTAGCCTTGTCATTATGAAAGGTAGTTCGTTTTTGATATTTTATTACTCCATTGTATGGTAGCTTTGAAATTATGGAAGGTAGTTTGTTGTTGAGATTTTGTTACTCCAATGGATGGTAGCCTTGTTATTATGGAAGGTAGTTCAATTTTTAGATTTTGTTACTCCATTGGATGGTAGGTTTGTCATTATCAAAGGTACTTCGTTGTTGAGATTTTTTTACTCCAATGTATGGTAGCTTTGTCATTATGGAAGGTAGTTCGTTGTTGAGATTTTGTTACTCCAATGGATGGTAGACTTGCCATTGTGGAAGGTAGTTTGTTGTTCAGATTTGGTTACTCTAATGGATTGTAGCCTTGTCATTGTGGAAGGTAGTTTGTTGTTGAGATTTTGTAACTCTAATTGATGGTATACGTGTCATTACGGAAGGTAGTTAAATATTGAGATTTTGTTTCTCCAATGGATGATAGCCTTTTCATTATGGAAGGTAGTTCATTTTTGAGATTTTGTTACTCCAATAGATGGTAGCCTTGTCATTATGGAAGGTAGTTCATTGTTGAGATTTTGTTACTCCAATGGATGGTAGTCTTGTCTTTATGGAAGGTAGTTCGTTGTTGAAATTTTGTTACTCCAATGGATGGTAGCCTCGTCATTATCGAAGGTAGTTCGTTGTTGACATTTGGTTACTCCAATGGATGGTAGCCTTGTCATTATAAAAGGTAGTTCGTTATTGGGATTTTTTTACTCCAATGTATGGTAGCCTTGTTATTGTGGAAGGTAGTTCGTTGTTGAGATTTTGTTACTCCAATGGATTGTAGCCTTGTCAATATGGAAGGTAGTTTGTTGTTGAGATTTTGTTACTCCAATGGATGGTAGCCTTGTCATTATGGAAGGTAGTTCGTTGTTGAGATTTTATTACTTTAATTAATGGTAGCCTTGCCATTGTGGAAGGTAGTTTGTTGTTGAGATTTTGTTACTCTAATTGATGGTATCCGTGTCATTACGGAAGGTAGTTCATTATTGAGATTTTGTTTCTCCAATGGATGATAGCCTTGTCATTATGGAAGGTAGTTCATTTTTGAGATTTTGTTACTCCAATGGTTGGTAGCCTTGTCATTATAGAAGGTTGTTCATTGTTGAGATTTTGTTACTCCAATGGATGGTAGTCTTGTCATTATGGAAGGTAGTTCGTTGTTGAAATTTTGTTACTCCAATGTATGGTAGCCTCGTCATTATGGAAGGTAGTTTGTTGTTGAGATTTGCTTAATCTAATGGATGGTAGCCTTGTCATTATAAAAGGTAGTTCGTTATTGGGATTTTGTTACTCCAATGGATGGTAGCCTTGTTATTATGGAAGGTAGTTCGTTGTTCAGATTTAGTTACTCCAATGGATGGTAGCCTTGTCATTATGGAAGGTACTTCGTTGTTGAGATTTTGTTACTTTAATGGATGATAGCCTTGCCATTGTGGAAGGTAGTTTGTTGTTGAGATTTTGTTACTTTAATTGATGGTATCCGTGTCATTACGGAAGGTAGTTCATTATTGAGATTTTGTTTCTCCAATGGATGATAGCCTTGTCATTATAGAAGGTAGTTCATTTTTGAGATTTTGTTACTCCAATGGATGGTATCCTTGTCATTATGGATGGTAGTTTGTTGTTGAGATTTTATTACTCCAATGGATGGTAGCCTTGTCATTTTGGAAGGTAGTTCGTTGTTGAGATTTTGTTACTCCAATGGATGGTAGACTTGTCATTGTGGAAGGTAGTTCGCTGTTCAGATTTTGTTACTCCAATGGATGGTAGCCTTGTCATTATGGAAGGTAGTTCGTTGTTGAGATTTTGTTACTTTAATGGATGATAGCCTTGCCATTGTGGAAGGTAGTTTGTTGTTGAGATTTTGTTACTCTAATTGATGGTATCCGTGTCATTACGGAAGGTAGTTCATTATTGAGATTTTGTTTCTCCAATGGATGATAGCCTTGTCATTATGGAAGGTAGTTCATTTTTGAGATTTTGTTACTCCAATGGTTGGTAGCTTTGTCATTATAGAAGGTTGTTCGTTGTTGAGATTTTGTTACTACAATGGATGGTAGTCTTGTCATTATAGAAGGTAGTTCGTTGTTGAAATTTTGTTACTCCAATGGATGGTAGCCTCGTCATTATGGAAGGTAGTTTGTTGTTGAGATTTGCTTACTCTAATGGATGGTAGCCTTGTCATTATAAAAGGTAGTTCGTTATTGGGATTTTGTTACTCCAATGGATGGTAGCCTTGTTATTATGGAAGGTAGTTCATTTTTGAGATTTTGTTACTCCATTGGATGGTAGCCTTGTCATTATGAAAGGTAGTTCGTTTTTGATATTTTATTACTCCATTGTATGGTAGCTTTGAAATTATGGAAGGTAGTTTGTTGTTGAGATTTTGTTACTACAATGGATGGTAGCCTTGTTATTATGGAAGGTAGTTCAATTTTTAGATTTTGTTACTCCATTGGATGGTAGGTTTGTCATTATCAAAGGTACTTCGTTGTTGAGATTTTTTTACTCCAATGTATGGTAGCTTTGTCATTATGGAAGGTAGTTCGTTGTTAAGATTTTGTTACTCCAATGGATGGTAGACTTGCCATTGTGGAAGGTAGTTTGTTGTTCAGATTTGGTTACTCTAATGGATTGTAGCCTTGTCATTGTGGAAGGTAGTTTGTTGTTGAGATTTTGTAACTCTAATTGATGGTATACGTGTCATTACGGAAGGTAGTTAAATATTGAGATTTTGTTTCTCCAATGGATGATAGCCTTTTCATTATGGAAGGTAGTTCATTTTTGAGATTTTGTTACTCCAATAGATGGTAGCCTTGTCATTATGGAAGGTAGTTCATTGTTGAGATTTTGTTACTCCAATGGATGGTAGTCTTGTCTTTATGGAAGGTAGTTCGTTGTTAAAATTTTGTTACTCCAATGGATGGTAGCCTCGTCATTATGGAAGGTAGTTCGTTGTTGACATTTGGTTACTCCAATGGATGGTAGCCTTGTCATTATAAAAGGTAGTTCATTATTGGGATTTTGTTACTCCAATGTATGGTAGCCTTGTTATTGTGGAAGGTAGTTCGTTGTTGAGATTTTGTTACTCCAATGGATTGTAGCCTTGTCAATATGGAAGGTAGTTTGTTGTTGAGATTTTGTTACTCCAATGGATGGTAGCCTTGTCATTATGGAAGGTAGTTCGTTGTTGAGATTTTATTACTTTAATTGATGGTAGCCTTGCCATTGTGGAAGGTAGTTTGTTGTTGAGATTTTGTTACTCTAATTGATGGTATCCGTGTCATTACGGAAGGTAGTTCATTATTGAGATTTTGTTTCTCCAATGGATGATAGCCTTGTCATTATGGAAGGTAGTTCATTTTTGAGATTTTGTTACTCCAATGGTTGGTAGCCTTGTCATTATAGAAGGTTGTTCATTGTTGAGATTTTGTTACTCCAATGGATGGTAGTCTTGTCATTATGGAAGGTAGTTCGTTGTTGAAATTTTGTTACTCCAATGTATGGTAGCCTCGTCATTACGGAAGGTAGTTTGTTGTTGAGATTTGCTTAATCTAATGGATGGTAGCCTTGTCATTATAAAAGGTAGTTCGTTATTGGGATTTTGTTACTCCAATGGATGGTAGCCTTGTTATTATGGAAGGTAGTTCGTTGTTCAGATTTTATTACTCCAATGGATGGTAGCCTTGTCATTATGGAAGGTACTTCGTTGTTGAGATTTTGTTACTTTAATGGATGATAGCCTTGCCATTGTGGAAGGTAGTTTGTTGTTGAGATTTTGTTACTCTAATTGATGGTATCCGTGTCATTACGGAAGGTAGTTCATTATTGAGATTTTGTTTCTCCAATGGATGATAGCCTTGTCATTATAGAAGGTAGTTCATTTTTGAGATTTTGTTACTCCAATGGATGGTATCCTTGTCATTATGGATGGTAGTTTGTTGTTGAGATTTTATTACTCCAATGGATGGTAGCCTTGTCATTTTGGAAGGTAGTTCGTTGTTGAGATTTTGTTACTCCAATGGATGGTAGACTTGTCATTGTGGAAGGTAGTTCGCTGTTCAGATTTTGTTACTCCAATGGATGGTAGCCTTGTCATTATGGAAGGTAGTTCGTTGTTGAGATTTTGTTACTTTAATGGATGATAGCCTTGCCATTGTGGAAGGTAGTTTGTTGTTGAGATTTTGTTACTCTAATTGATGGTATCCGTGTCATTACGGAAGGTAGTTCATTATTGAGATTTTGTTTCTCCAATGGATGATAGCCTTGTCATTATGGAAGGTAGTTCATTTTTGAGATTTTGTTACTCCAATGGTTGGTAGCTTTGTCATTATAGAAGGTTGTTCGTTGTTGAGATTTTGTTACTACAATGGATGGTAGTCTTGTCATTATGGAAGGTAGTTCGTTGTTGAAATTTTGTTACTCCAATGGATGGTAGCCTCGTCATTATGGAAGGTAGTTTGTTGTTGAGATTTGCTTACTCTAATGGATGGTAGCCTTGTCATTATAAAAGGTAGTTCGTTATTGGGATTTTGTTACTCCAATGGATGGTAGCCTTGTTATTATGGAAGGTAGTTCATTTTTGAGATTTTGTTACTCCATTGGATGGTAGCCTTGTCATTATGAAAGGTAGTTCGTTTTTGATATTTTATTACTCCATTGTATGGTAGCTTTGAAATTATGGAAGGTAGTTTGTTGTTGAGATTTTGTTACTACAATGGATGGTAGCCTTGTTATTATGGAAGGTAGTTCAATTTTTAGATTTTGTTACTCCATTGGATGGTAGGTTTGTCATTATCAAAGGTACTTCGTTGTTGAGATTTTTTTACTCCAATGTATGGTAGCTTTGTCATTATGGAAGGTAGTTCGTTGTTAAGATTTTGTTACTCCAATGGATGGTAGACTTGCCATTGTGGAAGGTAGTTTGTTGTTCAGATTTGGTTACTCTAATGGATTGTAGCCTTGTCATTGTGGAAGGTAGTTTGTTGTTGAGATTTTGTAACTCTAATTGATGGTATACGTGTCATTACGGAAGGTAGTTAAATATTGAGATTTTGTTTCTCCAATGGATGATAGCCTTTTCATTATGGAAGGTAGTTCATTTTTGAGATTTTGTTACTCCAATAGATGGTAGCCTTGTCATTATGGAAGGTAGTTCATTGTTGAGATTTTGTTAATCCAATGGATGGTAGTCTTGTCTTTATGGAAGGTAGTTCGTTGTTAAAATTTTGTTACTCCAATGGATGGTAGCCTCGTCAATATGGAAGGTAGTTCGTTGTTGACATTTGGTTACTCCAATGGATGGTAGCCTTGTCATTATAAAAGGTAGTTCATTATTGGGATTTTGTTACTCCAATGTATGGTAGCCTTGTTATTGTGGAAGGTAGTTCGTTGTTGAGATTTTGTTACTCCAATGGATTGTAGCCTTGTCAATATGGAAGGTAGTTTGTTGTTGAGATTTTGTTACTCCAATGGATGGTAGCCTTGTCATTATGGAAGGTAGTTCGTTGTTGAGATTTTATTACTTTAATTGATGGTAGCCTTGCCATTGTGGAAGGTAGTTTGTTGTTGAGATTTTGTTACTCTAATTGATGGTATCCGTGTCATTACGGAAGGTAGTTCATTATTGAGATTTTGTTTCTCCAATGGATGATAGCCTTGTCATTATGGAAGGTAGTTCATTTTTGAGATTTTGTTACTCCAATGGTTGGTAGCCTTGTCATTATAGAAGGTTGTTCATTGTTGAGATTTTGTTACTCCAATGGATGGTAGTCTTGTCATTATGGAAGGTAGTTCGTTGTTGAAATTTTGTTACTCCAATGTATGGTAGCCTCGTCATTACGGAAGGTAGTTTGTTGTTGAGATTTGCTTAATCTAATGGATGGTAGCCTTGTCATTATAAAAGGTAGTTCGTTATTGGGATTTTGTTACTCCAATGGATGGTAGCCTTGTTATTATGGAAGGTAGTTCGTTGTTCAGATTTTGTTACTCCAATGGATGGTAGCCTTGTCATTATGGAAGGTACTTCGTTGTTGAGATTTTGTTACTTTAATGGATGATAGCCTTGCCATTGTGGAAGGTAGTTTGTTGTTGAGATTTTGTTACTCTAATTGATGGTATCCGTGTCATTACGGAAGGTAGTTCATTATTGAGATTTTGTTTCTCCAATGGATGATAGCCTTGTCATTATAGAAGGTAGTTCATTTTTGAGATTTTGTTACTCCAATGGATGGTATCCTTGTCATTATGGATGGTAGTTTGTTGTTGAGATTTTATTACTCCAATGGATGGTAGCCTTGTCATTTTGGAAGGTAGTTCGTTGTTGAGATTTTGTTACTCCAATGGATGGTAGACTTGTCATTGTGGAAGGTAGTTCGCTGTTCAGATTTTGTTACTCCAATGGATGGTAGCCTTGTCATTATGGAAGGTAGTTCGTTGTTGAGATTTTGTTACTTTAATGGATGATAGCCTTGCCATTGTGGAAGGTAGTTTGTTGTTGAGATTTTGTTACTCTAATTGATGGTATCCGTGTCATTACGGAAGGTAGTTCATTATTGAGATTTTGTTTCTCCAATGGATGATAGCCTTGTCATTATGGAAGGTAGTTCATTTTTGAGATTTTGTTACTCCAATGGTTGGTAGCTTTGTCATTATAGAAGGTTGTTCGTTGTTGAGATTTTGTTACTACAATGGATGGTAGTCTTGTCATTATGGAAGGTAGTTCGTTGTTGAAATTTTGTTACTCCAATGGATGGTAGCCTCGTCATTATGGAAGGTAGTTTGTTGTTGAGATTTGCTTACTCTAATGGATGGTAGCCTTGTCATTATAAAAGGTAGTTCGTTATTGGGATTTTGATACTCCAATGGATGGTAGCCTTGTTATTATGGAAGGTAGTTCATTTTTGAGATTTTGTTACTCCATTGGATGGTAGCCTTGTCATTATGAAAGGTAGTTCGTTTTTGATATTTTATTACTCCATTGTATGGTAGCTTTGAAATTATGGAAGGTAGTTTGTTGTTGAGATTTTGTTACTCCAATGGATGGTAGCCTTGTTATTATGGAAGGTAGTTCAATTTTTAGATTTTGTTACTCCATTGGATGGTAGGTTTGTCATTATCAAAGGTACTTCGTTGTTGAGATTTTTTTACTCCAATGTATGGTAGCTTTGTCATTATGGAAGGTAGTTCGTTGTTAAGATTTTGTTACTCCAATGGATGGTAGACTTGCCATTGTGGAAGGTAGTTTGTTGTTCAGATTTGGTTACTCTAATGGATTGTAGCCTTGTCATTGTGGAAGGTAGTTTGTTGTTGAGATTTTGTAACTCTAATTGATGGTATACGTGTCATTACGGAAGGTAGTTAAATATTGAGATTTTGTTTCTCCAATGGATGATAGCCTTTTCATTATGGAAGGTAGTTCATTTTTGAGATTTTGTTACTCCAATAGATGGTAGCCTTGTCATTATGGAAGCTAGTTCATTGTTGAGATTTTGTTACTCCAATGGATGGTAGTCTTGTCTTTATGGAAGGTAGTTCGTTGTTGAAATTTTGTTACTCCAATGGATGGTAGCCTCGTCATTATGGAAGGTAGTTCGTTGTTGACATTTGGTTACTCCAATGGATGGTAGCCTTGTCATTATAAAAGGTAGTTCGTTATTGGGATTTTGTTACTCCAATGTATGGTAGCCTTGTTATTGTGGAAGGTAGTTCGTTGTTGAGATTTTGTTACTCCAATGGATTGTAGCCTTGTCAATATGGAAGGTAGTTTGTTGTTGAGATTTTGTTACTCCAATGGATGGTAGCCTTGTCATTATGGAAGGTAGTTCGTTGTTGAGATTTTATTACTTTAATTGATGGTAGCCTTGCCATTGTGGAAGGTAGTTTGTTGTTGAGATTTTGTTACTCTAATTGATGGTATCCGTGTCATTACGGAAGGTAGTTCATTATTGAGATTTTGTTTCTCCAATGGATGATAGCCTTGTCATTATGGAAGGTAGTTCATTTTTGAGATTTTGTTACTCCAATGGTTGGTAGCCTTGTCATTATAGAAGGTTGTTCATTGTTGAGATTTTGTTACTCCAATGGATGGTAGTCTTGTCATTATGGAAGGTAGTTCGTTGTTGAAATTTTGTTACTCCAATGTATGGTAGCCTCGTCATTACGGAAGGTAGTTTGTTGTTGAGATTTGCTTAATCTAATGGATGGTAGCCTTGTCATTATAAAAGGTAGTTCGTTATTGGGATTTTGTTACTCCAATGGATGGTAGCCTTGTTATTATGGAAGGTAGTTCGTTGTTCAGATTTTGTTACTCCAATGGATGGTAGCCTTGTCATTATGGAAGGTACTTCGTTGTTGAGATTTTGTTACTTTAATGGATGATAGCCTTGCCATTGTGGAAGGTAGTTTGTTGTTGAGATTTTGTTACTCTAATTGATGGTATCCGTGTCATTACGGAAGGTAGTTCATTATTGAGATTTTGTTTCTCCAATGGATGATAGCCTTGTCATTATAGAAGGTAGTTCATTTTTGAGATTTTGTTACTCCAATGGATGGTATCCTTGTCATTATGGATGGTAGTTTGTTGTTGAGATTTTATTACTCCAATGGATGGTAGCCTTGTCATTTTGGAAGGTAGTTCGTTGTTGAGATTTTGTTACTCCAATGGATGGTAGACTTGTCATTGTGGAAGGTAGTTCGCTGTTCAGATTTTGTTACTCCAATGGATGGTAGCCTTGTCATTATGGAAGGTAGTTCGTTGTTGAGATTTTGTTACTTTAATGGATGATAGCCTTGCCATTGTGGAAGGTAGTTTGTTGTTGAGATTTTGTTACTCTAATTGATGGTATCCGTGTCATTACGGAAGGTAGTTCATTATTGAGATTTTGTTTCTCCAATGGATGATAGCCTTGTCATTATGGAAGGTAGTTCATTTTTGAGATTTTGTTACTCCAATGGTTGGTAGCTTTGTCATTATAGAAGGTTGTTCGTTGTTGAGATTTTGTTACTACAATGGATGGTAGTCTTGTCATTATGGAAGGTAGTTCGTTGTTGAAATTTTGTTACTCCAATGGATGGTAGCCTCGTCATTATGGAAGGTAGTTTGTTGTTGAGATTTGCTTACTCTAATGGATGGTAGCCTTGTCATTATAAAAGGTAGTTCGTTATTGGGATTTTGTTACTCCAATGGATGGTAGCCTTGTTATTATGGAAGGTAGTTCATTTTTGAGATTTTGTTACTCCATTGGATGGTAGCCTTGTCATTATGAAAGGTAGTTCGTTTTTGATATTTTATTACTCCATTGTATGGTAGCTTTGAAATTATGGAAGGTAGTTTGTTGTTGAGATTTTGTTACTCCAATGGATGGTAGCCTTGTTATTATGGAAGGTAGTTCAATTTTTAGATTTTGTTACTCCATTGGATGGTAGGTTTGTCATTATCAAAGGTACTTCGTTGTTGAGATTTTTTTACTCCAATGTATGGTAGCTTTGTCATTATGGAAGGTAGTTCGTTGTTGAGATTTTGTTACTCCAATGGATGGTAGACTTGCCATTGTGGAAGGTAGTTTGTTGTTCAGATTTGGTTACTCTAATGGATTGTAGCCTTGTCATTGTGGAAGGTAGTTTGTTGTTGAGATTTTGTAACTCTAATTGATGGTATACGTGTCATTACGGAAGGTAGTTAAATATTGAGATTTTGTTTCTCCAATGGATGATAGCCTTTTCATTATGGAAGGTAGTTCATTTTTGAGATTTTGTTACTCCAATAGATGGTAGCCTTGTCATTATGGAAGGTAGTTCATTGTTGAGATTTTGTTACTCCAATGGATGGTAGTCTTGTCTTTATGGAAGGTAGTTCGTTGTTGAAATTTTGTTACTCCAATGGATGGTAGCCTCGTCATTATGGAAGGTAGTTCGTTGTTGACATTTGGTTACTCCAATGGATGGTAGCCTTGTCATTATAAAAGGTAGTTCGTTATTGGGATTTTGTTACTCCAATGTATGGTAGCCTTGTTATCGTGGAAGGTAGTTCGTTGTTGAGATTTTGTTACTCCAATGGATTGTAGCCTTGTCAATATGGAAGGTAGTTTGTTGTTGAGATTTTGTTACTCCAATGGATGGTAGCCTTGTCATTATGGAAGGTAGTTCGTTGTTGAGATTTTATTACTTTAATTGATGGTAGCCTTGCCATTGTGGAAGGTAGTTTGTTGTTGAGATTTTGTTACTCTAATTGATGGTATCCGTGTCATTACGGAAGGTAGTTTATTATTGAGATTTTGTTTCTCCAATGGATGATAGCCTTGTCATTATGGAAGGTAGTTCATTTTTGAGATTTTGTTACTCCAATGGTTGGTAGCCTTGTCATTATAGAAGGTTGTTCATTGTTGAGATTTTGTTACTCCAATGGATGGTAGTCTTGTCATTATGGAAGGTAGTTCGTTGTTGAAATTTTATTACTCCAATGTATGGTAGCCTCGTCATTATGGAAGGTAGTTTGTTGTTGAGATTTGCTTAATCTAATGGATGGTAGCCTTGTCGTTATAAAAGGTAGTTCGTTATTGGGATTTTGTTACTCCAATGGATGGTAGCCTTGTTATTATGGAAGGTAGTTCGTTGTTCAGATTTTGTTACTCCAATGGATGGTAGCCTTGTCATTATGGAAGGTACTTCGTTGTTGAGATTTTGTTACTTTAATGGATGATAGCCTTGCCATTGTGGAAGGTAGTTTGTTGTTGAGATTTTGTTACTCTAATTGATGGTATCCGTGTCATTACGGAAGGTAGTTCATTATTGAGATTTTGTTTCTCCAATGGATGATAGCCTTGTCATTATAGAAGGTAGTTCATTTTTGAGATTTTGTTACTCCAATGGTTGGTAGCCTTGTCATTATAGAAGGTTGTTCATTGTTGAGATTTTGTTACTACAATGGATGGTAGTCTTGTCATTATGGAAGATAGTTCTTTGTTGAAATTTTGTTACTCCAATGGATGGTAGCCTCGTCATTATGGAAGGTAGTTTGTTGTTGAGATTTGCTTACTCTAATGGATGGTAGCCTTGTCATTATAAAAGGTAGTTCGTTATTGGGATTTTGTTACTCCAATGGATGGTAGCCTTGTTATTATGGAAGGTAGTTCATTTTTGAGATTTTGTTACTCCATTGGATGGTAGCCTTGTCATTATGAAAGGTAGTTCATTTTTGATATTTTATTACTCCATTGTATGGTAGCTTTGACATTATGGAAGGTAGTTTGTTGTTGAGATTTTGTTACTCCAATGGATGGTAGCCTTGTCATTTTGGAAGGTAGTTCGTTGTTGAGATTTTGTTACTCCAATGGATGGTAGACTTGTCATTGTGGAAGGTAGTTCGTTGTTCAGATTTTGTTACTCCAATGGATGGTAGCCTTGTCATTATGGAAGGTAGTTCGTTGTTGAGATTTTGTTACTTTAATGGATGATAGCCTTGCCATTGTGGAAGGTAGTTTGTTGTTGAGATTTTGTTACTCTAATTGATGGTATCCGTGTCATTACGGAAGGTAGTTCATTATTGAGATTTTGTTTCTCCAATGGATGATAGCCTTGTCATTATGGAAGGTAGTTCATTTTTGAGATTTTGTTACTCCAATGGTTGGTAGCCTTGTCATTATAGAAGGTTGTTCATTGTTGAGATTTTGTTACTACAATGGATGGTAGTCTTGTCATTATGGAAGGTAGTTCGTTGTTGAAATTTTGTTACTCCAATGGATGGTAGCCTCGTCATTATGGAAGGTAGTTTGTTGTTGAGATTTACTTACTCTAATGGATGGTAGCCTTGTCATTATAAAAGGTAGTTCGTTATTGGGATTTTGTTACTCCAATGGATGGTAGCCTTGTTATTATGGAAGGTAGTTCAGTTTTGAGATTTTGTTACTCCATTGGATGGTAGCCTTGTCATTATGAAAGGTAGTTCGTTTTTGATATTTTATTACTCCATTGTATGGTAGCTTTGACAATATGGAAGGTAGTTTGTTGTTGAGATTTTGTTACTCCAATGGATGGTAGCCTTGTTATTATGGAAGGTAGTTCAATTTTTAGATTTTGTTACTCCATTGGATGGTAGGCTTGTCATTATGAAAGGTACTTCGTTGTTGAGATTTTTTTACTCCAATGTATTGTAGCTTTATCATTATGGAAGGTAGTTCGTTGTTGAGATTTTGTTACTCCAATGGATGGTAGACTTGCCATTGTGGAAGGTAGTTCGTTGTTCAGATTTGGTTACTTGAATGGAATGTAGCCTTGTCATTGTGGAAGGTAGTTTGTTGTTGAGATTTTGTAACTCTAATTGATGGTATACGTGTCATTTCGGAAGGTAGTTAAATATTGAGATTTTGTTTCTCCAATGGATGATAGCCTTTTCATTATGGAAGGTAGTTCATTTTTGAGATTTTGTTACTCCAATAGATGGTAGCCTTGTCATTATGGAAGGTAGTTCATTGTTGAGATTTTGTTACTCCAATGGATGGTAGTCTTGTCTTTATGGAAGATAGTTCGTTGTTGAAATTTTGTTACTCCAATGGATGGTAGCCTTGTCATTATCGAAGGTAGTTCGTTGTTGACATTTGGTTACTCCAATGGATGGTAGCCTTGTCATTATAAAAGGTAGTTCGTTATTGGGATTTTTTTACTCCAATGTATGGTAGCCTTGTTATTGTGGAAGGTAGTTCGTTGTTGAGATTTTGTTACTCCAATGGATTGTAGCCTTGTCAATATGGAAGGTAGTTTGTTGTTGAGATTTTGTTACTCCAATGGATGGTAGCCTTGTCATTATGGAAGGTAGTTCGTTGTTGAGATTTTATTACTTTAATTAATGGTAGCCTTGCCATTGTGGAAGGTTGTTTGTTGTTGAGATTTTGTTACTCTAATTGATGGTATCCGTGTCATTACGGAAGGTAGTTCATTATTGAGATTTTGTTTCTCCAATGGATGATAGCCTTGTCATTATGGAAGGTAGTTCATTTTTGAGATTTTGTTACTCCAATGGTTGGTAGCCTTGTCATTATAGAAGGTTGTTCATTGTTGAGATTTTGTTACTCCAATGGATGGTAGTCTTGTCATTATGGAAGGTAGTTCGTTGTTGAAATTTTGTTACTCCAATGTATGGTAGCCTCGTCATTATGGAAGGTAGTTTGTTGTTGAGATTTGCTTAATCTAATGGATGGTAGCCTTGTCATTATAAAAGGTAGTTCGTTATTGGGATTTTGTTACTCCAATGGATGGTAGCCTTGTTATTATGGAAGGTAGTTCGTTGTTCAGATTTTGTTACTCCAATGGATGGTAGCCTTGTCATTATGGAAGGTACTTCGTTGTTGAGATTTTGTTACTTTAATGGATGATAGCCTTGCCATTGTGGAAGGTAGTTTGTTGTTGAGATTTTGTTACTCTAATTGATGGTATCCGTGTCATTACGGAAGGTAGTTCATTATTGAGATTTTGTTTCTCCAATGGATGATAGCCTTGTCATTATAGAAGGTAGTTCATTTTTGAGATTTTGTTACTCCAATGGATGGTATCCTTGTCATTATGGATGGTAGTTTGTTGTTGAGATTTTATTACTCCAATGGATGGTAGCCTTGTCATTTTGGAAGGTAGTTCGTTGTTGAGATTTTGTTACTCCAATGGATGGTAGACTTGTCATTGTGGAAGGTAGTTCGCTGTTCAGATTTTGTTACTCCAATGGATGGTAGCCTTGTCATTATGGAAGGTAGTTCGTTGTTGAGATTTTGTTACTTTAATGGATGATAGCCTTGCCATTGTGGAAGGTAGTTTGTTGTTGAGATTTTGTTACTCTAATTGATGGTATCCGTGTCATTACGGAAGGTAGTTCATTATTGAGATTTTGTTTCTCCAATGGATGATAGCCTTGTCATTATGGAAGGTAGTTCATTTTTGAGATTTTGTTACTCCAATGGTTGGTAGCTTTGTCATTATAGAAGGTTGTTCGTTGTTGAGATTTTGTTACTACAATGGATGGTAGTCTTGTCATTATGGAAGGTAGTTCGTTGTTGAAATTTTGTTACTCCAATGGATGGTAGCCTCGTCATTATGGAAGGTAGTTTGTTGTTGAGATTTGCTTACTCTAATGGATGGTAGCCTTGTCATTATAAAAGGTAGTTCGTTATTGGGATTTTGTTACTCCAATGGATGGTAGCCTTGTTATTATGGAAGGTAGTTCATTTTTGAGATTTTGTTACTCCATTGGATGGTAGCCTTGTCATTATGAAAGGTAGTTCGTTTTTGATATTTTATTACTCCATTGTATGGTAGCTTTGAAATTATGGAAGGTAGTTTGTTGTTGAGATTTTGTTACTCCAATGGATGGTAGCCTTGTTATTATGGAAGGTAGTTCAATTTTTAGATTTTGTTACTCCATTGGATGGTAGGTTTGTCATTATCAAAGGTACTTCGTTGTTGAGATTTTTTTACTCCAATGTATGGTAGCTTTGTCATTATGGAAGGTAGTTCGTTGTTGAGATTTTGTTACTCCAATGGATGGTAGACTTGCCATTGTGGAAGGTAGTTTGTTGTTCAGATTTGGTTACTCTAATGGATTGTAGCCTTGTCATTGTGGAAGGTAGTTTGTTGTTGAGATTTTGTAACTCTAATTGATGGTATACGTGTCATTACGGAAGGTAGTTAAATATTGAGATTTTGTTTCTCCAATGGATGATAGCCTTTTCATTATGGAAGGTAGTTCATTTTTGAGATTTTGTTACTCCAATAGATGGTAGCCTTGTCATTATGGAAGGTAGTTCATTGTTGAGATTTTGTTACTCCAATGGATGGTAGTCTTGTCTTTATGGAAGGTAGTTCGTTGTTGAAATTTTGTTACTCCAATGGATGGTAGCCTCGTCATTATGGAAGGTAGTTCGTTGTTGACATTTGGTTACTCCAATGGATGGTAGCCTTGTCATTATAAAAGGTAGTTCGTTATTGGGATTTTGTTACTCCAATGTATGGTAGCCTTGTTATCGTGGAAGGTAGTTCGTTGTTGAGATTTTGTTACTCCAATGGATTGTAGCCTTGTCAATATGGAAGGTAGTTTGTTGTTGAGATTTTGTTACTCCAATGGATGGTAGCCTTGTCATTATGGAAGGTAGTTCGTTGTTGAGATTTTATTACTTTAATTGATGGTAGCCTTGCCATTGTGGAAGGTAGTTTGTTGTTGAGATTTTGTTACTCTAATTGATGGTATCCGTGTCATTACGGAAGGTAGTTCATTATTGGGATTTTGTTTCTCCAATGGATGATAGCCTTGTCATTATGGAAGGTAGTTCATTTTTGAGATTTTGTTACTCCAATGGTTGGTAGCCTTGTCATTATAGAAGGTTGTTCATTGTTGAGATTTTGTTACTCCAATGGATGGTAGTCTTGTCATTATGGAAGGTAGTTCGTTGTTGAAATTTTATTACTCCAATGTATGGTAGCCTCGTCATTATGGAAGGTAGTTTGTTGTTGAGATTTGCTTAATCTAATGGATGGTAGCCTTGTCGTTATAAAAGGTAGTTCGTTATTGGGATTTTGTTACTCCAATGGATGGTAGCCTTGTTATTATGGAAGGTAGTTCGTTGTTCAGATTTTGTTACTCCAATGGATGGTAGCCTTGTCATTATGGAAGGTACTTCGTTGTTGAGATTTTGTTACTTTAATGGATGATAGCCTTGCCATTGTGGAAGGTAGTTTGTTGTTGAGATTTTGTTACTCTAATTGATGGTATCCGTGTCATTACGGAAGGTAGTTCATTATTGAGATTTTGTTTCTCCAATGGATGATAGCCTTGCCATTATAGAAGGTAGTTCATTTTTTGAGATTTTGTTACTCCAATGGTTGGTAGCCTTGTCATTATAGAAGGTTGTTCATTGTTGAGATTTTGTTACTACAATGGATGGTAGTCTTGTCATTATGGAAGATAGTTCTTTGTTGAAATTTTGTTACTCCAATGGATGGTAGCCTCGTCATTATGGAAGGTAGTTTGTTGTTGAGATTTGCTTACTCTAATGGATGGTAGCCTTGTCATTATAAAAGGTAGTTCGTTATTGGGATTTTGTTACTCCAATGGATGGTAGCCTTGTTATTATGGAAGGTAGTTCATTTTTGAGATTTTGTTACTCCATTGGATGGTAGCCTTGTCATTATGAAAGGTAGTTCATTTTTGATATTTTATTACTCCATTGTATGGTAGCTTTGACATTATGGAAGGTAGTTTTTTGTTGAGATTTTGTTACTCCAATGGATGGTAGCCTTGTCATTTTGGAAGGTAGTTCGTTGTTGAGATTTTGTTACTCCAATGGATGGTAGACTTGTCATTGTAGAAGGTAGTTCGTTGTTCAGATTTTGTTACTCCAATGGATGGTAGCCTTGTCATTATGGAAGGTAGTTCGTTGTTGAGATTTTGTTACTTTAATGGATGATAGCCTTGCCATTGTGGAAGGTAGTTTGTTGTTGAGATTTTGTTACTCTAATTGATGGTATCCGTGTCATTACGGAAGGTAGTTCATTATTGAGATTTTGTTTCTCCAATGGATGATAGCCTTGTCATTATGGAAGGTAGTTCATTTTTGAGATTTTGTTACTCCAATGGTTGGTAGCCTTGTCATTATAGAAGGTTGTTCATTGTTGAGATTTTGTTACTACAATGGATGGTAGTCTTGTCATTATGGAAGGTAGTTCGTTGTTGAAATTTTGTTACTCCAATGGATGGTAGCCTCGTCATTATGGAAGGTAGTTTTTTGTTGAGATTTGCTTACTCTAATGGATGGTAGCCTTGTCATTATAAAAGGTAGTTCGTTATTGGGATTTTGTTACTCCAATGGATGGTAGCCTTGTTATTATGGAAGGTAGTTCAGTTTTGAGATTTTGTTACTCCATTGGATGGTAGCCTGGTCATTATGAAAGGTAGTTCGTTTTTGATATTTTATTACTCCATTGTATGGTAGCTTTGACAATATGGAAGGTAGTTTGTTGTTGAGATTTTGTTACTCCAATGGATGGTAGCCTTGTTATTATGGAAGGTAGTTCAATTTTTAGATTTTGTTACTCCATTGGATGGTAGGCTTGTCATTATGAAAGGTACTTCGTTGTTGAGATTTTTTTACTCCAATGTATGGTAGCTTTATCATTATGGAAGGTAGTTCGTTGTTGAGATTTTGTTACTCCAATGGATGGTAGACTTGCCATTGTGGAAGGTAGTTCGTTGTTCAGATTTGGTTACTTGAATGGAATGTAGCCTTGTCATTGTGGAAGGTAGTTTGTTGTTGAGATTTTGTAACTCTAATTGATGGTATACGTGTCATTTCGGAAGGTAGTTAAATATTGAGATTTTGTTTCTCCAATGGATGATAGCCTTTTCATTATGGAAGGTAGTTCATTTTTGAGATTTTGTTACTCCAATAGATGGTAGCCTTGTCATTATGGAAGGTAGTTCATTGTTGAGATTTTGTTACTCCAATGGATGGTAGTCTTGTCTTTATGGAAGATAGTTCGTTGTTGAAATTTTGTTACTCCAATGGATGGTAGCCTTGTCATTATCGAAGGTAGTTCGTTGTTGACATTTGGTTACTCCAATGGATGGTAGCCTTGTCATTATAAAAGGTAGTTCGTTATTGGGATTTTTTTACTCCAATGTATGGTAGCCTTGTTATTGTGGAAGGTAGTTCGTTGTTGAGATTTTGTTACTCCAATGGATTGTAGCCTTGTCAATATGGAAGGTAGTTTGTTGTTGAGATTTTGTTACTCCAATGGATGGTAGCCTTGTCATTATGGAAGGTAGTTCGTTGTTGAGATTTTATTACTTTAATTAATGGTAGCCTTGCCATTGTGGAAGGTTGTTTGTTGTTGAGATTTTGTTACTCTAATTGATGGTATCCGTGTCATTACGGAAGGTAGTTCATTATTGAGATTTTGTTTCTCCAATGGATGATAGCCTTGTCATTATGGAAGGTAGTTCATTTTTGAGATTTTGTTACTCCAATGGTTGGTAGCCTTGTCATTATAGAAGGTTGTTCATTGTTGAGATTTTGTTACTCTAATGGATGGTAGTCTTGTCATTATGGAAGGTAGTTCGTTGTTGAAATTTTGTTACTCCAATGTATGGTAGCCTCGTCATTATGGAAGGTAGTTTGTTGTTGAGATTTGCTTAATCTAATGGATGGTAGCCTTGTCATTATAAAAGGTAGTTCGTTATTGGGATTTTGTTACTCCAATGGATGGTAGCCTTGTTATTATGGAAGGTAGTTCGTTGTTCAGATTTTGTTACTCCAATGGATGGTAGCCTTGTCATTATGGAAGGTACTTCGTTGTTGAGATTTTGTTACTTTAATGGATGATAGCCTTGCCATTGTGGAAGGTAGTTTGTTGTTGAGATTTTGTTACACTAATTGATGGTATCCGTGTCATTACGGAAGGTAGTTCATTGTTGAGATTTTGTTTCTCCAATGGATGATAGCCTTGTCATTATAGAAGGTAGTTCATTTTTGAGATTTTGTTACTCCAATGGATGGTATCCTTGTCATTATGGATGGTAGTTTGTTGTTGAGATTTTATTACTCCAATGGATGGTAGCCTTGTCATTTTGGAAGGTAGTTCGTTGTTGAGATTTTGTTACTCCAATGGATGGTAGACTTGTCATTGTGGAAGGTAGTTCGCTGTTCAGATTTTGTTACTCCAATGGATGGTAGCCTTGTCATTATGGAAGGTAGTTCGTTGTTGAGATTTTGTTACTTTAATGGATGATAGCCTTGCCATTGTGGAAGGTAGTTTGTTGTTGAGATTTTGTTACTCTAATTGATGGTATCCGTGTCATTACGGAAGGTAGTTCATTATTGAGATTTTGTTTCTCCAATGGATGATAGCCTTGTCATTATGGAAGGTAGTTCATTTTTGAGATTTTGTTACTCCAATGGTTGGTAGCTTTGTCATTATAGAAGGTTGTTCGTTGTTGAGATTTTGTTACTACAATGGATGGTAGTCTTGTCATTATGGAAGGTAGTTCGTTGTTGAAATTTTGTTACTCCAATGGATGGTAGCCTCCGCATTATGGAAGGTAGTTTGTTGTTGAGATTTGCTTACTCTAATGGATGGTAGCCTTGTCATTATAAAAGGTAGTTCGTTATTGGGATTTTGTTACTCCAATGGATGGTAGCCTTGTTATTATGGAAGGTAGTTCATTTTTGAGATTTTGTTACTCCATTGGATGGTAGCCTTGTCATTATGAAAGGTAGTTCGTTTTTGATATTTTATTACTCCATTGTATGGTAGCTTTGAAATTATGGAAGGTAGTTTGTTGTTGAGATTTTGTTACTCCAATGGATGGTAGCCTTGTTATTATGGAAGGTAGTTCAATTTTTAGATTTTGTTACTCCATTGGATGGTAGGTTTGTCATTATCAAAGGTACTTCGTTGTTGAGATTTTTTTACTCCAATGTATGGTAGCTTTGTCATTATGGAAGGTAGTTCGTTGTTGAGATTTTGTTACTCCAATGGATGGTAGACTTGCCATTGTGGAAGGTAGTTTGTTGTTCAGATTTGGTTACTCTAATGGATTGTAGCCTTGTCATTGTGGAAGGTAGTTTGTTGTTGAGATTTTGTAACTCTAATTGATGGTATACGTGTCATTACGGAAGGTAGTTAAATATTGAGATTTTGTTTCTCCAATGGATGATAGCCTTTTCATTATGGAAGGTAGTTCATTTTTGAGATTTTGTTACTCCAATAGATGGTAGCCTTGTCATTATGGAAGGTAGTTCATTGTTGAGATTTTGTTACTCCAATGGATGGTAGTCTTGTCTTTATGGAAGGTAGTTCGTTGTTGAAATTTTGTTACTCCAATGGATGGTAGCCTCGTCATTATGGAAGGTAGTTCGTTGTTGACATTTGGTTACTCCAATGGATGGTAGCCTTGTCATTATAAAAGGTAGTTCGTTATTGGGATTTTGTTACTCCAATGTATGGTAGCCTTGTTATCGTGGAAGGTAGTTCGTTGTTGAGATTTTGTTACTCCAATGGATTGTAGCCTTGTCAATATGGAAGGTAGTTTGTTGTTGAGATTTTGTTACTCCAATGGATGGTAGCCTTGTCATTATGGAAGGTAGTTCGTTGTTGAGATTTTATTACTTTAATTGATGGTAGCCTTGCCATTGTGGAAGGTAGTTTGTTGTTGAGATTTTGTTACTCTAATTGATGGTATCCGTGTCATTACGGAAGGTAGTTCATTATTGGGATTTTGTTTCTCCAATGGATGATAGCCTTGTCATTATGGAAGGTAGTTCATTTTTGAGATTTTGTTACTCCAATGGTTGGTAGCCTTGTCATTATAGAAGGTTGTTCATTGTTGAGATTTTGTTACTCCAATGGATGGTAGGCTTGTCATTATGGAAGGTAGTTCGTTGTTGAAATTTTATTACTCCAATGTATGGTAGCCTCGTCATTATGGAAGGTAGTTTGTTGTTGAGATTTGCTTAATCTAATGGATGGTAGCCTTGTCGTTATAAAAGGTAGTTCGTTATTGGGATTTTGTTACTCCAATGGATGGTAGCCTTGTTATTATGGAAGGTAGTTCGTTGTTCAGATTTTGTTACTCCAATGGATGGTAGCCTTGTCATTATGGAAGGTACTTCGTTGTTGAGATTTTGTTACTTTAATGGATGATAGCCTTGCCATTGTGGAAGGTAGTTTGTTGTTGAGATTTTGTTACTCTAATTGATGGTATCCGTGTCATTACGGAAGGTAGTTCATTATTGAGATTTTGTTTCTCCAATGGATGATAGCCTTGTCATTATAGAAGGTAGTTCATTTTTGAGATTTTGTTACTCCAATGGTTGGTAGCCTTGTCATTATAGAAGGTTGTTCATTGTTGAGATTTTGTTACTACAATGGATGGTAGTCTTGTCATTATGGAAGATAGTTCTTTGTTGAAATTTTGTTACTCCAATGGATGGTAGCCTCGTCATTATGGAAGGTAGTTTGTTGTTGAGATTTGCTTACTCTAATGGATGGTAGCCTTGTCATTATAAAAGGTAGTTCGTTATTGGGATTTTGTTACTCCAATGGATGGTAGCCTTGTTATTATGGAAGGTAGTTCATTTTTGAGATTTTGTTACTCCATTGGATGGTAGCCTTGTCATTATGAAAGGTAGTTCATTTTTGATATTTTATTACTCCATTGTATGGTAGCTTTGACATTATGGAAGGTAGTTTTTTGTTGAGATTTTGTTACTCCAATGGATGGTAGCCTTGTCATTTTGGAAGGTAGTTCGTTGTTGAGATTTTGTTACTCCAATGGATGGTAGACTTGTCATTGTAGAAGGTAGTTCGTTGTTCAGATTTTGTTACTCCAATGGATGGTAGCCTTGTCATTATGGAAGGTAGTTCGTTGTTGAGATTTTGTTACTTTAATGGATGATAGCCTTGCCATTGTGGAAGGTAGTTTGTTGTTGAGATTTTGTTATTCTAATTGATGGTATCCGTGTCATTACGGAAGGTAGTTCATTATTGAGATTTTGTTTCTCCAATGGATGATAGCCTTGTCATTATGGAAGGTAGTTCATTTTTGAGATTTTGTTACTCCAATGGTTGGTAGCCTTGTCATTATAGAAGGTTGTTCATTGTTGAGATTTTGTTACTACAATGGATGGTAGTCTTGTCATTATGGAAGGTAGTTCGTTGTTGAAATTTTGTTACTCCAATGGATGGTAGCCTCGTCATTATGGAAGGTAGTTTTTTGTTGAGATTTGCTTACTCTAATGGATGGTAGCCTTGTCATTATAAAAGGTAGTTCGTTATTGGGATTTTGTTACTCCAATGGATGGTAGCCTTGTTATTATGGAAGGTAGTTCAGTTTTGAGATTTTGTTACTCCATTGGATGGTAGCCTTGTCATTATGAAAGGTAGTTCGTTTTTGATATTTTATTACTCCATTGTATGGTAGCTTTGACAATATGGAAGGTAGTTTGTTGTTGAGATTTTGTTACTCCAATGGATGGTAGCCTTGTTATTATGGAAGGTAGTTCAATTTTTAGATTTTGTTACTCCATTGGATGGTAGGCTTGTCATTATGAAAGGTACTTCGTTGTTGAGATTTTTTTACTCCAATGTATGGTAGCTTTATCATTATGGAAGGTAGTTCGTTGTTGAGATTTTGTTACTCCAATGGATGGTAGACTTGCCATTGTGGAAGGTAGTTCGTTGTTCAGATTTGGTTACTTGAATGGAATGTAGCCTTGTCATTGTGGAAGGTAGTTTGTTGTTGAGATTTTGTAACTCTAATTGATGGTATACGTGTCATTTCGGAAGGTAGTTAAATATTGAGATTTTGTTTCTCCAATGGATGATAGCCTTTTCATTATGGAAGGTAGTTCATTTTTGAGATTTTGTTACTCCAATAGATGGTAGCCTTGTCATTATGGAAGGTAGTTCATTGTTGAGATTTTGTTACTCCAATGGATGGTAGTCTTGTCTTTATGGAAGATAGTTCGTTGTTGAGATTTTGTTACTCCAATGGATGGTAGCCTTGTCATTATGGAAGGTAGTTCGTTGTTGAGATTTTGTTACTTTAATTGATGGTAGCCTTGCCATTGTGGAAGGTAGTTTGTTGTTGAGATTTTGTTACTCTAATTGATGGTATCCGTGTCATTACGGAAGGTAGTTCATTATTGAGATTTTGTTTCTCCAATGGATGATAGCCTTGTCATTATGGAAGGTAGTTCATTTTTGAGATTTTGTTACTCCAATGGTTGGTAGCCTTGTCATTATAGAAGGTTGTTCATTGTTGAGATTTTGTTACTCCAATGGATGGTAGTCTTGTCATTATGGAAGGTAGTTCGTTATTGGGATTTTGTTACTCCAATGGATGGTAGCCTTGTTATTATGGAAGGTAGTTCATTTTTGAGATTTTGTTACTCCATTGGATGGTAGCCTTGTCATTATGAAAGGTAGTTCGTTTTTGATATTTTACTACTCCATTGTATGGTAGCTTTGACATTATGGAAGGTAGTTTGTTCTTGAGATTTTGTTACTCCAATGGATGGTAGACTTGTAATTGTGGAAGGTAGTTCGTTGTTGAGATTTTGTTACTCCAATGGATTGTAGCCTTGTCAATATGGAAGGCAGTTCGTTGTTGAGATTTTTTTACTCCAATGGATGGTATCCTTGTCATTATGGATGGTAGTTTGTTGTTGAGATTTTATTACTCCAATGGATGGTAGCCTTGTAATTTTGGAAGGTAGTTCGTTGTTAAGATTTTTTTACTCCAATGGATTGTAGCCTTGTCAATATGGAAAGTATTTAGTTGTTGAGATTTTGTTACTCCAATGGATGGTAGCCTTGTTATTATGGAAGGTAGTTCAATTTTTAGATTTTATTACTCCATTGGATGGTAGGCTTGTCATTATGAAAGGTACTTCGTTGTTGAGATTTTTTTACTCCAATGTATGGTAGCTTTGTCATTATGGAAGGTAGTTCGTTGTTGAGATTTTGTTACTCCAATGGATGGTAGACTTGCCATTGTGGAAGGTAGTTCGTTGTTCAGATTTGGTTACTCGAATGGATTGTAGCCTTGTCATTGTGGAAGGTAGTTTGTTGTTGAGATTTTGTAACTCTAATTGATGGTATACGTGTCATTACGGAAGGTAGTTCAATATTGAGATTTTGTTTCTCCAATGGATGATAGCCTTTTCATTATGGAAGGTAGTTCATTTTTGAGATTTTGTTACTCCAATAGATGGTAGCCTTGTCATTATGGAAGGTAGTTCATTGTTGAGATTTTGTTACTCCAATGGATGGTAGTCATGTCATTATGGAAGGTAGTTCGTTGTTGAAATTTTGTTACTCCAATGGATGGTAGCCTCGTCATTATGGAAGGTAGTTTGTTGTTGACATTTGGTTACTCCAATGGATGGTAGCCTTGTCATTATAAAAGGTAGTTAATTATTGAGATTTTGTTTCTCCAATGGATGATAGCCTTGTCATTATGGAAAGTATTTCATTTTTGAGATTTTGTTACTTAAATGGATGGTAGCCTTGTCATTATATAAGGTAGTTCATTTTTGAGATTTGGTTACTCCAATGGATGCTAGCCTTGTCATTATAAAAGGTAGTTCGTTATTGGTATTTTATTACTCCAATGGATGGTAGCCTTGTTATTATGGAAGGTATTTCATTTTTGAGATGTTGTTACTTCATTGGATGGTAGCCTTGTCATTATGAAAGGTAGTTCTTTGTTGAGATTTTTTTACTCCATTGTATGGTAGCTTTGTCATTATGGAAGGTAGTTCGTTGTTGAGATTTTGTTACTCCAATGGATGGTAGACTTGTCATTGTGGAAGGTAGTTCGTTGTTGAGATTTTGTTACTCCAATGGAATGTAGACTTGTCAATATGGAAGGTAGTTCGTTGTTGAGATTTTGTTACTCCAATGGTTGGTAGACTTGTCATTGTGGAAGGTAGTTCGTTGTTGAGATTTTCTTACTCCAATGGATGGTAGAGTTGTCATTGTGGAAGGTAGTTCGTTGTTCAGATTTTGTTACTCCAATGGATGGTAGCCTTGTCATTATGGAATGTAGTTCGTTGTTGAGATTTTTTTACTTTAATTGATGGTAGCCTTGTCATTGTGGAAGGTAGTTTGTTGTTGAGATTTTGTTTCTCCAATGGATGGTATCCTTGTGAATATGGAAGGTAGTTCGATGTTGAGATTTTGTTACTCCAATGGATGGTAGCCTTGTCATTATGGAAGGTAGTTCGTTGTTGAGATTTTTTTACTCCAATGGATGGTATTCTTGTCATTATGGATGGTAGTTTGTTGTTGAGATTTTATTACTCCAATGGATGGTAGCCTTGTCATTTTGGAAGGTAGTTCGTTGTTGAGATTTTTTTACTCCATGGATGGTAGCCTTATCATTATCGAAGGTAGTACGTTGTTGATATTTTTTTACTCCAATTGATGGTATCCTCGTCATAACGGATGGTAGTTCATTGTTGAGATTTTGTTACTCTAATGGATGTTAGCCTTGCCATTATGGAAGGTAGTTCGTTGTGGAGGTTTTGTTACTCCAATGGCTGGTAGCCTTTTCATTATGGAAGGTAGTTCATTGTTGAGATTTTGTTACTCCAATGGCTAGTATAGTCTTGTCATTATGGAAAGTAGTTTGTTGTTGAGATTTTGTTACTCCAATGGATGGTAGCCTTGTCATTATGAAAGGTAGTTCGTTGTTGAGATTTTGTTACTCCATTGGATGGTAGGCTTGTCATTATGAAAGGTAGTCGGTTGTTGAGATTTTTTTACTCCAATGGATGATATCCTTGTCATTATGTATGATAGTTTGTTGTTGAGATTTTATTACTCCAATGGATGGTAGCCTTGTCATTTTGGAAGGTAGTTCGTTGTTGAGATTTTTTTACTCCAAAGGATTTTAGCCTTGTCAATATGGAAGGTATTTAGTTGTTGAGATTTTGTTACTCCAATGGATGGTAGCCTTGTTATTATGGAAGGTAGTTAATTTTTTAGATTTTGTTACTCCATTGGATGGTAGGCTTGTCATTATGAAAGGTAGTTCGTTGTTTAGATTTTTTTATTCCAATGTATAGTAGCTTTGTCATTATGGAAGGTAGTTCGTTGTTGAGATTTTGTTACTCCAATGGATGGTAGAGTTGTCATTGTGGAGGATAGTTCGTTGTTCAGATTTTGTTACTCCAATGGATGGTAGCCTTGTCATTATGGAAGGTAGTTCGTTGTGGAGATTTTGTTACTTTAATGGATGGTAGCCTTGTCATTGTGGAAGGTAGTTTGTTGTTGAGATTTTGTAACTCTAATTGATGGTATCCGTGTCATTACGTAAGGTAGTTAGTTATTGAGATTTTGTTTCTCCAATGGATGATAGCCTTGTCATTATGGAAGGTATTTCATTTTTGAGATTTTGTTACTTAAATGGATGGTAGCCTTGTCATTATGGAAGGTAGTTCATTGTTGAGATTTTGTTACTCCAATGGATGGTAGGCTTGTCATTATGGAAGGTAGTTCGTTGTTGAAATTTTGTTACTCCAATGAATGGTATCCTTGTCATTATGGATGGTAGTTTGTTGTTGAGATTTTATTACTCCAATGGATGGTAGCCTTGTCATTTTGGAAGGTAGTTCGTTGTTGAGATTTTTTTACTCCAATGGATTGAAGCCTTGTGAATATGGAAAGTATTTAGTTGTTGAGATTTTGTTACTCCAATGAATGGTAGCCTTGTTATCATGGAAGGTAGTTCATTTTTTACATTTTGTTACTCCATTGGATGGTAGGCTTGTCATTATGAAAGGTAGTTCGTTGTTGAGATTTTTTTACTCCAATGTATGGTAGCTTTGTCATTATGGAAGATAGTTTGTTGTTGAGATTTTGTTGCTCCAATGGATGGTAGAGTAGTCATTGTGGAAGGTAGTTCGTTGTTCAGATTTTGTTACTCCAATGGATGGTAGCCTTGTCATTATGGAAGATAGTTTGTTGTTGAGATTTTGTTACTTTAATGGATGGTAGCCTTGTCATCGTGGAATGTAGTTTGTTGTTGAGATTTTGTAACTCTAATTGATGGTATCCGTGTCATTACGTAAGGTAGTTAATTATTGAGATTTTGTTTCTCCAATGGATGATAGCCTTGTCATTATGGAAGGTATTTCATTTTTGAGATTTTGTTACTTAAATGGATGGTAGCCTTGTCATTATGTAAGGTAGTTCATTGTTGATATTTGGTTACTCCAATGGATGGTAGCCTTGTCATTATAAAAGGTAGTTCGTTATTGGTATTTTATTACTACAATGGATGGTAGCCTTGTTATTATGGAAGGTAGTTCATTTTTGAGATGTTGTTACTCCATTGGATGGTAGCCTTGTCATTATGAAAGGTAGTTCTTTGTTGAGATTTTTTTACTCCATTGTCTGGTAGCTTTGTCATTATGGAAGGTAGTTCGTTGTTGAGATTTTGTTACTCCAATGGATGGTAGACTTGTCATTGTGGAAGGTAGTTCATTGTTGAGATTTTTTTACTCCAATGGATTGTTGCCTTGTCAATATGGAAGGTAGTTCATTGTTGAGATTTTGTTACTCCAATGGATGGTAGCCTTGTCATTATGGAAGATAGTTCGCTGTTGAGATTTTTTTACTCCAATGGATGGTATTCTTGTCATTATGGATGGTAGTTTGTTGTTGAGATTTTATTACTCCATTGGATGGTAGCCTTGTCATTTTGAAAGGTAGTTCGTTGTTGAGATTTTTTTACTCCATGGATGGTAGCCTTATCATTATCGAAGGTAGTTCATTGTTGATATTTTTTTACTCCAATTGATGATATCCTCGTCATAACGGATGGTAGTTCATTGTTGAGATTTTGTTACTCTAATGGATGTTAGCCTTGCCATTATGGAAGGTAGTTCGTTGTGGAGGTTTTGTTACTCCAATGGCTGGTAGCCTTGTCATTATGGAAGGTAGTTCATTGTTGAGATTTTGTTACTCCAATGGCTAGTATAGTCTTGTCATTATGGAAAGTAGTTTGTTGTTGAGATTTTGTTACTCCAATGGATGGTAGCCTTGTCATTATGAAAGGTAGTTCGTTGTTGAGATTTTGTTACTCCATTGGATGGTAGGCTTGTCATTATGAAAGGTAGTTGGTTGTTGACATTTTTTTACTCCAATGGATGATATCCTTGTCATTATGTATGATAGTTTGTTATTGAGATTTTATTACTCCAATGGATGGTAGCCTTGTCATTTTGGAAGGTAGTTCGTTGTTGAGATTTTTTTACTCCAATGGATTTTAGCTTTGTCAATATGGAAGGTATTTAGTTGTTGAGATTTTGTTACTCCAATGGATGGTAGCCTTGTTATTATGGAAGGTAGTTCATTTTTTAGATTTTGTTACTCCATTGGATGGTAGGCTTGTCATTATGAAAGGTAGTTCGTTGTTGAGATTTTTTACTCCAATGTATGGTAGCTTTGTCATTATGGAAGGTAGTTCCTTGTTGAGATTTTGTTACTCCAATGGATGGTAGAGTTGTCATTGTGGAAGGTAGTTCGTTGTTCACATTTTTTTACTCCAATGGATGGTAGCCTTGTCATTATGGAAGGTAGTTCGTTGTTGAGAATTTGTTACTTTAATGGATGGTATCCTTGTCATTGTGGAACGTAGTTTGTTGTTGAGATTTTGTAACTCTAATTGATGGTATCCGTGTCATTACGTAAGGTAGTTAGTTATTGAGATTTTGTTTCTCCAATGGATGATAGCCTTGTCATTATGGAAGGTATTTCATTTTTGAGATTTTGTTACTTAAATGGATGGTAGCCTTGTCATTATGGAAGGTAGGTCATTGTTGAGATTTTGTTACTCCAATGGATGGTAGTCTTGTCATTATGGAAGGTAGTTCGTTATTGAAATTTTGTTACTCCAATGGATGGTATCCTTGTCATTATGGATGGTAGTTTGTTGTTTAGATTTAATTACTCCAATGGATGGTAGCCTTGTCATTTTGGAAGGTAGTTCGTTGTTGAGATTTTTTTACTCCAATGGATTGAAGCCTTGTCAATATGGAAGGTATTTAATTGTTGAGATTTTGTTACTCCAATGGATGGTAGCCTTGTTATTATGGAAGGTAGTTCATTTTTTAGATTTTGTTACTCCATTGGATGGTAGGCTTGTCATTATGAAAGGTAGTTCGTTGTTGAGATTTTTTTATTCCAATGTATGGTAGCTTTGTCATAATGGAAGGTAGTTCGTTGTTGATATTTTGTTACTCCAATGGATGGTAGAGTTGTCATGATGGAAGGTAGTTCGTTGTTCAGATTTTGTTACTTTAATGGATGGTAGCCTTGTCATTGTGGAAGGTAGTTTGTTGTTGAGATTTTGTAACTCTAATTGATGGTATCCGTGTCATTACATAAGGTAGTTAATTATTGAGATTTTGTTTCTCCAATGGATGATAGCCTTGTCATTATGGAAGGTATTTCATTTTTAAGATTTTGTTACTTAAATGGATGGTAGCCTTGTCATTATGTAAGGTAGTTCATTGTTGAGATTTGGTTACTCCAATGGATGGTAGCATTGTCATTATAAAAGGAAGTTCGTTATTGGGATTTTATTACTCCAATGGATGGTAGCCTTGTTATTATGGAAGGTAGTTCATTTTTGAGATGTTGTTACTCCATTGGATGGTAGCCTTGTCATTATGAAAGGTAGTTCTTTGTTGAGATTTTTTTACTCCATTGTCTGGTAGCTTTGTCATTATGGAAGGTAGTTCGTTGTTGAGATTTTGTTACTCCAATGGATGGTAGACTTGTCATTGTGGAAGGTAGTTCATTGTTGAGATTTTTTTACTCCAATGGATTGTAGCCTTGTCAATATGGAAGGTAGTTCGTTGTTGAGATTTTGGTACTCCAATGGATGGTAGCCTTGTCATTATGGAAGGTAGTTCGCTGTTGAGATTTTTTTACTCCAATGGATGGTATTCTTGTCATTATGGATGGTAGTTTGTTGTTGAGATTTTATTACTCCAATGTTTGGTAGCCTTGTAATTTTGGAAGGTAGATCGTTGTTGAGATTTTTTTACTCCATGGATGGTAGCCTTATCATTATCGAAGGTAGTTCGTTGTTGATATTTTTTTAATCCAATTGATGGTATCCTCGTCATAACGGATGGTAGTTCATTGTTGAGATTTTGTTACTCTAATGGATGTTAGCCTTGCCATTATGGAAGGTAGTTCGTTGTGGAGGTTTTGTTACTCCAATGGCTGGTAGCCTTGTCATTATGGAAGGTAGTTCATTGTTGAGATTTTGTTACTCCAATGGCTAGTATAGTCTTGTCATTATGGAAAGTAGTTTGTTGTTGAGATTTTGTTACTCCAATGGATGGTAGCCTTGTCTTTATGAAAGGTAGTTCGTTGTTGAGATTTTATTACTCCATTGGATGGTAGGCTTGCCATTATGAAAGGTAGTTGGTTGTTGAGATTTTTTTACTCCAATGGATGATATCCTTGTCATTATGTATGGTAGTTTGTTGTTGAGATTTTATTACTTCAATGGATGGTAGCCTTGTCATTTTGGAAGGTAGTTCGTTGTTGAGATTTTTTTACTCCAATGGATTGTAGCCTGGTCAATATGGAAGGTATTTAGTTGTTGAGATTTTGTTACTCCAATGGATGGTAGCCTTGTTATTATGGAAGGTAGTTCATTTTTTAGATTTTGTTACTCGATTGAATGGTAGGCTTCTCATTATGAAAGGTAGTTCGTTGTTGAGATTTTTTTACTCTAATGTATGTTAGCTTTGTCATTATGGAAGGTAGTTCGTTGTTGAGATTTTGTTACTCCAATGGATGGTAGAGTTGTCATTGTGGAAGGTAGTTCGTTGTTCAGATTTTGTTACTCCAATGGATGGTAGCCTTGTCATTATGGAAGGTAGTTCGTTGTTGAGATTTTGTTACTTTAATGGATGGTAGCCTTGTCATTGTGGAAGGTAGTTTTTGTTGAGATTATGTAACTCTAATTGATGGTATCCTTGTCATTACGTAAGGTTGTTAATTATTGAGATTTTGTTTCTCAAATGGATGATAGCCTTGTCATTATGGAAGGTATTTCATTTTTGAGATTTTGTTACTTAAATGGATGGTAGCCTTGTCATTATGGAAGGTAGTTTATTGTTGAGATTTTGTTACTCCAATGGATGGTAGCCTTGTCATTATGGAAGGTAGTTCGTTGTTGAAATTTTGTTACTCCAATGGATGGTATCCTTGTCATTATGGATGGTAGTTTGTTGTTGAGATTTTATTACTCCAATGCATGGTAGCTTTGTCATTTTGGAAGGTAGTTCGTTGTTGAGATTTTGTAACTCCAATGGATGGTAGACTTGTCATTGTGGAAGGTAGTTTGTTGTTGAGATTTTGTTACTCCAATGGATTGTAGCCTTGTCAATATGGAAGGTAGTTCGTTGTTGAGATTTTGTTACTCCAATGGATGGTAGCGTTGTCATTATGGAAGGTAGTTCGCTGTTGAGATTTTTTTACTCCAATGGATGGTATCCTTGTCATTATGGATGGTAGTTTGTTGTTGAGATTTTATTACTCCAATGGATGGTAGCCTAGTCATTTTGGAAGGTAGTTCGTTGTTGAGATTTTTTTACTTCATGGATGGTAGCCTTATCATTATCGAAGGTAGTTCGTTGTTGAGATTTTTTTACTCCAATTGATGGTATCCTCATCATAACGGATGGTAGTTCATTGTTGAGATTTTGTTACTCCAATGGATGTTAGCCTTGCCATTATGGAAGGTAGTTCGTTGTGGAGGTTTTGTTACTCCAATGGCTGGTAGCCTTGTCATTATGGAAGGTAGTTCATCGTTGAGATTTTGTTACTCCAATGGCTAGTATAGTCTTGACATTATGGAAAGTAGTTTGTTTTTGACATTTTGTTACTCTAATGGATGGTAGCCTTGTCATTATGAAAGGTAGTTCGTTGTTGAGATTTTGTTACTCCATTGGATGGTAGGCTTGTCATTATGAAAGGTAGTTGGTTATTGACATTTTTTTACTCCAATGTATGCTAACTTTGTCATTATGGATGGAAGTTCGTTGTTGAGAGTTTGTTACTCCAATGGATGGTCGACTTGTCATTGTGGAAGGTAGTTCGTTGTTCAGATTTGGTTACTCCAATGGATTGTAGTCTTGTCATTGTGGAAGGTTGTTTGTTATTGAGATTTTGTAACTCTAATTGATGGTATCCGTGTCATTACGGAAGGTAGTTCGATATTGAGATTTTGTTTCTCCAATGGATGATAGCCTTTTCATTATGGAAGGTAGTTCATTTTTAAGATTTTGTTACACCAATGGAAGGTATCCTTGTCATTATGGAAGGTAGTTCATTGTTAAGATTTTGTTACTCCAATGGATGGTAGTCTTGTCATTATGGAAGGTAGTTCGTTGTTGAAATTTTGTTACTCCAATGGATGATAGCCTCGTAATTTTGGAAGGTAGTTCGTTGTAGAGATTTGGTTACTACAATGGATGGTAGCCTTGTCATTATAAAAGGTAGTTCATTATTGGGATTTTGTTACTCCAATGGATGGTAGCCTTGTTATTATGGAAGGTAGTTCATTTTTGAGATTTTGTTACTCCATTGGATGGTAGCCTTGTCATTAGGAAAGGTAGTTCGTTGTTGAGATTTTTTTACTCTATTCTATGGTAGCTTTGTCATTATGGAAGGTAGTACGTTGTGGAGATTTTGTTACGTCAATGGATGGTAGACTTGTCATTGTGGAAGGTAGTTCGTTGTTGACATTTTGTTACTCCAATGGATTGTAGCCTTGTCAATATGGAAGGTAGTTCGTTGTTAAGATTTTTTTACTCCAATAGATGGTATCCTTGTCATTATGGATGGTAGTTTGTTGTTGAGATTTTATTACTCCAATGGATGGTAGCCTTGTCATTTTGGAAGGTAGTTCATTGTTGAGATATATTTACTCCAATGGATTGTAGCCTTGTCAATATGGAAGGTATTTAGTTGTTGAGATTTTGGTACTCCAATAGATGGTAGCCTTGTTATTATGGAAGGTAGTTCATTTTTTAGATTTTGATACTCCATTGGATGGTAGGCTTGTCATTATGAAAGGTAGTTCGTTGTTGAGATTTTTTTACTCCAAATTATGGTAGCTTTGTCATTATTGAAGGTAGTTCGTTGTTGAGATTTTGTTACTCCAATGGATGGTAGAATTGTCATTGTGGAAGGTAGTTCGTTGTTCATATTTTGTTACTCCAATGGATGTAGCCTTGTCATTATGGATGGTAGTTCGTTGTTAAGATTTTATTACTTTAATGGATGGTAGCCTTGTCATTGAGGAAGGTAGTTTGTTGTTTAGATTTTGTAACTCTAATTGATGGTATCCGTGTCATTACAGAAGGTAGTTAATTATTGAGATTTTGTTTCTCCAATGGATGATAGCCTTGTCATTATGGATGGTAGTTCATTTTTGATATTTTGTTACTTAAATGGATGGTAGCCTTGTCATTATGGAAGGTAGTTCATTGTTGAGATTTTGTTACTCCAATGGATGGTAGTGTTGTCATTATGGAAGGTAGTTCGTTGATGAAATTTTGTTACTCCAATGGATGGTAGCCTCGTCATTATGGAAGGTAGTTCATTGTTGAGATTTGGTTACTCCAATGGATGGTAGCCTTGTCATTATAAAAGGTAGCTCGTTATTGGGATTTTGTTACTCCAATGGATGGTAGTCTCGTTATTATGGAAGGTAGTTAATTTTTGAGATTTTGTTACTCCATTGGATGGTAGCCTTGTCATTATGAAAGGTAGTTCGTTGTTGAGATTTTTTTACTCCATTGTCTGGTAGCTTTGTCATTATGGAAGGTAGTTCGTTGTTGAGATTTTGTTACTCCAATGGATGGTAGACTTGTCATTGTGGAAGGTAGTTCATTGTTGAGATTTTTTTACTCCAATGGATTGTTGCCTTGTCAATATGGAAGGTAGTTCATTGTTGAGATTTTGTTACTCCAATGGATGGTAGCCTTGTCATTATGGAAGATAGTTCGCTGTTGAGATTTTCTTACTCCAATGGATGGTATTCTTGTCATTATGGATGGTAGTTTGTTGTTGAGATTTTATTACTCCATTGGATGGTAGCCTTGTCATTTTGAAAGGTAGTTCGTTGTTGAGATTTTTTTACTCCATGGATGGTAGCCTTATCATTATCGAAGGTAGTTCGTTGTTGATATTTTTTTACTCCAATTGATGATATCCTCGTCATAACGGATGGTAGTTCATTGTTGAGATTTTGTTACTCTAATGGATGTTAGCCTTGCCATTATGGAAGGTAGTTCGTTGTGGAGGTTTTGTTACTCCAATGGCTGGTAGCCTTGTCATTATGGAAGGTAGTTCATTGTTGAGATTTTGTTACTCCAATGGCTAGTATAGTCTTGTCATTATGGAAAGTAGTTTGTTGTTGAGATTTTGTTACTCCAATGGATGGTAGCCTTGTCATTATGAAAGGTAGTTCGTTGTTGAGATTTTGTTACTCCATTGGATGGTAGGCTTGTCATTATGAAAGGTAGTTGGTTGTTGACATTTTTTTACTCCAATGGATGATATCCTTGTCATAATGTATGATAGTTTGTTGTTGAGATTTTATTACTCCAATGGATGGTAGCCTTGTCATTTTGGAAGGTAGTTCGTTGTTGAGATTTTTTTACTCCAATGGATTTTAGCCTTGTCAATATGGAAGGTATTTAGTTGTTGAGATTTTGTTACTCCAATGGATGGTAGCCTTGTTATTATGGAAGGTAGTTCATTTTTTAGATTTTGTTACTCCATTGGATGGTAGGCTTGTCATTATGAAAGGTAGTTCGTTGTTGAGATTTTTTACTCCAATGTATGGTAGCTTTGTCATTATGGAAGGTAGTTCGTTGTTGAGATTTTGTTACTCCAATGGATGGTAGAGTTTTCATTGTGGAAGGTAGTTCGTTGTTCACATTTTTTTACTCCAATGGATGGTAGCCTTGTCATTATGGAAGGTAGTTCGTTGTTGAGATTTTGTTACTTTAATGGATGGTATCCTTGTCAATGTGGAAGGTAGTTTGTTGTTGAGATTTTGTAACTCTAATTGATGGTATCCGTGTCATTACGTAAGGTAGTTAATTATTGAGATTTTTTTTCTCCAATGGATGATAGCCTTGTCATTATGGAAGGTATTTCATTTTTAAGATTTTGTTACTTAAATGGATGGTAGCCTTGTCATTATGTAAGGTAGTTCATTGTTGAGATTTGGTTACTCCAATGGATGGTAGCATTGTCATTATAAAAGGAAGTTCGTTATTGGGATTTTATTACTCCAATGGATGGTAGCCTTGTTATTATGGAAGGTAGTTCATTTTTGAGATGTTGTTACTCCATTAGATGGTAGCCTTGTCATTATGAAAGGTAGTTCTTTGTTGAGATTTTTTTACTCCATTGTCTGGTAGCTTTGTCATTATGGAAGGTAGTTCGTTGTTGAGATTTTGTTACTCCAATGGATGGTAGACTTGTCATTGTGGAAGGTAGTTCATTGTTGAGATTTTTTTACTCCAATGGATTGTAGCCTTGTCAATATGGAAGGTAGTTCATTGTTGAGATTTTGTTACTCCAATGGATGGTAGCCTTGTCATTATGGAAGGTAGTTCGCTGTTGAGATTTTTTTACTCCAATGGATGGTATTCTTGTCATTATGGATGGTAGTTTGTTGTTGAGATTTTATTACTCCAATGGATGGTAGCCTTGTAATTTTGGAAGGTAGATTGTTGTTGAGATTTTTTTACTCCATGGATGGTAGCCTTATCATTATCGAAGGTAGTTCGTTGTTGATATTTTTTTAATCCAATTGATGGTATCCTCGTCATAACGGATGGTAGTTCATTGTTGAGATTTTGTTACTCTAATGGATGTTAGCCTTGCCATTATGGAAGGTAGTTCGTTGTGGAGGTTTTGTTACTCCAATGGCTGGTAGCCTTGTCATTATGGAAGGTAGTTCATTGTTGAGATTTTGTTACTCCAATGGCTAGTATAGTCTTGTCATTATGGAAAGTAGTTTGTTGTTGAGATTTTGTTACTCCAATGGATGGTAGCCTTGTCTTTATGAAAGGCAGTTCGTTGTTGAGATTTTGTTACTCCATTGGATGGTAAGCTTGCCATTATGAAAGGTAGTTGGTTGTTGAGATTTTTTTACTCCAATGGATGATATCCTTGTCATTATGTATGGTAGTTTGTTGTTGAGATTTTATTACTTCAATGGATGGTAGCCTTGTCATTTTGGAAGGTAGTTCGATGTTGAGATTATTTTACTCCAATGGATTGTAGCCTGGTCAATATGGAAGGTATTTAGTTGTTGAGATTTTGTTACTCCAATGTATGGTAGCCTTGTTATAATGGAAGGTAGTTCATTTTTTAGATTTTGTTACTCGATTGAATGGTAGGCTTGTCATTATGAAAGGTAGTTCGTTGTTGAGATTTTTTTACTCTAATGTATGTTAGCTTTGTCATTATGGAAGGTAGTTCGTTGTTGAGATTTTGTTACTCCAATGGATGGTAGAGTTGTCATTGTGGAAGGTAGTTCGTTATTCAGATTTTGTTACTCCAATGGATGGTAGCCTTGTCATTATGGAAGGGAGTTCGTTGTTGAGATTTTGTTACTTTAATGGATGGTAGCCTTGTCATTGTGGAAGGTAGTTTTTGTTGAGATTATGTAACTCTAATTGATGGTATCCTTGTCATTACGTAAGGTAGTTAATTATTGAGATTTTGTTTCTCCAATGGATGATAGCCTTGTCATTATGGAAGGTATTTCATTTTTGAGATTTTGTTACTTAAATGGATGGTAGCCTTGTCATTATGGAAGGTAGTTTATTGTTGAGATTTTGTTACTCCAATGGATGGTAGCCTTGTCATTATGGAAGGTAGTTCGTTGTTGAAATTTTGTTACTCCAATGGATGGTATCCTTGTCATTATGGATGGTAGTTTGTTGTTGAGATTTTATTACTCCAATGGATGGTAGCTTTGTCATTTTGGAAGGTAGTTCGTTGTTGAGATTTTGTAACTCCAATGGATGGTAGACTTGTCATTGTGGAAGGTAGTTTGTTGTTGAGATTTTGTTACTCCAATGGATTGTAGCCTTGTCAATATGGAAGGTAGTTCGTTGTTGAGATTTTGTTACTCCAATGGATGGTAGCGTTGTCATTATGGAAGGTAGTTCGCTGTTGAGATTTTTTACTCCAATGGATGGTATCCTTGTCATTATGGATGGTAGTTTGTTGTTGAGATTTTATTACTCCAATGGATGGTAGCCTAGTCATTTTGGAAGGTAGTTCGTTGTTGAGATTTTTTTACTTCATGGATGGTAGCCTTATCATTATCGAAGGTAGTTCGTTGTTGAGATTTTTTTACTCCAATTGATGGTATCCTCATCATAACGGATGGTAGTTCATTGTTGAGATTTTGTTACTCCAATGGATGTTAGCCTTGCCATTATGGAAGGTAGTTCGTTGTGGAGGTTTTGTTACTCCAATGGCTGGTAGCCTTGTCATTATGGAAGGTAGTTCATCGTTGAGATTTTGTTACTCCAATGGCTAGTATAGTCTTGACATTATGGAAAGTAGTTTGTTTTTGACATTTTGTTACTCTAATGGATGGTAGCCTTGTCATTATGAAAGGTAGTTCGTTGTTGAGATTTTGTTACTCCATTGGATGGTAGGCTTGTCATTATGAAAGGTAGTTGGTTATTGACATTTTTTTACTCCAATGTATGGTAGCTTTGTCATTATGGATGGAAGTTCGTTGTTGAGAGTTTGTTACTCCAATGGATGGTCGACTTGTCATTGTGGAAGGTAGTTCGTTGTTCAGATTTGGTTACTCCAATGGATTGTAGGCTTGTCATTGTGGAAGGTAGTTTGTTATTGAGATTTTGTAACTCTAATTGATGGTATCCGTGTCATTACGGAAGGTAGTTTGATATTGAGATTTTGTTTCTCCAATGGATGATAGCCTTTTCATTATGGAAGGTAGTTCATTTTTAAGATTTTGTTACACCAATGGAAGGTATCCTTGTCATTATGGAAGGTAGTTCATTGTTAAGATTTTGTTACTCCAATGGATGGTAGTCTTGTCATTATGGAAGGTAGTTCGTTGTTGAAATTTTGTTACTCCAATGGATGGTAGCCTCGTAATTATGGAAGGTAGTTCGTTGTTGAGATTTGGTTACTCCAATGGATGGTAGCCTTGTCATTATAAAAGGTAGTTCATTATTGGGATTTTGTTACTCCAATGGATGGTAGCCTTGTTATTATTGAAGGTAGTTCATTTTTGAGATTTTGTTACTCCATTGGATGGTAGCCTTGTCATTAGGAAAGGTAGTTCGTTGTTGAGATTTTTTTACTCTATTCTATGGTAGCTTTGTCATTATGGAAGGTAGTTCGTTGTGGAGATTTTGTTACATCAATGGATGGTAGACTTGTCATTGTGGAAGGTAGTTCATTGTTGACATTTTGTTACTCCAATGGATTGTAGCCTTGTCAATATGGAAGGTAGTTCATTGTTAAGATTTTTTTACTCCAATAGATGGTATCCTTGTCATTATGGATGGTAGTTTGTTGTTGAGATTTTATTACTCCAATGGATGGTAGCCTTGTCATTTTGGAAGGTAGTTCATTGTTGAGATTTTTTTACTCCAATGGATTGTAGCCTTGTCAATATGGAAGGTATTTAGTTGTTGAGATTTTGTTACTCCAATAGATGGTAGCCTTGTTATTATGGAAGGTAGTTCATTTTTTAGATTTTGATACTCCATTGGATGGTAGGCTTCTCATTATGAAAGGTAGTTCGTTGTTGAGATTTTTTTACTCCAAATTATGGTAGCTTTGTCATTATTGAAGGTAGTTCGTTGTTGAGATTTTGTTACTCCAATGGATGGTAGACTTGTCATTGTGGAAGCTAGTTCGTTGTTCAGATTTTGTTACTCCAATGGATGTAGCCTTGTCATTATGGGTGGTAGTTCGTTGTTAAGATTTTATTACTTTAATGGATGGTAGCCTTGTCATTGAGGAAGGTAGTTTGTTGTTTAGATTTTGTAACTCTAATTGATGGTATCCGTGTCATTACAGAAGGTAGTTAATTATTGAGATTTTGTTTCTCCAATGGATGATAGCCTTGTCATTATGGATGGTAGTTCATTTTTGATATTTTGTTACTTAAATGGATGGTAGCCTTGTCATTATGGAAGGTAGTTCATTGTTGAGATTTTGTTACTCCAATGGATGGTAGTGTTGTAATTATGGAAGGTAGTTCGTTGATGAAATTTTATTACTCCAATGGATGGTAGCCTCGTCATTATGGAAGGTAGTTCATTGTTGAGATTTGGTTACTCCAATGGATGGTAGCCTTGTCATTATAAAAGGTAGTTCGTTATTGGGATTTTGTTACTCCAATGGATGGTAGTCTTGTTATTATGGAAGGTAGTTAATTTTTGAGATTTTGTTACTCCATTGGATGGTAGCCTTGTCATTATGAAAGGTAGTTCGTTGTTGAGATTTTTTTACCCCATTGTATGGTAGCTTTGTCATTATGGAAGGTAGTTCGTTGTTGAGATTTTTTTACTCCAATGGATGGTAGACTTGTCATTGTGGAAGGTAGTTCGTTTTTGAGATTTTGTTACTCCAATGGATTGTAGCCTTGTCAATATGGAATGAGTTCGTTGTTGAGATTTTTTTACTCGAATGGATGGTAGCATTGTCATTATGGAAGGTAGTTCGTTATTGATATTTTTTTACTCGAATGGATGGTATCCTTGTTACTATGGATGGTAGTTTGTTGTTGAGATTTTATTACTCCAATGGATGGTAGCCTTGTCATTTTGGAAGGTAGTTCGTTGTTGAGATTTTTTTACTCCAATGGATTGTAGCCTTGTCAATATGGAAGGTATTTCGTTGTTGTGATTTTGTTACTCCAATGGATGGTAGACTTGTTATTATGGAAGGTAGTTCATTTTTTAGATTTTGTTACTCCATTGTATGGTAGGCTTGTCATTACGAAAGGTAGTTCGTTGTTGAGATTTTTTTACTCCAATGTATGGTAGCTTTGTGATTATTGTAGGTAGTTCGTTGTTGAGATTTTGTTTCTCCAATGGATGATAGCCTTGTCATTATGGAAGGAATTTCATTTTTGAGATTTTGTTACTTAAATGGATGGTAGCCTTGTCATTATGGAAGGTAGATCGTTGTTGATATTTTGTTACTTTAATGGATGGTAGCCTTGTAATTGTATAAGGTAGTTTGTTGTTGAGATTTTGTAACTCTAATTGATGGTATCCGTGTCATTAAAGAAGGTAATTCATTATTGAGATTTTGTTTCTCCAATGGATGATAGCCTTGTCATTATGGAAGGTAGTTCATTTTTGAGATTTTGTTACTCCAATAGATGGTAGCCTTGTCATTATGAAAGGTAGTTCATTGTTGAGATTTTGTTACTCCAATGGATGGTAGTCTTGTCATTATGGAAGGTAGTTCGTTGTTGAAATTTTCTTACTCCTATTGATGGTAGCCTCGTCATTATGGAAGGTAGTTCGTTGTTGGGATTTTGTTACTCCAATGGATGGTAGCCTTATTATTATGGAAGGTAGTTCATTTTTGAGATTTTGTTACTCCATTGGATGGTAGCCTTGTCATTATGAAAGGTAGTTCGTTGTTGAGATGTTCTTACTCCATTGTGTAGTATCTTTTTCATTATGGAAGGTAATTCGTTGTTGAGATTTTGTTACTCCAATGGATGGTAGACTTGTCATAGTGGAAGGTAGTTTTTTGTTGAGATTTTGTGACTCCAATAGATTGTAGCCTTGTCAATATGAAAGGTAGTTTGTTGTTGAGATTTTGTTACTCCAATGGATGGTAGCCTTATCATTATGGAATGTAGTTCGTTGTTGACATTTTTTTACTCCAATGGATGGTATCCTTGTCATTATGGATGGTAGTTTATTGTTGAGATTTTATTACTCCAATGGATGGTAGCCTTGTCATTTTGGAAGGTAGTTCGTTGTTGAGATTTTTTTACTCCATGTATGGTAGCCTTATCATTATGGAAGGTAGTTCGTTGTTGATATTTTGTTACTCCAATTGATGGTATCCTTGTCATTACGGAAGGTAGTTCATTGGTGAGATTTTGTTACTCCAATGGATGTTAGCCTTGCCATTATGGAAGGTAGTTCGTTGTGGAGGTTTTGTTACTCCAATGGCTAGTAGCCTTGTCATTATGAAAGGTGGTTCATTGTTGAGATTTTGTTACTCCAATGGCTAGTATAGTCTTATCATTATGGAAAGTAGTTTGTTGTCGAGATTTTGTTACTCCAAAGGATGGTAGCCTTGTCATTATGAAAGGTAGTTTGTTGTTGAGATTTTGTTACTAAATTGGATGGTAGGCTTGTCATTATGAAAGGTAGTTGGTTGTAGAGATTTTTTTACTCCAATGTATGGTAGCTTTGTCATTATGGAAGGTAGTTCGTTGTTGAGATTTTGTTACTCCAATGGATGGTAGACTTGTCATTGTGGAAAGTAGTTTGTTGTTCAAATTTTGTTACTCCAATGGATGGTAGTCTTGTCATTATGGAAGGTAGTTCGTTGTTGAAATTTTCTTACTCCAATGGATGGTAGCCTCGTCATTATGGAAGGTAGTTCATTGTTGAGATTTGGTTACTCCAATGGATGGTAGCCTTGTCATTATAAAAGGTAGTTCGTTATTGGGGTTTTTTTACTCCAATGGATGGTAGCCTTGTTATTATGGAAGGTAGTTCATTTTTGAGATTTTGTTACTCCATTGGATGGTAGCCTTGTCATTATGAAAGGTAGTTCGTTGTTGAGATTTTTTTACTCCATTGTATGGTAGCTTTGTCATTATGGAAGGTAGTTCGTTGTTGAGATTTTGTTACTCCAATTGATGGTAGACTTGTCATAGTGGAAGGTAGTTTGTTGTTGAGATTTTGTGACTCCAATAGATTGTAGCCTTGTCAATATAAAAGGTAGTTCGTTGTTGAGATTTTGTTACTCCAATGGATGGTAGCCTTGTCATTATGGAATGTAGTTCGTTGTTGAGATTTTTTTACTCCAATGGATGGTATCCTTGTCATTATGGATGGTAGTTTGTTGTTGAGATTTTATTACTCCAATGGATGGTAGCCTTGTCATTTTGGAAGGTAGTTCGTTGTTGAGATTTTTTTACTCCATGGATGGTAGCCTTATCACTATGGAAGGTAGTTCGTTGTTGATATTTTGTTACTCCAATTGATGGTATCCTTGTCATTACGGAAGGTATTTCATTGGTGAGATTTTGTTACTCCAATGGATGTTAGCCTTGCCATTATGGAAGGTAGTTCGTTGTGGAGGTTTTGTTACTCCAATGGCTGGTAGCCTTGTCATTATGAAAGGTGGTTCATTGTTGAGATTTTGTTACTCCAATGGCTAGTATAGTCTTATCATTATGGAAAGTAGTTTGTTGTCGAGATTTTGTTACTCCAAAGGATGGTAGCCTTGTCATTATGAAAGGTAGTTTGTTGTTGAGATTTTGTTACTAAATTGGATGGTAGGCTTGTCATTATGAAAGGTAGTTGGTTGTTGAGATTTTTTTACTCCAATGTATGGTAGCTTTGTCATTATGGAAGGTAGTTCGTTGTTGAGATTTTGTTACTCCAATGGATGGTAGACTTGTCATTGTGGAAAGTAGTTTGTTGTTCAAATTTTGTTACTCCAATGGATGGTAGCCTTGTCATTATAAAAGGTAGTTCGTTATTGGGGTTTTTTTACTCCAATGGATGGTAGCCTTGTTATTATGGAAGGCAGTTCATTTTTGAGATTTTGTTACTCCATTGGATGGTAGCCTTGTCATTATGAAAGGTAGTTCGTTGTTGAGATTTTTTTACTCCATTGTATGGTAGCTTTGTCATTATGGAAGGTAGTTCGTTGTTGAGATTTTGTTACTCCAATTGATGGTAGACTTGTCATAGTGGAAGGTAGTTTGTTGTTGAGATTTTGTGACTCCAATAGATTGTAGCCTTGTCAATATAAAAGGTAGTTCGTTGTTGAGATTTTGTTACTCCAATGGATGGTAGCCTTGTCATTATGGAATGTAGTTCGTTGTTGAGATTTTTTTACTCCAATGGATGGTATCCTTGTCATTATGGATGGTAGTTTGTTGTTGAGATTTTATTACTCCAATGGATGGTAGCCTTGTCATTTTGGAAGGTAGTTCGTTGTTGAGATTTTTTTACTCCATGGATGGTAGCCTTATCATTATGGAAGGTAGTTCGTTGTTGATATTTTGTTACTCCAATTGATGGTATCCTTGTCATTACGGAAAGTATTTCATTGGTGAGATTTTGTTACTCCAATGGATGTTAGCCTTGCCATTATGGAAGGTAGTTCGTTGTGGAGGTTTTGTTACTCCAATGGCTGGTAGCCTTGTCATTATGAAAGGTGGTTCATTGTTGAGATTTTGTTACTCCAATGGCTAGTATAGTCTTATCATTATGGAAAGTAGTTTGTTGTCGAGATTTTGTTACTCCAAAGGATGGTAGCCTTGTCATTATGAAAGGTAGTTTGTTGTTGAGATTTTGTTACTAAATTGGATGGTAGGCTTGTCATTATGAAAGGTAGTTGGTTGTTGAGATTTTTTTACTCCAATGTATGGTAGCTTTGTCATTATGGAAGGTAGTTCGTTGTTGAGATTTTGTTACTCCAATGGATGGTAGACTTGTAATTGTGGAAAGTAGTTTGTTGTTCAAATTTTGTTACTCCAATGGATGGTAGTCTTGTCATTATGGAAGGTAGTTCGTTGTTGAAATTTTCTTACTCCAATGGATGGTAGCCTCGTCATTATGGAAGGTAGTTCATTGTTGAGATTTGGTTACTCCAATGGATGGTAGCCTTGTCATTATAAAAGGTAGTTCGTTATTGGGGTTTTTTTACTCCAATGGATGGTAGCCTTGTTATTATGGAAGGTAGTTCATTTTTGAGATTTTGTTACTCCATTGGATGGTAGCCTTGTCATTATGAAAGGTAGTTCGTTGTTGAGATTTTTTTACTCCATTGTATGGTAGCTTTGTCATTATGGAAGGTAGTTCGTTGTTGAGATTTTGTTACTCCAATTGATGGTAGACTTGTCATAGTGGAAGGTAGTTTGTTGTTGAGATTTTGTGACTCCAATAGATTGTAGCCTTGTCAATATAAAAGGTAGTTCGTTGTTGAGATTTTGTTACTCCAATGGATGGTAGCCTTGTCATTATGGAATGTAGTTCGTTGTTGAGATTTTTTTACTCCAATGGATGGTATCCTTGTCATTATGGATGGTAGTTTGTTGTTGAGATTTTATTACTCCAATGGATGGTAGCCTTGTCATTTTGGAAGGTAGTTCGTTGTTCAGATTTTTTTACTCCATGGATGGTAGCCTTATCATTATGGAAGGTAGTTCGTTGTTGATATTTTGTTACTCCAATTGATGGTATCCTTGTCATTACGGAAGGTATTTCATTGGTGAGATTTTGTTACTCCAATGGATGTTAGCCTTGCCATTATGGAAGGTAGTTCGTTGTGGAGGTTTTGTTACTCCAATGGCTGGTAGCCTTGTCATTATGAAAGGTGGTTCATTGTTGAGATTTTGTTACTCCAATGGCTAGTATAGTCTTATCATTATGGAAAGTAGTTTGTTGTCGAGATTTTGTTACTCCAATGGATGGTAGCCTTGTCATTATGAAAGGTAGTTTGTTGTTGAGATTTTGTTACTCAATTGGATGGTAGGCTTGTCATTATGAAAGGTAGTTGGTTGTTGAGATTTTTTTACTCCAATGTATGGTAGCTTTGTCATTATGGAAGGTAGTTCGTTGTTGAGATTTTGTTACTCCAATGGATGGTAGACTTGTCATTGTGGAAAGTAGTTCATTGTTCAGATTTTGTTTCTCCAATGGATGGTAGTCTTGTCATTATGGAAGGTAGTTTGTTGTTGAAATTTTGTTACTCCAACGGATGGTAGCCTCGTCATTATGGAAGGTAGTTCGTTGTTGAGATTTGGTTACTCCAATGGATGGTAGCCTTGTCATTATAAAAGGTAGTTCATTATTGGGATTTTGTTACTCCAATGGATGGTAGCCTTGTCATTATGGAAGGTAGTTCATTGTTGAGATTTTGTTACTACAATGGATGGTAGCCTTGTCATTTTGGAAGGTAATTCGTTATTGGGATTTTGTTACTCCAATGGATGGTAGCCTTGTTATTATGGAAGGTAGTTCATTTTTAAGATTTTGTTACTCCAATGGTTGGTAGCCTTGTCATTATGAAAGGTAGTTCATTGTTGAGATTTTTTTACTCCAATGTATGGTAGTTTTGTCATTATGGAAGGTAGTTCATTGTTGAGATTTTGTTACTCCAGTGGATTGTAGACTTGTCATTGTGGAAGGTAGTTCGTTGTTGATATTTTGTTACTCCAATGGATTGTAGCCTTGTCAATATGGAAGATATTTTGTTGTTAAGATTTTGTTACTCCAATGGATGGTAGCCTTGTTATTATGGAAGGTAGTTCATTTTTTAGATTTTGTTACTCCATTGGATTGTAGGCTTGTCATTATGAAAGGTAGTTCGTTGTTGAGATTTTTTTACTCCAATATATGGTAGCTTTGTCATTATGGAAGGTAGTTTGTTGTTGAGATTTTGTTACTCCAATGGATGGTAGTCTTGTCATTGTGGAAGGTAGTTCGTTGTTCAGATTTTGTTAGTCCAATGGATGGAAGCCTTGTCATTATGGTAGGTAGTTTGTTATTGGGATTTTGTTACTTTAATGGATTGTAGCCTTGTCATTATGGAAGTTAGTTTGTTGTTGAGATTTTGTAACTCTAATTGATGGTATCCGTGCCATTACGGAAGGTAGTTCATTATTGAGATTTAGTTTCTCCAATGGATGATAGCCTTGTCATTATGGAAGGTAGTTCATTTTTGAGATTTTGTTACTCCAATAGATGGTAGCCTTGTCATTATGAAAGGTAGTTCATTGTTGAGATTTTGTTACTCCAATGGATGGTAGTCTTGTCATTATGGAAGGTAGTTCGTTGTTGAAATTTTCTTACTCCAATGGATGGTAGCCTCGTCATTATGGAAGGTAGTTCGTTGTTGGGATTTTGTTACTCCAATGGATGGTAGCCTTATTATTATGGAAGGTAGTTCATTTTTGAGATTTTGTTACTCCATTGGATGGTAGCCTTGTCATTATGAAAGGTAGTTCGTTGTTGAGATGTTCTTACTCCATTGTATAGTAGCTTTTTCATTATGGAAGGTAATTCGTTGTTGAGATTTTGTTACTCCAATGGATGGTAGACTTGTCATAGTGGAAGGTAGTTTGTTGTTGAGATTTTGTGACTCCAATAGATTGTAGCCTTGTCAATATGAAAGGTAGTTTGTTGTTGAGATTTTGTTACTCCAATGGATGGTAGCCTTATCATTATGGAATGTAGTTCGTTGTTGACATTTTTTTACTTCAATGGATGGTATCCTTGTCATTATGGATGGTAGTTTGTTGTTGAGATTTTATTACTCCAATGGATGGTAGCCTTGTCATTTTGGAAGGTAGTTCGTTATTGAGATTTTTTTACTCCATGTATGGTAGCCTTATCATTATGGAAGGTAGTTCGTTGTTGATATTTTGTTACTCCAATTGATGGTATCCTTGTCATTACGGAAGGTAGTTCATTGGTGAGATTTTGTTACTCCAATGGATGTTAGCCTTGCCATTATGGAAGGTAGTTCGTTGTGGAGGTTTTGTTACTCCAATGGCTAGTAGCCTTGTCATTATGAAAGGTGGTTCATTGTTGAGATTTTGTTACTCCAATGGCTAGTATAGTCTTATCATTATGGAAAGTAGTTTGTTGTCGAGATTTTGTTACTCCAAAGGATGGTAGCCTTGTCATTATGAAAGGTAGTTTGTTGTTGAGATTTTGTTACTAAATTGGATGGTAGGCTTGTCATTATGAAAGGTAGTTGGTTGTTGAGATTTTTTTACTCCAATGTATGGTAGCTTTGTCATTATGGAAGGTAGTTCGTTGTTGAGATTTTGTTACTCCAATGGATGGTAGACTTGTCATTGTGGAAAGTAGTTTGTTGTTCAAATTTTGTTACTCCAATGGATGGTAGTCTTGTCATTATGGAAGGTAGTTCGTTGTTGAAATTTTCTTACTCCAATGGATGGTAGCCTCGTCATTATGGAAGGTAGTTCATTGTTGAGATTTGGTTACTCCAATGGATGGTAGCCTTGTCATTATAAAAGGTAGTTCGTTATTGGGGTTTTTTTACTCCAATCGATGGTAGCCTTGTTATTATGGAAGGTAGTTCATTTTTGAGATTTTGTTACTCCATTGGATGGTAGCCTTGTCATTATGAAAGGTAGTTCGTTGTTGAGATTTTTTTACTCCATTGTATGGTAGCTTTGTCATTATGGAAGGTAGTTCGTTGTTGAGATTTTGTTACTCCAATTGATGGTAGACTTGTCATAGTGGAAGGTAGTTTGTTGTTGAGATTTTGTGACTCCAATAGATTGTAGCCTTGTCAATATAAAAGGTAGTTCGTTGTTGAGATTTTGTTACTCCAATGGATGGTAGCCTTGTCATTATGGAATGTAGTTCGTTGTTGAGATTTTTTTACTCCAATGGATGGTATCCTTGTCATTATGGATGGTAGTTTGTTGTTGAGATTTTATTACTCCAATGGATGGTAGCCTTGTCATTTTGGAAGGTAGTTCGTTGTTCAGATTTTTTTACTCCATGGATGGTAGCCTTATCATTATGGAAGGTAGTTCGTTGTTGATATTTTGTTACTCCAATTGATGGTATCCTTGTCATTACGGAAGGTATTTCATTGGTGAGATTTTGTTACTCCAATGGATGTTAGCCTTGCCATTATGGAAGGTAGTTCGTTGTGGAGGTTTTGTTACTCCAATGGCTGGTAGCCTTGTCATTATGAAAGGTGGTTCATTGTTGAGATTTTGTTACTCCAATGGCTAGTATAGTCTTATCATTATGGAAAGTAGTTTGTTGTCGAGATTTTGTTACTCCAATGGATGGTAGCCTTGTCATTATGAAAGGTAGTTTGTTGTTGAGATTTTGTTACTCAATTGGATGGTAGGCTTGTCATTATGAAAGGTAGTTGGTTGTTGAGATTTTTTTACTCCAATGTATGGTAGCTTTGTCATTATGGAAGGTAGTTCGTTGTTGAGATTTTGTTACTCCAATGGATGGTAGACTTGTCATTGTGGAAAGTAGTTCGTTGTTCAGATTTTGTTTCTCCAATGGATGGTAGTCTTGTCATTATGGAAGGTAGTTTGTTGTTGAAATTTTGTTACTCTAACGGATGGTAGCCTCGTCATTATGGAAGGTAGTTTGTTGTTGAGATTTGGTTACTCCAATGGATGGTAGCCTTGTCATTATAAAAGGTAGTTCATTATTGGGATTTTGTTACTCCAATGGATGGTAGCCTTGTCATTATGGAAGGTAGTTCATTGTTGAGATTTTGTTACTACAATGGATGGTAGCCTTGTCATTTTGGAAGGTAATTCATTATTGGGATTTTGTTACTCCAATGGATGGTAGCCTTGTTATTATGGAAGGTAGTTCATTTTTAAGATTTTGTTACTCCAATGGTTGGTAGCCTTGTCATTATGAAAGGTAGTTCATTGTTGAGATTTTTTTACTCCAATGTATGGTAGTTTTGTCATTATGGAAGGTAGTTCATTGTTGAGATTTTGTTACTCCAGTGGATTGTAGACTTGTCATTGTGGAAGGTAGTTCGTTGTTGATATTTTGTTACTCCAATGGATTGTAGCCTTGTCAATATGGAAGATATTTTGTTGTTAAGATTTTGTTACTCCAATGGATGGTAGCCTTGTTATTATGGAAGGTAGTTCATTTTTGAGATTTTGTTACTCCATTGGATTGTAGGCTTGTCATTATGAAAGGTAGTTCGTTGTTGAGATTTTTTTACTCCAATATATGGTAGCTTTGTCATTATGGAAGGTAGTTCGTTGTTGAGATTTTGTTACTCCAATGGATGGTAGTCTTGTCATTGTGGAAGGTAGTTCGTTGTTCAGATTTTGTTAGTCCAATGGATGGAAGCCTTGTCATTATGGTAGGTAGTTTGTTATTGAGATTTTGTTACTTTAATGGATTGTAGCCTTGTCATTATGGAAGTTAGTTTGTTGTTGAGATTTTGTAACTCTAATTGATGGTATCCGTGCCATTACGAAAGGTAGTTCATTATTGAGATTTAGTTTCTCCAATGGATGATAGCCTTGTCATTATGGAAGGTAGTTCATTTTTGAGATTTTGTTACTCCAATAGATGGTAGCCTTGTCATTATGAAAGGTAGTTCATTGTTGAGATTTTGTTACTCCAATGGATGGTAGTCTTGTCATTATAGAAGGTAGTTCGTTGTTTAAATTTTCTTACTCCAATGGATGGTAGCCTCGTCATTATGGAAGGTAGTTCGTTGTTGGGATTTTGTTACTCCAATGGATGGTAGCCTTATTATTATGGAAGGTAGTTCATTTTTGAGATTTTGTTACTCCATTGTATTGTAGGCTTGTCATTATGAAAGGTAGTTCGTTATTGAGATTTTTTTACTCCAATATATGGTAGCTTTGTCATTATGGAAGGTAGTTCGTTGTTGAGATTTTGTTACTCCAATAGATGGTAGTCTTGTCATTGTGGAAGGTAGTTCGTTGTTCAGATTTTGTTAGTCCAATGGATGGAAGCCTTGTCATTATGGTAGGTAGTTTGTTGTTGATATTTTGTTACTTTAATGGATTGTAGCCTTGTCATTATGGAAGGTAGTTTGTTGTTGAGATTTTGTAACTCTAATTGATGGTATCCGTGCCATTACGGAAGGTAGTTCATTATTGAGATTTTGTTTCTCCAATGGATGATAGCCTTGTCATTATGGAAGGTAGTTACTTTTTGAGATTTTGTTACTTCAATGGATGGTAGCCTTGTCATTATGGAAGGTAGTTCATTGTTGAGATATTCTTACTCCAATGGATGGTAGCCTTGTCATTTTGGAAGGTAATTCGTTATTGGGATTTTGTTACTCCAATGGATGGTAGCCTTGTTATTATGGAAGGTAGTTCATTTTTAAGATTTTGTTACTCCAATGGTTGGTAGCCTTGTCATTATGAAAGGTAGTTCATTGTTGAGATTTTTTTACTCCAATGTATGGTAGTTTTGTCATTATGGAAGGTAGTTCATTGTTGAGATTTTGTTACTCCAGTGGATTGTAGACTTGTCATTGTGGAAGGTAGTTCGTTGTTGATATTTTGTTACTCCAATGGATTGTAGCCTTGTCAATATGGAAGATATTTTGTTGTTAAGATTTTGTTACTCCAATGGATGGTAGCCTTGTTATTATGGAAGGTAGTTCATTTTTTAGATTTTGTTACTCCATTGGATTGTAGGCTTGTCATTATGAAAGGTAGTTTGTTGTTGAGATTTTTTTACTCCAATATATGGTAGCTTTGTCATTATGGAAGGTAGTTCGTTGTTGAGATTTTGTTACTCCAATGGATGGTATCCTTGTCATTGTGGAAGGTAGTTCGTTGTTCAGATTTTGTTAGTCCAATGGATGGAAGCCTTGTCATTATGGTAGGTAGTTTGTTATTGAGATTTTGTTACTTTAATGGATTGTAGCCTTGTCATTATGGAAGTTAGTTTGTTGTTGAGATTTTGTAACTCTAATTGATGGTATCCGTGCCATTACGGAAGGTAGTTCATTATTGAGATTTAGTTTCTCCAATGGATGATAGCCTTGTCATTATGGAAGGTAGTTCATTTTTGAGATTTTGTTACTCCAATAGATGGTAGCCTTGTCATTATGAAAGGTAGTTCATTGTTGAGATTTTGTTACTCCAATGGATGGTAGTCTTGTCATTATAGAAGGTAGTTCGTTGTTTAAATTTTCTTACTCCAATGGATGGTAGCCTCGTCATTATGGAAGGTAGTTCGTTGTTGGGATTTTGTTACTCCAATGGATGGTAGCCTTATTATTATGGAAGGTAGTTCATTTTTGAGATTTTGTTACTCCATTGTATTGTAGGCTTGTCATTATGAAAGGTAGTTCGTTATTGAGATTTTTTTACTCCAATATATGGTAGCTTTGTCATTATGGAAGGTAGTTCGTTGTTGAGATTTTGTTACTCCAATAGATGGTAGTCTTGTCATTGTGGAAGGTAGTTCGTTGTTCAGATTTTGTTAGTCCAATGGATGGAAGCCTTGTCATTATGGTAGGTAGTTTGTTGTTGATATTTTGTTACTTTAATGGATTGTAGCCTTGTCATTATGGAAGGTAGTTTGTTGCTGAGATTTTGTAACTCTAATTGATGGTATCCGTGCCATTACGGAAGGTAGTTCATTATTGAGATTTTGTTTCTCCAATGGATGATAGCCTTGTCATTATGGAAGGTAGTTACTTTTTGAGATTTTGTTACTTCAATGGATGGTAGCCTTGTCATTATGGAAGGTAGTTCATTGTTGAGATATTGTTACTCCAATGGATTGTAGTCTTGTCATTATGGAAGGTAGTTCGTTGTTGAAATTTTGTTACTCTAATGGATGGTAGCCTCGTCATTATGGAAGGTAGTTTGTTGTTGAGATTTGGTTACTCCAATGGATGGTAGCCTTGTCTCTATAAAAGGTAGTTCGTTATTGGGATTTTGTTACTCCAATGGATGGTAGTCTTGTTATTATGGAAGGTAGTTAATTTTTGAGATTTTGTTACTCCATTGGATGGTAGCCTTGTCATTATGAAAGGTAGTTCGTTGTTGAGATTTTTTTTCTCCATTGTATGGTAGCTTTGTCATTATGGAAGGTAGTTCGTTGTTGAGATTTTCTTACTCCAATGGATGGTAGACTTGTCATTGTGGAAGGTAGTTCGTTGTTGAGATTTTGTTACTCCAATGGATTGTAGCCTTGTCAATATGGAATGAGTTTGTTGTTGAGATTTTGTTACTCGAATGGATGGTAGCCTTGTCATTATGGAAGGTAGTTCGCTGTTGAGATTTTTTTACTCCAATGGATGGTATCCTTGTCATTATGGATGGTAGTTTGTTATTGATATTTTATTACTCCAATGGATGGTAGCCTTGTCATTTTGGAAGGTAGTTCGTTGGTGAGATTTTTTTACTCCAATGGATTGTAGCCTTGTCAATATGGAAGGTATTTCATTTTTGAGATTTTGTTACTTAAATGGATGGTAGCCTTGTCATTATGGAAGGTAGTTCATTGTTGAGATTTTCTTACCCCAATGGATGGTAGCCTTGTCATTATGGCAGGTAGATCGTTGTTGATATTTTGTTACTTTAATGGATGGTAGCCTTGTAATTGTGTAAGGTAGTTTTTTGTTGAGATTTTGTAACTCTAATTCATGGTATCCTTGTCATTAAGGAAGGTAATTCATTATTGAGATTTTGTTTCTCCAATGGATGATAGCCTTGTCATTATAGAAGGTAATTCGTTGTTGAGATTTTGTTACTCCAATGGATGGTAGCCTTGTCATTATGGAATGTAGTTCATTGTTGAGATTTTGTTACTCCAATGGATGGTATCCTTTTCATTATGGATGGTAGTTTGTTGTTGATATTTTATTACTCCAATGGATGGTAGCCTTGTCATTTTGGAAGGTAGTTCGTTGTTGAGATTTTTTTACTCCATGGATGGTACCCTTATCATTATGGAAGATAGTTCGTTGTTGAGATTTTGTTACTCCAATTAATGGTATCCTTGTCATTACGGAAGGTAGTTCATTGTTGAGATTTTGTTACTCCAATGGATGTTAGCCTTGCCATTATGGAAGGTAGTTCGTTGTGGAGGTATTGTAACTCCAATGGCTGGTAGCCTTGTCATTATGGAACGTAGTTCATTGTTGAGATTTTGTTACTGCAATGGCTAGTATAGTCTTGTCATTATGGAAAGTAGTTTGTTGTCGAGATTTTGTTACTCCAATGGATGGTAGCCTTGTCATTATGAAAGGTAGTTTGTTGTTGAGATTTTGTTACTCCATTGGATTGTAGGCTTGTCATTATGAAAGGTAGTTCGTTGTTGATATTTTTTTACTCCAATATATGGTAGCTTTGTCATTATGGAAGGTAGTTTGTTGTTGAGATTTTGTTACTCCAATGGATGGTAGCCTTGTCATTATGGAAGGTAGTTCGTTGTTGAAATTTTGTTACTCCAATGGATGGTAGCCTCGTCATTATGGAAGGTAGTTTGTTGTTGAGATTTGGTTACTCCAATGGATGGTAGCCTTGTCATTATAAATGGTAGTTCGTTATTGGGATTTTGTTACTCCAATGGATGGTAGTCTTGTTATTATGGAAGGTAGTTCATTTTTGAGATTTTGTTACTCCATTAGATGGTAGCCTTGTCATTATGAAAGGTAGTTCGTTGTTGAGATTTTTTTTCTCCTTTGTATGGTAGCTTTGTCATTATGGAAGGTAGTTCGTTGTTGAGATTTTCTTACTCCAATGGATGGTAGACTTGTCATCATGGAAGGTAGTTCGTTGTTGAGATTTTGTTACTCCAATGGATTGTAGCCTTGTCAATATGGAATGAGTTTGTTGTTGAGATTTTGTTACTCGAATGGATGGTAGCCTTGTCATTATGGAAGGTAGTTCGCTGTTGAGATTTTTTTACTCCAATGGATGGTATCCTTGTCATTATGGATGGTAGTTTGTTATTGATATTTTATTACTCCAATGGATGGTAGCCTTGTCATTTTGGAAGGTAGTTCGTTGGTGAGATTTTTTTACTCCAATGGATTGTAGCCTTGTCAATATGGAAGGTATTTTGTTGTTGTGATTTTGTTACTCCAATGGATGGTAGCCTTGTTATTATGGAAGATAGTTCATTTTTTAGATTTTGTTACTCCATTGGATGGTAGGCTTGTCATTATGAAAGGTAGTTCGTTGTTGAGATTTTTTTACTCCAATGTATGGTAGCTTTGTCATTATTGTAGGTAGTTCGTTGTTGAGATTTTGTTTCTCCAATGGATGATAGCCTTGTCATTATGGAAGGTATTTCATTTTTGAGATTTTGTTACTTAAATGGATGGTAGCCTTGTCATTATGGAAGGTAGTTCATTGTTGAGATTTTGTTACCCCAATGGATGGTAGCCTTGTCATTATGGCAGGTAGATCGTTGTTGATATTTTGTTACTTTAATGGATGGTAGCCTTGTAATTGTGTAAGGTAGTTTTTTGTTGAGATTTTGTAACTCTAATTCATGGTATCCTTGTCATTAAGGAAGGTAATTCATTATTGAGATTTTGTTTCTCCAATGGATGATAGCCTTGTCATTATAGAAGGTAGTTCGTTGTTGAGATTTTGTTACTCCAATGGATGGTAGCCTTGTCATTATGGAATGTAGTTCATTGTTGAGATTTTGTTACTCCAATGGATGGTATCCTTTTCATTATGGATGGTAGTTTGTTGTTGATATTTTATTACTCCAATGGATGGTAGCCTTGTCATTTTGGAAGGTAGTTCGTTGTTGAGATTTTTTTACTCCATGGATGGTACCCTTATCATTATGGAAGATAGTTCGTTGTTGAGATTTTGTTACTCCAATTAATGGTATCCTTGTCATTACGGAAGGTAGTTCATTGTTGAGATTTTGTTACTCCAATGGATGTTAGCCTTGCCATTATGGAAGGTAGTTCGTTGTGGAGGTATTGTAACTCCAATGGCTGGTAGCCTTGTCATTATGGAACGTAGTTCATTGTTGAGATTTTGTTATTGCAATGGCTAGTATAGTCTTGTCATTATGGAAAGTAGTTTGTTGTCGAGATTTTGTTACTCCAATGGATGGTAGCCTTGTCATTATGAAAGGTAGTTTGTTGTTGAGATTTTGTTACTCCATTGGATTGTAGGCTTGTCATTATGAAAGGTAGTTCGTTGTTGATATTTTTTTACTCCAATATATGGTAGCTTTGTCATTATGGAAGGTAGTTTGTTGTTGAGATTTTGTTACTCCAATGGATGGAAGCCTTGTCATTATGGAAGGTAGTTCGTTGTTGAAATTTTGTTACTCCAATGGATGGTAGCCTCGTCATTATGGAAGGTAGTTTGTTGTTGAGATTTGGTTACTCCAATGGATGGTAGCCTTGTCATTATAAATGGTAGTTCGTTATTGGGATTTTGTTACTCCAATGGATGGTAGTCTTGTTATTATGGAAGGTAGTTCATTTTTGAGATTTTGTTACTCCATTAGATGGTAGCCTTGTCATTATGAAAGGTAGTTCGTTGTTGAGATTTTTTTTCTCCTTTGTATGGTAGCTTTGTCATTATGGAAGGTAGTTCGTTGTTGAGATTTTCTTACTCCAATGGATGGTAGACTTGTCATCGTGGAAGGTAGTTCGTTGTTGAGATTTTGTTACTCCAATGGATTGTAGCCTTGTCAATATGGAATGAGTTTGTTGTTGAGATTTTGTTACTCGAATGGATGGTAGCCTTGTCATTATGGAAGGTAGTTCGTTGTTGAGATTTTTTTACTCCAATGGATGGTATCCTTGTCATTATGGATGGTAGTTTGTTATTGATATTTCATTACTCCAATGGATGGTAGCCTTGTCATTTTGGAAGGTAGTTCGTTGGTGTGATTTTTTTACTCCAATGGATTGTAGCCTTGTCAATATGGAAGGTATTTTGTTGTTGTGATTTTGTTACTCCAATGGATGGTAGCCTTGTTATTATGGAAGATAGTTCATTTTTTAGATTTTGTTACTCCATTGGATGGTAGGCTTGTCATTATGAAAGGTAGTTCGTTGTTGAGATTTTTTTACTCCAATGTATGGTAGCTTTGTCATTATTGTAGGTAGTTCGTTGTTGAGATTTTGTTTCTCCAATGGATGATAGCCTTGTCATTATGGAAGGTATTTCATTTTTGAGATTTTGTTACTTAAATGGATGGTAGCCTTGTCATTATGGAAGGTAATTCATTGTTGAGATTTTGTTACCCCAATGGATGGTAGCCTTGTCATTATGGCAGGTAGATCGTTGTTGATATTTTGTTACTTTAATGGATGGTAGCCTTGTAATTGTGTAAGGTAGTTTTTTGTTGAGATTTTGTAACTCTAATTCATGGTATCCTTGTCATTAAGGAAGGTAATTCATTATTGAGATTTTGTTTCTCCAATGGATGATAGCCTTGTCATTATAGAAGGTAGTTCGTTGTTGAGATTTTGTTACTCCAATGGATGGTAGCCTTGTCATTATGGAATGTAGTTCATTGTTGATATTTTGTTACTCCAATGGATGGTATCCTTTTCATTATGGATGGTAGTTTGTTGTTGATATTTTATTACTCCAATGGATGGTAGCCTTGTCATTTTGGAAGGTAGTTCGTTGTTGAGATTTTTTTACTCCATGGATGGTACCCTTATCATTATGGAAGATAGTTCGTTTTTGAGATTTTGTTACTCCAATTAATGGTATCCTTGTCATTACGGAAGGTAGTTCATTGTTGAGATTTTGTTACTCCAATGGATGTTAGCCTTGCCATTATGGAAGGTAGTTCGTTGTGGAGGTATTGTAACTCCAATGGCTGGTAGCCTTGTCATTATGGAACGTAGTTCATTGTTGAGATTTTGTTATTGCAATGGCTAGTATAGTCTTGTCATTATGGAAAGTAGTTTGTTGTCGAGATTTTGTTACTCCAATGGATGGTAGCCTTGTCATTATGAAAGGTAGTTTGTTGTTGAGATTTTGTTACTCCATTGGATTGTAGGCTTGTCATTATGAAAGGTAGTTCGTTGTTGATATTTTTTTACTCCAACATATGGTAGCTTTGTCATTATGGAAGGTAGTTTGTTGTTGAGATTTTGTTACTCCAATGGATGGAAGCCTTGTCATTATGGAAGGTAGTTCGTTGTTGAAATTTTGTTACTCCAATGGATGGTAGCCTCGTCATTATGGAAGGTAGTTTGTTGTTGAGATTTGGTTACTCCAATGGATGGTAGCCTTGTCATTATAAATGGTAGTTCGTTATTGGGATTTTGTTACTCCAATGGATGGTAGTCTTGTTATTATGGAAGGTAGTTCATTTTTGAGATTTTGTTACTCCATTAGATGGTAGCCTTGTCATTATGAAAGGTAGTTCGTTGTTGAGATTTTTTTTCTCCTTTGTATGGTAGCTTTGTCATTATGGAAGGTAGTTCGTTGTTGAGATTTTCTTACTCCAATGGATGGTAGACTTGTCATCGTGGAAGGTAGTTCGTTGTTGAGATTTTGTTACTCCAATGGATTGTAGCCTTGTCAATATGGAATGAGTTTGTTGTTGAGATTTTGTTACTCGAATGGATGGTAGCCTTGTCATTATGGAAGGTAGTTCGTTGTTGAGATTTTTTTACTCCAATGGATGGTATCCTTGTCATTATGGATGGTAGTTTGTTATTGATATTTCATTACTCCAATGGATGGTAGCCTTGTCATTTTGGAAGGTAGTTCGTTGGTGTGATTTTTTTACTCCAATGGATTGTAGCCTTGTCAATATGGAAGGTATTTTGTTGTTGTGATTTTGTTACTCCAATGGATGGTAGCCTTGTTATTATGGAAGATAGTTCATTTTTTAGATTTTGTTACTCCATTGGATGGTAGGCTTGTCATTATGAAAGGTAGTTCGTTGTTGAGATTTTTTTACTCCAATGTATGGTAGCTTTGTCATTATTGTAGGTAGTTCGTTGTTGAGATTTTGTTTCTCCAATGGATGATAGCCTTGTCATTATGGAAGGTATTTCATTTTTGAGATTTTGTTACTTAAATGGATGGTAGCCTTGTCATTATGGAAGGTAGTTCATTGTTGAGATTTTGTTACCCCAATGGATGGTAGCCTTGTCATTATGGCAGGTAGATCGTTGTTGATATTTTGTTACTTTAATGGATGGTAGCCTTGTAATTGTGTAAGGTAGTTTTTTGTTGAGATTTTGTAACTCTAATTCATGGTATCCTTGTCATTAAGGAAGGTAATTCATTATTGAGATTTTGTTTCTCCAATGGATGATAGCCTTGTCATTATAGAAGGTAGTTCGTTGTTGAGATTTTGTTACTCCAATGGATGGTAGCCTTGTCATTATGGAATGTAGTTCATTGTTGATATTTTGTTACTCCAATGGATGGTATCCTTTTCATTATGGATGGTAGTTTGTTGTTGATATTTTATTACTCCAATGGATGGTAGCCTTGTCATTTTGGAAGGTAGTTCGTTGTTGAGATTTTTTTACTCCATGGATGGTACCCTTATCATTATGGAAGATAGTTCGTTGTTGAGATTTTGTTACTCCAATTAATGGTATCCTTGTCATTACGGAAGGTAGTTCATTGTTGAGATTTTGTTACTCCAATGGATGTTAGCCTTGCCATTATGGAAGGTAGTTCGTTGTGGAGGTATTGTAACTCCAATGGCTGGTAGCCTTGTCATTATGGAACGTAGTTCATTGTTGAGATTTTGTTACTGCAATGGCTAGTATAGTCTTGTCATTATGGAAAGTAGTTTGTTATCGAGATTTTGTTACTCCAATGGATGGTAGCCTTGTCATTATGAAAGGTAGTTTGTTATTGAGATTTTGTTACTCCATTGGATTGTAGGCTTGTCATTATGAAAGGTAGTTCGTTGTTGATATTTTTTTACTCCAATATATGGTAGCTTTGTCATTATGGAAGGTAGTTTGTTGTTGAGATTTTGTTACTCCAATGGATGGTAGCCTTGTCATTATGGAAGGTAGTTCGTTGTTGAAATTTTGTTACTCCAACGGATGGTAGCCTCGTCATTATGGAAGGTAGTTTGTTGTTGAGATTTGGTTACTCCAATGGATGGTAGCCTTGTCATTATAAAAGGTAGTTCGTTATTGGGATTTTGTTACTCCAATGGATGGTAGTCTTGTTATTATGGAAGGTAGTTCATTTTTGAGATTTTGTTACTCCATTAGATGGTAGCCTTGTCATTATGAAAGGTAGTTCGTTGTTGAGATTTTTTTTCTCCTTTGTATGGTAGCTTTGTCATTATGGAAGGTAGTTCGTTGTTGAGATTTTCTTACTCCAATGGATGGTAGACTTGTCATCGTGGAAGGTAGTTTGTTGTTGAGATTTTGTTACTCCAATGGATTGTAGCCTTGTCAATATGGAATGAGTTCGTTGTTGAGATTTTGTTACTCGAATGGATGGTAGCCTTGTCATTATGGAAGGTAGTTCGTTGTTGAGATTTTTTTACTCCAATGGATGGTATCCTTGTCATTATGGATGGTAGTTTGTTATTGATATTTCATTACTCCAATGGATGGTAGCCTTGTCATTTTGGAAGGTAGTTCGTTGGTGAGAGTTTTTTACTCCAATGGATTGTAGCCTTGTCAATATGGAAGCTATTTCGTTGTTGTGATTTTGTTACTCCAATGGATGGTAGCCTTGTTATTATGGAAGATAGTTCACTTTTTAGATTTTGTTACTCCATTGGATGGTAGGCTTGTCATTATGAAAGGTAGTTCGTTGTTGAGATTTTTTTACTCCAATGTATGGTAGCTTTGTCATTATTGTAGGTAGTTCGTTGTTGAGATTTTGTTTCTCCAATGGATGATAGCCTTGTCATTATGGAAGGTATTACATTTTTGAGATTTTGTTACTTAAATGGATGGTAGCCTTGTCATTATGGAAAGTAGTTCATTGTTGAGATTTTGTTACCCCAATGGATGGTAGCCTTGTCATTATGGCAGGTAGATCGTTGTTGATATTTTGTTACTTTAATGGATGGTAGCCTTGTAATTGTGTAAGGTAGTTTTTTGTTGAGATTTTGTAACTCTAATTCATGGTATTCGTGTCATTAAGGAAGGTAATTCATTATTGAGATTTTGTTTCTCCAATGGATGATAGCCTTGTCATTATAGAAGGTAGTTCATTTTTGAGATTTTTTTACTCCAATGGATGGTAGCCTTGTCATTATGGAAGGTAGTTCATTGTTGAGATTTTGTTACTCCAATGGATGGTAGTCTTGTCATTATGGAAGGTAGTTCGTTGTTGAAATTTTCTTACTCCAATGGATGGTAGCCTCGTCATTATGGAAGGTAGTTCGTTGTTGATATTTGGTTACTCCAATGGATGGTAGCCTTGTCATTATAAAAGGTAGTTCGTTATTGGGATTTTGTTACTCCAATGGATGGTAACCTTGTTATTATGGAAGGTAGTTCATTTTTGATATTTTGTTACTCCATTGGATGGTAGCCTTGTCATTATGAAAGGTAGTTCGTTGTTGAGATTTTTTTACTCCATTGTATGGTAGCTTTGTCATTATGGAAGGTAGTTCGTTGTTGAGATTTTGTTACTCCAATGGATGGTAGACTTGTCATAGTGGAAGGTATTTTGTTGTTGAGATTTTGTGACTCCTATAGATTGTAGCCTTGTCAATATGAAAGGTAGTTCGTTGTTGAGATTTTGTTACTCCAATGGATAGTAGCCTTGTCATTATGGAATGTAGTTCATTGTTGAGATTTTTTTACTCCAATGGATGGTATCCTTGTCATTATGGATGGTAGTTTGTTGTTGATATTTTATTACTCCAATGGATGGTAGCCTTGTCATTTTGGAAGGTAGTTCGTTGTTGAGATTTTTTTACTCCATGGATGGTACCCTTATCATTATGGAAGGTAGTTCGTTGTTGAGATTCTGTTACTCCAATTAATGGTATCCTTGTCATTACGGAAGGTAGTTCATTGTTGAGATTTTGTTACTCCAATGGATGTTAGCCTTGCCATTATGGAAGGTAGTTCGTTGTGGAGGTTTTGTAACTCCAATGGCTGGTAGCCTTGTCATTATGGAAGGTAGTTCATTGTTGAGATTTTGTTACTCCAATGGCTATTATAGTCTTGTCATTATGGAAAGTAGTTTGTTGTCGAGATTTTGTTACTCCAATGGATGGTAGCCATGTCATTATGAAAGGTAGTTTGTTGTTGAGATTTTGTTACTCGATTAGATGGTAGGCTTGTCATTATGAAAGGTAGTTGGTTGTTGACATTTTTTTACTCCAATGTATGGTAGCTTTGTCATTATGGAAGGTAGTTCGTTGTTGAGATTTTGTTACTCCAATGGATGGTAGACTTGTCATTATGGAAAGTAGTTCGTTGTTCAGATTTTGTTACTCCAATGGATGGTAGTCTTGTCATTATGGAAGGTAGTTTATTGTTGAAATTTTGTTACTCCAATGGATGGTAGCCTCATCATTATGGAAGGTAGTTCGTTGTTGAGATTTGGTTACTCCAATGGATGGTAGCCTTGTCATTATAAAAGGTAGTTCATTATTGGGATTTTGTTACTCCAATGGATGGTAGCCTTGACATTATGGAAGATAGTTCATTGTTGAGATTTTGTTACTACAATGGATGGTAGCCTTGTCATTTTTGAAGGTAATTTGTTATTGGGATTTTGTTACTCCAATGGATGGTAGCCTTGTTATTATGGAAGGTAGTTCATTTTTAAGATTTTGTTACTCCAATGGTTGGTAGCCTTGTCATTATGAAAGGTAGTTCATTGTTGAGATTTTTTTACTCCAATGTATGGTAGCTTTGTTATTATGGAAGGTAGTTCATTGTTGAGATTTTGTTACTCCAGTGGATTGTAGACTTGTCATTGTGGAAGGTAGTTCATTGTTGATATTTTGTTACTCCAATGGATTATAGCCTTGTCAATATGGAAGATATTTCGTTGTTTAGATTTTGTTACTCCAATGGATGGTAGGCTTGTCATTATGAAAGGTAGTTCATTGTTGATATTTTTTTACTCCAATATATGGTAGCTTTGTCATTATGGAAGGTAGTTTGTTGTTGAGATTTTGTTACTCCAATGGATGGTAGTCTTGTCATTGTGGAAGGTAGTTCGTTGTTCAGATTTCGTTAGTCCAATGGATGGTAGCCTTGTCATTATGGTAGGTAGTTTGTTGTTGAGATTTTGTTACTTTAATGGATGGTAGCCTTGTCATTGTGGAAGGTAGTTTGTTGTTGAGATTTTGTAACTCTAATTGATGGTATCCGTGTCATTACGGAAGGTAGTTCATTATTGAGATTTAGTTTCTCCAATGGATGATAGCCTTGTCATTATGGAAGGTAGTTCCTTTTTGAGATTTTGTTACTCCAATGGATGGTAGCCTTGTCATTATGGAAGGTAGTTCGTTGTTGAAATTTTGTTACTCCAATGGATGGTAGCCTCGTCATTATGGAAGGTAGTTTGTTGTTGAGATTTGGTTACTCCAATGGATGGTAGCCTTGTCATTATAATAGGTAGTTCGTTATTGGGATTTTGTTACTCCAATAGATGGTAGTCTTGTTATTATGGAAGGTAGTTCATTTTTGAGATTTTGTTACTCCATTGGATGGTAGCCTTGTCATTATGAAAGGTAGTTCGTTGTTGAGACTTTTTTTCTCCATTGTATGGTAGCTTTGTCATTATGGAAGGTAGTTCGTTGTTGAGATTTTGTTACTCCAATGGATGGTAGACTTGTCATTCTGGAAGGTAGTTCATTGTTGAGATTTTGTTACTCCAATGGATTGTAGCCTTGTCAATATGGAATGAGTTCGTTGTTGAGATTTTGTTACTCGAATGGATTGTAGCCTTGTCATTATGGATGGTAGTTCGTTGTTGAGATTTTTTTACTCCAATGGATGGTATCCTTGTCATTATGGATGGTAGTTTGTTGTTGAGATTTTATTACTCCAATGGATGGTAGCCTTGTCATTTTGGAAGGTAGTTCGTTGTTGAGATTTTTTTACACCAATGTATCGTAGCTTTGTCATTATTATAGGTAGTTCGTTGTTGAGGTTTTGTTTCTCCAATGGATGATAGCCTTGTCACTATGGAAGGTATTTCATTTTTGAGATTTTGTTACTTAAATGGATGGTAGCCTTGTCATTATGGAAGGTAGTTCATTGTTGAGATTTTGTTACCCCAATGGATGGTAGCCTTGTCATTATGGAAGGTAGATCATTGTTGATATTTTGTTACTTTAATGGATGGTAGCCTTGTAATTGTGTAAGGTAGTTTGTTGTTGAGATTTTGTAACTCTAATTGATGGTATCTGTGTCATTAAGGAAGGTAATTCATTATTGAGATTTTTTTTCTCCAATGGATGATAGCCTTGTCATTATAGAAGGTAGTTCATTTTTGAGATTTTATTACTCCAGTGGATGGTAGCCTTGTCATTATTGAAGGTAGTTCATTGTTGAGATTTTGTTACTCCAATTGATGGTAGTCTTTTCATTATGGAAGGTAGTTCGTTGTTGAAATTTTCTTACTCCAATGGATGATAGCCTCGTCATTATGGAAGGTAGTTCGTTGTTGAGATTTGGTTACTCCAATGGATGGTAGCCTTGTCATTATAAAAGGTAGTTCGTTATTGGGATTTTGTTACTCCAATGGATGGTAGTCTTGTTATTATGGAAGGTAGTTCATTTTTGAGATTTTGTTACTCCATTGGATGGTAGCCTTGTCATTATGAAAGGTAGTTCGTTGTTGAGACTTTTTCTCTCCATTGTATGGTAGCTTTGTCATTACGGAAGGTAGTTCGTTGTTGAGATTTTGTTACTCCAATGGATGGTAGACTTGTCATTCTGGAAGGTAGTTCATTGTTGAGATTTTGTTACTCCAATGGATTGTAGCCTTGTCAATATGGAATGAGTTCGTTGTTGAGATTTTGTTACTCGAATGGATGGTAGCTTTGTCATTATGGATGGTAGTTCGTTGTTGAGATTTTTTTACTCCAATGGATGGTATCCTTGTCATTATGGATGGTAGTTTGTTGTTGAGATTTTATTACTCCAATGGATGGTAGCCTTGTCATTTTGGAAGGTAGTTCGTTGTTGAGATTTTTTTACTCCAATGTATGGTAGCTTTGTCATTATTGTAGGTAGTTCGTTGTTGAGATTTTGTTTCTCCAATGGATGATAGCCTTGTCACTATGGAAGGTATTTCATTTTTGAGATTTTGTTACTTAAATGGATGGTAGCCTTGTCATTATGGAAGGTAGTTCATTGTTGAGATTTTGTTACCCCAATGGATGGTAGCCTTGTCATTATGGAAGGTAGATCGTTGTTGATATTTTGTTACTTTAATGGATGGTAGCCTTGTAATTGTGTAAGGTTGTTTGTTGTTGAGATTTTGTAACTCTAATTGATGGTATCTGTGTCATTAAGGAAGGTAATTCATTATTGAGATTTTGTTTCTCCAATGGATGATAGCCTTGTCATTATAGAAGGTAGTTAATTTTTGAGATTTTGTTACTCCAATGGATGGTAGCCTTGTCATTATGGAAGGTAGTTCATTGTTGAGATTTTGTTACTCCAATGGATGGAAGTCTTTTCATTATGGAAGGTAGTTTGTTGTTGAAATTTTCTTACTCCAATGGATGATAGCCTCGTCATTATGGAAGGTAGTTCGTTGTTGAGATTTGGTTACTCCAATGGATGGTAGCCTTGTCATTATAAAAGGTAGTTCGTTATTGGGATTTTGTTACTCCAATGGATGGTAGCCTTGTTATTATGGAAGGTAGTTCATTTTTGAGATTTTGTTACTCCATTGGATGGTAGCCTTGTCATTATGAAAGGTAGTTCGTTGTTGAGATTTTTTTACTCCATTGTATGGTAGCTTTATCATTATGGAAGGTAGTTCGTTGTTGAGATTTTGTTACTCCAATGGATGGTAGACTTGTAATAGTGGAAGGTAGTTTGTTGTTGGGATTTTGTGACTCCAATAGATTGTAGCCTTGTCAATATGAAAGGTAGTTCGTTGTTGAGATTTTGTTACTCCAATGGATGGTAGCCTTGTCATTATGGAATGTAGTTCGTTGTTGAGATTTTTTTACTCCAATGGATGGTATCCTTGTCATTATGGATGGTAGTTTGTTGTTGAGATTTTATTACTCCAATGGATGGTAGCCTTGTCATTTTGGAAGGTAGTTCGTTGTTGAGATTTTTTTACTCCATGGATGGTAGCGTTATCATTATGGAAGGTAGTTCGTTGTTGAGATTCTATTACTCCAATTAATGGTATCCTTGTCATTACGGAAGGTAGTTCATTGTTAATATTTTGTTACTCCAATGGATGTTAGCATTGCCATTATGGAAGGTAGTTTGTTGTGGAGGTTTTGTTACTCCAATGGCTGGTAGCCTTGTCATTATGGAAGGTAGTTCGTTGTTGATATTTTGTTACTCCAATGGCTAGTATAGTCTTCTCATTATGGAAAGTAGTTTGTTGTCGAAATTTTGTTACTCCAAAGGATGGTAGCCTTGTCATTATGAAAGGTAGTTTGTTGTTGAGATATTGTTACTCCATTGGATGGTAGGCTTATCATTATGAAAGGTAGTTGGTTGTTGACATTTTTTTACTCCAATGTATGGTAGCTTTGTCATTATGGAAGGTAGTTCGTTGTTGAGATTTTGTTACTCCAATGGATGGTAGACTTGTCATTGTGGAAAGTAGTTCGTTGTTCAGATTTTGTTACTCCAATGGATGGTAGTCTTGTCATTATGGAAGGTAGTTCGTTGTTGAAATTTTGTTACTCTAATGGATGGTAGCCTCGTCATTATGGAAGGTAGTTTGTTGTTGAGATTTGGTTACTCCAATGGATGGTAGCCTTGTCATTATAAAAGGTAGTTCATTATTGGGATTTTGTTACTCCAATGGATGGAAGCCTTGTTATTAAGGAAGGTAGTTCATTTTTTAGATTTTGTTACTTAAATGGATGGTTGCCTTGTCATTATGGAAGGTAGTTCATTGTTGAGATTTTGTTACTCCAATGGATGGTAGCCTCGTCATTATGGAAGGTAGTTCGTTGTTGAGATTTGGTTACTCCAACGGATGGTAGCCTTGTCATTATAAAAGGTAGTTCGTTATTAGGATTTTGTTACTCCAATGGATGGTAGCCTTGTTATTATTGAAGGTAGTTAATTTTTGAGATTTTGTTACTCCATTGGATGGTAGCCTTGTCATTATGAAAGGTAGTTCTTTGTTGAGATTTTTTTACTCCATTGTATGGTAGCTTTGTCATTATGGAAGGTAGTTCCTTGTTGAGATTTTGTTACTCCAATGAATGGTGGACTTGTCATTGTGGAAGGTAGTTCGTTGTTGAGATTTTGTTACTCCAATGGATTGTAGCCTTGTCAATATGGAAAGTAGTTATTTGTTGAGATTTTGTTACTCCAATGGATGGTAGCCTTGTCATTATGGAAGGTGGTTCGTTGTTGAGATTTTTTTACTCCAATGGATGGTATCCTTGTCATTATGGATGGTAGTTTGTTGTTCAGATTTTATTACACCAATGGATGGTAGCCTTGTCATTTTGGAAGGTAGTTCGTTGTTGAGATTTTTTTACTCCATGGATGGTAGCCTTATCATTATGGAAGGTAGTTCGTTGTTGAGATTTTGTTACTCCAATTGATGGTATCCTTGTCATTACGGAAGGTAGTTCATTGTTAAGATTTTGTTACTCCAATGGATGTTAGCCTTGCCATTATGGAAGGTTGTTTGTTGTGGAGGTTTTGTTACTCCGATGGCTGGTAGCCTTGTCATTATGGAAGGTAATTCATTGTTGATATTTTGTTACTCCAATGGCTAGTATAGTCTTCTCATTATGGAAAGTAGTTTGTTATCGAAATTTTGTTACTCCAATGGAAGGTAGCCTTGTCATTATGAAAGGTAGTTTGTTGTTGAGATATTGTTACTCCATTGGATGGTAGGCTTATCATTATGAAAGGTAGTTGGTTGTTGACATTTTTTTACTCCAATGTATTGTAGCTTTGTCATTATGGAAGGTAGTTCGTTGTTGAGATTTTGTTACTCCAATGGATGGTAGACTTGTCATTGTGGAAAGTAGTTTGTTGTTCAGATTTTGTTAATCCAATGGATGGTAGTCTTGTCATTATGGAAGGTAGTTCGTTGTTGAAATTTTTTACTCCAATGGATGGTAGCCTCGTCATTATGGAAGGTAGTTTGTTGTTGAGATTTGGTTACTCCAATGGATGGTAGCCTTGTCATTATAAAAGGTAGTTCATTATTGGGATTTTTTTACGCCAATGGATGGAAGCCTTGTTATTAAGGAAGGTAGTTCATTTTTTAGATTTTGTTACTTAAATGGATGGTTGCCTTGTCATTATGGAAGGTAGTTCATTGTTGAGATTTTGTTACTCCAATGGATGGTAGCCTCGTCATTATGGAAGGTAGTTCGTTGTTGAGATTTGGTTACTCCAATGGATGGTAGCCTTGTCATTATAAAAGGTAGTTCGTTATTGGGATTTTGTTACTCCAATGGATGGTAGCCTTGTTATTATGGAAGGTAGTTCATTTTTGAGATTTTGTTACTCCATTGGATGGTAGCCTTGTCATTATGGAAGGTAGTTCGTTGTTGAGATTTTGTTACTCCAATGGATGGTAAACTTGTCATTGTGGAAAGTAGTTCGTTGTTCAGATTTTGTTACTCCAATGGATGGTAGTCTTGTCATTATGGAAGGTAGTTCGTTGTTGAAATTTTGTTACTCTAATGGATGGTAGCCTCGTCATTATGGAAGGTAGTTTGTTGTTGAGATTTGGTTACTCCAATGGATGGTAGCCTTGTCATTATAAAAGGTAGTTCATTATTGGGATTTTGTTACTCCAATGGATGGAAGCCTTGTTATTAAGGAAGGTAGTTCATTTTTTAGATTTTGTTACTTAAATGGATGGTTGCCTTGTCATTATGGAAGGTAGTTCATTGTTGAGATTTTGTTACTCCAATGGATGGTAGCCTCGTCATTATGGAAGGTAGTTCGTTGTTGAGATTTGGTTACTCCAACGGATGGTAGCCTTGTCATTATAAAAGGTAGTTCGTTATTAGGATTTTGTTACTCCAATGGATGGTAGCCTTGTTATTATTGAAGGTAGTTAATTTTTGAGATTTTGTTACTCCATTGGATGGTAGCCTTGTCATTATGAAAGGTAGTTCATTGTTGAGATTTTTTTACTCCATTGTATGGTAGCTTTGTCATTATGGAAGGTAGTTCCTTGTTGAGATTTTGTTACTCCAATGAATGGTGGACTTGTCATTGTGGAAGGTAGTTCGTTGTTGAGATTTTGTTACTCCAATGGATTGTAGCCTTGTCAATATGGAAAGTAGTTATTTGTTGAGATTTTGTTACTCCAATGGATGGTAGCCTTGTCATTATGGAAGGTGGTTCGTTGTTGAGATTTTTTTACTCCAATGGATGGTATCCTTGTCATTATGGATGGTAGTTTGTTGTTCAGATTTTATTACACCAATGGATGGTAGCCTTGTCATTTTGGAAGGTAGTTCGTTGTTGAGATTTTTTTACTCCATGGATGGTAGCCTTATCATTATGGAAGGTAGTTCGTTGTTGAGATTTTGTTACTCCAATTGATGGTATCCTTGTCATTACGGAAGGTAGTTCATTGTTAAGATTTTGTTACTCCAATGGATGTTAGCCTTGCCATTATGGAAGGTTGTTTGTTGTGGAGGTTTTGTTACTCCGATGGCTGGTAGCCTTGTCATTATGGAAGGTAGTTCATTGTTGATATTTTGTTACTCCAATGGCTAGTATAGTCTTCTCATTATGGAAAGTAGTTTGTTGTCGAGATTTTGTTACTCCAAAGGATGGTAGCCTTGTCATTATGAAAGGTAGTTTGTTGTTGAGATATTGTTACTCCATTGGATGGTAGGCTTATCATTATGAAAGGTAGTTGGTTGTTGACATTTTTTTACTCCAATGTATGGTAGCTTTGTCATTATGGAAGGTAGTTCGTTGTTGAGATTTTGTTACTCCAATGGATGGTAGTCTTGTCATTGTGGAAAGTAGTTCGTTGTTCAGATTTTGTTACTCCAATGGATGGTAGTCTTGTCATTATGGAAGGTAGTTCGTTGTTGAAATTTTGTTACTCTAATGGATGGTAGCCTCGTCATTATGGAAGGTAGTTTGTTGTTGAGATTTGGTTACTCCAATGGATGGTAGCCTTGTCATTATAAAAGGTAGTTCATTATTGGGATTTTGTTACTCCAATGGATGGAAGCCTTGTTATTAAGGAAGGTAGTTCATTTTTTAGATTTTGTTACTTAAATGGATGGTTGCCTTGTCATTATGGAAGGTAGTTCATTGTTGAGATTTTGTTACTCCAATGGATGGTAGCCTCGTCATTATGGAAGGTAGTTCGTTGTTGAGATTTGGTTACTCCAACGGATGGTAGCCTTGTCATTATAAAAGGTAGTTCGTTATTAGGATTTTGTTACTCCAATGGATGGTAGCCTTGTTATTATTGAAGGTAGTTAATTTTTGAGATTTTGTTACTCCATTGGATGGTAGCCTTGTCATTATGAAAGGTAGTTCTTTGTTGAGATTTTTTTACTCCATTGTATGGTAGCTTTGTCATTATGGAAGGTAGTTCCTTGTTGAGATTTTGTTACTCCAATGAATGGTGGACTTGTCATTGTGGAAGGTAGTTCGTTGTTGAGATTTTGTTACTCCAATGGATTGTAGCCTTGTCAATATGGAAAGTAGTTATTTGTTGAGATTTTGTTACTCCAATGGATGGTAGCCTTGTCATTATGGAAGGTGGTTCGTTGTTGAGATTTTTTTACTCCAATGGATGGTATCCTTGTCATTATGGATGGTAGTTTGTTGTTCAGATTTTATTACACCAATGGATGGTAGCCTTGTCATTTTGGAAGGTAGTTCGTTGTTGAGATTTTTTTACTCCATGGATGGTAGCCTTATCATTATGGAAGGTAGTTCGTTGTTGAGATTTTGTTACTCCAATTGATGGTATCCTTGTCATTACGGAAGGTAGTTCATTGTTAAGATTTTGTTACTCCAATGGATGTTAGCCTTGCCATTATGGAAGGTTGTTTGTTGTGGAGGTTTTGTTACTCCGATGGCTGGTAGCCTTGTCATTATGGAAGGTAGTTCATTGTTGATATTTTGTTACTCCAATGGCTAGTATAGTCTTCTCATTATGGAAAGTAGTTTGTTATCGAAATTTTGTTACTCCAATGGAAGGTAGCCTTGTCATTATGAAAGGTAGTTTGTTGTTGAGATATTGTTACTCCATTGGATGGTAGGCTTATCATTATGAAAGGTAGTTGGTTGTTGACATTTTTTTACTCCAATGTATTGTAGCTTTGTCATTATGGAAGGTAGTTCGTTGTTGAGATTTTGTTACTCCAATGGATGGTAGACTTGTCATTGTGGAAAGTAGTTTGTTGTTCAGATTTTGTTACTCCAATGGATGGTAGTCTTGTCATTATGGAAGGTAGTTCGTTGTTGAAATTTTTTACTCCAATGGATGGTAGCCTCGTCATTATGGAAGGTAGTTTGTTGTTGAGATTTGGTTACTCCAATGGATGGTAGCCTTGTCATTATAAAAGGTAGTTCATTATTGGGATTTTGTTACTCCAATGGATGGAAGCCTTGTTATTAAGGAAGGTAGTTCATTTTTTAGATTTTGTTACTTAAATGGATGGTTGCCTTGTCATTATGGAAGGTAGTTCATTGTTGAGATTTTGTTACTCCAATGGATGGTAGCCTCGTCATTATGGAAGGTAGTTCGTTGTTGAGATTTGGTTACTCCAACGGATGGTAGCCTTGTCATTATAAAAGGTAGTTCGTTATTAGGATTTTGTTACTCCAATGGATGGTAGCCTTGTTATTATTGAAGGTAGTTAATTTTTGAGATTTTGTTACTCCATTGGATGGTAGCCTTGTCATTATGAAAGGTAGTTCATTGTTGAGATTTTTTTACTCCATTGTATGGTAGCTTTGTCATTATGGAAGGTAGTTCCTTGTTGAGATTTTGTTACTCCAATGAATGGTGGACTTGTCATTGTGGAAGGTAGTTCGTTGTTGAGATTTTGTTACTCCAATGGATTGTAGCCTTGTCAATATGGAAAGTAGTTATTTGTTGAGATTTTGTTACTCCAATGGATGGTAGCCTTGTCATTATGGAAGGTGGTTCGTTGTTGAGATTTTTTTACTCCAATGGATGGTATCCTTGTCATTATGGATGGTAGTTTATTGTTCAGATTTTATTACACCAATGGATGGTAGCCTTGTCATTTTGGAAGGTAGTTCGTTGTTGAGATTTTTTTACTCCATGGATGGTAGCCTTATCATTATGGAAGGTAGTTCGTTGTTGAGATTTTGTTACTCCAATTGATGGTATCCTTGTCATTACGGAAGGTAGTTCATTGTTAAGATTTTGTTACTCCAATGGATGTTAGCCTTGCCATTATGTAAGGTTGTTTGTTGTGGAGGTTTTGTTACTCCGATGGCTGGTAGCCTTGTCATTATGGAAGGTAGTTCATTGTTGATATTTTGTTACTCCAATGGCTAGTATAGTCTTCTCATTATGGAAAGTAGTTTGTTATCGAGATTTTGTTACTCCAATGGATGGTAGCCTTGTCATTATGAAAGGTAGTTTGTTGTTGAGATATTGTTACTCCATTGGATGGTAGGCTTATCATTATGAAAGGTAGTTGGTTGTTGACATTTTTTTACTCCAATGTATGGTAGCTTTGTCATTATGGAAGGTAGTTCGTTGTTGCGATTTTGTTACTCCAATGGATGGTAGACTTGTCATTGTGGAAAGTAGTTTGTTGTTCAGATTTTGTTACTCCAATGGATGGTAGTCTTGTCATTATGGAAGGTAGTTCGTTGTTGAAATTTTGTTACTCCAATGGATGGTAGCCTCGTCATTATGGAAGGTAGTTTGTTGTTGAGATTTGGTTACTCCAATGGATGGTAGCTTTGTCATTATAAAAGGTAGTTCATTATTGGGATTTTGTTACTCCAATGGATGGAAGCCTTGTTATTAAGGAAGATAGTTCATTTTTTAGATTTTGTTACTTAAATGGATGGTTGCCTTGTCATTATGGAAGGTAGTTCATTGTTGAGATTTTGTTACTCCAATGGATGGTAGCCTCGTCATTATGGAAGGTAGTCCGTTGTTGAGATTTGGTTACTCCAACGGATGGTAGCCTTATCATTATAAAAGGTAGTTCGTTATTAGGATTTTGTTACTCCAATGGATGGTAGCCTTGTTATTATTGAAGGTAGTTAATTTTTGAGATTTTGTTACTCCATTGGATGGTAGCCTTGTCATTATGAAAGGTAGTTCATTGTTGAGATTTTTTTACTCCATTGTATGGTAGCTTTGTCATTATGAAAGGTAGTTCCTTGTTGAGATTTTGTTACTCCAATTAATGGTGGACTTGTCATTGTGGAAGGTAGTTCGTTGTTGAGATTTTGTTACTCCAATGGATTGTAGCCTTGTCAATATGGAAAGTAGTTATTTGTTGAGATTTTGTTACTCCAATGGATGGTAGCCTTGTCATTATAGAAGGTAGTTCGTTGTTGAGATTTTTTTACTCCAATGGATGGTATCCTTGTCATTATGGATGGTAGTTTGTTGTTCAGATTTTATTACACCAATGGATGGTAGCCTTGTCATTTTGGAAGGTAGTTCGTTGTTGAGATTTTTTTACTCCATGGATGGTAGCCTTATCATTATGGAAGGTAGTTCGTTGTTGAGATTTTTTTACTCCAATTGATGGTATCCTTGTCATTACGGAAGGTAGTTCATTGTTAAGATTTTGTTACTCCAATGGATGTTAGCCTTGCCATTATGGAAGGTTGTTTGTTGTGGAGGTTTTGTTACTCCGATGGCTGGTAGCCTCGTCATTATGGAAGGTAGTTCATTGTTGAGATTTTATTACTCTAATGGCTAGTATAGTCTTATCATTATGGAAAGTAGTTTGTTGTTGAGATTTTGTTACTCCAATGGATGGTAGCCTTGTCATTATGAAAGGTAGTTCATTGTTGAGATTTTATTACTCCATTGGATGGTAGGCTTGTCATTATGAAAGGTAGTTGGTTGTTGAGATTTTTTTACTCCAATGTATGGTAGCTTTATCATTATGGAAGGTAGTTCGTTGTTGAGATTTTGTTACTTCAATGAATGGTAGACTTGTCATTGTGGAAGGTAGTTTGTTGTTCAGATTTTGTTACTCCAATGCATTGTAGCCTTGTCATTATGGAAGGTAGTTTGTTGTTGAGATTTTGTAACTCTAATTGATGGTATCCGTGTCGATACGGAAGGTAGTTCATTATTGAGATTTTGTTTCTCCAATGGACGATAGCCTTGTCATTATGGAAGGTAGTTCAATTTTGAGATTTTATTACTCCAATGGATGGTAGCCTTGTCATTATGGAAGGTAGTTCATTGTTGAGATTTTGTTAATCCAATGGATGGTAGTCTTGTCATTATGGAAGGTAGTTCGTTGTTGAAATTTTGTTACCCCAATGGATGGTAGCCTCGTCATTATGAAAGGTAGTTCGTTGTTGATATTTGGTTACTCCAATGGATGGTAGCCTTGTCATTATAAAAGGTAGTTCATTATTGGGATTTTGTTACTCCAATGGATGGTAGCCTTGTTATTATGGAAGGTAGTTCATTTTTGAGATTTTGTTACTCCGTTGGATGATAGCCTTGTCATTATGAAAGGTAGTGCGTTGTTGAGATTTTTTTACTCCATTGTATAGTAGCTTTGTCATTATGGAAGGTAGTTCTTTGTTGGCATTTGGTTACTCCAATGGATGGTAGACTTGTCATTATGGAAGGTAGTTCAATGTTGAGATTTTGTTACTCTAATGGATTGTAGCCTTGTTAATATGGAAGGTAGTTCGTTGTTGAGATTTTGTTACTCCAATGGATGGTAGCCTTGTCATTATGGAAGGTAGTTCGTTGTTGAGACTTTTTTACTCCAATGGATGGTATCCTTGTCATTATGGATGGTAGTTCGTTGTTGAGATTTTATTACTCCAATGGATGGTAGCCTTATCATTTTGGAAGGTAGTTCGTTGTTGAGATTTTTTTATTCCAATGGATTATAGCCTTGTCAATATGGAAGGTATTCCATTGTTGAGATTTTGTTACTCCAATAGATGGTAGCCTTGTTATTATGAAAGGTAGTTCATTTTTTAGAATTTGTTACTTAAATGGATGGTTGCCTTGTCATTATGGAAGGTAGTTCATTGTCGCGATTTTGCTACTCCAATGGATGGTAGTCTTGTCATTATGGAAGGTAGTTCGTTGTTGAAATCTTGTTACTTCAATGGATGGTAGCCTCGTCATTATGGAAGGTAGTTCGTTGTTGAGATTTGGTTACTCCAGTGGATGGTAGCCTTGTCATTATGAAAGGTAGTTTGTTGTTGAGATTTTGTTACTCCATCGGATGGTAGGCTTGTCTTTTATTAAAGGTAGTTGGTTGTTGAGATTTTTTTACTCCAATGTATGGTAGCTTTGTCATTATGGAAGGTAGTTCGTTGTTGAGATTTTGTTACTCCAATGGATGGTAGACTTTTCATTGTGGAAGGTAGTTCATTGTTCAAATTTTGTTACTCCAATGGATGGTAGTCTTGTCATTATAGAAGGTAGTTCGTTGTTGAAATTTTGTTACTCCAATGGATGGTAGCCTCGTCATTATGGAAGGTAGTTCGTTGTTGAGATTTGGTTACTCCAATGGATGGTATCCTTGTAATTATAAAAGGTAGTTCATTATTGGGATTTTGTTACTCCAATGGATGGTAGCCTTGTTATTATGGAAGGTAGTTAATTTTTTAGATTTTGTTACTTAAATGGATGGTTGCCTTGTCATTATGGAAGGTAGTTCATTGTTGAGATTCTGTTACTCCAATGGATGGTAGCCTCGTCAATTTGGAAGGTAGTTCGTTGTTGAGATTTGGTTACTCCAATGGATGGTATCCTTGTAATTATAAAAGGTAGTTCATTATTGGGATTTTGTTACTCCAATGGATGGTAGCCTTGTTATTATGGAAGGTAGTTCATTTTTGAGATTTTGTTACTCCATTGTATGGTATCTTTGTCATTATGGAAGGTAGTTCGTTGTTGAGATTTTTTTACTCCAATGAATGGTAGACTTGTCAATATTGAAGGTAGTTCATTGTTGAGATTTAGTTACTCCAAAGGATTGTAGCCTTGTCAATATGGTAGGGAGTTCGTTGTTGAGATTTTGTTACTCCAATGGATGGTAGCCTTGTAATTATGGAAGGTTGTTCGTTGTTGAGATTTTTTTACTCCAATGGATGGTATCCTTGTCATTATGGACGGTAGTTTGTTGTTGAGATTTTATTACTCCAATGGATGGTAGCCTTGTCAATTTGGAAGGTAGTTCGTTGTTGAGATTTTTTTACTCCATGGATGGTAGCCTTATCATAATGGCAGGTAGTTCGCTGTTTAAATTATGTTACTCCAATTGATGGTATCCTTGTCATTACGGAAGGTAGTTCATTGTTGAGATTTTGTTACTCTAATGGATGTTAGCCTTACCATTATGGAAGGTAGTTCATTGTGGAGGTTTTGATACTCCAATGGCTGGTAGCCTTGTCATTATGGAAGGTAGTTCATTGTTGAGATTTTGTTACTCCAATGGATAGTATAGTCTTGTCATTATGGAAAGTAGTTTGTTGTTGAGATTTTGATACTTCAATGGATGGTAGCCTTGTCATTATGAAAAGTAGTTCGTTGTTGAGATTTTGTTACTCCATTGGATGGTAGGCTTGTCATTATGAAATGTAGTTGGTTGTTGAGATTTTTTTACTCCAATGTATGGTAGCTTTGTTATTATGGAAGGTAGTTCGTTGTTGAGATTTTGTTACTCCAATGGATGGTAGACTTGTCATTATGGAAGGTTGTTCGTTGTTCAGATTTTGTTACTCCAATGCATGGTAGCCTTGTCATTATGGAAGGTAGTTTGTTGTTGAGATTTTGTTACTTTAATGGATGGTAGCCTTGTCATTGTGGAAGGTAGTTTATTGTTGAGATTTTGTAACTCTAATTGATGGTATCCGTGTCATTACGGAAGGTAGTTCATTATTGAGATTTTGTTTCTCCAATGGACGATAGCCTTGTCATTATGGAAGGTAGTTCATTTTTGAGATTTTATTACTCCAATGTATGGTATCCTTGTCATTATGGAAGGTAGTTCGTTGTTGAGATTTGGTTACTCCAATGGATGGTAGCCTTGTCATTATAAAAGGTAGTTCATTATTGGGATTTTGTTACTCCAATGGATGGTAGCCTTGTTATTACGGAAGGTAGTTAATTTTTTTGATTTTGTTACTTAAATGGATGGTTGCCTTGTCATTATGGAAGGTATTTCATTGTTGAGATTCTGTTACTCCAATGGATGGTAGCCTCGTCAATTTGGAAGGTAGTTCGTTGTTGAGATTTGGTTACTCCAATGGATGGTTGCCTTGTCATTATAAAAGGTAGTTCATTATTGGGATTTTGTTACTCCAATGGATGGTAGCCTTGTTATTATGGAAGGTAGTTCATTTTTGAGATTTTGTTACTCCATTGGATGGTAGCCTTGTCATTATGAAAGGTAGTTCGTTGTTGAGATTTTTTTACTCCATTATATGGTATCTTTGTCATTATGGAAGGTAGTTCGTTGTTAAGATTTTGTTACTCCAATGAATGGTAGACTTGTCATTATGGAAGGTAGTTCGTTATTGAGATTTAGTTACTCCAATGGAATGTAGCCTTGTCAATATGGAAGGGAGTTTGTTGTTGAGATTTTGTTACTGCAATGGATGGTAGCCTTGTCATTATGGAAGGTAGTTCGTTGTTGAGATTTTTTTACTCCAATGGATGTTATCCTTGTCATTATGGATGGTAGTTTGTTGTTGAGATTTTATTACTCCAATGGATGGGAGCCTTGTCATTTTGGAAGGTAGTTCGTTGTTGAGATTTTTTTACTCCATGGATGGTAGCCATATCAAATGGAAGGTAGTTCGATGTTTAGATTTTGTTATTCCAATTGATGGTATCCTTGTCATTACGGAAGGTAGTTCATTGTTTAGATTTTGTTACTCCAATGGATGTTAGCCTTGCCATTATGGAAGGTAGTTCGTTGTGGAGGTTTTGATACTCCAATGGCTGGTAGCCTTGTCATTATGGAAGGTATTTCATTGTTGAGATTTTGTTACTCCAATGGGTAGTATAGTTTTGTCATTATGGAAAGTAGTTTGTTGTTGAGATTTTGATACTTCAATGGATGGTAGCCTTGTCATTATGAAAGGTAGTTCGTTTTTGAGATTTTGTTACTCCATTGGATGGTAGGCTTGTCATTATGAAATGTAGTTGGTTGTTGAGATTTTTTTACTCCAATGTATGGTAGCTTTGCTATTATGGAAGGTAGTTCGTTGTTGAGTTTTGTTACTGCAATGGATGGTAGACTTGTCATTATGGAAGGTAGTTCGTTGTTCAGATTTTGTTACTCCAATGCATGGTAGCCTTGTCATTATGGAAGGTAGTTCTTTGTTGAGATTTTGTTACTTTAATGGATGGTAGCCTTGTCATTGTGAAAGGTATTTTATTGTTAAGATTTTGTAACTCTAATTGATGGTATCCGTGTCATTACGGAAGGTAGTTGATTATTGAGATTTTGTTTCTCCAATGGACGATAACCTTGTCATTATGGAAGGTAGTTCATTTTTGAGATTTTATTACTCCAATGGATGGTAGCCTTGTCATTATGGAAGGTAGTTCGTTGTTGAAATTTTGTTACTCCAATGTATGGTAGTCTAGTCATTATGGAAGGTAGTTCATTGTTGAAATTTTCTTACTCCAATGGATGGTAGCCTTGTCATTATAAAAGGTAGTTCATTTTTGGGATTTTGTTACTCCAATGGATGGTTGCCTTGTTATTATGGAAGGTAGTTAATTTTTTAGATTTTGTTACTTAAATGGATGGTTGCCTTGTCATTATGGAAAGTAGTTCATTGTTGAGATTCTGTTACTCCAATGGATGGTAGCCTCGTCAATTTGGAAGGTAGTTCGTTGTTGAGATTTGGTTACTCCAATGGATGGTAGCCTTGTCATTATAAAAGGTAGTTCATTATTGGGATTTTGTTACTCCAATGGATGGTAGCCTTGTTATTATGGAATGTAGTTAATTTTTGAGATTTTGTTACTCCATTGGATGGTAGCCTTGTCATTATGAAAGGTAGTTCGTTGTTGAGAATTTTTTACTCCATTGTATGGTATCTTTGTCATTATGGAAGGTAGTTCGTTGTTGAGATTTTGTTACTCCAATGAATGGTAGACTTGTCATTGTGGAAGGTAGTTCATTGTTGAGATTTAGTTACTCCAATGGATTGTAGCCTTGTCAATATGGAAGGGAGTTCGTTTTTGAGATTTTGTTACTCCAATGGATGGTAGCCTTGTCATTATGGAAGGTAGTTCGTTGTTGAGATTTTTTTACTCCAATGGATGGTATCCTTGTCATTATGGATGGTAGTTTGTTGTTGAGATTTTATTACTCCACGGGATGGTAGCCTTGTCATTTTGGAAGGTAGTTCGTTGTTGAGATTTTTTTACTCCATGGATGGTAGCCTTATCATAATGGAAGGTAGTTCGCTGTTTAGTTTTTGTTACTCCAATTGATGGTATCCTTGTCATTACGGAAGGTAGTTCATTGTTGATATTTTGTTACTCCAATGGATGTTAGCCTTGTCATTATGGAAGGTAGTTCATTGTTGAGATTTTGTTCCTCCAATGGCTAGTATAGTCTTGTCATTATGGAAAGTAGTTTGTTATTGAGATTTTGATACTTCAAAGTATGGTAGCCTTGTCATTATGAAAGGTAGTTCGTTGTTGAGATTTTGTTACTCCATTGGATGGTAGGCTTGTCATTATGAAATGTAGTTGGTTGTTGAGATTTTGTTACTCCAATGCATGGTAGCCTTGTCATTATGGAAGGTAGTTCGTTGTCGAGATTTTGTTACTTTAATGGATGGTAGCCTTGTCATTGTGGAAGGTAGTTTATTGTTGAGATTTTGTAACTCTAATTGATGGTATCCGTGTCATTACGGAAGGTAGTTCATTATTGAGATTTTGTTTCTCCAATGGACGATAGCCTTGTCATTATGGAAGGTAGTTCATTTTTGAGATTTTATTACTCCAATGGATGGTAGCCTTGTCATTATGGAAGGTATTTCATTGTTGAGATTTTGTTAATCCAATGGATGGTAGTCTTGTCATTATGGAAGGTAGTTCATTGTTGAAATTTTGTTACTCCAATGGATGGTAGCCTCGTCATTATGGAAGGTAGTTCGTTGTTGATATTTGGTTACTCCAATGGATGGTAGCCTTGTCATTATAAAAGGTAGTTCATTATTGGGATTTTGTTACTCCAATGGATGGTAGCCTTGTTATTATGGAAGGTAGTTCATTTTTGAGATTTTGTTACTCCATTGGATGGTAGCCTTGTCATTATGAAAGGTAGTTCGTTGTTGAGATTTTTTTACTCCATTGTATGGTAGCTTTGTCATTATGGAAGGTAGTTCTTTGTTGGGATTTTGTTACTCCAATGGATGGTAGACTTGTCATTATGGAAGGTAGTTCAATGTTGAGATTTTGTTACTCCAATGGATTGTAGCCTTGTCAATATGGAAGGTAGTTCGTTGTTGAGATTTTGTTACTCCAATGGATGGTAGCCTTGTCATTATGGAAGGTAGTTCGTTGTTGAGACTTTTTTACTCCAATGGATGGTATCCTTGTCATTATGGATGGTAGTTCGTTGTTGAGATTTTGTTACTCCAATGGATGGTAACCTTGTCATTTTGGAAGGTAGTTCGTTGTTGAGATTTTTTTACTCCAATGGATTGTAGCCTTGTCAATATGGAAGGTATTCCATTGTTGATATTTTGTTACTCCAATAGATGGTAGCCTTGTTATTATGGAAGGTAGTTCATTTTTTAGATTTTGTTACTTAAATGGATGCTTGCCTTGTGATTATGGAAGGTAGTTCATTGTTGCGATTTTGTTACTCCAATGGATGGTAGTCTTGTCATTATGGAAGGTAGTTCGTTGTTGAAATCTTGTTACTCCAATGCATGGTAGCCTCGTCATTATGGAACGTAGTTCGTTGTTGAGATTTGGTTAATCCAGTGGATGGTAGCCTTGTCATTATGAAAGGTAGTTTGTTGTTGAGATTTTGTTACTCCATTAGATGGTAGGCTTGTCATTATGAAAGGTAGTTGGTTGTTGAGATTTTTTTACTCCAATGTATGGTAGACTTGTCATTGTGGAAGGTAGTTCATTGTTCAGATTTTGTTACTCCAATGGATGGTAGTCTTGTCATTATAGAAGGTAGTTCGTTGTTGAAATTTTGTTACTCCAATGGATGGTAGCCTCGTAATTATGGAAGGTAGTTCATTGTTGAGATTTTGTTAATCCAATGGATGGTAGTCTTGTCATTATGGAAGGTAGTTCATTGTTGAAATTTTGTTACTCCAATGGATGGTAGCCTCGTCATTATGGAAGGTAGTTCGTTGTTGATATTTGGTTACTCCAATGGATGGTAGCCTTGTCATTATAAAAGGTAGTTCATTATTGGGATTTTGTTACTCCAATGGATGGTAGCCTTGTTATTATGGAAGGTAGTTCATTTTTGAGATTTTGTTACTCCATTGGACGGTAGCCTTGTCATTATGAAAGGTAGTTCGTTGTTGAGATTTTTTTACTCCATTGTATGGTAGCTTTGTCATTATGGAAGGTAGTTCTTTGTTGGGATTTTGTTACTCCAATGGATGGTAGACTTGTCATTGTGGAAGGTAGTTCAATGTTGAGATTTTGTTACTCCAATGGATTGTAGCCTTGTCAATATGGGAGGTAGTTCGTTGTTGAGATTTTGTTACTCCAATGGATGGTAGCCTTGTCATTATGGAAGGTAGTTCGTTGTTGAGACTTTTTTACTCCAATGGATGGTATCCTTGTCATTATGGATGGTAGTTCGTTGTTGAGATTTTATTACTCCAATGGATGGTAGCCTTGTCATTTTGGAAGGTAGTTCGTTGTTGAGATTTTTTTACTCCAATGGATTGTAGCCTTGTCAATATGGAAGGTATTCCGTTGTTGAGATTTTGTTACTACAATAGATGGTAGCCTTGTTATTATGGAAGGTAGTTCATTTTTTAGATTTTGTTACTTAAATGGATGGTTGCCTTATCATTATGGAAGGTAGTTCATTGTTGCGATTTTGTTACTCCAATGGATGGTAGTCTTGTCATTATGCAAGGTAGTTCGTTGTTGAAATCTTGTTACTCCAATGCATGGTAGCCTCGTCATTATGGAAGGTAGTTCGTTGTTGAGATTTGGTTACTCCAGTGGATGGTAGCCTTGTCATTATGAAAGGTAGTTTGTTGTTGAGATTTTGTTACTCCATTAGATGGTAGGCTTGTCATTATGAAATGTAGTTGGTTGTTGAGATTTTTTTACTCCAATGTATGGTAGACTTGTCATTGTGGAAGGTAGTTCATTGTTCATATTTTGTTACTCCAATGGATGGTAGTCTTGTCATTATAGAAGGTAGTTCGTTGTTGAAATTTTGTTACTCCAATGGATGTTAGCCTCGTCATTATGGAAGGTAGTTTGTTGTTGAGATTTGGTTACTCCAATGGATGGTAGCCTTGTCATTATAAAGGGTAGTTCATTTTTGGGATTTTATTACTCCAATGGATGGTAGCCTTGTTATTATGGAAGGTAGTTAATTTTTTAGATTTTGTTACTTAAATGAATGGTTGCCTTGTCATTATGGAAGGTAGTTCATTGATGAGATTCTGTTACTCCAATGGATGGTAGCCTCGTCAATTTGGAAGGTAGTTCGTTGTTGAGATTTGGTTAATCCAATGGATGGTAGCGTTGTCATTATAAAAGGTAGTTCATTATTGGGATTTTGTTACTCCAATGGATGGTAGCCTTGTTATTATGGAAGGTAGTTCATTTTTGATATTTGGTTACTCCATTGGATGGTAGCCTTGTCATTATGAAAGGTAGTTCGTTGATGAGAATTTTTTAGTCCATTGTATGGTATCTTTGTCATTATGGAAGGTAGTTTGTTGTTGAGATTTTGTTACTCCAATGAATGGTAGACTTGTCATTGTGGAAGGTAGTTCGTTGTTGAGATTTAGTTACTCCAATGGATTGTAACCTTGTCAATATGGAAGGGAGTTCGTTGTTGAGATTTTATTACTCCAATGGATGGTATCCTTGTCATTATGGATGGTAGTTTGTTGTTGAGATTTTATTACTCCAATGGATGGTAGCCTTGTCATTTTGGAAGGTAGTTCGTTGTTGAGATTTTTTTACTCCATGGATGGTAGCCTTATCATAATGGAAGGTAGTTCGCTGTTTAGATTTTGTTACTCCAATTGATGGTATCCTTGTCATTACGGAAGGTAGTTCATTGTTGTGATTTTGTTACTCCAATGGATGTTAGCCTTGCCATTATGGAAGGTAGTTCGTTGTGGAGGTTTTGATACTCCAATGGCTGGTAGCCTTGTCATTATGGAAGGTAGTTCATTGTTGAGATTTTGTTATTCCAATGGCTAGTATAGTCTTGTCATTATGGAAAGTAGTATGTTGTTTAGATTTTGATACTTCAATGGATGGTAGCCTTGTCATTATGAAAGGTAGTTTGTTGTTGAGATTTTGTTAATCCATTGGATGGTAGGCTTGTCATTATGAAAGGTAGTTCATTGTTGAGATTTTGTTACTCCAATGGATGGTAGACTTGTCATTATGGAAGGTAGTTCGTTGTTCAAATTTTGTTACTCCAATGCATGGTAGCCTTGTCATTATGGAAGGTAGTTTGTTGTTGAGATTTTCTTACTTTAATGGATGGTAGCCTTGTCATTGTGGAAGGTAGTTTGTTTTTGAGATTTTGTAACTCTAATTGATGGTATCTGTGTCATTACGGAAGGTAGTTCATTATTGAGATTTTGTTTCTCCAATGGACGATAGCCTCGTCATTATGGAAGGTAGTTCATTTTTGAGATTTTGTTACTCCAATGGATGGTAGCCATGTCATTATGGAAGGTAGTTCATTGTTGAGATTTTGTTACTCCAATAGATGGTAGTCTAGTCATTATGGAAGGTAGTTCGTTGTTGAAATTTTGTTACTCCAATGGATGGTAGCCTCGTCATTATGGAAGGTAGTTCGTTGTTGAGATTTGGTTACTCCAATGGATGGTAGCCTTGTCATTATAAAAGGTAGTTCGTTATTGGGATTTTGTTCCTCTAATGGATGGTAGCCTTGTTATTATGGAAGGTAGTTCATTTTTGAGATTTTGTTACTCCGTTGGATGGTAGCCTTGTCATTATGAAAGGTAGTTCGTTGTTGAGATTTTGTTACTCCAATGAATGGTAGACTTGTCATTATGGAAGGTAGTTCGTTGTTGAGATTTTGTTACTCCAATGGATTGTAGCCTAGTCAATATGGAAAGTAGTTCGTTGTTGACATTTTGTTACTCCAATGGATGGTAGGCTTGTCATTAAGGAAGGTAGTTCGTTGTTGAGATTTTTTTACTCCAATGGATGGTATCCTTGTCATTATGGATGGTAGTTTGTTGTTGAGATTTTATTACACCAATGGATGGTAGCCTTGTCATTTTGGAAGGTAGTTCGTTGTTGAGATTTTTTTACTTCATGGATGGTAGCCTTATCATTATGGAAGGTAGTTTGTTGTTTAGATTTTGTTACTCCAATTGATGGTATCCTTGTCATTACGAAAGGTAGTTCATTGTTGAGATTTCGTTACTCCAATGGATGTTAGCGTTGCCATTATGGAAGGTAGTTCGTTGGGGAGGTTTTGTTACTCTAATGGCTGGTAGCCTTGTCTTTATGGAAGGTAGTTCATTGTTAAGATTTCGTTACTCGAATGGCTAGTATAGTCTTGTCATTATGGAAAGTAGTTTGTTGTTTAGCTTTTGATACTTCAATGGATGGTAGCCTTGTCATTATGAAAGGTAGTTCGTTGTTGAGATTTTGTTACTCCATTGGATGCTAGGCTTGTCATTATGAAAGGTAGTTGGTTGTTGAGATTTTTTTACTCCAATGTATGGTAGCTTTGTCATTATGGAAGGTAGTTCATTGTTGAAATTTTCTTACTCCAATGGATGGGAGACATGTCATTGTGGAAGGTAGTTTGTTGTTCAGATTTTGTTACTCCAATGCATGGTAGCCTTGTCATTATGGAATGTAGTTCGTTGTTGTGATTTTGTTACTTTAATGGATGGTAGCCTTGTCATTGTGGAAGGTAGTTTATTGTTGAGATTTAGTAACTCTAATTGATGGTATCCATGTCATTATGGAAGGTAGTTCATTATTGAGATTTTGTTTCTCCAATGGATGATAGCCTTGTCATTATGGAAGGTAGTACATTTTTGATATTTTGTTACTCCAATGGATGGTATTCTTGTCATTATGGAAGGTAGTTAATTATTGAGATTTTGTCACTCCAATGGATGGTAGTCTTGTCATTATGGAAGGTAGTTCGTTGTTGAAATTTTGTTACTCCAATGGATGGTAGCCTCGTCATTATGGAAGGTAGTTCGTTGTTGAGATTTGGTTACTCCAATGGATGGTAGCCTTGTCATTATAAAAGGTAGTTCGTTATTGGGATTTTGTTCCTCTAATGGATGGTAGCCTTGTTATTATGGAAGGTAGTTCATTTTTGAGATTTTGTTACTCCGTTGGATGGTAGCCTTGTCATTATGAAAGGTAGTTCGTTGTTGAGATTTTGTTACTCCAATGAATTGTAGACTTGTCATTATGGAAGGTAGTTCGTTGTTGAGATTTTGTTACTCCAATCGATTGTAGCCTTGTCAATATGGAAAGTAGTTCGTTGTTGACATTTTGTTACTCCAATGGATGGTAGGCTTGTCATTATGGAAGGTAGTTCGTTGTTGAGATTTTTTTACTCCAATGGATGGTATCCTTGTCATTATGGATGGTAGTTTGTTGTTGAGATTTTATTACACCAATGGATGGTAGCCTTGTCATTTTTGAAGGTAGTTCGTTGTTGAGATTCTTTTACTTCATGGATGGTAGCCTTATCATTATGGAAGGTAGTTTGTTGTTTAGATTTTGTTACTCCAATTGATGGTATCCTTGTCATTACGAAAGGTAGTTCATTGTTGAGATTTCGTTACTCCAATGGATGTTAGCCTTGCCATTATGGAAGGTAGTTCGTTGGGGAGGTTTTGTTACTCTAATGGCTGGTAGCCTTGTCTTTATGGAAGGTAGTTCATTGTTAAGATTTCGTTACTCCAATGGCTAGTATAGTCTTGTCATTATGGAAAGTAGTTTGTTGTTTAGCTTTTGATACTTCAAAGGATGGTAGCCTTGTCATTATGAAAGGTAGTTCGTTGTTGAGATTTTGTTACTCCATTGGATGCTAGGCTTGTCATTATGAAAGGTAGTTGGTTGTTGAGATTTTTTTACTCCAATGTATTGTAGCTTTGTCATTATGGAAGGTAGTTCATTGTTGATATTTTCTTACTCCAATGGATGGGAGACATGTCATTGTGGAAGGTAGTTTGTTGTTCAGATTTTGTTACTCCAATGCATGGTAGCCTTGTCATTATGGAAGGTAGTTCGTTGTTGAGATTTTGTTACTTTAATGGATGGTAGCCTTGTCATTGTGGATAGGAGTTTATTGTTGAGATTTAGTAACTCTAATTGATGGTATCCATGTCGTTACGGAAGGTAGTTCATTATTGAGATTTTGTTTCTCCAATGGATGATAGCCTTGTCATTATGGAAGGTAGTTCATTTTTGATATTTTGTTACTCCAATGGATGGTAGCCTTGTCATTATGGAAGGTAGTTAATTGTTGAGATTTTGTCACTCCAATGGATGGTAGTCTTGTCATTATGGAAGGTAGTTCGTTGTTGAAATTTTGTTACTCCAATGGATGGTAGCCTCGTCATTATGGAAGGTAGTTCATTGTTGAGATTTCGTTACTCCAATGGATGGTAGGCTTGTCATTATAAAAGGTAGTTCATTATAGGGATGTTGTCACTCCAATGGATGGTAGCCTTGTTATTATGGAAGGTAGTTCATTTTTGAGATTTTGTTACTCCGTTGGATGGTAGCCTTGTCATTATGAAAGGTAGTTCGTTGTTGAGATTTTTTTACTCCATTGTATGGTAGCTTTGTGATTATGGAAGGTAGTTCGTTGTTGAGATTTTGTTACTCCAATGGATGGTAGCCTTGTCATTATGGAAGGTAGTTCGTTGTTGAGATTTTTTTACTCCAATGGATGTTATCCTTGTCATTATGGATGGTAGTTTGTTGTTGAGATTTTATTACTCCAATGGATGGTAGCCTTATCATAATGGAAGGTAGTTCGTTGTTTAGATTTTGTTACTCCAATTGATGTTATCCTTGTCATTACGGAAGGTGGTTCATTGTTGAGATTTTGTTACTCCAATGGATGTTAGCCTTGACATTATGGAAGGTAGTTCGTTGTGGAGGTTTTGATACTCCAATGGCTGGTAACCTTGTCATTATGGAAGGTAGTTCATTTTGAGATTTTGTTACTGCAATGGCTAGTATAGTCTTGTCATTATGGAAAGTAGTTTGTTGTTGAGATTTTGTTACTCCAATGCATTGTAGCCTTGTCATTATGGAAGGTAGTTTGTTGTTCAGATTTTGTTACTCCAATGCATTGTAGCCTTGTCATTATGGAAGGTAGTTCGTTGTTGAGATTTTGTTACTCCAATGGATGGTAGCCTCGTCATTATGGAAGGTAGTTCTTTGTTGAGATTTGGTTACTCCAATGGATGGTAGCCTTGTCATTATAAAAGGTAGTTCGTTATTGGGATTTTGTTACTCCAATGGATGGTAGCCTTGTTATTATGGAAGGCTGATATTTTGTTACTCCGTTGGATGGTAGCCTTGTCATTATGAAAGGTAGTTCATTGTTGAGATTTTTTTACTCCATTGTATGGTAGCTTTGTCATTATGGAATGTAGTTCGTTGTTGAGATTTTGTTACTCCAATGGATGGTAGACTTTTCATTATGGAAGGTAGTTCGTTGTTGAGATTTTGTTACTCCAATGGATTGTAGCCTTGTCAATTTGGAAGGTAGTTCGTTGTTTACATTTTGTTACTCCAATGGATGGTAGCCTTGTCATTATGGAAGGTAGTTCGTTGTTGAGATTTTTTTACTCCAATGGATGGTATCCTTGTCATTATGGATGGTAGTTTGTTGTTTGAGATTTTATTACACCAATGGATGGTAGCCTTCTCATTTTGGAAGGTAGTTCGTTGTTGAGATTTTTTTACTCCAAGGATGGTAGCCTTATCAATATGGAAGGTAGTTTGTTGTTTATATTTTGTTACTCCAATTGATGGTATCCTTGTCATTACGAAAGGTAGTTCATTTTTGAGATTTCGTTACTCCAATGGATGTTAGCCTTGCCATCATGGAAGGTAGTTCGTTGGGGAGGTTTTATTACTCTAATGGCTGGTAGCCTTGTCATTATGGAAGGTAGTTCATTGTTGAGATTTTGTTACTCCAATGGATGGTAGCCTTGACATTATGGAAGGTAGTTCGTTGTGGAGGTTTTGATACTCCAATGGCTGGTAACCTTGTCATTATGGAAGGTAGTTCATTTTGAGATTTTGTTACTCCAATGGCTAGTATAGTCTTGTCATTATGGAAAGTAGTTTGTTGTTGAGATTTTGTTACTCCATTGGATGGTAGGCTTGTCATTATGAAAGGTAGTTGGTTGTTGAGATTTTTTTACTCCAATGTATGGTAGCTTTGTTATTTTGGAAGGTAGTTCGTTGTTGAGATTTTGTTACTCCAATGGATGGTAGACTTGTCATTATGGAAGGTAGTTTGTTGTTCAGATTTTGTTACTCCAATGCATGGTAGCCTTGTCATTATGGAAGGTAGTTCGTTGTTGAGATTTTGTTACTCCAATGGATGGTAGCCTCGTCATTATGGAAGGTAGTTCTTTGTTGAGATTTGGTTACTCCAATGGATGGTAGCCTTGTCATTATAAAAGGTAGTTCGTTATTGGGATTTTGTTACTCCAATGGATGGTAGCCTTGTTATTATGGAAGGTTGATATTTTGTTACTCTGTTGGATGGTAGCCTTGTCATTATGAAAGGTAGTTCATTGTTGAGATTTTTTTACTCCATTGTATGGTAGCTTTGTCATTATGGAAGGTAGTTCGTTGTTGAGATTTTGTTACTCCAATGGATGGTAGACTTTTCATTATGGAAGGTAGTTCGTTGTTGAGATTTTGTTACTCCAATGTATTGTAGCCTTGTCAATTTGGAAGGTAGTTCGTTGTTTACATTTTGTTACTCCAATGGATGGTAGCCTTGTCATTATGGAAGGTAGTTCGTTGTTGAGATTTTTTTACTCCAATGGATGGTATCCTTGTCATTATGGATGGTAGTTTGTTGTTTGAGATTTTATTACACCAATGGATGGTAGCCTTCTCATTTTGGAAGGTAGTTCGTTGTTGAGATTTTTTTACTCCAAGGATGGTAGCCTTATCAATATGGAAGGTAGTTTGTTGTTTATATTTTGTTACTCCAATTGATGGTATCCTTGTCATTACGAAAGGTAGTTCATTTTTGAGATTTCGTTACTCCAATGGATGTTAGCCTTGCCATCATGGAAGGTAGTTCGTTGGGGAGGTTTTATTACTCTAATGGCTGGTAGCCTTGTCATTATGGAAGGTAGTTCATTGTTGAGATTTTGTTACTCCAATGGATGGTAGACTTGTCATTATGGAAGGTAGTTCGTTGTTGATATTTTTTTACTCCAATGGATGGTATCCTTGTCATTATGGATGGTAGTTTGTTGTTGAGATTTTATTACTCCAATGGATGGTAGCCTTGTCATTTGGGAAGGTAGTTCGTTGTTGAGATTTTTTTACTTCATGGATGGTAGCCATATCATTATGGAAGGTAATTCGTTGTTGAGATTTTGTTACTCCAATTTATGGTATCCTTGTCATTACGGAAGGTAGTTCATTGTTGAGATTTTGTTACTCCAATGGATGTTAGCCTTGCCATTATGGAAGGTAGTTCGTTGTGGAGGTTTTGTTACTCCATTGGATGCTAGGCTTGTCATTATGAAAGGTAGTTGGTTGTTGAGATTTTTTTACTCCAATGTATGGTTGCTTTGTCATTATGGAAGGTAGTTCATTGTTGAGATTTTGTTACTCCAATGGATGGCGGACTTGTCATTGTGGAAGGTAGTTCGTTGTTCAGATTTTGTTACTCCAATGCATGGTAGCCTTATCATTATGGAAGGTAGTTCGTTGTTGAGATTTTGTTACTTTAATGGATGGTAGCCTTGTCATTATGGAAGGTAGTTTATTGTTCAGATTTAGTAACTCTAATTGATGGTATCCGTGTCATTACGGAAGGTAGTTCATTATTGAGATTTTGTTTCTCCAATGGATGATAGCCTTGTCATTATGGAAGGTAGTTCATTTTTGATATTTTGTTACTCCAATGGATGGTAGCCTTGTCATTATAGAAGGGAGTTAATTGTTGAGATTTTGTTACTCCAATGGATGGTAGTCTTGTCATTATGGAAGGTAGTTCGTTGTTGAAATTTTGTTACTCCAATGGATGGTAGCCTCGTCATTATGGAAGGTAGTTCGTTGTTGAGATTTGGTTACTCCAATGGATGGTATCCTTGTCACTATAAAAGGTAGTTCGTTATTGGGATTTTGTTACTCCAACGGATGGTAGCCTTGTTATTATGGAAGGAAGTTAATTTTTGAGATTTTGTTACTCAATTGGATGGTAGCCTTGTCAATATGAAAGGTAGTTCGTTGTTGAGATTTATTTACTCCATTTTATGGTAGCTTTGTCATTATGGAAGGTAGTCCGTTGTTGAGATTTTGTTACTCCAATGGATGGTAGACTTGTCATTGTGGAAGGTAGTTTGTTGTTAAGATTTTGTTACTCCAATGGATGGTAGTCTTATCATTATGGAAGGTAGTTCGTTGTTGAAATTTTGTTACTCCAATGGATGGTAGCCTCGTCATTATGGAAGGTAGTTCGTTGTTGAGATTTGGGTACTCCAATGGATGGTAGCCTTGTCATTATAAAAGGTAGTTCGTTATTGGGATTTTGTAACTCCAATGGATGGTAGCCTTGTTATTATGGAAGGTAGTTCATTTTTGAGATTTTGTTACTCCATTGGATGGTAGCCTTGTCATTATGAAAGGTCGTTCGTTGTTGAGATTTTTTTACTCCATTGTATGGTAGCTTTGTCATTATGGAAGGTAGTTCATTGTTGAGATTTTGTTACTCCAATGGATGGTAGACTTGTCATTATGGAAGGTAGTTCGTTGTTGATATTTTTTTACTCCAATGGATGGTATCCTTGTCATTATGGATGGTAGTTTGTTGTTGAGATTTTATTACTCCAATGGATGGTAGCCTTGTCATTTGGGAAGGTAGTTCGTTGTTGAGATTTTATTATTCCAATGGATGGTAGCCATATCATTATGGAAGGTAGTTCGTTGTTGAGATTTTGTTACTCCAATGGATGTTAGCCTTGCCATTATGGAAGGTAGTTCGTTGTGGAGGTTTTGTTACTCCATTAGATGCTAGGCTTGTCATTATGAAAGGTAGTTGGTTGTTGAGATTTTTTTACTCCAATGTATGGTTGCTTTGTCATTATGGAAGGTAGTTCATTGTTGAGATTTTGTTACTCCAATGGATGGCGGACTTGTCATTGTGGAAGGTAGTTCGTTGTTCAGATTTTGTTACTCCAATGCATGGTAGCCTTGTCATTATGGAAGGTAGTTCGTTGTTGAGATTTTGTTACTTTAATGGATGGTAGCCTTGTCATTATGGAAGGTAGTTTATTGTTCAGATTTAGTAACTCTAATTGATGGTATCCGTGTCATTACGGAAGGTAGTTCATTATTGAGATTTTGTTTCTCCAATGGATGGTAGCCTTGTCATTATGAAAGGTAGTTTGTTATTAGAATTTTGTTACTTCAATAGATGGTAGCCTTGTTATTATGGAAGGTAGTTCATTTTTGAGATGTTGTTACTCAATTGGATTGTAGCCTTGTCATTATGAAAGGTAGTTCATTGTTGAGATTTTTTTCCTCCATTGTACGGTAGCTTCTTTATTATGGAAGGTAGTTCGTTTTTGAGATTTTGTTACTCCAATGGATGGTGGACTTGTCATTGTGGAAGGTAGTTCGTTGTTGAGATTTTGTTACTCCAATGGATTGTAGCCTTGTCAATATGGAAGGTAGTTCGCTGTTGATATTTTATTACTCCAATGGATGGTAGCCTTGTCATTATGGAAGGTAGTTCATTGTTGAGATTTTTTTACTCCAATGGATGGTATCCTTTGTCATTATGGATGGTAGTTTGTTGTTGAGATATTATTACTCCAATGGATGGTAGCCTTGTCATTTTGGAAGGTAGTTCGTTGTTGAGATTTTTTTACTTCATGGATGGTAGCCATATCATTATGGAAGGTAGTTCGTTGTTGAGATTTTGTTACTCCAATTTATGGTATCCTTGTCATTATGGAAGGTAGTTCATTGTCGAGATTTTGTCACTCCAATGGATGTTAGCCTTGCCATTATGGAAGGTAGTTCGTTGTGGAGGTTTTGGTATTCCATTGGATGCAAGGCTTGTCATTATGAAAGGTAGTTGGTTGTTGAGATTTTTTTACTCCAATGTATGGTTGCTTTGTCATTATGGAAGGTAGTTCATTGTTGAGATTTTGTTACTCCAATGGATGGCAGACTTGTCATTGCGGAAGGTAGTTCGTTGTTCATATTTTGTTACTCCAATGCATGGTAGCCTTGTCATTATGGAAGGTAGTTCGTTGTTGAGATTTTGTTACTTTAATGGATGGTAGCCTTGTCATTGTGGAAGGTAGTTTATTGTTGAGATTTAGTAACTCTAATTGATGGTATCCGTGTCATTACGGAAGGTAGTTCATTATTGAGATTTTGTTTCTCCAATGGATGATAGCCTTGTCATTATGGAAGGTAGTTCATTTTTGATATTTTGTTACTCCAATGGATGGTAGCCTTGTCATTATGGAAGGGAGTTCATTGTTGAGATTTTGTTACTCCAATGGATGGTAGTCTTGTCATTATGGAAGGTAGTTCGTTGTTGAAATTTTGTTACTCCAATGGATGGTAGCCTCGTCATTATGGAAGGTAGTTCGTTGTTGAGATTTGGTTACTCCAATGGATGGTAGCCTTGCCATTATAAAAGGTAGTTCGTTATTTGGATTTTGTTACTCCAATGGATGGTAGCCTTGTTATTATGGAAGGTATTTCATTTTTGAGATTTTGTTACTCAATTGGATGGTAGCCTTGTCATTATGAAAGTTTGTTCGTTGTTGAGATTTTTTTACTCCATTGTATGGTAGCTTTGTCATTATGGAAGGTAGTTCGTTGTTGAGATTTTTTTACTCCATTGTATGGTAGCTTTGTCATTATGGAAGGTAGTTCGTTGTTGAGATTTTGTTACTCCATTGGATGGTAGACTTGTCATTATGGAAGGTAGTTTGTTGTTGAGATTTTTTTACTCCAATGGATGGTATCCTTGTCATTATGGATGGTAGTTTATTGTTGAGATTTTATTATTCCAATGGATGGTAGCCTTGTCATTTTGGAAGGTAGTTCGTTGTTGAGATTTTTTTACTCCAATAGATTGTAGCCTTGTCAATATGGAAGGTATTTCGTTGTTGAGATTTTGTTACTCCAATGGATGGTAGCCTTGTTATTATGGAAGGTAGTTCATTTTTTAGATTTTGTTACTCCATTGGATGGTAGGCTTGTCATTATGAAAGATAGTTCATTGTTGATATTTTGTTACTCCAATGGATGGTAGACTTGTCATTGTGGAAGGTAGTTCGTTGTTGAGATTTTGTTACTCTAATGGATGGTAGACTTGTCATTATGGAAGGTAGTTTGTTGTTGAGATTTTTTTACTCCAATGGATGGTATCCTTGTCATTATGGATGGTAGTTTGTTGTTGAGATTTTATTATTCCAATGGATGGTAGCCTTGTCATTTTGGAAGGTAGTTCGTTGTTGAGATTTTTTTACTCCAATAGATTGTAGCCTTGTCAATATGGAAGATATTTCGTTGTTGAGATTTTGTTACTCCAATGGATGGTAGCCTTGTTATTATGGAAGGTAGTTAATTTTTTAGATTTTGTTACTCCATTGGATGGTAGGCTTGTCATTATGAAAGATAGTTCGTTGTTGATATTTTGTTACTCCAATGGATGGTAGACTTGTCATTGTTGAAGGTAGTTCGTTGTTCAGATTTTGTTACTCCAATGGATGGTAGACTTGTCATTATGGAAGGTAGTTCGTTGTTGAGATTTTGTTACTTTAATGGATGGTAGCCTTGTCATTATGGAAGATAGTTCGTTGTTGAGATTTTGTTACTTTAATGGATGGTATCCGTGTCATTGTGGAAGGTAGTTTGTTGTTGAGATTTTGTAACTCTAATTGATGGTATCCGTGTCATTATGGAAGGTAGTTCATTATTGAGATTTTGTTTCTCCAATGGATGGTAGCCTTGTCATTATGAAAGGTAGTTCGTTATTAGAATTTTGTTACTTCAATAGATGGTAGCCTTGTTATTATGGAAGGTAGTTCATTTTTGAGATGTTGTTACTCCATTGGATGGTAGCCTTGTCATTATGAAAGGTAGTTAATTGTTGAGATTTTTTTACTCCATTGTACGGTAGCTTCTTTATTATGGAAGGTAGTTCGTTTTTGAGATTTTGTTACTCCAATGGATGGTGGACTTGTCATTGTGGAAGGTAGTTCGTTGTTGAGATTTTGTTACTCCAATGGATTGTAGCCTTGTCAATATGGAAGGTAGTTCGCTGTTGATATTTTATTACTCCAATGGATGGTAGCCTTGTCATTATGGAAGGTAGTTCATTGTTGAGATTTTTTTACTCCAATGGATGGTATCCTTTGTCATTATGGATGGTAGTTTGTTGTTGAGATATTATTACTCCAATGGATGGTAGCCTTGTAATTTTGGAAGGTAGTTCGTTGTTGAGACTTTTTTACTTCATGGATGGTAGCCATATCATTATGGAAGGTAGTTCGTTGTTGAGATTTTGTTACTCCAATTTATGGTATCCTTGTCATTATGGAAGGTAGTTCATTGTCGAGATTTTGTCACTCCAATGGATGTTAGCCTTGCCATTATGGAAGGTAGTTCGTTGTGGAGGTTTTGGTATTCCATTGGATGCAAGGCTTGTCATTATGAAAGGTAGTTGGTTGTTGAGATTTTTTTACTCCAATGTATGGTTGCTTTGTCATTATGGAAGGTAGTTCATTGTTGAGATTTTGTTACTCCAATGGATGGCAGACTTTTCATTGTGGAAGGTAGTTCGTTGTTCATATTTTGTTACTCCAATGCATGGTAGCCTTGTCATTATGGAATGTAGTTCGTTGTTGAGATTTTGTTACTTTAATGGATGGTAGCCTTGTCATTGTGGAAGGTAGTTTATTGTTGAGATTTAGTAACTCTAATTGATGGTATCCGTGTCATTATGAAAGGTAGTTCATTATTGAGATTTTGTTTCTCCAATGGATGATAGCCTTGTCATTATGGAAGGTAGTTCATTTTTGATATTTTGTTACTCCAATGGATGGTAGCCTTGTCATTATGGAAGGGAGTTCATTGTTGAGATTTTGTTACTCCAATGGATGGTAGTCTTGTCATTATGGAAGGTAGTTCGTTGTTGAAATTTTGTTACTCCATTGGATGGTAGCCTCGTCATTATGGAAGGTAGTTCGTTGTTGAGATTTGGTTACTCCAATGGATGGTAGCCTTGCCATTATAAAAGGTAGTTCGTTATTTGGATTTTGTTACTCCAATGGATGGTAGCCTTGTTATTATGGAAGGTAGTTCATTTTTGAGATTTTGTTACTCCATTGGATGGTAGCCTTGTCATTATGAAAGGTTGTTCGTTGTTGAGATTTTTTTACTCCATTGTATGGTAGCTTTGTCATTATGGAAGGTAGTTCGTTGTTGAGATTTTTTTACTCCATTGTATGGTAGCTTTGTCATTATGGAAGCTAGTTCGTTGTTGAGATTTTGTTACTCCAATGGATGGTAGACTTGTCATTATGGAAGGTAGTTTGTTGTTGAGATTTTTTTACTCCAATGGATGGTATCCTTGTCATTATGGATGGTAGTTTGTTGTTGAGATTTTATTATTCCAATGGATGGTAGCCTTGTCATTTTGGAAGGTAGTTCGTTGTTGAGATTTTTTAACTCCAATAGATTGTAGCCTTGTCAATATGGAAGGTATTTCGTTGTTGAGATTTTGGTACTCCAATGGATGGTAGCCTTGTTATTACGGAAGGTAGTTCTTTTTTTAGATTTTGTTACTCCATTGGATGGTAGGCTTGTCATTATGAAAGATAGTTCGTTGTTGATATTTTGTTACTCCAATGGATGGTAGACTTGTCATTGTGGAAGGTAGTTCGTTGTTCAGATTTTGTTACTCCAATGGATGGTAGACTTGTCATTATGGAAGGTAGTTCGTTGTTGAGATTTTGTTACTTTAATGGATGGTAGCCTTGTCATTATGGAAGATAGTTCGTTGTTGAGATTTTGTTACTTTAATGGATGGTATCCGTGTCATTGTGGAAGGTAGTTTGTTGTTGAGATTTTGTAACTCTAATTGATGGTATCCGTGTCATTACGGAAGGTAGTTCATTATTGAGATTTTGTTTCTCCAATGGAGGGTAGCCTTGTCATTATGAAAGGTAGTTCGTTATTAGAATTTTGTTACTTCAATAGATGGTAGCCTTGTTATTATGGAAGGTAGTTCATTTTTGAGATGTTGTTACTCTATTGGATGGTAGCCTTGTCATTATGAAAGGTAGTTCATTGTTGAGATTTTTTTACTCCATTGTACGGTAGCTTCTTTATTATGGAAGGTAGTTCGTTTTTGAGATTTTGTTACTCCAATGGATGGTGGACTTGTCATTGTGGAAGGTAGTTCGTTGTTGAGATTTTGTTACTCCAATGGATTGTAGCCTTGTCAATATGGAAGGTAGTTCGCTGTTGATATTTTATTACTCCAATGGATGGTAGCCTTGTCATTATGGAAGGTAGTTCATTGTTGAGATTTTTTTATTCCAATGGATGGTATCCTTTGTCATTATGGATGGTAGTTTGTTGTTGAGATATTATTACTCCAATGGATGGTAGCCTTGTCATTTTGGAAGGTAGTTCGTTGTTGAGATTTTTTTACTTCATGGATGGTAGCCATATCATTATGGAAGGTAGTTCGTTGTTGAGATTTTATTACTCCAATTTATGGTATCCTTGTCATTATGGAAGGTAGTTCATTGTCGAGATTTTGTCACTCCAATGGATGTTAGCCTTGCAATTATGGAAGGTAGTTCGTTGTGGAGGTTTTGGTACTCCATTGGATGCAAGGCTTGTCATTATGAAAGGTAGTTGGTTGTTGAGATTTTTTTACTCCAATGGATGGTATCCTTGTCATTATGGATGGTAGTTTGTTGTTGAGATTTTATTATTCCAATGGATGGTAGCCTTGTCATTTTGGAAGGTAGTTCGTTGTTGAGATTTTTTTACTCCAATAGATTGTAGCCTTGTCAATATGGAAGGTATTTCGTTGTTGAGATTTTGTTACTCCAATGGATGGTAGCCTTGTTATTATGGAAGGTAGTTCATTTTTTAGATTTTGTTACTCCATTGGATGGTAGGCTTGTCATTATGAAAGATAGTTCGTTGTTGATATTTTGTTACTCCAATGGATGGTAGACTTGTCATTGTGGACGGTAGTTCGTTGTTCAGATTTTGTTACTCCAATGGATGGTAGACTTGTCATTATGGAAGGTAGTTCGTTGTTGAGATTTTGTTACTTTAATGGATGGTAGCCTTGTCATTATGGAAGATAGTTCGTTGTTGAGATTTTGTTACTTTAATGGATGGTATCCGTGTCATTGTGGAAGGTAGTTTGTTGTTGAGATTTTGTAATCTAATTGATGGTATCCGTGTCATTACAGAAGGTAGTTCATTATTGAGATTTTGTTTCTCCAATGGATGGTAGCCTTGTCATTATGAAAGGTAGTTCGTTATTAGAATTTTGTTACTTCAATAGATGGTAGCCTTGTTATTATGGAAGGTAGTTCATTTTTGAGATGTTGTTACTCCATTGGATGGTAGCCTTGTCATTATGAAAGGTAGTTCATTGTTGAGATTTTTTTACTCCATTGTACGGTAGCTTCTTTATTATGGAAGGTAGTTCGTTTTTGAGATTTTGTTACTCCAATGGATGGTGGACTTGTCAATATGGAAGGTAGTTCGCTGTTGATATTTTATTACTCCAATGGATGGTAGCCTTGTCATTATGGAAGGTAGTTCATTGTTGAGATTTTTTTACTCCAATGGATGGTATCCTTTGTCATTATGGATGGTAGTTTGTTGTTGAGATATTATTACTCCAATGGATGGTAGACTTGTCATTATGGAAGGTAGTTTGTTGTTGAGATTTTTTTACTCCAATGGATGGTATCCTTGTCATTATGGATGGTAGTTTGTTGTTGAGATTTTATTATTCCAATGGATGGTAGCCTTGTCATTTTGGAAGGTAGTTCGTTGTTGAGATTTTTTAACTCCAATAGATTGTAGCCTTGTCAATATGGAAGGTATTTCGTTGTTGAGATTTTGTTACTCCAATGGATGGTAACTTTGTTATTATGGAAGGTAGTTCATTTTTTAGATTTTGTTACTCCATTGGATGGTAGGCTTGTCATTATGAAAGATAGTTCGTTGTTGATATTTTGTTACTCCAATGGATGGTAGACTTGTCATTGTGGAAGGTAGTTCGTTGTTCAGATTTTGTTACTCCAATGGATGGTAGACTTGTCATTATGGAAGGTAGTTCGTTGTTGAGATTTTGTTACTTTAATGGATGGTAGCCTTGTCATTATGGAAGATAGTTCGTTGTTGAGATTTTGTTACTTTAATGGACGGTAGCCTTGTCATTATGGAAGGTAGTTCGTTGTTGAGATTTTGTTACTTTAATGGATTGTATCCGTGTCATTGTGGAAGGTAGTTTGTTGTTGAGATTTTGTAACTCTAATTGATGGTATCAGTATCATTACGGAAGGTAGTTCATTATTGAGATTTTGTTTCTCCAATGGATGATAGCCTTGTCATGATGGAAGGTAGTTCGTTGTTGAGATTTTGTTACTCCATTGGATGGTAGGCTTGTCATTATGAAAGGTAGTTGGTTGTTGAGATTTTTTTACTCCAATGTATGGTAGCTTTGTTATTATGGAAGGTAGTTTGTTGTTGAGATTTTGTTACTCCAATGGATGGTAGTCTTATCATTTTGGAAGGTAGTTCGTTGTTGAAATTTTGTTACTCCAATGGATGGTAGCCTCATCATTATGGAAGGTAGTTCATTGTTGAGATTTGGTTACTCCAATGGATGGTAGCCTTGTCATTATAAAAGGTAGTTCGTTATTGGGATTTTGTTACTCCAATAGATGGTAGCCTTGTTATTATTGAAGGTAGTTCATTTTTGAGATTTTGTTACTCCATTGGACTGTAGCCTTGTCATTATGAAAGGTAGTTCGTTGTTGAGTTTTTTTTACTCCATTGTACGGTAGCTTTGTCATTATGGAAGGTAGTTCGTTGTTGAGATTTTGTTACTCCAATGGATGGTGGACTTGTCATTGTGGAAGGTAGTTGTTGTTGAGATTTTGTTACTCCAATGGATTGTAGCCTTGTCAATATGGAAGGTAGTTTGTTATTGAGATTTTGTTACTCCAATGGATGGTAGCCTTGTCATTATGGAAGGTAGTTCATTTTTGATATTTTGTTACTCCAATGGATGGTAGCCTTGTCATTATGAAAGGTAGTTCGTTGTTGAGATTTTTTTACTCCAATGGATGGTAGCATTGTCATTATGGAAGGTAGTTCGTTGTTGAGATTTTGTTACTCCAATGGATGGTAGACATGTCATTGTGGAAGGTAATTTGTTTTTGAGATTTTGTTACTCCAATGGACTGTAGCCTTGTTAATATCGAAGGTAGTTCGTTGTTGAGATTTTGTTACTCCAATGGATGGTAGTTTGTTGTTGAGATTTTATTACTCCAATGGATGGTAGTCTTGTCATTTTTGAAGGTAGTTCGTTGTTGAGATTTTTTTACTCCATGGATGGTATGCTTATCATTATGGAAAGTAGTTCGTTGTTGAGATTTTGTTACTTCAATTGATGGTATCCTTGTCATTACGGAAGGTAGTTCATTGTTAAGATTTTGTTACTCCAATGGATGTTAGCCTTGCCATTATGGAAGGTAGTTCATTGTGGAGGTTTTGTTACTCCAATGGCTAGTATAGTCTTGTCATTATGTAAAGTAGTTTGTTGTTGAGATTTTGTTACTCCAATGGATGGTAGCCTTGTCATTATGAAAGGCAGTTCGTTGTTGAGATTTTGTTATTCCATTGGATGGTAGTCTTGTCATTATGAAAGGTAGTTGGTTGTTGAGATTTTTTTACTCCAATGTATGGTAGATTTGTCATTATGCAAGGTAGTTCGTTATTGAGATTTTGTTACTCCAATGGATGGTAGACTTGTCATTATGGAAGGTAGTTCGTTGTTCAGATTTTGTTACTCCAATGCATGGTAGCCTTGTCATTATGGAAGGTAGTTTGTTGTTGAGATTTTGTTACTTTAATGGATGGTAGCCTTGTCATTGTGGAAGGTAGTTTGTTGTTGAGATTTGGTTACTCCAATGGATGGTAGCCTTGTCATTATAAAAGGTAGTTCATTATTGGGATTTTGTTACTCCAATGGATGGTAGCCTTGTTATTATGGAAGGTAGTTCATTTTTAAGATTTTGTTACTCCATTGAATGGTAGCCTTGTCATTATGAAAGGTAGTTCGTTGTTAAGATTTTTTTACTCCATTGTATGGTAGCTTTGTCATTATGGAAGGTAGTTTGTTGTTGAGATTTTGTTACTCCAATGGATGGTAGACTTGTCATTGTGGAAGGTAGTTCGTTGTTGAAATTTTGTTACTCCAATGGATGGTAGTCTTGTCATTATGGAGGTAGTTCATTGTTGAAATTTTCTTACTCCAATGGATGGTAGCCTCGTCATTATAAGAAGGTAGTTCGTTGTTGAGATTTGGTTACTCCAATGGATGGTAGGCTTGTCATTATACAAGGTAGTTCGTTATTGGGATTTTGTTACTCCAATGGATGGTAGCCTTGTAATTATGGAAGGTAGTTCATTTTTGAGATTTTTTTACTCCATTGGATGGTAGACTTGTCATTATGAAAGGTAGTTCATTGTTGAGATTTTTTTACTCCATTGTATGGTAGCTTTGTCATTATGGAAGGTAGTTCATTGTTAAGATTTTGTTACTCCAATGAATGGTAGATTTGTCATTATGCAAGGTAGTTCGTTGTTGAGATTTATTTACTCCAATGGATGGTATCCTTGTCATTATGGATGGTAGTTTGTTGTTGAGATTTTATTATTCCAATGGATGGTAGCTTTGTCATTTTGGAAGGTAGTTCGTTGTTGAGATTTTGTTACTTTAATGGATGGTAGCCTTGTCATTGTGGAAGGTAGTTTGTTGTTGAGATTTGGTTACTCCAATGGATGGTAGCCTTGTCATTATAAAAGGTAGTTCATTATTGGGATTTTGTTACTCCAATGGATGGTAGCCTTGTTATTATGGAAGGTAGTTCATTTTTGAGATTTTGTTACTCCATTGAATGGTAGCCTTGTCATTATGAAAGGTAGTTCGTTGTTAAGATTTTTTTACTCCATTGTATGGTAGCTTTGTCATTATGGAAGGTAGTTTGTTGTTGAGATTTTGTTACTCCAATGGATGGTAGACTTGTCATTGTGGAAGGTAGTTCGTTGTTGAAATTTTGTTACTCCAATGGATGGTAGTCTTGTCATTATGGAGGTAGTTCATTGTTGAAATTTTCTTACTCCAATGGATGGTAGCCTCGTCATTATAGAAGGTAGTTCGTTGTTGAGATTTGGTTACTCCAATGGATGGTAGGCTTGTCATTATACAAGGTAGTTCGTTATTGGGATTTTGTTACTCCAATGGATGGTAGCCTTGTAATTATGGAAGGTAGTTCATTTTTGAGATTTTTTTACTCCATTGGATGGTAGACTTGTCATTATGAAAGGTAGTTCATTGTTGAGATTTTTTTACTCCATTGTATGGTAGCTTTGTCATTATGGAAGGTAGTTCATTGTTAAGATTTTGTTACTCCAATGAATGGTAGACTTGTCATTATGGAAGGTAGTTCGTTGTTGAGATTTATTTACTCCAATGGATGGTATCCTTGTCATTATGGATGGTAGTTTGTTGTTGAGATTTTATTATTCCAATGGATGGTAGCTTTGTCATTTTGGAAGGTAGTTCGTTGTTGAGATTTTTTTACTCCAATGGATTGTAGCCTTGTCAATATGGAAGGTATTTCTTTGTTGAGATTTTGTTACTCCAATGGATGGTAGCCTTGTTATTATGGAAGGTAGTACATTTTTTAGATTTTGTTACTCCATTGGATGGTAGGCTTGTCATTGTGAAAGATAGTTCGTTGTTGATATTTTGTTACTCCAATGGATGGTAGACTTGTCATTGTTGAAGGTAGTTCGTTGTTCATATTTTGTTACTCCAATGGATGGTAGACTTGTCATTATGGAAGGTAGTTCTTTGTTGAGATTTTGTTACTTTAATGGATGGTAGCCTTGTCATTATGGAAGGTAGTTCGTTGTTAAGATTTTGTTACTTTAATGGATTGTATCCGTGTCATTGTGGAAGGTAGTTTGTTGTTGAGATTTTGTAACTCTAATTGATGGTATCAGTGTCATTACGGAAGGTAGTTCATTATTGAGATTTTGTTTCTCCAATGGATGATAGCCTTGTCATGATGGAAGGTAGTTCGTTGTTGAGATTTTGTTACTCCATTGGATGGTAGGCTTGTCATTATGAAAGGTAGTTGGATATTGAGATTTTTTTACTCCAATGTATGGTAGCTTTGTCATTATGGAAGGTAGTTCGTTATTGAGATTTTGTTACTCCAATGGATGGTAGTCTTATCATTATGGAAGGTAGTTCGTTGTTGAAATTTTGTAACTCCAATGGATGGTAGCCTCATCATTACGGAAGGTAGTTCATTGTTGAGATTTGGTTACTCCAATGGATGGTAGCCTTGTCATTATAAAAGGTAGTTCGTTATTGGGATTTTGTTACTCCAATAGATGGTAGCCTTGTTATTATTGAAGGTTGTTCATTTTTGAGATTTTGTTACTCCATTGGATTGTAGCATTGTCATTATGAAAGGTAGTTCGTTGTTGAGATTTTTATACTCCATTGTACGGTAGCTTTGTCATTATGGAAGGTAGTTCGTTGTTGAGATTTTGTTACTCCAAAGGATGGTAGACTTGTCATTGTGGAAGGTAGTTGTTGTTGAGATTTTGTTACTCCAATGGATTGTAGCCTTGTCAATATGGAAGGTAGTTTGTTATTGAGATTTTGTTACTCCAATGGATGGTAGCCTTGTCATTATGGAAGGTAGTTCATTTTTGATATTTTGTTACTCCAATGGATGGTAGCCTTGTCATTATGAAAGGTAGTTCGTTGTTGAGATTTTTTTACTCCAATGGATGGTAGAATTGTCATTATGGAAGGTAGTTCGTTGTTCATATTTTGTTACTCCAATGGATGTTAGACATGTCATTGTCGAAGGTAATTTGTTTTTGAGATTTTGTTACTCCAATGGATTGTAGCCTTGTTAATGGATGGTAGCGTTGTCATTATGGAAGGTAGTTCGTTGTTGAGATTTTGTTACTTTAATGGATTGTATCCGTGTCATTGTGGAAGGTAGTTTGTTGTTGAGATTTTGTAACTCTAATTGATGGTATCAGTGTCATTACGGAAGGTAGTTCATTATTGAGATTTTGTTTCTCCAATGGATGATAGCCTTGTCATGATGGAAGGTAGTTCGTTGTTGAGATTTTGTTACTCCATTGGATGGTAGGCTTGTCATTATGAAAGGTAGTTGGTTGTTGATATTTTTTTACTCCAATGTATGGTAGCTTTGTCATTATGGAAGGTAGTTCGTTGTTGAGATTTTGTTACTCCAATGGATGGTAGTCTTATCATTATGGAAGGTAGTTCGTTGTTGAAATTTTGTAACTCCAATGGATGGTAGCCTCATCATTATGGAAGGTAGTTCATTGTTGAGATTTGGTTACTCCAATGGATGGTAGCCTTGTCATTATAAAAGGTAGTTCGTTATTGGGATTTTGTTACTCCAATAGATGGTAGCCTTGTTATTTTTGAAGGTAGTTCATTTTTGAGATTTTGTTACTCCATTGGATTGTAGCCTTGTCATTATGAAAGGTAGTTCGTTGTTGAGATTTTTATACTCCATTGTACGGTAGCTTTGTCATTATGGAAGGTAGTTCGTTGTTGAGATTTTGTTACTCCAAAGGATGGTAGACTTGTCATTGTGGAAGGTAGTTGTTGTTGAGATTTTGTTACTCCAATGGATTGTAGCCTTGTCAATATGGAAGGTAGTTTGTTATTGAGATTTTGTTACTCCAATGGATGGTAGCCTTGTCATTATGGAAGGTAGTTCGTTGTTGAGATTTTTTTACTCCAATGGATGGTATCCTTGTCATTATGGATGGTAGTTTGTTGTTGAGATTTTATTACTCCAATGGATGGTAGCCTTGTCATTTTGGAAGGTAGTTCGTTGTTGAGATTTTTTTACTCCATGGATGGTAGCCATATCATTATGGAAGGTAGTTCGTTGTTGAGATTTTGTTACTCCAATTTATGGTATCCTTGTCATTACAGAAGGTAGTTCATTGTTGAGATTTTGTTACTCCAATAGATGTTAGCCTTGCCATTATGGAAGGTAGTTCGTTGTGGAGGTTTTGTTACTCCAATGGATGGTAGCCTTGTCATTATGGAAGGTTGTTCATTGTTGAGATTTTGTTACTCCAATGGCTAGTATAGTCTTGTCATTATGGAAAGTAGTTTGTTGTTGAGATTTTGTTACTCCAATGGATGGGAGCCTTGTCATTATGAAAGGTAGTTCGTTGTTGAGATTTTGTTACTTTAATGGATTGTAGCCTTGTCATTATGGAAGGTAGTTCATTGTTGAGATTTTGGTACTCCAATGGATGATAGTCTTGTCATTATGGAAGGTAGTTCGTTGTTGAAATTTTGTTACTCCAATGGATGGTAGCCTCATCATTATGGAAGGTAGTTCATTGTTGAGATTTGGTTACTCCAATGGATGGTAGCCTTGTCATTATAAAAGGTAGTTCGTTATTAGGATTTTGTTACTCCAATAGATGGTATCCTTGTTATTATGGAAGGTAGTTCATTTTTGAGATTTTGTTACTCCATTGGATGGTAGCCTTGTCATTATGAAAGGTAGTTCATTGTTGAGATTTTTTTACTCAAATGAATGGTAGACTTGTCATTATGGAAGTTAGTTCGTAGTTGAGATTTTGTTACTCCAATGGATTGTAGCCTTTTCAATATGGATTGTAGTTCGTTGTTGAGATTTTGTTACTCCAATGGATGGTAGCCTTATCATTATAGAAGGTAGTTCGTTGTTGAGATTTTTATACTCCAATGGATGGTATCCTTGTCATTATGGATGGTAGTTTGTTGTTAAGATTTTATTACTCCAATGGATGGTAGCCTTGTCATTTTGGAAGGCAGTTTGTTGTTGAGATTTTTTTACTCCATGGATGGTAGCCTTATCATTATGGAAGGTAGTTCGTTGTTGAAATTTTTTTACTCCAATTGATGGTATCCTCATCATTACGGAAGGTAGTTCATTGTTGAGATTTTGTTACTCCAATGGATGTTAGCCTTGCCATTATGGAAGGTAGTTCATTGTTGAGATTTTGTTACTACAACGGCTAGTATAGTCTTGTCATTATGGAAAGTAGCTTGTTGTTGAGATTTTGTTACTCCAATGGATGGTAGCCTTGTCATTATGAAAGGTAGTTGGTTGTTGAGATTTTGTTACTCCATTGGATGGTAGGCTTGTCATTATGAAAGGTAGTTGGTTGTTGAGATTTTTTTACTCCAATGTATGGTAGCTTTGTCATTATGGAAGGTAGTTCGTTGTTGAGATTTTGTTACTCCAATGGATGGTAGACTTGTACATGTGAAAGGTAGTTCGTTGTTCAGATTTTGTTACTCCAATGCATGGTAGCCTTGTCTTTATGGAGGGTAGTTTTTTGTTGAGATTTTGTAACTCTAATTGATGGTATCCGTGTCATTACGGAAGGTAGTTCATTATTGAGATTTTGTTTCTCCAATGGATGATAGCCTTGTCATTATGGAAGGTAGTTCATTTTTGAGATTTTGTTACTCCAATGTATGGTAGCCTTGTCATTATGGAAGGTAGTTCATTGTTGAGATTTTGTTACTCCAAAGGATGGTAGTCTTGTCATTATGGAAGGTAGTTCCTTGTTGAAATTTTGTTACTCCAATGGATGGTAGCCTCGTCATTATGGAAGGTAGTTCGTTGTTGAGATATGGTTACTCCAATGGATGGTAGCCTTGTCATTATAAAAGGTAGTTCATTATTGGGATTTTGTTACTCCAATGGATGGCAGCCTTGTTATTATGGAAGGTAGTTCATTTTTGAGATTTTGTTACTCCTTTGGATGGTAGCCTTGTCATTATGAAAGGTAGTTTGTTGTTGAGATTTTTTTACTCCATTATATTGTAGCTTTGTCATTATGGAAGGTAGTTCATTTTTGAGATTTTGTTACTCCAATGGATGGTAGACTTCTCATTGTGGAAGGTAGTTCGTTGTTGAGATTTTGTTACTCTAATGGATGGTAGCCTTGTCATTATGGAAGGTAGTTCGTTGTTGAGATTTTTTTACTCCAATGGATGGTATCCTTGTGATTATGGATGGTAGTTCGTTGTTGAGATTTTATTACTACAATGGATGGTAGCCTTGTCATTTTGGAAGGTAGTTCGTTGTTGAGATTTTCTTACTCCAATGGATTGTAGCCTTGTCAATATGGAATGTATTTTGTTGTTGAGATTTTGTTACTCCAATGGATGGTAACCTTGTTATTATGGAAGGTAGTTCAATTTTTAGATTTCGTTACTTAAATGGATGGTTGGCTTGTCATTATGGAAGGTAGTTCATTGTTGAGATTTTGTTACTCCAATGGATGGTAGTCTTGTCATAATGGAAGGTAGTTCGTCATTGAAATTTTGTTATTCCAATGGATGGTAGCCTCGTCATTATGGAAGGTAGTTCGTTGTTGAGATTTGGTTACTCCAATGGATGGTAGCCTTGTCATTATAAAATGTAGTTCATTATTGGGATTTATTTACTCCAATGGATGGTAGCCTTGTTATTATGGAAGGTAGTTCATTTTTGAGATTTTGTTACTCCATTGGATGGTAGCCTTGTCATTATGAAAGGTAGTTCGTTGTTGAGATTTTTTTACTCCACTGCATGGTAGCTTTGTCATTATGGAAGGTAGTTCGTTGTTGAGATTTTATTACTCCAATGGATGGTAGACTTGTCATTGTGGAAGGTAGTTCGTTGTTGAGATTTTGTTACTCCAATGGATTGTAGCCTTGTCATTATGGAAGGTAGTTCGTTGTTTAGATTTTGTTACTCCAATGGATGGTAGCCTTTTCGTTATAGAAGGTAGTTCGTTGTTGAGATTTTTTTACTCCAATGGATGGTATCCTTGTCATTATGGAAGGTAGTTCGTTGTTGAGATTTTATTACTCCAATGGATGGTAGCCTTCTCATTTTGGAAGGTAGTTCAATTTTTAGATTTTGTTACTTAAATGGATGGTAGCCTCGTCATTATGGAAGGTAGTTCGTTGTTGAGATTTGGTTACTCCATGGATGGTAGCCTTGTCATTATAAAAGGTAGTTCATTATTGGGATTTTGTTACTCCAATGGATGGTAGCCTTGTCACTATGAAAGGTAGTTCATTGTTGATATTTTTTTACTCCATTGCATAGTAGCTTTGTCATTATGGAAGGTAGTTCGTTGTTGAGATTTTGTTACTCCAATGGATGGTAGACTTGTCATTATGGAAGGTAGTTCGTCGTTGAGATTTTGTTACTCCAATGGATTGTAGCCTTGTCATTATGGAAGGTAGTTCGTTGTTGAGATTTTGTTACTCCAATGGATGGTAGCCTTGTCATTATGGAAGGTAGTTCATTGTTGCGATTTTTTTACTCCAATGGATGGTATCCTTGTCATTATGGATGGTAGTTCGTTGTTGAGATTTTATTACTCCAATGGATGGCAGCCTTGTCATTTTGGAAGGTAGTTCGTTGTTGAGATTTTTTTACTCCAATGGATTGTAGCCTTGTCAATATGGAATGTATTTCGTTGTTGAGATTTTGTTACTCCAATGGATGGTAGCCTTGTTATTATGGATGGTAGTTCAATTTTTAGATTTTGTTACTTAAATGGATGGTTTCCTTGTCATTATAGAAGGTAGTTCATTGTTGAGATTTTGTTACTCCAATGGATGGTAGTCTTGTCATTATGGAAGGTAGTTCGTTGTTGAAATTTTGTTATTCCAATGGATGGTAGCCTCGTCATTATGGAAGGTAGTTCATTGTTCAGATTTGGTTACTCCAATGGATGGTAGCCTTGTCATTATAAAAGGTAGTTCATTTTTGATATTTTGTTAATCCATTGGATGGTAGCCTTGTCATTATGAAAGGTAGTTCGTTGTTGAGATTTTTTTCCTCCATTGTATGGTAGCTTTGTCATTATGGAAGGTAGTTCGTTGTTTAAATTTTGTTACTCCAATGGATGGTAGACTTTTCATTATGGAAGGTAGTTCGTTGTTGAGATTTTTCTACTGCAATGGACGGTAGTCTTGTCATTATGGAAGATAGTTCGCTGTTGATATTTTTTTAATCCAATGGATGGTATACTTGTCATTATGGATGGTAGTTGTTGTTGAGATTTTATTTTTCTAATGAATGGTAGCCTTGTTATTTTGGAAGGTAGTTCGTTGTTGAGATTTTTTTACTCCATGGATGGTAGCATTATCATTATGGAAGGTAGTTCGTTGTTGAGATTTTGTTACTCCAATGGATGGTAGCCTTGTCGTTACGGAAGGTAGTTCGTTGTTGAGATTTTGTTATTTCAATGGATGTTAGCCTTGCCATTATGGAAGGTAGTTCTTCGTGGAGGTTTTGTTACTCCAATGGCTGGTAGCCTTGTCATTATGGAAGGTAGTTCATTATTGATATTTTGTTACTCCAATTGCTAGTATAGTCTTTTCATTATGGAAATTAGTTTGTTGTTGAGATTTTGTTACTCCAATGGATGGTAGCCTTGTCATTATGAAAGGTAGTTCGTTGTTGAGATTTTTTTACTCCAACGTATGGTAGCTTTGTCATCATGGAAGGTAGTTCGTTGTTGAGATTTTGTTACTCCAATGGATGGTAGACTTGTCATTGTGGAAGGTAGTTCATTGTTCAAATTTTGTTACTCCAATGCATGGTAGCCTTGTCATTACGGAAGGTAGTTCATTGTTGAGATTTTGTTACTTTAATGGATGGTAGCCTTGTCATTGTGGAAGGTAGTTCGTTGTTGAGATTTTGTTACTCCAATGGATTATAGCCTTGTCAATATGGAAGGTAGTTTGTTGTTCAGATTTTGTTACTCCAATGGATGGTAGCCTTGTAATTATTTAACGTAGTTTGTTGTTGAGATTTTGTTACTCCAATGGATGGTAGCCTTGTCATTATGGATGGTAGTTTGTTTTTGAGATTTTATTACTCCAATGGATGGTAGCCTTGTCATTATGGAAGGTAGTTCATTGTTGAGATTTTGTTACTCTAATGGATGGTAGCCTTGTCATTACGAAAGGTAGTTCATTGTTGAGATTTTGTTACTCCAATGGTTGGTAGCCATATCATTATGGAAGGTAGTTCATTGTTGAGATTTTGTTACTCCAATGGATGGTAGCCTTGTCATTTTGGAAGGAAGTTCGTTATTAGGATTTTGTTATTCCAATGGATGGTAGCCTCGTCATTATGGAAGGTAGTTCGTTGTTGAGATTTGGTTACTCCAATGGATGGTAGCCTTGTCATTATAAAAGGTAGTTCATTATTGGGATTTTGTTACTCCATTGGATGGTAGCCTTGTTATTATGGAAGGTAGTTCATTTTTGTAATTTTGTTACTCCATTGGATGGTAGTCTTGTCACTATGAAAGGTAGTTCATTGTTGAGATTTTTTTACTCCATTGCATGGTAGCTTCGTCATAATGGAAGGTAGTTCGTTGTTAAGATTATGTTACTCCAATGGATGGTAGACTTGTCATTATGGAAGGTAGTTCGTTGTTGAGATTTTGTTACTCTAATGGATTGTAGCCTTGTCATTATGGAAGGTAGTTCGTTGTTCAGATTTTGTTACTCCAATGGATGGTAGCCTTGTCATTATGGAAGGTAGTTCGTTGTTGAGATTTTTTTACTCCAACGGATGGTATCCTTGTCATTATGGATGGCAGTTTGTTGTTAAGATTTTATTACTCCAATGGATGGCAGCCTTGTCATTTTGGAAGGTAGTTCGTTGTTGAGATTATTTTACTCCAATGGATTATAGCCTTGTCAATAGGGAATGTATTTTGTTGTTGAGATTTTGTTACTCCAATGGATGGTAGCCTTGTTATTATGGAAGGTAGTTCAATTTTTAAATTTTGTTACTTAAATGGATGGTTTCCTTGTCATTATGGAAGGTAGTTCATTGTTGAGATTTTGTTACTCCAATGGATGGTAGTCTTGTCATTATGGAAGGTAGTTCGTTGTTGAAATTTTGTTATTCCAATGGATGGTAGCCTCGTCATTATGGAAGGTAGTTCGTTGTTGAGATTTGGTTACTCCAATGGATGGTAGCCTTGTCATTATAAAAGGTAGTTCGTTATTTGGAATTGGTTACTCCAATGGATGGTAGCCTTGTTATTATGGAAGGTAGTTCATTTTTGTAATTTTGTTAATCCATTGGATGGTAGCCTTGTCATTATGAAAGGTAGTTCGTTGTTGAGATTTTTTTACTCCAATGTATGGTAGCTTTGTCATTATGGAAGGTAGTTTGTTGTTGAGATTTTGTTACTCCCGTGGACGGTAGACTTGTCATTGTGGAAGGTAGTTCGTTGTTGATATTTTGTTACTCCAATGGATTGTAGCCTTGTCAATATGGAAGGTATTTCGTTGTTGATATTTTGTTACTCCAATGGATGGTAGCCTTGTAATTATGGAACGTAGTTTATTATTGAGATTTTGTTACTCCAATGGATGGTAGCCTTGTCATTATGGATGGTAGTTTGTTTTTGAGATTTTGTTATTCCAATGGATGGTAGCCTCGTCATTATGGAAGGTAGTTCGTTGTTGAGATTTGGTTACTCCAATGGATGGTAGCCTTGTCATTATAAAAGGTAGTTCATTATTGGGATTTTGTTACTCCATTGGATGGTAGCCTTGTTATTATGGAAGGTAGTTCATTATTGTAATTTTGTTACTCCATTGGATGGTAGTCTTGTCACTATGAAAGGTAGTTCATTGTTGAGATTTTTTTACTCCATTGCATGGTAGCTTCGTCATTATGGAAGGTAGTTCGTTGTTGAGATTATGTTACTCCAATGGATGGTAGACTTGTCATTATGGAAGGTAGTTCGTTGTTGAGATTTTGTTACTCTAATGGATTGTGGCCTTGTCATTATGGAAGGTAGTTCGTTGTTCAGATTTTGTTACTCCAATGGATGGTAGCCTTGTCATTATGGAAGGTAGTTCGTTGTTGAGATTTTTTTACTCCAATGGATGGTATCCTTGTCATTATGGATGGTAGTTTGTTGTTAAGATTTTATTACTCCAATGGATGGCAGCCTTGTCATTTTGGAAGGTAGTTCGTTGTTGAGATTTTTTTACTCCAATGGATTGTAGCCTTGTCAATATGGAATGTATTTTGTTGTTGAGATTTTTTTACTCCAATGGATGGTAGCCTTGTTATTATGGAAGGTAGTTCAATTTTTAAATTTTGTTACTTAAATGGATGGTTTCCTTGTCATTATGGAAGGTAGTTCATTGTTGAGATTTTGTTACTCCAATGGATGGTAGTCTTGTCATTATGGAAGGTAGTTCGTTGTTGAAATTTTGTTATTCCAATGGATGGTAGCCTCATCATTATGGAAGGTAGTTCGTTGTTGAGATTTGGTTACTCCAATGGATGGTAGCCTTGTCATTATAAAAGGTAGTTCGTTATTTGGATTTGGTTACTCCAACGGATGGTAGCCTTGTTATTATGGAAGGTAGTTCATTTTTGTAATTTTGTTACTCCATTGGATGGTAGCCTTGTCATTATGAAAGGTAGTTCGTTGTAGAGATTTTTTCCCTCCATTGTATGGTAGCTTTGTCATTATGGAAGGTAGTTCGTTGTTTAAATTTTGTTACTCCAATGGATGGTAGACTTGTCATTGTGGAAGGTAGTTTGTTGTTGAGATTTTGTTACTCCAATGGATTGTAGCCTTGTCAATATGGAAGGTAGTTCGTTGTTGAGATTTTGTTACTCCAATGGACGGTAGCCTTGTCATTATGGAAGGTAGTTCGTTGTTGATATTTTTTTACTCCAATGGATGGTATACTTGTCATTATGGATGGTAGTTTGTTGTTGAGATTTTATTACTCCAATGGATAGTAGCCTTGTTATTTTGGAAGGTAGTTCGTTGTTGAGATTTTTTTACTCCATGGATGGTAGCATTATCATTATGGAAGGTAGTTCGTTGTTGAGATTTTGTTACTCCAATGGATGGTAGCCTTGTCATTATGGAAGGTAGTTCATTATTGGGATTTTGTTACTCCAATGGATGCTAGCCTTGTTATTATGGAAGGTAGTTCATTTTTGATATTTTGTTACTCCATTGGATGGTAGCCTTGTCACTATGAAAGGTAGTTCATTGTTGAGGTTTTTTTACTCCATTGCATGGTAGCTTTGTCATTATGGAAGGTAGTTCGTTGTTGAGATTATGTTACTCCAATGGATGGTAGAGTTGTCATTATGGAAGGTAGTTCGCTGTTCAGATTTTGTTACTCCAATGGATTGTAGCCTTGTCATTATGGAAGGTAGTTCGTTGTTGAGATTTTGTTACTCCAATGTATGGTAGCCTTGTCATTATGGAAGGTAGTTCGTTGTTGAGATTATGTTACTCCAATGGATGGTAGAGTTGTCATTATGGAAGATAGTTCGTTGTTCAGATTTTGTTACTCCAATGGATTGTAGCCTTGTCATTATGGAAGGTAGTTCATTGTTGAGATTTTGTTACTCTAATGGATGGTAGCCTTGTCATTACGAAAGGTAGTTCATTGTTGAGATTTTGTTACTCCAATGGTTGGTAGCCATATCATTATGGAAGGTAGTTCATTGTTGAGATTTTGTTACTCCAATGGATGGTAGCCTTGTCATTTTGGAAGGAAGTTCGTTATTGGGATTTTGTTACTCCAATGGATGGTAGCCTTGTTATTATGGAAGGTAGTTCATTTTTTAGATTTTGTTACTCCATTGGATGGTAGCCTTGTCATTATGAAAGGTAGTTCATTGTTGAGATTTTTTTACTCCAATGTATGGTAGCTTTGTCATTATGGAAGGTAGTTTGTTGTTGAGATTTTGTTACTCCCGTGGATGGTAGACTTGTCATTGTGGAAGGTAGTTCGTTGTTGATATTTTGTTACTCCAATGGATTGTAGCCTTGTCAATATGGAAGGTATTTCGTTGTTGATATTTTGTTACTCCAATGGATGGTAGCCTTGTAATTATGGAACGTAGTTTATTATTGAGATTTTGTTACTCCAATGGATGGTAGCCTTGTCATTATGGATGGTAGTTTGTTTTTGAGATTTTGTTATTCCAATGGATGGTAGCCTCGTCATTATGGAAGGTAGTTCGTTGTTGAGATTTGGTTACTCCAATGGATGGTAGCCTTGTCATTATAAAAGGTAGTTCATTATTGGGATTTTGTTACTCCAATGGATGGTAGCCTTGTTATTATGGAAGGTAGTTCATTTTTGAGATTTTGTTACTCCATTGGATGGTAGTCTTGTCACTATGAAAGGTAGTTCATTGTTGAGATTTTTTTACTCCATTGCATGGTAGCTTCGTCATTATGGAAGGTAGTTCGTTGTTGAGATTATGTTACTCCAATGGATGGTAGACTTGTCATTATGGAAGGTAGTTCGTTGTTGAGATTTTGTTACTCTAATGGATTGTAGCCTTGTCATTATGGAAGGTAGTTCGTTGTTCAGATTTTGTTACTCCAATGGATGGTAGCCTTGTCATTATGGAAGGTAGTTTGTTGTTAAGATTTTATTACTCCAATGGATGGCAGCCTTGTCATTTTGGAAGGTAGTTCGTTGTTGAGATTTTTTTACTCCAATGGATTGTAGCCTTGTCAATATGGAATGTAGTTCATTGTTGAGATTTTGTTACTCCAATGGATGGTAGTCTTGTCATTATGGAAGGTAGTTCGTTGTTGAAATTTTGTTATTCCAATGGATGGTAGCCTCGTCATTATGGAAGGTAGTTCGTTGTTGAGATTTGGTTACTCCAATGGATGGTAGCCTTGTCATTATAAAAGGTAGTTCGTTATTTGGATTTGGTTACTCCAATGGATGGTAGCCTTGTTATTATGGAAGGTAGTTCATTTTTGTAATTTTGTTACTCCATTGGATGGTAGCCTTGTCATTATGAAAGGTAGTTCGTTGTTGAGATTTTTTTCCTCCATTGTATGGTAGCTTTGTCATTATGGAAGGTAGTTCGTTGTTTAAATTTTGTTACTCCAATGGATGGTAGACTTGTCATTGTGGAAGGTAGTTTGTTGTTGAGATTTTGTTACTCCAATGGATTGTAGCCTTGTCAATATGGAAGGTAGTTCGTTGTTGAGATTTTGTTACTCCAATGGACGGTAGCCTTGTCATTATGGAAGGTAGTTCGTTGTTGATATTTTTTTACTCCAATGGATGGTATACTTGTCATTCTGGATGGTAGTTTGTTGTTGAGATTTTATTACTCCAATGGATAGTAGCCTTGTTATTTTGGAAGGTAGTTCGTTGTTGAGATTTTTTTACTCCATGGATGGTAGCATTATCATTATGGAAGGTAGTTCGTTGTTGAGATTTTGTTACTCCAATGGATGGAAGCCTTGTCATTATGGAAGGTAGTTCATTATTGGGATTTTGTTACTCCAATGGATGGTAGCCTTGTTATTATGGAAGGTAGTTCATTTTTGATATTTTGTTACTCCATTGGATGGTAGCCTTGTCACTATGAAAGGTAGTTCATTGTTGAGGTTTTTTTACTCCATTGCATGGTAGCTTTGTCATTATGGAAGGTAGTTCGTTGTTGAGATTATGTTACTCCAATGGATGGTAGAGTTGTCATTATGGAAGGTAGTTGGTTGTTCAGATTTTGTTACTCCAATGGATTGTAGCCTTGTCATTATGGAAGGTAGTTCGTTATTGAGATTTTGTTACTCCAATGTATGGTAGCCTTGTCATTATGGAAGGTAGTTCGTTGTTGAGATTATGTTACTCCAATGGACGGTAGAGTTGTCATTATGGAAGGTAGTTCGTTGTTCAGATTTTGTTACTCCAATGGATTGTAGCCTTCTCATTATGGAAGGTAGTTCATTGTTGAGATTTTGTTACTCTAATGGATGGTAGCCTTGTCATTACGAAAGGTAGTTCATTGTTGAGATTTTGTTACTCCAATGGTTGGTAGCCATATCATTATGGAAGGTAGTTCATTGTTGAGATTTTGTTACTCCAATGGATGGTAGCCTTGTCATTTTGGAAGGAAGTTCGTTATTGGGATTTTGTTACTCCAATGGATGGTAGCCTTGTTATTATGGAAGGTAGTTCATTTTTTAGATTTTGTTAATCCATTGGATGGTAGCCTTGTCATTATGAAAGGTAGTTCATTGTTGAGATTTTTTTACTCCAATGTATGGTAGCTTTGTCATTATGGAAGGTAGTTTGTTGTTGAGATTTTGTTACTCCTGTGGATGGTAGACTTGTCATTGTGGAAGGTAGTTCGTTGTTGATATTTTGTTACTCCAATGGATTGTAGCCTTGTCAATATGGAAGGTATTTCGTTGTTGATATTTTGTTACTCCAATGGATGGTAGCCTTGTAATTTTGGAACATAGTTTATTGTTGAGATTTTGTTACTCCAATGGATGGTAGCCTTGTCATTATGGATGGTAGTTTGTTTTTGAGATTTTGTTATTCCAATGGATGGTAGCCTCGTCATTATGGAAGGTAGTTCGTTGTTGAGATTTGGTTACTCCAATGGATGGTAGCCTTGTCATTATAAAAGGTAGTTCATTATTGGGCTTTTGTTACTCCAATGGATGGTAGCCTTGTTATTATGGAAGGTAGTTCATTTTTGAGATTTTGTTACTCCATTGGATGGTAGTCTTGTCACTATGAAAGGTAGTTCATTGTTGAGATTTTTTTACTCCATTGCATGGTAGCTTCGTCATTATGGAAAGTAGTTCGTTGTTGAGATTATGTTACTCCAATGGATGGTAGACTTGTCATTATGGAAGGTAGTTCGTTGTTGAGATTTTGTTACTCTAATGGATTGTAGCCTTGTCATTATGGAAGGTAGTTCGTTGTTCAGATTTTGTTACTCCAATGGATGGTAGCCTTGTCATTATGGAAGGTAGTTCGTTGTTGAGATTTTTTTACTCCAATGGATGGTATCCTTGTCATTATGGATGGTAGTTTGTTGTTAAGATTTTATTACTCCAATGGATGGCAGCCTTGTCATTTTGGAAGGTAGTTCGTTGTTGAGATTTTTTTACTCCAATGGATTGTAGCCTTGTCAATATGGAATGTATTTTGTTGTTGAGATTTTGTTACTCCAATGGATGGTAGCCTTGTTATTATGGAAGGTAGTTCAATTTTTAAATTTTGTTACTTAAATGGATGGTTTCCTTGTCATTATGGAAGGTAGTTCATTGTTGAGATTTTGTTACTCCAATGGATGGTAGTCTTGTCATTATGGAAGGTAGTTCGTTGTTGAAATTTTGTTATTCCAATGGATGGTAGCCTCGTCATTATGGAAGGTAGTTCGTTGTTGAGATTTGGTTACTCCAATGGATGGTAGCCTTGTCATTATAAAAGGTAGTTCGTTATTTGGATTTGGTTACTCCAATGGATGGTAGCCTTGTTATTATGGAAGGTAGTTCATTTTTGTAATTTTGTTACTCCATTGGATGGTAGCCTTGTCATTATGAAAGGTAGTTCGTTGTTGAGATTTTTTTCCTCCATTGTATGGTAGCTTTGTCATTATGGAAGGTAGTTCGTTGTTTAAATTTTGTTACTCCAATGGATGGTAGACTTGTCATTGTTGAAGGTAGTTTGTTGTTGAGATTTTGTTACTCCAATGGATTGTAGCCTTGTTAATATGGAAGGTAGTTCGTTGTTGAGATTTTGTTACTCCAATGGACGGTAGCCTTGTCATTATGGACGGTAGTTCGTTGTTGATATTTTTTTACTCCAATGAATGGTATACTTGTCATTATGGATGGTAGTTTGTTGTTGAGATTTTATTACTCCAATGGATAGTAGCCTTGTTATTTTGGAAGGTAGTTCGTTGTTGAGATTTTTTTACTCCATGGATGGTAGCATTATCATTATGGAAGGTAGTTCGTTGTTGAGATTTTGTTACTCCAATGGATGGTAGCCTTGTCATTATAAAAGGTAGTTCATTATTTGGATTTTGTTACTCCAATGGATGGTAGCCTTGTTATTATGGAAGGTAGTTCATTTTTGATATTTTGTTACTCCATTGGATGGTAGCCTTGTCACTATGAAAGGTAGTTCATTGTTGAGGTTTTTTTACTCCATTGCATGGTAGCTTTGTCATTATGGAAGGTAGTTCGTTGTTGAGATTATGTTACTCCAATGGATGGTAGAGTTGTCATTATGGAAGGTAGTTCGTTGTTCAGATTTTGTTACTCCAATGGATTGTAGCCTTGTCATTATGGAAGGTAGTTCGTTGTTGAGATTTTGTTACTCCAATGGATTGTAGCCTTGTCATTATGGAAGGTAGTTCGTTGTTGAGATTTTTTTACTCCAATGGATGGTATCCTTGTCATTATGGATGGTAGTTCGTTGTTGAGATTTTATTTCTCCAATGGATGGCAGCCTTGTCATTTTGGAAGGTAGTTCGTTGTTGAGATTTTTTTACTCCAATGGATTGTAGCCTTGTCAATATGGAATGTATTTCGTTGTTGAGATTTCGTTACTCCAATGGATGGTAGCCATATTATTATGGAAGGTAGTTCAGTTTTTAGATTTTGTTACTTAAATGGATGGTTTCCTTGTCATTATGGAAGGTAGTTCATTGTTGAGATTTTGTTATTTCAATGGATGGTAGCCTTGTCATTACGAAAGGTAGTTCATTGTTGAGATTTTGTTACTCCAATGGTTTGTAGCCATATCATTATGGAAGGTAGTTCATTGTTGAGTATTTGTTACTCCAATGGATGGTAGCCTTGTCATTTTGGAAGGTAGTTCGTTATTGGGATTTTGTTACTCCAATGGATGGTAGCCTTGGTATTATGGAAGGTAGTTCATTTTTTAGATTTTGTTACTCCATTGGATGGTAGCCTTGTAATTATGAAAGGTAGTTCGTTGTTGAGATTTTTTTCCTCCATTGTATGGTAGCTTTGTCATTTTGAAAGGTAGTTCATTGTTGAGATTTTTTTACTCTAATGTATGGTAGCTTTGTCATTATGGAAGGTAGTTCTTTGTTGAGATTTTGTTACTCCATTGGATGGTAGACTTGTCATTACGGAAGGTAGTTCGTTGTTGATATTTTGTTACTCCAATGGATTGTAGCCTTGTCAATATGGAAGGAATTTCGTTGTTGATATTTTGTTACTCCAATGGATGGTAGCCTTGTAATTATGGAACGTAGTTTATTTTTGAGATTTTGTTACTCCAATGGATGGTAGCCTTGTCATTATGGATGGTACTTTGTTTTTGATATTTTGTTATTCCAATGGATGGTAGCCTCGTCATTATGGAAGGTAGTTCGTTGTTGAGATTTGGTTATTCCAATGGATGGTAGCCTTGTCATTATAAAAGGTAGTTCATTATTGGGATTTTGTTACTCCAATGGATGGTAGCCTTGTTATTATGGAAGGTAGTTTATTTTTGAGATTTTGTTACTCCATTGGATGGTAGCCTTGTCACTATGAAAGGTAGTTCATTGTTGAGATTTTTTTACTCCATTACATGGTAGCTTTGTCATTATGGAAGGTAGTTCATTGTTGAGATTATGTTACTCCAATGGATGGTAAACTTGTCATTATTGAAGGTAGTTCGTTGTTGAGATTTTGTTACTCCAATGGATGGTAGACTTGTCATTGTGGAAGGTAGTTTGTTGTTGAGATTTTGTTACTCCAATGGATTGTAGCCTTGTCAATATGGAAGGTAGTTCGTTGTTGAGATTTTGTTACTCCAATGGACGGTAGCCTTGTCATTATGGAAGGTAGTTCGTTGTTGATATTTCTTTACTCCAATGGATGGTATACTTGTCATTATGGATGGTAGTTTGTTGTTGAGATTTTATTACTCCATTGGATAGTAGCCTTGTTATTTTGGAAGGTAGTTCGTTGTTGAGATTTTTTTACTCCATGGATGGTAGCATTATCATTATGGAAGGTAGTTCGTTGTTGAGATTTTATTACTCCAATGGATGGTAGCCTTGTCATTATAAAAGGTAATTCATTATTGGGATTTTGTTACTCCAATGGATGGTAGCCTTGTTTTTATGGAAGGTAGTTCATTATTGAGATTTTGTTACTCCATTGGATGGTAGCCTTGTCACTATGAAAGGTAGTTCATTGGTGAGATTTTTTTACTCCATTGCATGGTAGCTTTGTCATTATGGAAGGTAGTTCGTTGTTGAGATTATGTTACTCCAATGGATGGTAGAGTTGTCATTATGGAAGGTAGTTCGTTGTTGAGATTTTGTTACTCCAATGGATTGTAGCCTTGTCATTATGGAAGGTAGTTCGTTGTTGAGATTTTGTTACTCCAATGGATGGTAGCCTTGTCATTATGGAAGGTAGTTCGTTGTTGAGATTTTTTTACTCCAATGGATGGTATCCTTGTCATTATGGATGGTAGGTCGTTGTTGAGATTTTATTACTCCAATGGATGGCATCCTTGTCATTTTGGAAGGTAGTTCGTTGTTGAGATTTTTTTACTCCAGTGGATTGTAGCCTTATCAATATGGAATGTATTTTGTTGTTGAGATTTTGTTACTCCAATGGATGGTAGCCATGTTATTATGGAAGGTAGTACAATTTTTAGATTTTGTTACTTAAATGGATGGTTTCCTTGTCATTATGGAAGGTAGTTCATTGTTGAGATTTTGTTACTCCAATGGATGGTAGTCTTGTCATTATGGAAGGTAGTTCGTTGTTGAAATTTTGTTTTTCCAATGGATGGTATCCTCGTCATTATGGAAGGTAGTTCGTTGTTGAGATTTGGTTACTCCAATGGATGGTAGACTTGTCATTATAAAAGGTAGTTCGTTATTTGGATTTTGTTACTCCAATGGATGGTAGCCTTGTTATTATGGAAGGTAGTTCATTTTTGATATTTTGTTACTCCATTGGATGGTAGCCTTGTCATTATGAAAGGTAGTTCGTTGTTGAGATTTTTTTCCTCCATTGTATGGTAGCTTTGTCATTATGGAAGTTATTTCGTTGTTTAAATTTTGTTAATACAATGGATGGTAGACTTGTCATTGTGGAAGGTAGTTTGTTGTTGAGATTTTGTTACTCCAATGGATTGTAGCCTTGTCAATATGGAAGGTAGTTCGTTGTTGAGATTTTGTTACTCCAATGGACGGTAGCCTTGTCATTATGGAAGGTAGTTCGTTGTAGATATTTTTTTACTCCAATGGATGGTATACTTGTCATTATGGATGATTGTTTGTTGTTGAGATTTTATTACTCCAATGGATAGTAGCCTTGTTATTTTGGAAGGTAGTTCGTTGTTGAGATTTTTTTACTCCATGGATGGTAGCATTATCATTATGGAAGGTAGTTCGTTGTTGAGATTTTGTTACTCCAATGGATGGTAGCCTTGTCATTATAAAAGGTAGTTCATTATTGGGATTTTGTTATTCCAATGGATGGTAGCCTTGTTATTATGGAAGGTAGTTCATTTTTGAGATTTTGTTACTCCATTGGATGGTAGCCTTGTCACTATGAAAGGTAGTTCATTGGTGAGATTTTTTTACTCCATTGCATGGTAGCTTTGTCATTATGGAAGGTAGTTCGTTGTTGAGATTATGTTACTCCAATGGATGGTAGAGTTGTCATTATGGAAGGTAGTTCGTTGTTGAGATTTTGTTACTCCAATGGATTGTAGCCTTGTCATTATGGAAGGTAGTTCGTTGTTGAGATTTTGTTACTCCAATGTATGGTAGCCTTGTCATTATGGAAGGTAGTTCGTTGTTGAGATTTTTTTACTCCAATGGATGGTATCCTTGTCATTATGGATGGTAGTTCGTTGTTGAGATTTTATTACTCCAATGGATGGCATCCTTGTCATTTTGGAAGGTAGTTCGTTGTTGAGATTTTTTTACTCCAGTGGATTGTAGCCTTATCAATATGGAATGTATTTCGTTGTTGAGATTTTGTTACTCCAATGGATGGTAGCCTTGTTATTATGGAAGGTAGTACAATTTTTAGATTTTGTTACTTAAATGGATGGTTTCCTTGTCATTATGGAAGGTAGTTCATTGTTGAGATTTTGTTACTCCAATGGATGGTAGTCTTGTCATTATGGAAGGTAGTTCGTTGTTGAAATTTTGTTTTTCCAATGGTTGGTAGCCTCGTCATTATGGAAGGTAGTTCGTTGTTGAGATTTGGTTACTCCAATGGATGGTAGCCTTGTCATTATAAAAGGTAGTTCGTTATTTGGATTTTGTTACTCCAATGGATGGTAGCCTTGTTATTATGGAAGGTAGTTCATTTTTGATATTTTGTTACTCCATTGGATGGTAGCCTTGTCATTATGAAAGGTAGTTCGTTGTTGAGATTTTTTTCCTCCATTGTATGGTAGCTTTGTCATTATGGAAGTTAGTTCGTTGTTTAAATTTTGTTACTACAATGGATGGTAGACTTGTCATTGTGGAAGGTAGTTTGTTGTTGAGATTTTGTTACTCCAATGGATTGTAGCCTTGTCAATATGGAAGGTAGTTCGTTGTTGAGATTTTGTTACTCCAATGGACGGTAGCCTTGTCATTATGGAAGGTAGTTCGTTGTTGATATTTTTTTACTCCAATGGATGGTATACTTGTCATTATGGATGATTGTTTGTTGTTGAGATTTTATTACTCCAATGGATAGTAGCCTTGTTATTTTGGAAGGTAGTTCATTGTTGAGATTTTTTTACTCCATGGATGGTAGCATTATCATTATGGAAGGTAGTTCGTTGTTGAGATTTTGTTACTCCAATGGATGGTAGCCTTGTCATTATAAAAGGTAGTTCATTATTGGGATTTTGTTATTCCAATGGACGGTAGCCTTGTTATTATGGAAGGTAGTTCATTTTTGAGATTTTGTTACTCCATTGGATGGTAGCCTTGTCACTATGAAAGGTAGTTCATTGTTGAGATTTTTTTACTCCATTGCATGGTAGCTTTGTCATTATGGAAGGTAGTTCGTTGTTGAGATTATGTTACTCCAATGGATGGTAGAGTTGTCATTATGGAAGGTAGTTCGTTGTTGAGATTTTGTTACTGCAATGGATTGTAGCCTTGTCATTATGGAAGGTAGTTCGTTGTTGAGATTTTGTTACTCCAATGTATGGTAGCCTTGTCATTATGGAAGGTAGTTCGTTGTTAAGATTTTTTTAGTCCAATGGATGGTATCCTTGTCATTATGGATGGTAGTTCGTTGTTGAGATTTTATTACTCTAATGGATAGCAGCCTTGTCATTTTGGAAGGTAGTTCGTTGTTGTGATTTTTTTACTCCAATGGATTGTAGCCTTGTCAATATGGAATGTATTTCGTTGTTGAGATTTTGTTACTCCAATGGATGGTAGCTCTGTTATTATGGAAGGTAGTACAATTTTTAGATTTTGTTACTTAAATGGATGGTTTCCTTGTCATTATGGAAGGTAGTTCATTGTTGAGATTTTGTTACTCCAATGGATGGTAGTCTTGTCATTATGGAAGGTAGTTCGTTGTTGAAATTTTGTTATTCCAATGGATGGTAGCCTCGTCATTATGGAAGGTAGTTCGTTGTTGAGATTTGGTTACTCCAATGGATGGTAGCCTTGTCATTATAAAAGGTAGTCCGTTATTTGGATTTTGTTACTCCAATGGATGGTAGCCTTGTTATTATGGAAGGTAGTTCATTTTTGATATTTTGTTACTCCATTGGATGGTAGCCTTGTCATTATGAAAGGTAGTTCGTTGTTGAGATTTTTTTCCTCCATTGTATGGTAGCTTTGTCATTATGGAAGGTAGTTCGTTGTTTAAATTTTGTTACTACAATGGATGGTAGACTTGTCATTATGGAAGGTAGTTTGTTGTTGAGATTTTGTTACTCCAATGGATTGTAGCCTTGTCAATATGGAAGGTAGTTCGTTGTTGAGATTTTGTTACTCCAATGGATGGTAGCCTTGTCATTATGGAAGGTAGTTCGTTGTTGATATTTTTTTACTCCAATGGATGGTATACTTGTGATTATGGATGGTAGTTCGTTGTTGAGATTTTTTTACTCCATGGATGGTAGCATTATCATTATGGAAGTTAGTTCGTTTTTGAGATTTTGTTACTCCAATGGATAGAAGCCTTGTCTTTACGGAAGGTAGTTTGTTGTTGAGATTTTGTTACTTCAATGGATGTTAGCCTTGCCATCATGGAAGGTAGTTCGTTGTGGAGGTTTTGTTACTCCAATTGCTGGTAGCCTTGTCATTATGGATGGTAGTTCATTGTTGAGATTTTGTTACTCCAATGGCTGGTATAGTCTTGTCATTATGGAAAGTAGTTTGTTGTTGAGATTTTGTTACTCCAATGGATGGTAGCCTTGTCATTATGAAAGGTAGTTCGTTGTTGAGATTTTGTTATTCCATTGGATGGTAGGCTTGTCATTATGAAAGGTTGTTGGTTGTTGAGATTTGTTTACTCCAATGTATGGTAGCTTTGTCATTATGGAAGGTAGTTCGTTGTTGAGATTCTGTTACTCCAATGGATGGTAGACTTGTCATTGTGGAAGGTAGTTCGTTGTTCAAATTTTGTTACTCCAATGCATGGTAGCCTTGTCATTATGGAAGATAGTTCGTTGTTGAGATTTTGTTACTTTGATGGATGGTAGCCTTGTCATTGTGGAAGGTAGTTTGTTGTTGAGATTTTGTAACTCTAATTGATGGTATCCGTGTCATTACGGAAGGTAGTTCATTATTGAGATTTTGTTTCTCCAATGGATGGTAGTCTTGTCATCATGGAAGGTAGTTCATTGTGGAGATTTTTTTACTCCAATGGATTGTAGCCTTGTCAATATGGAAGGTAGTTTGTTGTTCAGATTTTGTTAATCTAATGGATGGTAGCCTTGTAATTATGGAACGTATTTTGTTGTTGAGATTTTGTTACTCCAATGGATGGTAGCCTTGTCATTATGGATGGTAGTTTGTTGTTGAGATTTTATTACTCCAATGGATGGTAGCCTTGTTATTATGGAAGGTAGTTCATTGTTGAGATTTTGTTATCTAATGGATGGTAGCCTTGTCATTACGGAAGGTATTTCATTGTTGAGATTTTGTTACTCCAAAGGTTGGTAGCCATATCATTATGGAAGGTAGTTCATTGTTGAGATTTTGTTACTCCAATGGATGGTAGCCTTGTCATTTTGGAAGGTAGTTTGTTATTGGGATTTTGTTACTCCAATGGATGGTAGCCTTGTTATTATGGAAGGTAGTTCATTTTTGAGATTTTGTTACTCCAATGGATGGTAGCCTTGTCATTATGAAAGGTAGTTCGTTGTTGTGATTTTTTTACTCCAATGTTTGATAGCTTTGTCATTATGGAAGGTAGTTCATTGTTGAGATTTTGTTACTCCAGTGGATTGGAGACTTGTCATTGTGGAAGGTAGTTCGTTGTGGATATTTTGTTACGCCAATGGATTGTAGCCTTGTCGATATGGAAGGTATTTCATTGTTAAGATTTTGTTACTTTAATTGATGGTAGCCTTGTCATTGTGGAACGTAGTGTGTTGTTGAGATTTTGTAACTCTAATTGATGGTATTCGTGGCATTACGGAAGGTAGTTCATTATTGAGATTTTGTTTCTCCAATGGATGGTAGTCTTGTCATCATGGAAGGTAGTTCGTTGTTGAGATTTTGTTACTCCAATGGATTGTAGCCTTGTCAATATGGAAGTTAGTTTGTTGTTCAGATTTTGTTACTCCAATGGATGGTAGCCTTGTAATTATGGAACGTAGTTTGTTGTTGAGATTTTGTTACTCCAATGGATGGTAGCCTTGTCATTATGGATGGTAGTTTGTTGTTAAGATTTTATTACTCCAATGGATGGTAGCCTTGTCATTATGGAAGGTAGTTCATTGTTGGGATTTTGTTACTCTAATGGATGGTAGCCTTGTCATTACGGAAGGTAGTTCATTGTTGAGATTTTGTTACTCAAATGGTTGGTAGCCATATCATTATGGAAGGTAGTTCATTGTTGAGATTTTGTTACTCCAATGGATGGTAGCCTTGTCATTTTGGAAGGTAGTTCGTTATTGGGATTTTGTTACTCCGATGGATGGTAGCCTTGTTATTATGGAAGGTAGTTCATTTTTTAGATTTTGTTACTCCATTGGATGGTAGGCTTGTCATTATGAAAGGTAATTCATTGTTGAGATTTGTTTACTCCAATGTATGGTAGCTTTGTCATTATGGAAGGTAGTTCGTTGTTGAGATTTTATTACTTCAGTGGATGGTAGACTTGTCATTGTGGAAGGTAGTTCATTGTTGATATTTTGTTACTCCAATGGATTGTAGCCCTGTCAATATGGAAGGTAGTTCGTTGTTGAGATTTTGTTACTCCAATGGACGGTAGCCTTGTCATTCTGGAAGGTAGTTCGTTGTTGATATTTTTTTACTCCAATGGATGGTATACTTGTCATTATGGATGGTAGTTTGTTGTTGAGATTTTATTACTCCAATGGATGGTAGCCTTGTTATTTTGGAAGGTAGTTTGTTGTTGAGATTTTTTTACTCCATGGATGGTAGCATTATCATTATGTAAGGTAGTTCGTTGTTGAGATTTTGTTACTCCAATGGATGGTAGCCTTGTCATTACGGAAGGTAGTTCGTTGTTGAGATTTTGTTACTTCAATGGATGTTAGCCTTGCCATTATGGAAGGTAGTTCGTTGTGGAGGTTTTGTTACTCCAATGGCTGGTAGCCTTGTCATTATGGATGGTAGTTCATTGTTGAGATTTTGTTACTCCAATGGCTGGTATAGGCTTGTCATTATGGAAAGTAGTTTGTTGTTGAGATTTTGTTACTCCAATGGATGGTAGCCTTGTCATTATGAAAGGTAGTTCGTTGTTGAGATTTTGTTACTCCATTGGATGGTAGGCTTGTCATTTTGAAAGGTTGTTGGTTGTTGAGATTTTTTTACTCCAATGTATGGTAGCTTTGTCATTAGGGAAGGTAGTTCGTTGTTGAGATTTTGTTACTCCAATGGATGGTAGACTTGTCATTGTGGAAGGTAGTTCGTTGTTCAAATTTTGTTACTCCAATGCATGGTAGCCTTGTCATTATGGAAGGTAGTTCGTTGTTGAGATTTTGTTACTTTAATGGATGGTAGCCTTGTCATTGTGGAAGGTAGTTTGTTGTTGAGATTTTGTAACTCTAATTGATGGTATCCGTGTCATTACGGAAGGTAGTTCATTATTGAGATTTTGTTTCTCCAATGGATGGTAGTCTTGTCATCATGGAAGGTAGTTTGTTGTGGAGATTTTTTTACTCCAATGGATTGTAGCCTTGTCAATATGGAAGGTAGTTTGTTGTTTAGATTTTGTTACTCTAATGGATGGTAGCCTTGTAATTATGGAACATATTTTGTTGTTGAGATTTTGTTACTCCAATGGATGGTAGCCTTATCATTATGGATGGTAGTTTGTTGTTGAGATTTTATTACTCCAATGGATGGTATCCTTGTCATTATGGAAGGTAGTTCATTGTTGAGATTTTGTTACTCTAATGGATGGTAGCCTTGTCATTACGGAAGGTATTTCATTGTTGAGATTTTGTTACTCCAATGGTTGGTAGCCATATCATTATGGAAGGTAGTTCATTGTTGAGATTTTGTTACTCCAATGGATGGTAGCCTTGTCATTTTGGAAGGTAGTTCGTTATTGGGATTTTGTTACTCCAATGGATGGTAGCCTTGTTATTATGGAAGGTAGTTCATTTTTTAGATTTTGTTACTCCATTGGATGGTAGGCTTGTCATTATGAAAGGTAGTTCATTTTTGAGATTTGTTTACTCCAATGTATGGTAGCTTTGTCATTATGGAAGGTAGTTCGTTGTTGAGATTTTATTACTCCAGTGGATGGTAGACTTGTCATTGTGGAAGGTAGTTCATTGTTGATATTTTGTTACTCCAATGGATTGTAGCCTTGTCAATATGGAAGGTAGTTCGTTGTTGAGATTTTGTTACTCCAATGGACGGTAGCCTTGTCATTATGGAAGGTAGTTCGTTGTTGATATTTTTTTACTCCAATGGATGGTATACTTGTCATTATGGATGGTAGTTTGTTGTTGAGATTTTATTACTCCAATGGATGGTAGCCTTGTTATTTTGGAAGGTAGTTTGTTGTTGAGATTTTTTTACTCCATGGATGGTAGCATTATCATTATGGAAGGTAGTTCGTTGTTGAGATTTTATTACTCCAATGGATGGTAGCCTTGTCATTACGGAAGGTAGTTCGTTGTTGAGATTTTGTTACTTCAATGGATGTTAGCCTTGCCATTATGGAAGGTAGTTCGTTGTGGAGGTTTTGTTACTCCAATGGCTGGTAGCCTTGTCATTATGGATGGTAGTTCATTGTTGAGATTTTGTTACTCCAATGGCTGGTATAGTCTTGTCATTATGGAAAGTAGTTTGTTGTTGAGATTTTGTTACTCCAATGGATGGTAGCCTTGTCATTATGAAAGGTAGTTCGTTGTTGAGATTTTGTTACTCCATTGGATGGTAGGCTTGTCATTATGAAAGGTTGTTGGTTGTTGAGATTTTTTTACTCCAATGTATGGTAGCTTTGTCATTAGGGAAGGTAGTTCGTTGTTGAGATTTTGTTACTCCAATGGATGGTAGACTTGTCATTATGGAAGGTAGTTCGTTGTTCAAATTTTGTTACTCCAATGCATGGTAGCCTTGTCATTATGGAAGGTAGTTCGTTGTTGAGATTTTGTTACTTTAATGGATGGTAGCCTTGTCATTGTGGAAGGTAGTTTGTTGTTGAGATTTTGTAACTCTAATTGATGGTATCCGTGTCATTACGAAAGGTAGTTCATTATTGAGATTTTGTTTCTCCAATGGATGGTAGTCTTGTCATCATGGAAGGTAGTTTGTTGTGGAGATTTTTTTACTCCAATGGATTGTAGCCTTGTCAATATGGAAGGTAGTTTGTTGTTTAGATTTTGTTACTCTAATGGATGGTAGCCTTGTAATTATGGAACAAATTTTGTTGTTGAGATTTTGTTACTCCAATGGATGGTAGCCTTATCATTATGGATGGTAGTTTGTTGTTGAGATTTTATTACTCCAATGGATGGTAGCCTTGTCATTATGGATAGTAGTTCATTGTTTAGATTTTGTTACTCTAATGGATGGTAGCCTTGTCATTACGGAAGGTATTTCATTGTTGAGATTTTGTTACTCCAATGGTTGGTATCCATATCATTATGGAAGGTAGTTCATTGTTGAGATTTTGTTACACCAATGGATGGTAGCCTTGTCATTTTGGAAGGTAGTTCGTTATTGGGATTTTGTTACTCCAATGGATGGTAGCCTTGTTATTATGGAAGGTAGTTCATTTTTTAGATTTTGTTACTCCATTGGATGGTAGGCTTGTCATTATGAAAGGTAGTTCATTGTTGAGATTTGTTTACTCCAATGTATGGTAGCTTTGTCATTATGGAAGGTAGTTCGTTGTTGAGATTTTATTACTCCAGTGGATGGTAGACTTGTCATTGTGGAAGGTAGTTCATTGTTGATATTTTGTTACTCCAATGGATTGTAGCCTTGTCAATATGGAAGGTAGTTCGTTGTTGAGATTTTGTTACTCCAATGGACGGTAGCCTTGTCATTATGGAAGGTAGTTCGTTGTTGATATTTTTTTACTCCAATGGATGGTATACTTGTCATTATGGATGGTAGTTTGTTGTTGAGATTTTATTACTCCAATGGATGGTAGCCTTGTTATTTTGGAAGGTAGTTTGTTGTTGAGATTTTTTTACTCCATGGATGGTAGCATTATCATTATGGAAGGTAGTTCGTTGTTGAGATTTTGTTACTCCAATGGATGGTAGCCTTGTCATTACGGAAGGTAGTTCGTTGTTGAGATTTTGTTACTTCAATGGATGTTAGCCTTGCCATTATGGAAGGTAGTTCGTTGTGGAGGTTTTGTTACTCCAATGGATGGTAGCCTTGTCATTATGGATGGTAGTTCATTGTTGAGATTTTGTTACTCCAATGGCTGGTATAGTCTTGTCATTATGGAAAGTAGTTTGTTGTTGAGATTTTGTTACTCCAATGGATGGTAGCCTTGTCATTATGAAAGGTAGTTCGTTGTTGAGATTTTGTTACTCCATTGGATGGTAGGCTTGTCGTAATGAAAGGTTGTTGGTTGTTGAGATTTTTTTACTCCAATGTATGGTAGCTTTGTCATTAGGGAAGGTAGTTCGTTGTTGAGATTTTGTTACTCCAATGGATGGTAGACTTGTCATTGTGGAAGGTAGTTCGTTGTTCAAATTTTGTTACTCCAATGCATGGTAGCCTTGTCATTGTGGAACTTAGTTCGTTGTGGATATTTTGTTACGCCAATGGATTGTAGCCTTGTCGATATGGAAGGTATTTCATTGTTGAGATTTTGATACTTTAATGGATGGTAGCCTTGTCATTGTGGAAGGTAGTGTGTTGTTGAGATTTTGTAACTCTAATTGATGGTATCCGTGGCATTACGGAAGGTAGTTCATTATTGAGATTTTGTTTCTCCAATGGATGGTAGTCTTGTCATCATGGAAGGTAGTTCGTTGTTGAGATTTTGTTACTCCAATGGATTGTAGCCTTGTCAATATGGAAGGTAGTTTGTTGTTCAGATTTTGTTACTCCAATGGATGGTAGCCTTGTAATTATGGAACGTAGTTTGTTGTTGAGATTTTGTTACTCCAATGGATGGTAGCCTTGTCATTATGGATGGTATTTTGTTGTTGAGATTTTATTACTCCAATGGATGGTAGCCTTGTCATTATGGAAGGTAGTTCATTGTTGATATTTTGTTACTCTAATGGATGGTAGCCTTGTCATTATGGAAGCTAGTTCATTGTTGAGATTTTGTTACTCCAATGGTTGGTAGCCATATCATTATGGAAGGTAGTTCATTGTTGAGATTTTGTTACTCCAATGGATGGTAGCCTTGTCATTTTGGAAGGCAGTTCGTTATTGGGATTTTGTTACTCCAATGGATGGTAGCCTTGTTATTATGGAAGGTAGTTCATTTTTTAGATTTTGTTACTCCATTGGATGGTAGGCTTGTCATTATGAAAGGTAGTTCATTGTTGATATTTTTTTACTCCAATGTATGGTAGCTTTGTCATTATGGAAGGTAGTTCGTTGTTGAGATTTTATTACTCCAGTGGATGGTAGACTTGTCATTGTGGAAGGTAGTTCATTGTTGATATTTTGTTACTCCAATGGATTGTAGCCTTGTCAATATGGAAGGTAGTTTGTTGTTGAGATTTTGTTACTCCAATGGACGGTAGCCTTGTCATTATGGAAGGTAGTTCGTTGTTGATATTTTTTTACTCCAATGGATGGTATACTTGTCATTATGGATGGTAGTTTGTTGTTGAGATTTTCTTACTCCAATGGATGGTAGCCTTGTTATTTTGGAAGGTAGTTTGTTGTTGAGATTTTGTTACTCCAATGGATGGTAGCCTTGTTATTATGGAAGGTAGTTCATTTATGAGATTTTGTTACTCCAATGGATGGTAGCCTTGTCATTATGAAAGGTAGTTCGTTGTTGTGATTTTTTTACTCCAATGTTTGGTAGCTTTGTCATTATGGAAGGTAGTTCATTGTTGAGATTTTGTTACTCCAGTGGATGGGAGACTTGTCATTGTGGAAGGTAGTTCGTTGTGGATATTTTGTTACGCCAATGGATTGTAGCCTTGTCGATATGGAAGGTATTTCATTGTTGAGATTTTGTTACTTTAATGGATGGTAGCCTTGTCATTGTGGAACGTAGTGTGTTGTTGAGATTTTGTAACTCTAATTGATGGTATTCGTGGCATTACGGAAGGTAGTTCATTATTGAGATTTTGTTTCTCCAATGGATGGTAGTCTTGTCATCATGGAAGGTAGTTCGTTGTTGAGATTTTGTTACTCCAATGGATTGTAGCCTTGTCAATATGGAAGTTAGTTTGTTGTTCAGATTTTGTTACTCCAATGGATGGTAGCCTTGTAATTATGGAACATAGTTTGTTGTTGAGATTTTGTTACTCCAATGGATGGTAGCCTTGTCATTATGGATGGTAGTTTGTTGTTAAGATTTTATTACTCCAATGGATGGTAGCCTTGTCATTATGGAAGGTAGTTCATTGTTGAGATTTTGTTACTCTAATGGATGGTAGCCTTGTCATTACGGAAGGTAGTTCATTGTTGAGATTTTGTTACTCCAATGGTTGGTAGCCATATCATTATGGAAGGTAGTTCATTGTTGAGATTTTGTTACTCCAATGGATGGTAGCCTTGTCATTTTGGAAGGTAGTTCGTTATTGGGATTTTGTTACTCCAATGGATGGTAGCCTTGTTATTATGGAAGGTAGTTCATTTTTTAGATTTTGTTACTCCATTGGATGGTAGGCTTGTCGTTATGAAAGGTAATTCATTGTTGAGATTTGTTTACTCCAATGTATGGTAGCTTTGTCATTATGGAAGGTAGTTCGTTGTTGAGATTTTATTACTTCAGTGGATGGTAGACTTGTCATTGTGGAAGGTAGTTCATTGTTGATATTTTGTTACTCCAATGGATTGTAGCCCTGTCAATATGGAAGGTAGTTCGTTGTTGAGATTTTGTTACTCCAATGGACGGTAGCCTTGTCATTCTGGAAGGTAGTTCGTTGTTGATATTTTTTTACTCCAATGGATGGTATACTTGTCATTATGGATGGTAGTTTGTTGTTGAGATTTTATTACTCCATTGGATGGTAGCCTTGTTATTTTGGAAGGTAGTTTGTTGTTGAGATTTTTTTACTCCATGGATGGTAGCATTATCATTATGGAAGGTAGTTCGTTGTTGAGATTTTGTTACTCCAATGGATGGTAGCCTTGTCATTACGGAAGGTAGTTCGTTGTTGAGATTTTGTTACTTCAATGGATGTTAGCCTTGCCATTATGGAAGGTAGTTCGTTGTGGAGGTTTTGTTACTCCAATGGCTGGTAGCCTTGTCATTATGGATGGTAGTTCATTGTTGAGATTTTGTTACTCCAATGGCTGGTATAGGCTTGTCATTATGGAAAGTAGTTTGTTGTTGAGATTTTGTTACTCCAATGGATGGTAGCCTTGTCATTATGAAAGGTAGTTCGTTGTTGAGATTTTGTTACTCCATTGGATGGTAGGCTTGTCATTTTGAAAGGTTGTTGGTTGTTGAGATTTTTTTACTCCAATGTATGGTAGCTTTGTCATTAGGGAAGGTAGTTCGTTGTTGAGATTTTGTTACTCCAATGGATGGTAGACTTGTCATTGTGGAAGGTAGTTCGTTGTTCAAATTTTGTTATCCAATGCATGGTAGCCTTGTCATTATGGAAGGTAGTTCGTTGTTGAGATTTTGATACTTTAATGGATGGTAGCCTTGTCATTGTGGAAGGTAGTGTGTTGTTGAGATTTTGTAACTCTAATTGATGGTATCCGTGGCATTACGGAAGGTAGTTCATTATTGAGATTTTGTTTCTCCAATGGATGGTAGTCTTGTCATCATGGAAGGTAGTTCGTTGTTGAGATTTTGTTACTCCAATGGATTGTAGCCTTGTCAATATGGAAGGTAGTTTGTTGTTCAGATTTTGTTACTCCAATGGATGGTAGCCTTGTAATTATGGAACGTAGTTTGTTGTTGAGATTTTGTTACTCCAATGGATGGTAGCCTTGTCATTATGGATGGTATTTTGTTGTTGAGATTTTATTACTCCAATGGATGGTAGCCTTGTCATTATGGAAGGTAGTTCATTGTTGATATTTTGTTACTCTAATGGATGGTAGCCTTGTCATTATGGAAGCTAGTTCATTGTTGAGATTTTGTTACTCCAATGGTTGGTAGCCATATCATTATGGAAGGTAGTTCATTGTTGAGATTTTGTTACTCCAATGGATGGTAGCCTTGTCATTTTGGAAGGCAGTTCGTTATTGGGATTTTGTTACTCCAATGGATGGTAGCCTTGTTATTATGGAAGGTAGTTCATTTTTTAGATTTTGTTACTCCATTGGATGGTAGGCTTGTCATTATGAAAGGTAGTTCATTGTTGATATTTTTTTACTCCAATGTATGGTAGCTTTGTCATTATGGAAGGTAGTTCGTTGTTGAGATTTTATTACTCCAGTGGATGGTAGACTTGTCATTGTGGAAGGTAGTTCATTGTTGATATTTTGTTACTCCAATGGATTGTAGCCTTGTCAATATGGAAGGTAGTTTGTTGTTGAGATTTTGTTACTCCAATGGATGGTAGCCTTGTCATTATGGAAGGTAGTTCGTTGTTGATATTTTTTTACTCCAATGGATGGTATACTTGTCATTATGGATGGTAGTTTGTTGTTGAGATTTTCTTACTCCAATGGATGGTAGCCTTGTTATTTTGGAAGGTAGTTTGTTGTTGAGATTTTGTTACTCCAATGGATGGTAGCCTTGTTATTATGGAAGGTAGTTCATTTATGAGATTTTGTTACTCCAATGGATGGTAGCCTTGTCATTATGAAAGGTAGTTCGTTGTTGTGATTTTTTTACTCCAATGTTTGGTAGCTTTGTCATTATGGAAGGTAGTTCATTGTTGAGATTTTGTTACTCCAGTGGATGGGAGACTTGTCATTGTGGAAGGTAGTTCGTTGTGGATATTTTGTTACGCCAATGGATTGTAGCCTTGTCGATATGGAAGGTATTTCATTGTTGAGATTTTGTTACTTTAATGGATGGTATCCTTGTCATTGTGGAACGTAGTGTGTTGTTGAGATTTTGTAACTCTAATTGATGGTATTCGTGGCATTACGGAAGGTAGTTCATTATTGAGATTTTGTTTCTCCAATGGATGGTAGTCTTGTCATCATGGAAGGTAGTTCGTTGTTGAGATTTTGTTACTCCAATGGATTGTAGCCTTGTCAATATGGAAGTTAGTTTGTTGTTCAGATTTTGTTACTCCAATGGATGGTAGCCTTGTAATTATGGAACATAGTTTGTTGTTGAGATTTTGTTACTCCAATGGATGGTAGCCTTGTCATTATGGATGGTAGTTTGTTGTTAAGATTTTATTACTCCAATGGATGGTAGCCTTGTCATTATGGAAGGTAGTTCATTGTTGAGATTTTGTTACTCTAATGGATGGTAGCCTTGTCATTACGGAAGGTAGTTCATTGTTGAGATTTTGTTACTCCAATGGTTGGTAGCCATATCATTATGGAAGGTAGTTCATTGTTGAGATTTTGTTACTCCAATGGATGGTAGCCTTGTCATTTTGGAAGGTAGTTCGTTATTGGGATTTTGTTACTCCAATGGATGGTAGCCTTGTTATTATGGAAGGTAGTTCATTTTTTAGATTTTGTTACTCCATTGGATGGTAGGCTTGTCATTATGAAAGGTAATTCATTGTTGAGATTTGTTTACTCCAATGTATGGTAGCTTTGTCATTATGGAAGGTAGTTCGTTGTTGAGATTTTATTACTTCAGTGGATGGTAGACTTGTCATTGTGGAAGGTAGTTCATTGTTGATATTTTGTTACTCCAATGGATTGTAGCCCTATCAATATGGAAGGTAGTTCGTTGTTGAGATTTTGTTACTCCAATGGACGGTAGCCTTGTCATTCTGGAAGGTAGTTCGTTGTTGATATTTTTTTACTCCAATGGATGGTATACTTGTCATTATGGATGGTAGTTTGTTGTTGAGATTTTATTACTCCAATGGATGGTAGCCTTGTTATTTTGGAAGGTAGTTTGTTGTTGAGATTTTTTTACTCCATGGATGGTAGCATTATCATTATGGAAGGTAGTTCGTTGTTGAGATTTTGTTACTCCAATGGATGGTAGCCTTGTCATTACGGAAGGTAGTTCGTTGTTGAGATTTTGTTACTTCAATGGATGTTAGCCTTGCCATTATGGAAGGTAGTTCGTTGTGGAGGTTTTGTTACTCCAATGGCTGGTAGCCTTGTCATTATGGATGGTAGTTCATTGTTGAGATTTTGTTACTCCAATGGCTGGTATAGGCTTGTCATTATGGAAAGTAGTTTGTTGTTGAGATTTTGTTACTCCAATGGATGGTAGCCTTGTCATTATGAAAGGTAGTTCGTTGTTGAGATTTTGTTACTCCATTGGATGGTAGGCTTGTCATTTTGAAAGGTTGTTGGTTGTTGAGATTTTTTTACTCCAATGTATGGTAGCTTTGTCATTAGGGAAGGTAGTTCGTTGTTGAGATTTTGTTACTCCAATGGATGGTAGACTTGTCATTGTGGAAGGTAGTTCGTTGTTCAAATTTTGTTATCCAATGCATGGTAGCCTTGTCATTATGGAAGGTAGTTCGTTGTTGAGATTTTGTTACTTTAATGGATGGTAGCCTTGTCATTATGGAAGGTAGTTTGTTGTTGAGATTTTGTAACTCTAATTGATGGTATCCGTGTCATTACGGAAGGTAGTTCATTATTGAGATTTTGTTTCTCCAATGGATGGTAGTCTTGTCATCATGGAAGGTAGTTTGTTGTGGAGATTTTTTTACTCCAATGGATTGTAGCCTTGTCAATATGGAAGGTAGTTTGTTGTTTAGATTTTGTTACTCTAATGGATGGTAGCCTTGTAATTATGGAACATATTTTGTTGTTGAGATTTTGTTACTCCAATGGATGGTAGCCTTATCATTATGGATGGTAGTTTGTTGTTGAGATTTTATTACTCCAATGGATGGTAGCCTTGTCATTATGGAAGGTAGTTCATTGTTTAGATTTTGTTACTCTAATGGATGGTAGCCTTGTCATTACGGAAGGTATTTCATTGTTGAGATTTTGTTACTCCAATGGTTGGTAGCCATATCATTATGGAAGGTAGTTCATTGTTGAGATTTTGTTACTCCAATGGATGGTAGCCTTGTCATTTTGGAAGGTAGTTCGTTATTGGGATTTTGTTACTCCAATGGATGGTAGCCTTGTTATTATGTAAGGTAGTTCATTTTTTAGATTTTGTTACTCCATTGGATGGTAGGCTTGTCATTATGAAAGGTAGTTCATTGTTGAGATTTGTTTACTCCAATGTATGGTAGCTTTGTCATTATGGAAGGTAGTTCGTTGTTGAGATTTTATTACTCCAGTGGATGGTAGACTTGTCATTGTGGAAGGTAGTTCATTGTTGATATTTTGTTACTCCAATGGATTGTAGCCTTGTCAATATGGAAGGTAGTTCGTTGTTGAGATTTTGTTACTCCAATCGACGGTAGCCTTGTCATTATGGAAGGTAGTTCGTTGTTGATATTTTTTTACTCCAATGGATGGTATACTTGTCATTATGGATGGTAGTTTGTTGTTGAGATTTTATTACTCCAATGGATGGTAGCCTTGTTATTTTGGAAGGTAGTTTGTTGTTGAGATTTTTTTACTCCATGGATGGTAGCATTATCATTATGGAAGGTAGTTCGTTGTTGAGATTTTGTTACTCCAATGGATGGTAGCCTTGTCATTACGGAAGGTAGTTCGTTGTTGAGATTTTGTTACTTCAATGGATGTTAGCCTTGCCATTATGGAAGGTAGTTCGTTGTGGAGGTTTTGTTACTCCAATGGCTGGTAGCCTTGTCATTATGGATGGTAGTTCATTGTTGAGATTTTGTTACTCCAATGGCTGGTATAGTCTTGTCATTATGGAAAGTAGTTTGTTGTTGAGATTTTGTTACTCCAATGGATGGTAGCCTTGTCATTATGAAAGGTAGTTTGTTGTTGAGATTTTGTTACTCCATTGGATGGTAGGCTTGTCATTATGAAAGGTTGTTGGTTGTTGAGATTTTTTTACTCCAATGTATGGTAGCTTTGTCATTAGGGAAGGTAGTTCGTTGTTGAGATTTTGTTACTCCAATGGATGGTAGACTTGTCATTATGGAAGGTAGTTCGTTGTTCAAATTTTGTTACTCCAATGCATGGTAGCCTTGTCATTATGGAAGGTAGTTCGTTGTTGAGATTTTGTTACTTTAATGGATGGTAGCCTTGTCATTGTGGAAGGTAGTTTGTTGTTGAGATTTTGTAACTCTAATTGATGGTATCCGTGTCATTACGAAAGGTAGTTCATTATTGAGATTTTGTTTCTCCAATGGATGGTAGTCTTGTCATCATGGAAGGTAGTTTGTTGTGGAGATTTTTTTACTCCAATGGATTGTAGCCTTGTCAATATGGAAGGTAGTTTGTTGTTTAGATTTTGTTACTCTAATGGATGGTAGCCTTGTAATTATGGAACAAATTTTGTTGTTGAGATTTTGTTACTCCAATGGATGGTAGCCTTATCATTATGGATGGTAGTTTGTTGTTGAGATTTTATTACTCCAATGGATGGTAGCCTTGTCATTATGGAAGGTAGTTCATTGTTTAGATTTTGTTACTCTAATGGATGGTAGCCTTGTCATTACGGAAGGTATTTCATTGTTGAGATTTTGTTACTCCAATGGTTGGTATCCATATCATTATGGAAGGTAGTTCATTGTTGAGATTTTGTTACACCAATGGATGGTAGCCTTGTCATTTTGGAAGGTAGTTCGTTATTGGGATTTTGTTACTCCAATGGATGGTAGCCTTGTTATTATGGAAGGTAGTTCATTTTTTAGATTTTGTTACTCCATTGGATGGTAGGCTTGTCATTATGAAAGGTAGTTCATTGTTGAGATTTGTTTACTCCAATGTATGGTAGCTTTGTCATTATGGAAGGTAGTTCGTTGTTGAGATTTTATTACTCCAGTGGATGGTAGACTTGTCATTGTGGAAGGTAGTTCATTGTTGATATTTTGTTACTCCAATGGATTGTAGCCTTGTCAATATGGAAGGTAGTTCGTTGTTGAGATTTTGTTACTCCAATGGACGGTAGCCTTGTCATTATGGAAGGTAGTTCGTTGTTGATATTTTTTTACTCCAATGGATGGTATACTTGTCATTATGGATGGTAGTTTGTTGTTGAGATTTTATTACTCCAATGGATGGTAGCCTTGTTATTTTGGAAGGTAGTTTGTTGTTGAGATTTTTTTACTCCATGGATGGTAGCATTATCATTATGGAAGGTAGTTCGTTGTTGAGATTTTGTTACTCCAATGGATGGTAGCCTTGTCATTACGGAAGGTAGTTCGTTGTTGAGATTTTGTTACTTCAATGGATGTTAGCCTTGCCATTATGGAAGGTAGTTCGTTGTGGAGGTTTTGTTACTCCAATGGCTGGTAGCCTTGTCATTATGGATGGTAGTTCATTGTTGAGATTTTGTTACTCCAATGGCTGGTATAGTCTTGTCATTATGGAAAGTAGTTTGTTGTTGAGATTTTGTTACTCCAATGGATGGTAGCCTTGTCATTATGAAAGATAGTTCTTTGTTGAGATTTTGTTACTCCATTGGATGGTAGGCTTGTCATTATGAAAGGTTGTTGGTTGTTGAGATTTTTTTACTCCAATGTATGGTAGCTTTGTCATTAGGGAAGGTAGTTCGTTGTTGAGATTTTGTTACTCCAATGGATGGTAGACTTGTCATTGTGGAAGGTAGTTCGTTGTTCAAATTTTGTTACTCCAATGCATGGTAGCCTTGTCATTATGGAAGGTAGTTCGTTGTTGAGATTTTGTTACTTTAATGGATGGTAGCCTTGTCATTGTGGAAGGTAGTTTGTTGTTGAGATTTTGTAACTCTAATTGATGGTATCCGTGTCATTACGGAAGGTAGTTCATTATTGAGATTTTGTTTCTCCAATGGATGGTAGTCTTGTCATCATGGAAGGTAGTTCGTTGTTGAGATTTTGTTACTCCAATGGATTGTAGCCTTGTCAATATGGAAGGTAGTTTGTTGTTCAGATTTTGTTACTCCAATGGATGGTAGCCTTGTAATTATGGAACGTAGTTTGTTGTTGAGATTTTGTTACTCCAATGGATGGTAGCCTTGTCATTATGGATGGTAGTTTGTTGTTGAGATTTTATTACTCTAATGGATGGTAGCCTTGTCATTATGGAAGGTAGTTCATTGTTGAGATTTTGTTACTCTAATGGATGGTAGCCTTGTCATTACGGAAGGTAGTTCATTGTTGAGATTTTGTTACTCCAATGGTTGGTAGCCATATCATTATGGAAGGTAGTTCATTGTTGAGATTTTGTTACTCCAATGGAGGGTAGCCTTGTCATTTTGGAAGGTAGTTCGTTATTGGGATTTTGTTACTCCAATGGATGGTAGCCTTGTTATTATGGAAGGTAGTTCATTTAGATTTTTTTACTCTATTGGATGGTAGGCTTGTCATTTTGAAAGGTAGTTCATTGTTGAGATTTGTTTACTCCAATGTATGGTAGCTTTGTCATTATGGAAGGTAGTTCATTGTTGAGATTTTGTTACTCTAGTGGATGGTAGACTTGTCATTATGGAAGGTAGTTCATTGTTGATATTTTGGTACTCCAATGGATTGTAGCCTTGTCAATATAGAAGGTAGTTCGTCGTTGAGATTTTGTTACTCCAATGGACGGTAGCCTTGTCATTATGGAAGGTAGTTCGTTGTTGATTTTTTTTACTCCAATGGATGGTATATTTGTCATTATGGATGGTAGTTTGTTGTTGAGGTTTTATTACTCCAATGGATGGTAGCCTTGTTATTTTGGAAGGTAGTTTGTTGTTGAGATTTTTTTACTCCATGGATGGTAGCATTATCATTATGGAAGGTAGTTCGTTGTTGAGATTTTGTTACTTCAATGGATGGTAGCCTTGTCATTACGGAAGGTAGTTTGTTGTTGAGATTTTGTTACTTCAATGGATGTTAGCCTTGCCATTATGGAAGGTAGTTCGTTGTGGAGGTTTTGTAACTCTAATTGATGGTATCCGTGTCATTACGGAAGGTAGTTCATTATTGAGATTTTGTTTCTCCAATGAATGGTAGTCTTGTTATCATGGAAGGTAGTTCGTTGTGGAGATTTTTTTACTCCAATGGATTGTAGCCTTGTCAATATGGAAGGTAGTTTGTTGTTTAGATTTTGTTACTCTAATGGATGGTAGCCTTGTAATTATGGAACATATTTTGTTGTTGAGATTTTGTTACTCCAATGGATGGTAGCCTTGTCATTATGGATGGTAGTTTGTTGTTGAGATTTTATTACTCCAATGGATGGTAGCCTTGTCATTATGGAAGGTAGTTCATTGTTGAGATTTTGTTACTCTAATGGATAGTAGCCTTGTCATTACGGAAGGTATTTCATTGTTGAGATTTTGTTACTCCAATGGTTGGTAGCCATATCATTATGGAAGGTAGTTCATTGTTGAGATTTTGTTACTCCAATGGATGGTAGCCTTGTCATTTTGGAAGGTAGTTCGTTATTGGGATTTTGTTACTCGAATGGATGGTAGCCTTGTTATTATGGAAGGTAGTTCATTTTTGAGATTTTGTTACTCCAATGGATGGTAGCCTTGTCATTATGAAAGGTAGTTCGTTGTTGTGATTTTTTTACTCCAATGTTTGGTAGCTTTGTCATTATGGAAGGTAGTTCATTGTTGAGAATTTGTTACTCCAGTGGATGGGAGACTTGTCATTGTGGAAGGTAGTTCGTTGTGGATATTTTTTTACGCCTATGGATTGTAGCCTTGTCGATATGGAAGGTATTTCGTGGTTGAGATTTTGTTACTTTAATGGATGGTAGACTTGTCATTGTGGAAGGTAGTTTGTTATTGAGATTTTGTAACTCTAATTGATGGTATCCGTGTCATTACGGAAGATAGTTCATTATTGAGATTTTGTTTCTCCAATGGATGGTAGTCTTGTCATCATGGAAGGTAGTTCATTGTTGAGATTTTGTTACTCCAATGGATTGTAGCCTTGTCAATATGGAAGGTAGTTTGTTGTTCAGATTTTGTTACTCCAATGGATGGTAGCCTTGTAATTATGGAACGTAGTTTGTTGTTGAGATTTTGTTACTCCAATGGATGGTAGCCTTGTCATTATGGATGGTAGTTTGTTGTTGAGATTTTATTACTCTAATGGATGGTAGCCTTGTCATTATGGAAGGTATTTCATTGTTGAGATTTTGTTACTCTAATGGATGGTAGCCTTGTCATTACGGAAGGTAGTTCATTGTTGAGATTTTGTTACTCCAATGGTTGGTAGCCATATCATTATGGAAGGTAGTTCATTGTTGAGATTTTGTTACTCCAATGGATGGTAGCCTTGTCATTTTGGAAGGTAGTTCGTTATTGGGATTTTGTTACTCCAATGGATGGTAGCCTTGTTATTATGGAAGGTAGTTCATTTTTTAGATTTTTTTACTCTATTAGATGGTAGGCTTGTCATTATGAAAGGTAGTTCATTGTTGAGATTTGTTTACTCCAATGTATGGTAGCTTTGTCATTATGGAAGGTAGTTCATTGTTTAGATTTTGTTACTCCAGTGGATGGTAGACTTGTCATTATGGAAGGTAGTTCATTGTTGATATTTTGGTACTCCAATGGATTGTAGCCTTGTCAATATAGAAGGTAGTCGTCGTTGAGATTTTGTTACTCCAATGGACGGTAGCCTTGTCATTATGGAAGGTAGTTCGTTGTTGATTTTTTTTACTCCAATGGATGGTATATTTGTCATTATGGATGGTAGTTTATTGTTGAGATTTTATTACTCCAATGGATGGTAGCCTTGTTATTTTGGAAGGTAGTTTGTTGTTGAGATTTTTTTACTCCATGGATGGTAGCATTATCATTATGGAAGGTAGTTCGTTGTTGAGATTTTGTTACTCCAATGGATGGTAGCCTTGTCATTACGGAAGGTAGTTCGTTGTTGAGATTTTGTTACTTCAATGGATGTTAGCCTTGCCATTATGGAAGGTAGTTCGTTGTGGAGGTTTTGTAACTCTAATTGATGGTATCCGTGTCATTACGGAAGGTAGTTCATTATTGAGATTTTGTTTCTCCAATGGATGGTAGTCTTGTTATCATGGAAGGTAGTTCGTTGTGGAGATTTTTTTACTCCAATGGATTGTAGCCTTGTCAATATGGAAGGTAGTTTGTTGTTTAGATTTTGTTACTCTAATGGATGGTAGCCTTGTAATTATGGAACATATTTTGTTGTTGAGATTTTGTTACTCCAATGGATGGTAGCCTTGTCATTATGGATGGTAGTTTGTTGTTGAGATTTTATTACTCCAATGGATGATAGCCTTGTCATTATGGAAGGTAGTTCATTGTTGAGATTTTGTTACTCTAATGGATAGTAGCCTTGTCATTACGGAAGGTATTTCATTGTTGAGATTTTGTTACTCCAATGGTTGGTAGCCATATCATTATGGAAGGTAGTTCATTGTTGAGATTTTGTTCCTCCAATGGATGGTAGCCTTGTCATTTTGGAAGGTAGTTCGTTATTGGGATTTTGTTACTCGAATGGATGGTAGCCTTGTTATTATGGAAGGTAGTTCATTTTTGAGATTTTGTTACTCCAATGGATGGTAGCCTTGTCATTATGAAAGGTAGTTCGTTGTTGTGATTTTTTTACTCCAATGTTTGGTAGCTTTGTCATTATGGAAGGTAGTTCATTGTTGAGATTTTGTTACTCCAGTGGATGGGAGACTTGTCATTGTGGAAGGTAGTTCGTTGTGGATATTTTGTTACGCCTATGGATTGTAGCCTTGTCGATATGGAAGGTATTTCGTGGTTGAGATTTTGTTACTTTAATGGATGGTAGACTTGTCATTGTGGAAGGTAGTTTGTTATTGAGATTTTGTAACTCTAATTGATGGTATCCGTGTCATTACGGATGATAGTTCATTATTGAGATTTTGTTTCTCCAATGGATGGTAGTCTTGTCATCATGGAAGGTAGTTCATTGTTGAGATTTTGTTACTCCAATGGATTGTAGCCTTGTCAATATGGAAGGTAGTTTGTTGTTCAGATTTTGTTACTCCAATGGATGGTAGCCTTGTAATTATGGAACGTAGTTTGTTGTTGAGATTTTGTTACTCCAATGGATGGTAGCCTTGTCATTATGGATGGTAGTTTGTTGTTGAGATTTTATTACTCTAATGGATGGTAGCCTTGTCATTATGGAAGGTAGTTCATTGTTGAGATTTTGTTACTCTAATGGATGGTAGCCTTGTCATTACGGAAGGTAGTTCATTGTTGAGATTTTGTTACTCCAATGGTTGGTAGCCATATCATTATGGAAGGTAGTTCATTGTTGAGATTTTGTTACTCCAATGGATGGTAGCCTTGTCATTTTGGAAGGTAGTTCGTTATTGGGATTTTGTTACTCCAATGGATGGTAGCCTTGTTATTATGGAAGGTAGTTCATTTAGATTTTTTTACTCTATTGGATGGTAGGCTTGTCATTTTGAAAGGTAGTTCATTGTTGAGATTTGTTTACTCCAATGTATGGTAGCTTTGTCATTATGGAAGGTAGTTCATTGTTGAGATTTTGTTACTCCAGTGGATGGTAGACTTGTCATTATGGAAGGTAGTTCATTGTTGATATTTTGGTACTCCAATGGATTGTAGCCTTGTCAATATAGAAGGTAGTTCGTCGTTGAGATTTTGTTACTCCAATGGACGGTAGCCTTGTCATTATGGAAGGTAGTTCGTTGTTGATTTTTTTTACTCCAATGGATGGTATATTTGTCATTATGGATGGTAGTTTGTTGTTGAGATTTTATTACTCCAATGGATGGTAGCCTTGTTATTTTGGAAGGTAGTTTGTTGTTGAGATTTTTTTACTCCATGGATGGTAGCATTATCATTATGGAAGGTAGTTCGTTGTTGAGATTTTGTTACTTCAATGGATGGTAGCCTTGTCATTACGGAAGGTAGTTTGTTGTTGAGATTTTGTTACTTCAATGGATGTTAGCCTTGCCATTATGGAAGGTAGTTCGTTGTGGAGGTTTTGTAACTCTAATTGATGGTATCCGTGTCATTACGGAAGGTAGTTCATTATTGAGATTTTGTTTCTCCAATGAATGGTAGTCTTGTTATCATGGAAGGTAGTTCGTTGTGGAGATTTTTTTACTCCAATAGATTGTAGCCTTGTCAATATGGAAGGTAGTTTGTTGTTTAGATTTTGTTACTCTAATGGATGGTAGCCTTGTAATTATGGAACATATTTTGTTGTTGAGATTTTGTTACTCCAATGGATGGTAGCCTTGTCATTATGGATGGTAGTTTGTTGTTGAGATTTTATTACTCCAATGGATGGTAGCCTTGTCATTATGGAAGGTAGTTCATTGTTGAGATTTTGTTACTCTAATGGATAGTAGCCTTGTCATTACGGAAGGTATTTCATTGTTGAGATTTTGTTACTCCAATGGTTGGTAGCCATATCATTATGGAAGGTAGTTCATTGTTGAGATTTTGTTACTCCAATGGATGGTAGCCTTGTCATTTTGGAAGGTAGTTCGTTATTGGGATTTTGTTACTCGAATGGATGGTAGCCTTGTTATTATGGAAGGTAGTTCATTTTTGAGATTTTGTTACTCCAATGGATGGTAGCCTTGTCATTATGAAAGGTAGTTCGTTGTTGTGATTTTTTTACTCCAATGTTTGGTAGCTTTGTCATTATGGAAGGTAGTTCATTGTTGAGATTTTGTTACTCCAGTGGATGGGAGACTTGTCATTGTGGAAGGTAGTTCGTTGTGGATATTTTGTTACGCCTATGGATTGTAGCCTTGTCGATATGGAAGGTATTTCGTGGTTGAGATTTTGTTACTTTAATGGATGGTAGACTTGTCATTGTGGAAGGTAGTTTGTTATTGAGATTTTGTAACTCTAATTGATGGTATCCGTGTCATTACGGATGATAGTTCATTATTGAGATTTTGTTTCTCCAATGGATGGTAGTCTTGTCATCATGGAAGGTAGTTCATTGTTGAGATTTTGTTACTCCAATGGATTGTAGCCTTGTCAATATGGAAGGTAGTTTGTTGTTCAGATTTTGTTACTCCAATGGATGGTAGCCTTGTAATTATGGAACGTAGTTTGTTGTTGAGATTTTGTTACTCCAATGGATGGTAGCCTTGTCATTATGGATGGTAGTTTGTTGTTGAGATTTTATTACTCTAATGGATGGTAGCCTTGTCATTATGGAAGGTAGTTCATTGTTGAGATTTTGTTACTCTAATGGATGGTAGCCTTGTCATTACGGAAGGTAGTTCATTGTTGAGATTTTGTTACTCCAATGGTTGGTAGCCATATCATTATGGAAGGTAGTTCATTGTTGAGATTTTGTTACTCCAATGGATGGTAGCCTTGTCATTTTGGAAGGTAGTTCGTTATTGGGATTTTGTTACTCCAATGGATGGTAGCCTTGTTATTATGGAAGGTAGTTCATTTAGATTTTTTTACTCTATTGGATGGTAGGCTTGTCATTTTGAAAGGTAGTTCATTGTTGAGATTTGTTTACTCCAATGTATGGTAGCTTTGTCATTATGGAAGGTAGTTCATTGTTGAGATTTTGTTACTCCAGTGGATGGTAGACTTGTCATTATGGAAGGTAGTTCATTGTTGATATTTTGGTACTCCAATGGATTGTAGCCTTGTCAATATAGAAGGTAGTTCGTCGTTGAGATTTTGTTACTCCAATGGACGGTAGCCTTGTCATTATGGAAGGTAGTTCGTTGTTGATTTTTTTTACTCCAATGGATGGTATATTTGTCATTATGGATGGTAGTTTGTTGTTGAGATTTTATTACTCCAATGGATGGTAGCCTTGTTATTTTGGAAGGTAGTTTGTTGTTGAGATTTTTTTACTCCATGGATGGTAGCATTATCATTATGGAAGGTAGTTCGTTGTTGAGATTTTGTTACTTCAATGGATGGTAGCCTTGTCATTACGGAAGGTAGTTTGTTGTTGAGATTTTGTTACTTCAATGGATGTTAGCCTTGCCATTATGGAAGGTAGTTCGTTGTGGAGGTTTTGTAACTCTAATTGATGGTATCCGTGTCATTACGGAAGGTAGTTCATTATTGAGATTTTGTTTCTCCAATGAATGGTAGTCTTGTTATCATGGAAGGTAGTTCGTTGTGGAGATTTTTTTACTCCAATAGATTGTAGCCTTGTCAATATGGAAGGTAGTTTGTTGTTTAGATTTTGTTACTCTAATGGATGGTAGCCTTGTAATTATGGAACATATTTTGTTGTTGAGATTTTGTTACTCCAATGGATGGTAGCCTTGTCATTATGGATGGTAGTTTGTTGTTGAGATTTTATTACTCCAATGGATGGTAGCCTTGTCATTATGGAAGGTAGTTCATTGTTGAGATTTTGTTACTCTAATGGATAGTAGCCTTGTCATTACGGAAGGTATTTCATTGTTGAGATTTTGTTACTCCAATGGTTGGTAGCCATATCATTATGGAAGGTAGTTCATTGTTGAGATTTTGTTACTCCAATGGATGGTAGCCTTGTCATTTTGGAAGGTAGTTCGTTATTGGGATTTTGTTACTCGAATGGATGGTAGCCTTGTTATTATGGAAGGTAGTTCATTTTTGAGATTTTGTTACTCCAATGGATGGTAGCCTTGTCATTATGAAAGGTAGTTCGTTGTTGTGATTTTTTTACTCCAATGTTTGGTAGCTTTGTCATTATGGAAGGTAGTTCATTGTTGTGAATTTGTTACTCCAGTGGATGGGAGACTTGTCATTGTGGAAGGTAGTTCGTTGTGGATATTTTTTTACGCCTATGGATTGTAGCCTTGTCGATATGGAAGGTATTTCGTGGTTGAGATTTTGTTACTTTAATGGATGGTAGACTTGTCATTGTGGAAGGTAGTTTGTTATTGAGATTTTGTAACTCTAATTGATGGTATCCGTGTCATTACGGAAGATAGTTCATTATTGAGATTTTGTTTCTCCAATGGATGGTAGTCTTGTCATCATGGAAGGTAGTTCATTGTTGAGATTTTGTTACTCCAATGGATTGTAGCCTTGTCAATATGGAAGGTAGTTTGTTGTTCAGATTTTGTTACTCCAATGGATGGTAGCCTTGTAATTATGGAACGTAGTTTGTTGTTGAGATTTTGTTACTCCAATGGATGGTAGCCTTGTCATTATGGATGGTAGTTTGTTGTTGAGATTTTATTACTCTAATGGATGGTAGCCTTGTCATTATGGAAGGTATTTCATTGTTGAGATTTTGTTACTCTAATGGATGGTAGCCTTGTCATTACGGAAGGTAGTTCATTGTTGAGATTTTGTTACTCCAATGGTTGGTAGCCATATCATTATGGAAGGTAGTTCATTGTTGAGATTTTGTTACTCCAATGGATGGTAGCCTTGTCATTTTGGAAGGTAGTTCGTTATTGGGATTTTGTTACTCCAATGGATGGTAGCCTTGTTATTATGGAAGGTAGTTCATTTTTTAGATTTTTTTACTCTATTAGATGGTAGGCTTGTCATTATGAAAGGTAGTTCATTGTTGAGATTTGTTTACTCCAATGTATGGTAGCTTTGTCATTATGGAAGGTAGTTCATTGTTGAGATTTTGTTACTCCAGTGGATGGTAGACTTGTCATTATGGAAGGTAGTTCATTGTTGATATTTTGGTACTCCAATGGATTGTAGCCTTGTCAATATAGAAGGTAGTCGTCGTTGAGATTTTGTTACTCCAATGGACGGTAGCCTTGTCATTATGGAAGGTAGTTCGTTGTTGATTTTTTTTACTCCAATGGATGGTATATTTGTCATTATGGATGGTAGTTTGTTATTGAGATTTTATTACTCCAATGGATGGTAGCCTTGTTATTTTGGAAGGTAGTTTGTTGTTGAGATTTTTTTACTCCATGGATGGTAGCATTATCATTATGGAAGGTAGTTCGTTGTTGAGATTTTGTTACTCCAATGGATGGTAGCCTTGTCATTACGGAAGGTAGTTCGTTGTTGAGATTTTGTTACTTCAATGGATGTTAGCCTTGCCATTATGGAAGGTAGTTCGTTGTGGAGGTTTGGTAACTCTAATTGATGGTATCCGTGTCATTACGGAAGGTAGTTCATTATTGAGATTTTGTTTCTCCAATGGATGGTAGTCTTGTTATCATGGAAGGTAGTTCGTTGTGGAGATTTTTTTACTCCAATGGATTGTAGCCTTGTCAATATGGAAGGTAGTTTGTTGTTTAGATTTTGTTACTCTAATGGATGGTAGCCTTGTAATTATGGAACATATTTTGTTGTTGAGATTTTGTTACTCCAATGGATGGTAGCCTTGTCATTATGGATGGTAGTTTGTTGTTGAGATTTTATTACTCCAATGGATGATAGCCTTGTCATTATGGAAGGTAGTTCATTGTTGAGATTTTGTTACTCTAATGGATAGTAGCCTTGTCATTACGGAAGGTATTTCATTGTTGAGATTTTGTTACTCCAATGGTTGGTAGCCATATCATTATGGAAGGTAGTTCATTGTTGAGATTTTGTTACTCCAATGGATGGTAGCCTTGTCATTTTGGAAGGTAGTTCGTTATTGGGATTTTGTTACTCGAATGGATGGTAGCCTTGTTATTATGGAAGGTAGTTCATTTTTGAGATTTTGTTACTCCAATGGATGGTAGCCTTGTCATTATGAAAGGTAGTTCGTTGTTGTGATTTTTTTACTCCAATGTTTGGTAGCTTTGTCATTATGGAAGGTAGTTCATTGTTGAGATTTTGTTACTCCAGTGGATGGGAGACTTGTCATTGTGGAAGGTAGTTCGTTGTGGATATTTTGTTACGCCTATGGATTGTAGCCTTGTCGATATGGAAGGTATTTCGTGGTTGAGATTTTGTTACTTTAATGGATGGTAGACTTGTCATTGTGGAAGGTAGTTTGTTATTGAGATTTTGTAACTCTAATTGATGGTATCCGTGTCATTACGGAAGATAGTTCATTATTGAGATTTTGTTTCTCCAATGGATGGTAGTCTTGTCATCATGGAAGGTAGTTCATTGTTGAGATTTTGTTACTCCAATGGATTGTAGCCTTGTCAATATGGAAGGTAGTTTGTTGTTCAGATTTTGTTACTCCAATGGATGGTAGCCTTGTAATTATGGAACGTAGTTTGTTGTTGAGATTTTGTTACTCCAATCGATGGTAGCCTTGTCATTATGGATGGTAGTTTGTTGTTGAGATTTTATTACTCTAATGGATGGTAGCCTTGTCATTATGGAAGGTATTTCATTGTTGAGATTTTGTTACTCTAATGGATGGTAGCCTTGTCATTACGGAAGGTAGTTCATTGTTGAGATTTTGTTACTCCAATGGTTTGTAGCCATATCATTATGGAAGGTAGTTCATTGTTGAGATTTTGTTACTCCAATGGATGGTAGCCTGGTCATTTTGGAAGGTAGTTCGTTATTGGGATTTTGTTACTCCAATGGATGGTAGCCTTGTTATTATGGAAGGTAGTTCATTTTTTAGATTTTTTTACTCTATTAGATGGTAGGATTGTCATTATGAAAGGTAGTTCATTGTTGAGATTTGTTTACTCCAATGTATGGTAGCTTTGTCATTATGGAAGGTAGTTCATTGTTGAGATTTTGTTACTCCAGTGGATGGTAGACTTGTCATTATGGAAGGTAGTTCATTGTTGATATTTTGGTACTCCAATGGATTGTAGCCTTGTCAATATAGAAGGTAGTCGTCGTTGAGATTTTGTTACTCCAATGGACGGTAGCCTTGTCATTATGGAAGGTAGTTCGTTGTTGATTTTTTTTACTCCAATGGATGGTATATTTGTCATTATGGATGGTAGTTTGTTGTTGAGATTTTATTACTCCAATGGATGGTAGCCTTGTTATTTTGGAAGGTAGTTTGTTGTTGAGATTTTTTTACTCCATGGATGGTAGCATTATCATTATGGAAGGTAGTTCATTGTTGAGATTTTGTTACTCCAATGGATGGTAGCCTTGTCATTACGGAAGGTAGTTCGTTGTTGAGATTTTGTTACTTCAATGGATGTTAGCCTTGCCATTATGGAAGGTAGTTCGTTGTGGAGGTTTTGTAACTCTAATTGATGGTATCCGTGTCATTACGGAAGGTAGTTCATTATTGAGATTTTGTTTCTCCAATGGATGGTAGTCTTGTTATCATGGAAGGTAGTTCGTTGTGGAGATTTTTTTACTCCAATGGATTGTAGCCTTGTCAATATGGAAGGTAGTTTGTTGTTTAGATTTTGTTACTCTAATGGATGGTAGCCTTGTAATTATGGAACATATTTTGTTGTTGAGATTTTGTTACTCCAATGGATGGTAGCCTTGTCATTATGGATGGTAGTTTGTTGTTGAGATTTTATTACTCCAATGGATGATAGCCTTGTCATTATGGAAGGTAGTTCATTGTTGAGATTTTGTTACTCTAATGGATAGTAGCCTTGTCATTACGGAAGGTATTTCATTGTTGAGATTTTGTTACTCCAATGGTTGGTAGCCATATCATTATGGAAGGTAGTTCATTGTTGAGATTTTGTTACTCCAATGGATGGTAGCCTTGTCATTTTGGAAGGTAGTTCGTTATTGGGATTTTGTTACTCGAATGGATGGTAGCCTTGTTATTATGGAAGGTAGTTCATTTTTGAGATTTTGTTACTCCAATGGATGGTAGCCTTGTCATTATGAAAGGTAGTTCGTTGTTGTGATTTTTTTACTCCAATGTTTGGTAGCTTTGTCATTATGGAAGGTAGTTCATTGTTGAGATTTTGTTACTCCAGTGGATGGGAGACTTGTCATTGTGGAAGGTAGTTCGTTGTGGATATTTTGTTACGCCTATGGATTGTAGCCTTGTCGATATGGAAGGTATTTCGTGGTTGAGATTTTGTTACTTTAATGGATGGTAGACTTGTCATTGTGGAAGGTAGTTTGTTATTGAGATTTTGTAACTCTAATTGATGGTATCCGTGTCATTACGGAAGATAGTTCATTATTGAGATTTTGTTTCTCCAATGGATGGTAGTCTTGTCATCATGGAAGGTAGTTCATTGTTGAGATTTTGTTACTCCAATGGATTGTAGCCTTGTCAATATGGAAGGTAGTTTGTTGTTCAGATTTTGTTACTCCAATGGATGGTAGCCTTGTAATTATGGAACGTAGTTTGTTGTTGAGATTTTGTTACTCCAATCGATGGTAGCCTTGTCATTATGGATGGTAGTTTGTTGTTGAGATTTTATTACTCTAATGGATGGTAGCCTTGTCATTATGGAAGGTATTTCATTGTTGAGATTTTGTTACTCTAATGGATGGTAGCCTTGTCATTACGGAAGGTAGTTCATTGTTGAGATTTTGTTACTCCAATGGTTTGTAGCCATATCATTATGGAAGGTAGTTCATTGTTGAGATTTTGTTACTCCAATGGATGGTAGCCTTGTCATTTTGGAAGGTAGTTCGTTATTGGGATTTTGTTACTCCAATGGATGGTAGCCTTGTTATTATGGAAGGTAGTTCATTTTTTAGATTTTTTTACTCTATTAGATGGTAGGATTGTCATTATGAAAGGTAGTTCATTGTTGAGATTTGTTTACTCCAATGTATGGTAGCTTTGTCATTATGGAAGGTAGTTCATTGTTGAGATTTTGTTACTCCAGTGGATGGTAGACTTGTCATTATGGAAGGTAGTTCATTGTTGATATTTTGGTACTCCAATGGATTGTAGCCTTGTCAATATAGAAGGTAGTCGTCGTTGAGATTTTGTTACTCCAATGGACGGTAGCCTTGTCATTATGGAAGGTAGTTCGTTGTTGATTTTTTTTACTCCAATGGATGGTATATTTGTCATTATGGATGGTAGTTTGTTGTTGAGATTTTATTACTCCAATGGATGGTAGCCTTGTTATTTTGGAAGGTAGTTTGTTGTTGAGATTTTTTTACTCCATGGATGGTAGCATTATCATTATGGAAGGTAGTTCATTGTTGAGATTTTGTTACTCCAATGGATGGTAGCCTTGTCATTACGGAAGGTAGTTCGTTGTTGAGATTTTGTTACTTCAATGGATGTTAGCCTTGCCATTATGGAAGGTAGTTCGTTGTGGAGGTTTTGTAACTCTAATTGATGGTATCCGTGTCATTACGGAAGGTAGTTCATTATTGAGATTTTGTTTCTCCAATGGATGGTAGTCTTGTTATCATGGAAGGTAGTTCGTTGTGGAGATTTTTTTACTCCAATGGATTGTAGCCTTGTCAATATGGAAGGTAGTTTGTTGTTTAGATTTTGTTACTCTAATGGATGGTAGCCTTGTAATTATGGAACATATTTTGTTGTTGAGATTTTGTTACTCCAATGGATGGTAGCCTTGTCATTATGGATGGTAGTTTGTTGTTGAGATTTTATTACTCCAATGGATGGTAGCCTTGTCATTATGGAAGGTAGTTCATTGTTGAGATTTTGTTACTCTAATGGATGGTAGCCTTGTCATTACGGAAGGTATTTCATTGTTGAGATTTTGTTACTCCAATGGTTGGTAGCCATATCATTATGGAAGGTAGTTCATTGTTGAGATTTTGTTTCTCCAATGGATGGTAGCCTTGTCATTTTGGAAGGTAGTTCGTTATTGGGATTTTGTTACTCGAATGGATGGTAGCCTTGTTATTATGGAAGGTAGTTCATTTTTGAGATTTTGTTACTCCAATGGATGGTAGCCTTGTCATTATGAAAGGTAGTTCGTTGTTGTGATTTTTTTACTCCAATGTTTGGTAGCTTTGTCATTATGGAAGGTAGTTCATTGTTGAGATTTTGTTACTCCAGTGGATGGGAGACTTGTCATTGTGGAAGGTAGTTCGTTGTGGATATTTTGTTACGCCTATGGATTGTAGCCTTGTCGATATGGAAGGTATTTCGTGGTTGAGATTTTGTTACTTTAATGGATGGTAGCCTTGTCATTATGGAAGGTAGTTTGTTGTTGAGATTTTGTAACTCTAATTGATGGTATCCGTGTCATTACGGAAGGTAGTTCATTATTGAGATTTTGTTTCTCCAATGGATGGTAGTCTTGTCATCATGGAAGGTAGTTCGTTGTTGAGATTTTGTTACTCCAATGGATTGTAGCCTTGTCAATATGGAAGGTAGTTTGTTGTTCAGATTTTGTTACTCCAATGGATGGTAGCCTTGTAATTATGGAACGTAGTTTGTTGTTGAGATTTTGTTACTCCAATGGACGGTAGCCTTGTCATTATGGATGGTAGTTTGTTGTTGAGATTTTATTACTCCAATGGATGGTAGCCTTGTCATTATGGAAGGTAGTTCATTGTTGAGATTTTGTTACTCTAATGGATGGTAGCCTTGTCATTACGGAAGGTATTTCATTGTTCAGATTTTGGTACTCCAATGGTTGGTAGCCATTTCATTATGGAAGGTAGTTCATTGTTGAGATTTTGTTACTCCAATGGATGGTAGCCTTGTCATTTTGGAAGGTAGTTCATTATTGGGATTTTGTTACTCCAATGGATGGTAGCCTTGTTATTATGGAAGGTAGTTCATTTTTAGATTTTTTTACTCTATTGGATGGTAGGCTTGTCATTATGAAAGGTAGTTCATTGTTGAGATTTGTTTACTCCAATGAATGGTAGCTTTGTCATTATGGAAGGTAGTTCATTGTTGAGATTTTGTTACTCCAGTGGATGGTAGACTTGTCATTCTGGAAGGTAGTTCATTGTTGATATTTTGGTACTCCATTGGATTGTAGCCTTGTCAATATGGAAGGTAGTTCGTTGTTGAGATTTTGTTACTCCAATGGACGGTAGCCTTGTCATTATGGAAGGTAGTTCGTTGTTGATATTTTTTTACTCCAATGGATGGTATATTTGTCATTATGGATGGTAGTTTGTTGTTGAGATTTTATTACTCCAATGGATGGTAGCCTTGTTATTTTGGAAGGTAGTTTGTTGTTGAGATTTTTTTACTCCATGGATGGTAGCATTATCATTATGGAAGGTAGTTCGTTGTTTAGATTTTGTTACTCCAATGGATGGTAGCCTTGTCATTACGGAAGGTAGTTCGTTGTTGAGATTTTGTTACTTCAATGGATGTTAGCATTGCCATTATGGAAGGTAGTTCGCTGTGGAGGTTTTGTTACTCCAATGGCTGGTAGCCTTGTCATTATGGATGGTAGTTCATTGTTGAGATTTTGTTACTCCAATGGCTGGTATAGTCTTGTCATTATGGAAAGTAGTTCCTTGTTGAGATTTTGTTACTTCAATGGATGTTAGCCTTGCCACTATGGAAGGTAGTTCGTTGTGGAGGTTTTGTTACTCCAATGGCTGGTAGCCTTGTCATTGTGGATGGTAGTTCATTGTTTAGATTTTGTTACTCCAATGGCTAGAATAGTCTTGTCATTATGGAAAGTAGTTTGTTGTTGAGATTTTGTTACTCCAATGGATGGTAGCCTTGTCATTATGATAGGTAGTTCGTGGTTGAGATTTTTTTACTCCAATGTATGGTAGCTTTGTCATTATGGAAGGTAGTTCGTTGTTGTGATTTTGTTACTTTAATGGATGGTAGCCTTGTCATTGAGGAAGGTAGTTTGTTGTTGAGATTTTGTAACTCTAATTGATGGTATCCGTGTCATTACAGAAGGTATTTTATTATTGAGATTTTGTTTCTCCAATGGATGGTAGTCTTGTCATCATGGAAGGTAGTTTGTTGTTCAGATTTTGTTACTCTAATGGATGGTAGCCTTGTAATTATGGAACGTATTTTGTTGTTTTGATTTTGTTACTCCAATGGATGGTAGCCTTGTCATTATGATAGGTAGTTCGTTGTTGAGATTTTGTTACTCCATTGGATGGTAGGCTTGTCATTATGAAAGGTAGTTGGTTGTTGAGATTTTTTTACTCCAATGTATGGTAGCTTTGTCATTATGGAAGGTAGTTCGTTGTTGAGATTTTGTTACTCCAATGGATGGTAGACTTGTCATTGTGGAAGGTAGTTTGTTGTTCAAATTTTTTTACTCCAATGCATGGTAACCTTGTCTTTATGGAAGGTAGTTCGTTGTTGAGATTTTTTTACTCTTTTAGATGGTAGGATTGTCATTATGAAAGGTAGTTCATTGTTGAGATTTGTTTACTCCAATGTATGGTAGCTTTGTCATTATGGAAGGTAGTTCATTGTTGAGATTTTGTTACTCCAGTGGATGGTAGACTTGTCATTATGGAAGGTAGTTCATTGTTGATATTTTGGTACTCCAATGGATTGTAGCCTTGTCAATATAGAAGGTAGTCGTCGTTGAGATTTTGTTACTCCAATGGACGGTAGCCTTGTCATTATGGAAGGTAGTTCGTTGTTGATTTTTTTTACTCCAATGGATGGTATATTTGTCATTATGGATGGTAGTTTGTTGTTGAGATTTTATTACTCCAATGGATGGTAGCCTTGTTATTTTGGAAGGTAGTTTGTTGTTGAGATTTTTTTACTCCATGGATGGTAGCATTATCATTATGGAAGGTAGTTCATTGTTGAGATTTTGTTACTCCAATGGATGGTAGCCTTGTCATTACGGAAGGTAGTTCGTTGTTGAGATTTTGTTACTTCAATGGATGTTAGCCTTGCCATTATGGAAGGTAGTTCGTTGTGGAGGTTTTGTAACTCTAATTGATGGTATCCGTGTCATTACGGAAGGTAGTTCATTATTGAGATTTTGTTTCTCCAATGGATGGTAGTCTTGTTATCATGGAAGGTAGTTCATTGTGGAGATTTTTTTACTCCAATGGATTGTAGCCTTGTCAATATGGAAGGTAGTTTGTTGTTTAGATTTTGTTACTCTAATGGATGGTAGCCTTGTAATTATGGAACATATTTTGTTGTTGAGATTTTGTTACTCCAATGGATGGTAGCCTTGTCATTATGGATGGTAGTTTGTTGTTGAGATTTTATTACTCCAATGGATGGTAGCCTTGTCATTATGGAAGGTAGTTCATTGTTGAGATTTTGTTACTCTAATGGATGGTAGCCTTGTCATTACGGAAGGTATTTCATTGTTGAGATTTTGTTACTCCAATGGTTGGTAGCCATATCATTATGGAAGGTAGTTCATTGTTGAGATTTTGTTTCTCCAATGGATGGTAGCCTTGTCATTTTGGAAGGTAGTTTGTTATTGGGATTTTGTTACTCGAATGGATGGTAGCCTTGTTATTATGGAAGGTAGTTCATTTTTGAGATTTTGTTACTCCAATGGATGGTAGCCTTGTCATTATGAAAGGTAGTTCGTTGTTGTGATTTTTTTACTCCAATGTTTGGTAGCTTTGTCATTATGGAAGGTAGTTCATTGTTGAGATTTTGTTACTCCAGTGGATGGGAGACTTGTCATTGTGGAAGGTAGTTCGTTGTGGATATTTTGTTACGCCTATGGATTGTAGCCTTGTCGATATGGAAGGTATTTCGTGGTTGAGATTTTGTTACTTTAATGGATGGTAGCCTTGTCATTATGGAAGGTAGTTTGTTGTTGAGATTTTGTAACTCTAATTGATGGTATCCGTGTCATTACGGAAGGTAGTTCATTATTGAGATTTTGTTTCTCCAATGGATGGTAGTCTTGTCATCATGGAAGGTAGTTCGTTGTTGAGATTTTGTTACTCCAATGGATTGTAGCCTTGTCAATATGGAAGGTAGTTTGTTGTTCAGATTTTGTTACTCCAATGGATGGTAGCCTTGTAATTATGGAACGTAGTTTGTTGTTGAGATTTTGTTACTCCAATGGACGGTAGCCTTGTCATTATGGATGGTAGTTTGTTGTTGAGATTTTATTACTCCAATGGATGGTAGCCTTGTCATTATGGAAGGTAGTTCATTGTTGAGATTTTGTTACTCTAATGGATGGTAGCCTTGTCATTACGGAAGGTATTTCATTGTTGAGATTTTGGTACTCCAATGGTTGGTAGCCATTTCATTATGGAAGGTAGTTCATTGTTGAGATTTTGTTACTCCAATGGATGGTAGCCTTGTCATTTTGGAAGGTAGTTCATTATTGGGATTTTGTTACTCCAATGGATGGTAGCCTTGTTATTATGGAAGGTAGTTCATTTTTAGATTTTTTTACTCTATTGGATGGTAGGCTTGTCATTATGAAAGGTAGTTCATTGTTGAGATTTGTTTACTCCAATGAATGGTAGCTTTGTCATTATGGAAGGTAGTTCATTGTTGAGATTTTGTTACTCCAGTGGATGGTAGACTTGTCATTCTGGAAGGTAGTTCATTGTTGATATTTTGGTACTCCATTGGATTGTAGCCTTGTCAATATGGAAGGTAGTTCGTTGTTGAGATTTTGTTACTCCAATGGACGGTAGCCTTGTCATTATGGAAGGTAGTTAGTTGTTGATATTTTTTTACTCCAATGGATGGTATATTTGTCATTATGGATGGTAGTTTGTTGTTGAGATTTTATTACTCCAATGGATGGTAGCCTTGTTATTTTGGAAGGTAGTTTGTTGTTGAGATTTTTTTACTCCATGGATGGTAGCATTATCATTATGGAAGGTAGTTCGTTGTTTAGATTTTGTTACTCCAATGGATGGTAGCCTTGTCATTACGGAAGGTAGTTCGTTGTTGAGATTTTGTTACTTCAATGGATGTTAGCATTGCCATTATGGAAGGTAGTTCGCTGTGGAGGTTTTGTTACTCCAATGGCTGGTAGCCTTGTCATTATGGATGGTAGTTCATTGTTGAGATTTTGTTACTCCAATGGCTGGTATAGTCTTGTCATTATGGAAAGTAGTTCCTTGTTGAGATTTTGTTACTTCAATGGATGTTAGCCTTGCCACTATGGAAGGTAGTTCGTTGTGGAGGTTTTGTTACTCCAATGGCTGGTAGCCTTGTCATTGTGGATGGTAGTTCATTGTTTAGATTTTGTTACTCCAATGGCTAGAATAGTCTTGTCATTATGGAAAGTAGTTTGTTGTTGAGATTTTGTTACTCCAATGGATGGTAGCCTTGTCATTATGATAGGTAGTTCGTGGTTGAGATTTTTTTACTCCAATGTATGGTAGCTTTGTCATTATGGAAGGTAGTTCGTTGTTGTGATTTTGTTACTTTAATGGATGGTAGCCTTGTCATTGAGGAAGGTAGTTTGTTGTTGAGATTTTGTAACTCTAATTGATGGTATCCGTGTCATTACAGAAGGTATTTTATTATTGAGATTTTGTTTCTCCAATGGATGGTAGTCTTGTCATCATGGAAGGTAGTTTGTTGTTCAGATTTTGTTACTCTAATGGATGGTAGCCTTGTAATTATGGAACGTATTTTGTTGTTTTGATTTTGTTACTCCAATGGATGGTAGCCTTGTCATTATGATAGGTAGTTCGTTGTTGAGATTTTGTTACTCCATTGGATGGTAGGCTTGTCATTATGAAAGGTAGTTGGTTGTTGAGATTTTTTTACTCCAATGTATGGTAGCTTTGTCATTATGGAAGGTAGTTCGTTGTTGAGATTTTGTTACTCCAATGGATGGTAGACTTGTCATTGTGGAAGGTAGTTTGTTGTTCAAATTTTTTTACTCCAATGCATGGTAACCTTGTCTTTATGGAAGGTAGTTCGTTGTTGAGATTTTTTTACTCTTTTAGATGGTAGGATTGTCATTATGAAAGGTAGTTCATTGTTGAGATTTGTTTACTCCAATGTATGGTAGCTTTGTCATTATGGAAGGTAGTTCATTGTTGAGATTTTGTTACTCCAGTGGATGGTAGACTTGTCATTATGGAAGGTAGTTCATTGTTGATATTTTGGTACTCCAATGGATTGTAGCCTTGTCAATATAGAAGGTAGTCGTCGTTGAGATTTTGTTACTCCAATGGACGGTAGCCTTGTCATTATGGAAGGTAGTTCGTTGTTGATTTTTTTTACTCCAATGGATGGTATATTTGTCATTATGGATGGTAGTTTGTTGTTGAGATTTTATTACTCCAATGGATGGTAGCCTTGTTATTTTGGAAGGTAGTTTGTTGTTGAGATTTTTTTACTCCATGGATGGTAGCATTATCATTATGGAAGGTAGTTCATTGTTGAGATTTTGTTACTCCAATGGATGGTAGCCTTGTCATTACGGAAGGTAGTTCGTTGTTGAGATTTTGTTACTTCAATGGATGTTAGCCTTGCCATTATGGAAGGTAGTTCGTTGTGGAGGTTTTGTAACTCTAATTGATGGTATCCGTGTCATTACGGAAGGTAGTTCATTATTGAGATTTTGTTTCTCCAATGGATGGTAGTCTTGTTATCATGGAAGGTAGTTCATTGTGGAGATTTTTTTACTCCAATGGATTGTAGCCTTGTCAATATGGAAGGTAGTTTGTTGTTTAGATTTTGTTACTCTAATGGATGGTAGCCTTGTAATTATGGAACATATTTTGTTGTTGAGATTTTGTTACTCCAATGGATGGTAGCCTTGTCATTATGGATGGTAGTTTGTTGTTGAGATTTTATTACTCCAATGGATGGTAGCCTTGTCATTATGGAAGGTAGTTCATTGTTGAGATTTTGTTACTCTAATGGATGGTAGCCTTGTCATTACGGAAGGTATTTCATTGTTGAGATTTTGTTACTCCAATGGTTGGTAGCCATATCATTATGGAAGGTAGTTCATTGTTGAGATTTTGTTTCTCCAATGGATGGTAGCCTTGTCATTTTGGAAGGTAGTTTGTTATTGGGATTTTGTTACTCGAATGGATGGTAGCCTTGTTATTATGGAAGGTAGTTCATTTTTGAGATTTTGTTACTCCAATGGATGGTAGCCTTGTCATTATGAAAGGTAGTTCGTTGTTGTGATTTTTTTACTCCAATGTTTGGTAGCTTTGTCATTATGGAAGGTAGTTCATTGTTGAGATTTTGTTACTCCAGTGGATGGGAGACTTGTCATTGTGGAAGGTAGTTCGTTGTGGATATTTTGTTACGCCTATGGATTGTAGCCTTGTCGATATGGAAGGTATTTCGTGGTTGAGATTTTGTTACTTTAATGGATGGTAGCCTTGTCATTATGGAAGGTAGTTTGTTGTTGAGATTTTGTAACTCTAATTGATGGTATCCGTGTCATTACGGAAGGTAGTTCATTATTGAGATTTTGTTTCTCCAATGGATGGTAGTCTTGTCATCATGGAAGGTAGTTCGTTGTTGAGATTTTGTTACTCCAATGGATTGTAGCCTTGTCAATATGGAAGGTAGTTTGTTGTTCAGATTTTGTTACTCCAATGGATGGTAGCCTTGTAATTATGGAACGTAGTTTGTTGTTGAGATTTTGTTACTCCAATGGACGGTAGCCTTGTCATTATGGATGGTAGTTTGTTGTTGAGATTTTATTACTCCAATGGATGGTAGCCTTGTCATTATGGAAGGTAGTTCATTGTTGAGATTTTGTTACTCTAATGGATGGTAGCCTTGTCATTACGGAAGGTATTTCATTGTTGAGATTTTGGTACTCCAATGGTTGGTAGCCATTTCATTATGGAAGGTAGTTCATTGTTGAGATTTTGTTACTCCAATGGATGGTAGCCTTGTCATTTTGGAAGGTAGTTCATTATTGGGATTTTGTTACTCCAATGGATGGTAGCCTTGTTATTATGGAAGGTAGTTCATTTTTAGATTTTTTTACTCTATTGGATGGTAGGCTTGTCATTATGAAAGGTAGTTCATTGTTGAGATTTGTTTACTCCAATGAATGGTAGCTTTGTCATTATGGAAGGTAGTTCATTGTTGAGATTTTGTTACTCCAGTGGATGGTAGACTTGTCATTCTGGAAGGTAGTTCATTGTTGATATTTTGGTACTCCATTGGATTGTAGCCTTGTCAATATGGAAGGTAGTTCGTTGTTGAGATTTTGTTACTCCAATGGACGGTAGCCTTGTCATTATGGAAGGTAGTTAGTTGTTGATATTTTTTTACTCCAATGGATGGTATATTTGTCATTATGGATGGTAGTTTGTTGTTGAGATTTTATTACTCCAATGGATGGTAGCCTTGTTATTTTGGAAGGTAGTTTGTTGTTGAGATTTTTTTACTCCATGGATGGTAGCATTATCATTATGGAAGGTAGTTCGTTGTTTAGATTTTGTTACTCCAATGGATGGTAGCCTTGTCATTACGGAAGGTAGTTCGTTGTTGAGATTTTGTTACTTCAATGGATGTTAGCATTGCCATTATGGAAGGTAGTTCGCTGTGGAGGTTTTGTTACTCCAATGGCTGGTAGCCTTGTCATTATGGATGGTAGTTCATTGTTGAGATTTTGTTACTCCAATGGCTGGTATAGTCTTGTCATTATGGAAAGTAGTTCCTTGTTGAGATTTTGTTACTTCAATGGATGTTAGCCTTGCCACTATGGAAGGTAGTTCGTTGTGGAGGTTTTGTTACTCCAATGGCTGGTAGCCTTGTCATTGTGGATGGTAGTTCATTGTTTAGATTTTGTTACTCCAATGGCTAGAATAGTCTTGTCATTATGGAAAGTAGTTTGTTGTTGAGATTTTGTTACTCCAATGGATGGTAGCCTTGTCATTATGATAGGTAGTTCGTGGTTGAGATTTTTTTACTCCAATGTATGGTAGCTTTGTCATTATGGAAGGTAGTTCGTTGTTGTGATTTTGTTACTTTAATGGATGGTAGCCTTGTCATTGAGGAAGGTAGTTTGTTGTTGAGATTTTGTAACTCTAATTGATGGTATCCGTGTCATTACAGAAGGTATTTTATTATTGAGATTTTGTTTCTCCAATGGATGGTAGTCTTGTCATCATGGAAGGTAGTTTGTTGTTCAGATTTTGTTACTCTAATGGATGGTAGCCTTGTAATTATGGAACGTATTTTGTTGTTTTGATTTTGTTACTCCAATGGATGGTAGCCTTGTCATTATGATAGGTAGTTCGTTGTTGAGATTTTGTTACTCCATTGGATGGTAGGCTTGTCATTATGAAAGGTAGTTGGTTGTTGAGATTTTTTTACTCCAATGTATGGTAGCTTTGTCATTATGGAAGGTAGTTCGTTGTTGAGATTTTGTTACTCCAATGGATGGTAGACTTGTCATTGTGGAAGGTAGTTTGTTGTTCAAATTTTTTTACTCCAATGCATGGTAACCTTGTCTTTATGGAAGGTAGTTCGTTGTTGAGATTTTTTTACTTTAATGGATGGTAGCCTTGTCATTGTGGAAGGTAGTTTGTTGTTGAGATTTTGTAACTCTAATTGATGGTATCCGTGTCATTACGGAAGGTATTTTATTATTGAGATTTTGTTTCTCCAATGGATGGTAGTCTTGTAATCATGGAAAGTAGTTCGTTGTTGAGATTTTTTTACTCCAATGGATTGTAGCCTTGTCAATATGGAAGGTAGTTTGTTGTTCAGATTTTGTTACTCTAATGGATGGTAGCCTTGTAATTATGGAACATATTTTGTTGTTGAGATTTTGTTACTCCAATGGATGGTAGCCTTGTCATTATGGATGGTAGTTTGTTGTTGAGATTTTATTACTCCAATGGATGGTAGCCTTGTCATTATGGAAGGTAGTTCATTGTTGAGATTTTGTTACTCTAATGGATGGTAGCCTTGTCATTACGGAAGGTAGTTCATTGTTGAGATTTTGTTACTCCAATTGTTGGTAGCCATATCATTATGGAAGGTAGTTCATTGTTGAGATTTTGTTACTCCAATGGATGGTAGCCTTGTTATTTTGGAAGGTAGTTCGTTATTGGGATTTTGTTACTCCAATGGATGGTAGCCTTGTTATTATGGAAGGTAGTTCATTTTTGAGATTTTGTTACTCCAATGGATGGTAGCCTTGTCATTATGAAAGGTAGTTTGTTGTTGAGATTTTTTTACTCCAATGTATGGTAGCTTTGTCATTATGGAAGGTAGTTCATTGTTGAGATTTTGTTACTCCAGTGGATGGGAGACTTGTCATTGTGGAAGGTAGTTCGTTGTTGATATTTTGTTACGCCAATAGATTGTAGCCTTGTCAATATGGAAGGTATTTCGTTGTTGAGGCTTTGTTACTTTAATGGATGGTAGCCTTGTCATCATGGAAGGTAGTTTGTTCTTGAGATTTTGTAACTCTAATTGATGGTATCCGTGTCATTACGGAAGGTATTTCATTATTGAGATTTTGTTTCTCCAATGGATGGTAGTCTTGTCATCATGGAAGGTAGTTCATTGTTGAGATTTTGTTACTCCAATGGATTGTAGCCTTGTCAGTATGGAAGGTATTTTGTTGTTCATATTTTGTTACTCCAATGGATGGTAGCCTTGTAATTATGGAACGTAGTTTGTTGTTGAGATTTTGTTACTCCAATGGATGGTAGCCTTGTCATTATGGATGGTAGTTTGTTGTTGAGATTTTATTACTCCAATGGATGGTAGCCTTGTCATTATGGAAGGTAGTTCATTGTTGAGATTTTGTTACTCTAATGGATGGTAGCCTTGTCATTACGGAAGGTAGTTCATTGTTGAGATTTTGTTACTCCAATGGTTGGTAGCCATATCATTATGGAAGGTAGTTCATTGTTGAGATTTTGTTACTCCAATGGATGGTAGCCTTGTCATTTTGGAAGGTAGTTTGTTATTGGGATTTTGTTACTCCAATGGATGGTGCCTTGTTATTATGGAAGGTAGTTCATTTTTTAGATTTTGTTACTCCATTGGATGGTAGGCTTGTCATTATGAAAGGTAGTTCGTTGTTGAGATTTGTTTACTCCAATGTATGGTAGCTTTGTCATTATGGAAGGTAGTTCGTTGTTGAGATTTTGTTACTCCAGTGGTGGTAGACTTGTCATTGTGGAAGGTAGTTCGTTGTTGATATTTTGTTACTCCAATGGATTGTAGCCTTGTCAATATGGAAGGTAGTTCGTTGTTGAGATTTTGTTACTCCAATGGACGGTAGCCTTGTCATTATGGAACGTAGTTCGTTGTTCATATTTTTTTACTCCAATGGATGGTAGCCTTGTTATTTTGGAAGGTAGTTCGTTGTTGAGATTTTTTTACTCCATGGATGGTAGCATTATCATTATGGAAGGTAGTTCGTTGTTGAGATTTTGTTACTCCAATGGATGGTAGCCTTGTCATTACAGAAGGTAGTTCGTTGTTGAGATTTTGTTACTTCAATGGATGTTAGCCTTGCCATTATGGAAGGTAGTTTGTTGTGGAGGTTTTGTTACTCCAATGGCTGGTAGCCTTGTCATTATGGAAGGTAGTTCATTGTTGAGATTTTGTTACTCCAATGGCTAGTATAGTCCTGTCATTATGGAAAGTAGTTTGTTGTTGAGATTTTGTTACTCCAATGGATGGTAGCCTTGTCATTATGAAAGGTAATTCGTTGTTGAGATTTTGTTACTCCATTGGATGGTAGGCTTGTCATTATGAAAGGTAGTTGGTTGTTGAGATTTTTTTACTCCAATGTATGGTAGCTTTGTCATTATGGAAGGTAGTTTGTTGTTGAGATTTTGTTACTCAAATGGATGGTAGACTTGTCATTGTGGAATGTAGTTCGTTGTTCAAATTTTGTTACTCCAATGCATGGTAGCTATGTCATTATGGAAGGTAGTTCGTTGTTGAGATTTTGTTACTTTAATGGATGGTAGCCTTGTCATTGCGGAAGGTAGTTTGTTGTTGAGATTTTGTAACTCTAATTGATGGTATCCGTGTCATTACGGAAGGTAGTTCATTATTGAGATTTTGTTTCTCCAATGGATGGTAGTCTTGTCATCATGGAAAGTAGTTCGTTGTTGAGATTTTGTTACTCCAATGGATTGTAGCCTTATCAATATGGAAGGTAGTTTGTTGTTCAGATTTTGTTACTCCAATGGATGGTAGCCTTGTAATTATGGAACGTAGTTTGTTGTTGAGATTTTGTTACTCCAATGGATGGTAGCCTTGTCATTATGGATGGTAGTTTGTTTTTGAGATTTTATTACTCCAATGGATGGTATCCTTGTCATTATGGAAGTTAGTTCATTGTTGAGATTTTGTTACTCTAATGGATGGTAGCCTTGTCATTACGGAAGGTAGTTCATTCTTGAGATTTTGTTACTCCAATGGTTGGTAGCCATATCATTATGGAAGGTAGTTCATTGTTGAGATTTTGTTACTCCAATGGATGGTAGCCTTGTCATTTTGGAAGGTAGTTCGTTATTGGGATTTTGTTACTCCAATGGATGGTAGCCTTGTTATTAAGGAAGGTAGTTCATTTTTTAGATTTTGTTACTCCATTGGATGATAGGCTTGTCATTATGAAAGGTAGTTCGTTGTTGTGATTTGTTTACTCCAATGTATGGTAGCTTTGTCATTATGGAAGGTAGTTCGTTGTTGAGATTTTGTTACTCCAGTGGTGGTAGACTTGTCATTGTGGAAGGTAGTTCGTTGTTGATATTTTGTTACTCCAATGGATTGTAGCCTTGTAAATATGGAAGGTAGTTCGTTGTTGAGATTTTGTTACTCCAATGGACGGTAGCCTTGTCATTATGGAACGTAGTTCGTTGTTGATATTTTTTTACTCCAATGGATGGTAGCCTTGTTATTTTGGAAGGTAGTTCGTTGTTGAGATTTTTTTACTCCATGGATTGTAGCATTATCATTATGGAAGGTAGTTCGTTGTTGAGATTTTATTACTCCAATGGATGGTAGCCTTGTCATTACGGAAGGTAGTTCGTTGTTGAGATTTTGTTACTTCAATGGATGTTAGCCTTGCCATTATGGAAGGTAGTTTGTTGTGGAGGTTTTGTTACTCCAATGGCTGGTAGCCTTGTCATTATGGAAGGTAGTTCATTGTTGAGATTTTGTTACTCCAATGGATGGTAGTCTTGTCATCATGGAAAGTAGTTCGTTGTTGAGATTTTGTTACTCCAATGGATTGTAGCCTTATCAATATGGAAGGTATTTTGTTGTTCATATTTTGTTACTCCAATGGATGGGAGCCTTGTAATTATGGAACGTAGTTTGTTGTTGAGATTTTGTTACTCCAATGGATGGTAGCCTTGTCATTATGGATGGTAGTTTGTTGTTGAGATTTTATTACTCCAATGGATGGTAGCCTTGTCATTATGGAAGGTAGTTCATTGTTGAGATTTTGTTACTCTAATGGATGGTAGCCTTGTCATTACGGAAGGTAGTTCATTGTTGAGATTTTGTTACTCCAATGGTTGGTAGCCATATCATTATGGAAGGTAGTTCATTGTTGAGATTTTGTTACTCCAATGGATGGTAGCCTTGTCATTTTGGAAGGTAGTTTGTTATTGGGATTTTGTTACTCCAATGGATGGTAGCCTTGTTATTATGGAAGGTAGTTCATTTTTTAGATTTTGTTACTCCATTGGATGGTAGGCTTGTCATTATGAAAGGTAGTTCGTTGTTGAGATTTGTTTACTCCAATGTATGGTAGCTTTGTCATTATGGAAGGTAGTTCGTTGTTGAGATTTTGTTACTCCAGTGGTGGTAGACTTGTCATTGTGGAAGGTAGTTCGTTGTTGATATTTTGTTACTCCAATGGATTGTAGCCTTGTCAATATGGAAGGTAGTTCGTTGTTGAGATTTTGTTACTCCAATGGACGGTAGCCTTGTCATTATGGAACGTAGTTCGTTGTTCATATTTTTTTACTCCAATGGATGGTAGCCTTGTTATTTTGGAAGGTAGTTCGTTGTTGAGATTTTTTTACTCCATGGATGGTAGCATTATCATTATGGAAGGTAGTTCGTTGTTGAGATTTTGTTACTCCAATGGATGGTAGCCTTGTCATTACAGAAGGTAGTTCGTTGTTGAGATTTTGTTACTTCAATGGATGTTAGCCTTGCCATTATGGAAGGTAGTTTGTTGTGGAGGTTTTGTTACTCCAATGGCTGGTAGCCTTGTCATTATGGAAGGTAGTTCATTGTTGAGATTTTGTTACTCCAATGGCTAGTATAGTCCTGTCATTATGGAAAGTAGTTTGTTGTTGAGATTTTGTTACTCCAATGGATGGTAGCCTTGTCATTATGAAAGGTAGTTCGTTGTTGAGATTTTGTTACTCCATTGGATGGTAGGCTTGTCATTATGAAAGGTAGTTGGTTGTTGAGATTTTTTTACTCCAATGTATGGTAGCTTTGTCATTATGGAAGGTAGTTTGTTGTTGAGATTTTGTTACTCAAATGGATGGTAGACTTGTCATTGTGGAAGGTAGTTCGTTGTTCAAATTTTGTTACTCCAATGCATGGTAGCTATGTCATTATGGAAGGTAGTTCGTTGTTGAGATTTTGTTACTTTAATGGATGGTAGCCTTGTCATTGCGGAAGGTAGTTTGTTGTTGAGATTTTGTAACTCTAATTGATGGTATCCGTGTCATTACGGAAGGTAGTTCATTATTGATATTTTGTTTCTCCAATGGATGGTAGTCTTGTCATCATGGAAAGTAGTTCGTTGTTGAGATTTTGTTACTCCAATGGATTGTAGCCTTATCAATATGGAAGGTAGTTTGTTGTTCAGATTTTGTTACTCCAATGGATGGTAGCCTTGTAATTATGGAACGTAGTTTGTTGTTGAGATTTTGTTACTCCAATGGATGGTAGCCTTGTCATTATGGATGGTAGTTTGTTTTTGAGATTTTATTACTCCAATGGATGGTATCCTTGTCATTATGGAAGTTAGTTCATTGTTGAGATTTTGTTACTCTAATGGATGGTAGCCTTGTCATTACGGAAGGTAGTTCATTCTTGAGATTTTGTTACTCCAATGGTTGGTAGCCATATCATTATGGAAGGTAGTTCATTGTTGAGATTTTGTTACTCCAATGGATGGTAGCCTTGTCATTTTGGAAGGTAGTTCGTTATTGGGATTTTGTTACTCCAATGGATGGTAGCCTTGTTATTAAGGAAGGTAGTTCATTTTTTAGATTTTGTTACTCCATTGGATGGTAGGCTTGTCATTATGAAAGGTAGTTCGTTGTTGAGATTTGTTTACTCCAATGTATGGTAGCTTTGTCATTATGGAAGGTAGTTCGTTGTTGAGATTTTGTTACTCCAGTGGTGGTAGACTTGTCATTGTGGAAGGTAGTTCGTTGTTGATATTTTGTTACTCCAATGGATTGTAGCCTTGTAAATATGGAAGGTAGTTCGTTGTTGAGATTTTGTTACTCCAATGGACGGTAGCCTTGTCATTATGGAACGTAGTTCGTTGTTGATATTTTTTTACTCCAATGGATGGTAGCCTTGTTATTTTGGAAGGTAGTTCGTTGTTGAGATTTTTTTACTCCATGGATTGTAGCATTATCATTATGGAAGGTAGTTCGTTGTTGAGATTTTGTTACTCCAATGGATGGTAGCCTTGTCATTACGGAAGGTAGTTCGTTGTTGAGATTTTGTTACTTCAATGGATGTTAGCCTTGCCATTATGGAAGGTAGTTTGTTGTGGAGGTTTTGTTACTCCAATGGCTGGTAGCCTTGTCATTATGGAAGGTAGTTCATTGTTGAGATTTTGTAACTCCAATGGCTAGTATAGTCCTGTCATTATAGAAAGTAGTTTGTTGTTGAGATTTTGTTACTCCAATGGATGGTAGCCTTGTCATTATGAAAGGTAGTTCGTTGTTGAGATTTTGTTACTCCATTGGATGGTAGGCTTGTCATTATGAAAGGTAGTTGGTTGTTGAGATTTTTTTACTCCAATGTATGGTAGCTTTGTCATTATGGAAGGTAGTTTGTTGTTGAGATTTTGTTACTCAAATGGATGGTAGACTTGTCATTGTGGAAGGTAGTTCGTTGTTCAAATTTTGTTACTCCAATGCATGGTAGTTATGTCATTATGGAAGGTAGTTCGTTGTTGAGATTTTGTTACTTTAATGGATGGTAGCCTTGTCATTGTGGAAGGTAGTTTGTTGTTGAGATTTTGTAACTCTAATTGATGGTATGCGTGTCATTACGGAAGGTATTTCATTATTGTGATTTTGTTTCTCCAATGGATGGTAGTCTTGTCATCATGGAAAGTAGTTCGTTGTTGAGATTTTGTTACTCCAATGGATTGTAGCCTTATCAATATGGAAGGTAGTTTGTTGTTCAGATTTTGTTACTCCAATGGATGGGAACCTTGTAATTATGGAACGTAGTTTGTTGTTGAGATTTTGTTACTCCAATGGATGGTAGCGTTGTCATTATGGATGGTAGTTTGTTTTTGAGATTTTATTACTCCAATGGATGGTATCCTTGCCATTATGGAAGGTAGTTCATTGTTGAAATTTTGTTACTCTAATGGATGGTAGCCTTGTCATTACGGAAGGTAGTTCATTGTTGAGATTTTGTTACTCCAATGGTTGGTAGCCATATCATTATGGAAGGTAGTTCATTGTTGAGATTTTGTTACTCCAATGGATGGTAGCCTTGTCATTTTGGAAGGTAGTTCGTTATTGGGATTTTGTTACTCCAATGGATGGTAGCCTTGTCATTATGGAAGGTAGATTGTTGTTGAGATTTTTTTACTCCAATGTATGGTAGCTTTGTCATTATGGAAGGTAGTTCATTGTTGAGATTTAGTTACTCCAGTGGATGGGAGACTTGTCATTGGGGAAGGAAGTTCGTTGTTGATATTTTGTTACGCCAATGGATTGTAGCCTCGTCAATATGGAAGGTATTTCGTTGTTGAGATTTTGAAACTCTAATTGATGATATCCGTGTCATTACGGAAGGTAGTTCATTATTGAGATTTTGTTTCTCCAATGGATGGTAGTCTTGTCATCATGGAAGGTAGTTCGTTGTTGAGATTTTGTAACTCCAATGGATTGTAGCCTTGTCAATATGGAAGGTAGTTTGTTGTTCATATTTTGTTACTCCAATGATGGTAGCCTTGTAATTATGGAACGTAGTTTGTTGTTGAGATTTTGTTACTCCAATGGATGGTAGCCTTGTCATTATGGATGGTAGTTTGTTGTTGAGATTTTATTACTCCAATGGATGGTAGCCTTGTCATTATGGAAGGTAGTTCATTGTTGAGATTTTGTTACTCTAATGGATGGTAGCCTTGTTATTATGGAAGGTAGTTCATTACGGAAGGTAGTTCATTGTTGAGATTTTGTCACTACAATGGTTGGTAGCCATATCATTATGGAAGGTAGTTCATTGTTGAGATTTTGTTACTCTAATGGATGGTAGCCTTGTCATTTTGGAAGGTAGTTTGTTATTGGGATTTTGTTACTCCAATGGATGGTAGCCTTGTTATTATGGAAGGTAGTTCATTTTTTATATTTTGTTACTCCATTGGATGGTAGGCTTGTCATTATGAAAGGTAGTTCGTTGTTGAGATTTGTTTACTCCAATTTATGGTAGCTTTGTCATTATGGAAGGTAGTTCGTTGTTGAGATTTTGTTACTCCAGTGGTGGTAGACTTGTCATTGTGGAAGGTAGTTCGTTGTTGATATTTTGTTACTCCAATGGATTGTAGCCTTGTCAATATGGAAGGTAGTTCGTTGTTGAGATTTTGTTACTCCAATGGACGGTAGCCTTGTCATTATGGAAGGTAGTTCGTTGTTGAGATTTTGTTACTCCAATGGATGGTAGCCTTGTCATTATGGATGGTAGTTTGTTTTTTAGATTTTATTACTCCAATGGATGGTATCCTAGTCATTATGGAAGGTATTTCATTTTTGAGATTTTGTTACTCTAATGGATGGTAGCCTTGTCATTACGGAAGGTAGTTCATTGTTGAGATTTTGTTACTCCAATGGTTGGTAGCCATACCATTATGGAAGGTAGTTCATTGTTGAGATTTTGTTACTCCAATGGATGGTAGCCTTGTCATTTTGGAAGGTAGTTTGTTATTGGGATTTTGTTACTCCAATGGATGGTAGCCTTGTTATTATGGAAGGTAGTTCATTTTTGAGATTTTGTTACTCCAATGGATGGTAGCCTTGTCATTATGAAAGGTAGTTTTTTGTTGAGATTTTTTTACTCCAATGTATGGTAGCTTTGTCATTATGGAAGGTAGTTCATTGTTGAGATTTTGTTACTCCAGTGGATGGGAGACTTGTCATTGTGGAAGGTAGTTCGTTTTTGATATTTTGTTACGCTAATGGATTATAGCCTCGTCAATATGGAAGGTATTTTGTTGTTGAGATTTTCTTACTTTAATGGATGGTAGCCTTGTCATTGTGGAAGGTAGTTTGTTGTTGAGATTTTGTAACTCTAATTTATGGTATCCGTGTCATTACGGAAGGTAGTTCATTATTGAGATTTTGTTTCTCCAATGGATGGTAGTCTTGTCATCATGGAAGGTAGTTCGTTGTTGAGATTTTGTTAATCCAATGGATTGTAGCCTTGTCAATATGGAATGTAGTTTGTTGTTCAGATTTTGTTACTCCAATGGATGGTAGCCTTGTAATTATGGATGGTAGTTCATTGTTTAGATTTTGTTACTCCAATGGCTAGAATAGTCTTGTCATTATGGAAAGTAGTTTGTTGTTGAGATTTTGTTACTCCAATGGATGGTAGCCTTGTCATTATGATAGGTAGTTCGTGGTTGAGATTTTTTTACTCCAATGTATGGTAGCTTTGTCATTATGGAAGGTAGTTCGTTGTTGAGATTTTGTTACTTTAATGGATGGTAGCCTTGTCATTGAGGAAGGTAGTTTGTTGTTGAGATTTTGTAACTCTAATTGATGGTATCCGTGTCATTACAGAAGGTATTTTATTATTGAGATTTTGTTTCTCCAATGGATGGTAGTCTTGTCATCATGGAAGGTAGTTCGTTGTTGAGATTTTTTTACTCCAATGGATTGTAGCCTTGTCAATATGGAAGGTAGTTTGTTGTTCAGATTTTGTTACTCTAATGGATGGTAGCCTTGTTGAGATTTTTTTACTCAAATGGTTGGTAGCCATATCATTATGGAAGGTAGTTCATTGCTTAGATTTTGTTACTCCAATGGATGGTAGCCTTGTAATTTTGGAAGGTAGTTCGTTATTGGGATTTTGTTACTCCAATGGATGGTAGACTTGTTATTATGGAAGGTAGTTCATTTTTTAGATTTTGTTACTCCATTGGATGGTAGGCTTGTCAAAATGAAAGGTAGTTCGTTGTTGAGATTTGTTTACTCCAATGTATGGTAGCTTTGTCATTATGGAAGGTAGTTTGTTGTTGAGATTTTGTTACTCTAGTGGATGGTAGACTTGTCATTGTGGAAGGTAGTTCGTTGTTGATATTTTGTTACTCCAATGGATTGTAGCCTTGTCAATATGGAAGGTAGTTCGTTGTTGAGATTTTGTTACTCCAATGGACGGTAGCCTTGTCATTATGGAAGGTAGTTCGTTGTTGATACTTTTTTACTCCAATGGATGGTATACTTGTCATTATGGATGGTAGTTTGTTGTTGAGATTTTATTACACCAATGGATGGTAGGCTTGTTATTTTGGAAGGTAGTTCGTTGTTGAGATTTTTTCACTCCAATGGTTGGTAGCCATATCATTATGGAAGGTAGTTCATTGTTGAGATTTTGTTACTCCAATGGATGGTAGCCTTGTCATTTTGGAAGGTAGTTTGTTATTGGGATTTTGTTACTCCAATGGATGGTAGCCTTGCCGTTATGGAAGGTAGTTTGTTGTGGAGGTTTTGTTACTCCAATGGCTGGTAGACTTGTCATTATGGAAGGTAGTTCATTGTTGAGATTTTGTTACTCCAATGGCTAGTATAGTCTTGTCATTATGGAAAGTAGTTTGTTGTTGAGATTTTGTTACTCCAATGGATGGTAGCCTTGTCATTATGAAAGGTAGTTCATTGTTGAGATTTTGTTACTCCATTGGATGGTAGGCTTGTCATTATGAAAGCTAGTTGGTTGTTGAGATTTTTTTACTAGAATGTATGGTAGCTTTGTCATTATGGAAGGTAGTTTGTTGTTGAGATTTTGTTACTCCAATGGATGGTAGACTTGTCATTGTGGAAGGTAGTTCGTTGTTCAAATTTTGTTACTCCAATGCATGGTAGCCTTGTCATTATGGAAGGTAGTTCGTTGTTGAGATTTTGTTACTGTAATGGATGGTAGCCTTGTCATTGTGGAAGGTAGTTTGTTGTTGAGATTTTGTAACTCTAATTGATGGTATCTGTGTCATTACGGAAGGTAGTTCATTATTGAGATTTTGTTTCTCCAATGGATGGTAGTCTTGTCATCATGGAAGGTAGTTCGTTGTTGAGATTTTGTTACTCCAGTGGATTGTAGCCTTGTCAATATGGAATGTAGTTTGTTTTTGAGATTTTATTACTCTAATGGATGGTAGCCTTGTCATTACGGAAGGTAGTTCATTGTTGAGATTTTGTTACTCTAATGGTTGGTAGCCATATCATTATGGAAGGTAGTTCATTGTTGAGATTTTGTTACTCCAATGGATGGTAGCCTTGTCATTTTGGAAGGTAGTTTGTTATTTGGATTTTGTTACTCCAATGGATGGTAGCCTTGTTATTATGGAAGGTAGTTCATTTTTGAGATTTTAATACTCCAATGTATGGTTGCTTTGTCATTATGGAAGGTAGTTCATTGTTGAGATTTTGTTACTCCAGTGGATGGGAGACTTGTCATTGTGGAAGGTAGTTCGTTGTTGATATTTTGTTACGCCAATTGATTGTAGCCTTGTCAATATGGAAGGTATTTCGTTGTTGAGATTTTGTTACTCTAATGGATGGTAGCCTTGTAATTATGGAACGTAGTTTGTTGTTGAGATTTTGTTACTCCAATGAATGGTAGCCTTGTCATTATGGATGGTAGTTTGTTGTTGAGATTTTATTACTCCAATGGATGGTAGACTTGTCATTATGGAAGGTAGTTCATTGTTGAGATTTTGTTACTCTAATGGATGGTAGCCTTGTCATTACGGAAGGTAGTTCATTGTTGAGATTTTGTTCCTCCAATGGTTGGTAGCCATATCATTATGGAAGGTAGTTCATTGTTGTGATTTTGTTACTCCGATGGATGGTAGCCTTGTCATTTTGGAAGGTAGTTCGTTATTGGGATTTTGTTACTCCAATGGGTGGTAGCCTTGTTATTATGGAAGGTAGTTCATTTTTTAGATTTTGTTACTCCATTGGATGGTAGGCTTGTCATTTTGAAAGGTAGTTCGTTGTAGAGATTTGTTTACTCCAATGTATGGTAGCTTTGTCATTATGGAAGGTAGTTCGTTGTTGAGATTTTGTTACTCCAGTGGATGGTAGACTTGTCATTATGGAAGGTAGTTCGTTGTTGATATTTTGTTACTCCAATGGATTGTAGCCTTGTCAATATGGAAGGTATTTCGTTGTTGATATTTTGTTACTCCAATGGATGGTAGCCTTGTTATTATGGAAGGTAGTTCATTTTTTAGATTTTGTTACTCCATTGGATGGTAGGATTGTCATTATATAAGGTAGTTCCTTGTTGAGATTTTTTTACTCCAATGTATGGTACATTTGTCATTATGGAAGGTAGTTCGTTGTTGAAAATTTGTTACTCCAATGGATGGTAGACTTGTCATTGTGGAAGGTAGTTCGTTGTTCAGATTTTGATAATCAAATGGATGGTAGCCTTGTCATTATGGAAGGTAGTTCGTTGTTGAGATTTTGTTACTTTAATGGATGGTAGCCTTGTCATTGTGGAAGGTAGTTTGTTGTTGAGATTTTGTAACTCTAATTGATGTATCCGTGTCATTACGGAAGGTAGTTCAATATTGAGATTTTGTTTCTCCAATGGATGATAGCCTTGTCATTATGGAAGGTAGTTCATTTTTGAGATTTTGTTACTCCAATGGATGGTAGCCTTGTCATTATGGAAGGTAGTTCATTTTTGATATTTTGTTACTCCAATGGATGGTAGCCTTGTCATTATGGAAGGTAGGTCATTGTTGAAATTTTTTTACTCCAAGGGATGGTAGACTCGTCATTTTGGAAGGTAGTTCCTTGTTGAGATTTTGTTACTCCAATGGATGGTAGCCTTGTCATTATGGAAAGTAGTTCGTTATTGGGATTTTGTTACGTCAATGGATGCTAGCCTTGTCATTATGGAAGGTAGTTCATTTTTGATATTTTGTTACTCCAATGGATGGTATCCTTGTCATTATGGAAGGTAGTTCATTGTTAAGATTTTGTTACTCCGATGGATGGTAGTCTTGTCATTATGGAAGGTAGTTTGTTGTTGAGATTTTTTTACTCCAATGGATTGTAGCCTTGTCAATATGGAAGGTAGTTTGTTGTTTAGATTTTGTTACTCCAATGGATGGTAGCCTTGTCATTATGGAACGTAGTTTGTTGTTGAGATTTTGTTACTCCAATGGATGGAAGCCTTGTCATTATGGATGGTAGTTTGTTATTGAGATTTTATTACTCCAATGGATGGTAGCCTTGTCATTATGGAAGGTAGTTCATTGTTGAGATTTTGTTACTCCAATGGCTGGTAGCCTTGTCATTACGGAAGGTAGTTCATTGTTGAGATTTTGTTACTCCAATGGTTGGTAGCCATATTATTATGGAAGGTAGTTCATTGTTGAGATTTTGTTACTCCAGTGGATGGTAGACTTGTCATTGTGGAAGGTAGTTCATTGTTCAGATTTTGTTACTCCAATGGATTATAGCCTTGTCAATATGGAAGGTTTTTCGTTGTTGACATTTTGTTACTTTAATGAATGGTAGACTTGTCATTGTAGAAGGTAGTTTATTATTGAGATTTTGTTACTCCAATGGATGGTAGCCTTGTCATTTTGGAAGTTAGTTCTTTATTGGGATTTGGTTACTCCAATGGATGGTAGCCTTGTTTTTATGGAAGGTAGTTTATTTTTGATATTTTGTTACTCCAATGAATGGTAGCCTTGTCATTATGGAAGGTAGTTCGTTGTTGAAATTTTGTTACTCCAATGGATGGTAGCCTCGTCATTATGGAAGGTAGTTCATTGTTGAGATTTTGTTACTCCAAAGGATGGTAGCCTTGTCATTATGGAAGGTAGTTCGTTATTGGGTTTTTGTTACTCCAATGGATGGTAGCCTTGTCATTATGGAAGGTAGTTCATTTTTGATATTTTGTTACTCCAATGGATGGTAGCCTTGTCATTATGGAAGGTAGTTCATTGTTAAGATTTTGTTACTCCAATGGATGATAGTCTTGTCATTATGGAAGGTAGTTCGTTGTTGAGATTTTGTTATTTCAATGGATTGTAGCCTTGTCAATTTGGAAGGTAGTTTGTTGTTTAGAAATTTTGTTACTCCAATGGATGGTAGCCTTGTCATTATGGAACGTAGTTTGTTGTTGAGATTTTGTTACTCCAATGGATGGTAGCCTTGTCATTATGGATAGTAGTTTGTTATTGAAATTTTATTACTCCAATGGATGGTAGCCTTGTCATTATGGAATGTAGTTCATTGTTGAGATTTTGTTATTCCAATGGCTGGTAGCCTTGTCATTACGGAAGGTATTTCATTGTTGAGATTTTGTTACTCCAACGATTGGTAGCCATATTATTATGGAAGGTAGTTCATTGTTTAGATTTTGTTACTCCAATGGATGGTAGCCTTGTCATTTTTGAAGGTAGTTCGTTATTGGGATTTTATTACTCCATTGGATGGTAGCCTTGTTATTATTGAAGGTAGTTCATTTTTGAGATTTTGTTACTCCAATGGATGGTAGCCTTGTCATTATGAAAGGTAGTTCGTTGATGAGATTTTTTTACTCCATTGTATGGTAGCTTTGTCATTATGGAAGGTAGTTCGTTGTTGAGATTTTGTTACTCCAATGGATGGTAGCCTTGTTATTATGGAAGGTAGTTCGTTGTTGAGATTTTGTTACTCCAATGGATTGTAGCCTTGTCAATATGGAAGGTTTTTCGTTGTTGATATTTTGTTACTCCAATGGATGGTATCCTTGTCATTATGGAAGGTAGTTCATTGTTAACATTTTGTTACTCCAATGGATGGTAGTCTTGTCATTATGGAAGGTAGTTCATTATTGAGATTCTGTTACTCCAATGGATTGTAGCGTTGTCAATATGGAAGGTAGTTTGTTGTTTAGATTTTGTTACTCCAATGGATGGTAGCCTTGTCATTATGGAACGTAGTTTGTTGTTGAGATTTTTTTACTCCAATGGACGGTAGCCTTGTCATTATGGATGGTAGTTTGTTGTTGTGATTTTATTACTCCAATGGATGGTAGCCTTGTCAATATGGAAGGTAGTTCATTGTTGAGATTTTGTTACTCCAATGGCTGGTAGCCTTGTCATTACGGAAGGTAGTTCATTGTTGAGATTTTGTTACTCCAATGGTTGGTAGCCATATTATTATGGAAGGTAGTTCATTGTTGAGATTTTGTTACTCCAATGGATGGTAGCCTTGTCATTTTGTAAGGTAGTTCGTTATTGGGATTTTATTACTCCAATGGATGGTAGCCTTGTTATTATGGAAGGTAGTTCATTTTTGAGATTTTGTTACTCCAATGGATGGTAGCCTTGTCATTACGAAAGGTAGTTTGTTGTTGTGATTTTTTTACTCCAATGTATGTTAGCTTTGTCGTTATGGAAGGTAGTTCATTGTTGAGATTTTGTTACTCCAGTGGATGGTAGACTTGTCATTATGGAAAGTAGTTCGTTGTTCAGATTTTGTTACTCCAATGGATTGTGGCCTTGTCAATATGGAAGGTTTTTCGTTGTTGACATTTTGTTACTTTAATGGATGGTAACCTTGTCATTGTGCAAGGTAGTTTGTTGTTGAGATTTTGTAACTCTAATCGATGGTATACGTGTCATTATGGAAGGCAGTTCATTATTGAGATTTTGTTTCTCCAATGGATGACAGCCTGATCATTATGAAAGGTAGTTCATTTTTGAGATTTTGTTACTCCAATGGATGGTAGCCTTGTCATTATGGAAGGTAGTTCATTGTTGAGATTTTGTTACTCCAATGGATGGTAGTCTTGTCATTATGGGAGGTAGTTCGTTGTTGAAATTTTGTTACTTCAATGGATGGTAGCCTCGTCATTATGGAAGGTAGTTCGTTGTTGAGATTTGGTTACTCCAATGGATGGTAGAGTTATCATTATAAAAGGTAGTTCGTTATTGGGATTTTGTTACTCCAATGGATAGTAGGCTTGTTATTATGGAAGGTAGTTCATTTTTGAGATTTTGTTACTCCATTGGATGGTAGCCTTGTCATTATGAAAGGTAGTTCGTTGATGAGATTTTTTTACTCTATTGTATGGTAGCTTTGTCATTATGGAAGGTAGTTCGTTGTTGAGATTTTGTTACTCCAATGGATGGTAGACTTGTCATTATGGAAGGTAGTTCATTGTTGATATTTTGTTACTCCAATGGATGGCAGCCTTGTCATTATAAAAGGTAGTTCGTTATTGGAATTTTGTTACTCCAATGGATGGTAGCCTTGTCATTATGCAAGGTAGTTTTTTATTGGGATTTTGTTACTCCAATGGATGGTAGCCTTGTCATTATGGAAGGTAGTTCGTTGTTGAAATTTTGTTACTCCAATGGAAGGTAGTTCGTTATTGGGATTTTGTTACTCCAATGGATGGTAGCCTTGTCATTATGGAAGGTAGTTCGTTGTTGTGATTTTGTTACTCCAATGGATTGTAGCCTTGTCAATATGGAAGGTTTTTCGTTGTTGATATTTTGTTACTCCAATGGATTGTAGCCTTGTCAATATGGAAGGATTTTCGTTGTTGACATTTTGTTACTTTAATGAATGGTAGCCTTGTCATTGTGGAAGGTAGTTTGTTGTTGAGATTTTGTAACTCTAATTGATGGTATCCGTGTCATTACGGAAGGTAGTTCATTATTGAGATTTTGTTTCTCCAATGGATGACAACCTTGTCATTATGGAAGGTAGTTCATTTTTGAGATTTTGTTACTCCAATGGATGGTAGCCTTGTCATTATGGAAGGTAGTTCATTGTTGAGATTTTGTTACTCCAATGGATGGTAGTCTTGTCATTATGGAAGGTAGTTCGTTGTTGAAATTTTGTTACTCCAATGGATGGTAGCCTCGTCATTATGGAAGGTAGTTCGTTGTTGAGATTTGGTTACTCCAATGGATGGTAGACTTGTCATTATAGAAGGTAGTTCGTTATTGGGATTTTGTTACTCCAATGGATGGTAGCCTTGTTATTATGGAAGGTAGTTCATTTTTGAGATTTTGTTACTCCATTGAATGGTAGCCTTGTCATTATGAAAGGTAGTTCGTTGATGAGATTTTTTTATTCCATTGTATGGTAGCTTTGTCATTATGGAAGGTAGTTCGTTGTTGAGATTTTGTTACTCCAATGGATGGTAGCCTTGTCATTATGGAAGGTAGTTCGTTGTTGAGATTTTGTTACTCCAATGGATTGTAGCCTTGTTAATATGGAAGGTTTTTCGTTGTTGATATTTTGTTACTCCAATGGATTGTAGCCTTGTCAATATGGAAGGATTTTCGTTGTTGACATTTTGTTAGTTTAATGAATGGTAGCCTTGTCATTGTGGAAGGTAGTTTGTTGTTGAGATTTTGTAACTCTAATTGATGGTATCCGTGTCATTACGGAAGGTAGTTCATTATTGAGATTTTGTTTCTCCAATGGATGACAGCCTTGTCATTATGGAAGGTAGTTCATTTTTGAGATTTTGTTACTCCAATGGATGGTAGCCTTGTCATTATGGAAGGTAGTTCATTGTTGAGATTTTGTTACTCCAATGGATGGTAGTCTTGTCATTATGGAAGGTAGTTAGTTGTTAAAATTTTGTTACTCCAATGGATGGTAGCCTCGTCATTATGGAAGGTAGTTCGTTGTTGAGATTTGGTTAATCCAATGGATGGTAGACTTGTCATTATAGAAGGTAGTTCGTTATTGAGATTTTGTTACTCCAATGGATGGTAGCCTTGTTATTATGGAAGGTAGTTCATTTTTGAGATTTTGTTACTCCAATGAATGGTAGCCTTGTCATTATGGAAGGTAGTTCGTTGATGAGATTTTTTTACTCCATTGTATGGTAGCTTTGTCATTATGATAGGTAGTTCGTTGTTGAGATTTTGTTACTCCAATGGATGGTAGCCTTGTTTTTATGGAAGGTAGTTCGTTGTTGATATTTTGTTACTCCAATGGATGGTAGCCATGTCATTATGGAAGGTAGTTCATTGTTGAGATTTTGTTACTCCAATGGATGGTAGTCTTGTCATTATGGAAGGTAGTTCGTTGTTGAAATTTTGTTACTCCAATGGATGGTAGCCTCGTCATTATGGAAGGTAGTTCGTTGTTGAGATTTGGTTACTCCAATGGATGGTAGACTTGTCATTATAGAAGGTAGTTCGTTATTGGGATTTTGTTACTCCAATGGATGGTAGCCTTGTCAATATGGAAGGTAGTTTGTTGTTTAGATTTTGTTACTCCAATGGATGGTAGCCTTGTCATTATGGAACGTAGTTTGTTGTTGAGATTTTGTTACTCCAATGGATGGTAGCCTTGTCATTATGGATGGTAGTTTGTTGTTGTGAATTTATTACTCCAATGGATGGTAGCCTTGTCATTATGGAAGGTAGTTCATTGTTGAGATTTTGTTACTCCAATGGATGGTAGCCTTGTCATTACGGAAGGTAGTTCATTGTTGAGATTTTGTTACTCCAATGGTTGGTAGCCATATTATTATGGAAGGTAGTTCGTTGTTGAGATTTTGTTTCTCCAATGGATGACAACCTTGTCATTTTGGAAGGTAGTTCATTTTTGAGATTTTGTTACTCCAATGGATGGTAGCCTTGTCATTATGGAAGGTAGTTCATTATTGAGATTTTGTTACTCCAATGGATGGTAGTCTTGTCATTATGGAAGGTAGTTCGTTGTTGAAATTTTGTTACTCCAATGGATGGTAGCCTCGTCATTATGGAAGGTAGTTCGTTGTTGAGATTTGGTTACTCCAATGGATGGTAGACTTGTCATTATAGAAGGTAGTTCGTTATTGGGATTTTGTTACTCCAATGGATGGTAGCCTTGTTATTATAGAAGGTAGTTCATTTTTGAGATTTTGTTACTCCATTGAATGGTAGCCTTGTCATTATGAAAGGTAGTTCGTTGATGAGATTTTTTTACTCCATTGTATGGTAGCTTTGTCATTATGGAAGGTAGTTCGTTGTTGAGATTTTGTTACTCCAATGGATGGTAGCCTTGTTATTATGGAAGGTAGTTCGTTGTTGAGATTTTGTTACTCCAATGGATTGTAGCCTTGTCAATATGGAAGGTTTTTCGTTGTTGATATTTTGTTACTCCAATGGATTGTAGCCTTGTCAATATGAAAGGTTTTTCGTTGTTGACATTTTGTTACTTTAATGAATGGTAGCCTTGTCATTGTGGAAGGTAGTTTGTTGTTGAGATTTTGTAACTCTAATTGATGGTATCCGTGTCATTACGGAAGGTAGTTCATTATTGAGATTTTGTTTCTCCAATGGATGGTAGCCTTGTCATTATGGAAGAGAGTTCATTTTTGATATTTTGTTACTCCAATGGATGGTAGCCTTGTCATTATAGAAGGTAGTTCATTGTTAATATTTTGTTACTCCAATGGATGGTAGTCTTGTCATTATGGAAGGTAGTTCATTGTTGAGATTTTGTTACTCCAATGGATTGTAGCCTTGTCAATATGGAAGGTAGTTTGTTGTTTATATTTTGTTACTCCAATGGATGGTAGCCTTGTCATTATGGAACGTAGTTTGTTGTTGAGATTTTGTTACTCCAATGGATGGTATCCTTGTCATTATGGATGGTAGTTTATTGTTGTGATTTTATTACTCCAATTGATGGTAGCCTTGTCATTATGGAAGGTAGTTCATTGTTGAGATTTTGTTACTCCAATGGTTGGTAGCCATATTATTATGGAAGGTAGTTCGTTGTTGAGATTTTGTTTCTCCAATGGATGACAGCCTTGTCATTTTGGAAGGTAGTTCATTTTTGAGATTTTGTTACTCCAATGGATGGTAGCCATGTCATTATGGAAGGTAGTTCATTGTTGAAATTTTGTTACTCCAATGGATGGTAGTCTTGTCATTATGGAAGGTAGTTCGTTGTTGAAATTTTGTTACTCCAATGGATGGTAGCCTCGTCATTATGGAAGGTAGTTCGTTGTTGAGATTTGGTTACTCCAATGGATGGTAGACTTGTCATTATAGAAGGTAGTTCGTTATTGGGATTTTGTTACTCCAATGGATGGTAGCCTTGTCAATATGGAAGGTAGTTTGTGGTTTAGATTTTGTTACTCCAATGGATGGTAGCCTTGTCATTATGGAACGTAGTTTGTTGTTGAGATTTTGTTACTCCAATGGATGGTAGCCTTGTCATTATGGATGGTAGTTTGTTGTTGTGATTTTATTACTCTAATGGATGGTTGCCTTGTCATTATGTAAGGTAGTTTATTGTTGAGATTTTGTTACTCCAATGGCTGGTAGCCTTGTCATTACGGAAGGTAGTTCATTGTTGAGATTTTGTTACTCCAATGGTTGGTAGCCATATTATTATGGAAGGTAGTTCGTTGTTGAGATTTTGTTTCTCCAATGGATGACAACCTTGTCATTTTGGAAGGTAGTTCATTTTTGAGATTTTGTTACTCTATTGGATGGTAGCCTTGTCATTATGGAAGGTAGTTCATTATTGAGATTTTGTTACTCCAATGGATGGTAGTCTTGTCATTATGGAAGGTAGTTCGTTGTTGAAATTTTGTTACTCCAATGGATGGTAGCCTCGTCATTATGGAAGGTAGTTCGTTGTTGAGATTTGGTTACTCCAATGGATGGTAGACTTGTCATTATAGAAGGTAGTTCGTTATTGGGATTTTGTTACTCCAATGGATGGTAGCCTTGTTATTATGGAAGGTAGTTCATTTTTGAGATTTTGTTACTCCATTGAATGGTAGCCTTGTCATTATGAAAGGTAGTTCGTTGATAAGATTTTTTTCCTCCATTGTAAGGTAGCTTTGTCATTATGGAAGGTAGTTCGTTGTTGAGATTTTGTTACTCCAATGGATGGTAGCCTTGTCATTATGGAAGGTAGTTCGTTGTTGAGATTTTGTTACTCCAATAGATTGTAGCCTTGTCAAAATGGAAGGTTTTTCGTTGTTGATATTTTGTTACTCCAATGGATTGTAGCCTTGTCAATATGGAAGGTTTTTCGTTGTTGACATTTTATTACTTTAATGAATGGTAGCCTTGTCATTGTGGAAGGTAGTTTGTTGTTGAGATTTTGTAACTCTAATTGATGGTATCCGCGTCATTACGGAAGGTAGTTCATTATTGAGATTTTGTTTCTCCAATAGATGACAGCCTTGTCATTATGGAAGGTAGTTCATTTTTGAGATTTTGTTACTCCAATGGATGGTAGCCTTGTCATTATGGAAGGTAGTTCATTGTTGAGATTTTGTTACTCCAATGGATGGTAGTCTTGTCATTATGGAAGGAAGTTCGTTGTTGAAATTTTGTTACTCCAATGGATGGTATCCTCGTCATTATGGAAGGTAGTTCGTTGTTGAGATTTGGTTACTCCAATGGATGGTAGACTTGTCATTATAGAAGGTAGTTCGTTATTGGGATTTTGTTACTCCAATGTATGGTAGCCTTGTTATTATGGAAGGTAGTTCATTTTTGAGATTTTGTTACTCCGTTGAATGGTAGCCTTGTCATTATGAAAGGTAGTTCGTTGATGAGATTTTTTTACTCCATTGTATGGTAGCTTTGTCATTATTGAAGGTAGTTTGTTGTTGAGATTTTGTTACTCCAATGGATGGTAGCCTTGTCATTATGGAAGGTAGTTCGTTGTTGAGATTTTGTTACTCCAATGGATTGTAGCCTTGTCAATATGCAAGGTTTATCGTTGTTGATATTTTGTTACTCCAATGGATTGTAGCCTTGTCATTATGAATGGTTTTTCGTTGTTGACATTTTGTTACTTTAATGAATGGTAGCCTTGTCATTGTGGAAGGTAGTTTGTTGTTGAGATTTTGTAACTCTAATTGATGGTATCCGTGTCATTACGGAAGGTAGTTCATTATTGAGATTTTGTTTCTCCAATGGATGACAGTCTTGTCATTATAGAAGGTAGTTCGTTATTGGGATTTTGTTACTCCAATGGATGGTAGCCTTGTCATTATGAAAGGTAGTTCGTTGATGAGATTTTTTTACTCCATTGTATGGTAGCTTTGTCATTATGGAAGGTAGTTCGTTGTTGAGATTTTGTTACTCCAATGGATGGTAGCCTTGTCATTATGGAAGGTAGTTCGTTGTTGAGATTTTGTTACTCCAATGGATGGTAGCCTTGTAATTATGGAAGGTAGTTCATTTTTGATATTTTGTTACTCCAATGGATGGTAGCCTTGTCATTATGGAAGGTAGTTCGTTGTTGAAATTTTGTTACTCCAATGGATGGTAGCCTCGTCATTATGGAAGGTAGTTCATTGTTGATATTTTGTTACTCCAATGGATGGTAGCCTTGTCATTATTAAAGGTAGTTCGTTATTGGGATTTTGTTACTCCAATGGATGGTAGCCTTGTCATTATGGAAGGTAGTTCATTTTTGATATTTTGTTACTCCAATGGATGGTAGCCTTGTCATTATGGAAGGTAGTTCATTGTTAAGATTTTGTTACTCCAATGGATGGTAGTCTTGTCATTATGGAAGGTAGTTCATTGTTGAGATTTTGTTACTCCAATGGATTGTAGCCTTGTCAATATGGAAGGTAGTTTGTTGTTTAGATTTTGTTAGTCCAATGGATGGTAGCCTTGTCATTATGGAACGTAGTTTGTTGTTGAGATTTTGTTACTCCAACGGATGGTAGCCTTGTCATTATGGATGGTAGTTTGTTGTTGTGATTTTATTACTCCAATGGATGGTAGCCTTGTCGTTATGGAAGGTAGTTCATTGTTGAAATTTTGTTACTCCAATGGCTGGTAGCCCTGTCATTACGGAAGGTAGTTCATTGTTGAGATTTTGTTACTCCAATGGTTGGTAGCCATATTATTATGGAAGGTAGTTCGTTGTTGAGATTTTATTACTCCAATGGATGGTAGCCTTGTCATTTTGGAAGGTAGTTTGTTATTGGGATTTTGTTACTCCAATGGATGGTAGCCTTGTTATTATGGAAGGTAGTTCATTTTTGAGATTTTGTTACTCCATTGAATGGTAGCCTTGTCATTATGAAAGGTAGTTCATTGATAAGATTTTTTTACTCCATTGTAAGGTAGCTTTGTCATTATGGAAGGTAGTTTGTTGTTGAGATTTTGTTACTCCAATGGATTGTAGCCTTGTCAATATGGAAGGTTTTTCGTTGTTGACATTTTATTACTTTAATGAATGGTAGCCTTGTCATTGTGGAAGGTATTTTGTTGTTGAGATTTTGTAACTCTAATTGATGGTATCCGTGTCATTACGGAAGGTAGTTCATTATTGAGATTTTGTTTCTCCAATAGATGACAACCTTGTCATTATGGAAGGTAGTTCATTTTTGAGATTTTGTTACTCCAATGGATGGTAGCCTTGTGATTATGGAAGGTAGTTCATTGTTGAGATTTTGTTACTCCAATGGATGGTAGTCTTGTCATTATGGAAGGTAGTTCGTTGTTGAAATTTTGTTACTCCAATGGATGGTAGCCTCGTCATTATGGAAGGTAGTTCGTTGTTGAGATTTGGTTACTCCAATGGATGGTAGACTTGTCATTATAGAAGGTAGTTCGTTATTGGGATTTTGTTACTCCAATGTATGGTAGCCTTGTTATTATGGAAGGTAGTTCATTTTTGAGATTTTGTTAGTCCATTGAATGGTAGCCTTGTCATTATGAAAGATAGTTCGTTGATGAGATTTTTTTACTCCATTGTATGGTAGCTTTGTCATTATAGAAGGTAGTTTGTTGTTGAGATTTTGTTACTCCAATGGATGGTAGCCTTGTCATTATGGAAGGTTTATCGTTGTTGATATTTTGTTACTCCAATGGACTGTAGCCTTGTCATTATGAAAGGTTTTTCGTTGTTGACATTTTGTTACTTTAATGAATGGTAGCCTTGTCATTGTGGAAGGTAGTTTGTTGTTGAGATTTTGTAACTCTAATTGATGGTATCCGTGTCATTACGGAAGGTAGTTCATTATTGAGATTTTGTTTCTCCAATGGATGACAACCTTGTCATTATAGAAGGTAGTTCGTTATTGGGATTTTGTTACTCCAATGGATGGTAGCCTTGTTATTATGGAAGGTAGTTCATTTTTGAGATTTTGTTACTCCATTGAATGGTAGCCTTGTCATTATGAAAGGTAGTTCGTTGATGAGATTTTTTTACTCCATTGTATGGTAGCTTTGTCATTATGGAAGGTAGTTCGTTGTTGAGATTTTGTTACTCCAATGGATGGTAGCCTTGTCATTATGGAAGGTAGTTCGTTGTTTAAATTTTGTTACTCCAATGGATGGTAGCCTCGTCATTATGGAAGGTAGTTCATTGTTGATATTTTGTTACTCCAATGGATGGTAGCCTTGTCATTATTGAAGGTAGTTCGTTATTGGGATTTTGTTACTCCAATGGATGGTAGCCTTGTCATTATGGAAGGTAGTTCATTTTTGATATTTTGTTACTCCAATGGATGGTAGCCTTGTCATTATGGAAGGTAGTTCATTGTTAAGATTTTGTTACTCCAATGGATGGTAGTCTTGTCATTATGGAAGGTAGTTCATTGTTGAGATTTTGTTACTGCAATGGATTGTAGCCTTGTCAATATGGAAGGTAGTTTGTTGTTTAGATTTTGTTAGTCCAATGGATGGTAGCCTTGTCATTATGGAACGTAGTTTGTTGTTGAGATTTTGTTACTCCAACGGATGGTAGCCTTGTCATTATGGATGGTAGTTTGTTGTTGTGATTTTATTACTCCAATGGATGGTAGCCTTGTCATTATGGAAGATAGTTCATTGTTGAAATTTTGTTACTCCAATGGCTGGTAGCCTTGTCATTACGGAAGGTAGTTCATTGTTGAGATTTTGTTACTCCAATGGTTGGTAGCCATATTATTATGGAAGGTAATTCGTTGTTGAGATTTTGTTACTCCAATGGATGGTAGCCTTGTCATTTTGGAAGGTAGTTTGTTATTGGGATTTTATTACTCCAATGGATGGTAGCCTTGTTATTATGGAAGGTAGTTCATTTTTGAGATTTTGTTACTCCAATGGATGGTAGCCTTGTCATTATGAAAGGTAGTTTGTTGTTGTGATTTTTTTACTCCAATGTATGTTAGCTTTGTCATTATGGAAGGTAGTTCATTGTTGAGATTTTGTTACTCCAGTGGATGGTAGAGTTGTCATTGTGGAAGGTAGTTTGTTGTTGAGATTTTGTAACTCTAATTGATGGTATCCGTGTCATTACGGAAGGTAGTTCATTATTGAGATTTTGTTTCTCCAATGGATGACAGCCTTGTCATTATGGAAGGTAGTTCATTTTTGAGATTTTGTTACTCCAATGGATGGTAGCCTCGTCATTATGGAAGGTAGTTCGTTGTTGAGATTTGGTTACTCCAATGGATGGTAGACTTGTCATTATAGAAGGTAGTTCGTTATTGGGATTTTGTTACTCCAATGGATGGTAGCCTTGTTATTATGGAAGGTAGTTCATTTTTGAGATTTTGTTACTCCATTGAATGGTAGCCTTGTCATTATGAAATGTAGTTCGTTGATGAGATTTTTTTACTCCATTGTATGGTAGCTTTGTCATTATGGAAGGTAGTTCGTTGTTTAGATTTTGTTACTCCAATGGATGGTAGCCTTGTCATTATGGAAGGTAGTTCGTTGTTGAGATTTTATTACTCCAATGGATGGTAGCCTTGTAATTATGGCAGGTAGTTCATTTTTGATATTTTGTTACTCCAATGGATGGTAGCCTTGTCATTATGGAAGGTAGTTCGTTGTTGAAATTTTGTTACTCCAATGGATGGTAGCCTCGTCATTAGGGAAGGTAGTTCATTATTGATATTTTGTTACTCCAATGGATGGTAGCCTTGTCATTATTGAAGGTAGTTTGTTATTGGGATTTTGTTAATCCAATGGATGGTAGCCTTGTCATTATGGAAGGTAGTTCATTTTTGATATTTTGTTACTCCAATGGATGGTAGCCTTGTCATTATGGAAGGTAGTTCATTGTTAAGATTTTGTTACTCCAATGGATGGTAGTCTTGTCATTATAGAAGGTAGTTCATTGTTGATATTTTGTTACTACAATGGATTGTAGCCTTGTCAATATGGAAGGTAGTTTGTTGTTTAGATTTTGTTACTTCAATGGATGGTAGCCTTGTCATTATGGAACGTAGTTTGTTGTTGAGATTTTGTTACTCCAATGGATGGTAGCTTGTCATTATGGATGGTAGTTTGTTGTTGTGATTTTATTACTCCAATGGATGGTAGCCTTGTCATTATGGAAGGAAGTTCATTGTTGAGATTTTGTTACTCCAATGGCTGGTAGCCTTGTCATTACGGAAGGTAGTTCATTGTTGAGATTTTGTTACTCCAATGGTTGGTAGCCATATTATTATGGAAGGTAGTTCGTTGTTGAGATTTTGTTACTCCAATGGATGGTAGCCTTGTCATTTTGGAAGGTAGTTCGTTGTTGAGATTTTGTTACTCCAAAGGATTGTAGCCTTGTCAATATGGAAGGTTTTTCGTTGTTGATATTTTTTTACTCCAATGGATTGTAGCCTTGTCAATATGGAAGGTTTTTCGTTGTTGACATTTTGTTACTTTAATGAATGGTAGCCTTGTCATTGTGGAAGGAAGTTTGTTGTTGAGGTTTTGTAACTCTAATTGATGGTATCTGTGTCATTACAGAAGGTAGTTCATTATTGAGATTTTGTTTCTCCAATGGATGACAGCCTTGTCATTATGGAAGGTAGTTCATTTTTGATATTTTGTTACTCCAATGGATGGTAGCCTTGTCATTATGGAAGGTAGTTCATTGTTAAGATTTTGTTACTCCAATGGATGGTAGTCTTGTCATTATGGAAGGTAGTTCATTGTTGAGATTTTGTTACTGCAATGGATTGTAGCCTTGTCAATATGGAAGGTAGTTTGTTGTTTAGATTTTGTTAGTCCAATGGATGGTAGCCTTGTCATTATGGAACGTAGTTTGTTGTTGAGATTTTGTTACTCCAACGGATGGTAGCCTTGTCATTATGGATGGTAGTTTGTTGTTGTGATTTTATTACTCCAATGGATGGTAGCCTTGTCATTATGGAAGATAGTTCATTGTTGAAATTTTGTTACTCCAATGGCTGGTAGCCTTGTCATTACGGAAGGTAGTTCATTGTTGAGATTTTGTTACTCCAATGGTTGGTAGCCATATTATTATGGAAGGTAATTCGTTGTTAAGATTTTGTTACTCCAATGGATGGTAGCCTTGTCATTTTGGAAGGTAGTTCGTTATTGGGATTTTATTACTCCAATGGATGGTAGCCTTGTTATTATGGAAGGTAGTTCATTTTTGAGATTTTGTTACTCCAATGGATGGTAGCCTTGTCATTATGAAAGGTAGTTTGTTGTTGAGATTTTTTTACTCCAATGTATGTTAGCTTTGTCATTATGGAAGGTCGTTCATTGTTGAGATTTTGTTACTCCAGTGGATGGTAGACTTGTCATTGTGGAAGGTAGTTCGTTGTTGAGATTTTGTAACTCTAATTGATGGTATCCGTGTCATTACGGAAGGTAGTTCATTATTGAGATTTTGTTTCTCCAATGGATGACAGCCTTGTCATTATAGAAGGTAGTTCATTTTTGAGATTTTGTTACTCCAATGGATGGTAGCCTCGTCATTATGGAAGGTAGTTCGTTGTTGAGATTTGGTTACTCCAAAGGATGGTAGCCTTGTCATTATGGAAGGTAGTTCATTTTTGATATTTTGTTACTCCAATGGATGGTAGCCTTGTCATTATGGAAGGTAGTTCATTGTTAAGATTTTGTTACTCCAATGGATGGTAGTCTTGTCATTATGGAAGGTAGTTCATTGTTGAGATTTTGTTACTGCAATGGATTGTAGCCTTGTCAATATGGAAGGTAGTTTGTTGTTTAGATTTTGTTAGTCCAATGGATGGTAGCCTTGTCATTATGGAACGTAGTTTGTTGTTGAGATTTTGTTACTCCAACGGATGGTAGCCTTGTCATTATGGATGGTAGTTTGTTGTTGTGATTTTATTACTCCAATGGATGGTAGCCTTGTCATTATGGAAGATAGTTCATTGTTGAAATTTTGTTACTCCAATGGCTGGTAGCCTTGTCATTACGGAAGGTAGTTCATTGTTGAGATTTTGTTACTCCAATGGTTGGTAGCCATATTATTATGGAAGGTAATTCGTTGTTAAGATTTTGTTACTCCAATGGATGGTAGCCTTGTCATTTTGGAAGGTAGTTCGTTATTGGGATTTTATTACTCCAATGGATGGTAGCCTTGTTATTATGGAAGGTAGTTCATTTTTGAGATTTTGTTACTCCAATGGATGGTAGCCTTGTCATTATGAAAGGTAGTTTGTTGTTGAGATTTTTTTACTCCAATGTATGTTAGCTTTGTCATTATGGAAGGTCGTTCATTGTTGAGATTTTGTTACTCCAGTGGATGGTAGACTTGTCATTGTGGAAGGTAGTTCGTTGTTGAGATTTTGTAACTCTAATTGATGGTATCCGTGTCATTACGGAAGGTAGTTCATTATTGAGATTTTGTTTCTCCAATGGATGACAGCCTTGTCATTATAGAAGGTAGTTCATTTTTGAGATTTTGTTACTCCAATGGATGGTAGCCTCGTCATTATGGAAGGTAGTTCGTTGTTGAGATTTGGTTACTCCAATGGATGGTAGACTTGTCATTATAGAAGGTAGTTCGTTATTGGGATTTTGTTACTCCAATGGATGGTAGCCTTGTTATTATGGAAGGTAGTTCATTTTTGAGATTTTGTTACTCCATTGAATGGTAGCCTTATCATTATGAAAGGTAGTTTGTTGATGAGATTTTTTTACTCCATTGTATGGTAGCTTTGTCATTATGGAAGGTAGTTCGTTGTTTAGATTTTGTTACTCCAATGGATGGTAGCCTTGTCATTATGGAAGGTAGTTCGTTGTTGAGATTTTGTTACTCCAATGGATGGTAGCCTCGTCATTATGGAAGGTAGTTCATTATTGATATTTTGTTACTCCAATGGATGGTAGCCTTGTCATTATTGAAGGTAGTTCGTTATTGGGATTTTGTTACTCCAATGGATGGTAGCCTTGTCATTATGGAAGGTAGTTCATTTTTGATATTTTGTTACTCCAATGGATGGTAGCCTTGTCATTATGGAAGGTAGTTCATTGTTAAGATTTTGTTACTCCAATGGATGGTAGTCTTGTCATTATGGAAGGTAGTTCATTGTTGAGATTTTGTTACTCCAATGGATTGTAGCCTTGTCAATATGGAAGGTAGTTTGTTGTTTAGATTTTGTTACTTCAATGGATGGTAGCCTTGTCATTATGGAACGTAGTTTGTTGTTGAGATTTTGTTACTCCAATGGATGGTAGCTTGTCATTATGGATGGTAGTTTGTTGTTGTGATTTTATTACTCCAATGGATGGTAGCCTTGTCATTATGGAAGGTAGTTCATTGTTGAGATTTTGTTACTCCAATGGCTGGTAGCCTTGTCATTACGGAAGGTAGTTCATTGTTGAGATTTTGTTACTCCAATGGTTGGTAGCCATATTATTATGGAAGGTAGTTCGTTGTTGAGATTTTGTTACTCCAATGGATGGTAGCCTTGTCATTTTGGAAGGTAGTTCGTTGTTGAGACTTTGTTACTCCAAAGGATTGTAGCCTTGTCAATATGGAAGGTTTTTCGTTGTTGATATTTTTTTACTCCAATGGATTGTAGCCTTGTCAATATGGAAGGTTTTTCGTTGTTGACATTTTGTTACTTTAATGAATGGTATCCTTGTCATTGTGGAAGGTAGTTTGTTGTTGAGATTTTGTAACTCTAATTGATGGTATCTGTGTCATTACGGAAGGTAGTTCATTATTGAGATTTTGTTTCTCTAATGGATGACAGCCTTGTCATTATGGAAGGTAGTTCATTTTTGATATATTGTTACTCCAATGGATGGTAGCCTTGTCATTATGGAAGGTAGTTCGTTGTTGAAATTTTGTTACTCCAATGGATGGTAACCTCGTCATTATGGAAGGTAGTTCATTATTGATATTTTGTTACTCCAATGGATGGTAGCCTTGTCATTATTGAAGGTAGATCGTTATTGGGATTTTGTTACTCCAATGGATGGTAGCCTTGTCATTATGGAAGTTAGTTCATTTTTGATATTTTGTTACTCCAATGGATGGTAGCCTTGTCATTATGGAAGGTAGTTCATTGTTAAGATTTTGTTACTCCAATGGATGGTAGTCTTGTCATTATGGAAGGTAGTTCATTGTTGAGATTTTGTTACTCCAATGGATTGTAGCCTTGTCAATATGGAAGGTAGTTTGCGGTTTAGATTTTGTTACTCCAATGGATGGTAGCCTTGTCATTATGGAACGTAGTTTGTTGTTGAGATTTTGTTACTCCAATGGATGGTAGCCTTGTCATTATGGATGGTAGTTTGTTGTTGTGATTTTATTACTCCAATGATGGTAGCCTTGTCATTATGGAAGGTAGTTCATTGTTGAGATTTTGTTACTCCAATGGCTGGTAGCCTTGTCATTACGGAAGGTAGTTCATTGTTGAGATTTTGTTACTCCAATGGTTGGTAGCCATATTATTATGGAAGGTAGTTCGTTGTTGAGATTTTGTTACTCCAATGGATGGTAGCCTTGTCATTTTGGAAGGTAGTTCGTTATTGGGATTTTATTACTCCAATGGATGGTAGCCTTGTTATTATGGAAGGTAGTTCATTTTTGAGATTTTGTTACTCCAATGGATGGTAGCCTTGTCATTATGAAAGGTAGTTTGTTGTTGAGATTTTTTTACTCCAATGTATGTTAGCTTTGTCATTATGGAAGGTCGTTCATTGTTGAGATTTTGTTACTCCAGTGGATGGTAGACTTGTCATTGTGGAAGGTAGTTTGTTGTTGAGATTTTGTAACTCTAATTGATGGTATCCGTGTCATTACGGAAGGTAGTTCATTATTGAGATTTTGTTTCTCCAATGGATGACAGCCTTGTCATTATAGAAGGTAGTTCATTTTTGAGATTTTGTTACTCCAATGGATGGTAGCCTCGTCATTATGGAAGGTAGTTCGTTGTTGAGATTTGGTTACTCCAATGGATGGTAGACTTGTCATTATAGAAGGTAGTTCGTTATTGGGATTTTGTTACTCCAATGGATGGTAGCCTTGTTATTATGGAAGGTAGTTCATTTTTGAGATTTTGTTACTCCATTGAATGGTAGCCTTATCATTATGAAAGGTAGTTTGTTGATGAGATTTTTTTACTCCATTGTATGGTAGCTTTGTCATTATGGAAGGTAGTTCGTTGTTTAGATTTTGTTACTCCAATGGATGGTAGCCTTGTCATTATGGAAGGTAGTTCGTTGTTGAGATTTTGTTACTCCATTGGATGGTAGCCTTGTAATTATGGAAGGTAGTTCATTTTTGATATTTTGTTACTCCAATGGATGGTAGCCTTGTCATTATGGAAGGTAGTTCTTTGTTAAAATTTTGTTACTCCAATGGATGGTAGCCTCGTCATTATGGAAGGTAGTTCATTATTGATATTTTGTTACTCCAATGGATGGTAGCCTTGTCATTATTGAAGGCAGTTCGTTATTGGGATTTTGTTACTCCAATGGATGGTAGCCTTGTCATTATAGAAGGTAGTTCATTTTTGATATTTTGTTACTCCAATGGATGGTAGCCTTGTCATTATCGAAGGTAGTTCATTGTTAAGATTTTGTTACTCCAATGGATGGTAGTCTTGTCATTATGGAAGGTAGTTCATTGTTGAGATTTTGTTACTCCAATGGATTGTAGCCTTGTCAATATGGAAGGTAGTTTGTTGTTTAGATTTTGTTACTCCAATGGATGGTAGCCTTGTCATTATGGAACGTAGTTTGTTGTTGAGATTTTGTTACTCCAATGGATGGTAGCCTTGTCATTATGGATGGTAGTTTGTTGTTGTGATTTTATTACTCCAATGGATGGTAGCCTTGTCATTATGGAAGGTAGTTCATTGTTGAGATTTTGTTACTCCAATGGCTGGTAGCCTTGTCATTACGGAAGGTAGTTCATTGTTGAGATTTTGTTACTCCAATGGTTGGTAGCCATATTATTATGGAAGGTAGTTCGTTGTTGAGATTTTGTTACTCCAATGGATGGTAGCCTTGTCATTTTGGAAGGTAGTTCGTTGTTGAGATTTTGTTACTCCAATGGATTGTAGCCTTGTAAATATGGAAGGTTTTTCGTTATTGATATTTTGTTACTCCAATGGATTGTAGCCTTGTCAATATGGAAGGTTTTTCGTTGTTGACATTTTGTTACTTTAATGAATGGTAGCCTTGTCATTGTGGAAGGTAGTTTGTTGTTGAGATTTTGTAACTCTAATTGATGGTATTCGTGTCATTACGGAAGGTAGTTCATTATTGAGATTTTGTTTCTCCAATGGATGACAGCCTTGTTATTATGGAAGGTAGTTCATTTTTGAGATTTTGTTACTCCAATGGATGGTAGTCTTGTCATTATGGAAGTTAGTTCGTTGTTGAAATTTTGTTACTCCAATGGATGGTAGCCTCGTCATTATGGAAGGTAGTTCGTTGTTGAGATTTGGTTACTCCAATGGATGGTAGACTTGTCATTATAGAAGGTAGTTCGTTATTGGGATTTTGTTACTCCAATGGATGGTAGCCTTGTTATTATGGAAGGTAGTTCATTTTTTGAGATTTTGTTACTCCATTGAATGGTAGCCTTGTCATTATGGAAGGTAGTTCGTTGTTGAAATTTTGTTACTCCAATGGATGGTAGCCTCGTCATTATGGAAGGTAGTTCATTATTGATATTTTGTTACTCCAATGGATGGTAGCCTTGTCATTATTGAAGGTAGTTCGTTATTGGGATTTTGTTACTCCAATGGATGGTAGCCTTGTCATTATGGAAGGTAGTTCATTTTTGATATTTTGTTACTCCAATGGATGGTATCCTTGTCATTATGGAAGGTAGTTCATTGTTAAGATTTTGTTACTCCAATGGATGGTAGTCTTGTCATTATGGAATGTAGTTCATTGTTGAGATTTTGTTACTGCAATGGATGGTAGCCTTGTCATTATGGAACGTAGTTTGTTGTTGAGATTTTGTTACTCCAATGGATGGTAGCCTTGTCATTATGGATGGTAGTTTGTTGTTGTGATTTTATTACTCCAATGGACGGTAGCCTTGTCATTATGGAAGGTAGTTCATTGTTGAGATTTTGTTACTCCAATGGCTGGTAGCCTTGTCATTACGGAAGGTAGTTCATTGTTGAGATTTTGTTACTCCAATGTAGCCATATTATTATGGAAGGTAGTTCGTTGTTGAGATTTTGTTACTCCAATGGATGGTAGCCTTGTCATTTTGGAAGGTAGTTCGTTATTGGGGTTTTATTACTCCAATGGATGGTAGCCTTGTTATTATGGAAGGTAGTTCATTTTTGAGATTTTGTTACTCCAATGGATGGTAGCCTTGTCATTATGAAAGGTAGTTTGTTGTTGTGATTTTTTACTCCAATGTATGTTAGCTTTGTCATTATGGAAGGTAGTTCATTGTTGAGATTTTGTTACTCCAGTGGATGGTAGACTTATCATTCTGGAGGGTAGTTTGTTGTTGAGATTTTGTAACTCTAATTGATGGTATCCGTGTCATTACGGAAGGTAGTTCATTATTGAGAATTTGTTTCTACAATGGATGACAGCCTTGTCATTATGGAAGGTAGCTTATTTTTGAGATTTTGTTATCCAATGGATGGTAGCCTCGTCATTATGGAAGGTAGTTCGTTGTTGAGATTTGGTTACTCCAATGGATGGTAGACTTGTCATTATAGAAGGTAGTTCGTGATTGGGATTTTTTTACTCCAATGGATGGTAGCCTTGTTATTATGGAAGGTAGTTCATTTTTGAGATTTTGTTACTCCATTGAATGGTAGCCTTGTCATTATGAAAGGTAGTTCGTTGATGAGATTTTTTTACTCCATTGTATGGTAGCTTTGTCTTTATGGAAGGTAGTTCGTTGTTGAGATTTTGTTACTCCAATGGATGGTAGCCTTGTCATTATGGAAGGTAGTTCGTTGTTGAGATTTTGTTACTCCAATGGATGGTAGCCTTGTAATTATGGAAGGTAGTTCATTTTTGATATTTTGTTACTCCAATGGATGGTAGCCTTGTCATTATGGAAGGTAGTTCGTTGTTGAAATTTTCTTACTCCAATGGATGGTAGCCTCGTCATTATGGAAGGTAGTTCATTGTTGATATTTTTTTACTCGAATGGATGGTAGCCTTGTCATTATTGAAGGTAGTTCGTTATTGGGATTTTGTTACTCCAATGGATGGTAGCCTTGTCATTATGGAAGGTAGTTCATTTTTGATATTTTGTTACTCCAATGGATGGTAGCCTTGTCATTATGGAAGGTAGTTCATTGTTAAGATTTTGTTACTCCAATGGATGGTAGTCTTGTCATTATGGAAAGTAGTTCATTGTTGAGATTTTGTTACTCCAATGGCTGGTAGCTTTGTCATTACGGAAGGTAGTTCATTGTTGAGATTTTGTTACTCCAATGGTTGGTAGCCATATTATTATGGAAGGTAGTTCATTGTTGAGATTTTGTTACTCCAATGGATGGTAGCCTTGTCATTTTGGAAGGTAGTTCGTTATTGGGATTTTATTACTCCAATGGATGGTAGCCTTGTTATTATGGAAGGTAGTTCATTTTTGAGATTTTGTTACTCCAATGGATGGTAGCCTTGTCATTATGAAAGGTAGTTTGTTGTTGTGATTTTTTACTCCAATGTATGTTAGCTTTGTCATTACGGAAGGTAGTTCATTATTGAGATTTTGTTTCTCCAATGGATGACAGCCTTGTCATTATGGAAGGTAGTTCATTTTTGAGATTTTGTTACTCCAATGGATGGTAGCCTTGTCATTATGGAAGGTAGTTCATTGTTGAGATTTTGTTACTCCAATGTATGGTAGTCTTGTCATTATGGAAGGTAGTTCGTTGTTAAAATTTTGTTACTCCAATGGATGGTAGCCTCGTCATTATGGAAGGTAGTTCGTTGTTGAGATTTGGTTACTCCAATGGATGGTAGACTTGTCATTATAGAAGGTAGTTCGTTATTGGGATTTTGTTACTCCAATGGATGGTAGCCTTGTTATTATGGAAGGTAGTTCATTTTTGAGATTTTGTTACTCCATTGAATGGTAGCCTTGTCATTGTGAAAGGTAGTTCGTTGATGAGATTTTTTTACTCCATTGTATGGTAGCTTTGTCATTATGGAAGGTAGTTTGTTTTTGATATTTTGTTACTCCAATGGATGGTAGCCTTGTCATTATGGAAGGTAGTTCGTTGTTGAAATTTTGTTACTCCAATGGATGGTAGCCTCGTCATTATGGAAGGTAGTTCATTATTGATATTTTGTTACTCCAATGGATGGTAGCCTTGTCATTATTGAAGGTAGTTCGTTATTGGGATTTTGTTACTCCAATGGATGGTAGCCTTGTCATTATGGAAGGTAGTTCATTGTTAAGATTTTGTTACTCCAATGGATGGTAGTCTTGTCATTATGGAAGGTAGTTCATTGTTGAGATTTTGTTACTCCAATGGATTGTAGCCTTGTCAATATGGAAGGTAGTTTGTTTTTTAGATTTTGTTACTCCAATGGATGGTAGCCTTGTCATTATGGAAGGTAGTTTGTTGTTGAGATTTTGTTACTCCAATGGATGGTAGCCTTGTCATTATGGATGGTAGTTTGTTGTTGTGATTTTATTACTCCAATGGATGGTAGCCTTGTCATTATGAAAGGTAGTTCGTTGTTGAGATTTTGTTACTCCAATGGATGGTAGCCTTGTCATTTTGGAAGGTAGTTCGTTGTTGAGATTTTGTTACTCCAATGGATTGTAGCCTTGTAAATATGGAAGGTTTTTCGTTATTGATATTTTGTTACTCCAATGGATTGTAGCCTTGTCAATATGGAAGGTTTTTCGTTGTTGACATTTTGTTACTTTAATGAATGGTAGCCTTGTCATTGTGGAAGGTAGTTTGTTGTTGAGATTTTGTAACTCTAATTGATGGTATTCGTGTCATTACGGAAGGTAGTTCATTATTGAGATTTTGTTTCTCCAATGGATGACAGCCTTGTTATTATGGAAGGTAGTTCATTTTTGAGATTTTGTTACTCCAATGGATGGTAGTCTTGTCATTATGGAAGTTAGTTCGTTGTTGAAATTTTGTTACTCCAATGGATGGTAGCCTCGTCATTATGGAAGGTAGTTCGTTGTTGAGATTTGGTTACTCCAATGGATGGTAGACTTGTCATTATAGAAGGTAGTTCGTTATTGGGATTTTGTTACTCCAATGGATGGTAGCCTTGTTATTATGGAAGGTAGTTCATTTTTTGAGATTTTGTTACTCCATTGAATGGTAGCCTTGTCATTATGGAAGGTAGTTTGTTGTTGAAATTTTGTTACTCCAATGGATGGTAGCCTCGTCATTATGGAAGGTAGTTCATTATTGATATTTTGTTACTCCAATGGATGGTAGCCTTGTCATTATTGAAGGTAGTTCGTTATTGGGATTTTGTTACTCCAATGGATGGTAGCCTTGTCATTATGGAAGGTAGTTCATTTTTGATATTTTGTTACTCCAATGGATGGTATCCTTGTCATTATGGAAGGTAGTTCATTGTTAAGATTTTGTTACTCCAATGGATGGTAGTCTTGTCATTATGGAATGTAGTTCATTGTTGAGATTTTGTTACTGCAATGGATGGTAGCCTTGTCATTATGGAACGTAGTTTGTTGTTGAGATTTTGTTACTCCAATGGATGGTAGCCTTGTCATTATGGATGGTAGTTTGTTGTTGTGATTTTATTACTCCAATGGACGGTAGCCTTGTCATTATGGAAGGTAGTTCATTGTTGAGATTTTGTTACTCCAATGGCTGCTAGCCTTGTCATTACGGAAGGTAGTTCATTGTTGAGATTTTGTTACTCCAATGTAGCCATATTATTATGGAAGGTAGTTCGTTGTTGAGATTTTGTTACTCCAATGGATGGTAGCCTTGTCATTTTGGAAGGTAGTTCGTTATTGGGGTTTTATTACTCCAATGGATGGTAGCCTTGTTATTATGGAAGGTAGTTCATTTTTGAGATTTTGTTACTCCAATGGATGGTAGCCTTGTCATTATGAAAGGTAGTTTGTTGTTGTGATTTTTTACTCCAATGTATGTTAGCTTTGTCATTATGGAAGGTAGTTCATTGTTGAGATTTTGTTACTCCAGTGGATGGTAGACTTATCATTCTGGAGGGTAGTTTGTTGTTGAGATTTTGTAACTCTAATTGATGGTATCCGTGTCATTACGGAAGGTAGTTCATTATTGAGATTTTGTTACTCCAATGGATGGTAGCCTCGTCATTATGGAAGGTAGTTCGTTGTTGAGATTTGGTTACTCCAATGGATGGTAGACTTGTCATTATAGAAGGTAGTTCGTGATTGGGATTTTTTTACTCCAATGGATGGTAGCCTTGTTATTATGGAAGGTAGTTCATTTTTGAGATTTTGTTACTCCATTGAATGGTAGCCTTGTCATTATGAAAGGTAGTTCGTTGATGAGATTTTTTTACTCCATTGTATGGTAGCTTTGTCTTTATGGAAGGTAGTTCGTTGTTGAGATTTTGTTACTCCAATGGATGGTAGCCTTGTCATTATGGAAGGTAGTTCGTTGTTGAGATTTTGTTACTCCAATGGATGGTAGCCTTGTAATTATGGAAGGTAGTTCATTTTTGATATTTTGTTACTCCAATGGATGGTAGCCTTGTCATTATGGAAGGTAGTTCGTTGTTGAAATTTTCTTACTCCAATGGATGGTAGCCTCGTCATTATGGAAGGTAGTTCATTGTTGATATTTTTTTACTCGAATGGATGGTAGCCTTGTCATTATTGAAGGTAGTTCGTTATTGGGATTTTGTTACTCCAATGGATGGTAGCCTTGTCATTATGGAAGGTAGTTCATTTTTGATATTTTGTTACTCCAATGGATGGTAGCCTTGTCATTATGGAAGGTAGTTCATTGTTAAGATTTTGTTACTCCAATGGATGGTAGTCTTGTCATTATGGAAAGTAGTTCATTGTTGAGATTTTGTTACTCCAATGGCTGGTAGCTTTGTCATTACGGAAGGTAGTTCATTGTTGAGATTTTGTTACTCCAATGGTTGGTAGCCATATTATTATGGAAGGTAGTTCGTTGTTGAGATTTTGTTACTCCAATGGATGGTAGCCTTGTCATTTTGGAAGGTAGTTCGTTATTGGGATTTTATTACTCCAATGGATGGTAGCCTTGTTATTATGGAAGGTAGTTCATTTTTGAGATTTTGTTACTCCAATGGATGGTAGCCTTGTCATTATGAAAGGTAGTTTGTTGTTGTGATTTTTTACTCCAATGTATGTTAACTTTGTCATTACGGAAGGTAGTTCATTATTGAGATTTTGTTTCTCCAATGGATGACAGCCTTGTCATTATGGAAGGTAGTTCATTTTTGAGATTTTGTTACTCCAATGGATGGTAGCCTTGTCATTATGGAAGGTAGTTCATTGTTGAGATTTTGTTACTCCAATGTATGGTAGTCTTGTCATTATGGAAGGTAGTTCGTTGTTAAAATTTTGTTACTCCAATGGATGGTAGCCTCGTCATTATGGAAGGTAGTTCGTTGTTGAGATTTGGTTACTCCAATGGATGGTAGACTTGTCATTATAGAAGGTAGTTCGTTATTGGGATTTTGTTACTCCAATGGATGGTAGCCTTGTTATTATGGAAGGTAGTTCATTTTTGAGATTTTGTTACTCCATTGAATGGTAGCCTTGTCATTGTGAAAGGTAGTTCGTTGATGAGATTTTTTTACTCCATTGTATGGTAGCTTTGTCATTATGGAAGGTAGTTTGTTTTTGAGATTTTGTTACTCCAATGGATGGTAGCCTTGTCATTATGGAAGGTAGTTCGTTGTTGAGATTTTGTTACTCCAATGGATGGTAGCCTTGTAATTATGGAAGGTAGTTCATTTTTGATATTTTGTTACTCCAATGGATGGTAGCCTTGTCATTATGGAAGGTAGTTCGTTGTTGAAATTTTGTTACTCCAATGGATGGTAGCCTCGTCATTATGGAAGGTAGTTCATTATTGATATTTTGTTACTCCAATGGATGGTAGCCTTGTCATTATTGAAGGTAGTTCGTTATTGGGATTTTGTTACTCCAATGGATGGTAGCCTTGTCATTATGGAAGGTAGTTCATTGTTAAGATTTTGTTACTCCAATGGATGGTAGTCTTGTCATTATGGAAGGTAGTTCATTGTTGAGATTTTGTTACTCCAATGGATTGTAGCCTTGTCAATATGGAAGGTAGTTTGTTTTTTAGATTTTGTTACTCCAATGGATGGTAGCCTTGTCATTATGGAAGGTAGTTTGTTGTTGAGATTTTGTTACTCCAATGGATGGTAGCCTTGTCATTATGGATGGTAGTTTGTTGTTGTGATTTTATTACTCCAATGGATGGTAGCCTTGTCATTATGAAAGGTAGTTCGTTGTTGAGATTTTGTTACTCCAATGGCTGGTAGCCTTGTCATTACGGAAGGTAGTTCAATGTTGAGATTTTGTTACTCCAATGGTTGGTAGCCATATTATTATGGAAGGTAGTTCGTTGTTGAGATTTTGTTACTCCAATGGATGATAGCCTTGTCATTTTGGAAGGTAGTTCGTTATTGGGATTTTATTACTCCAATGGATGGTAGCCTTGTTATTATGGAAGGTAGTTCATTTTTGAGATTTTGTTACTCCAATGGATGGTAGCCTTCTCATTATGAAAGGTAGTTTGTTGTTGTGATTTTTTACTCCAATGTATGTTAGCTTTGTCATTATGGAAGGTAGTTCATTGTTGAGATTTTGTTACTCCAGTGGATGGTAGACTTGTCATTCTGGAAGGTAGTTCGTTGTTGAGATTTTGTAACTCTAATTGATGGTATCCGTGTCATTTCGGAAGGTAGTTCATTATTGAGATTTTGTTTCTACAATGGATGACAGCCTTGTCATTATGGAAGGTAGCTTATTTTTGAGATTTTGTTACTCCAATGGATGGTAGCCTCGTCATTATGGAAGGTAGTTCGTTGTTGAGATTTGGTTACTCCAATGGATGGTAGACTTGTCATTATAGAAGGTAGTTCGTTATTGGGATTTTGTTACTCCAATGGATGGTAGCCTTGTTATTATGGAAGGTAGTTCATTTTTGAGATTTTGTTACTCCATTGAATGGTAGCCTTGTCATTATGAAAGGTAGTTCGTTGATGAGATTTTTTTACTCCATTGTATGGTAGCTTTGTCATTATGGAAGGTAGTTCGTTGTTGAGATTTTGTTACTCCAATGGATGGTAGCCTTGTCATTATGGAAGGTAGTTCGTTGTTGAGATTTTGTTACTACAATGGATGGTAGCCTTGTAATTATGGAAGGTAGTTCATTTTTGATATTTTGTTACTCCAATGGATGGTAGCCTTGTCATTATGGAAGGTAGTTCGTTGTTGAAATTTTGTTACTCCAATGGATGGTAGCCTCGTCATTATGGAAGGTAGTTCATTGTTGATATTTTGTTACTCCAATGGATGGTAGCCTTGTCATTATTGAAGGTAGTTCGTTATTGGGATTTTGTTACTCCAATGGATGGTAGCCTTGTCATTATGGAAGGTAGTTCATTTTTGATATTTTGTTACTCCAATGGATGGTAGCCTTGTCATTATTGAAGGTAGTTCGTTATTGGGATTTTGTTACTCCAATGGATTGTAGCCTTGTCAATATGGAAGGTAGTTTGTTTTTTAGATTTTGTTACTCCAATGGATGGTAGCCTTGTCATTATGGAACGTAGTTTGTTGTTGAGATTTTGTTACTCCAATGGATGGTAGCCTTATCATTATGGATGGTAGTTTGTTGTTGTGATTTTATTACTCCAATGGATGGTAGCCTTGTCATTATGGAAGGTAGTTTGTTGTTGAGATTTTGTTACTCCAATGGCTGGTAGCCTTGTCATTACGGAAGGTAGTTCATTGTTGAGATTTTGTTACTCCAATGGTTGGTAGCCATATTATTATGGAAGGTAGTTCGTTGTTGAGATTTTGTTACTCCAATGGATGGTAGCCTTGTCATTTTGGAAGGTAGTTCGTTATTGGGATTTTATTACTCCAATGGATGGTAGCCTTGTTATTATGGAAGGTAGTTCATTTTTGAGATTTTGTTACTCCAATGGATGGTAGCCTTGTCATTATGAAAGGTAGTTTGTTGTTGTGATTTTTTACTCCAATGTATGTTAGCTTTGTCATTATGGAAGGTAGTTCATTGTTGAGATTTTGTTACTCCAGTGGATGGTAGACTTGTCATTCTGGAAGGTAGTTTGTGGTTGAGATTTTGTAACTCTAATTGATGGTATCCGTGTCATTACGGAAGGTAGTTCATTATTGAGATTTTGTTTCTACAATGGATGACAGCCTTGTCATTATGGAAGGTAGCTTATTTTTGAGATTTTGTTACTCCAATGGATGGTAGCCTCGTCATTATGGAAGGTAGTTCGTTGTTGAGATTTGGTTACTCCAATGGATGGTAGACTTGTCATTATAGAAGGTAGTTCGTTATTGGGATTTTGTTACTCCAATGGATGGTAGCCTTGTTATTATGGAAGGTAGTTCATTTTTGAGATTTTGTTACTCCATTGAATGGTAGCCTTGTCATTATGAAAGGTAGTTCGTTGATGAGATTTTTTTACTCCATTGTATGGTAGCTTTGTCATTATGGAAGGTAGTTCATTGTTGAGATTTTGTTACTCCAATGGATGGTAGCCTTGTCATTATGGAAGGTAGTTCGTTGTTGAGATTTTGTTACTCCAATGGATGGTAGCCTTGTAATTATGGAAGGTAGTTCATTTTTGATATTTTGTTACTCCAATGGATGGTAGCCTTGTCATTATGGAAGGTAATTCGTTGTTGAAATTTTATTACTCCAATGGATGGTAGCCTCGTCATTATGGAAGGTAGTTCATTGTTGATATTTTGTTACTCCAATGGATGGTAGCCTTGTCATTATTGAAGGTAGTTCGTTATTGGGATTTTGTTACTCCAATGGATGGTAGCCTTGTCATTATGGAAGGTAGTTCATTTTTGATATTTTGTTACTCCAATGGATGGTAGCCTTGTCATTATAGAAGGTAGTTCATTGTTAATATTTTGTTACTCCAATGGATGGTAGTCTTGTCATTATGGAAGGTAGTTCATTGTTGAGATTTTGTACCTCCAATGGATTGTAGCCTTGTCAATATGGAAGGTAGTTTGTTGTTTAGATTTTGTTACTCCAATGGATGGTAGCCTTGTCATTATGGAACGTAGTTTGTTGTTGAGATTTTGTTACTCCAATGGATGGTAGCCTTGTCATTATGGATGGTAGTTTGTTGTTGTGATTTTATTACTCCAATGGATGGTAGCCTTGTCATTATGGAAGGTAGTTCATTGTTGAGATTTTGTTACTCCAATGGCTGGTAGCCTTGTCATTACGGAAGGTAGTTCATTGTTGAGATTTTGTTACTCCAATGGTTGGTAGCCATATTATTATGGAAGGTAGTTCGTTGTTGAGATTTTGTTACTCCAATGGATGGTAGCCTTGTCATTTTGGAAGGTAGTTCTTTATTGGGATTTTATTACTCCAATGGATGGTAGCCTTGTTATTATGGAAGGTAGTTCATTTTTGAGATTTTGTTACTCCAATGGATGGTAGCCTTGTCATTATGAAAGGTAGTTTGTTGTTGTGATTTTTTACTCCAATGTATGTTAGCTTTGTCATTACGGAAGGTAGTTCATTATTGAGATTTTGTTTCTCCAATGGATGACAGCCTTGTCATTATGGAAGGTAGTTCATTTTTGAGATTTTGTTACTCCAATGGATGGTAGCCTTGTCATTATGGAAGGTAGTTCATTGTTGAGATTTTGTTACTCCAATGTATGGTAGTCTTGTCATTATGGAAGGTAGTTCGTTGTTGAAATTTTAATACTCCAATGGATGGTAGCCTCGTCATTATGGAAGGTAGTTTGTTGTTGAGATTTGGTTACTCCAATGGATGGTAGACTTGTCATTATAGAAGGTAGTTCGTTATTGGGATTTTGTTACTCCAATGGATGGTAGCCTTGTTATTATGGAAGGTAGTTCATTTTTGAGATTTTGTTACTCCATTGAATGGTAGCCTTGTCATTGTGAAAGGTAGTTCGTTGATGAGATTTTTTTAGTCCATTGTATGGTAGCTTTGTCATTATGGAAGGTAGTTTGTTTTTGAGATTTTGTTACTCCAATGGATGGTAGCCTTGTCATTATGGAAGGTAGTTCGTTGTTGAGATTTTGTTACTCCAATGGATGGTAGCCTTGTAATTATGGAAGGTAGTTCATTTTTGATATTTTGTTACTCCAATGGATGGTAGCCTTGTCATTATGGAAGGTAGTTCGTTGTTGAAATTTTGTTACTCCAATGGATGGTAGCCTCGTCATTATGGAAGGTAGTTCAATATTGATATTTTGTTACTCCAATGGATGGTAGCCTTGTCATTATTGAAGGTAGTTCGTTATTGGGATTTTGTTACTCCAATGGATGGTAGCCTTGTCATTATGGAAGGTATTTCATTTTTGATATTTTGTTACTCCAATGGATAGTATCCTTGTCATTATGGAAGGTAGTTCATTGTTAAGATTTTGTTACTCCAATGGATGGTAGTCTTGTCATTATGGAATGTAGTTCATTGTTGAGATTTTGTTACTCCAATGGATGGTAGCCTTGTCATTATGGAACGTAGTTTGTTGTTGAGATTTTGTTACTCCAATGGATGGTAGCCTTGTCATTATGGATGGTAGTTTGTTGTTGTGATTTTATTACTCCAATGGATGGTAGCCTTGTCATTATGGAAGGTAGTTCATTGTTGAGATTTTGTTACTCCAATGGCTGGTAGCCTTGTCATTACGGAAGGTAGTTCATTGTTGAGATTTTGTTACTCCAATGGTTGGTAGCCATATTATTATGGAAGGTAGTTCGTTGTTGAGATTTTGTTACTCCAATGGATTGTAGCCTTGTCAATATGGAAGGTTTTTCGTTGTTGATATTTTGTTACTCCAATGGATTGTAGCCTTGTCAATATGGAAGGTTTTTCGTTGTTGACATTTTTTTACTTTAATGAATGGTAGCCTTGTCATTGTGGAAGGTAGTTTGTTGTTGAGATTTTGTAACTCTAATTGATGGTATCTGTGTCATTACGGAAGGTAGTTCATTATTGAGATTTTGTTTCTCCAATGGATGACAGCCTTGTCATTATGGAAGGTAGTTCATTTTTGAGATTTTGTTACTCCAATGGATGGTAGCCTTGTCATTATGGAAGGTAGTTCATTGTTGAGATTTTGTTACTCCAATGGATGGTAGTCTTGTCATTAAGCAAGGTAGTTCGTTGTTGAAATTTTGTTACTCCAATGGATGGTAGCCTCGTCATTATGGAAGGTAGTTCGTTGTTGAGATTTGGTTACTCCAATGGATGGTAGACTTGTCATTATAGAAGGTAGTTCGTTATTGGGATTTTGTTACTACATTCAATGGTAGCCTTCTCATTATGAAAGGTAGTTCGTTGATGAGATTTTTTTACTCCATTGTATGGTAGCTTTGTCATTATGGAAGGTAGTTCGTTGTTGAGATTTTGTTACTCCAATGGATGGTAGCCTTGTCATTATGGAAGGTAGTTCGTTGTTGAGATTTTGTTACTCCAATGGATGGTAGCCTTGTAATTATGGAAGGTAGTTCATTTTTTATATTTTGTTACTCCAATGGATGGTAGCCTTGTCATTATGGAAGGTAGTTCGTTGTTGAAATTTTGTTACTCCAATGGATGGTAGCCTCGTCATTATGGAAGGTAGTTCATTGTTGATATTTTGTTACTCCAATGGATGGTAGCCTTGTCATTTGAAGGTAGTTCGTTATTGGGATTTTATTACTCCAATGGATGGTAGCCTTGTCATTATGGAAGGTAGTTCATTGTTAAGATTTTGTTACTCCAATGGATGGTAGTCTTGTCATTATGGAAGGTAATTCATTGTTGAGATTTTGTTACTCCAATGGATTGTAGCCTTGTCAATATGGAAGGTAGTTTGTTTTTTAGATTTTGTTACTCCAATGGATGGTAGCCTTGTCATTATGGAATGTAGTTTGTTGTTGAGATTTTGTTACTCCAATGGATGGTAGCCTTGTCATTATGGATGGTAGTTTGCTGTTGTGATTTTATTACTCCAATGGATGGTAGCCTTATCATTATGGAAGGTAGTTCATTGTTGAGATTTTGTTACTCCAATGGCTGGTAGCCTTGTCATTACGGAAGGTAGTTCATTGTTGAGATTTTGTTACTCCAATGGTTGGTAGCCATATTATTATGGAAGGTAGTTCGTTGTTGAGATTTTGTTACTCCAATGGATGGTAGCCTTGTCATTTTGGAAGGTAGTTCATTTTTGAGATTTTGTTACTCCATTGAATGGTAGCCTTGTCATTATGAAAGGTAGTTCGTTGATGAGATTTTGTTACTCCATTGTATGGTAGCCTTGTCATTATGAAAGGTAGTTTGTTGTTGTGATTTTTTACTCCAATGTATGTTAGCTTTGTCATTATGGAAGGTAGTTCATTGTTGAGATTTTGTTACTCCAGTGGATGGTAGACTTGTCATTCTGGAAGGTAGTTCGTTGTTGAGATTTTGTAACTCTAATTGATGGTATCCGTGTCATTACGGAAGGTAGTTCATTATTGAGATTTTTTTTCTACAATGGATGACAGCCTCGTCATTATGGAAGGTAGTTCATTGTTAAGATTTTGTTACTCCAATGGATTGTAGCCTCGTCATTATGGAAGGTAGTTCGTTGTTGAGATTTGGTTACTCCAATGGATGGTAGCCTTGTTATTATGGAAGGTAGTTCATTTTTGAGATTTTGTTACTCCATTGAATGGTAGCCTTGTCATTATGAAAGGTAGTTCGTTGATGAGATTTTTTTACTCCATTGTATGGTAGCTTTGTCATTATGGAAGGTAGTTCGTTGTTGAGATTTTGTTACTCCAATGGATGGTAGCCTTGTCATTATGGAAGGTAGTTCGTTGTTGAGATTTTGTTACTCCAATGGATGGTAGCCTTGTAATTATGGAAGGTAGTTCATTTTTGATATTTTGTTACTCCAATGGATGGTAGCCTTGTCATTATGGAAGGTATTTCGTTGTTGAAATTTTGTTACTCCAATGGATGGTAGCCTCGTCATTATGGAAGGTAGTTCATTGTTGATATTTTGTTACTCCAATGGATGGTAGCCTTGTCATTATTGAAGGTAGTTCGTTATTGGGATTTTGTTACTCCAATGGATGGTAGCCTTGTCATTATGGAAGGTAGTTCATTTTTGATAATTTGTTACTCCAATGGATGGTAGCCTGTTCATTATTGAAGGTAGTTCGTTATTGGGATTTTGTTACTCCAATGGATTGTAGCCTTGTCAATATGGAAGGTAGTTTGTTTTTTAGATTTTGTTACTCCAATGGATGGTAGCCTTGTCATTATGGAACGTAGTTTGTTGTTGAGATTTTGTTACTCCAATGGATGGTAGCCTTATCATTATGGATGGTAGTTTGTTGTTGTGATTTTATTACTCCAATGGATGGTAGCCTTGTCATTATGGAAGGTAGTTCGTTGTTGAGATTTTGTTACTCCAATGGCTGGTAGCCTTGTCATTACGGAAGGTAGTTCATTGTTGAGATTTTGTTACTCCAATGGTTGGTAGCCATATTATTATGGAAGGTAGTTCGTTGTTGAGATTTTGTTACTCCAATGGATGGTACCCTTGTCATTTTGGAAGGTAGTTCGTTATTGGGATTTTATTACTCCAATGGATGGTAGCCTTGTTATTATGGAAGGTAGTTCATTTTTGAGATTTTGTTACTCCAATGGATGGTAGCCTTGTCATTATGAAAGGTAGTTTGTTGTTGTGATTTTTTACTCCAATGTATGTTAGCTTTGTCATTATTGAAGGTAGTTCATTGTTGAGATTTTGTTACTCCAGTGGATGGTAGACTTGTCATTCTGGAAGGTAGTTTGTTGTTGAGATTTTGTAACTCTAATTGATGGTATTCGTGTCATTACGGAAGGTAGTTCATTATTGAGATTTTGTTTCTACAATGGATGACAGCCTTGTCATTATGGAAGGTAGCTTATTTTTGAGATTTTGTTACTCCAATGGATGGTAGCCTCGTCATTATGGAAGGTAGTTCGTTGTTGAGATTTGGTTACTCCAATGGATGGTAGACTTGTCATTATAGAAGGTAGTTCGTTATTGGGATTTTGTTACTCCAATGGATGGTAGCCTTGTTATTATGGAAGGTAGTTCATTTTTGAGATTTTGTTACTCCATTGAATGGTAGCCTTGTCATTATGAAAGGTAGTTCGTTGATGAGATTTTTTTACTCCATTGTATGGTAGCTTTGTCATTATGGAAGGTAGTTCGTTGTTGAGATTTTGTTACTCCAATGGATGGTAGCCTTGTCATTATGGAAGGTAGTTCGTTGTTGAGATTTTGTTACTCCAATGGATGGTAGCCTTGTAATTATGGAAGGTAGTTCATTTTTGATATTTTGTTACTCCAATGGATGGTAGCCTTGTCATTATGGAAGGTAGTTCGTTGTTGAAATTTTGTTACTCCAATGGATGGTAGCCTCGTCATTATGGAAGGTAGTTCATTGTTGATATTTTGTTACTCCAATGGATGGTAGCCTTGTCATTATTGAAGGTAGTTCGTTATTGGGATTTTGTTACTCCAATGGATGGTAGCCTTGTCATTATGGAAGGTAGTTCATTTTTGATATTTTGTTACTCCAATGGATGGTAGCCTTGTCATTATGGAAGGTAGTTCATTGTTAAGATTTTGTTACTCCAATGGATGGTAGTCTTGTCATTATGGAAGGTAGTTCATTGTTGAGATTTTGTTACTCCAATGGATTGTAGCCTTGTCAATATGGAAGGTAGTTTGTTGTTTAGATTTTGTTACTCCAATGGATGGTAGCCTTGTCATTATGGAACGTAGTTTGTTGTTGAGATTTTGTTACTCCAATGGATGGTAGCCTTGTCATTATGGATGGTAGTTTGTTGTTGTGATTTTATTACTCCAATGGATGGTAGCCTTGTCATTATGGAAGGTAGTTCATTGTTGAGATTTTGTTACTCCAATGGCTGGTAGCCTTGTCATTACGGAAGGTAGTTCATTGTTGAGATTTTGTTACTCCAATGGTTGGTAGCCATATTATTTTGGAAGGTAGTTCGTTGTTGAGATTTTGTTACTCCAATGGATGGTAGCCTTGTCATTTTGGAAGGTAGTTCGTTATTGGGATTTTATTACTCCAATGGATGGTAGCCTTGTTATTATGGAAGGTAGTTCATTTTTGAGATTTTGTTACTCCAATGTATGGTAGTCTTGTCATTATGGAAGGTAGTTCATTGTTGAGATTGTGTTACTCCATTGAATGGTAGCCTTGTCATTGTGAAAGGTAGTTCGTTGATGAGATTTTTTACTCCAATGTATGTTAGCTTTGTCATTACGGAAGGTAGTTCATTATTGAGATTTTGTTTCTCCAATGGATGACAGCCTTGTCATTATGGAAGGTAGTTCATTTTTGAGATTTTGTTACTCCAATGGATGGTAGCCTTGTCATTATGGAAGGTAGTTCATTGTTGAGATTTTGTTACTCCAATGTATGGTAGTCTTGTCATTATGGAAGGTAGTTCGTTGTTGAAATTTTGTTACTCCAATGGATGGTAGCCTCGTCATTATGGAAGGTAGTTCGTTGTTGAGATTTGGTTACTCCAATGGATGGTAGACTTGTCATTATAGAAGGTAGTTCGTTATGGGGATTTTGTTACTCCAATGGATGGTAGCCTTGTTATTATGGAAGGTAGTTCATTTTTGAGATTGTGTTACTCCATTGAATGGTAGCCTTGTCATTGTGAAAGGTAGTTCGTTGATGAGATTTTTTTACTCCATTCTATGGTAGCTTTGTCATTATGGAAGGTAGTTTGTTTTTGAGATTTTGTTACTCCAATGGATGGTAGCCTTGTCATTATGGAAGGTAGTTCGTTGTTGAGATTTTGTTACTCCAATGGATGGTAGCCTTGTAATTATGGAAGGTAGTTCATTTTTGATATTTTGTTACTCCAATGGATGGTAGCCTTGTCATTATGGAAGGTAGTTCGTTGTTGAAATTTTGTTACTCCAATGGATGGTAGCCTCGTCATTATGGAAGGTAGTTCATTATTGATATTTTGTTACTCCAATGGATGGTAGCCTTGTCATTATTGAAGGTAGTTCGTTATTGGGATTTTGTTACTCCAATGGATGGTAGCCTTGTCATTATGGAAGGTATTTCATTTTTGATATTTCGTTACTCCAATGGATGGTATCCTTGTCATTATGGAAGGTAGTTCATTGTTAAGATTTTGTTACTCCAATGGATGGTAGTCTTGTCATTATGGAATGTAGTTCATTGTTGAGATTTTGTTACTCCAATGGATGGTAGCCTTGTCATTATGGAACGTAGTTTGTTGTTGAGATTTTGTTACTCCAATGGATGGTAGCCTTGTCATTATGGATGGTAGTTTGTTGTTGTGATTTTATTACTCCAATGGATGGTAGCCTTGTCATTATGGAAGGTAGTTCATTGTTGAGATTTTGTTACTCCAATGGTTGGTAGCCTTGTCATTACGGAAGGTAGTTCATTGTTGAGATTTTGTTACTCCAATGGTTGGTAGCCATATTATTATGGAAGGTAGTTCGTTGTTGAGATTTTGTTACTCCAATGGATTGTAGCCTTGTCAATATGGAAGGTTTTTCGTTGTTGATATTTTGTTACTCCAATGGATGGTAGCCTCGTCATTATGGAAGGTAGTTCATTGTTGATATTTTGTTACTCCAATGGATGGTAGCCTTGTCATTATTGAAGGTAGTTCGTTATTGGGATTTTGTTACTCCAATGGATGGTAGCCTTGTCATTATGGAAGGTAGTTCATTTTTGATATTTTGTTACTCCAATGGATGGTAGCCTTGTCATTATTGAAGGTAGTTCGTTATTGAGATTTTGTTACTCCAATGGATGGTAGCCTTGTCATTATGGAAGGTAGTTCATTGTTGAGATTTTGTTACTCCAATGGATGGTAGTCTTGTCATTAAGCAAGGTAGTTCGTTGTTGAAATTTTGTTACTCCAATGGATGGTAGCCTCGTCATTATGGAAGGTAGTTCGTTGTTGAGATTTGGTTACTCCAATGGATGGTAGACTTGTCATTATAGAAGGTAGTTCGTTATTGGGATTTTGTTACTACATTCAATGGTAGCCTTGTCATTATGAAAGGTAGTTCGTTGATGAGATTTTTTTACTCCATTGTATGGTAGCTTTGTCATTATGGAAGGTAGTTCTTTGTTGAGATTTTGTTACTCCAATGGATGGTAGCCTTGTCATTATGGAAGGTAGTTCGTTGTTGAGATTTTGTTACTCCAATGGATGGTAGCCTTGTAATTATGGAAGGTAGTTCATTTTTTATATTTTGTTACTCCAATGGATGGTAGCCTTGTCATTATGGAAGGTAGTTCGTTGTTGAAATTTTGTTACTCCAATGGATGGTAGCCTCGTCATTATGGAAGGTAGTTCATTGTTGAGATTTTGTTACTCCAATGGCTGGTAGCCTTGTCATTACGGAAGGTAGTTCATTGTTGAGATTTTGTTACTCCAATGGTTGGTAGCCATATTATTTTGGAAGGTAGTTCGTTGTTGAGATTTTGTTACTCCAATGGATGGTAGCCTTGTCATTTTGGAAGGTAGTTCGTTATTGGGATTTTATTACTCCAATGGATGGTAGCCTTGTTATTATGGAAGGTAGTTCATTTTTGAGATTTTGTTACTCCAATGTATGGTAGTCTTGTCATTATGGAAGGTAGTTCATTGTTGAGATTGTGTTACTCCATTGAATGGTAGCCTTGTCATTGTGAAAGGTAGTTCGTTGATGAGATTTTTTACTCCAATGTATGTTAGCTTTGTCATTACGGAAGGTAGTTCATTATTGAGATTTTGTTTCTCCAATGGATGACAGCCTTGTCATTATGGAAGGTAGTTCATTTTTGAGATTTTGTTACTCCAATGGATGGTAGCCTTGTCATTATGGAAGGTAGTTCATTGTTGAGATTTTGTTACTCCAATGTATGGTAGTCTTGTCATTATGGAAGGTAGTTCGTTGTTGAAATTTTGTTACTCCAATGGATGGTAGCCTCGTCATTATGGAAGGTAGTTCGTTGTTGAGATTTGGTTACTCCAATGGATGGTAGACTTGTCATTATAGAAGGTAGTTCGTTATTGGGATTTTGTTACTCCAATGGATGGTAGCCTTGTTATTATGGAAGGTAGTTCATTTTTGAGATTGTGTTACTCCATTGAATGGTAGCCTTGTCATTGTGAAAGGTAGTTCGTTGATGAGATTTTTTTACTCCATTGTATGGTAGCTTTGTCATTATGGAAGGTAGTTTGTTTTTGAGATTTTGTTACTCCAATGGATGGTAGCCTTGTCATTATGGAAGGTAGTTCGTTGTTGAGATTTTGTTACTCCAATGGATGGTAGCCTTGTAATTATGGAAGGTAGTTCATTTTTGATATTTTGTTACTCCAATGGATGGTAGCCTTGTCATTATGGAAGGTAGTTCGTTGTTGAAATTTTGTTACTCCAATGGATGGTAGCCTCGTCATTATGGAAGGTAGTTCATTATTGATATTTTGTTACTCCAATGGATGGTAGCCTTGTCATTATTGAAGGTAGTTCGTTATTGGGATTTTGTTACTCCAATGGATGGTAGCCTTGTCATTATGGAAGGTATTTCATTTTTGATATTTCGTTACTCCAATGGATGGTATCCTTGTCATTATGGAAGGTAGTTCATTGTTAAGATTTTGTTACTCCAATGGATGGTAGTCTTGTCATTATGGAATGTAGTTCATTGTTGAGATTTTGTTACTCCAATGGATGGTAGCCTTGTCATTATGGAACGTAGTTTGTTGTTGAGATTTTGTTACTCCAATGGATGGTAGCCTTGTCATTATGGATGGTAGTTTGTTGTTGTGATTTTATTACTCCAATGGATGGTAGCCTTGTCATTATGGAAGGTAGTTCATTGTTGAGATTTTGTTACTCCAATGGTTGGTAGCCTTGTCATTACGGAAGGTAGTTCATTGTTGAGATTTTGTTACTCCAATGGTTGGTAGCCATATTATTATGGAAGGTAGTTCGTTGTTGAGATTTTGTTACTCCAATGGATTGTAGCCTTGTCAATATGGAAGGTTTTTCGTTGTTGATATTTTGTTACTCCAATGGATGGTAGCCTCGTCATTATGGAAGGTAGTTCATTGTTGATATTTTGTTACTCCAATGGATGGTAGCCTTGTCATTATTGAAGGTAGTTCGTTATTGGGATTTTGTTACTCCAATGGATGGTAGCCTTGTCATTATGGAAGGTAGTTCATTTTTGATATTTTGTTACTCCAATGGATGGTAGCCTTGTCATTATTGAAGGTAGTTCGTTATTGAGATTTTGTTACTCCAATGGATGGTAGCCTTGTCATTATGGAAGGTAGTTCATTGTTGAGATTTTGTTACTCCAATGGATGGTAGTCTTGTCATTAAGCAAGGTAGTTCGTTGTTGAAATTTTGTTACTCCAATGGATGGTAGCCTCGTCATTATGGAAGGTAGTTCGTTGTTGAGATTTGGTTACTCCAATGGATGGTAGACTTGTCATTATAGAAGGTAGTTCGTTATTGGGATTTTGTTACTACATTCAATGGTAGCCTTGTCATTATGAAAGGTAGTTCGTTGATGAGATTTTTTTACTCCATTGTATGGTAGCTTTGTCATTATGGAAGGTAGTTCTTTGTTGAGATTTTGTTACTCCAATGGATGGTAGCCTTGTCATTATGGAAGGTAGTTCGTTGTTGAGATTTTGTTACTCCAATGGATGGTAGCCTTGTAATTATGGAAGGTAGTTCATTTTTTATATTTTGTTACTCCAATGGATGGTAGCCTTGTCATTATGGAAGGTAGTTCGTTGTTGAAATTTTGTTACTCCAATGGATGGTAGCCTCGTCATTATGGAAGGTAGTTCATTGTTGAGATTTTGTTACTCCAATGGCTGGTAGCCTTGTCATTACGGAAGGTAGTTCATTGTTGAGATTTTGTTACTCCAATGGTTGGTAGCCATATTATTATGGAAGGTAGTTCATTGTTGAGATTTTGTTACTCCAATGGATGGTAGCCTTGTCATTTTGGAAGGTAGTTCGTTATTGGGATTTTATTACTCCAATGGATGGTAGCCTTGTTATCATGGAAGGTAGTTCATTTTTGAGATTTTGTTACTCCAATGGATGGTAGCCTTGTCATTATGAAAGGTAGTTTGTTGTTGTGATTTTTTACTCCAATGTATGTTAGCTTTGTCATTATGGAAGGTAGTTCATTGTTGAGATTTTGTTACTCCAGTGGATGGTAGACTTGTCATTCTGGAAGGTCGTTCGTTGTTGAGATTTTGTAACTCTAATTGATGGTATCCGTGTCATTACGGAAGGTAGTTCATTATTGAGATTTTGTTTCTACAATGGATGACAGCCTTGTCATTATGGAAGGTAGCTTATTTTTGAGATTTTGTTACTCCAATGGATGGTAGCCTCGTCATTATGGAAGGTAGTTCGTTGTTGAGATTTGGTTACTCCAATGGATGGTAGACTTGTCATTATAGAAGGTAGTTCGTTATTGGGATTTTGTTACTCCAATGGATGGTAGCCTTGTTATTATGGAAGGTAGTTCATTTTTGAGATTTTGTTACTCCATTGAATGGTAGCCTTGTCATTATGAAAGGTAGTTCGTTGATGAGATTTTTTTACTCCATTGTATGGTAGCTTTGTCATTATGGAAGGTAGTTCGTTGTTGAGATTTTGTTACTCCAATGGATGGTAGCCTTGTCATTATGGAAGGTAGTTCGTTGTTGAGATTTTGTTACTCCAATGGATGGTAGCCTTGTAATTATGGAAGGTAGTTCATTTTTGATATTTTGTTACTCCAATGGATGGTAGCCTTGTCATTATGGAAGGTAGTTCGTTGTTGAAATTTTGTTACTCCAATGGATGGTAGCCTCGTCATTATGGAAGGTAGTTCATTGTTTATATTTTGTTACTCCAATGGATGGTAGCCTTGTCATTATTGAAGGTAGTTCGTTATTGGGATTTTGTTACTCCAATGGATGGTAGCCTTGTCATTATGGAAGGTAGTTCATTTTTGATATTTTGTTACTCCAATGAATGGTAGCCTTGTCATTATTGAAGGTAGTTCGTTATTGGGATTTTGTTACTCCAATGGATTGTAGCCTTGTCAATATGGAAGGTAGTTTGTTTTTTAGATTTTGTTACTCCAATGGATGGTAGCCTTGTCATTATGGAACGTAGTTTGTTGTTGAGATTTTGTTACTCCAATGGATGGTAGCCTTATCATTATGGATGGTAGTTTGTTGTTGTGATTTTATTACTCCAATGGATGGTAGCCTTGTCATTATGGAAGGTAGTTCGTTGTTGAGATTTTGTTACTCCAATGGCTGGTAGCCTTGTCATTACGGAAGGTAGTTCATTGTTGAGATTTTGTTACTCCAATGGTTGGTAGCCATATTATTATGGAAGGTAGTTCGTTGTTGAGATTTTGTTACTCCAATGGATGGTAGCCTTGTCATTTTGGAAGGTAGTTCGTTATTGGGATTTTATTACTCCAATGGATGGTAGCCTTGTTATTATGGAAGGTAGTTCATTTTTGAGATTTTGTTACTCCAATGGATGGTAGCCTTGTCATTATGAAAGGTAGTTTGTTGTTGTGATTTTTTACTCCAATGTATGTTAGCTTTGTCATTATGGAAGGTAGTTCATTGTTGAGATTTTGTTACTCCAGTGGATGGTAGACTTGTCATTCTGGAAGGTAGTTTGTTGTTGAGATTTTGTAACTCTAATTGATGGTATCCGTGTCATTACGGAAGGTAGTTCATTATTGAGATTTTGTTTCTACAATGGATGACAGCCTTGTCATTATGGAAGGTAGCTTATTTTTTAGATTTTGTTACTCCAATGGATGGTAGCCTCGTCATTATGGAAGGTAGTTCGTTGTTGAGATTTGGTTACTCCAATGGATGGTAGACTTGTCATTATAGAAGGTAGTTCGTTATTGGGATTTTGTTACTCCAATGGATGGTAGCCTTGTTATTATGGAAGGTAGTTCATTTTTGAGATTTTGTTACTCCATTGAATGGTAGCCTTGTCATTATGAAAGGTAGTTCGTTGATGAGATTTTTTTACTCCATTGTATGGTAGCTTTGTCATTATGGAAGGTAGTTCGTTGTTGAGATTTTGTTACTCCAATGGATGGTAGCCTTGTCATTATGGAAGGTAGTTCGTTGTTGAGATTTTGTTACTCCAATGGATGGTAGCCTTGTAATTATGGAAGGTAGTTCATTTTTGATATTTTGTTACACCAATGGATGGTAGCCTTGTCATTATGGAAGGTAGTTCGTTGTTGAAATTTTGTTACTCCAATGGATGGTAGCCTCGTCATTATGGAAGGTAGTTCATTGTTGATATTTTGTTACTCCAATGGATGGTAGCCTTGTCATTATTGAAGGTAGTTCGTTATTGGGATTTTGTTACTCCAATGGATGGTAGCCTTGTCATTATGGAAGGTAGTTCATTTTTGATATTTTGTTACTCCAATGGATGGTAGCCTTGTCATTATGGAAGGTAGTTCATTGTTAAGATTTTGTTACTCCAATGGATGGTAGTCTTGTCATTATGGAAGGTAGTTCATTGTTGAGATTTTGTTACTCCAATGGATTGTAGCCTTGTCAATATGGAAGGTAGTTTGTTGTTTAGATTTTGTTACTCCAATGGATGGTAGCCTTGTCATTATGGAACGTAGTTTGTTGTTGAGATTTTGTTACTCCAATGGATGGTAGCCTTGTTATTATGGATGGTAGTTTGTTGTTGTGATTTTATTACTCCAATGGATGGTAGCCTTATCATTATGGAAGGTAGTTCATTGTTGAGATTTTGTTACTCCAATGGCTGGTAGCCTTGTCATTACGGAAGGTAGTTCATTGTTGAGATTTTGTTACTCCAATGGTTGGTAGCCATATTATTATGGAAGGTAGTTCGTTGTTGAGATTTTGTTACTCCAATGGATGGTAGCCTTGTCATTTTGGAAGGTAGTTCGTTATTGGGATTTTATTACTCCAATGGATGGTAGCCTTGTTATTATGGAAGGTAGTTCATTTTTGAGATTTTGTTACTCCAATGGATGGTAGCCTTGTCATTATGAAAGGTAGTTTGTTGTTGTGATTTTTTACTCCAATGTATGTTAGCTTTGTCATTACGGAAGGTAGTTCATTATTGAGATTTTGTTTCTCCAATGGATGACAGCCTTGTCATTATGGAAGGTAGTTCATTTTTGAGATTTTGTTACTCCAATGGATGGTAGCCTTGTCATTATGGAAGGTAGTTCATTGTTGAGATTTTGTTACTCCAATGTATGGTAGTCTTGTCATTATGGAAGGTAGTTCGTTGTTGAAATTTTGTTACTCCAATGGATGGTAGCCTCGTCATTATGGAAGGTAGTTCGTTGTTGAGATTTGGTTACTCCAATGGATGCTAGACTTGTCATTATAGAAGGTAGTTCGTTATTGGGATTTTGTTACTCCAATGGATGGTAGCCTTGTTATTATGGAAGGTAGTTCATTTTTGAGATTTTGTTACTCCATTGAATGGTAGCCTTGTCATTGTGAAAGGTAGTTCGTTGATGAGATTTTTTTACTCCATTGTATGGTAGCTTTGTCATTATGGAAGGTAGTTTGTTTTTGAGATTTTGTTACTCCAATGGATGGTAGCCTTGTCATTATGGAAGGTAGTTCGTTGTTGAGATTTTGTTACTCCAATGGATGGTAGCCTTGTAATTATGGAAGGTAGTTCATTTTTGATATTTTGTTACTCCAATGGATGGTAGCCTTGTCATTATGGAAGGTAGTTCGTTGTTGAAATTTTGTTACTCCAATGGATGGTAGCCTCGTCATTATGGAAGGTAGTTCATTGTTGATATTTTGTTACTCCAATGGATGGTAGCCTTGTCATTATTGAAGGTAGTTCGTTATTGGGATTTTGTTACTCCAATGGATGGTAGCCTTGTCATTATGGAAGGTAATTCATTTTTGATATTTTGTTACTCCAATGGATGGTAGCCTTGTCATTATGGAAGGTAGTTCATTGTTAAGATTTTGTTACTCCAATGGATGGTAGTCTTGTCATTATGGAAGGTAGTTCATTGTTGAGATTTTGTTACTCCAATGGATTGTAGCCTTGTCAATATGGAAGGTAGTTTGTTGTTTAGATTTTGTTACTCCAATGGATGGTAGCCTTGTCATTATGGAACGTAGTTTGTTGTTGAGATTTTGTTACTCCAATGGATGGTAGCCTTGTCATTATGGATGGTGGTTTGTTGTTGTGATTTTATTACTCCAATGGATGGTAGCCTTATCATTATGGAAGGTAGTTCATTGTTGAGATTTTGTTACTCCAATGGCTGGTAGCCTTGTCATTACGGAAGGTAGTTCATTGTTGAGATTTTGTTACTCCAATGGTTGGTAGCCATATTATTATGGAAGGTAGTTCGTTGTTGAGATTTTGTTACTCCAATGGATGGTAGCCTTGTCATTTTGGAAGGTAGTTCGTTATTGGGATTTTATTACTCCAATGGATGGTAGCCTTGTTATTATGGAAGGTAGTTCATTTTTGAGATTTTGTTACTCCAATGGATGGTAGCCTTGTCATTATGAAAGGTAGTTTGTTGTTGTGATTTTTTACTCCAATGTATGTTAGCTTTGTCATTACGGAAGGTAGTTCATTATTGAGATTTTGTTTCTCCAATGGATGACAGCCTTGTCATTATGGAAGGTAGTTCATTTTTGAGATTTTGTTACTCCAATGGATGGTAGCCTTGTCATTATGGAAGGTAGTTCATTGTTGAGATTTTGTTACTCCAATGTATGGTAGTCTTGTCATTATGGAAGGTAGTTCGTTGTTGAAATTTTGTTACTCCAATGGATGGTAGCCTCGTCATTATGGAAGGTAGTTCGTTGTTGAGATTTGGTTACTCCAATGGATGGTAGACTTGTCATTATAGAAGGTAGTTCGTTATTGGGATTTTGTTACTCCAATGGATGGTAGCCTTGTTATTATGGAAGGTAGTTCATTTTTGAGATTTTGTTACTCCATTGAATGGTAGCCTTGTCATTGTGAAAGGTAGTTCGTTGATGAGATTTTTTTACTCCATTGTATGGTAGCTTTGTCATTATGGAAGGTAGTTTGTTTTTGAGATTTTGTTACTCCAATGGATGGTAGCCTTGTCATTATGGAAGGTAGTTCGTTGTTGAGATTTTGTTACTCCAATGGATGGTAGCCTTGTAATTATGGAAGGTAGTTCATTTTTGATATTTTGTTACTCCAATGGATGGTAGCCTTGTCATTATGGAAGGTAGTTCGTTGTTGAAATTTTGTTACTCCAATGGATGGTAGCCTCGTCATTATGGAAGGTAGTTCATTGTTGATATTTTGTTACTCCAATGGATGGTAGCCTTGTCATTATTGAAGGTAGTTCGTTATTGGGATTTTGTTACTCCAATGGATGGTAGCCTTGTCATTATGGAAGGTAGTTCATTTTTGATATTTTGTTACTCCAATGGATGGTAGCCTTGTCATTATGGAAGGTAGTTCATTGTTAAGATTTTGTTACTCCAATGGATGGTAGTCTTGTCATTATGGAAGGTAGTTCATTGTTGAGATTTTGTTACTCCAATGGATTGTAGCCTTGTCAATATGGAAGGTAGTTTGTTGTTTAGATTTTGTTACTCCAATGGATGGTAGCCTTGTCATTATGGAACGTAGTTTGTTGTTGAGATTTTGTTACTCCAATGGATGGTAGCCTTGTCATTATGGATGGTAGTTTGTTGCTGTGATTTTATTACTCCAATGGATGGTAGCCTTATCATTATGGAAGGTAGTTCATTGTTGAGATTTTGTTACTCTAATGGCTGGTAGCCTTGTCATTACGGAAGGTAGTTCATTGTTGAGATTTTGTTACTCCAATGGTTGGTAGCCATATTATTATGGAAGGTAGTTCGTTGTTGAGATTTTGTTACTCCAATGGATGGTAGCCTTGTCATTTTGGAAGGTAGTTCGTTATTGGGATTTTATTACTCCAATGGATGGTAGCCTTGTTATTATGGAAGGTAGTTCATTTTTGAGATTTTGTTACTCCAATGGATGGTAGCCTTGTCATTATGAAAGGTAGTTTGTTGTTGTGATTTTTTACTCCAATGTATGTTAGCTTTGTCATTACGGAAGGTAGTTCATTATTGAGATTTTGTTTCTCCAATGGATGACAGCCTTGTCATTATGGAAGGTAGTTCATTTTTGAGATTTTGTTACTCCAATGGATGGTAGCCTTGTCATTATGGAAGGTAATTCATTGTTGAGATTTTGTTACTCCAATGTATGGTAGTCTTGTCATTATGGAAGGTAGTTCGTTGTTGAAATTTTGTTACTCCAATGGATGGTAGCCTCGTCATTATGGAAGGTAGTTCGTTGTTGAGATTTGGTTACTCCAATGGATGGTAGACTTGTCATTATAGAAGGTAGTTCGTTATTGGGATTTTGTTACTCCAATGGATGGTAGCCTTGTTATTATGGAAGGTAGTTCATTTTTGAGATTTTGTTACTCCATTGAATGGTAGCCTTGTCATTGTGAAAGGTAGTTCGTTGATGAGATTTTTTTACTCCATTGTATGGTAGCTTTGTCATTATGGAAGGTAGTTTGTTTTTGAGATTTTGTTACTCCAATGGATGGTAGCCTTGTCATTATGGAAGGTAGTTAGTTGTTGAGATTTTGTTACTCCAATGGATGGTAGCCTTGTAATTATGGAAGGTAGTTCATTTTTGATATTTTGTTACTCCAATGGATGGTAGCCTTGTCATTATGGAAGGTAGTTCGTTGTTGAAATTTTGTTACTCCAATGGATGGTAGCCTCGTCATTATGGAAGGTAGTTCATTATTGATATTTTGTTACTCCAATGGATGGTAGCCTTGTCATTATTGAAGGTAGTTCGTTATTGGGATTTTGTTACTCCAATGGATGGTAGCCTTGTCATTATGGAAGGTATTTCATTTTTGATATTTTGTTACTCCAATGGATGGTATCCTTGTCATTATGGAAGGTAGTTCATTGTTAAGATTTTGTTACTCCAATGGATGGTAGTCTTGTCATTATGGAATGTAGTTCATTGTTGAGATTTTGTTACTCCAATGGATGGTAGCCTTGTCATTATGGAACGTAGTTTGTTGTTTAGATTTTGTTACTCCAATGGATGGTAGCCTTGTCATTATGGATGGTAGTTTGTTGTTGTGATTTTATTACTCCAATGGATGGTAGCCTTGTCATTATGGAAGGTAGTTCATTGTTGAGATTTTGTTACTCCAATGGCTGGTAGCCTTGTCATTACGGAAGGTAGTTCATTGTTGAGATTTTGTTACTCCAATGGTTGGTAGCCATATTATTATGGAAGGTAGTTCGTTGTTGAGATTTTGTTACTCCAATGGATTGTAGCCTTGTCAATATGGAAGGTTTTTCGTTGTTGATATTTTGTTACTCCAATGGCTTGTAGCCTTGTCAATATGGAAGGTTTTTCGTTGTTGACATTTTTTTACTTTAATGAATGGTAGCCTTGTCATTGTGGAAGGTAGTTTGTTGTTGAGATTTTGTAACTCTAATTGATGGTATCTGTGTCATTACGGAAGGTAGTTCATTATTGAGATTTTGTTTCTCCAATGGATGACAGCCTTGTCATTATGGAAGGTAGTTCATTTTTGAGATTTTGTTACTCCAATGGATGGTAGCCTTGTCATTATGGAAGGTAGTTCATTGTTGAGATTTTGTTACTCCAATGGATGGTAGTCTTGTCATTAAGCACGGTAGTTCGTTGTTGAAATTTTGTTACTCCAATGGATGGTAGCCTCGTCATTATGGAAGGTAGTTCGTTGTTGAGATTTGGTTACTCCAATGGATGGTAGTATTGTCATTATAGAAGGTAGTTCGTTATTGGGATTTTGTTACTACATTCAATGGTAGCCTTGTCATTATGAAAGGTAGTTCGTTGATGAGATTTTTTTACTCCATTGTATGGTAGCTTTGTCATTATGGAAGGTAGTTCATTGTTGAGATTTTGTTACTCCAATGGATGGTAGCCTTGTCATTATGGAAGGTAGTTCGTTGTTGAGATTTTGTTACTCCAATGGATGGTAGCCTTGTAATTATGGAAGGTAGTTCATTTTTTATATTTTGTTACTCCAATGGATGGTAGCCTTGTCATTATGGAAGGTAGTTCGTTGTTGAAATTTTGTTACTCCAATGGATGGTAGCCTCGTCATTATGGAAGGTAGTTCATTGTTGATATTTTGTTACTCCAATGGATGGTAGCCTTGTCATTATTGAAGGTAGTTCGTTATTGGGATTTTATTACTCCAATGGATGGTAGCCTTGTCATTATGGAAGGTAGTTCATTGTTAAGATTTTGTTACTCCAATGGATGGTAGTCTTGTCATTATGGAAGGTAGTTCATTGTTGAGATTTTGTTACTCCAATGGATTGTAGCCTTGTCAATATGGAAGGTAGTTTGTTTTTTAGATTTTGTTACTCCAATGGATGGTAGCCTTGTCATTATGGAATGTAGTTTGTTGTTGAGATTTTGTTACTCCAATGGATGGTAGCCTTGTCATTATGGATGGTAGTTTGTTGTTGTGATTTTATTACTCCAATGGATGGTAGCCTTGTCATTATGGAAGGTAGTTCATTGTTGAGATTTTGTTACTCCAATGGCTGGTAGCCTTGTCATTACGGAAGGTAGTTCATTGTTGAGATTTTGTTACTCCAATGGTTGGTAGCCATATTATTATGGAAGGTAGTTCGTTGTTGAGATTTTGTTACTCCAATGGATGGTAGCCTTGTCATTTTGGAAGGTAGTTCGTTATTGGGATTTTATTACTCCAATGGATGGTAGCCTTGTTATTATGGAAGGTAGTTCATTTTTGAGATTTTGTTACTCCAATGGATGGTAGACTTGTCATTCTGGAAGGTAGTTCGTTGTTGAGATTTTGTAACTCTAATTGATGGTATCCGTGTCATTACGGAAGGTAGTTCATTATTGAGATTTTGTTTCTACAATGGATGACAGCCTTGTCATTATGGAAGGTAGTTCATTTTTGAGATTTTGTTACTCCAATGGATGGTAGCCTCGTCATTATGGAAGGTAGTTTGTTGTTGAGATTTGGTTACTCCAATGGATGGTAGACTTGTCATTATAGAAGGTAGTTCGTTATTGGGATTTTGTTACTCCAATGGATGGTAGCCTTGTTATTATGGAAGGTAGTTCATTTTTGAGATTTTGTTACTCCATTGAATGGTAGCCTTGTCATTATGAAAGGTAGTTCGTTGATGAGATTTTTTTACTCCATTGTATGGTAGCTTTGTCATTATGGAAGGTAGTTCGTTGTTGAGATTTTGTTACTCCAATGGATGGTAGCCTTGTCATTATGGAAGGTAGTTCGTTGTTGAGATTTTGTTACTCCAATGGATGGTAGCCTTGTAATTATGGAAGGTAGTTCATTTTTAATATTTTGTTACTCCAATGGATGGTAGCCTTGTCATTATGGAAGGTAGTTCGTTATTGAAATTTTGTTACTCCAATGGATGGTAGCCTCGTCATTATGGAAGGTAGTTCATTGTTGATATTTTGTTACTCCAATGGATGGTAGCCTTGTCATTATTGAAGGTAGTTCGTTATTGGGATTTTGTTACTCCAATGGATGGTAGCCTTGTCATTATGGAAGGTAGTTCATTTTTGATATTTTGTTACTCCAATGGATGGTAGCCTTGTCATTATGGAAGGTAGTTCATTGTTAAGATTTTGTTACTCCAATGGATGGTAGTCTTGTCATTATGGAAGGTAGTTCATTGTTGAGATTTTGTTACTCCAATGGATTGTAGCCTTGTCAATATGGAAGGTAGTTTGTTCTTTAGATTTTGTTACTCCAATGGATGGTAGCCTTGTCATTATGGAACGTAGTTTGTTGTTGAGATTTTGTTACTCCAATGGATGGTAGCCTTGTCATTATGGATGGTAGTTTGTTGTTGTGATTTTATTACTCCAATGGATGGTAGCCTTGTCATTATGGAAGGTAGTTCATTGTTGAGATTTTGTTACTCCAATGGCTGGTAGCCTTGTCATTACGGATAGTAGTTCATTGTTGAGATTTTGTTACTCCAATGGTTGGTAGCCATATTATTATGGAAGGTAGTTCGTTGTTGAGATTTTGTTACTCCAATGGATGGTAGCCTTGTCATTTTGGAAGGTAGTTCGTTATTGGGATTTTATTACTCCAATGGATGGTAGCCTTGTTATTATGGAAGGTAGTTCATTTTTGAGATTTTGTTACTCCAATGGATGGTAGCCTTGTCATTATGAAAGGTAGTTTGTTGTTGTGATTTTTTACTCCAATGTATGTTAGCTTTGTCATTACGGAAGGTAGTTCATTATTGAGATTTTGTTTCTCCAATGGATGACAGCCTTGTCATTATGGAAGGTAGTTCATTTTTGAGATTTTGTTACTCCAATGGATGGTAGGCTTGTCATTATGGAAGGTAGTTCATTGTTGAGATTTTGTTACTCCAATGTATGGTAGTCTTGTCATTATGGAAGGTAGTTCGTTGTAGAAATTTTGTTACTCCAATGGATGGTAGCCTCGTCATTATGGAAGGTAGTTCGTTGTTGAGATTTGGTTACTCCAATGGATGGTAGACTTGTCATTATAGAAGGTAGTTCGTTATTGGGATTTTGTTACTCCAATGGATGGTAGCCTTGTTATTATGGATGGTAGTTCATTTTTGAGATTTTGTTACTCCATTGGATTGTAGCCTTGTCAATATGGAAGGTAGTTTGTTGTTTAGATTTTGTTACTCCAATTGATGGTAGCCTTGTCATTATGGAATGTAGTTTGTCGTTGAGATTTTGTTACTCAAATGGATGGTAGCCTTGTCATTATGGATGGTAGTTTGTTGTTGTGATTTTATTACTCCAATGGATGGTAGCCTTGTCATTATGGAAGGTAGTTCATTGTTGAGATTTTGTTACTCCAATGGCTGGTAGCCTTGTCATTACGGAAGGTAGTTCATTGTTGAGATTTTGTTACTCCAATGGTTGGTAGCCATATTATTATGGAAGGTAGTTCGTTGTTGAGATTTTGTTACTCCAATGGATTGTAGCCTTGTCAATATGGAAGGTTTTTCGTTGTTGACATTTTGTTACTTTAATGAATGGTAGCCTTGTCATTGTGGAAGGTAGTTTGTTGTTGAGATTTTGTAACTCTAATTGATGGTATCCGTGTCATTACGGAAGGTAGTTCATTATTGAGATTTTGTTTCTCCAATGGATGACAGCCTTCTCATTATGGAAGGTAGTTCATTTTTGAGATTTTGTTACTCCAATGGATGGTAGCCTTGTCATTATGGAAGGTAGTTCATTGTTGAGATTTTGTTACTCCAATGGATGGTAGTCTTGTCATTATGGAAGGTAGTTCGTTGTTGAAATTTTGTTACTCCAATGGATGGTAGCCTCGTCATTATGGAAGGTAGTTCGTTGTTGAGATTTGGTTACTCCAATGGATGGTAGACTTGTCATTATAGAAGGTAGTTCGTTATTGGGATTTTGTTACTCCAATGGATGGTAGCCTTGTTATTATGGAAGGTAGTTCATTTTTGAGATTTTGTAACTCCATTGAATGGTAGCCTTGTCATTATGAAAGGTAGTTCGTTGATGAGATTTTTTTACTCCATTGTATGGTAGCTTTGTCATTATGGAAGGTAGTTCGTTGTTGAGATTTTGTTACTCCAATGGATGGTAGCCTTGTCATTATGGAAGGTAGTTCGTTGTTGAGATTTTGTTACTCCAATGGATGGTAGCCTTGTAATTATGGAAGGTAGTTCATTTTTGATATTTTGTTACTCCAATGGATGGTAGCCTTGTCATTATGGAAGGTAGTTCGTTGTTGAAATTTTGTTACTCCAATGGATGGTAGCCTCGTCATTATGGAAGGTAGTTCATTGTTGATATTTTGTTACTCCAATGGATGGTAGCCTTGTCATTATTGAAGGTAGTTCGTTATTGGGATTTTGTTACTCCAATGGATGGTAGCCTTGTCATTATGGAAGGTAGTTCATTTTTGATATTTTGTTACTCCAATGGATGGTAGCCTTGTCATTATGGAAGGTAGTTCATTGTTAAGATTTTGTTACTCCAATGGATGGTAGTCTTGTCATTATGGAAGGTAGTTCGTTGTTGAGATTTTGTTACTCCAATGGATGGTAGCCTTGTCATTATGGAAGGTAGTTCGTTGTTGAGATTTTGTTACTCCAATGGATGGTAGCCTTGTAATTATGGAAGGTAGTTCATTTTTGATATTTTGTTACTCCAATGGATGGTAGCCTTGTCATTATGGAAGGTAGTTCGTTGTTGAAATTTTGTTACTCCAATGGATGGTAGCCTCGTCATTATGGAAGGTAGTTCATTGTTGATATTTTGTTACTCTAATGGATGGTAGCCTTGTCATTATTGAAGGTAGTTCGTTATTGGGATTTTGTTACTCTAATGGATGGTAGCCTTGTCATTATGGAAGGTAGTTCATTTTTGATATTTTGTTACTCCAATGGATGGTAGCCTTGTCATTATGGAAGGTAGTTCATTGTTAAGATTTTGTTACTCCAATGGATGGTAGTCTTGTCATTATGGAAGGTAGTTCATTGTTGAGATTTTGTTACTCCAATGGATTGTAGCCTTGTCAATATGGAAGGTAGTTTGTTGTTTAGATTTTGTTACTCCAATGGATGGTAGCCTTGTCATTATGGAAGGTAGTTCGTTCTTGAGATTTTGTTACTCCAATGGATGGTAGCCTTGTCATTATGGATGGTAGTTTGTTGTTGTGATTTTATTACTCCAATGGATGGTAGCCTTGTCGTTATGGAAGGTAGTTCATTGTTGAGATTTTGTTACTCCAATGGCTGGTAGCCTTGTCATTACAGAAGGTAGTTCATTGTTGAGATTTTGTTACTCCAATGGTTGGTAGCCATATTATTATGGAAGGTAGTTCGTTGTTGAGATTTTGTTACTCCAATGGATGGTAGCCTTGTCATTTTGGAAGGTAGTTCGTTATTGGGATTTTATTACTCCAATGGATGGTAGCCTTGTTATTATGGAAGGTAGTTCATTTTTGAGATTTTGTTACTCCAATGGATGGTAGCCTTGTCATTATGAAAGGTAGTTTGTTGTTGAGATTTTTTTACTCCAATGTATGTTAGCTTTGTCATTATGGAAGGTAGTTCATTGTTGAGATTTTGTTACTCCAGTGGATGGTAGACTTGTCATTGTGGAAGGTAGTTCGTTATTGGGATTTTGTTACTCCAATGGATGGTAGCCTTGTTATTAGGGAAGGTAATTCATTTTTGAGATTTTGTTACTCCATTGAATGGTAGCCTTGTCATTATGAAAGGTAGTTCGTTGATGAGATTTTTTTACTCCATTGTATGGTAGCTTTGTCATTATGGAAGGTAGTTTGTTGTTGAGATTTTGTTACTCCAATGGATGGTAGACTTGTCATTATAGAAGGTAGTTCGTTATTGGGATTTTGTTACTCCAATGGATGGTAGCCTTGTTATTATGGAAGGTAGTTCGTTTTTGAGATTTTGTTACTCCATTGAATGGTAGCCTTGTCATTATGAAAGGTAGTTCGTTGATGAGATTTTTTTACTCCATTGTATGGTAGCTTTGTCATTATGGAAGGTAGTTCGTTGTTTAGATTTTGTTACTCCAATGGATGGTAGCCTTGTCATTATGGAAGGTAGTTCGTTGTTGAGATTTTATTACTCCAAGGGATGGTAGCCTTGTAATTATGGAAGGTAGTTCATTTTTGATATTTTGTTACTCCAATGGATTGTAGCCTTGTCAATATGGAAGGTTTTTCGTTGTTGACATTTTGTTACTTTAATGAATGGTAGCCTTGTCATTGTGGAAGGTAGTTTGTTGTTGAGATTTTGTAACTCTAATTGATGGTATCTGTGTCATTACGGAAGGTAGTTCATTATTAAGATTTTGTTTCTCCAATGGATGACAGCCTTGTCATTATGGAAGGTAGTTCATTTTTGAGATTTTGTTACTCCAATGGATGGTAGCCTTGTCATTATGGAAGGTAGTTCATTGTTGAGATTTTGTTACTCCAATGGATGGTAGTCTTGTCATTATTGAAGGTAGTTCGTTGTTGAAATTTTGTTACTCCAATGGATGGTAGCCTCGTCATTATGCAACGTAGTTCGTTGTTGAGATTTGGTTACTCCAATGGATGGTAGACTTGTCATTATAGAAGGTAGTTCATTATTGGGATTTTGTTACTCCAATGGATGGTTGCTTTGTTATTATGGAAGGTAGTTCATTTTTGAGATTTTGTTACTCCATTGAATGGTAGCCTTGTCATTATGAAAGGTAGTTCGTTGATGAGATTTTTTTACTCCATTGTATGGTAGCTTTGTCATTATGGAAGGTAGTTTGTTGTTGAGATTTTGTTACTCCAATGGATGGTAGCCTTGTCATTATGGAAGGTAGTTCGTTGTTGAGATTTTGTTACTCCAATGGATTTTAGCCTGGTCAATATGGAAGGTTTTTCGTTGTTGCTATTTTGTTACTCCAATGGATTGTATCCTTGTCAATATGGAAGGTTTTTCGTTGTTGACATTTTGTTACTTTAATGAATGGTAGCCTTGTCATTGTGGAAGGTAGTTTGTTGTTGAGATTTTGTAACTCTAATTGATGGTATTCCGGTCATTACGGAAGGTAGTTCATTATTGAGATTTTGTTTCTCCAATGGATGACAGCCTTCTCATTATGGAAGGTAGTTCATTTTTGAGATTTTGTTACTCCAATGGATGGTAGCCTTGTCATTATGGAAGGTAGTTCATTGTTGAGATTTTGTTACTCCAATGGATGGTAGTCTTGTCATTATGGAAGGTAGTTCGTTGTGGAAATTTTGTTACTCCAATGGATGGTAGGCTCGTCATTATGGAAGGTAGTTCGTTGTTGAGATTTGGTTACTCTAATGGATGGTAGCCTTGTTATTATGGAAGGTAGTTCATTTTTGAGATTTTGTTACTCCATTGAATGGTAGCCTTGTCATTATGAAAGGTAGTTCGTTGATGAGATTTTTTTACTCCATTGTATGGTAGCTTTGTCATTATGGAAGGTAGTTCGTTGTTTAGATTTTGTTACTCCAATGGATGGTAGCCTTGTCATTATGGAAGGTAGTTCGTTGTTGAGATTTTGTTACTCCAACGAATGGTAGCCTTGTAATTATGGAAGGTAGTCCATTTTTGATATTTTGTTACTCCAATGGATGGTAGCCTTGTCATTATTGAAGGTAGTTCGTTGTTGAAATTTTGTTACTCCAATGGATGGTAACCTCGTCATTATGGAAGGTAGTTCATTATTGATATTTTGTTACTCCAATGGATGGTAGCTTTGTCATTATTGAAGGTAGTTCGTTATTGGGATTTTGTTACTCCAATGGATGGTAGCCTTGTCATTATGGAAGGTAGTTCATTTTTGATATTTTGTTACTCCAATGGATGGTAGCCTTGTCATTATGGAAGGTAGTTCATTGTTAAGATTTTGTTACTCCAATGGATGGTAGTCTTGTCATTATGGAAGGTAGTTCATTGTTGAGATTTTGTTACTCCAATGGATTGTAGCCTTGTCAATATGGAAGGTAGTTTGTTGTTTAGATTTTGTTATTCCAATGGATGGTAGCCTTGTCATTATGGAACATAGTTTGTTGTTGAGATTTTGTTACTCCAATGGATGGTAGCCTTGTCATTATGGATGGTAGTTTGTTGTTGTGATTTTATTACTCCAATGGATGGTAGCCTTGTCATTATGGAAGGTAGTTCATTGTTGAGATTTTGTTACTCCAATGGCTGGTAGCCTTGTCATTACGGAAGGTATTTCATTGTTGAGATTTTGTTACTCCAATGGTTGGTAGCCATATTATTATGGAAGGTAGTTCGTTGTTGAGAATTTGTTACTCCAATGGATGGTAGCCTTGTCATTTTGGAAGGTAGTTCGTTATTGGGAGTTTATTACTCCAATGGATGGTAGCCTTGTTATTATGGAAGGTAGTTCATTTTTGAGATTTTGTTACTCCAATTGATGGTAGCCTTGTGATTATGAAAGGTAGTTTGTTGTTGAGATTTTTTTACTCCAATGTATGTTAGCTTTGTCATTATAGAAGGTAGTTCATTGTTGAGATTTTGTTACTCCAGTGGATGGTAGACTTGTCATTGTGGAAGGTAGTTCGTTATTGGGATTTTGTTACTCCAATGGATGGTAGCCTTGTTATTATGGAAGGTAGTTCATTTTTGAGATTTTGTTACTCCATTGAATGGTAGCCTTGTCATTATGAAAGGTAGTTCGTTGATGAGATTTTTTTACTCCATTGTATGGTAGCTTTGTCATTATGGAAGGTAGTTCGTTGTTTATATTTTGTTACTCCAATGGATGGTAGCCTTGTGATTATGGAAGGTAGTTCGTTGTTGAGATTTTGTTACTCCAATGGATGGTAGCCTTGTAATTATGGAAGGTAGTTCATTTTTGATATTTTGTTACTCCAATGGATTGTAGCCTTGTCAATATGGAAGGTTTTTCGTTGTTGACATTTTGTTACTTTAATGAATGGTAGCCTTGTCATTGTGGAAGGTAGTTTGTTGTTGAGATTTTGTAACTCTAATTGATGGTATCCGTGTCATTACGGAAGGTAGTTCATTATTGAGATTTTGTTTCTCCAATGGATGACAGCCTTCTCATTATGGAAGGTAGTTCATTTTTGAGATTTTGTTACTCCAATGGATGGTAGCCTTGTCATTATGGAAGGTAGTTCATTGTTGAGATTTTGTTACTCCAATGGATGGTAGTCTTGTCATTATGGAAGGTAGTTCGTTGTGGAAATTTTGTTACTCCAATGGATGGTAGGCTCGTCATTATGGAAGGTAGTTCGTTGTTGAGATTTGGTTACTCTAATGGATGGTAGCCTTGTTATTATGGAAGGTAGTTCATTTTTGAGATTTTGTTACTCCATTGAATGGTAGCCTTGTCATTATGAAAGGTAGTTCGTTGATGAGATTTTTTTACTCCATTGTATGGTAGCTTTGTCATTATGGAAGGTAGTTCGTTGTTTAGATTTTGTTACTCCAATGGATGGTAGCCTTGTCATTATGGAAGGTAGTTCGTTGTTGAGATTTTGTTACTCCAACGAATGGTAGCCTTGTAATTATGGAAGGTAGTTCATTTTTGATATTTTGTTACTCCAATGGATGGTAGCCTTGTCATTATTGAAGGTAGTTCGTTGTTGAAATTTTGTTACTCCAATGGATGGTAACCTCGTCATTATGGAAGGTAGTTCATTATTGATATTTTGTTACTCCAATGGATGGTAGCTTTGTCATTATTGAAGGTAGTTCGTTATTGGGATTTTGTTACTCCAATGGATGGTAGCCTTGTCATTATGGAAGGTAGTTCATTTTTGATATTTTGTTACTCCAATGGATGGTAGCCTTGTCATTATGGAAGGTAGTTCATTGTTAAGATTTTGTTACTCCAATGGATGGTAGTCTTGTCATTATGGAAGGTAGTTCATTGTTGAGATTTTGTTACTCCAATGGATTGTAGCCTTGTCAATATGGAAGGTAGTTTGTTGTTTAGATTTTGTTATTCCAATGGATGGTAGCCTTGTCATTATGGAACATAGTTTGTTGTTGAGATTTTGTTACTCCAATGGATGGTAGCCTTGTCATTATGGATGGTAGTTTGTTGTTGTGATTTTATTACTCCAATGGATGGTAGCATTGTCATTATGGAAGGTAGTTCATTGTTGAGATTTTGTTACTCCAATGGCTGGTAGCCTTGTCATTACGGAAGGTAGTTCATTGTTGAGATTTTGTTACTCCAATGGTTGGTAGCCATATTATTATGGAAGGTAGTTCGTTGTTGAGAATTTGTTACTCCAATGGATGGTAGCCTTGTCATTTTGGAAGGTAGTTCGTTATTGGGAGTTTATTACTCCAATGGATGGTAGCCTTGTTATTATGGAAGGTAGTTCATTTTTGAGATTTTGTTACTCCAATTGATGGTAGCCTTGTGATTATGAAAGGTAGTTTGTTGTTGAGATTTTTTTACTCCAATGTATGTTAGCTTTGTCATTATAGAAGGTAGTTCATTGTTGAGATTTTGTTACTCCAGTGGATGGTAGACTTGTCATTGTGGAAGGTAGTTCGTTATTGGGATTTTGTTACTCCAATGGATGGTAGCCTTGTTATTATGGAAGGTAGTTCATTTTTGAGATTTTGTTACTCCATTGAATGGTAGCCTTGTCATTATGAAAGGTAGTTCGTTGATGAGATTTTTTTACTCCATTGTATGGTAGCTTTGTCATTATGGAAGGTAGTTCGTTGTTTATATTTTGTTACTCCAATGGATGGTAGCCTTGTGATTATGGAAGGTAGTTCGTTGTTGAGATTTTGTTACTCCAATGGATGGTAGCCTTGTAATTATGGAAGGTAGTTCATTTTTGATATTTTGTTACTCCAATGGATTGTAGCCTTGTCAATATGGAAGGTTTTTCGTTGTTGACATTTTGTTACTTTAATGAATGGTAGCCTTGTCATTGTGGAAGGTAGTTTGTTGTTGAGATTTTGTAACTCTAATTGATGGTATCCGTGTCATTACGGAAGGTAGTTCATTATTGAGATTTTGTTTCTCCAATGGATGACAGCCTTCTCATTATGGAAGGTAGTTCATTTTTGAGATTTTGTTACTCCAATGGATGGTAGCCTTGTCATTATGGAAGGTAGTTCATTATTGAGATTTTGTTACTCCAATGGATGGTAGTCTTGTCATTATGGAAGGTAGTTCGTTGTGGAAATTTTGTTACTCCAATGGATGGTAGGCTCGTCATTATGGAAGGTAGTTCGTTGTTGAGATTTGGTTACTCTAATGGATGGTAGCCTTGTTATTATGGAAGGTAGATCATTTTTGAGATTTTGTTACTCCATTGAATGGTAGCCTTGTCATTATGAAAGGTAGTTCGTTGATGAGATTTTTTTACTCCATTGTATGGTAGCTTTGTCATTATGGAAGGTAGTTCGTTGTTTAGATTTTGTTACTCCAATGGATGGTAGCCTTGTCATTATGGAAGGTAGTTCGTTGTTGAGATTTTGTTACTCCAACGAATGGTAGCCTTGTAATTATGGAAGGTAGTTCATTTTTGATATTTTGTTACTCCAATGGATGGTAGCCTTGTCATTATTGAAGGTAGTTTGTTGTTGAAATTTTGTTACTCCAATGGATGGTAACCTCGTCATTATGGAAGGTAGTTCAATATTGATATTTTGTTACTCCAATGGATGGTAGCTTTGTCATTATTGAAGGTAGTTCGTTATTGGGATTTTGTTACTCCAATGGATGGTAGCCTTGTCATTATGGAAGGTAGTTCATTTTTGATATTTTGTTACTCCAATGGATGGTAGCCTTGTCATTATGGAAGGTAGTTCATTGTTAAGATTTTGTTACTCCAATGGATGGTAGTCTTGTCATTATGGAAGGTAGTTCATTGTTGAGATTTTGTTACTCCAATGGATTGTAGCCTTGTCAATATGGAAGGTAGTTTGTTGTTTAGATTTTGTTATTCCAATGGATGGTAGCCTTGTCATTATGGAACATAGTTTGTTGTTGAGATTTTGTTACTCCAATGGATGGTAGCCTTGTCATTATGGATGGTAGTTTGTTGTTGTGATTTTATTACTCCAATGGATGGTAGCCTTGTCATTATGGAAGGTAGTTCATTGTTGAGATTTTGTTACTCCAATGGCTGGTAGCCTTGTCATTACGGAAGGTAGTTCATTGTTGAGATTTTGTTACTCCAATGGTTGGTAGCCATATTATTATGGAAGGTAGTTCGTTGTTGAGAATTTGTTACTCCAATGGATGGTAGCCTTGTCATTTTGGAAGGTAGTTCGTTATTGGGAGTTTATTACTCCAATGGATGGTAGCCTTGTTATTATGGAAGGTAGTTCATTTTTGAGATTTTGTTACTCCAATTGATGGTAGCCTTGTGATTATGAAAGGTAGTTTGTTGTTGAGATTTTTTTACTCCAATGTATGTTAGCTTTGTCATTATAGAAGGTAGTTCATTGTTGAGATTTTGTTACTCCAGTGGATGGTAGACTTGTCATTGTGGAAGGTAGTTCGTTATTGGGATTTTGTTACTCCAATGGATGGTAGCCTTGTTATTATGGAAGGTAGTTCATTTTTGAGATTTTGTTACTCCATTGAATGGTAGCCTTGTCATTATGAAAGGTAGTTCGTTGATGAGATTTTTTTACTCCATTGTATGGTAGCTTTGTCATTATGGAAGGTAGTTCGTTATTTATATTTTGTTACTCCAATGGATGGTAGCCTTGTGATTATGGAAGGTAGTTCGTTGTTGAGATTTTGTTACTCCAATGGATGGTAGCCTTGTAATTATGGAAGGTAGTTCATTTTTGATATTTTGTTACTCCAATGGATTGTAGCCTTGTCAATATGGAAGGTTTTTCGTTGTTGACATTTTGTTACTTTAATGAATGGTAGCCTTGTCATTGTGGAAGGTAGTTTGTTGTTGAGATTTTGTAACTCTAATTGATGGTATCCGTGTCATTACGGAAGGTAGTTCATTATTGAGATTTTGTTTCTCCAATGGATGACAGCCTTGTCATTATGGAAGGTAGTTCATTTTTGAGATTTTGTTACTCCAATGGATGGTAGCCTTGTCATTATGAAAGGTAGTTCATTGTTGAGATTTTGTTACTCCAATGGATGGTAGTCTTGTCATTATGGAAGGTAGTTCGTTGTTGAAATTTTGTTACTCCAATGGATTGTAGCCTCGTCATTATGGAAGGTAGTTCGTTGTTGAGATTTGGTTACTCCAATGGATGGTAGACTTGTCATTATAGAAGGTAGTTCGTTATTGGGATTTTGTTACTCCAATGGATGGTAGCCTTGTTATTATGGAAGGTAGTTCATTTTTGAGATTTTGTTACTCCATTGAATGGTAGCCTTGTCATTATGAAAGGTAGTTCGTTGATGAGATTTTTTTACTCCATTGTATGGTAGCTTTGTCATTATGGAAGGTAGTTCGTTGTTGAGATTTTGTTACTCCAATGGATGGTAGCCTTGTCATTATGGAAGGTAGTTCGTTGTTGAGATTTTGTTACTCCAATGGATGGTAGCCTTGTCTTTATGGAACATAGTTTGTTGTTGAGATTTTTTTACTCCAATGGATGGTAGCCTTGTCATTATGGATGGGAGTTTGTTGTTGTGATTTTATTACTCCAATGGATGGTAGCCTTGTAATTATGGAAGGTAGTTCATTTTTGATATTTTGTTACTCCAATGGATGGTAGCCTTGTCATTATGGAAGGTAGTTCGTTGTTGAGATTTGGTTACTCCAATGGATGGTAGACTTGTCATTATAGAAGGTAGTTCGTTATTGGTATTTTGTTACTCCAATGGATGGTAGCCTTGTTATTATGAGAGGTAGTTCGTTTTTGAGATTTTGTTACTCCGTTGAATGGTAGCCTTGTCATTATGAAAGGTAGTTCGTTGACGAGATTTTTTTACTCCATTGTATGGTAGCTTTGTCATTATGGAAGGTAGTTCGTTGTTGAGATTTTGTTACTCCAATGGATGGTAGCCTTGTCATTATGGAAGGTAGTTCATTTTTGATATTTTGTTACTCCAATGGATGGTAGCCTTTTCATTATGGAAGGTAGTTCGTTGTTGAAATTTTGTTACTCCAATGGATGGTAGCCTCGTCATTATGGAAGGTAGTTCATTGTTGATATTTTGTTACTCCAATGGATGGTAGCCTTGTCATTATTGAAGGTAGTTCGTTATTGGGATTTTGTTACTCTAATGGATGGTAGCCTTGTCATTATGGAAGGTAGTTCATTTTTGATATTTTGTTACTCCAATGGATGGTAGCCTTGTCATTATGGAAGGTAGTTCACTGTAAAGATTTTGTTACTCCAATGGATGGTAGTCTTGTCATTATGGAAGGTAGTTCATTGTTGAGATTTTGTTACTCCAATGGATTGTAGCCTTGTCAATATGGAAGGTAGTTTGTTGTTTAGATTTTGTTACTCCAATGGATGGTAGCCTTGTCATTATGGAAGGTAGTTCGTTGTTGAGATTTTGTTACTCCAATGGATGGTAGCCTTGTCATTATGGATGGTAGTTTGTTGTTGTGATTTTATTACTCCAATGGATGGTAGCCTTGTCGTTATGGAAGGTAGTTCATTGTTGAGATTTTGTTACTCCAATGGCTGGTAGCCTTGTCATTACAGAAGGTAGTTCATTGTTGAGATTTTGTTACTCCAATGGTTGGTAGCCATATTATTATGGAAGGTAGTTCGTTGTTGAGATTTTGTTACTCCAATGGATGGTAGCCTTGTCATTTTGGAAGGTAGTTCGTTATTGGGATTTTATTACTCTAATGGATGGTAGCCTTGTTATTATGGAAGGTAGTTCATTTTTGAGATTTTGTTACTCCATTGAATGGTAGCCTTGTCATTATGAAAGGTAGTTCGTTGATGAGATTTTTTTACTCTATTGTATGGTAGCTTTGTCATTATGGAAGGTAGTTCGTTGTTGAGATTTTGTTACTCCAATGGATGGTAGCCTTGTCATTATGGAAGGTAGTTCGTTGTTGAGATTTTGTTACTCCAATGGATGGTAGCCTTGTAATTATGGAAGGTAGTTCATTTTTGATATTTTGTTACTCCAATGGATGGTAGCCTTGTCATTATGGAAGGTAGTTCGTTGTTGAAATTTTGTTACTCCAATGGATGGTAGCCTCGTCATTATGGAAGGTAGTTCATTGTTGATATTTTGTTACTCCAATGGATGGTAGCCTTGTCATTATTGAAGGTAGTTCGTTATTGGGATTTTGTTACTCCAATGGATGGTAGCCTTGTCATTATGGAAGGTAGTTCATTTTTGATATTTTGTTACTCCAATGGATGGTAGCCTTGTCATTATGGAAGGTAGTTCATTGTTAAGATTTTGTTACTCCAATGGATGGTAGTCTTGTCATTATGGAAGGTAGTTCGTTGTTGAGATTTTGTTACTCCAATGGATGGTAGCCTTGTCATTATGGAAGGTAGTTCGTTGTTGAGATTTTGTTACTCCAATGGATGGTAGCCTTGTAATTATGGAAGGTAGTTCATTTTTGATATTTTGTTACTCCAATGGATGGTAGCCTTGTCATTATGGAAGGTAGTTCGTTGTTGAAATTTTGTTACTCCAATGGATGGTAGCCTCGTCATTATGGAAGGTAGTTCATTGTTGATATTTTGTTACTCCAATGGATGGTAGCCTTGTCATTATTGAAGGTAGTTCGTTATTGGGATTTTGTTACTCTAATGGATGGTAGCCTTGTCATTATGGAAGGTAGTTCATTTTTGATATTTTGTTACTCCAATGGATGGTAGCCTTGTCATTATGGAAGGTAGTTCATTGTTAAGATTTTGTTACTCCAATGGATGGTAGTCTTGTCATTATGGAAGGTAGTTCATTGTTGAGATTTTGTTACTCCAATGGATTGTAGCCTTGTCAATATGGAAGGTAGTTTGTTGTTTAGATTTTGTTACTCCAATGGATGGTAGCCTTGTCATTATGGAAGGTAGTTCGTTCTTGAGATTTTGTTACTCCAATGGATGGTAGCCTTGTCATTATGGATGGTAGTTTGTTGTTGTGATTTTATTACTCCAATGGATGGTAGCCTTGTCGTTATGGAAGGTAGTTCATTGTTGAGATTTTGTTACTCCAATGGCTGGTAGCCTTGTCATTACAGAAGGTAGTTCATTGTTGAGATTTTGTTACTCCAATGGTTGGTAGCCATATTATTATGGAAGGTAGTTCGTTGTTGAGATTTTGTTACTCCAATGGATGGTAGCCTTGTCATTTTGGAAGGTAGTTCGTTATTGGGATTTTATTACTCCAATGGATGGTAGCCTTGTTATTATGGAAGGTAGTTCATTTTTGAGATTTTGTTACTCCATTGAATGGTAGCCTTGTCATTATGAAAGGTAGTTCGTTGATGAGATTTTTTTACTCTATTGTATGGTAGCTTTGTCATTATGGAAGGTAGTTCGTTGTTGAGATTTTGTTACTCCAATGGATGGTAGCCTTGTCATTATGGAAGGTAGTTCGTTGTTGAGATTTTGTTACTCCAATGGATGGTAGCCTTGTAATTATGGAAGGTAGTTCATTTTTGATATTTTGTTACTCCAATGGATGGTAGCCTTGTCATTATGGAAGGTAGTTCGTTGTTGAAATTTTGTTACTCCAATGGATGGTAGCCTCGTCATTATGGAAGGTAGTTCATTGTTGATATTTTGTTACTCCAATGGATGGTAGCCTTGTCATTATTGAAGGTAGTTCGTTATTGGGATTTTGTTACTCCAATGGATGGTAGCCTTGTCATTATGGAAGGTAGTTCATTTTTGATATTTTGTTACTCCAATGGATGGTAGCCTTGTCATTATGGAAGGTAGTTCATTGTTAAGATTTTGTTACTCCAATGGATGGTAGTCTTGTCATTATGGAAGGTAGTTCGTTGTTGAGATTTTGTTACTCCAATGGATGGTAGCCTTGTCATTATGGAAGGTAGTTCGTTGTTGAGATTTTGTTACTCCAATGGATGGTAGCCTTGTAATTATGGAAGGTAGTTCATTTTTGATATTTTGTTACTCCAATGGATGGTAGCCTTGTCATTATGGAAGGTAGTTCGTTGTTGAAATTTTGTTACTCCAATGGATGGTAGCCTCGTCATTATGGAAGGTAGTTCATTGTTGATATTTTGTTACTCCAATGGATGGTAGCCTTGTCATTATTGAAGGTAGTTCGTTATTGGGATTTTGTTACTCTAATGGATGGTAGCCTTGTCATTATGGAAGGTAGTTCATTTTTGATATTTTGTTACTCCAATGGATGGTAGCCTTGTCATTATGGAAGGTAGTTCATTGTTAAGATTTTGTTACTCCAATGGATGGTAGTCTTGTCATTATGGAAGGTAGTTCATTGTTGAGATTTTGTTACTCCAATGGATTGTAGCCTTGTCAATATGGAAGGTAGTTTGTTGTTTAGATTTTGTTACTCCAATGGATGATAGCCTTGTCATTATGGAAGGTAGTTCGTTCTTGAGATTTTGTTACTCCAATGGATGGTAGCCTTGTCATTATGGATGGTAGTTTGTTGTTGTGATTTTATTACTCCAATGGATGGTAGCCTTGTCGTTATGGAAGGTAGTTCATTGTTGAGATTTTGTTACTCCAATGGCTGGTAGCCTTGTCATTACAGAAGGTAGTTCATTGTTGAGATTTTGTTACTCCAATGGTTGGTAGCCATATTATTATGGAAGGTAGTTCGTTGTTGAGATTTTGTTACTCCAATGGATGGTAGCCTTGTCATTTTGGAAGGTAGTTCGTTATTGGGATTTTATTACTCCAATGGATGGTAGCCTTGTTATTATGGAAGGTAGTTCATTTTTGAGATTTTGTTACTCCAATGGATGGTAGCCTTGTCATTATGAAAGGTAGTTTGTTGTTGAGATTTTTTTACTCCAATGTATGTTAGCTTTGTCATTATGGAAGGTAGTTCATTGTTGAGATTTTGTTACTCCAGTGGATGGTAGACTTGTCATTATGGAAGGTAGTTCGTTATTGGGATTTTGTTACTCCAATGGATGGTAGCCTTGTTATTAGGGAAGGTAATTCATTTTTGAGATTTTGTTACTCCATTGAATGGTAGCCTTGTCATTATGAAAGGTAGTTCGTTGATGAGATTTTTTTACTCCATTGTATGGTAGCTTTGTCATTATGGAAGGTAGTTCGTTGTTGAGATTTTGTTACTCCAATGGATGGTAGACTTGTCATTATAGAAGGTAGTTCGTTATTGGGATTTTGTTACTCCAATGGATGGTAGCCTTGTTATGATGGAAGGTAGTTCGTTTTTGAGATTTTGTTACTCCATTGAATGGTAGCCTTGTCATTATGAAAGGTAGTTCGTTGATGAGATTTTTTTACTCCATTGTATGGTAGCTTTGTCATTATGGAAGGTAGTTCGTTGTTTAGATTTTGTTACTCCAATGGATGGTAGCCTTGTCATTATGGAAGGTAGTTCGTTGTTGAGATTTTATTACTCCAAGGGATGGTAGCCTTGTAATTATGGAAGGTAGTTCATTTTTGATATTTTGTTACTCCAATGGATTGTAGCCTTGTCAATATGGAAGGTTTTTCGTTGTTGACATTTTGTTACTTTAATGAATGGTAGCCTTGTCATTGTGGAAGGTAGTTTGTTGTTGAGATTTTGTAACTCTAATTGATGGTATCTGTGTCATTACGGAAGGTAGTTCATTATTAAGATTTTGTTTCTCCAATGGATGACAGCCTTGTCATTATGGAAGGTAGTTCATTTTTGAGATTTTGTTACTCCAATGGATGGTAGCCTTGTCATTATGGAAGGTAGTTCATTGTTGAGATTTTGTTACTCCAATGGATGGTAGTCTTGTCATTATTGAAGGTAGTTCGTTGTTGAAATTTTGTTACTCCAATGGATGGTAGCCTCGTCATTATGCAAGGTAGTTCGTTGTTGAGATTTGGTTACTCCAATGGATGGTAGACTTGTCATTATAGAAGGTAGTTCATTATTGGGATTTTGTTACTCCAATGGATGGTTGCCTTGTTATTATGGAAGGTAGTTCATTTTTGAGATTTTGTTACTCCATTGAATGGTAGCCTTGTCATTATGAAAGGTAGTTCGTTGATGAGATTTTTTTACTCCATTGTATGGTAGCTTTGTCATTATGGAAGGTAGTTTGTTGTTGAGATTTTGTTACTCCAATGGATGGTAGCCTTGTCATTATGGAAGGTAGTTCGTTGTTGAGATTTTGTTACTCCAATGGATTTTAGCCTGGTCAATATGGAAGGTTTTTCGTTGTTGCTATTTTGTTACTCCAATGGATTGTATCCTTGTCAATATGGAAGGTTTTTCGTTGTTGACATTTTGTTACTTTAATGAATGGTAGCCTTGTCATTGTGGAAGGTAGTTTGTTGTTGAGATTTTGTAACTCTAATTGATGGTATTCGTGTCATTACGGAAGGTAGTTCATTATTGAGATTTTGTTTCTCCAATGGATGACAGCCTTCTCATTATGGAAGGTAGTTCATTTTTGAGATTTTGTTACTCCAATGGATGGTAGCCTTGTCATTATGGAAGGTAGTTCATTGTTGAGATTTTGTTACTCCAATGGATGGTAGTCTTGTCATTATGGAAGGTAGTTCGTTGTGGAAATTTTGTTACTCCAATGGATGGTAGGCTCGTCATTATGGAAGGTAGTTCGTTGTTGAGATTTGGTTACTCTAATGGATGGTAGCCTTGTTATTATGGAAGGTAGTTCATTTTTGAGATTTTGTTACTCCATTGAATGGTAGCCTTGTCATTATGAAAGGTAGTTCGTTGATGAGATTTTTTTACTCCATTGTATGGTAGCTTTGTCATTATGGAAGGTAGTTCGTTGTTTAGATTTTGTTACTCCAATGGATGGTAGCCTTGTCATTATGGAAGGTAGTTCGTTGTTGAGATTTTGTTACTCCAACGAATGGTAGCCTTGTAATTATGGAAGGTAGTCCATTTTTGATATTTTGTTACTCCAATGGATGGTAGCCTTGTCATTATTGAAGGTAGTTCGTTGTTGAAATTTTGTTACTCCAATGGATGGTAACCTCGTCATTATGGAAGGTAGTTCATTATTGATATTTTGTTACTCCAATGGATGGTAGCTTTGTCATTATTGAAGGTAGTTCGTTATTGGGATTTTGTTACTCCAATGGATGGTAGCCTTGTCATTATGGAAGGTAGTTCATTTTTGATATTTTGTTACTCCAATGGATGGTAGCCTTGTCATTATGGAAGGTAGTTCATTGTTAAGATTTTGTTACTCCAATGGATGGTAGTCTTGTCATTATGGAAGGTAGTTCATTGTTGAGATTTTGTTACTCCAATGGATTGTAGCCTTGTCAATATGGAAGGTAGTTTGTTGTTTAGATTTTGTTATTCCAATGGATGGTAGCCTTGTCATTATGGAACATAGTTTGTTGTTGAGATTTTGTTACTCCAATGGATGGTAGCCTTGTCATTATGGATGGTAGTTTGTTGTTGTGATTTTATTACTCCAATGGATGGTAGCCTTGTCATTATGGAAGGTAGTTCATTGTTGAGATTTTGTTACTCCAATGGCTGGTAGCCTTGTCATTACGGAAGGTAGTTCATTGTTGAGATTTTGTTACTCCAATGGTTGGTAGCCATATTATTATGGAAGGTAGTTCGTTGTTGAGAATTTGTTACTCCAATGGATGGTAGCCTTGTCATTTTGGAAGGTAGTTCGTTATTGGGAGTTTATTACTCCAATGGATGGTAGCCTTGTTATTATGGAAGGTAGTTCATTTTTGAGATTTTGTTACTCCAATTGATGGTAGCCTTGTGATTATGAAAGGTAGTTTGTTGTTGAGATTTTTTTACTCCAATGTATGTTAGCTTTGTCATTATAGAAGGTAGTTCATTGTTGAGATTTTGTTACTCCAGTGGATGGTAGACTTGTCATTGTGGAAGGTAGTTCGTTATTGGGATTTTGTTACTCCAATGGATGGTAGCCTTGTTATTATGGAAGGTAGTTCATTTTTGAGATTTTGTTACTCCATTGAATGGTAGCCTTGTCATTATGAAAGGTAGTTCGTTGATGAGATTTTTTTACTCCATTGTATGGTAGCTTTGTCATTATGGAAGGTAGTTCGTTGTTTATATTTTGTTACTCCAATGGATGGTAGCCTTGTGATTATGGAAGGTAGTTCGTTGTTGAGATTTTGTTACTCCAATGGATGGTAGCCTTGTAATTATGGAAGGTAGTTCATTTTTGATATTTTGTTACTCCAATGGATTGTAGCCTTGTCAATATGGAAGGTTTTTCGTTGTTGACATTTTGTTACTTTAATGAATGGTAGCCTTGTCATTGTGGAAGGTAGTTTGTTGTTGAGATTTTGTAACTCTAATTGATGGTATCCGTGTCATTACGGAAGGTAGTTCATTATTGAGATTTTGTTTCTCCAATGGATGACAGCCTTCTCATTATGGAAGGTAGTTCATTTTTGAGATTTTGTTACTCCAATGGATGGTAGCCTTGTCATTATGGAAGGTAGTTCATTGTTGAGATTTTGTTACTCCAATGGATGGTAGTCTTGTCATTATGGAAGGTAGTTCGTTGTGGAAATTTTGTTACTCCAATGGATGGTAGGCTCGTCATTATGGAAGGTAGTTCGTTGTTGAGATTTGGTTACTCTAATGGATGGTAGCCTTGTTATTATGGAAGGTAGTTCATTTTTGAGATTTTGTTACTCCATTGAATGGTAGCCTTGTCATTATGAAAGGTAGTTCGTTGATGAGATTTTTTTACTCCATTGTATGGTAGCTTTGTCATTATGGAAGGTAGTTCGTTGTTTAGATTTTGTTACTCCAATGGATGGTAGCCTTGTCATTATGGAAGGTAGTTCGTTGTTGAGATTTTGTTACTCCAACGAATGGTAGCCTTGTAATTATGGAAGGTAGTTCATTTTTGATATTTTGTTACTCCAATGGATGGTAGCCTTGTCATTATTGAAGGTAGTTCGTTGTTGAAATTTTGTTACTCCAATGGATGGTAACCTCGTCATTATGGAAGGTAGTTCATTATTGATATTTTGTTACTCCAATGGATGGTAGCTTTGTCATTATTGAAGGTAGTTCGTTATTGGGATTTTGTTACTCCAATGGATGGTAGCCTTGTCATTATGGAAGGTAGTTCATTTTTGATATTTTGTTACTCCAATGGATGGTAGCCTTGTCATTATGGAAGGTAGTTCATTGTTAAGATTTTGTTACTCCAATGGATGGTAGTCTTGTCATTATGGAAGGTAGTTCATTGTTGAGATTTTGTTACTCCAATGGATTGTAGCCTTGTCAATATGGAAGGTAGTTTGTTGTTTAGATTTTGTTATTCCAATGGATGGTAGCCTTGTCATTATGGAACATAGTTTGTTGTTGAGATTTTGTTACTCCAATGGATGGTAGCCTTGTCATTATGGATGGTAGTTTGTTGTTGTGATTTTATTACTCCAATGGATGGTAGCATTGTCATTATGGAAGGTAGTTCATTGTTGAGATTTTGTTACTCCAATGGCTGGTAGCCTTGTCATTACGGAAGGTAGTTCATTGTTGAGATTTTGTTACTCCAATGGTTGGTAGCCATATTATTATGGAAGGTAGTTCGTTGTTGAGAATTTGTTACTCCAATGGATGGTAGCCTTGTCATTTTGGAAGGTAGTTCGTTATTGGGAGTTTATTACTCCAATGGATGGTAGCCTTGTTATTATGGAAGGTAGTTCATTTTTGAGATTTTGTTACTCCAATTGATGGTAGCCTTGTGATTATGAAAGGTAGTTTGTTGTTGAGATTTTTTTACTCCAATGTATGTTAGCTTTGTCATTATAGAAGGTAGTTCATTGTTGAGATTTTGTTACTCCAGTGGATGGTAGACTTGTCATTGTGGAAGGTAGTTCGTTATTGGGATTTTGTTACTCCAATGGATGGTAGCCTTGTTATTATGGAAGGTAGTTCATTTTTGAGATTTTGTTACTCCATTGAATGGTAGCCTTGTCATTATGAAAGGTAGTTCGTTGATGAGATTTTTTTACTCCATTGTATGGTAGCTTTGTCATTATGGAAGGTAGTTCGTTGTTTATATTTTGTTACTCCAATGGATGGTAGCCTTGTGATTATGGAAGGTAGTTCGTTGTTGAGATTTTGTTACTCCAATGGATGGTAGCCTTGTAATTATGGAAGGTAGTTCATTTTTGATATTTTGTTACTCCAATGGATTGTAGCCTTGTCAATATGGAAGGTTTTTCGTTGTTGACATTTTGTTACTTTAATGAATGGTAGCCTTGTCATTGTGGAAGGTAGTTTGTTGTTGAGATTTTGTAACTCTAATTGATGGTATCCGTGTCATTACGGAAGGTAGTTCATTATTGAGATTTTGTTTCTCCAATGGATGACAGCCTTCTCATTATGGAAGGTAGTTCATTTTTGAGATTTTGTTACTCCAATGGATGGTAGCCTTGTCATTATGGAAGGTAGTTCATTGTTGAGATTTTGTTACTCCAATGGATGGTAGTCTTGTCATTATGGAAGGTAGTTCGTTGTGGAAATTTTGTTACTCCAATGGATGGTAGGCTCGTCATTATGGAAGGTAGTTCGTTGTTGAGATTTGGTTACTCTAATGGATGGTAGCCTTGTTATTATGGAAGGTAGTTCATTTTTGAGATTTTGTTACTCCATTGAATGGTAGCCTTGTCATTATGAAAGGTAGTTCGTTGATGAGATTTTTTTACTCCATTGTATGGTAGCTTTGTCATTATGGAAGGTAGTTCGTTGTTTAGATTTTGTTACTCCAATGGATGGTAGCCTTGTCATTATGGAAGGTAGTTCGTTGTTGAGATTTTGTTACTCCAACGAATGGTAGCCTTGTAATTATGGAAGGTAGTTCATTTTTGATATTTTGTTACTCCAATGGATGGTAGCCTTGTCATTATTGAAGGTAGTTTGTTGTTGAAATTTTGTTACTCCAATGGATGGTAACCTCGTCATTATGGAAGGTAGTTCATTATTGATATTTTGTTACTCCAATGGATGGTAGCTTTGTCATTATTGAAGGTAGTTCGTTATTGGGATTTTGTTACTCCAATGGATGGTAGCCTTGTCATTATGGAAGGTAGTTCATTTTTGATATTTTGTTACTCCAATGGATGGTAGCCTTGTCATTATGGAAGGTAGTTCATTGTTAAGATTTTGTTACTCCAATGGATGGTAGTCTTGTCATTATGGAAGGTAGTTCATTGTTGAGATTTTGTTACTCCAATGGATTGTAGCCTTGTCAATATGGAAGGTAGTTTGTTGTTTAGATTTTGTTATTCCAATGGATGGTAGCCTTGTCATTATGGAACATAGTTTGTTGTTGAGATTTTGTTACTCCAATGGATGGTAGCCTTGTCATTATGGATGGTAGTTTGTTGTTGTGATTTTATTACTCCAATGGATGGTAGCCTTGTCATTATGGAAGGTAGTTCATTGTTGAGATTTTGTTACTCCAATGGCTGGTAGCCTTGTCATTACGGAAGGTAGTTCATTGTTGAGTATTTGTTACTCCAATGGTTGGTAGCCATATTATTATGGAAGGTAGTTCGTTGTTGAGAATTTGTTACTCCAATGGATGGTAGCCTTGTCATTTTGGAAGGTAGTTCGTTATTGGGAGTTTATTACTCCAATGGATGGTAGCCTTGTTATTATGGAAGGTAGTTCATTTTTGAGATTTTGTTACTCCAATTGATGGTAGCCTTGTGATTATGAAAGGTAGTTTGTTGTTGAGATTTTTTTACTCCAATGTATGTTAGCTTTGTCATTATAGAAGGTAGTTCATTGTTGAGATTTTGTTACTCCAGTGGATGGTAGACTTGTCATTGTGGAAGGTAGTTCGTTATTGGGATTTTGTTACTCCAATGGATGGTAGCCTTGTTATTATGGAAGGTAGTTCATTTTTGAGATTTTGTTACTCCATTGAATGGTAGCCTTGTCATTATGAAAGGTAGTTCGTTGATGAGATTTTTTTACTCCATTGTATGGTAGCTTTGTCATTATGGAAGGTAGTTCATTGTTTATATTTTGTTACTCCAATGGATGGTAGCCTTGTGATTATGGAAGGTAGTTCGTTGTTGAGATTTTGTTACTCCAATGGATGGTAGCCTTGTAATTATGGAAGGTAGTTCATTTTTGATATTTTGTTACTCCAATGGATTGTAGCCTTGTCAATATGGAAGGTTTTTCGTTGTTGACATTTTGTTACTTTAATGAATGGTAGCCTTGTCATTGTGGAAGGTAGTTTGTTGTTGAGATTTTGTAACTCTAATTGATGGTATCCGTGTCATTACGGAAGGTAGTTCATTATTGAGATTTTGTTTCTCCAATGGATGACAGCCTTGTCATTATGGAAGGTAGTTCATTTTTGAGATTTTGTTACTCCAATGGATGGTAGCCTTGTCATTATGAAAGGTAGTTCATTGTTGAGATTTTGTTACTCCAATGGATGGTAGTCTTGTCATTATGGAAGGTAGTTCGTTGTTGAAATTTTGTTACTCCAATGGATTGTAGCCTCGTCATTATGGAAGGTAGTTCGTTGTTGAGATTTGGTTACTCCAATGGATGGTAGACTTGTCATTATAGAAGGTAGTTCGTTATTGGGATTTTGTTACTCCAATGGATGGTAGCCTTGTTATTATGGAAGGTAGTTCATTTTTGAGATTTTCTTACTCCATTGAATGGTAGCCTTGTCATTATGAAAGGTAGTTCGTTGATGAGATTTTTTTACTCCATTGTATGGTAGCTTTGTCATTATGGAAGGTAGTTCGTTGTTGAGATTTTGTTACTCCAATGGATGGTAGCCTTGTCATTATGGAAGGTAGTTCGTTGTTGAGATTTTGTTACTCCAATGGATGGTAGCCTTGTAATTATGGAAGGTAGTTCATTTTTGATATTTTGTTACTCCAATGGATGGTAGCCTTGTCATTATGGAAGGTAGTTCGTTGTTGAGATTTGGTTACTCCAATGGATGGTAGACTTGTCATTATAGAAGGTAGTTCGTTATTGGTATTTTGTTACTCCAATGGATGGTAGCCTTGTTATTATGAGAGGTAGTTCGTTTTTGAGATTTTGTTACTCCGTTGAATGGTAGCCTTGTCATTATGAAAGGTAGTTCGTTGACGAGATTTTTTTACTCCATTGTATGGTAGCTTTGTCATTATGGAAGGTAGTTCGTTGTTGAGATTTTGTTACTCCAATGGATGGTAGCCTTGTCATTATGGAAGGTAGTTCATTTTTGATATTTTGTTACTCCAATGGATGGTAGCCTTGTCATTATGGAAGGTAGTTCGTTGTTGAAATTTTGTTACTCCAATGGATGGTAGCCTCGTCATTATGGAAGGTAGTTCATTGTTGATATTTTGTTACTCCAATGGATGGTAGCCTTGTCATTATTGAAGGTAGTTCGTTATTGGGATTTTGTTACTCTAATGGATGGTAGCCTTGTCATTATGGAAGGTAGTTCATTTTTGATATTTTGTTACTCCAATGGATGGTAGCCTTGTCATTATGGAAGGTAGTTCATTGTTAAGATTTTGTTACTCCAATGGATGGTAGTCTTGTCATTATGGAAGGTAGTTCATTGTTGAGATTTTGTTACTCCAATGGATTGTAGCCTTGTCAATATGGAAGGTAGTTTGTTGTTTAGATTTTGTTACTCCAATGGATGGTAGCCTTGTCATTATGGAAGGTAGTTCGTTGTTCAGATTTTGTTACTCCAATGGATGGTAGCCTTGTCATTATGGATGGTAGTTTGTTGTTGTGATTTTATTACTCCAATGGATGGTAGCCTTGTCGTTATGGAAGGTAGTTCATTGTTGAGATTTTGTTACTCCAATGGCTGGTAGCCTTGTCATTACAGAAGGTAGTTCATTGTTGAGATTTTGTTACTCCAATGGTTGGTAGCCATATTATTATGGAAGGTAGTTCGTTGTTGAGATTTTGTTACTCCAATGGATGGTAGCCTTGTCATTTTGGAAGGTAGTTCGTTATTGGGATTTTATTACTCCAATGGATGGTAGCCTTGTTATTATGGAAGGTAGTTCATTTTTGAGATTTTGTTACTCCAATGGATGGTAGCCTTGTCATTATGAAAGGTAGTTTGTTGTTGAGATTTTTTTACTCCAATGTATGTTAGCTTTGTCATTATGGAAGGTAGTTCATTGTTGAGATTTTGTTACTCCAGTGGATGGTAGACTTGTCATTGTGGAAGGTAGTTCGTTATTGGGATTTTGTTACTCCAATGGATGGTAGCCTTGTTATTAGGGAAGGTAATTCATTTTTGAGATTTTGTTACTCCATTGAATGGTAGCCTTGTCATTATGAAAGGTAGTTCGTTGATGAGATTTTTTTACTCCATTGTATGGTAGCTTTGTCATTATGGAAGGTAGTTCGTTGTTGAGATTTTGTTACTCCAATGGGTGGTAGACTTGTCATTATAGAAGGTAGTTCGTTATTGGGATTTTGTTATTCCAATGGATGGTAGCCTTGTTATTATGGAAGGTAGTTCGTTTTTGAGATTTTGTTACTCCATTGAATGGTAGCCTTGTCATTATGAAAGGTAGTTCGTTGATGAGATTTTTTTACTCCATTGTATGGTAGCTTTGTCATTATGGAAGGTAGTTCGTTGTTTAGATTTTGTTACTCCAATGGATGGTAGCCTTGTCATTATGGAAGGTAGTTCGTTGTTGAGATTTTGTTACTCCAAGGGATGGTAGCCTTGTAATTATGGAAGGTAGTTCATTTTTGATATTTTGTTACTCCAATGGATTGTAGCCTTGTCAATATGGAAGGTTTTTCGTTGTTGACATTTTGTTACTTTAATGAATGGTAGCCTTGTCATTGTGGAAGGTAGTTTGTTGTTGAGATTTTGTAACTCTAATTGATGGTATCTGTGTCATTACGGAAGGTAGTTCATTATTAAGATTTTGTTTCTCCAATGGATGACAGCCTTGTCATTATGGAAGGTAGTTCATTTTTGAGATTTTGTTACTCCAATGGATGGTAGCCTTGTCATTATGGAAGGTAGTTCATTGTTGAGATTTTGTTACTCCAATGGATGGTAGTCTTGTCATTATTGAAGGTAGTTCGTTGTTGAAATTTTGTTACTCCAATGGATGGTAGCCTCGTCATTATGCAAGGTAGTTCGTTGTTGAGATTTGGTTACTCCAATGGATGGTAGACTTGTCATTATAGAAGGTAGTTCATTATTGGGATTTTGTTACTCCAATGGATGGTTGCCTTGTTATTATGGAAGGTAGTTCATTTTTGAGATTTTGTTACTCCATTGAATGGTAGCCTTGTCATTATGAAAGGTAGTTCGTTGATGAGATTTTTTTACTCCATTGTATGGTAGCTTTGTCATTATGGAAGGTAGTTTGTTGTTGAGATTTTGTTACTCCAATGGATGGTAGCCTTGTCATTATGGAAGGTAGTTCGTTGTTGAGATTTTGTTACTCCAATGGATTTTAGCCTGGTCAATATGGAAGGTTTTTCGTTGTTGCTATTTTGTTACTCCAATGGATTGTATCCTTGTCAATATGGAAGGTTTTTCGTTGTTGACATTTTGTTACTTTAATGAATGGTAGCCTTGTCATTGTGGAAGGTAGTTTGTTGTTGATATTTTGTAACTCTAATTGATGGTATTCGTGTCATTACGGAAGGTAGTTCATTATTGAGATTTTGTTTCTCCAATGGATGACAGCCTTCTCATTATGGAAGGTAGTTCATTTTTGAGATTTTGTTACTCCAATGGATGGTAGCCTTGTCATTATGGAAGGTAGTTCATTGTTGAGATTTTGTTACTCCAATGGATGGTAGTCTTGTCATTATGGAAGGTAGTTCGTTGTGGAAATTTTGTTACTCCAATGGATGGTAGGCTCGTCATTATGGAAGGTAGTTCGTTGTTGAGATTTGGTTACTCTAATGGATGGTAGCCTTGTTATTATGGAAGGTAGTTCATTTTTGAGATTTTGTTACTCCATTGAATGGTAGCCTTGTCATTATGAAAGGTAGTTCGTTGATGAGATTTTTTTACTCCATTGTATGGTAGCTTTGTCATTATGGAAGGTAGTTCGTTGTTTAGATTTTGTTACTCCAATGGATGGTAGCCTTGTCATTATGGAAGGTAGTTCGTTGTTGAGATTTTGTTACTCCAACGAATGGTAGCCTTGTAATTATGGAAGGTAGTTCATTTTTGATATTTTGTTACTCCAATGGATGGTAGCCTTGTCATTATTGAAGGTAGTTCGTTGTTGAAATTTTGTTACTCCAATGGATGGTAACCTCGTCATTATGGAAGGTAGTTCATTATTGATATTTTGTTACTCCAATGGATGGTAGCTTTGTCATTATTGAAGGTAGTTCGTTATTGGGATTTTGTTACTCCAATGGATGGTAGCCTTGTCATTATGGAAGGTAGTTCATTTTTGATATTTTGTTACTCCAATGGATGGTAGCCTTGTCATTATGGAAGGTAGTTCATTGTTAAGATTTTGTTACTCCAATGGATGGTAGTCTTGTCATTATGGAAGGTAGTTCATTGTTGAGATTTTGTTACTCCAATGGATTGTAGCCTTGTCAATATGGAAGGTAGTTTGTTGTTTAGATTTTGTTATTCCAATGGATGGTAGCCTTGTCATTATGGAACATAGTTTGTTGTTGAGATTTTGTTACTCCAATGGATGGTAGCCTTGTCATTATGGATGGTAGTTTGTTGTTGTGATTTTATTACTCCAATGGATGGTAGCCTTGTCATTATGGAAGGTAGTTCATTTGTTTGAGATTTTGTTACTCCAATGGCTGGTAGCCTTGTCATTACGGAAGGTAGTTCATTGTTGAGATTTTGTTACTCCAATGGTTGGTAGCCATATTATTATGGAAGGTAGTTCGTTGTTGAGAATTTGTTACTCCAATGGATGGTAGCCTTGTCATTTTGGAAGGTAGTTCGTTATTGGGAGTTTATTACTCCAATGGATGGTAGCCTTGTTATTATGGAAGGTAGTTCATTTTTGAGATTTTGTTACTCCAATTGATGGTAGCCTTGTGATTATGAAAGGTAGTTTGTTGTTGAGATTTTTTTACTCCAATGTATGTTAGCTTTGTCATTATAGAAGGTAGTTCATTGTTGAGATTTTGTTACTCCAGTGGATGGTAGACTTGTCATTGTGGAAGGTAGTTCGTTATTGGGATTTTGTTACTCCAATGGATGGTAGCCTTGTTATTATGGAAGGTAGTTCATTTTTGAGATTTTGTTACTCCATTGAATGGTAGCCTTGTCATTATGAAAGGTAGTTCGTTGATGAGATTTTTTTACTCCATTGTATGGTAGCTTTGTCATTATGGAAGGTAGTTCGTTGTTTATATTTTGTTACTCCAATGGATGGTAGCCTTGTGATTATGGAAGGTAGTTCGTTGTTGAGATTTTGTTACTCCAATGGATGGTAGCCTTGTAATTATGGAAGGTAGTTCATTTTTGATATTTTGTTACTCCAATGGATTGTAGCCTTGTCAATATGGAAGGTTTTTCGTTGTTGACATTTTGTTACTTTAATGAATGGTAGCCTTGTCATTGTGGAAGGTAGTTTGTTGTTGAGATTTTGTAACTCTAATTGATGGTATCCGTGTCATTACGGAAGGTAGTTCATTATTGAGATTTTGTTTCTCCAATGGATGACAGCCTTGTCATTATGGAAGGTAGTTCATTTTTGAGATTTTGTTACTCCAATGGATGGTAGCCTTGTCATTATGAAAGGTAGTTCATTGTGGAGATTTTGTTACTCCAATGGATGGTAGTCTTGTCATTATGGAAGGTAGTTCGTTGTTGAAATTTTGTTACTCCAATGGATTGTAGCCTCGTCATTATGGAAGGTAGTTCGTTGTTGAGATTTGGTTACTCCAATGGATGGTAGACTTGTCATTATAGAAGGTAGTTCGTTATTGGGATTTTGTTACTCCAATGGATGGTAGCCTTGTTATTATGGAAGGTAGTTCATTTTTGAGATTTTGTTACTCCATTGAATGGTAGCCTTGTCATTATGAAAGGTAGTTCGTTGATGAGATTTTTTTACTCCATTGTATGGTAGCTTTGTCATTATGGAAGGTAGTTCGTTGTTGAGATTTTGTTACTCCAATGGATGGTAGCCTTGTCATTATGGAAGGTAGTTCGTTGTTGAGATTTTGTTACTCCAATGGATGGTAGCCTTGTAATTATGGAAGGTAGTTCATTTTTGATATTTTGTTACTCCAATGGATGGTAGCCTTGTCATTATGGAAGGTAGTTCGTTGTTGAGATTTGGTTACTCCAATGGATGGTAGACTTGTCATTATAGAAGGTAGTTCGTTATTGGTATTTTGTTACTCCAATGGATGGTAGCCTTGTTATTATGAGAGGTAGTTCGTTTTTGAGATTTTGTTACTCCGTTGAATGGTAGCCTTGTCATTATGAAAGGTAGTTCGTTGACGAGATTTTTTTACTCCATTGTATGGTAGCTTTGTCATTATGGAAGGTAGTTCGTTGTTTAGATTTTGTTACTCCAATGGATGGTAGCCTTGTAATTATGGAAGGTAGTTCGTTGTTGAAATTTTGTTACTCCAATGGATGGTAGCCTTGTCATTATTGAAGGTAGTTCGTTATTGGGATTTTGTTACTCCAATGGATGGTAGCCTTGTCATTATGGAAGGTAGTTCATTTTTGATATTTTGTTACTCCAATGGATGGTAGCCTTGTCATTATGGAAGGTAGTTCATTGTTAAGATTTTGTTACTCCAATGGATGGTAGTCTTGTCATTATGGAAGGTAGTTCATTGTTGAGATTTTGTTACTCCTATGGATTGTAGCCTTGTCAATATGGAAGGTAGCTTGTTGTTTAGATTTTGTTATTCCAATGGATGGTAGCCTTGTCATTATGGAACATAGTTTGTTGTTGAGATTTTGTTACTCCAATGGATGGTAGCCTTGTCATTATGGATGGTAGTTTGTTGTTGTGATTTTATTACTCCAATGGATGGTAGCCTTGTCATTATGGAAGGTAGTTCATTGTTGAGATTTTGTTACTCCAATGGCTGGTAGCCTTGTCATTACGGAAGGTAGTTCATTGTTGAGATTTTGTTACTCCAATGGTTGTTAGCCATATTATTATGGAAGGTAGTTCGTTGTTGAGATTTTGTTACTCCAATGGATGGTAGCCTTTTCATTTCGGAAGGTAGTTCGTTATTGGGATTTTATTACTCCAATGGATGGTAGCCTTGTTATTATGGAAGGTAGTTCATTTTTGAGATTTTGTTACTCCAATGGATGGTAGCCTTGTCATTATGAAAGGTAGTTTGTTGTTGAGATTTTTTTACTCCAATGTATGTTAGCTTTGTCATTATAGAAGGTAGTTCATTGTTGAGATTTTGTTACTCCAGTGGATGGTAGACTTGTCATTGTGGAAGGTAGTTCGTTATTGGGATTTTGTTACTCCAATGGATGGTAGCCTTGTTATTATGGAAGGTAGTTCATTTTTGAGATTTTGTTACTCCATTGAATGGTAGCCTTGTCATTATGAAAGGTAGTTCGTTGATGAGATTTTTTTACTCCATTGTATGGTAGCTTTGTCATTATGGAAGGTAGTTCGTTGTTTATATTTTGTTACTCCAATGGATGGTAGCCTTGTCATTATGGAAGGTTGTTCGTTGTTGAGATTTTGTTACTCCAATGGATGGTAGCCTTGTAATTATGGAAGGTAGTTCATTTTTGATATTTTGTTACTCCAATGGATTGTAGCCTTGTCAATATGGAAGGTTTTTCGTTGTTGACATTTTGTTACTTTAATGAATGGTAGCCTTGTCATTATGGAAGGTAGTTTGTTGTTGAGATTTTGTAACTCTAATTGATGGTATCTGTGTCATTACGGAAGGTAGTTCATTATTGAGATTTTGTTTCTCCAATGGATGACAGCCTTGTCATTATGGAAGGTAGTTCATTTTTGAGATTTTGTTACTCCAATGGATGGTAGCCTTGTCATTATGGAAGGTAGTTCATTGTTGAGATTTTGTTACTCCAATGGATGGTAGTCTTGTCATTATGGAAGGTAGTTCGTTGTTGAAATTTTGTTACTCCAATGGATTGTAGCCTCGTCATTATGGAAGGTAGTTCGTTGTTGAGATTTGGTTACTCCAATGGATGGTAGACTTGTCATTATAGAAGGTAGTTCGTTATTGGGATTTTGTTACTCCAATGGATGGTAACCTTGTTATTATGGAAGGTAGTTCATTTTTGAGATTTTGTTACTCCATTGAATGGTAGCCTTGTCATTATGAAAGGTAGTTCGTTGATGAGATTTTTTTACTCCATTGTATGGTAGCTTTGTCATTATGGAAGGTAGTTCGTTGTTGAGATTTTGTTACTCCAATGGATGGTAGCCTTGTCATTATGGAAGGTAGTTTGTTGTTGAGATTTTGTTACTCCAATGGATGGTAGCCTTGTAATTATGGAAGGTAGTTCATTTTTGATATTTTGTTACTCCAATGGATGGTAGCCTTGTCATTATGGAAGGTAGTTCGTTGTTGAGATTTGGTTACTCCAATGGATGGTAGACTTGTCATTATAGAAGGTAGTTCGTTATTGGTATTTTGTTACTCCAATGGATGGTAGCCTTGTTATTATGAGAGGTAGTTCGTTTTTGAGATTTTGTTACTCCATTGAATGGTAGCCTTGTCATTATGAAAGGTAGTTTGTTGACGAGATTTTTTTACTCCATTGTATGGTAGCTTTGTCATTATGGAAGGTAGTTCGTTGTTTAGATTTTGTTACTCCAATGGATGGTAGCCTTGTCATTATGGAAGGTAGTTCGTTGTTGAGATTTTGTTACTCCAATGGATGGTAGCCTTGTAATTATGGAAGGTAGTTCATTTTTGATATTTTGTTACTGTAATGGATGGTAGCCTTGTCATTATGGAAGGTAGTTCGTTGTTGAGATTTGGTTACTCCAATGGATGGTAGACTTGTCATTATAGAAGGTAGTTCGTTATTGGTATTTTGTTACTCCAATGGATGGTAGCCTTGTTATTATGAGAGGTAGTTCGTTTTTGAGATTTTGTTACTCCGTTGAATGGTAGCCTTGTCATTATGAAAGGTAGTTCGTTGACGAGATTTTTTTACTCCATTGTATGGTAGCTTTGTCATTATGGAAGGTAGTTCGTTGTTTAGATTTTGTTACTCCAATGGATGGTAGCCTTGTAATTATGGAAGGTAGTTCGTTGTTGAAATTTTGTTACTCCAATGGATGGTAGCCTTGTCATTATTGAAGGTAGTTCGTTATTGGGATTTTGTTACTCCAATGGATGGTAGCCTTGTCATTATGGAAGGTAGTTCATTTTTGATATTTTGTTACTCCAATGGATGGTAGCCTTGTCATTATGGAAGGTAGTTCATTGTTAAGATTTTGTTACTCCAACGGATGGTAGTCTTGTCATTATGGAAGGTAGTTCATTGTTGAGATTTTGTTACTCCTATGGATTGTAGCCTTGTCAATATGGAAGGTAGCTTGTTGTTTAGATTTTGTTATTCCAATGGATGGTAGCCTTGTCATTATGGAACATAGTTTGTTGTTGTGATTTTATTACTCCAATGGATGGTAGCCTTGTCATTATGGAAGGTAGTTCATTGTTGAGATTTTGTTACTCCAATGGCTGGTAGCCTTGTCATTACGGAAGGTAGTTCATTGTTGAGATTTTGTTACTCCAATGGTTGTTAGCCATATTATTATGGAAGGTAGTTCGTTGTTGAGATTTTGTTACTCCAATGGATGGTAGCCTTTTCATTTTGGAAGGTAGTTCGTTATTGGGATTTTATTACTACAATGGATGGTAGCCTTGTTATTATGGAAGGTAGTTCATTTTTGAGATTTTGTTCTCCAATGGATGGTAGCCTTGTCATTATGAAAGGTAGTTTGTTGTTGAGATTTTTTTACTCCAATGTATGTTAGCTTTGTCATTATAGAAGGTAGTTCATTGTTGAGATTTTGTTACTCCAGTGGATGGTAGACTTGTCATTGTGGAAGGTAGTTCGTTATTGGGATTTTGTTACTCCAATGGATGGTAGCCTTGTTATTATGGAAGGTAGTTCATTTTTGAGATTTTGTTACTCCATTGAATGGTAGCCTTGTCATTATGAAAGGTAGTTCGTTGATGAGATTTTTTTACTCCATTGTATGGTAGCTTTGTCATTATGGAAGGTAGTTCGTTGTTTATATTTTGTTACTCCAATGGATGGTAGCCTTGTCATTATGGAAGGTTGTTCGTTGTTGAGATTTTGTTACTCCAATGGATGGTAGCCTTGTAATTATGGAAGGTAGTTCATTTTTGATATTTTGTTACTCCAATGGATTGTAGCCTTGTCAATATGGAAGGTTTTTCGTTGTTGACATTTTGTTACTTTAATGAATGGTAGCCTTGTCATTATGGAAGGTAGTTTGTTGTTGAGATTTTGTAACTCTAATTGATGGTATCTGTGTCATTACGGAAGGTAGTTCATTATTGAGATTTTGTTTCTCCAATGGATGACAGCCTTGTCATTATGGAAGGTAGTTCATTTTTGAGATTTTGTTACTCCAATGGATGGTAGCCTTGTCATTATGGAAGGTAGTTCATTGTTGAGATTTTGTTACTCCAATGGATGGTAGTCTTGTCATTATGGAAGGTAGTTCGTTGTTGAAATTTTGTTACTCCAATGGATTGTAGCCTCGTCATTATGGAAGGTAGTTCGTTGTTGAGATTTGGTTACTCCAATGGATGGTAGACTTGTCATTATAGAAGGTAGTTCGTTATTGGGATTTTGTTACTCCAATGGATGGTAACCTTGTTATTATGGAAGGTAGTTCATTTTTGAGATTTTGTTACTCCATTGAATGGTAGCCTTGTCATTATGAAAGGTAGTTCGTTGATGAGATTTTTTTACTCCATTGTATGGTAGCTTTGTCATTATGGAAGGTAGTTCGTTGTTGAGATTTTGTTACTCCAATGGATGGTAGCCTTGTCATTATGGAAGGTAGTTTGTTGTTGAGATTTTGTTACTCCAATGGATGGTAGCCTTGTAATTATGGAAGGTAGTTCATTTTTGATATTTTGTTACTCCAATGGATGGTAGCCTTGTCATTATGGAAGGTAGTTCGTTGTTGAGATTTGGTTACTCCAATGGATGGTAGACTTGTCATTATAGAAGGTAGTTCGTTATTGGTATTTTGTTACTCCAATGGATGGTAGCCTTGTTATTATGAGAGGTAGTTCGTTTTTGAGATTTTGTTACTCCATTGAATGGTAGCCTTGTCATTATGAAAGGTAGTTTGTTGACGAGATTTTTTTACTCCATTGTATGGTAGCTTTGTCATTATGGAAGGTAGTTCGTTGTTTAGATTTTGTTACTCCAATGGATGGTAGCCTTGTCATTATGGAAGGTAGTTCGTTGTTGAAATTTTGTTACTCCAATGGATGGTAGCCTCGTCATTATGGAAGGTAGTTCATTATTGATATTTTGTTACTCCAATGGATGGTAGCCTTGTCATTATTGAAGGTAGTTCGTTATTGGGATTTTGTTACTCCAATGGATGGTAGCCTTGTCATTATGGAAGGTAGTTCATTTTTGATATTTTGTTACTCCAATGGATGGTAGCCTTGTCATTATGGAAGGTAGTTCATTGTTAAGATTTTGTTACTCCAATGGATGGTAGTCTTGTCATTATGGAAGGTAGTTCATTGTTGAGATTTTGTTACTCCTATGGATTGTAGCCTTGTCAATATGGAAGGTAGCTTTTTGTTTAGATTTTGTTATTCCAATGGATGGTAGCCTTGTCACTATGGAACATAGTTTGTTGTTGAGATTTTGTTACTCCAATGGATGGTAGCCTTGTCATTATGGATGATAGTTTGTTGTTGTGATTTTATTACTCCAATGGATGGTAGCCTTGTCATTATGGAAGGTAGTTCATTGTTGAGATTTTGTTACTCCAATGGCTGGTAGCCTTGTCATTACGGAAGGTAGTTCATTGTTGAGATTTTGTTACTCCATTGAATGGTAGCCTTGTCATTATGAAAGGTAGTTCGTTGATGAGATTTTGTTACTCCAATGGATGGTAGCCTTTTCATTTTGGAAGGTAGTTCGTTATTGGGATTTTATTACTCCAATGGATGGTAGCCTTGTTATTATGGAAGGTAGTTCATTTTTGAGATTTTGTTACTCCAATGGATGGTAGCCTTGTCATTATGAAAGGTAGTTTGTTGTTGAGATTTTTTTACTCCAATGTATGTTAGCTTTGTCATTATAGAAGGTAGTTCATTGTTGAGATTTTGTTACTCCAGTGGATGGTAGACTTGTCATTGTGGAAGGTAGTTCGTTATTGGGATTTTGTTACTCCAATGGATGTTAGCCTTTTTATTATGGAAGGTAGTTCATTTTTGAGATTTTGTTACTCCATTGAATGGTAGCCTTGTCATTATGAAAGGTAGTTCGTTGATGAGATTTTTTTACTCCATTGTATGGTAGCTTTGTCATTATGGAAGGTAGTTCGTTGTTGAGATTTTGTTAGTCCAATGGATGGTAGCCTTGTCATTATGGAAGGTAGTTCGTTGTTGAGATTTTGTTACTCCAATGGATGGTAGCCTTGTAATTATGGAAGGTAGTTCTTTTTTGATATTTTGTTACTCCAATGGATGGTAGCCTTGTCATTATGGAAGGTAGTTCGTTGTTGAGATTTGGTTACTCCAATGGATGGTAGACTTGTCATTATAGAAGGTAGTTCGTTATTGTTATTTTGTTACTCCAATGGATGGTAGCCTTGTTATTATGAGAGGTAGTTCGTTTTTGAGATTTTGTTACTCCATTGAATGGTAGCCTTGTCATTATGAAAGGTAGTTCGTTGATGAGATTTTTTTACTCCATTGTATGGTAGCTTTGTCATTATGGAAGGTAGTTCGTTGTTTAGATTTTGTTACTCCAATGGATGGTAGCCTTGTCATTATGGAAGGTAGTTCGTTGTTGAGATTTTGTTACTCCAATGGATGGTAGCCTTGTAATTATGGAAGGTAATTCATTTTTGATATTTTGTTACTCCAATGGATGGTAGCCTTATCATTATGGAAGGTAGTTCGTTGTTGAAATTTTGTTACTCCAATGGATTGTAGCCTCGTCATTATGGAAGGTAGTTCGTTGTTGAGATTTGGTTACTCCAATGGATGGTAGACTTGTCATTATAGAAGGTAGTTCGTTATTGGGATTTTGTTACTCCAATGGATGGTAGCCTTGTTATTATGGAAGGTAGTTCATTTTTGAGATTTTGTTACTCCATTGAATGGTAGCCTTGTCATTATGAAAGGTAGTTCGTTGATGAGATTTTTTTACTCCATTGTATGGTAGCTTTGTCATTATGGAAGGTAGTTCGTTGTTGAGATTTTGTTACTCCAATGGCTGGTAGCCTTGTCATTATGGAAGGTAGTTCGTTGTTGAGATTTTGTTACTCCAATGGATGGTAGCCTTGTCATTATGGAACATAGTTTGTTGTTGAGATTTTTTTACTCCAATGGATGGTAGCCTTGTCATTATGGATGGGAGTTTGTTGTTGTGATTTTATTACTCCAATGGATGGTAGCCTTTTCATTATGGAAGGTAGTTCATTGTTAAGATTTTGTTACTCCAATGGATGGTAGTCTTGTCATTATGGAAGGTAGTTCATTGTTGAGATTTTGTTACTCCAATGGATTGTAGCCTTGTCAATATGGAAGGTAGTTTGTTGTTTAGATTTTGTTATTCCAATGGATGGTAGCCTTGTCATTATGGAACATAGTTTGTTGTTGAGATTTTGTTACTCCAATGGATGGTAGCCTTGTCATTATGGATGGTAGTTTGTTGTTGTGATTTTATTACTCTAATGGATGGTAGCCTTGTCATTATGGAAGGTAGTTCATTGTTGAGATTTTGTTACTCCAATGGCTGGTAGCCTTGTCATTACGGAAGGTAGTTCATTGTTGAGATTTTGTTACTCCAATGGTTGGTATCCATATTATTATGGAAGGTAGTTTGTTGTTGAGATTTTGTTACTCCAATGGATGGTAGCCTTGTCATTTTGGAAGGTAGTTCGTTATTGGGATTTTATTACTCCAATGGATGGTAGCCTTGTTATTATGGAAGGTAGTTCATTTTTGAGATTTTGTTACTCCAATGGATGGTAGCCTTGTCATTATGAAAGGTAGTTTGTTGTTGAGATTTTTTTACTCCAATGTATGTTAGCTTTGTCATTATAGAAGGTAGTTCATTGTTGAGATTTTGTTACTCCAGTGGATGGTAGACTTGTCATTGTGGAAGGTAGTTCGTTATTGGGATTTTGTTACTCCAATGGATGGTAGCCTTTTTATTATGGAAGGTAGTTCATTTTTGAGATTTTGTTACTCCATTGAATGGTAGCCTTGTCATTATGAAAGGTAGTTCGTTGATGAGATTTTTTTACTCCATTGTATGGTAGCTTTGTCATTATGGAAGGTAGTTCATTGTTGAGATTTTGTTAGTCCAATGGATGGTAGCCTTGTCATTATGGAAGGTAGTTCGTTGTTGAGATTTTGTTACTCCAATGGATGGTAGCCTTGTAATTATGGAAGGTAGTTCTTTTTTGATATTTTGTTACTCCAATGGATGGTAGCCTTGTCATTATGGAAGGTAGTTCGTTGTTGAGATTTGGTTACTCCAATGGATGGTAGACTTGTCATTATAGAAGGTAGTTCGTTATTGTTATTTTGTTACTCCAATGGATGGTAGCCTTGTTATTATGAGAGGTAGTTCGTTTTTGAGATTTTGTTACTCCATTGAATGGTAGCCTTGTCATTATGAAAGGTAGTTCGTTGATGAGATTTTTTTACTCCATTTTATGGTAGCTTTGTCATTATGGAAGGTAGTTCGTTGTTTAGATTTTGTTACTCCAATGGATGGTAGCCTTGTCATTATGGAAGGTAGTTTGTTGTTGAGATTTTGTTACTCCAATGGATGGTAGCCTTGTAATTATGGAAGGTAGTTCATTTTTGATATTTTGTTACTCCAATGGATGGTAGCCTTGTCATTATGGAAGGTAGTTCGTTGTTGAAATTTTGTTACTCCAATGGATTGTAGCCTCGTCATTATGGAAGGTAGTTCGTTGTTGAGATTTGGTTACTCCAATGGATGGTAGACTTGTCATTATAGAAGGTAGTTCGTTATTGGGATTTTGTTACTCCAATGGATGGTAGCCTTGTTATTATGGAAGGTAGTTCATTTTTGAGATTTTGTTACTCCATTGAATGGTAGCCTTGTCATTATGAAAGGTAGTTCGTTGATGAGATTTTTTTACTCCATTGTATGGTAGCTTTGTCATTATGGAAGGTAGTTCGTTGTTGAGATTTTGTTACTCCAATGGATGGTAGCCTTGTCATTATGGAAGGTAGTTCGTTGTTGAGATTTTGTTACTCCAATGGATGGTAGCCTTGTCATTATGGAACATAGTTTGTTGTTGAGATTTTTTTACTCCAATGGATGGTAGCCTTGTCATTATGGATGGGAGTTTGTTGTTGTGATTTTATTACTCCAATGGATGGTAGCCTTTTCATTATGGAAGGTAGTTCATTGTTAAGATTTTGTTACTCCAATGGATGGTAGTCTTGTCATTATGGAAGGTAGTTCATTGTTGAGATTTTGTTACTCCAATGGATTGTAGCCTTGTCAATATGGAAGGTAGTTTGTTGTTTACATTTTGTTATTCCAATGGATGGTAGCCTTGTCATTATGGAACATAGTTTGTTGTTGAGATTTTGTTACTCCAATGGATGGTAGCCTTGTCATTATGGATGGTAGTTTGTTGTTGTGATTTTATTACTCCAATGGATGGTAGCCTTGTCATTTGGAAGGTAGTTCATTGTTGAGATTTTGTTACTCCAATGGCTGGTAGCCTTGTCATTACGGAAGGTAGTTCATTGTTGAGATTTTGTTACTCCAATGGTTGGTATCCATATTATTATGGAAGGTAGTTTGTTGTTGAGATTTTGTTACTCCAATGGATGGTAGCCTTGTCATTTTGGAAGGTAGTTCGTTATTGGGATTTTATTACTCCAATGGATGGTAGCCTTGTTATTATGGAAGGTAGTTCATTTTTGAGATTTTGTTACTCCAATGGATGGTAGCCTTGTCATTATGAAAGGTAGTTTGTTGTTGAGATTTTTTTACTCCAATGTATGTTAGCTTTGTCATTATAGAAGGTAGTTCATTGTTGAGATTTTGTTACTCCAGTGGATGGTAGACTTGTCATTGTGGAAGGTAGTTCGTTATTGGGATTTTGTTACTCTAATGGATGGTAGCCTTGTTATTATGGAAGGTAGTTCATTTTTGAGATTTTGTTACTCCATTGAATGGTAGCCTTGTCATTATGAAAGGTAGTTCGTTGATGAGATTTTTTTACTCCATTGTATGGTAGCTTTGTCATTATGGAAGGTAGTTCGTTGTTTATATTTTGTTACTCCAATGGATGGTAGCCTTGTCATTATGGAAGGTAGTTCGTTGTTGAGATTTTGTTACTCCAATGGATGGTAGCCATGTAATTATGGAAGGTAGTTCATTTTTGATATTTTGTTACTCCAATGGATTGTAGCCTTGTCAATATGGAAGGTTTTTCGTTGTTGACATTTTGTTACTTTAATGAATGGTAGCCTTGTCATTGTGGAAGGTAGTTTGTTGTTGAGATTTTGTAACTCTAATTGATGGTATCCGTGTCATTACGGAAGGTAGTTCATTATTGAGATTTTGTTTCTCCAATGGATGACAGCCTTGTCATTATGGAAGGTAGTTCATTTTTGAGATTTTGTTACTCCAATGGATGGTAGCCTTGTCATTATGGAAGGTAGTTCATTGTTGAGATTTTGTTACTCCAATGGATGGTAGTCTTGTCATTATTGAAGGTAGTTCGTTGTTGAAATTTTGTTACTCCAATGGATTGTAGCCTCGTCATTATGGAAGGTAGTTCGTTGTTGAGATTTGGTTACTCCAATGGATGGTAGACTTGTCATTATAGAAGGTAGTTCGTTATTGGGATTTTGTTACTCCAATGGATGGTAACCTTGTTATTATGGAAGGTAGTTCATTTTTGAGATTTTGTTACTCCATTGAATGGTAGCCTTGTCATTATGAAAGGTAGTTCGTTGATGAGATTTTTTTACTCCATTGTATGGTAGCTTTGTCATTATGGAAGGTAGTTCGTTGTTGAGATTTTGTTACTCCAATGGATGGTAGCCTTGTCATTATGGAAGGTAGTTCGTTGTTGAGATTTTGTTACTCCAATGGATGGTAGCCTTGTAATTATGGAAGGTAGTTCATTTTTGATATTTTGTTACTCCAATGGATGGTAGCCTTGTCATTATGGAAGGTAGTTCGTTGTTGAGATTTGGTTACTCCAATGGATGGTAGACTTGTCATTATAGAAGGTAGTTCGTTATTGGTATTTTGTTACTCCAATGGATGGTAGCCTTGTTATTATGAGAGGTAGTTCGTTTTTGAGATTTTGTTACTCCATTGAATGGTAGCCTTGTCATTATGAAAGGTAGTTCGTTGACGAGATTTTTTTACTCCATTGTATGGTAGCTTTGTCATTATGGAAGGTAGTTCGTTGTTTAGATTTTGTTACTCCAATGGATGGTAGCCTTGTCATTATGGAAGGTAGTTCGTTGTTGAAATTTTGTTACTCCAATGGATGGTAGCCTCGTCATTATGGAAGGTAGTTCATTATTGATATTTTGTTACTCCAATGGATGGTAGCCTTGTCATTATTGAAGGTAGTTCGTTATTGGGATTTTGTTACTCCAATGGATGGTAGCCTTGTCATTATGGAAGGTAGTTCATTTTTGATATTTTGTTACTCCAATGGATGGTAGCCTTGTAATTATGGAAGGTAGTTCATTGTTAAGATTTTGTTACTCCAATGGATGGTAGTCTTGTCATTATGGAAGGTAGTTCATTGTTGAGATTTTGTTACTCCTATGGATTGTAGCCTTGTCAATATGGAAGGTAGCTTGTTGTTTAGATTTTGTTATTCCAATGGATGGTAGCCTTGTCACTATGGAACATAGTTTGTTGTTGAGATTTTGTTACTCCAATGGATGGTAGCCTTGTCATTATGGATGATAGTTTGTTGTTGTGATTTTATTACTCCAATGGATGGTAGCCTTGTCATTATGGAAGGTAGTTCATTGTTGAGATTTTGTTACTCCAATGGCTGGTAGCCTTGTCATTACGGAAGGTAGTTCATTGTTGAGATTTGTTACTCCATTGAATGGTAGCCTTGTCATTATGAAAGGTAGTTCGTTGATGAGATTTTGTTACTCCAATGGATGGTAGCCTTTTCATTTTGGAAGGTAGTTCGTTATTGGGATTTTATTACTCCAATGGATGGTAGCCTTGTTATTATGGAAGGTAGTTCATTTTTGAGATTTTGTTACTCCAATGGATGGTAGCCTTGTCATTATGAAAGGTAGTTTGTTGTTGAGATTTTTTTACTCCAATGTATGTTAGCTTTGTCATTATAGAAGGTAGTTCATTGTTGAGATTTTGTTACTCCAGTGGATGGTAGACTTGTCATTGTGGAAGGTAGTTCGTTATTGGGATTTTGTTACTCCAATGGATGGTAGCCTTTTTATTATGGAAGGTAGTTCATTTTTGAGATTTTGTTACTCCATTGAATGGTAGCCTTGTCATTATGAAAGGTAGTTCGTTGATGAGATTTTTTTACTCCATTGTATGGTAGCTTTGTCATTATGGAAGGTAGTTCGTTGTTGAGATTTTGTTAGTCCAATGGATGGTAGCCTTGTCATTATGGAAGGTAGTTCGTTGTTGAGATTTTGTTACTCCAATGGATGGTAGCCTTGTAATTATGGAAGGTAGTTCTTTTTTGATATTTTGTTACTCCAATGGATGGTAGCCTTGTCATTATGGAAGGTAGTTCGTTGTTGAGATTTGGTTACTCCAATGGATGGTAGACTTGTCATTATAGAAGGTAGTTCGTTATTGTTATTTTGTTACTCCAATGGATGGTAGCCTTGTTATTATGAGAGGTAGTTCGTTTTTGAGATTTTGTTACTCCATTGAATGGTAGCCTTGTCATTATGAAAGGTAGTTCGTTGATGAGATTTTTTTACTCCATTGTATGGTAGCTTTGTCATTATGGAAGGTAGTTCGTTGTTTAGATTTTGTTACTCCAATGGATGGTAGCCTTGTCATTATGGAAGGTAGTTCGTTGTTGAGATTTTGTTACTCCAATGGATGGTAGCCTTGTAATTATGGAAGGTAGTTCATTTTTGATATTTTGTTACTCCAATGGATGGTAGCCTTGTCATTATGGAAGGTAGTTCGTTGTTGAAATTTTGTTACTCCAATGGATTGTAGCCTCGTCATTATGGAAGGTAGTTCGTTGTTGAGATTTGGTTACTCCAATGGATGGTAGACTTGTCATTATAGAAGGTAGTTCGTTATTGGGATTTTGTTACTCCAATGGATGGTAGCCTTGTTATTATGGAAGGTAGTTCATTTTTGAGATTTTGTTACTCCATTGAATGGTAGCCTTGTCATTATGAAAGGTAGTTCGTTGATGAGATTTTTTTACTCCATTGTATGGTAGCTTTGTCATTATGGATGGGAGTTTGTTGTTGTGATTTTATTACTCCAATGGATGGTAGCCTTTTCATTATGGAAGGTAGTTCATTGTTAAGATTTTGTTACTCCAATGGATGGTAGTCTTGTCATTATGGAAGGTAGTTCATTGTTGAGATTTTGTTACTCCAATGGATTGTAGCCTTGTCAATATGGAAGGTAGTTTGTTGTTTAGATTTTGTTATTCCAATGGATGGTAGCCTTGTCATTATGGAACATAGTTTGTTGTTGAGATTTTGTTACTCCAATGGATGGTAGCCTTGTCATTATGGATGGTAGTTTGTTGTTGTGATTTTATTACTCCAATGGATGGTAGCCTTGTCATTATGGAAGGTAGTTCATTGTTGAGATTTTGTTACTCCAATGGTTGGTAGCCTTGTCATTACGGAAGGTAGTTCATTGTTGAGATTTTGTTACTCCAATGGTTGGTATCCATATTATTATGGAAGGTAGTTTGTTGTTGAGATTTTGTTACTCCAATGGATGGTAGCCTTGTCATTTTGGAAGGTAGTTCGTTATTGGGATTTTATTACTCCAATGGATGGTAGCCTTGTTATTATGGAAGGTAGTTCATTTTTGAGATTTTGTTACTCCAATGGATGGTAGCCTTGTCATTATGAAAGGTAGTTTGTTGTTGAGATTTTTTTACTCCAATGTATGTTAGCTTTGTCATTATAGAAGGTAGTTCATTGTTGAGATTTTGTTACTCCAGTGGATGGTAGACTTGTCATTGTGGAAGGTAGTTCGTTATTGGGATTTTGTTACTCTAATGGATGGTAGCCTTGTTATTATGGAAGGTAGTTCATTTTTGAGATTTTGTTACTCCATTGAATGGTAGCCTTGTCATTATGAAAGGTAGTTCGTTGATGAGATTTTTTTACTCCATTGTATGGTAGCTTTGTCATTATGGAAGGTAGTTCGTTGTTTATATTTTGTTACTCCAATGGATGGTAGCCTTGTCATTATGGAAGGTAGTTCGTTGTTGAGATTTTGTTACTCCAATGGATGGTAGCCTTGTAATTATGGAAGGTAGTTCATTTTTGATATTTTGTTACTCCAATGGATTGTAGCCTTGTCAATATGGAAGGTTTTTCGTTGTTGACATTTTGTTACTTTAATGAATGGTAGCCTTGTCATTGTGGAAGGTAGTTTGTTGTTGAGATTTTGTAACTCTAATTGATGGTATCCGTGTCATTACGGAAGGTAGTTCATTATTGAGATTTTGTTTCTCCAATGGATGACAGCCTTGTCATTATGGAAGGTAGTTCATTTTTGAGATTTTGTTACTCCAATGGATGGTAGCCTTGTCATTATGGAAGGTAGTTCATTGTTGAGATTTTGTTACTCCAATGGATGGTAGTCTTGTCATTATGGAAGGTAGTTCGTTGTTGAAATTTTGTTACTCCAATGGATTGTAGCCTCGTCATTATGGAAGGTAGTTCGTTGTTGAGATTTGGTTACTCCAATGGATGGTAGACTTGTCATTATAGAAGGTAGTTCGTTATTGGGATTTTGTTACTCCAATGGATGGTAGCCTTGTTATTATGGAAGGTAGTTCATTTTTGAGATTTTGTTACTCCATTGAATGGTAGCCTTGTCATTATGAAAGGTAGTTCGTTGATGAGATTTTTTTACTCCATTGTATGGTAGCTTTGTCATTATGGAAGGTAGTTCGTTGTTGAGATTTTGTTACTCCAATGGATGGTAGCCTTGTCATTATGGAAGGTAGTTCGTTGTTGAGATTTTGTTACTCCAATGGATGGTAGCCTTGTAATTATGGAAGGTAGTTCATTTTTGATATTTTGTTACTCCAATGGATGGTAGCCTTGTCATTATGGAAGGTAGTTCGTTGTTGAAATTTTGTTACTCCAATGGATTGTAGCCTCGTCATTATGGAAGGTAGTTCGTTGTTGAGATTTGGTTACTCCAATGGATGGTAGACTTGTCATTATAGAAGGTAGTTCGTTATTGGGATTTTGTTACTCCAATGGATGGTAGCCTTGTTATTATGGAAGGTAGTTCATTTTTGAGATTTTGTTACTCCATTGAATGGTAGCCTTGTCATTATGAAAGGTAGTTCGTTGATGAGATTTTTTTACTCCATTGTATGGTAGCTTTGTCATTATGGAAGGTAGTTCGTTGTTGAGATTTTGTTACTCCAATGGATGGTAGCCTTGTCATTATGGAAGGTAGTTCGTTGTTGAGATTTTGTTACTCCAATGGATGGTAGCCTTGTCATTATGGAACATAGTTTGTTGTTGAGATTTTTTTACTCCAATGGATGGTAGCCTTGTCATTATGGATGGGAGTTTGTTGTTGTGATTTTATTACTCCAATGGATGGTAGCCTTTTCATTATGGAAGGTAGTTCATTGTTAAGATTTTGTTACTCCAATGGATGGTAGTCTTGTCATTATGGAAGGTAGTTCATTGTTGAGATTTTGTTACTCCAATGGATTGTAGCCTTGTCAATATGGAAGGTAGTTTGTTGTTTAGATTTTGTTATTCCAATGGATGGTAGCCTTGTCATTATGGAACATAGTTTGTTGTTGAGATTTTGTTACTCCAATGGATGGTAGCCTTGTCATTATGGATGGTAGTTTGTTGTTGTGATTTTATTACTCCAATGGATGGTAGCCTTGTCATTATGGAAGGTAGTTCATTGTTGAGATTTTGTTACTCCAATGGCTGGTAGCCTTGTCATTACGGAAGGTAGTTCATTGTTGAGATTTTGTTACTCCAATGGTTGGTATCCATATTATTATGGAAGGTAGTTTGTTGTTGAGATTTTGTTACTCCAATGGATGGTAGCCTTGTCATTTTGGAAGGTAGTTCGTTATTGGGATTTTATTACTCCAATGGATGGTAGCCTTGTTATTATGGAAGGTAGTTCATTTTTGAGATTTTGTTACTCCAATGGATGGTAGCCTTGTCATTATGAAAGGTAGTTTGTTGTTGAGATTTTTTTACTCCAATGTATGTTAGCTTTGTCATTATAGAAGGTAGTTCATTGTTGAGATTTTGTTACTCCAGTGGATGGTAGACTTGTCATTGTGGAAGGTAGTTCGTTATTGGGATTTTGTTACTCTAATGGATGGTAGCCTTGTTATTATGGAAGGTAGTTCATTTTTGAGATTTTGTTACTCCATTGAATGGTAGCCTTGTCATTATGAAAGGTAGTTCGTTGATGAGATTTTTTTACTCCATTGTATGGTAGCTTTGTCATTATGGAAGGTAGTTCGTTGTTTATATTTTGTTACTCCAATGGATGGTAGCCTTGTCATTATGGAAGGTAGTTCGTTGTTGAGATTTTGTTACTCCAATGGATGGTAGCCTTGTAATTATGGAAGGTAGTTCATTTTTGATATTTTGTTACTCCAATGGATTGTAGCCTTGTCAATATGGAAGGTTTTTCGTTGTTGACATTTTGTTACTTTAATGAATGGTAGCCTTGTCATTGTGGAAGGTAGTTTGTTGTTGAGATTTTGTAACTCTAATTGATGGTATCCGTGTCATTACGGAAGGTAGTTCATTATTGAGATTTTGTTTCTCCAATGGATGACAGCCTTGTCATTATGGAAGGTAGTTCATTTTTGAGATTTTGTTACTCCAATGGATGGTAGCCTTGTCATTATGGAAGGTAGTTCATTGTTGAGATTTTGTTACTCCAATGGATGGTAGTCTTGTCATTATGGAAGGTAGTTCGTTGTTGAAATTTTGTTACTCCAATGGATTGTAGCCTCGTCATTATGGAAGGTAGTTCGTTGTTGAGATTTGGTTACTCCAATGGATGGTAGACTTGTCATTATAGAAGGTAGTTCGTTATTTGGATTTTGTTACTCCAATGGATGGTAGCCTTGTTATTATGGAAGGTAGTTCATTTTTGAGATTTTGTTACTCCATTGAATGGTAGCCTTGTCATTATGAAAGGTAGTTCGTTGATGAGATTTTTTTACTCCATTGTATGGTAGCTTTGTCATTATGGAAGGTAGTTCGTTGTTGAGATTTTGTTACTCCAATGGATGGTAGCCTTGTCATTATGGAAGGTAGTTCGTTGTTGAGATTTTGTTACTCCAATGGATGGTAGCCTTGTAATTATGGAAGGTAGTTCATTTTTGATATTTTGTTACTCCAATGGATGGTAGCCTTGTCATTATGGAAGGTAGTTCGTTGTTGAAATTTTGTTACTCCAATGGATTGTAGCCTCGTCATTATGGAAGGTAGTTCGTTGTTGAGATTTGGTTACTCCAATGGATGGTAGACTTGTCATTATAGAAGGTAGTTCGTTATTGGGATTTTGTTACTCCAATGGATGGTAGCCTTGTTATTATGGAAGGTAGTTCATTTTTGAGATTTTGTTACTCCATTGAATGGTAGCCTTGTCATTATGAAAGGTAGTTCGTTGATGAGATTTTTTTACTCCATTGTATGGTAGCTTTGTCATTATGGAAGGTAGTTCGTTGTTGAGATTTTGTTACTCCAATGGATGGTAGCCTTGTCATTATGGAAGGTAGTTCGTTGTTGAGATTTTGTTACTCCAATGGATGGTAGCCTTGTCATTATGGAACATAGTTTGTTGTTGAGATTTTTTTACTCCAATGGATGGTAGCCTTGTCATTATGGATGGGAGTTTGTTGTTGTGATTTTATTACTCCAATGGATGGTAGCCTTTTCATTATGGAAGGTAGTTCATTGTTAAGATTTTGTTACTCCAATGGATGGTAGTCTTGTCATTATGGAAGGTAGTTCATTGTTGAGATTTTGTTACTCCAATGGATTGTAGCCTTGTCAATATGGAAGGTAGTTTGTTGTTTAGATTTTGTTATTCCAATGGATGGTAGCCTTGTCATTATGGAACATAGTTTGTTGTTGAGATTTTGTTACTCCAATGGATGGTAGCCTTGTCATTATGGATGGTAGTTTGTTGTTGTGATTTTATTACTCCAATGGATGGTAGCCTTGTCATTATGGAAGGTAGTTCATTGTTGAGATTTTGTTACTCCAATGGCTGGTAGCCTTGTCATTACGGAAGGTAGTTCATTGTTGAGATTTTGTTACTCCAATGGTTGGTATCCATATTATTATGGAAGGTAGTTTGTTGTTGAGATTTTGTTACTCCAATGGATGGTAGCCTTGTCATTTTGGAAGGTAGTTCGTTATTGGGATTTTATTACTCCAATGGATGGTAGCCTTGTTATTATGGAAGGTAGTTCATTTTTGAGATTTTGTTACTCCAATGGATGGTAGCCTTGTCATTATGAAAGGTAGTTTGTTGTTGAGATTTTTTTACTCCAATGTATGTTAGCTTTGTCATTATAGAAGGTAGTTCATTGTTGAGATTTTGTTACTCCAGTGGATGGTAGACTTGTCATTGTGGAAGGTAGTTCGTTATTGGGATTTTGTTACTCTAATGGATGGTAGCCTTGTTATTATGGAAGGTAGTTCATTTTTGAGATTTTGTTACTCCATTGAATGGTAGCCTTGTCATTATGAAAGGTAGTTCGTTGATGAGATTTTTTTACTCCATTGTATGGTAGCTTTGTCATTATGGAAGGTAGTTCGTTGTTTATATTTTGTTACTCCAATGGATGGTAGCCTTGTCATTATGGAAGGTAGTTCGTTGTTGAGATTTTGTTACTCCAATGGATGGTAGCCTTGTAATTATGGAAGGTAGTTCATTTTTGATATTTTGTTACTCCAATGGATTGTAGCCTTGTCAATATGGAAGGTTTTTCGTTGTTGACATTTTGTTACTTTAATGAATGGTAGCCTTGTCATTGTGGAAGGTAGTTTGTTGTTGAGATTTTGTAACTCTAATTGATGGTATCCGTGTCATTACGGAAGGTAGTTCATTATTGAGATTTTGTTTCTCCAATGGATGACAGCCTTGTCATTATGGAAGGTAGTTCATTTTTGAGATTTTGTTACTCCAATGGATGGTAGCCTTGTCATTATGGAAGGTAGTTCATTGTTGAGATTTTGTTACTCCAATGGATGGTAGTCTTGTCATTATGGAAGGTAGTTCGTTGTTGAAATTTTGTTACTCCAATGGATTGTAGCCTCGTCATTATGGAAGGTAGTTCGTTGTTGAGATTTGGTTACTCCAATGGATGGTAGACTTGTCATTATAGAAGGTAGTTCGTTATTGGGATTTTGTTACTCCAATGGATGGTAGCCTTGTTATTATGGAAGGTAGTTCATTTTTGAGATTTTGTTACTCCATTGAATGGTAGCCTTGTCATTATGAAAGGTAGTTCGTTGATGAGATTTTTTTACTCCATTGTATGGTAGCTTTGTCATTATGGAAGGTAGTTCGTTGTTTATATTTTGTTACTCCAATGGATGGTAGCCTTGTCATTATGGAAGGTAGTTCGTTGTTGAGATTTTGTTACTCCAATGGATGGTAGCCTTGTAATTATGGAAGGTAGTTCATTTTTGATATTTTGTTACTCCAATGGATTGTAGCCTTGTCAATATGGAAGGTTTTTCGTTGTTGACATTTTGTTACTTTAATGAATGGTAGCCTTGTCATTGTGGAAGGTAGTTTGTTGTTGAGATTTTGTAACTCTAATTGATGGTATCCGTGTCATTACGGAAGGTAGTTCATTATTGAGATTTTGTTTCTCCAATGTATGACAGCCTTGTCATTATGGAAGGTAGTTCATTTTTGAGATTTTGTTACTCCAATGGATGGTAGCCTTGTCATTATGGAAGGTAGTTCATTGTTGAGATTTTGTTACTCCAATGGATGGTAGTCTTGTCATTATGGAAGGTAGTTCGTTGTTGAAATTTTGTTACTCCAATGGATTGTAGCCTCGTCATTATGGAAGGTAGTTCGTTGTTGAGATTTGGTTACTCCAATGGATGGTAGACTTGTCATTATAGAAGGTAGTTCGTTATTGGGATTTTGTTACTCCAATGGATGGTAGCCTTGTTATTATGGAAGGTAGTTCATTTTTGAGATTTTGTTACTCCATTGAATGGTAGCCTTGTCATTATGAAAGGTAGTTCGTTGATGAGATTTTTTTACTCCATTGTATGGTAGCTTTGTCATTATGGAAGGTAGTTCGTTGTTGAGATTTTGTTACTCCAATGGATGGTAGCCTTGTCATTATGGAAGGTAGTTCGTTGTTGAGATTTTGTTACTCCAATGGATGGTAGCCTTGTAATTATGGAAGGTAGTTCATTTTTGATATTTTGTTACTCCAATGGATGGTAGCCTTGTCATTATGGAAGGTAGTTCGTTGTTGAAATTTTGTTACTCCAATGGATTGTAGCCTCGTCATTATGGAAGGTAGTTCGTTGTTGAGATTTGGTTACTCCAATGGATGGTAGACTTGTCATTATAGAAGGTAGTTCGTTATTGGGATTTTGTTACTCCAATGGATGGTAGCCTTGTTATTATGGAAGGTAGTTCATTTTTGAGATTTTGTTACTCCATTGAATGGTAGCCTTGTCATTATGAAAGGTAGTTCGTTGATGAGATTTTTTTACTCCATTGTATTGTAGCTTTGTCATTATGGAAGGTAGTTCGTTGTTGAGATTTTGTTACTCCAATGGATGGTAGCCTTGTCATTATGGAAGGTAGTTCGTTGTTGAGATTTTGTTACTCCAATGGATGGTAGCCTTGTCATTATGGAACATAGTTTGTTGTTGAGATTTTTTTACTCCAATGGATGGTAGCCTTGTCATTATGGATGGGAGTTTGTTGTTGTGATTTTATTACTCCAATGGATGGTAGCCTTTTCATTATGGAAGGTAGTTCATTGTTAAGATTTTGTTACTCCAATGGATGGTAGTCTTGTCATTATGGAAGGTAGTTCATTGTTGAGATTTTGTTACTCCAATGGATTGTAGCCTTGTCAATATGGAAGGTAGTTTGTTGTTTACATTTTGTTATTCCAATGGATGGTAGCCTTGTCATTATGGAACATAGTTTGTTGTTGAGATTTTGTTACTCCAATGGATGGTAGCCTTGTCATTATGGATGGTAGTTTGTTGTTGTGATTTTATTACTCCAATGGATGGTAGCCTTGTCATTATGGAAGGTAGTTCATTGTTGAGATTTTGTTACTCCAATGGCTGGTAGCCTTGTCATTACGGAAGGTAGTTCATTGTTGAGATTTTGTTACTCCAATGGTTGGTATCCATATTATTATGGAAGGTAGTTTGTTGTTGAGATTTTGTTACTCCAATGGATGGTAGCCTTGTCATTTTGGAAGGTAGTTCGTTATTGGGATTTTATTACTCCAATGGATGGTAGCCTTGTTATTATGGAAGGTAGTTCATTTTTGAGATTTTGTTACTCCAATGGATGGTAGCCTTGTCATTATGAAAGGTAGTTTGTTGTTGAGATTTTTTTACTCCAATGTATGTTAGCTTTGTCATTATAGAAGGTAGTTCATTGTTGAGATTTTGTTACTCCAGTGGATGGTAGACTTGTCATTGTGGAAGGTAGTTCGTTATTGGGATTTTGTTACTCTAATGGATGGTAACCTTGTTATTATGGAAGGTAGTTCATTTTTGAGATTTTGTTACTCCATTGAATGGTAGCCTTGTCATTATGAAAGGTAGTTCGTTGATGAGATTTTTTTACTCCATTGTATGGTAGCTTTGTCATTATGGAAGGTAGTTCGTTGTTTATATTTTGTTACTCCAATGGATGGTAGCCTTGTCATTATGGAAGGTAGTTCGTTGTTGAGATTTTGTTACTCCAATGGATGGTAGCCTTGTAATTATGGAAGGTAGTTCATTTTTGATATTTTGTTACTCCAATGGATTGTAGCCTTGTCAATATGGAAGGTTTTTCGTTGTTGACATTTTGTTACTTTAATGAATGGTAGCCTTGTCATTGTGGAAGGTAGTTTGTTGTTGAGATTTTGTAACTCTAATTGATGGTATCCGTGTCATTACGGAAGGTAGTTCATTATTGAGATTTTGTTTCTCCAATGGATGACAGCCTTGTCATTATGGAAGGTAGTTCATTTTTGAGATTTTGTTACTCCAATGGATGGTAGCCTTGTCATTATGGAAGGTAGTTCATTGTTGAGATTTTGTTACTCCAATGGATGGTAGTCTTGTCATTATGGAAGGTAGTTCGTTGTTGAAATTTTGTTACTCCAATGGATTGTAGCCTCGTCATTATGGAAGGTAGTTCGTTGTTGAGATTTGGTTACTCCAATGGATGGTAGACTTGTCATTATAGAAGGTAGTTCGTTATTGGGATTTTGTTACTCCAATGGATGGTAGCCTTGTTATTATGGAAGGTAGTTCATTTTTGAGATTTTGTTACTCCATTGAATGGTAGCCTTGTCATTATGAAAGGTAGTTCGTTGATGAGATTTTTTTACTCCATTGTATGGTAGCTTTGTCATTATGGAAGGTAGTTCGTTGTTGAGATTTTGTTACTCCAATGGATGGTAGCCTTGTCATTATGGAAGGTAGTTCGTTGTTGAGATTTTGTTACTCCAATGGATGGTAGCCTTGTAATTATGGAAGGTAGTTCATTTTTGATATTTTGTTACTCCAATGGATGGTAGCCTTGTCATTATGGAAGGTAGTTCGTTGTTGAGATTTGGTTACTCCAATGGATGGTAGACTTGTCATTATAGAAGGTAGTTCGTTATTGGTATTTTGTTACTCCAATGGATGGTAGCCTTGTTATTATGGAAGGTAGTTCGTTTTTGAGATTTTGTTACTCCATTGAATGGTAGCCTTGTCATTATGAAAGGTAGTTCGTTGACGAGATTTTTTTACTCCATTGTATGGTAGCCTTGTCATTGTGGAAGGTAGTTTGTTGTTGAGATTTTGTAACTCTAATTGATGGTATCCGTGTCATTACGGAAGGTAGTTCGTTGTTGAAATTTTGTTACTCCAATGGATGGTAGCCTCGTCATTATGGAAGGTAGTTCATTATTGATATTTTGTTACTCCAATGGATGGTAGCCTTGTCATTATTGAAGATAGTTCGTTATTGGGATTTTGTTACTCCAATGGATGGTAGCCTTGTCATTATGGAAGGTAGTTCGTTGTTGATATTTTGTTACTCCAATGGATGGTAGCCTCGTCGTTATGGAAGGTAGTTTGTTGTTGAGATTTGGTTACTCTAATGGATGGTAGACTTGTCATTATATAAGGTAGTTCGTTATTGGGATTTTGTTACTCCAATGGATGGTAGCCTTGTTATTATGGAAGGTAGTTCATTTTTGAGATTTTGTTACTCCATTAAATGGTAGCCTTGTCATTATGAAAGGTAGTTCGTTGATGAGATTTTTTTACTCCATTGTATGGTAGCTTTGTCATTATGGAAGGTAGTTCGTTGTTGAGATTTTGTTACTCCAATGGATGGTAGCCTTGTCATTATGGAAGGTAGTTCGTTGTTGAGATTTTGTTACTCCAATGGATGGTAGCCTTGTAATTATGGAAGGTAGTTCATTTTTGATATTTTGTTACTCCAATGGATGGTAGCCTTGTCATTATGGAAGGTAGTTCATTGTTGAGATTTGGTTACTCCAATGGATGGTAGACTTGTCATTATAGAAGGTAGTTCGTTATTGGTATTTTGTTACTCCAATGGATGGTAGCCTTGTTATTATGAGAGGTAGTTTGTTTTTGAGATTTTGTTACTCCATTGAATGGTAGCCTTGTCATTATGAAAGGTAGTTCGTTGATGAGATTTTTTTACTCCATTGTATGGTAGCTTTGTCATTATGGAAGGTAGTTCGTTGTTTAGATTTTGTTACTCCAATGGATGGTAGCCTTGTCATTATGGAAGGTAGTTCGTTGTTGAGATTTTGTTACTCCAATGGATGGTAGCCTTGTAATTATGGAAGGTCGTTCATTTTTGATATTTTGTTACTCCAATGGATTGTAGCTTTGTCAATATGGAAGGTTTTTCGTTGTTGACATTTTGTTACTTTAATGAATGGTAGCCTTGTCATTGTGGAAGGTAGTTTGTTGTTGAGATTTTGTAACTCTAATTGATGGTATCCGTGTCATTACGGAAGGTAGTTCATTATTGAGATTTTGTTTCTCCAATGGATGACAGCCTTGTCATTATGGAAGGTAGTTCATTTTTGAGATTTTGTTACTCCAATGGATGGTAGCCTTGTCATTATGGAAGGTAGTTCATTGTTGAGATTTTGTTACTCCAATGGATGGTAGTCTTGTCATTATGGAAGGTAGTTCGTTGTTGAAATTTTGTTACTCCAATGGATTGTAGCCTCGTCATTATGGAAGGTAGTTCGTTGTTGAGATTTGGTTACTCCAATGGATGGTAGACTTGTCATTATAGAAGGTAGTTCGTTATTGGGATTTTGTTACTCCAGTGGATGGTAGCCTTGTTATTATGGAAGGTAGTTCATTTTTGAGATTTTGTTACTCCATTGAATGGTAGCCTTGTCATTATGAAAGGTAGTTCGTTGATGAGATTTTTTTACTCCATTGTATGGTAGCTTTGTCATTATGGAAGGTAGTTCATTGTTGAGATTTTGTTACTCCAATGGATGGTAGCCTTGTCATTATGGAAGGTAGTTCGTTGTTGAGATTTTGTTACTCCAATGGATGGTAGCCTTGTAATTATGGAAGGTAGTTCATTTTTGATATTTTGATACTCCAATGGATGGTAGCCTTGTCATTATGGAAGGTAGTTCGTTGTTGAGATTTGGTTACTCCAATGGATGGTAGACTTGTCATTATAGAAGGTAGTTCGTTATTGGTATTTTGTTACTCCAATGGATGGTAGCCTTGTTATTATGAGAGGTAGTTCGTTTTTGAGATTTTGTTACTCCATTGAATGGTAGCCTTGTCATTATGAAAGGTAGTTCGTTGATGAGATTTTTTTACTCCATTGTATGGTAGCTTTGTCATTATGGAAGGTAGTTCGTTGTTTAGATTTTGTTACTCCAATGGATGGTAGCCTTGTCATTATGGAAGGTAGTTTGTTGTTGAGATTTTGTTACTCCAATGGATGGTAGCCTTGTAATTATGGAAGGTAGTTCATTTTTGATATTTTGTTACTCCAATGGATTGTAGCCTTGTCAATATGGAAGGTTTTTCGTTGTTGACATTTTGTTACTTTAATGAATGCTAGCCTTGTCATTGTGGAAGGTAGTTTGTTGTTGAGATTTTGTAACTCTAATTGATGGTATCCGTGTCATTACGGAAGGCAGTTCATTATTGAGATTTTGTTTCTCCAATGGATGACAGCCTTGTCATTATGGAAGGTAGTTCATTTTTGATATTTTGTTACTCCAATTGATGGTAGCCTTGTCATTATGGAAGGTAGTTCATTGTTGAGATTTTGTTACTCCAATGGATGGTAGTCTTGTCATTATGGAAGGTAGTTCGTTGTTGAAATTTTGTTACTCCAATGGATTGTAGCCTCGTCATTATGGAAGGTAGTTTGTTGTTGAGATTTGGTTACTCCAATGGTTGGTAGACTTGTCATTATAGAAGGTAGTTCGTTATTGGGATTTTGTTACTCCAATGGATGGTAGCCTTGTTATTATGGAAGGTAGTTCATTTTTGAGATTTTGTTACTCCATTGAATGGTAGCCTTGTCATTATGAAAGGTGGTTCGTTGATGAGATTTTTTTACTCCATTGTATGGTAGCTTTGTCATTATGGAAGGTAGTTCGTTGTTGAGATTTTGTTACTCCAATGGATGGTAGCCTTTTCATTATGGAAGGTAGTTCGTTGTTGAGATTTTGTTACTCCAATGGATGGTAGCCTTGTAATTATGGAAGGTAGTTCATTTTTGATATTTTGTTACTCCAATGGATGGTAGCCTTGTCATTATGGAAGGTAGTTCGTTGTTGAGATTTGGTTACTCCAATGGATGGTAGACTTGTCATTATAGAAGGTAGTTCGTTATTGGTATTTTGTTACTCCAATGGATGGTAGCCTTGTTATTATGAGAGGTAGTTCGTTTTTGAGATTTTGTTACTCCATTGAATGGTAGCCTTGTCATTATGAATGGTAGTTCGTTGATGAGATTTTTTTACTCCATTGTATGGTAGCTTTGTCATTATGGAAGGTAGTTCGTTGTTTAGATTTTGTTACTCCAATGGATGGTAGCCTTGTCATTATGGAAGGTAGTTTGTTGTTGAGATTTTGTTACTCCAATGGATGGTAGCCTTGTAATTATGGAAGGTAGTTCATTTTTGATATTTTGTTACTCCAATGGATTGTAATATTGTCAATATGGAAGGTTTTTCGTTGTTGACATTTTGTTACTTTAATGAATGCTAGCCTTGTCATTGTGGAAGGTAGTTTGTTGTTGAGATTTTGTAACTCTAATTGATGGTATCCGTCTCATTATGGAAGGCAGTTCATTATTGAGATTTTGTTTCTCCAATGGATGACAGCCTTGTCATTATGGAAGGTAGTTCATTTTTGAGATTTTGTTACTCCAATGGATGGTAGCCTTGTCATTATGGAAGGTAGTTTATTGTTGAGATTTTGTTACTCCAATGGATGGTAGTCTTCTCATTATGGAAGGTAGTTTGTTGTTGAAATTTTGTTACTCCAATGGATTGTAGCCTCGTCATTATGGAAGGTAGTTCGTTGTTGAGATTTGGTTACTCCAATGGATGGTAGACTTGTCATTATAGAAGGTAGTTCGTTATTGGGATTTTGTTACTCCAAAGGATGGTAGCCTTGTTATTATGGAAGGTAGTTCATTTTTGAGATTTTGTTACTCCATTGAATGGTAGCCTTGTCATTATGAAAGGTAGTTCGTTGATGAGATTTTTTTACTCCATTGTATGGTAGCTTTGTCATTATGGAAGGTAGTTCGTTGTTGAGATTTTGTTACTCCAATGGATGGTAGCCTTGTCATTATGGAAGGTAGTTCGTTGTTGAGATTTTGTTACTCCAATGGATGGTAGCCTTGTAATTATGGAAGGTAGTTCATTTTTGATATTTTGTTACTCCAATGGATTGTAGCCTTGTCAATATGGAAGGTTTTTCGTTGTTGACATTTTGTTACTTTAATGAATGGTAGCCTTGTCATTGTGGAAGGTAGTTTGTTGTTCAGATTTTGTAACTCTAATTGATGGTATCCGTGTCATTACGGAAGGTAGTTCATTATTGAGATTTTGTTTCTCCAATGGATGACAACCTTGTCATTATGGAAGGTAGTTCATTTTTGAGATTTTGTTACTCCAATGGATGGTAGCCTTGTCATTATGGAAGGTAGTTCATTGTTGAGATTTTGTTACTCCAATGGATGGTAGTCTTGTCATTATGGAAGGTAGTTCGTTGTTGAAATTTTGTTACTCCAATGGATTGTAGCCTCGTCATTATGGAAGGTAGTTCGTTGTTGAGATTTGGTTACTCCAATGGATGGTAGACTTGTCATTATAGAAGGTAGTTCGTTATTGGGATTTTGTTACTCCAGTGGATGGTAGCCTTGTTATTATGGAAGGTAGTTCATTTTTGAGATTTTGTTACTCCATTGAATGGTAGCCTTGTCATTATGAAAGGTAGTTCGTTGATGAGATTTGGTTACTCCAATGGATGGTAGACTTGTCATTATAGAAGGTAGTTCGTTATTGGTATTTTGTTACTCCAATGGATGGTAGCCTTGTTATTATGAGAGGTAGTTCATTTTTGAGATTTTGTTACTCCATTGAATGGTAGCCTTGTCATTATGAAAGGTAGTTCGTTGATGAGATTTTTTTACTCCATTGTATGGTAGCTTTGTCATTATGGAAGGTAGTTCGTTGTTTAGATTTTGTTACTCCAATGGATGGTAGCCTTGTCATTATGGAAGGTAGTTCGTTGTTGAGATTTTGTTACTCCAATGGATGGTAGCCTTGTAATTATGGAAGGTAGTTCATTTTTGATATTTTGTTACATTGTAGCCTTGTCAATATGGAAGGTTTTTCGTTGTTGACATTTTGTTACTTTAATGAATGGTAGCCTTGTCATTGTGGAAGGTAGTTTGTTGTTGAGATTTTGTAACTCTAATTGATGGTATCCGTGTCATTACGGAAGGTAGTTCATTATTGAGATTTTGTTTCTCCAATGGATGACAGCCTTGTCATTATGGAAGGTAGTTCATTTTTGAGATTTTGTTACTCCAATGGATGGTAGCCTTGTCATTATGGAAGGTAGTTCATTGTTGAGATTTTGTTACTCCAATGGATGGTAGTCTTGTCATTATGGAAGGTAGTTCGTTGTTGAAATTTTGTTACTCCAATGGATGGTAGCCTCGTCATTATGGAAGGTAGCTCGTTGTTGAGATTTGGTTACTCCAATGGATGGTAACCTTGTTATTATGGAAGGTAGTTCATTTTTGAGATTTTGTTACTCCATTGAATGGTAGCCTTGTCATTAAGAAAGGTAGTTCGTTGATGAGATTTTTTTACTCCATTGTATGGTAGCTTTGTCATTATGGAAGGTAGTTCGTTGTTGAGATTTTGTTACTCCAATGGATGGTAGCCTCGTCATTATGGAAGGTAGTTCATCGTTGATATTTTGTTACTCCAATGGATGGTAGCCTTATCATTATTGAAGGTAGTTTGTTATTTGGATTTTGTTACTCCAATGGATGGTAGCCTTGTCATTATGGAAGGTAGTTCAATTTTGATATTTTGTTACTCCAATGGATGGTAGCCTTGTCATTATGGAAGGTAGTTCATTGTTAAGATTTTGTTACTCCAATGGATGGTAGTCTTGTCATTATGGAAGGTAGTTCATTGTTGAGATTTTGTTACTCCAATGGATTGTAGCCTTGTCAATATGGAAGGTAGTTTGTTGTTTAGATTTTGTTACTCCAATGGATGGTAGCCTTGTCATTATGGAACGTAGTTTGTTGTTGAGATTTTGTTACTCCAATGGATGGTATCCTTGTCAATATGGATGGTAGTTTGTTGTTGTGATTTTATTATTCCAATGGATGGTAGCCTTGTCATTATGGAAGGTAGTTCATTGTTGAGATTTTGTTACTCCAATGGCTGGTAGCCTTGTCATTACGGAAGGTAGTTCATTGTTGAGATTTTGTTACTCCAATGGTTGGTAGCCATATTATTATGGAAGGTAGTTCATTGTTGAGATTTTGTTACTCCAATGGATGGTAGCCTTGTCATTTTGGAAGGTAGTTCGTTATTGGGCTTTTATTACTCCAATGGATGGTAGCTTTGTTATTATGGAAGGTAGTTCATTTTTGAGATTTTGTTACTCCAATGGATGGTAGCCTTGTCATTATGAAAGGTAGTTTGTTGTTGAGATTTTTTTACTCCAATGTATGTTAGCTTTGTCATTATGGAAGGTAGTTCATTGTTGAGATTTTGTTACTCCAGTGGAGGGTAGACTTGTCATTGTGGAAGGTAGTTCGTTGTTCAGATTTTGTTACTCCAATAAATTGTAGCCTTGGCAATATGGAAGGCTTTTCGTTGTTGACATTTTGTTACTTTAATGGATGGTAACCTTGTCATTGTGGAAGGTAGTTTGTTGTTGAGATTTTGTAACTCTAATTGATGGTATACGTGTCATTACGGAAGGTAGTTCATTATTGAGATTTTGTTTCTCCAATGGATGACAGCCTGATCATTATGGAAGGTAGTTAATTTTTGAGATTTTGTTACTCCAACGGATGGTAGCCTTGTCATTATGGAAGGTAGTTCATTGTTAAGATTTTGTTACTCCAATGGATGGTAGTCTTGTCATTATGGAAGGTAGTTCATTGTTGAGATTTTGTTACTCCAATGGATTGTAGCCTTGTCAATATGGAAGGTAGTTTGTTGTTTAGATTTTGTTACTCCAATGGATGGTAGCCTTGTCATTATGGAACGTAGTTTGTTGTTGAGATTTTGTTACTCCAATGGATGGTATCCTTGTCATTATGGATGGTAGTTTGTTGTTGTGATTTTATTATTCCAATGGATGGTAGCCTTGTCATTATGGAAGGTAGTTCATTGTTGAGATTTTGTTACTCCAATGGCTGGTAGCCTTGTCATTACGGAAGGTAGTTCATTGTTGAGATTTTGTTACTCCAATGGTTGGTAGCCACATTATTATGGAAGGTAGTTCATTGTTGAGATTTTGTTACTCCAATGGATGGTAGTCTTGTCAATATGGAAGGTAGTTCGTTGTTGAAATTTTTATTACTCCAATGGATGGTTGCCTCGTCATTATGGAAGGTAGTTCGTTGTTGAGATTTGGTTACTCCAATGGATGGTAGACTTGTCATTATAAAAGGTAGTTCGTTATTGGGATTTTGTTACTCCAATGGATGGTAGCCTTGTTATTATGGAAGGTAGTTCATTTTTGAGATTTTGTTACTCCATTGGATGGTAGCCTTGTCATTATGAAAGGTAGTTCGTTGATGAGATTTTTTTACTCTATTGTATGGTAGCTTTGTCATTATGGAAGGTAGTTCGTTGTTGAGATTTTGTTACTCCAATGGATGGTAGACATGTCATTATGGAAGGTAGTTCATTGTTGATATTTTTTTACTCCAATGGATGGTAGCCTTGTCATTATAAAAGGTAGTTCGTTATTGGAATTTTGTTACTCCAATGGATGGTAGCCTTGTCATTATGGAAGTAAGTTTTTTATTGGGATTTTATTACTCCAATGGATGGTAGCCTTGTCATTATGGAAGGTAGTTCATTTTTGGTATTTTGTTACTCCAATGGATGGTAGCCTTGTCATTATGGAAGGTAGTTCGTTGTTGAAATTTTGGTACTCCAATGGATGGTAGCCTCGTCATTATGGAAGGTAGTTCATTGCTGAGATTTTGTTACTCCAATGGATGGTAGCCTTGTCATTATTGAAGGTAGTTTGTTATTGGGATTTTGTTACTCTAATGGATGGTAGTCTTGTCATTATGGAAGGTAGTTCATTTTTGATATTTTGTTACTCCAACGGATGGTAGCCTTGTCATTATGGATGGTAGTTTGTTGTTGAAATTTTATTACTCCAATGGATGTTAGACTTGTCATTATGGAAGGTAGTTCATTGTTGAGATTTTGTTACTCCAATGGATGGTAGACTTGTCATTATGGAAGGTAGTTCATTGTTGATATTTTGTTACTCCAATGGATGGTAGCCTTGTCATTATAAAAGGTAGTTCGTTATTGGAATTTTGTTACTCCAATGGATGGTAGCCTTGTCATTATGGAAGGTAGTTTTTTATTGGGATTTTGTTACTCCAATGGATGGTAGCCTTGTCATTATGGAAGGTATTTCATTTTTGATATTTTGTTATTCCAATGGATGGTAGCCTTGTCATTATGGAAAGTAGTTCGTTGTTGAAATTTTGTTACTCTAATGGATGGTAGCCTCGTCATTATGGAAGGTAGTTCATTGCTGAGATTTTGTTACTCCAATGGATGGTAGCCTTGTCATTATGGAAGGTAATTCTTTATTGGGATTTTGTTACTCTAATGGATGGTAGCCTTGTCATTATGGAAGGTAGTTCATTTTTGATATTTTGTTACTCCAACGGATGGTAGCCTTGTCATTATGGATGGTAGTTTGTTGTTGAGATTTTATTACTCCAATGGATGGTAGCTTTATCATTATGGAAGGTAGTTCATTGTTGAGATTTTGTTACTCCAATGGATGGTAGATTTGTCATTACGGAAGGTAGTTCATTGTTCAGATTTTGCTACTCCAATGGTTGGTAGCCATATCATTATGGAAGGTAGTTCGTTGTTGAGATTTTGTTACTCCAATGAATGGTAGGCTTGTCATTTTGGAAGGTAGTTCGTTATTGAGATTTTGTTACTCCAATGGATGGTAGCCTTGTTATTATGGAAGGTAGTTCATTTTTGAGATTTTGTTACTCCAATGGATGGTAGCCTTGTCATTATGAAAGGTGGTTCGTTGTTGAGATTTTTTTACTACAATGTATGGTAGCTTTGTCATTATAGAAGGTAGTTCATTATTGAGATTTTGTTACTCCAGTGGATGGGAGACTTGTCATTGTGGAAGGTAGTTCGTTGTTGATATTTTGTTACTCCAATGGATTGTAGCCTTGTCAATATGGAAGGTATTTTGTTGTTGAGATTTTGTTACTTTAATGGATGGTAGCCTTATTATTATGGAAGGTAGTTAATTTTTTAGATTTTGTTACTCCATTGGATGGTAGGCTTGTCATTATGAAAGGTAGTTCGTTGTTGAGATTTGTTTACTCCAATGTATGGTAGATTTGTCATTATGGAAGGTAGTTTGTTGTTGAGATTTTGTTACTACAGTGGATGGTAGACTTGTCATTGTGGAAGGTAGTTCGTTTTTGATATTTTGTTACTCTAATGGATTGTAGCCTTTTCAATATGGAAGGTATTTCGTTGTTGAGATTTTGTTACTCCAATGGATGGTAGCCTTGTTATTATGGAAGGTAGTTCATTTTTTTGATTTTGTTACTCCATTGGATGGTAGGCTTGTCATTATGGAAGGTAGTTTGTTGTTGAGATTTTGTTACTCTAGTGGATGGTAGACTTGTCATTGTGGAAGGTAGTTCGTTGTTGATATTTTGTAACTCCAATGGATTGTAGCCTTGTCAATATGGAAGGTAGTTCGTTGTTGAGATTTTGTTACTCCAATGGGTGGTAGCCTTGTTATTATGGAAGGTAGTTCATTGTTGAGATTTTGTTACTCCAATGGTTAGTAGCCATATTATTACGGAAGGTAGTTCATTGTTGAGATTTTGTTACTCCAATGGATGGTAGCCTTGTCATTACGGAAGGTAGTTCGTTATTGGGATTCTATTACTCCAATGGATGGTAGCCTTGTTATTATGGAAGGTAGTTCATTTTTGAGATTATGTTACTCCAATGGATGGTAGCTTTGTCATTATGAAAGGTAGTTTGTTGTTGAGATTTTTTTACTCCAATGGATGGTAGCTTTGTCATTATGGAAGCTAGTTCATTATTGAAATTTTGTTACTCCAGTGGATGGTAGCCTCGTCATTATGGAAGGTAGTTCGTTGTTGATATTTGGTTACTCCAATGGATGGTAGCCTTGTCTTTATAAAAGGTAGTTCGTTATTGGAATTTTGTTACTCCAATGGATGGTAGCCTTGTCATTATGGAAGGTAGTTCGTTATTGGGATTTTGTTACTCCAATGGATGGTAGCCTTGTTATTATGGAAGGTAGTTCATTTTTGATATTTTGTTACTGCAACGGATGGTAGCCTTGTCATTATGGAAGGTAGTTCGTTGTTGAAATTTTGTTACTCCAATGGATGGTAGCCTCGTCATTATGGAAGGTAGGTCATTGTTGAGATTTTGTTACTCCAATGGACGGTAGACTTGTCATTGTGGAAGGTAGTTCGTTGTTGATATTTTGTTACTCAAATGGATTGTAGCCTTGTAAATATGGAAGGTAGTTCGTTGTTGATATTTTTTTACTCCAATGGATGGTAGCCTTGTCAATATGGAAGGTAGTTTGTTGTTGAGATTTTTTTACTTTAATGTATGGTAGCGTTGTCATTTTGGAAGGTAGTTTGTTGTTGAGATTTTGTTTCTCCAATGGATGGTAGCCATGTCATTATGGAAGGTAGTTCATTATTAAGATTTTGTTTCTCCAATGGATGATAGCCTTGTCATTATGGAAGGTAGTTCATTTTTGAGATTTTGTTATAGCAATGGATGGTAGCCTTGTCATTATGGAAGGTAGTTCATTGTTGAGATTTTGTTACTCCAATGGATGGTAGTCTTGTCACTATGGAAGGTAGTTGGTTGTTGAAATTTTGTTACTCCAATGGATGGTAGCCTCGTCATTATGGAAGGTAGTTCGTTGTTGAGATTTGGTTACTCCAATGGATGGTAGCCTTGTCATTATAAAAGGTAGTTTGTTATTGGGATTTTGTTACTCCAATGGATGGTAGCCTTGTTATTATGGAAGGTAGTTAATTTTTTAGATTTTGTTGCTCCATTGGATGGTAGCCTTGTCATTATGAAAGGTAGTTCGTTGTTGAGATTTTTTTAATCCATTGTATGGTAGCTTTGTCATTATGGAAGGTAGTTTGTTGTTGAGATTTTGTTACTCAAATGGATGGTAGACTTATCATTATGGAAGGTAGTTCGTTGTTGAGATTTTGTTACTCCAATGGATTGTAGCCTTGTCAATATGGAAGGTACTTCGTTGTTGAGATTTTGTTACTCCAATGGATGGTAGGCTTGCCATTATGGAAGGTAGTTCGTTGTTGTGATTTTTTTACTCCAATGGATGGTAGACTTGTCATTATGGATGGTAGTTTGTTGTTGAGATTTTATAAGTCCAATGGATGGAAGCCTTGTCATTTTGGAAGGTAGTTCTTAGTTGAGATTTTTTTACTCCAATAGTGTGTAGCCTTGTCAATATGGAAGGTATTTCGTTGTTGAAATTTTGTTACTCCAATGGATGGTAGCCTTGTTATTATGGAAGGTAGTTCATTTTTTAGATTTTGTTACTCCATTGGATGGTAGGCTTGTCATTATGAAAGGGAGTTTGTTGTTGAGATTTTTTTACTCCAATGTATGGTAGCTTTGTCATTATGGAAGGTAGTTTGTTGTTGAGATTTTCTTACTCCAATGGATGGTAGACTTGTCATTGTGGAACGTAGTTTGTTGTTGAGATTTTGTTACTCCAATTGATGATAGCCTTGTCATTATGGATGGTAGTTTGTTGTTGAGATTTTATTACTCCAATGGAGGTAGCCTTGTCATTATGGAAGGTAGTTCATTGTTGAGATTTTGTTACTCCATTGGCTGGTAGCCTTGTCATTATGGAAGCTAGTTCATTATTGAGATTTTGTTTCTCTAATGGATGATAGCCTTGTCATTATGGAAGGTAGTTTATTTTTGAGATTTTGTTACTCCAATGGATGGTAGCCTTGATATTATGAAAGGTAGTTCATTGTTGAGATTTTGTTACTCCAATGGATGGTAGTCTTGTCATTATGGAAGGTAGTTTGTTGATGAAATTTTGTTACTCCAATGGATGGTAGCCTCGTCATTATGGAAGGTAGTTCGTTGTTGAGATTTGGATACTCCAATGGATGGTAGCCTTGTCATTATAAAAGGAAGTTCGTTATTGGGATTTTGTTACTCCAATGGATGGTAGCCTTGTTATTATGGAAGGTAGTTCATTTTTAAGATTTTGTTACTCCATTGGATGGTAGCCTTGTCATTATGAAAGGTAGTTCGTTGTTGAGATTTTTTTACTCCATTGTATGGTAGCTTTGTCATTATGAAAGGTAGTTCGTTGTTGAGATTTTGTTACTCCAATGGATGGTAGACTTGTCATTGTGGATGGTAGTTCGTTGCTGAGATTTTGTTACTCCAATGGATTGTAGCCTTGTCAATATGGAAGGTAGTTCGTTGTTAAGATTTTGTTACTCCAATGGATGGTAGCCTTGTCATTATGGAAGGTAGTTTGTTGTTGAGATTTTTTTACTCCAATGGATGGTATCCTTGTCATCATAGACGGTAGTTTGTTGTTGAGATTTTATTAGTCTAATGGATGGTAGCCTTGTCATTTTGGAAGGTAGTTCGTTGTTGAGATTTTTTAACTCCATGGATGGTAGCCATATCATTATGGAAGGTAGTTCGTTGTTGAGATTTTGTTACTCCAATGGATGGTAGCCTTGTCATTATGGAAGGAAATTTTTTGTTGAGATTTTTTTACTCCAATGGATGGTATCCTTGTCATCATAGATGGTAGTTTGTTGTTGAGATTTTATTAGTCTAATGGATGGTAGCCTTGTCATTTTGGAAGGTAGTTCGTTGTTGAGATTTTGTTACTCCAATTTATGGTATCCTTGTCATTACGGAAGGTAGTTATTTGTTGAGATTTTGTTTCTCATTTGGATGTTAACCTTGCCATTATGAAAGGTAGTTTGTTGTGGAGGTTTTGTTACTCCAATGGCTGGTAGCCTTGTCATTATGGAAGGTAGTTCATTCTTGAGATTTTGTTACTTAAATGGATGGTAGCCTTGTCATTATGGAAGGTAGTTCGTTGTTGAGATTTTTTTACTCCATGGATGGTAGCCTTATCATTATGGAAGGTGGTTCGTTGTTGAGATTTTGTTACTCCAATTTATGATTTCCTTGTCATTACGGAAGGTAAATCTTTGTTTAGATTTTGTTTCTCATTTGGATGTTAACCTTGCCATTATGAAAGGTAGTTTGTTGTGGAGGTTTTGTTACTCCAATGGCTAGTATAGTCTTGTCATTATGGAAAGTAGATTGTTGTTGAGATTTTGTTACTCCAATGGATGGTAGCCTTGTCATTATGGAAGGTAGTTCATTGTTTAGATTTTGTTACTCCAATGGCTGGTAGCCTTGTCATTATGGAAGGTAGTTCATTGTTGAGATTTTGTTTCTCCAATGGATGATAGCCTTGTCATTATGGAAGGTAGTTCATTTTTGAGATTTTGTTACTTAAATGGATGGTAGCCTTTTCATTATGGAAGGTAGTTCGTTGTTGAGATTTTTTTACTCCATTGTATGGTAGCTTTGTCATTATGGAAGGTAGTTTGTTGTTGAGATTTTGTTACTCCAATGGATGGTAGACTTATAATTGTGGAAGGGAGTTCGGTGTTGAGATTTTGTTACTCCAATGGATTGTAGCCTTGTCAATATGGAAGGTAGTTTGTTGTTGAGATTTTGTTACTCCAATGGATGGTAACCTTGTCATTATGGAAGGTAGTTCGTTGTTGTGATATTTTTACTCTAATGGATGGTATCATTGTCATTATGGATGGTAGTTTGTTGTTGAGATTTTATTACTCCAATGGATGGAAGCCTTGTCATTTTGGAAGGTAGTTCGTTGTTGATATTTTTTTACTCCAATAGATTGTAGCCTTGTCAATATGGAAGGTATTTCGTTGTTGAAATTTTGTTACTCCAATGGATGGTAGCCTTGATATTATGGAAGGTAGTTCATTTTTTAGATTTTGTTACTCCATTGGATGGTAGGCTTGTCATTATGAGAGGGAGTTCGTTGTTGAGATTTTTTTACTCCAATGTATGGTAGCCTTGTCATTATGGAAGGTAGTTCATTGTTGAGATTTTGTTACTCCAATGGATGGTGGACTTGTCATTGTGGAATGTAGTTTGTTGTTGAGATTTTGTTACTCTAATTGATGGTAGCCTTGTCATTATGGATGTTAGTTTTTTGTTGAGATTTTATTACTCCAATGGATGGTAGCCTTGTCATTATGGAAGGTAGTTCATTGTTGAGATTTTGTTACTCCAATGGATGGTAGTCTTGTCATTATGGAAGGTAGTTCATTGATGAAATTTAGTTACTCCAATGGATGGTAGCCTCGTCATTATGGAAGGTAGTTTGATGTTGAGATTTGGTTACTCCAATGGATGGTAGCCTTGTCATTATAAAAGGTAGTTCATTATTGGAATTTTGTTACTCCAATGGATGGTAGCCTTGTCATTATGGAAGGTAGTTCATTATTGGGATTTTGTTACTCCAATGGATGGTAGCCTTGTCATTATGGAAGGTAGTTCGTTGTTGAGATATTTTTACTCTAATGCATGGTAGCTTTGTCATTATGGAAGGTAGTTCATTATTGATATTTTGTTACTCCAATGGATGGTAGCCTCGTCATTATGGAAGGTAGTTCATTGTTGAGATTTTGTTACTCCAATGGATGATAGACTTCTCATTATGGAAGGTAGTTGATTGTTTAGATTTTGTTACTCCAATGGATGGTAGTCTTATCATTATGGAAGGTAGTTCGTTCTTGAAATTTTGTTACTCCAATGGATGGTAGCCTTGTCATTATGGAAGGTAGTTCGTTGTTGATATTTTGTTACTCCAATGGATGGTAGCCTTGTTATTATGGAAGGTAGTTCATTTTTGATATTTTGTTACTGCAATGGATGGTAGCCTTGTCATTATGGAAGGTAGTTCGTTGTTGAAATTTTGTTACTCTAATGGATGGTAGCCTCGTCATTATGGAAGGTAGGTCATTGTTGAGATTTTGTTACTCCAATGGACGGTAGACCTGTCATTATGGAAGGTAGTTCATTGTTGATATTTTGTTACTCAATTGGATTGTAGCCTTGTCAATATGGAAGGTAGTTTGTTGTTGATATTGTTTTACTCCAATGGATGGTAGCCTTGTCAATATGGAAGGAAGTTTGTTGTTGATATTTTTTTACTTTAATGTATGGTAGCGTTGCCATTTTGGAAGGTAGTTTGTTGTTGAGATTTTGTTTCTCCAATGGATGGTAGCCTTGTCATTATGGAAGGTAGTTCGTTATTGAGATTTTGTTTCTCCAATGGATGATAGCCTTGTCATTATGGAAGGTAGTTCATTTTTGAGATTTTGTTATACCAATGGATGGTAGCCTTGTCATTATGGAAGGTAGTTCATTGTTGAGATTTTGTTACTCCAATGGATGGTAGTCTTGTCACTATGGAAGGTAGTTTGTTGTTGAAATTTTGTTACTCCAATGGATGGTAGCCTCGTCATTATGGAAGGTAGTTCGTTGTTGAGATTTGGTTACTCCAATGGATGGTAGCCTTGTCATTATAAAAGGTAGTTCGTTATTGGGATTTTGTTACTCCAATGGATGGTAGCCTTGTTATTATGGAAGGTAGTTAATTTTTTAGATTTTGTTGCTCCATTGGATGGTAGCCTTGTCATTATGAAAGGTAGTTCGTTGTTGAGATTTTGTTACTCCAATGGATTGTAGCCTTGTCAATATGGTAGGTAGTTTGTTGTTGAGATTTTGTTACTCCAATGGTTGGTAGCCTTGTCATTATGGAAGGTAGTTCATTGTTGTGATTTTTTTACTCCAATGGATGGTATCCTTGTCATTATGGACGGTAGTTTGTTGTTGAGATTTTATTACTGCAATGGATGGAAGCCTTGTCATTTTAGAAGGTAGTTCGTTGTTGAGATTTTTTTACTCCAATAGATTGTAGCCTTCTCAATATGGAAGGTATTTCGTTGTTGAGATTTTGTTACTCCAATGGATGGTAGCCTTGTCATTATGGAAGGTAGTTCATTTTTTAGATTTTGTTACTCCATTGGATGGTAGGCTTGTCATTATGAAAGGGAGTTTGTTGTTGTGATTTTTTTACTCCAATGTATGGTAGCTTTGTCATTATGGAAGGTAGTTCGTTGTTGAGATTTTGTTACTCCAATTGATGGTAGACTTGTCATTGTGGAACGTAGTTTGTTGTTGAGATTTTGTTACTCCAATTGATGATAGCCTTGTCATTATGGATGGTAGTTTGTTGTTTAGATTTTATTACTCCAATGGAGGTAGCCTTGTCATTATGGAAGGTGGTTCATTGTTGATATTTTGTTACTCCAATGGCTGGTAGCCTTGTCATTATGGAAGCTAGTTCATTATTGAGATTTTGTTTCTCCAATGGATGATAGCCTTGTCATTATGGAAGGTAGTTTATTTTTGAGATTTTGTTCCTTAAATGGATGGTAGCCTTGTCATTATGGAAGGTAGTTCATTGTTGAGATTTTGTTACTCCAATGGATGGTAGTCTTGTCATTATGGAAGGTAGTTCGTTGATGAAATTTTGTTACTCCAATGGATGGTAGCCTCGTCATTATGGAAGGTAGTTTGTTGTTGAGATTTGGATACTCCAATGGATGGTAGCCTTGTCATTATAAAAGGTAGTTCGTTATTGGGATTTTGTTACTCCAATGGATGGTAGCCTTGTTATTATGGAAGGTAGTTCATTTTTAAGATTTTGTTACTCCATTGGATGGTAGCCTTGTCATTATGAAAGGTAGTTTGTTGTTGAGATTTTTTTACTCCATTGTATGGTAGCTTTGTCATTATGGAAGGTAGTTCGTTGTTGAGATTTTGTTACTCCAATGGATGGTAGACTTGTCATTATGGAAGGTAGTTCGTTGATGAGATTTTGTTACTCCAATGGATTGTAGCCTTGTCAATAAGGAAGGTAGTTCGTTGTTGAGATTTTGTTACTCCAATGGATTGTAGCCTTGTCATTATGGAAGGTAGTTTGTTGTTGAGATTTTTTTACTCCAATGGATGGTATCCTTGTCATCATAGATGGTAGTTTGTTGTTGAGATTTTATTAGTCTAATGGATGGTAGCCTTGTCATTTTGGAAGGTAGTTCGTTGTTGAGATTTTTTTACTCCATGGATGGTAGCCTTATCATTATGGAAGGTAGTTAGTTGTTGAGATTTTGTTACTCCAATTTATAGTATCCTTGTCATTACGGAAGGTAGTTCTTTGTTGAGATTTTGTTTCTCATTTGGATGTTAACCTTGCCATTATGAAAGGTAGTTTGTTGTGGAGGTTTTGTTACTCCAATGGCTGGTAGCCTTGTCATTATGGAAGGTAGTTCATTCTTGAGATTTTGTTACTCCAATGGCTGGTAGCCTTGTCATTATGGAAGCTAGTTCATTATTGAGATTTTGTTTCTCCAATGAATGATAGCCTTGTCATTATGGAAGGTAGTTTATTTTTGAGATTTTGTTCCTTAAATGGATGGTAGCCTTGTCATTATGGGAGGTAGTTCATTGTTGAGATTTTGTTACTCCAATGGATGGTAGTCTTGTCATTATGGAAGGTAGTTCGTTGATGAAATTTTGTTACTCCAATGGATGGTAGCCTCGTCATTATGGAAGGTAGTTCGTTGTTGAGATTGGGATACTCCAATGGATGGTAGCCTTGTCATTATAAAAGGTAGTTCGTTATTGGGATTTTGTTACTCCAATGGATGGTAGCCTTGTTATTATGGAAGGTAGTTCATTTTTAAGATTTTGTTACTCCATTGGATGGTAGCCTTGTCATTATGAAAGGTAGTTCGTTGTTGAGATCTTTTTACTCCATTGTATGGTAGCTTTGTCATTATGGAAGGTAGTTCGTTGTTGAGATTTTGTTACTCCAATGGATGGTAGACTTGTCATTATGGAAGGTAGGTCGTTGATGAGATTTTGTTACTCCAATGGATTGTAGCCTTGTCAATAAGGAAGGTAGTTCGTTGTTGAGATTTTGTTACTCCAATGGATGGTAGCCTTGTCATTATGGAAGGTAGTTTGTTGTTGAGATTTTTTTACTCCAAGTGATGGTATCCTTGTCATCATAGATGGTAGTTTGTTGTTGAGATTTTATTAGTCTAATGGATGGTAGCCTTGTCATTTTGGAAGGTAGTTCGTTGTTGAGATTTTTTTACTCCATGGATGGTAGCCTTATCATTATGGAAGGTAGTTAGTTGTTGAGATTTTGTTACTCCAATTTAAGGTATCCTTGTCATTACGGAAGGTAGTTCTTTGTTGAGATTTTGTTTCTCATTTGGATGTTAACCTTGCCATTATGAAAGGTAGTTTGTTGTGGAGGTTTTGTTACTCCAATGGCTGGTAGCCTTGTCATTATGGAAGGTAGTTCATTCTTGAGATTTTGTTACTCCAATGGCTGGTAGCCTTGTCATTATGGAAGCTAGTTCATTATTGAGATTTTGTTTCTCCAATGGATGATAGCCTTGTCATTATGGAAGGTAGTTTATTTTTGAGATTTTGTTCCTTAAATGGATGGTAGCCTTGTCATTATGGAAGGTAGTTCATTGTTGAGATTCTGTTACTCCAATGGATGGTAGTCTTGTCATTATGGAAGGTAGTTCGTTGATGAAATTTTGTTACTCCAATGGATTGTAGCCTCGTCATTATGGAAGGTAGTTCGTTGTTGAGATTTGGATACTCCAATGGATGGTAGCCTTGTCATTATAAAAGGTAGTTCGTTATTGGGATTTTGTTACTCCAATGGATGGTAGCCTTGTTATTATGGAAGGTAGTTCATTTTTAAGATTTTGTTACTCCATTGGATGGTAGCCTTGTCATTATGAAAGGTAGTTCGTTGTTGAGATCTTTTTACTCCATTGTATGGTAGCTTTGTCATTATGGAAGGTAGTTCGTTGTTGAGATTTTGTTACTCCAATGGATGGTAGCCTTGTCATTATGGAAGGTAGTTCATTGTTGAGATTTTGTTACTCCAATAGATGGTAGTCTTATCATTATGGAAGGTAGTTCATTGATGAAATTTAGTTACTCCAATGGATGGTAGCCTCGTCATTATGGAAGGTAGTTCGCTGTTGAGATTTGGTTACTCCAATGGATGGTAGCCTTGTCATTATGGAAGGTAGTTCGTTATTGGGATTTTGTTACTCCAATGGATGGTAGCCTTGTCATTATGGAAGGTAGTTCGTTGTTGAGATATTTTTACTCTAATGCATGGTAGCTGTGTCATTATGGAAGGTAGTTCATTATTGATATTTTGTTACTCCAATGGATGGTAGCCTCGTCATTATGGAAGGTAGTTCATTGTTGAGATTTTGTTACTCCAATGGATGGTAGTCTTATCATTATGGAAGGTAGTTCGTTCTTGAAATTTTGTTACTCCAATGGATGGTAGCCTTGTCAATATGGAAGGTAGTTCGTTGTTGATATTTTGTTACTCCAATGGATGGTAGCCTTGTTATTATGGAAGGTAGTTCATTTTTGATATTTTGTTACTGCAATGGATTGTAGCCTTGTCATTATGGAAGGTAGTTCGTTGTTGAAATTTTGTTACTCCAATGGATGGTAGCCTCGTCATTATGGAAGGTAGGTCATTGTTGAGATTTTGTTACTCCAATGGACGGTAGACTTGTCATTATGGAAGGTAGTTCATTGTTGATATTTTGTTACTCAATTGGATTGTAGCCTTGTCAATATGGAAGGTAGTTTGTTGTTGATATTGTTTTACTCCAATAGATGGTAGCCTTGTCAATATGGAAGGAAGTTTGTTGTTGATATTTTTTTACTTTAATGTATGGTAGCGTTGTCATTTTGGAAGGTAGTTTGTTGTTGAGATTTTGTTTCTCCAATGGATGGTAGCCTTGTCATTATGGAAGGTAGTTCGTTATTGAGATTTTGTTTCTCCAATGGATGATAGCCTTGTCATTATGGAAGGTAGTTCATTTTTGAGATTTTGTTATACCAATGGATGGTAGCCTTGTCATTATGGAAGGTAGTTCATTGTTGAGATTTTGTTACTCCAATGGATGGTAGTCTTGTCACTATGGAAGGTAGTTGGTTGTTGAAATTTTGTTACTCCAATGGATGGTAGCCTCGTCATTATGGAAGGTAGTTCGTTGTTGAGATTTGGTTACTCCAATGGATGGTAGCCTTGTCATTATAAAAGGTAGTTCGTTATTGGGATTTTGTTACTCCAATGGATGGTAGCCTTGTTATTATGGAAGGTAGTTAATTTTTTAGATTTTGTTGCTCCATTGGATGGTAGCCTTGTCATTATGAAAGGTAGTTCGTTGTTGAGATTTTTTTAATCCATTGTATGCTAGCTTTGTCATTATGGAAGGTAGTTTGTTGTTGAGATTTTGTTACTCAAATGGATGGTAGACTTATCATTATGGAAGGTAGTTCGTTGTTGAGATTTTGTTACTCCAATGGATTGTAGCCTTGTCAATATGGTAGGTAGTTTGTTGTTGAGATTTTGTTACTCCAATGGATGGTAGCCTTGTCATTATGGAAGGTAGTTCATTGTTGTGATTTTTTTACTCCAATGGATGGTATCCTTGTCATTATGGACGGTAGTTAGTTGTTGAGATTTTATTACTCCAATGGATGGAAGCCTTGTCATTTTAGAAGGTAGTTCGTTGTTGAGATTTTTTTACTCCAATAGATTGTAGCCTTCTCAATATGGAAGGTATTTCGTTGTTGAGATTTTGTTACTCCAATGGATGGTAACCTTGTCATTATGGAAGGTAGTTCATTTTTTAGATTTTGTTACTCCATTGGATGGTAGGCTTGTCATTATGAAAGGGAGTTTGTTGTTGTGATTTTTTTACTCCAATGTATGGTAGCTTTGTCATTATGGAAGGTAGTTCGTTGTTGAGATTTTGTTACTCCAATTGATGGTAGACTTGTCATTGTGGAACGTAGTTTGTTGTTGAGATTTTGTTACTCCAATTGATGATAGCCTTGTCATTCTGGATGGTAGTTTGTTGTTGAGATTTTATTACTCCAATGGAGGTAGCCTTGTCATTATGGAAGGTAGTTCATTGTTGATATTTTGTTACTCCAATTGCTGGTAGCCTTGTCATTATGGAAGCTAGTTCATTATTGAGATTTTGTTTCTCCAATGGATGATAGCCTTGTCATTATGGAAGGTAGTTTATTTTTGAGATTTTGTTCCTTAAATGGATGGTAGCCTTGTCATTATGGAAGGTAGTTCATTGTTGAGATTTTGTTACTCCAATGGATGGTAGTCTTGTCATTATGGAAGGTAGTTCGTTGATGAAATTTTGTTACTCCAATGGATGGTAGCCTCGTCATTATGGAAGGTAGTTTGTTTTTAAGATTTTGTTACTCCATTGGATGGTAGCCTTGTCATTATGAAAGGTAGTTTGTTGTTGAGATTTTTTTACTCCATTGTATGGTAGCTTTGTCATTATGGAAGGTAGTTCGTTGTTGAGATTTTGTTACTCCAATGGATGGTAGACTTGTCATTATGGAAGGTAGGTCGTTGATGAGATTTTGTTACTCCAATGGATTGTAGCCTTGTCAATAAGGAAGGTAGTTCGTTGTTGAGATTTTGTTACTCCAATGGATGGTAGCCTCGTCATTATGGAAGGTAGTTTGCTGTTGAGATTTTTTTACTCCAAGTGATGGTATCCTTGTCATCATAGATGGTAGTTTGTTGTTGAGATTTTATTAGTCTAATGGATGGTAGCCTTGTCATTTTGGAAGGTAGTTCGTTGTTGAGATTTTTTTACTCCATGGATGGTAGCCTTATCATTATGGAAGGTTGTTAGTTGTTGAGATTTTGTTACTCTAATGCATGGTAGCTTTGTCATTATGGAAGGTAGTTCATTATTGATATTTTGTTACTCCAATGGATGTTAGCCTCGTCATTATGGAAGGTAGTTCATTGTTGAGATTTTGTTACTCCAATGGATGATAGACTTCTCATTATGGAAGGTAGTTGATTGTTTAGATTTTGTTACTCCAATGGATGGTAGTCTTATCATTATGGAAGGTAGTTCGTTCTTGAAATTTTGTTACTCCAATGGATGGTAGCCTTGTCATTATGGAATGTAGTTCGTTGTTGATATTTTGTTACTCCAATGGATGGTAGCCTTGTTATTATGGAAGGTAGTTCATTTTTGATATTTTGTTACTGCAATGGATGGTAGCCTTGTCATTATGGAAGGTAGTTCGTTGTTGAAATTTTGTTACTCCAATGGATGGTAGCCTCGTCATTATGGAAGGTAGGTCATTGTTGAGATTTTGTTACTCCAATGGACGGTAGACTTGTCATTATGGAAGGTAGTTCATTGTTGATATTTTGTTACTCAATTGGATTGTAGCCTTGTCAATATGGAAGGTAGTTTGTTGTTGATATTGTTTTACTCCAATGGATGGTAGCCTTGTCAATATGGAAGGAAGTTTGTTGTTGATATTTTTTTACTTTAATGTATGGTAGCGTTGTCATTTTGGAAGGTAGTTTGTTGTTGAGATTTTGTTTCTCCAATGGATGGTAGCCTTGTCATTATGGAAGGTAGTTCGTTATTGAGATTTTGTTTCTCCAATGGATGATAGCCTTGTCATTATGGAAGGTAGTTCATTTTTGAGATTTTGTTATACCAATGGATGGTAGCCTTGTCATTATGGAAGGTAGTTCATTGTTGAGATTTTGTTACTCCAATGGATGGTAGTCTTGTCACTATGGAAGGTAGTTGGTTGTTGAAATTTTGTTACTCCAATGGATGGTAGCCTCGTCATTATGGAAGGTAGTTCGTTGTTGAGATTTGGTTACTCCAATGGATGGTAGCCTTGTCATTATAAAAGGTAGTTCGTTATTGGGATTTTGTTACTCCAATGGATGGTAGCCTTGTTATTATGGAAGGTAGTTAATTTTTTAGATTTTGTTGCTCCATTGGATGGTAGCCTTGTCATTATGAAAGGTAGTTCGTTGTTGAGATTTTTTTAATCCATTGTATGGTAGCTTTGTCATTATGGAAGGTAGTTTGTTGTTGAGATTTTGTTACTCAAATGGATGGTAGACTTATCATTATGGAAGGTAGTTCGTTGTTGAGATTTTGTTACTCCAATGGATTGTAGCCTTGTCAATATGGTAGGTAGTTTGTTGTTGAGATTTTGTTACTCCAATGGATGGTAGCCTTGTCATTATGGAAGGTAGTTCATTGTTGTGATTTTTTTACTCCAATGGATGGTATCCTTGTCATTATGGACGATAGTTTGTTGTTGAGATTTTATTACTCCAATGGATGGAAGCCTTGTCATTTTAGAAGGTAGTTCGTTGTTGAGATTTTATTACTCCAATGGATGGTAGCCTTGTCATTATGGAAGGTAGTTCATTGTTGATATTTTGTTACTCCAATGGCTGGTAGCCTTGTCATTATGGAAGCTAGTTCATTATTGAGATTTTGTTTCTCCAATGGATGATAGCCTTGTCATTATGGAAGGTAGTTTATTTTTGAGATTTTGTTCCTTAAATGGATGGTAGCCTTGTCATTATGGAAGGTAGTTCATTGTTGATATTTTGTTACTCCAATGGATGGTAGTCTTGTCATTATGGAAGGTAGTTCGTTGATGAAATTTTGTTACTCCAATGGATGGTAGCCTCGTCATTATGGAAGGTAGTTTGTTTTTAAGATTTTGTTACTCCATTGGATGGTAGCCTTGTCATTATGAAAGGTAGTTTGTTGTTGAGATTTTTTTACTCCATTGTATGGTAGCTTTGTCATTATGGAAGGTAGTTCGTTGTTGAGATTTTGTTACTCCAATGGATGGTAGACTTGTCATTATGGAAGGTAGGTCGTTGATGAGATTTTGTTACTCCAATGGATTGTAGCCTTGTCAATAAGGAAGGTAGTTCGTTGTTGAGATTTTGTTACTCCAATGGATGGTAGCCTCGTCATTATGGAAGGTAGTTTGCTGTTGAGATTTTTTTACTCCAAGTGATGGTATCCTTGTCATCATAGATGGTAGTTTGTTGTTGAGATTTTATTAGTCTAATGGATGGTAGCCTTGTCATTTTGGAAGGTAGTTCGTTGTTGAGATTTTTTTACTCCATGGATGGTAGCCTTATCATTATGGAAGGTTGTTAGTTGTTGAGATTTTGTTACTCTAATGCATGGTAGCTTTGTCATTATGGAAGGTAGTTCATTATTGATATTTTGTTACTCCAATGGATGTTAGCCTCGTCATTATGGAAGGTAGTTCATTGTTGAGATTTTGTTACTCCAATGGATGATAGACTTCTCATTATGGAAGGTAGTTGATTGTTTAGATTTTGTTACTCCAATGGATGGTAGTCTTATCATTATGGAAGGTAGTTCGTTCTTGAAATTTTGTTACTCCAATGGATGGTAGCCTTGTCATTATGGAATGTAGTTCGTTGTTGATATTTTGTTACTCCAATGGATGGTAGCCTTGTTATTATGGAAGGTAGTTCATTTTTGATATTTTGTTACTGCAATGGATGGTAGCCTTGTCATTATGGAAGGTAGTTCGTTGTTGAAATTTTGTTACTCCAATGGATGGTAGCCTCGTCATTATGGAAGGTAGGTCATTGTTGAGATTTTGTTACTCCAATGGACGGTAGACTTGTCATTATGGAAGGTAGTTCATTGTTGATATTTTGTTACTCAATTGGATTGTAGCCTTGTCAATATGGAAGGTAGTTTGTTGTTGATATTGTTTTACTCCAATGGATGGTAGCCTTGTCAATATGGAAGGAAGTTTGTTGTTGATATTTTTTTACTTTAATGTATGGTAGCGTTGTCATTTTGGAAGGTAGTTTGTTGTTGAGATTTTGTTTCTCCAATGGATGGTAGCCTTGTCATTATGGAAGGTAGTTCGTTATTGAGATTTTGTTTCTCCAATGGATGATAGCCTTGTCATTATGGAAGGTAGTTCATTTTTGAGATTTTGTTATACCAATGGATGGTAGCCTTGTCATTATGGAAGGTAGTTCATTGTTGAGATTTTGTTACTCCAATGGATGGTAGTCTTGTCACTATGGAAGGTAGTTGGTTGTTGAAATTTTGTTACTCCAATGGATGGTAGCCTCGTCATTATGGAAGGTAGTTCGTTGTTGAGATTTGGTTACTCCAATGGATGGTAGCCTTGTCATTATAAAAGGTAGTTCGTTATTGGGATTTTGTTACTCCAATGGATGGTAGCCTTGTTATTATGGAAGGTAGTTAATTTTTTAGATTTTGTTGCTCCATTGGATGGTAGCCTTGTCATTATGAAAGGTAGTTCGTTGTTGAGATTTTTTTAATCCATTGTATGGTAGCTTTGTCATTATGGAAGGTAGTTTGTTGTTGAGATTTTGTTACTCAAATGGATGGTAGACTTATCATTATGGAAGGTAGTTCGTTGTTGAGATTTTGTTACTCCAATGGATTGTAGCCTTGTCAATATGGTAGGTAGTTTGTTGTTGAGATTTTGTTACTCCAATGGATGGTAGCCTTGTCATTATGGAAGGTAGTTCATTGTTGTGATTTTTTTACTCCAATGGATGGTATCCTTGTCATTATGGACGATAGTTTGTTGTTGAGATTTTATTACTCCAATGGATGGAAGCCTTGTCATTTTAGAAGGTAGTTCGTTGTTGAGATTTTATTACTCCAATGGATGGTAGCCTTGTCATTATGGAAGGTAGTTCATTGTTGATATTTTGTTACTCCAATGGCTGGTAGCCTTGTCATTATGGAAGCTAGTTCATTATTGAGATTTTGTTTCTCCAATGGATGATAGCCTTGTCATTATGGAAGGTAGTTTATTTTTGAGATTTTGTTCCTTAAATGGATGGTAGCCTTGTCATTATGGAAGGTAGTTCATTGTTGAGATTTTGTTACTCCAATGGATGGTAGTCTTGTCATTATGGAAGGTAGTTCGTTGATGAAATTTTGTTACTCCAATGGATGGTAGCCTCGTCATTATGGAAGGTAGTTTGTTGAGATTTGGATACTCCAATGGATGGTAGCCTTGTCATTATAAAAGGTAGTTCGTTATTGGGATTTTGTTACTCCAATGGATGGTAGCCTTGTTATTATGGAAGGTAGTTCATTTTTAAGATTTTGTTACTCCATTGGATGGTAGCCTTGTCATTATGAAAGGTAGTTTGTTGTTGAGATTTTTTTACTCCATTGTATGGTAGCTTTGTCATTTAGAAGGTAGTTCGTTGTTGAGATTTTGTTACTCCAATGGATGGTAGACTTGTCATTATGGAAGGTAGTTCGTTGATGAGATTTTGTTACTACAATGGATTGTAGCCTTGTCAATAAGGAAGGTAGTTCGTTGTTGAGATTTTGTTACTCCAATGGATGGTAGCCTTGTCATTATGGAAGGTAGTTTGTTGTTGAGATTTTTTTACTCCAAGTGATGGTATCCTTGTCATCATAGATGGTAGTTTGTTGTTGAGATTTTATTAGTCTAATGGATGGTAGCCTTGTCATTTTGGAAGGTAGTTCGTTGTTGAGATTTTTTTACTCCATGGATGGTAGCCTTATCATTATGGAAGGTAGTTAGTTGTTGAGATTTTGTTACTCCAATTTAAGGTATCCTTGTCATTACGGAAGGTAGTTCTTTGTTGAGATTTTGTTTCTCATTTGGATGTTAACCTTGCCATTATGAAAGGTAGTTTGTTGTGGAGGTTTTGTTACTCCAATGGCTGGTAGCCTTGTCATTATGGAAGGTAGTTCATTCTTGAGATTTTGTTACTCCAATGGCTGGTAGCCTTGTCATTATGGAAGCTAGTTCATTATTGAGATTTTGTTTCTCCAATGGATGATAGCCTTGTCATTATGGAAGGTAGTTTATTTTTGAGATTTTGTTCCTTAAATGGATGGTAGCCTTGTCATTATGGAAGGTAGTTCATTGTTGAGATTTTGTTACTCCAATGGATGGTAGTCTTGTCATTATGGAAGGTAGTTCGTTGATGAAATTTTGTTACTCCAATGGATTGTAGCCTCGTCATTATGGAAGGTAGTTTGTTGTTGAGATTTGGATACTCCAATGGATGGTAGCCTTGTCATTATAAAAGGTAGTTCGTTATTGGGATTTTGTTACTCCAATGGATGGTAGCCTTGTTATTATGGAAGGTAGTTCATTTTTAAGATTTTGTTACTCCATTGGATGGTAGCCTTGTCATTATGAAAGGTAGTTCGTTGTTGAGATCTTTTTACTCCATTGTATGGTAGCTTTGTCATTATGGAAGGTAGTTCGTTGTTGAGATTTTGTTACTCCAATGGATGGTAGACTTGTCATTATGGAAGGTAGTTCGTTGATGAGATTTTGTTACTCCAATGGATTGTAGCCTTGTCAATAAGGAAGGTAGTTCGTTGTTGAGATTTTGTTACTCCAATGGATGGTAGCCTTGTCATTATGGAAGGTAGTTTATTGTTGAGATTTTCTTACTCCAAGTGATGGTATCCTTGTCATCATAGATGGTAGTTTGTTGTTGAGATTTTATTAGTCTAATGGATGGTAGCCTTGTCATTTTGGAAGGTAGTTCGTTGTTGAGATTTTTTTACTCCATGGATGGTAGCCTTATCATTATGGAAGGTAGTTAGTTGTTGAGATTTTGTTACTCCAATTTAAGGTATCCTTGTCATTACGGAAGGTAGTTCTTTGTTGAGATTTTGTTTCTCATTTGGATGTTAACCTTGCCATTATGAAAGGTAGTTTGTTGTGGAGGTTTTGTTACTCCAATGGCTGGTAGCCTTGTCATTATGGAAGGTAGTTCATTCTTGAGATTTTGTTACTCCAATGGCTGGTAGCCTTGTCATTATGGAAGCTAGTTCATTATTGAGATTTTGTTTCTCCAATGGATGATAGCCTTGTCATTATGGAAGGTAGTTTATTTTTGAGATTTTGTTCCTTAAATGGATGGTAGCCTTGTCATTATGGAAGGTAGTTCATTGTTGAGATTTTGTTACTCCAATGGATGGTAGTCTTGTCATTATGGAAGGTAGTTCGTTGATGAAATTTTGTTACTCCAATGGATTGTAGCCTCGTCATTATGGAAGGTAGTTCGTTGTTGAGATTTGGATACTCCAATGGATGGTAGCCTTGTCATTATAAAAGGTAGTTCGTTATTGGGATTTTGTTACTCCAATGGATGGTAGCCTTGTTATTATGGAAGGTAGTTCATTTTTAAGATTTTGTTACTCCATTGGATGGTAGCCTTGTCATTATGAAAGGTAGTTCGTTGTTGAGATTTTTTACTCCATTGTATGGTAGCTTTGTCATTATGGAAGGTAGTTCGTTGTTGAAATTTTGTTACTCCAATGGATGGTAGACTTGTCATTGTGGAAGGTAGTTCGTTGATGAGATTTTGTTACTCCAATGGATTGTAGCCTTGTCAATATGGAAGGTAGTTCGTTGTTGAGATTTTGTTACTCCAATGGATGGTAGCCTTGTCATTATGGAAGGTAGTTTGTTGTTGAGATTTTTTTACTCCAATGGATGGTATCCTTGTCATCATAGATGGTAGTTTGTTATTGAGATTTTATTAGTCTAATGGATTGTAGCCTTGTCATTTTGGAAGGTAGTTCATTGTTGAGATTTTTTTACTCCATGGATGGTAGCCTTATCATTATAGAAGGTAGTTAGTTGTTGAGATTTTGTTACTCCAATTTATGGTATCCTTGTCATTACGGAAGGTAGTTCTTTGTTGAGATTTTGTTTCTCATTTGGATGTTAACCTTGCCATTATGAAAGGTAGGTCATTCTTGAGATTTTGTTACTCCAATGGCTAGTATAGTCTTGTCATTATGGAAAGTAGTTTGTTGTTGAGATTTTGTTACTCCAATGGATGGTAGCCTTGTCATTATGGAAGGTAGTTCATTGTTTAGATTTTGTTACTCCAATGGCTGGTAGCCTTGTCATTATGGAAGGTAGTTCATTGTTGAGATTTTGTTTCTCCAATGGATGATAGCCTTGTCATTATGGATGGTAGTTCATTTTTGAGATTTTGTTACTTAAATGGATGGTAGCCTTGTCATTATGGAAGGTAGTTTGTTGTTGAGATTTTTTTAATCCATTGTATGGTAGCTTTGTCAATATGGACGGTAGTTTGTTGTTACGATTTTGTTACTCCAATGGATGGTAGACTTATCATTGTGGAAGGTAGTTCGTTGTTGAGATTTTGTTACTCCAATGGATTGTAGCCTTGTCAATATGGAAGGTAGTTTGTTGTTTAGACTTTGTTACTCCAATGAATGGTAACCTTGTCATTATGGAAGGTAGTTCCTTGTTGTGATATTTTTACTCCAATGGATGGTATCCTTGTCATTATGGATGGTAGTTTGTTGTTGAGATTTTATTACTCCAATGGATGGAAGCCTTGTCATTTTGGAAGGTAGTTCGTTGTTGATATTTTTTTACTCCAATAGATTGTAGCCTTGTCAATATGGAAGGTATTTCGTTGTTGAAATTTTGTTACTCCAATGGATGGTAGCCTTGTTATTATGGAAGGTAGTTCATTTTTTAGATTTTGTTACTCCATTGGATGGTAGGCTTGTCATTATGAAAGGTAGTTCGTTGTTGAGATTTTTTTACTCCAATGTATGGTAGCTTTGTCATTATGGAAGGTAGTTCTTTGTTGAGATTTTGTTACTCCAATGCATGGTAGACTTGTCATTGTGGAATGTAGTTTATTGTTGAGATTTTGTTACTCCAATTGATGGTAGCCTTGTCATTATGGATGGTAGTTTGTTGTTGATATTTTATTACTCCAATGGATGATAGCCTTGTCATTATGGAAGGTAGTTCATTGTTGAGATTTTGTTACTCTAATGGCTGGTAGCCTTGTCATTATGTAAGGTAGTTCATTATTGAGATTTTGTTTCTCCAATGGATGTTATCCTTGTCATTATGGAAGGTAGTTCATTTTTGAGATTTTGTTACTTAAATGGATGGTAGCCTTGTCATTATGGAAGGCAGTTCATTGTTGAGATTTTGTTACTCCAATGGATGGTAGTCTTGTCATTATGGAAGGTAGTTCGTTGATGAAATTTAGTTACTCCGATGGATGGTAGCCTCTTCATTATGGAAGGTAGTTCGTTGTTGAGATTTGGTTACTCCAATGGATGGTAGCCTTGTCAGTATAAAAGGTAGTTCGTTATTGGAATTTAGTTACTCCAATGGATGGTAGCCTTGTCATTATGGAAGGTAGTTCGTTATTGGGATTTTGTTACTCCAATGGATGGTAGCCTTGTCATTATGGAAGGTAGTTCATTTTTGATATTTTGTTACTCCAACGGATGGTAGCCTTGTTATTATGAATGGTAGTTCGTTGTTGAAATTTTGTTAATCCAATGGATGGTAGCCTCGTCATTATGGAAGGTAGTTCATTGTTGAGATTTTGTTACTCCAATGGATGGTAGCCTTGTCATTATGGAAGGTAGTTCGTTATTGGGATTTTGTTACTCCAGTGGATGGTAGACTTGTCATTGTGGAAGGTAGTTCGTTGTTGATATTTTATTACTCCAATGGATTGTAGCCTTGTCAATATGGAAGGTAGTTTGTTGTTGAGATTTTTTTACTTTAATGGATGGTAGCTTTGTCATTTTGGAAGGTAGTTTGTTGTTGAGATTTTGTTTCTCCAATGGATGGTAGCCTTGTCATTATGGAAGGTATTTCATTATTGAGATTTTGTTTCTCCAATGGATGATAGCCTTGTCATTATGGAAGGTAGTTCATTTTTGAGATTTTGTTATACCAATGGATGGTAGCCTTGTCATTATGGAAGGTAGTTCATTGTTGAGATTTTGTTACTCCAATGGATGGTAGTCTTATCACTATGGAAGGTAGTTCGTTGTTGAGATTTTGTTACTCCAATGGATGGTAGCCTCGTCATTATGGAAGGTAGTTCGTTGTTGAGATTTGGTTACTCCAATGGATGGTAGCCTTGTCATTATAAAAGGTAGTTCGTTATTGGGATTTTGTTACTGCAATGGATGGTAGCCTTGTTATTATGGAAGGTAGTTCATTTTTGAGCTTTGTTACTCTATTGGATGGTAGCCTTGTCATTATGAAAGGTAGTTCATTGTTGAGATTTTTTTACTCCATTGTATGGTAGCTTTGTCATTATGGAAGGTAATTTGTTGTTGAGATTTTGTTACTCCAATGGATGGTAGACTTATCATTGTAGAAGGTAGTTCGTTGCTGAGATTTTGTTACTCCAATGGATTGTAGCCTTGTCAATATGGAAGGTAGTTCGTTGTTGAGATTTTGTTACTCCAATGGATGGTGGCCTTGTCATTATGGAAGGTAGTTTGTTGTTGAGATTTTTTTACTCCAATGGATGGTATCCTTGTCATCATAGATGGTAGTTTTTTGTTGAGATTTTATTAGTCTAATGGATGGTAGCCTTGTCATTTTGGAAGGTAGTTCGTAATTGAGATTTTTTTACTCCATGGATTGTAGCCTTATCATTATGGAAGGTAGTTCGTTGTTGAGATTTTGTTACTCCAATTTATGGTATCCTTGTCATGACGGAAGGTAGTTCATTGTTGAGCTTTTGTTTCTCATTTGAATGTTAACCTTGCCATTATCGAAGGTAGTTTGTTGTGGAGGTTTTGTTACTCCAATGGCTGGTAGCCTTCTCATTATGGAAGGTAGGTCATTCTTGAGATTTTGTTACTCCGATGGATAGTATAGTCTTGTCATTATGGAAAGTAGTTTTTTGTTGAGATTTTGTTACTCCAATGGATGGTAGCCTTGTCATTATGGAAGGTAGTTCATTGTTTAGATTTTGTTACTCCCATGGCTGGTAGCCTTGTCATTATGGAAGGTAGTTCATTGTTGAGATTTTGTTTCTCCAATGGATGATAGCCTTGTCATTATGGAAGGTAGTTCATTTTTGAGATTTTGTTACTTAAATGGATGGTAGCCTTGTCATTATGGAAGGTAGTTCGTTGTTGAGATTTTTTTACTCCATTGTATGGTAGCTTTGTCATTATGGAAGGTAGTTTGTTATTGAGATTTTGTTACTCCAATGGATTGTAGACTTATCATTGTGGAAGGTAGTTCGTTGTTGAGATTTTGTTACTCCAATGGATTGTAGCCTTGTCAATAAGGAAGGTAGTTCGTTGTTGAGATTTTGTTACTCCAATGGAAGGTAACCTTGTCATTATGAAAGGTAGTTCGTTGTTGAGATTTTTTTACTCCAATGGATGGTGTCCTTGTCATTATGGATGGTAGTTTGTTTTTGAGATTTTATTACTCCAATGGATGGAAGCCTTGTCATTTTGGAAGGTAGTTCGTTGTTGAGATTTTTTTACTCCAATAGATTGTAGCCTTGTCAATATGGAAGGTATTTCGTTGTTGAGATTTTGTTACTCCAGTGGATGGTAGACTTGTCATTGTGGAAGGTAGTTCGTTGTTGATATTTTGTTATTCCAATGGATTGTAGCCTTGTCAATATGGAAGGTATTTTGTTGTTGAGATTTTTTTACTTTAATGGATCGTAGCGTTGTCATTTTGGAAGGTAGTTTGTTGTTGAGATTTTGTTTCTCCAATGGATGGTAGCCTTGTCATTATGGAAGGTAGTTCATTATTGAGATTTTGTTTCTCCAATGGATGATAGCCTTGTCATTATGGAAGGTAGTTCATTTTTGAGATTTTGTTATACCAATGGATGGTAGCCTTGTCATTATGGAAGGTAGTTCATTGTGGAGATTTTGTTACTCCAATGGATGGTAGTCTTATCACTATGGAAGGTAGTTCATTGTTGAGATTTTGTTACTCCAATGGATGGTAGCCTCGTCATTATGGAAGGTAGTTCGTTGTTGAGATTTGGTTACTCCAATGGATGGTAGCCTTGTCATTATAAAAGGTAGTTCATTATTGGGATTTTGTTACTCCAATGGATGGTAGCCTTGTTATTATGGAAGGTAGTTCATTTTTGAGCTTTGTTACTCTATTGGATGGTAGCCTTGTCATTATGAAAGGTAGTTCATTGTTGAGATTTTTTTACTCCATTGTATGCTAGCTTTGTCATTATGGAAGGTAATTTGTTGTTGAGATTTTGTTACTCCAATGGATGGTAGACTTATCATTGTGGAAGGTAGTTCGTTGCTGAGATTTTGTTACTCCAATGGATTGTAGCCTTGTCAATATGGAAGGTAGTTCGTTGTTGAGATTTTGTTACTCCAATGGATGGTGGCCTTGTCATTATGGAAGGTAGTTTGTTGTTGAGATTTTTTTACTCCAATGGATGGTATCCTTGTTATCATAGATGGTAGTTTTTTGTTGAGATTTTATTAGTCTAATGGATGGTAGCCTTGTCATTTTGGAAGGTAGTTCGTTGTTGAGATTTTTTTATTCCATGGATTGTAGCCTTATCATTATGGAAGGTAGTTCGTTGTTGAGATTTTGTTACTCCAATTTATGGTATCCTTGTCATGACGGAAGGTAGTTCATTGTTGAGATTTTGTTTCTCATTTGGATGTTAACCTTGTCATTATCGAAGGTAGTTTGTTGTGGAGGTTTTGTTACTCCAATGGCTGGTAGCCTTCTCATTATGGAAGGTAGGTCATTCTTGAGATTTTGTTACTCCAATGTATGGTAGCTTTGTTATTATGGAAGGTAGTTCGTTGTTGAGATTTTGTGACTCCAATGGATGGTAGACTTGTCATTGTGGAATGTAGTTTGTTGTTTAGATTTTGTTACTCCAATTGATGGTAGCCTTGTCATTATGGAAGGTAGTTTGTTGTTGAGATTTTATTACTCCAATGGATCGTAGCCTTGTTATTATGGAAGGTAATTCATTGTAGAGATTTTGTTACTACAATGGCTGGTAGCCTTGTCATTATGGAAGGTAGTTCATTATTGAGATTTTGTTTCTCCAATGGATGATAGCCTCGTCATTATGGAAGGTAGTTCATTTTTGAGATTTTGTTACTTAAATGGATGGTAGCCTTGTCATTATGGAAGGTAGTTCATTGTTGAGATTTTGTTACTCCAATGGATGGTAGTCTTGTCATTATGGAAGGTAGTTCGTTGATGAAATTTAGTTACTCCAATGGATGGTAGCCTCGTCATTATGGAAGGTAGTTCTTTGTTGAGATTTGGTTACTCCAATGGATGGTAGCATTGTCATTATAAAAGGTAGTTCGTTATTGGAATTTTGTTACTCCAATGGATGGTAGCCTTGTCATTATGGAAGGTAGTTCGTTATTGGGATTTTGTTACTCCAATGGATGGTAGCCTTGTCATTATGGAAGGTAGTTCATTGTTGAGATTTTGTTACTCCAACGGATGCTAGTCTTGTCATTATGAAAGGTATTTGTTGTTGAAATTTTGTTACTCCAATGCATGGTAACCTCGTCATTATGGAAGGTAGTTCATTGTTGAGATTTTGTTACTCCATTGGATGGTAGCCTTGTCATTATGGAAGGTAGTTTGTTATTGGGATTTTGTTACCCCAGTGGATGGTAGACTTGTCATTGTGGAAGGTAGTTCGTTGTTGATATTTTGTTACTCCAATGGATTGTAGCCTTGTCAATATGGAAGGTAGTTTGTTGTTGAGATTTTTTTGCTTTAATCGATGGTAGCGTTGTCATTTTGGAAGGTAGTTTATTGTTGAGATTTTGTTTCTCCAATGGATGGTAGCCTTTTCATTATGGAAGGTAGTTCATTATTGAGATTTTGTTTCTCCAATGGATGATAGCCTTGTCATTATGGAAGGTAGTTCATTTTTGAGATTTTGTTACTCCAATGGATGGTAGTCTTGTCACTATGGAAGGTAGTTCATTGTTGAAATTTTGTTACTCCAATGGATGGTAGCCTCGTCATTATGGAAGGTAGTTCATTGTTGAGATTTGGTTACTCCAATGGATGGTAGCCTTGTCATTATAAAAGGTAGTTCGTTAATGGGATTTTGTTACTCCAATGGATGGTAGCCTTGTTATTATGGAATGTAGTTCATTTTTGAGATTTTGTTACTCCATTGGATGGTAGCCTTGTCATTATGAAAGGTAGTTCGTTGTTGAGATTTTTTTACTCCATTGTATGGTAGCTTTGTCATTATGGAAGGTAATTTGTTGTTGAGATTTTGTTACTCCAATGGATGGTAGACTTATCATTGTGGAAGGTAGTTTGTTGTTGAGATTTTGTTACTGCAATGGATTGTAGCCTTGTCAATATGGAAGGTAGTTCGTTGTTGAGATTTTGTTACTCCAATGGATGGTAGACTTGTCATCGTGGAACATAGTTTGTTGTTGAGATTTTGTTACTCCAATTGATGGTAGCCTTGTCATTATGGATGGTAGTTTGTTGTTGAGATTTTATTACTCCAATGGATGGTAGCCTTGTCATTATGGAAGGTAGTTCATTGTTCAGATTTTGGTTACTCCAATGGATGATAGCCTTGTCATTATGGAAGGTAGTTCATTTTTGAGATTTTGTTACTTAAATGGATGGTAGCCTTGTCATTATGGAAGGTAGTTCGTTGTTTAGATTTTTTTACTTCATTGTATGGTAGCTTTGTCATTATGGAAGGTAGTTTGTTGTTGAGATTTTCTTACTCTAATGGATGGTAGACTTATCATTGTGGAAGGTAGTTCATTGTTGAGATTTTGTTACTCCAATGGATGGTAACCTTGTCATTATGGAAGGTAGTTCGTTGTTGATATTTTTTTACTCAAATGGATGGTATCCTTGTCATTATGGATGGTAGTTTGTTGTTGAGATTTTATTACTCCAATGGATGGTAGGCTTGTCATTATGAAAGGTAGTTCGTAGTTGAGATTTTTTTACTCCAATGTATGGTAGCTTTGTCATTATGGAAAGTAGTTCGTTGTTGAGATTTTGTTACTCCAATGGATGGTAGACTTGTCATTGTGGAATGTAGTTTGTTGTTGAGATTTTGTTACTCCAATTATGGTAGCCTTGTCATTATGGGTGGTAGTTTGTTGTTGAGATTATATTACTCCAATGGATGGTAGCCTTGTCATTATGGAAGGTAGTTCATTGTTGAGATTTTGTTACACCAATGCCTGGTAGCCTTGTCATTATGGAAGGTAGTTCACTATTGAGATTTTTTTTCTCCAATGGATGATAGCCTTGTCATTATGGAAGGTAGTTCATTTTTGAGATTTTGTTACTTAAATGGATGGTAGCCTTGTCATTATGGAAGGTAGTTCATTGTTGATATTTTGTTACTCCAATGGATGGTAGTCTTGTCATTATGGAAGGTAGTTCGTTGATGAAATTTAGTTACTCCAATGGATGGTAGCCTCGTCATTATGGAAGGTAGTTCGTTGTTGAGATTTGGTTACTCCAATGGATGGTAGCCTTGTCATTATAAAAGGTAGTTCGTTATTGGGATTTTGTTACTCCAATGGATGGTAACCTTCTTATTATGGAAGGTAGTTCATTTTTGAGATTTTGTTACTCCATTGGATGGTAGCCTTGTCATTATGAAAGGTAGTTCATTGTTGAGATTTTTTTACTCCATTGTATGGTAGCTTTGTCATTATGGAAGGTAATTTGTTGTTGAGATTTTGTTACTCCAATGGATGGTAGACTTATCATTGTGGAAGGTAGTTCGTTGCTGAGATTTTGTTACTCCAATGGATTGTAGCCTTGTCAATATGGAAGGTAGTTCGTTGTTGAGATTTTGTTACTCCAATGGATGGTAGCCTTGTCATTATGGAAGGTAGTTTGTTGTTGAGATTTTTTTACTCCAATGGATGGTATCCTTGTCATCATAGATGGTAGTTTTTTGTTGAGATTTTATTAGTCTAATGGATGGTAGCCTTGTCATTTTGGAAGGTAGTTCGTTGTTGAGATTTTTTTACTCCATGGATTGTAGCCTTATCATTATGGAAGGTAGTTCGTTGTTGAGATTTTGTTACTCCAATTTATGGTATCTTTGTCATGACGTAAGGTAGTTCATTGTTGATATTTTGTTTCTCATTTGGATGTTAACCTTGCCATTATGGAAGGTAGTTTGTTGTGGAGGTTTTGTTACTCCAATGGCTGGTAGCCTTGTAATTATGGAAGGTAGTTCATTCTTGAGATTTTGTTACTCCAATGGCTAGTATAGTCTTGTCATTATGGAAAGTAGTTTTTTGTTGAGATTTTGTTACTCCAATGGATGGTAACCTTGTCATTATGGAAGGTAGTTCGTTGTTGATATTTTTTTACTCAAATGGATGGTATCCTTGTCATTATGGATGGTAGTTTGTTGTTGAGATTTTATTACTCCAATGGATGGTAGGCTTGTCATTATGAAAGGTAGTTCGTAGTTGAGATTTTTTTACTCCAATGTATGGTAGCTTTGTCATTATGGAAGGTAGTTCGTTGTTGAGATTTTGTTACTCCAATGGATGGTAGACTTGTCATTGTGGAATGTAGTTTGTTGTTGAGATTTTGTTACTCCAATTATGGTAGCCTTGTCATTATGGGTGGTAGTTTGTTGTTGAGATTATATTACTCCAATGGATGGTAGCCTTGTCATTATGGAAGGTAGTTCATTGTTGAGATTTTGTTACTCCAATGCCTGGTAGCCTTGTCATTATGGAAGGTAGTTCATTATTGAGATTTTGTTTCTCCAATGGATGATAGCCTTGTCATTATGGAAGGTAGTTCATTTTTGAGATTTTGTTACTTAAATGGATGGTAGCCTTGTCATTATGGAAGGTAGTTCATTGTTGATATTTTGTTACTCCAATGGATGGTAGTCTTGTCATTATGGAAGGTAGTTCGTTGATGAAATTTAGTTACTCCAATGGATGGTAGCCTCGTCATTATGGAAGGTAGTTCGTTGTTGAGATTTGGTTACTCCAATGGATGGTAGCCTTGTCATTATAAAAGGTAGTTCGTTATTGGGATTTTGTTACTCCAATGGATGGTAACCTTCTTATTATGGAAGGTAGTTCATTTTTGAGATTTTGTTACTCCATTGGATGGTAGCCTTGTCATTATGAAAGGTAGTTCATTGTTGAGATTTTTTTACTCCATTGTATGGTAGCTTTGTCATTATGGAAGGTAATTTGTTGTTGAGATTTTGTTACTCCAATGGATGGTAGACTTATCATTGTGGAAGGTAGTTCGTTGCTGAGATTTTGTTACTCCAATGGATTGTAGCCTTGTCAATATGGAAGGTAGTTCGTTGTTGAGATTTTGTTACTCCAATGGATGGTAGCCTTGTCATTATGGAAGGTAGTTTGTTGTTGAGATTTTTTTACTCCAATGGATGGTATCCTTGTCATCATAGATGGTAGTTTTTTGTTGAGATTTTATTAGTCTAATGGATGGTAGCCTTGTCATTTTGGAAGGTAGTTCGTTGTTGAGATTTTTTTACTCCATGGATTGTAGCCTTATCATTATGGAAGGTAGTTCGTTGTTGAGATTTTGTTACTCCGATTTATGGTATCTTTGTCATGACGTAAGGTAGTTCATTGTTAATATTTTGTTTCTCATTTGGGTGTTAACCTTGCCATTATGGAAGGTAGTTTGTTGTGGAGGTTTTGTTACTCCAATGGCTGGTAGCCTTGTCATTATGGAAGGTAGTTCATTCTTGAGATTTTGTTACTCCAATGGCTAGTATAGTCTTGTCATTATGGAAAGTAGTTTTTTGTTGAGATTTTGTTACTCCAATGGATGGTAGCCTTGTCATTATGGAAGGTAGTTCATTGTTTAGATTTTGTTACTCCAATGGCTGGTAGCCTTGTCATTATGGAAGGTAGTTCATTGTTGAGATTTTGTTTCTCCAATGGTTGATAGCCTTGTCATTATGGAAGGTAGTTCATTTTTGAGATTTTGTTACTTAAATGGATGGTAGCCTTGTCATTATGGAAGGTAGTTCGTTGTTGAGATTTTTTTACTCCATTGTATGGTAGCTTTGTCATTATGGAAGGTAGTTTGTTATTGAGATTTTGTTACTCCAATGGACTGTAGACTTATCATTGTGGAAGGTAGTTCGTTGTTGAGATTTTGTTACTCCAATGGATTGTAGCCTTGTCAATAAGGAAGGTAGTTCGTTGTTGAGATTTTGTTACTCCAATGGAAGGTAACCTTGTCATTATGAAAGGAAGTTCGTTGTTGAGATTTTTTTACTCCAATGGATGGTGTCCTTGTCATTATGGATGGTAGTTTGTTTTTGAGATTTTATTACTCCAATGGATGGAAGCCTTGTCATTTTGGAAGGTAGTTCGTTGTTGTGATTTTTTTACTCCAATAGATTGTAGCCTTGTCAATATGGAAGGTATTTCGTTGTTGAGATTTTATTACTCCAGTGGATGGTAGACTTGTCATTGTGGAAGGTAGTTCGTTGTTGATATTTAGTTATTCCAATGGATTGTAGCCTTGTCAAAATGGAAGGTATTTTGTTGTTGAGATTTTTTTACTTTAATGGATCGTAGCGTTGTCATTTTGGAAGGTAGTTTGTTGTTGAGATTTTGTTTCTCCAATGGATGGTAGCCTTGTCATTATGGAAGGTAGTTCATTATTGAGATTTTGTTTCTCCAATGGATGATAGCCTTGTCATTATGGAAGGTAGTTTATTTTTGAGATTTTGTTATACCAATGGATGGTAGCCTTGTCATTATGGAAGGTTGTTCATTGTTGAGATTTTGTTACTCCAATGGATGGTAGTCTTATCACTATGGAAGGTAGTTCGTTGTTGAAATTTAGTTACTCCAATGGATGGTAGCCTCGTCATTATGGAAGGTAGTTCGTTGTTGAGATTTGCTTACTCCAATGGATGGTAGCCTTGTCATTATAAAAGGTAGTTCTTTATTGGGATTTTGTTACTCCAATGGACGGTAGCCTTGTTATTATGGGAGGTAGTTCATTTTTGAGATTTTGTTACTCCATTGGATGGTAGCCTTGTCATTATGAAATTTAGTTCATTGTTGAGATTTTTTTACTCCATTGTATGGTAGCTTTGTCATTATGGAAGGTAATTTGTTGTTGAGATTTTGTTACTCCAATGGATGGTAGACTTATCATTGTGGAAGGTAGTTCGGTGTCTGAGATTTTGTTACTCCAATGGATTGTAGCCTTGTCAATATGGAAGGTAGTTCGTTGTTGAGATTTTATTACTCCAATGGATGGTAGCCTTGTCATTATGGAAGGTAGTTCGTTGTTGAGATTTTTTTACTCCAATGGATGGTGTCCTTGTCATTATGGATGGTAGTTTGTTGTTGAGATTTTATTACTCCAATGGATGGAAGCCTTATCATTTTTGAAGGTAGTTCGTTGTTGAGATTTTTTTACTCCAATAGATTGTAGCCTTGTCAATATGGAAGGTATTTCGTTGTTGAGATTTTGTTACTCCAATGGATGGTAGCCTTGTTATTATGGAAGGTAGTTCATTTTTTAGATTTTGTTACTCCATTGGATGGTAGGCTTGTCATTATGAAAGGTAGTTCGTTGTTGATATTTTTTTACTCCAATGTATGGTAGCTTTGTCATTATGGAAGGTAGTTCGTTGTTGAGATTTTGTGACTCCAATGGATGGTAGACTTGTCATTGTGGAATGTAGTTTGTTGTTTAGATTTTGTTACTCCAATTGATGGTAGCCTTGTCATTATGGAAGGTAGTTTGTTGTTGAGATTTTATTACTCCAATGGATGGTAGCCTTGTCATTATGGAAGGTAATTCATTGTAGAGATTTTGTTACTACAATGGCTGGTAGCCTTGTCATTATGGAAGGTAGTTCATTATTGAGATTTTGTTTCTCCAATGGATGATAGCCTCGTCATTATGGAAGGTAGTTCATTTTTGAGATTTTGTTACTCCAATGGATGGTAGTCTTGTCATTATGGAAGGTGGTTCGTTGATGAAATTTAGTTACTCCAATGGATGGTAGCCTCGTCATTATGGAAGGTAGTTCTTTGTTGAGATTTGGTTACTCCAATGGATGGTAGCATTGTCATTATAAAAGGTAGTTCATTATTGGAATTTTGTTACTCCAATGGATGGTAGCCTTGTCATTATGGAAGGTAGTTCGTTATTGGGATTTTGTTACTCCAATGGATGGTAGCCTTGTCATTATGGAAGGTAGTTCATTGTTGAGATTTTGTTACTCCAACGGATGCTAGTCTTGTCATTATGAAAGGTATTTGTTGTTGAAATTTTGTTACTCCAATGCATGGTAGCGTCGTCATTATGGAAGGTAGTTCATTGTTGAGATTTTGTTAGTCCAATGGATGGTAGCCTTGTCATTATGGAAGGTAGTTCGTTATTGGGATTTTGTTACCCCAGTGGATGGTAGACTTGTCATTGTGGAAGGTAGTTCGTTGTTGATATTTTGTTACTCCAATGGATTGTAGCCTTGTCAATATGGAAGGTAGTTTGTTGTTGAGATTTTTTTACTTTAATCGATGGTAGCGTTGTCATTTTGGAAGGTAGTTTATTGTTGAGATTTTGTTTCTCCAATGGATGGTAGCCTTTTCATTATGGAAGGTAGTTCATTATTGAGATTTTGTTTCTCCAATGGATGATAGCCTTGTCATTATGGAAGGTAGTTCATTTTTGAGATTTTGTTACTCCAATGGATGGTAGTCTTGTCACTATGGAAGGTAGTTCATTGTTGAAATTTTGTTACTCCAATGGATGGTAGCCTCGTCATTATGGAAGGTAGTTCGTTGTTGAGATTTGGTTACTCCAATGGATGGTAGCCTTGTCATTATAAAAGGTAGTTCGTTAATGGGATTTTGTTACTCCAATGGATGGTAGCCTTGTTATTATGGAATGTAGTTCATTTTTGAGATTTTGTTGCTCCATTGGATGGTAGCCTTGTCATTATGAAAGGTAGTTCGTTGTTGAGATTTTTTTACTCCATTGTATGGTAGCTTTGTCATTATGGAAGGTAATTTGTTGTTGAGATTTTGTTACTCCAATGGATGGTAGACTTATCATTGTGGAAGGTAGTTTGTTGTTGAGATTTTGTTACTGCAATGGATTGTAGCCTTGTCAATATGGAAGGTAGTTCGTTGTTGAGATTTTGTTTCTCCAATGGATGGTAGCCTTGTCATTATGGAAGGTAGTTCGTTGTTGTGATTTTTTTACTCCAATGGATGGTATCCTTGTCATTATGGATGGTAGTTTGTTGTTGAGATTTCATTACTCCAATGGATGGAAGCCTTGTCATTTTGGAAGGTAGTTTGTTGTTGAGATTTTTTTACTCCAATAGATTGTAGCCTTGTCAATATGGAAGTTATTTCGTTATTGAGATTTTGTTACTCCAATGGATGGTAGCCTTGTTATTATGGAAGGTAGTTCATTTTTTAGATTTTGTTACTCCATTAGATGGTAGGCTTGTCATTATGAAAGGTAGTTCGTTGTTTAGATTTTTTTACTCCAATGTATGGTAGCTTTGTCATTATGGAAGGTAGTTCATTGTTGAGATTTTGTTACTCCAATGGATGATAGACTTGTCATTGTGGAACGTAGTTTGTTGTTGAGATTTTGTTACTCCAATTGATGGTAGCCTTGTCATTATGGATGGTAGTTTGTTGTTGAGATTTTATTACTCCAATGGATGGTAGCCTTGTCATTATGGAAGGTAGTTCATTGTTGAGATTTTGGTTACTCCAATGGATGATAGCCTTGTCATTATGGAAGGTAGTTCATTTTTGAGATTTTGTTACTTAAATGGATGGTAGCCTTGTCATTATGGAAGGTAGTTCGTTGTTTAGATTTTTTTACTCCATTGTATGGTAGCTTTGTCATTATGGAAGGTAGTTTGTTGTTGAGATTTTCTTACTCTAATGGATGGTAGACTTATCATTGTGGAAGGTAGTTCGTTGTTGAGATTTTGTTACTCCAATGGATTGTAGCCTAGTCAATATGGAAGGTAGTTTGTTGTTGAGATTCTGTTACTCCAATGGATGGTAACCTTGTCATTATGGAAGGTAGTCCGTTGTTGAGATTTTTTTACTCAAATGGATGGTATCCTTGTCATTATGGATGGTAGTTTGTTGTTGAGATTTTATTACTCCAATGGATGGTAGGCTTGTCATTATGAAAGGTAGTTCGTAGTTGAGATTTTTTTACTCCAATGTATGGTAGCTTTGTCATTATGGAAGGTAGTTCGTTGTTGAGATTTTGTTACTCCAATGGATGGTAGACTTGTCATTGTGGAATGTAGTTTGTTGTTGAGATTTTGTTACTCCAATTATGGTAGCCTTGTCATTATGGGTGGTAGTTTGTTGTTGAGATTATATTACTCCAATGGATGGTAGCTCTGTCATTATGGAAGGTATTTCATTGTTGAGATTTAGTTACTCCAATGCTTGGTAGCCTTGTCATTATGGAAGGTAGTTCATTATTGAGATTTTGTTTCTCCAATGGATGATAGCCTTGTCATTATGGAAGGTAGTTCATTTTTGAGATTTTGTTACTTAAATGGATGGTAGCCTTGTCATTATGGAAGGTAGTTCATTATTGATATTTTGTTACTCCAATGGATGGTAGTCTTGTCATTATGGAAGGTAGTTCGTTGATGAAATTTAGTTACTCCAATGGATGGTAGCCTCGTCATTATGGAAGGTAGTTCGTTGTTGAGATTTGGTTACTCCAATGGATGGTAGCCTTGTCATTATAAAAGGTAGTTCGTTATTGGAACTTTGTTACTCCAATGGATGGTAGCCTTGTCATTATGGAAGGTAGTTCGTTATTGGGATTTTGTTACTCCAATGGATGGTAGCCTTGTCATTATGGAAGGTAGTTCATTTTTGATATTTTGTTACTCCAACGGATGGTAGCCTTGTCATTATGAAAGGTAGTTCGTTGTTGAAATTTTGTTACTCCAATGGATGGTAGCCTCGTCATTATGGAAGGTAGTTCATTGTGGAGATTTTGTTACTCCAATGGATGGTAGCCTCGTCATTATGGAAGGTAGTTCGTTGTTGAGATTTGGTTACTCCAATGGATGGTAGCCTTGTCATTATAAAAGGTAGTTCGTTGTTGTGATTTTTTTACTCCAATAGATTGTAGCCTTGGAAATATGGAAGGTATTTCGTTGTTGAGATTTTGTTACTCCAGTGGATGGTAGATTTGTCATTGTGGAAGGTAGTTCGTTGTTGATATTTTGTTATTCCAATGGATTGTAGCCTTGTCAAAATGGAAGGTATTTTGTTGTTGAGATTTTTTTACTTTAATGGATCGTAGCGTTGTCATTTTGGAAGGTAGTTTGTTGTTGAGATTTTGTTTCTCCAATGGATGGTAGCCTTGTCATTATGGAAGGTAGTTCATTATTGAGATTTTGTTTCTCCAATGGATGATAGCCTTGTCATTATGGAAGGTAGTTTATTTTTGAGATTTTGTTATACCAATGGATGGTAGCCTTGTCATTATGGAAGGTAGTTCATTGTTGAGATTTTGTTACTCCAATGGATGGTAGTCTTATCACTATGGAAGGTAGTTCGTTGTTGAAATTTAGTTACTCCAATGGATGGTAGCCTCGTCATTATGGAAGGTAGTTCGTTGTTGAGATTTGCTTACTCCAATGGATCGTAGCCTTGTCATTATAAAAGGTAGTTCGTTATTGGGATTTTGTTACTCCAATGGACGGTAGCCTTGTTATTATGGAAGGTAGTTCATTTTTGAGATTTTGTTACTCCATTGGATGGTAGCCTTGTCATTATGAAATTTAGTTCATTGTTGAGATATTTTTACTCCATTTTATGGTAGCTTTGTCATTATGGAAGGTAATTTGTTGTTGAGATTTTGTTACTCCAATGGATGGTAGACTTATCATTGTGGAAGGTAGTTCGGTGTCTGAGATTTTGTTACTCCAATGGATTGTAGCCTTGTCAATATTGAAGGTAGTTCGTTGTTGAGATTTTATTACTCCAATGGATGGTAGCCTTGTCATTATGGAAGGTAGTTCGTTGTTGAGATTTTTTTACTCCAATGGATGGTGTCCTTGTCATTATGGATGGTAGTTTGTTGTTGAGATTTTATTACTCCAATGGATGGAAGCCTTATCATTTTTGAAGGTAGTTCGTTGTTGAGATTTTTTTACTCCAATAGATTGTAGCCTTGTCAATATGGAAGGTATTTCGTTGTTGAGATTTTGTTACTCCAATGGATGGTAGCCTTGTTATTATGGAAGGTAGTTCATTTTTTAGATTTTGTTACTCCATTGGATGGTAGGCTTGTCATTATGAAAGGTAGTTCGTTGTTGATATTTTTTTAATCCAATGTATGGTAGCTTTGTCATTATGGAAGGTAGTTCGTTGTTGAGATTTTGTGACTCCAATGGATGGTAGACTTGTCATTGTGGAATGTAGTTTGTTGTTTAGATTTTGTTACTCCAATTGATGGTAGCCTTGTCATTATGGAAGGTAGTTTGTTGTTGAGATTTTATTACTCCAATTGATGGTAGCCTTGTCATTATGGAAGGTAATTCATTGTAGAGATTTTGTTACTACAATGGCTGGTAGCCTTGTCATTATGGAAGGTAGTTCATTATTGAGATTTTGTTTCTCCAATGGATGATAGCCTCGTCATTATGGAAGGTAGTTCATTTTTGAGATTTTGTTACTCCAATGGATGGTAGTCTTGTCATTATGGAAGGTAGTTCGTTGATGAAATTTAGTTACTCCAATGGATGGTAGCCTCGTCATTATGGAAGGTAGTTCTTTGTTGAGATTTGGTTACTCCAATGGATGGTAGCATTGTCATTATAAAAGGTAGTTCGTTATTGGAATTTTGTTACTCTAATGGATGGTAGCCTTGTCATTATGGAAGGTAGTTCGTTATTGGGATTTTGTTACTCCAATGGATGGTAGCCTTGTCATTATAGAAGGTAGTTCATTGTTGAGATTTTGTTACTCCAACGGATGCTAGTCTTGTCATTATGAAAGGTATTTGTTGTTGAAACTTTGTTACTCCAATGCATGGTAGCCTCGTCATTATGGAAGGTAGTTCATTGTTGAGATTTTGTTAGTCCAATGGATGGTAGCCTTGTCATTATGGAAGGTAGTTCGTTATTGGGATTTTGTTACCCCAGTGGATGGTAGACTTGTCATTGTGGAAGGTAGTTCGTTGTTGATATTTTGTTACTCCAATGGATTGTAGATTTGTCAATATGGAAGGTAGTTTGTTGTTGAGATTTTTTTACTTTAATCGATGGTAGCGTTGTCATTTTGGAAGGTAGTTTATTGTTGAGATTTTGTTTCTCCAATGGATGGTAGCCTTTTCATTATGGAAGGTAGTTCATTATTGAGATTTTGTTTCTCCAATGGATGATAGCCTTGTCATTATGGAAGGTAGTTCATTTTTGAGATTTTGTTACTCCAATGGATGGTAGTCTTGTCACTATGGAAGGTAGTTCATTGTTGAAATTTTGTTACTCCAATGGATGGTAGCCTCGTCATTATGGAAGGTAGTTCGTTGTTGAGATTTGGTTACTCCAATGGATGGTAGCCTTGTCATTATAAAAGGTAGTTCGTTAATGGGATTTTGTTACTCCAATGGATGGTAGCCTTGTTATTATGGAATGTAGTTCATTTTTGAGATTTTGTTGCTCCATTGGATGGTAGCCTTGTCATTATGAAAGGTAGTTCGTTGTTGAGATTTTTTTACTCCATTGTATGGTAGCTTTGTCATTATGGAAGGTAATTTGTTGTTGAGATTTTGTTACTCCAATGGATGGTAGACTTATCATTGTGGAAGGTAGTTTGTTGTTGAGATTTTGTTACTGCAATGGATTATAGCCTTGTCAATATGGAAGGTAGTTCGTTGTTGATATTTTGTTTCTCCAATGGATGGTAGCCTTGTCATTATGGAAGGTAGTTCGTTGTTGTGATTTTTTTACTCCAATGGATGGTACCCTTGTCATTATGGATGGTAGTTTGTTGTTGAGATTTCATTACTCCAATGGATGGAAGCCTTGTCATTTTGGAAGGTAGTTCGTTGTTGAGATTTTTTTACTCCAATAGATTGTAGCCTTGTCAATATGGAAGTTATTTCGTTATTGAGATTTTGTTACTCCAATGGATGGTAGCCTTGTTATTATGGAAGGTAGTTCATTTTTTAGATTTTGTTACTCCATTAGATGGTAGGCTTGTCATTATGAAAGGTAGTTCGTTGTTGAGATTTTTTTACTCCAATGTATGGTAGCTTTGTCATTATGGAAGGTAGTTCATTGTTGAGATTTTGTTACTCCAATGGATGATAGACTTGTCATTGTGGAACGTAGTTTGTTGTTGAGATTTTGTTACTCCAATTGATGGTAGCCTTGTCATTATGGATGGTAGTTTGTTGTTGAGATTTTATTACTCCAATGGATGGTAGCCTTGTCATTATGGAAGGTAGTTCATTGTTGAGATTTTGGTTACTCCAATGGATGATAGCCTTGTCATTATGGAAGGTAGTTCATTTTTGAGATTTTGTTACTTAAATGGATGGTAGCCTTGTCATTATGGAAGGTAGTTCGTTGTTTAGATTTTTTTACTCCATTGTATGGTAGCTTTGTCATTATGGAAGGTAGTTTGTTGTTGAGATTTTCTTACTCTAATGGATGGTAGACTTATCATTGTGGAAGGTAGTTCGTTGTTGAGATTTTGTTACTCCAATGGATTGTAGCCTTGTCAATATGGAAGGTAGTTCGTTGTTGAGATTCTGTTACTCCAATGGATGGTAACCTTGTCATTATGGAAGGTAGTCCGTTGTTGAGATTTTTTTACTCAAATGGATGGTATCCTTGTCATTATGGATGGTAGTTTGTTGTTGAGATTTTATTACTCCAATGGATGGTAGGCTTGTCATTATGAAAGGTAGTTCGTAGTTGAGATTTTTTTACTCCAATGTATGGTAGCTTTGTCATTATGGAAGGTAGTTCGTTGTTGAGATTTTGTTACTCCAATGGATGGTAGACTTGTCATTGTGGAATGTAGTTTGTTGTTGAGATTTTGTTACTCCAATTATGGTAGCCTTGTCATTATGGGTGGTAGTTTGTTGTTGAGATTATATTACTCCAATGGATGGTAGCCTTGTCATTATGGAAGGTAGTTCATTGTTGAGATTTAGTTACTCCAATGCTTGGTAGCCTTGTCATTATGGAAGGTAGTTCATTATTGAGATTTTGTTTCTCCAATGGATGATAGCCTTGTCATTATGGAAGGTAGTTCATTTTTGAGATTTTGTTACTTAAATGGATGGTAGCCTTGTCATTATGGAAGGTAGTTCATTGTTGATATTTTGTTACTCCAATGGATGGTAGTCTTGTCATTATGGAAGGTAGTTCGTTGATGAAATTTAGTTACTCCAATGGATGGTAGCCTCGTCATTATGGAAGGTAGTTCGTTGTTGAGATTTGGTTACTCCAATGGATGGTAGCCTTGTCATTATAAAAGGTAGTTCGTTATTGGAACTTTGTAACTCCAATGGATGGTAGCCTTGTCACTATGGAAGGTAGTTCGTTATTGGGATTTTGTTACTCCAATGGATGGTAGCCTTGTCATTATGGAAGGTAGTTCATTTTTGATATTTTGTTACTCCAACGGATGGTAGCCTTGTCATTATGAAAGGTAGTTCGTTGTTGAAATTTTGTTACTCCAATGGATGGTAGCCTCGTCATTATGGAAGGTAGTTCATTGTGGAGATTTTGTTACTCCAATGGATGGTAGCCTCGTCATTATGGAAGGTAGTTCGTTGTTGAGATTTGGTTACTCCAATGGATGGTAGCCTTGTCATTATAAAAGGTAGTTCGTTATTGGGATTTTGTTACTCCAATGGATGGTAGCCTTCTTATTATGGAAGGTAGTTCATTTTTGAGATTTTGTTACTCCATTGGATGGTAGCCTTGTCATTATGAAAGGTAGTACATTGTTGAGATTTTTTTACTCCATTGTATGGTAGCTTTGTCATTATGGAAGGTAATTTGTTGTTGAGATTTTTTTACTCCAATGGATGGTAGACTTATCATTGTGGAAGGTAGTTCGTTGCTGAGATTTTGTTACTCCAATGGATTGTAGCCTTGTCAATATGGAAGGTAGTTCGTTGTTGAGATTTTGTTACTCCAATCGATGGTAGCCTTGTGATTATGGAAGGTAGTTTGTTGTTGAGATTTTTTTACTCAAATGGATGGTATCCTTGTCATCATAGATGGTAGTTTTTTGTTGAGATTTTATTAGTCTAATGGATGGTAGCCTTGTCATTTTGGAAGGTAGTTCGTTGTTGAGATTTTTTTACTCCATGGATTGTAGCCTTATCATTATGGAAGGTAGTTCGTTGTTGAGATTTTGTTACTCCAATTTATGGTATCTTTGTCATGACGGAAGGTAGTTCATTGTTGATATTTTGTTTCTCATTTGGATGTTAACCTTGCCATTATGGAAGGTAGTTTGTTGTGGAGGTTTTGTTACTCCAATGGCTGGTAGCCTTGTCATTATGGAAGGTAGTTCATTCTTGAGATTTTGTTACTCCAATGGCTAGTATAGTCTTGTCATTATGGAAAGTAGTTTGTTGTTGAGATTTTGTTACTCCAATGGATGGTAGCCTTGTCTTTATGGAAGGTAGTTCATTGTTTAGATTTTGTTACTCCTATGGCTGGTAGCCTTGTCATTATGGAAGGTAGTTCATTGTTGAAATTTTGTTTCTCCATTGTATGGTAGCTTTGTCATTATGGAAGGTAGTTTGTTATTGAGATTTTGTTACTCCAATGGATGGTAGACTTATCATTGTGGAAGGTAGTTCGTTGTTGAGATTTTGGTACTCCAATGGATTGTAGCCTTGTCAATATGGAAGGTAGTTCGTTGTTGAGATTTTGTTACTCCAATGGATGGTAACCTTGTTATTATGGAAGGTAGTTCCTTGTTGAGATTTTTTTATTCCAATGGATGGTGTCCTTGTCATTATGGATGGTAGTTTGTTGTTGAGATTTTATTACTCCAATGGATGGAAGTCTTGTCATTTTGGAAGGTAGTTTGTTGTTGAGATTTTTTTACTCCAATAGATTGTAGCCTTGTCAATATGGAACGTATTTCGTTGTTGAGATTTTGTTACTTCAATGGATGGTAGCCTTGTTATTATGGAAGGTAGTTCATTTTTTAGATTTTGTTACTCCATTGGATGGTAGGCTTGTCATTATGAAAGGTAGTTCGTTGTTGATATTTTTTTACTCCAATGTATGGTAGCTTTGTCATTATGGAAGGTAGTTCGTTGTTGAGATTTTGTTACTCCAATGGATGGTAGACTTGTCATTGTGGAATGTAGTTCGTTGTTAAGATTTTGTTACTCCAATGGATGGTAGCCTTGTCATTATGGAAGGTTGTTTGTTGTTGAGATTTTATTACGCCAATGGATGGTATCCTTGTCATCATAGATGGTAGTTTTTTGTTGAGATTTTTTTAGTCTAATGGATGGTAGCCTTGTCATTTTGGAAGGTAGTTCGTTGTTGAGATTTTTTTACTACATGGATTGTAGCCTTATCATTATGGAAGGTAGTTCGTTGTTGAGATTTTTTTACTCCAATTTATGGTATCCTTGTCATGACGGAAGGTAGTTCATTGTTGAGATTTTGTTTCTCATTTGGATGTTAACCTTGCCATTATGGAAGGTAGTTTGTTGTGGAGGTTTTGTTACTCCAATGGCTGGTAGCCTTGTCATTATGGAAGGTTGTTCATTCTTGAGATTTTGTTACTCCAATGGCTAGTATAGTCTTGTCATTATGGAAAGTAGTTTGTTGTTGAGATTTTCTTACTCCAATGGATGGTAGCCTTGTTATTATGGAAGGTAGTTCATTGTTTAGATTTTGTTACTCCAATGCCTGGTAGCCTTGTCATTATGGAAGGTAGTTCATTGTTGAAATTTTATTTCTCCAATGGATGATAGCCTTGTCATTAGGTAGTTCATTTTTGAGATTTTGTTACTCCATTGGATGGTAGCCTTGTCATTATGAAAGGTAGTACATTGTTGAGATTTTTTTACTCCATTGTATGGTAGCTTTGTCATTATGGAAGGTAATTTGTTGTTGAGATTTTTTTACTCCAATGGATGGTAGACTTATCATTGTGGAAGGTAGTTCGTTGCTGAGATTTTGTTACTCCAATGGATTGTAGCCTTGTCAATATTGAAGGTAGTTCGTTGTTGAGATTTTGTTACTCCAATCGATGGTAGCCTTGTGATTATGGAAGGTAGTTTGTTGTTGAGATTTTTTTACTCAAATGGATGGTATCCTTGTCATCATAGATGGTAGTTTTTTGTTGAGATTTTATTAGTCTAATGGATGGTAGCCTTGTCATTTTGGAAGGTAGTTCGTTGTTGAGATTTTTTTACTCCATGGATTGTAGCCTTATCATTATGGAAGGTAGTTCGTTGTTGAGATTTTGTTACTCCAATTTATGGTATCTTTGTCATGACGGAAGGTAGTTCATTGTTGATATTTTGTTTCTCATTTGGATGTTAACCTTGCCATTATGGAAGGTAGTTTGTTGTGGAGGTTTTGTTACTCCAATGGCTGGTAGCCTTGTCATTATGGAAGGTAGTTCATTCTTGAGATTTTGTTACTCCAATGGCTAGTATAGTCTTGTCATTATGGAAAGTAGTTTGTTGTTGAGATTTTGTTACTCCAATGGATGGTAGCCTTGTCTTTATGGAAGGTAGTTCATTGTTTAGATTTTGTTACTCCTATGGCTGGTAGCCTTGTCATTATGGAAGGTAGTTCATTGTTGAAATTTTGTTTCTCCATTGTATGGTAGCTTTGTCATTATGGAAGGTAGTTTGTTATTGAGATTTTGTTACTCCAATGGATGGTAGACTTATCATTGTGGAAGGTAGTTCGTTGTTGAGATTTTGGTACTCCAATGGATTGTAGCCTTGTCAATATGGAAGGTAGTTCGTTGTTGAGATTTTGTTACTCCAATGGATGGTAACCTTGTTATTATGGAAGGTAGTTCCTTGTTGAGATTTTTTTATTCCAATGGATGGTGTCCTTGTCATTATGGATGGTAGTTTGTTGTTGAGATTTTATTACTCCAATGGATGGAAGTCTTGTCATTTTGGAAGGTAGTTTGTTGTTGAGATTTTTTTACTCCAATAGATTGTAGCCTTGTCAATATGGAACGTATTTCGTTGTTGAGATTTTGTTACTTCAATGGATGGTAGCCTTGTTATTATGGAAGGTAGTTCATTTTTTAGATTTTGTTACTCCATTGGATGGTAGGCTTGTCATTATGAAAGGTAGTTCGTTGTTGATATTTTTTTACTCCAATGTATGGTAGCTTTGTCATTATGGAAGGTAGTTCGTTGTTGAGATTTTGTTACTCCAATGGATGGTAGACTTGTCATTGTGGAATGTAGTTCGTTGTTAAGATTTTGTTACTCCAATGGATGGTAGCCTTGTCATTATGGAAGGTTGTTTGTTGTTGAGATTTTATTACGCCAATGGATGGTATCCTTGTCATCATAGATGGTAGTTTTTTGTTGAGATTTTTTTAGTCTAATGGATGGTAGCCTTGTCATTTTGGAAGGTAGTTCGTTGTTGAGATTTTTTTACTACATGGATTGTAGCCTTATCATTATGGAAGGTAGTTCGTTGTTGAGATTTTTTTACTCCAATTTATGGTATCCTTGTCATGACGGAAGGTAGTTCATTGTTGAGATTTTGTTTCTCATTTGGATGTTAACCTTGCCATTATGGAAGGTAGTTTGTTGTGGAGGTTTTGTTACTCCAATGGCTGGTAGCCTTGTCATTATGGAAGGTTGTTCATTCTTGAGATTTTGTTACTCCAATGGCTAGTATAGTCTTGTCATTATGGAAAGTAGTTTGTTGTTGAGATTTTCTTACTCCAATGGATGGTAGCCTTGTTATTATGGAAGGTAGTTCATTGTTTAGATTTTGTTACTCCAATGCCTGGTAGCCTTGTCATTATGGAAGGTAGTTCATTGTTGAAATTTTATTTCTCCAATGGATGATAGCCTTGTCATTAGGTAGTTCATTTTTGAGATTTTGTTACTTAAATGGATGGTAGCCTTGTCATTATGGAAGGTAGTTCGTTGTTGAGATTTTTTTACTCCATTGTATGGTAGCTTTGTCATTATGGAAGGTTGTTTGTTATTGAGATTTTGTTACTCCAATGGATGGTAGACTTATCATTGTGGAAGGTAGTTCGTTGTTGAGATTTTGGTACTCCAATGGATTGTAGCCTTGTCAATATGGAAGGTAGTTCGTTGTTGAGATTTTGTTACTCCAATAGATGGTAACCTTGTCATTATGGAAGGTAGTTCCTTGTTGAGATTTTTTCACTCCAATGGATGGTGTCCTTGTCATTATGGATGGTAGTTCGTTGTTGAGATTTTATTACTCCAATAGATTGTAGCCTTGTCAATATGGAAGGTATTTCGTTGTTGAGATTTTGTTACTCCAATGGATGGTAGCCTTGTTATTATGGAAGGTAGTTCATTTTTTATATTTTGTTACTCAATTGGATGGTAGGCTTGTCATTATGAAAGGTAGTTCGTTGTTGATATTTTTTTACTCCAATGTATGGTAGCTTTGTCATTATGGAAGGTAGTTCGTTGTTGAGATTTTGTTACTCCAATGGATGGTAGACTTGTCATTATGGAAGGTAATTCATTGTAGAGATTTTGTTACTCCAATGGCTGGTAGCCTTGTCATTATGGAAGGTAGTTCATTATTGAGATTTTGTTTCTCCAATGGATGATAGCCTTGTCATTATGGAAGGTAGTTCATTTTTGAGATTTTGTTACTTAAATGGATGGTAGCCTTGTCATTATGGAAGGTAGTTCATTGTTGAGATTTTGTTACTCCAATGGATGGTAATCTTGTCATTATGGAAGGTAGTTCGTTGATAAAATTTAGTTACTCCAATGGATGGTAGCCTCGTCATTAAGGAAGGTAGTTCTTTGTTGAGATTTGGTTACTCCAATGGATGGTAGCATTGTCATTATAAAAGGTAGTTCGTTATTAGAATTTTGTTACTCCAATGGATGGTAGCCTTGTCATTATGGAAGGTAGTTCGTTATTGGGATTTTGTTACTCCAATGGATGGTAGCCTTGTCATTATGGAAGGTAGTTCATTGTTAAGATTTTGTTACTCCAACGGATGCTAGCCTTGTCATTATGAAAGGTAGTTTGTTGTTGAAATTTTGTTACTCCAATGCATGGTAGCCTCGTCATTATGGAAGGTAGTTCATTGTTGAGATTTTGTTACTCTAATGGATGGTAGCCTTGTCATTATGAAAGGTAGTTCGTTATTGGGATTTTGTTACTCCAGTGGATGGTAGACTTGTCATTATGCAAGGTAGATCGTTGTTGATATTTTGTTACTCCAATGGATTGTAGCCTTGTCAATATGGAAGGTAGTTTGTTGTTGAGATTTTTTTACTTTAATGGATGGTAGCGTTGTCATTTTGGAAGGTAGTTTGTTGTTGAGATTTTGTTTCTCCAATGGATGGTAGCCTTTTCATTATGGAAGGTAGTTCATTATTGAGATTTTGTTTCTCCAATGGATGATAGCCTTGTCGTTATGGAAGGTAGTTCATTTTAGAGATTTTGTTACTCCAATGGATGGTAGTCTTGTCATTATAAAAGGTAGTTCGTTATTGGGATTTTGTTACTCCAATGGATGGTAGCCTTGTTATTATGGAAGGTAGTTCATTTTTGAGATTTTGTTACTCCATTGGATGGTAGCCTTGTCATTATGAAAGGTAGTTCGTTTTTGTAGATTTTTTTACTCCATTGTATGGTAGCTTTGTCATTATGGAAGGTAATTTTTTGTTGAGATTTTATTACTCCAATGGATGGTATACTTATCATTGTGGAAGGTAGTTCGTTGTTGAGATTTTGTTACTCAAATGGATTGTAGCCTTGTCAATATGGAAGGTAGTTCGTTGTTGAGATTTTGTTTCTCCAATGGATGGTAGCCTTGTCATTATGGAAGGTTGTTCGTTGTTGTGATTTTTTTACTCCAATGGATGTTATCCTTGTCATTATGGATGGTAGTTTGTTGTTGAGATTTTATTACTCCAATAGATGGAAGCCTTGTCATTTTGGAAGGTAGTTCGTTGTTGAGATTTTTTTACTCCAATAGACTGTAGCCTTGTCAATATGGAAGTTATTTCGTTGTTGAGATTTTGTTACTCCAATGGATGGTAGCCTTGTTATTATGGAAGGTAGTTCATTTTTTAGATTTTGTTACTCCATTGGATGGTAGGCTTGTCATTATGAAAGGTAGTTCGTTTTTGAGATTTTTTTACTCCAATGTATGGTAGCTTTGTCATTATGGAAGGTAGTTCATTGTTGAGATTTTGTTACTCCAATGGATGGTAGACTTGTCATTGTGGAATGTAGTTTGTTGTTGAGATTTTGTTACTCCAATTGATGGTAGCCTTGTCATTATGGATGGTAGTTTGTTGTTGAGATTTTATTACTCCAATGGATGGTAACCTTGTCATTATGGAAGGTAGTTCATTGTTGAGATTTTGGTTACTCCAATGGATGATAGCCTTGTCATTATGGAAGGTAGTGCATTTTTGAGATTTTGTTACTTAAATGGATGGTAGCCTTGTCATTATGGAAGGTAGTTCGTTGTTTATATTTTTTTACTCCATTGTATGGTAGCTTTGTCATTATGGAAGGTAGTTTGTTGTTGAGATTTTCTTACTCCAATGGATGGTAGACTTATCATTGTGGAAGGTAGTTCGTTGTTGAGATTTTGTTACTCCAATGGATTGTAGCCTTGTCAATATGGAAGGTAGTTCCTTGTTGAGATTTTGTTACTCCAATGGATGGTAACCTTGTCATTATGGAAGGTAGTTCGTTGTTGAGATTTTTTTACTCCAATGGATGGTATCCTTGTCATTATGGATGGTAGTTTGTTGTTGAGATTTTATTACTCCAATGGATGGTAGGCTTGTCATTATGAAAGGTAGTTCGTAGTTGAGATTTTTTTTCTCCAATGTATGGTAGCCTTGTCATTATGGAAGGTTGTTCGTTGTTGTGATTTTTTTTACTCCAATGGATGGTATCCTTGTCATTATGGATGGTAGTTTGTTGTTGAGATTTTATTACTCCAATGGATGGTAGCCTTGTTATTATGGAAGGTAGTTCATTTTTTAGATTTTGTTACTCCATTGGATGGTAGTCTTGTCATTATGAAAGGTAGTTCGTTGTTGAGATTTGTTTACTCCAATGGATGGTAGCCTCGTCATTATGGAAGGTAGTTCATTATTGAGATTATTTTACTCCAATGGATGGTAGCCTCCTCATTATGGAAGGTAGTTCGTTGTTGAGATTTGGTTACTCCAATGGATGGTAGCCTTGTCATTATAAAAGGTAGTTCGTTATTGGGATTTTGCTACTCCAATGGATGGTAGCCTTGTTATTATGGAAGGTAGTTCATTTTTGAGATTTTGTTACATCATTGGATGGTAGCCTTGTCATTATGAAAGGTAGTTCATTGTTGAGATTTTTTTACTCCATCGTATGGTAGCTTTGCCATTATGGAAGGTAATTTATTGTTGAGATTTTATTACTCCAATGGATGGTAGACTTATCATTGTGGAAGGTAGTTCGTTGCTGAGATTTTGTTACTCCAATGGACTGTAGCCTTGTTAATATGGAAGGTAGTTCGTTGTTGAGATTTTGTTACAACAATGGATGGTAGCCTTGTCATTATGGATGGTAGTTTGTTGTTGAGATTTTTTTACTCCAATGGATGGTATCCGTGTCATCATAGATGGTAGTTTGTTGTTGAGAGTTTATTAGTCTAATGGATGGTAGCCTTGTCATTTTGGAAGGTAGTTCGTTGTTGAGATTTTGTTACTCCAATGGATGGTAGCCTTATCATTATGGAAGGTAGTTCGTTGTTGAGATTATGTTACTCCAATTTATGGTATCCTTGTCATTACGGAAGGTAGTTCATTGTTGAGATTTTTTTTCTCATTTGGATGTTAACCTTGCCATTATGGAAGGTAGTTTGTTGTGGAGGTTTTGTTACTCCAATGGCTGGTAGCCTTGTCATTATGGAAGGTAGTTCATTCTTGAGATTTTGTTACTCCAATGGTTAGTATAGTCTTGTAATTTTGGAAAGTAGTTTGTTGTTGAGATTTTGTTACTCCAATGGATGGTAGCCTTGTCATTATGGAAGGTAGTTCATTGTTTAGATTTTGTTACTCCAATGGCTGGTAGCCTTGTCATTATGGAAGGTAGTTCATTGTTGAGATTTTGTTTCTCCAATAGATGATACCCTTGTCATTATGAAAGGTAGTTCATTTTTGAGATTTTGTTACTTAAATGGATGGTAGCCTTGTCATTATGGAAGGTAGTTCGTTGTTGAGATTATTTTACTGCATTGTATGGTAGCTTTGTCATTATGGATGGTAATTTGTTATTGAGATTTTATTACTCCAATGGATGGTAGACTTATCATTGTGGAAGGTAGTTTGTTGTTGAGATTTTGTTACTCAAATGGATTCTAGTCTTGTCAATATGGAAGGTAGTTTGTTGTTGAGATTTTGTTACTCCAATGGATGGTAACCTTGTCATTATGGAAGGTAGTTCGTTATAGAGATTTTTTTACTCCAATGGATGGTATCCTTGTTATTATGGATTGTAATTTGTTATTGAGATTTTATTACTCCAATGGATGGAAGCCTTGTCATTTTGGAAGGTAGTTCGTTGTTGAGATTTTTTTACTCCAATAGATTGTAGCCTTGTCAATATGGAAGGTATTTCGTTGCTGAGATTTTGTTACTCCAATGGATGGTAGCCTTGTTATTATGGAAGGTAGTTCATTTTTTAGATTTTGTTACTCCATTGGATGGTAGGCTTGTCATTATGAAAGGTAGTTCGTTGTTGAGATTTTTTTACTGCAATGTATGGTAGCTTGGTCATTAAGGAAGGTAGTTCATTATTGAGATTTTGTTACTCCAATGGATGGTAGACTTGTCATTGTGGAACGTAGTTTGTTGTTGAGATTTTGTTACACCAATTGATGGTAGCCTTGTCATTATGGATGCTAGTTTGTTGTTGAGATTTTATTACTCCAATGGATGGTAGCCTTGTCATTATGGAAGGTAGTTCATTGTTGAGATTTTGGTTACTCCAATGGATGATAGCCTTGTCATTATGGAAGGTAGTTCGTTATTGGGATTTTGTTACTCCAATGGATGGTAGCCTTGTCATTATGGAAGGTAGTTCATTTTTGATATTTTGTTACTCCAACGGATGGTAGCCTTGTCATTATGAAAGGTAGTTCGTTGTTCAAATTTTGTTACTCCAATGGATGGTAGCCTCGTCATTATGGAAGGTAGTTCATTGTTGAGATTTTGTTTCTCCAATGGATGGTAGCCTCGTCATTATGGAAGGTAGTTCGTTGTTTAGATTTGGTTACTCCAATGGATGGTAGCCTTGTCATTATAAAAGGTAGTTCGTTATTGGGATTTTGTTATTCCAATGGATGGTAGCCTTGTTATTATGGAAGGTAGTTCATTTTTGAGATTTTGTTTCTCATTTGGATGTTAACCTTGCCATTATGGAAGGTAGTTTGTTGTGGAGGTTTTGTTACTCCAATGGCTGGTAGCCTTGTCATTATGGAAGGTAGTTCATTCTTGAGATTTAGTTACTGCAATGGTTAGTATAGTCTTGTAATTATGGAAAGTAGTTTGTTGTTGAGATTTTGTTACTCCAATGGATGGTAGCCTTGTCATTATGGAAGGTAGTTCATTGTTTAGATTTTGTTACTCCAATGGCTGGTAGCCTTGTCATTATGGAAGGTAGTTCATTGTTGAGATTTTGTTTCTCCAATGGATGATAGCCTTGTCATTATGGAAGGTAGTTCATTTTTGAGATTTTGTTACTTAAATGGATGGTATCCTTGTCATTATGGAAGGTAGTTCGTTGTTGAGATTATTTTACTCCATTGTATGGTAGCTTTGTCATTATGGAAGGTAGTTTGTTCTTGAGATTTTGTTACTCCAATGGATGGTAGACTTATCATTGTGGAAGGTAGTTTGTTGTTGAGATTTTTTTACTCCAATGGATTGTAGTCTTGTCAATATGGAAGGTAGTTCGTTGTTGAGATTTTGTTACTCCAATGGATGGTAACCTTGTCATTATGGAAGGTAGTTCGTTGTAGAGATTTTTTTACTCCAATGGATGGTATCCTTGTCATTATGGATGGTAATTTGTTATTGAGATTTTATTACTCCAATGGATGGAAGCCTTGTCATTTTGGAAGGTAGTTCGTTGTTGAGATTTTTTTAATCCAATAGATTGTAGCATTGTCAATGTGGAAGGTATTTCGTTGTTGAGATTTTGTTACTCCAATGGATGGTAGCCTTGTTATTATGGAATGTAGTTCATTTTTTAGATTTTGTTAATACATTGGATGGTAGGCTTGTCATTATGAAAGGTAGTTCATTGTTGAGATTTTTTTACTCCAATGTATGGTAGCTTTGTCATTATGGAAGGTAGTTCATTGTTGAGATTTTGTTACTCCAATGGATGGTAGACTTGTCATTATGGAACGTAGTTTGTTGTTGAGATTTTGTTACTCCAATTGATGGTAGCCTTGTCATTATGGATGGTAGTTTGTTGTTGAGATTTTATTACTCCAATGGATGGTAGCCTTGTCATTATGGAAGGTAGTTCATTGTTGAGATTTTGGTTACTCCAATGGATGATAGCCTTGTCATTATGGAAGGTAGTTCGTTATTGGGATTTTGTTACTCCAACGGATGGTAGCCTTGTCATTATGGAAGGTAGTTCATTGTTAAGATTTTGTTACTCCAACGGATGCTAGCCTTGTCATTATGAAAGGTAGTTTGTTGTTGAAATTTTGTTACTCCAATGCATGGTAGCCTCGTCATTATGGAAGGTAGTTCATTGTTGAGATTTTGTTACTCTAATGGATGGTAGCCTTGTCATTATGAAAGGTAGTTCGTTATTGGGATTTTGTTACTCCAGTGGATGGTAGACTTGTCATCATGCAAGGTAGTTCGTTGTTGATATTTTGTTACTCCAATGGATTGTAGCCTTGTCAATATGGAAGGTAGTTTGTTGTTGAGATTTTTTTACTTTAATGGATGGTAGCGTTGTCATTTTGGAAGGTAGTTTGTTGTTGAGATTTTGTTTCTCCAATGGAGTGTAGCCTTTTCATTATGGAAGGTAGTTCATTATTGAGATTTTGTTTCTCCAATGGGTGATAGCCTTGTCGTTATGGAAGGTAGTTCATTTTAGAGATTTTGTTACTCCAATGGATGGTAGTCTTGTCATTATAAAAGGTAGTTCGTTATTGGGATTTTGTTACTCCAATGGATGGTAGCCTTGTTATTATGGAAGGTAGTTCATTTTTGAGATTTTGTTACTCCATTGGATGGTAGCCTTGTCATTATGAAAGGTAGTTCGTTTTTGAGATTTTTTTACTCCATTGTATGGTAGCTTTGTCATTATGGAAGGTAATTTTTTGTTGAGATTTTATTACTCCAATGGATGGTATACTTATCATTGTGGAAGGTAGTTCGTTGTTGAGATTTTGTTACTCAAATGGATTGTAGCCTTGTCAATATGGAAGGTAGTTCGTTGTTGAGATTTTGTTTCTCCAATGGATGGTAGCCTTGTCATTATGGAAGGTTGTTCGTTGTTGTGATTTTTTTACTCCAATGGATGTTATCCTTGTCATTATGGATGGTAGTTTGTTGTTGAGATTTTATTACTCCAATAGATGGAAGCCTTGTCATTTTGGAAGGTAGTTCGTTGTTGAGATTTTTTTACTCCAATGGATGGTAGCCTCGTCATTATGAAAGGTAGTTCATTATTGAGATTTTTTTACTCCAATGGATGGTAGCCTCCTCATTATGGAAGGTAGTTCGTTGTTGAGATTATGTTACTCCATTGTATGGTAGCTTTGTCATTATGGAAGGTAGTTTGTTGTTGAGATTTTCTTACTCCAATGGATGGTAGACTTATCATTGTGGAAGGTAGTTCGTTGTTGAGATTTTGTTACTCCAATGGATTGTAGCCTTGTCAATATGGAAGGTAGTTCCTTGTTGAGATTTTGTTACTCCAATGGATGGTAACCTTGTCATTATGGAAGGTAGTTCGTTGTTGAGATTTTTTTACTCCAATGGATGGTATCCTTGTCATTATGGATGGTAGTTTGTTGTTGAGATTTTATTACTCCAATGGATGGTAGGCTTGTCATTATGAAAGGTAGTTCGTAGTTGAGATTTTTTTTCTCCAATGTATGGTAGCCTTGTCATTATGGAAGGTTGTTCGTTGTTGTGATTTTTTTTACTCCAATGGATGGTATCCTTGTCATTATGGATGGTAGTTTGTTGTTGAGATTTTATTACTCCAATGGATGGTAGCCTTGTTATTATGGAAGGTAGTTCATTTTTTAGATTTTGTTACTCCATTGGATGGTAGTCTTGTCATTATGAAAGGTAGTTCGTTGTTGAGATTTGTTTACTCCAATGGATGGTAGCCTCGTCATTATGGAAGGTAGTTCATTATTGAGATTATTTTACTCCAATGGATGGTAGCCTCCTCATTATGGAAGGTAGTTCGTTGTTGAGATTTGGTTACTCCAATGGATGGTAGCCTTGTCATTATAAAAGGTAGTTCGTTATTGGGATTTTGCTACTCCAATGGATGGTAGCCTTGTTATTATGGAAGGTAGTTCATTTTTGAGATTTTGTTACATCATTGGATGGTAGCCTTGTCATTATGAAAGGTAGTTCATTGTTGAGATTTTTTTACTCCATCGTATGGTAGCTTTGCCATTATGGAAGGTAATTTATTGTTGAGATTTTATTACTCCAATGGATGGTAGACTTATCATTGTGGAAGGTAGTTCGTTGCTGAGATTTTGTTACTCCAATGGACTGTAGCCTTGTTAATATGGAAGGTAGTTCGTTGTTGAGATTTTGTTACAACAATGGATGGTAGCCTTGTCATTATGGATGGTAGTTTGTTGTTGAGATTTTTTTACTCCAATGGATGGTATCCGTGTCATCATAGATGGTAGTTTGTTGTTGAGAGTTTATTAGTCTAATGGATGGTAGCCTTGTCATTTTGGAAGGTAGTTCGTTGTTGAGATTTTGTTACTCCAATGGATGGTAGCCTTATCATTATGGAAGGTAGTTCGTTGTTGAGATTATGTTACTCCAATTTATGGTATCCTTGTCATTACGGAAGGTAGTTCATTGTTGAGATTTTTTTTCTCATTTGGATGTTAACCTTGCCATTATGGAAGGTAGTTTGTTGTGGAGGTTTTGTTACTCCAATGGCTGGTAGCCTTGTCATTATGGAAGGTAGTTCATTCTTGAGATTTTGTTACTCCAATGGTTAGTATAGTCTTGTAATTTTGGAAAGTAGTTTGTTGTTGAGATTTTGTTACTCCAATGGATGGTAGCCTTGTCATTATGGAAGGTAGTTCATTGTTTAGATTTTGTTACTCCAATGGCTGGTAGCCTTGTCATTATGGAAGGTAGTTCATTGTTGAGATTTTGTTTCTCCAATAGATGATACCCTTGTCATTATGAAAGGTAGTTCATTTTTGAGATTTTGTTACTTAAATGGATGGTAGCCTTGTCATTATGGAAGGTAGTTCGTTGTTGAGATTATTTTACTGCATTGTATGGTAGCTTTGTCATTATGGATGGTAATTTGTTATTGAGATTTTATTACTCCAATGGATGGTAGACTTATCATTGTGGAAGGTAGTTTGTTGTTGAGATTTTGTTACTCAAATGGATTCTAGTCTTGTCAATATGGAAGGTAGTTTGTTGTTGAGATTTTGTTACTCCAATGGATGGTAACCTTGTCATTATGGAAGGTAGTTCGTTATAGAGATTTTTTTACTCCAATGGATGGTATCCTTGTTATTATGGATTGTAATTTGTTATTGAGATTTTATTACTCCAATGGATGGAAGCCTTGTCATTTTGGAAGGTAGTTCGTTGTTGAGATTTTTTTACTCCAATAGATTGTAGCCTTGTCAATATGGAAGGTATTTCGTTGCTGAGATTTTGTTACTCCAATGGATGGTAGCCTTGTTATTATGGAAGGTAATTCATTTTTTAGATTTTGTTACTCCATTGGATGGTAGGCTTGTCATTATGAAAGGTAGTTCGTTGTTGAGATTTTTTTACTGCAATGTATGGTAGCTTGGTCATTAAGGAAGGTAGTTCATTATTGAGATTTTGTTACTCCAATGGATGGTAGACTTGTCATTGTGGAACGTAGTTTGTTGTTGAGATTTTGTTACACCAATTGATGGTAGCCTTGTCATTATGGATGCTAGTTTGTTGTTGAGATTTTATTACTCCAATGGATGGTAGCCTTGTCATTATGGAAGGTAGTTCATTGTTGAGATTTTGGTTACTCCAATGGATGATAGCCTTGTCATTATGGAAGGTAGTTCGTTATTGGGATTTTGTTACTCCAATGGATGGTAGCCTTGTCATTATGGAAGGTAGTTCATTTTTGATATTTTGTTACTCCAACGGATGGTAGCCTTGTCATTATGAAAGGTAGTTCGTTGTTCAAATTTTGTTACTCCAATGGATGGTAGCCTCGTCATTATGGAAGGTAGTTCATTGTTGAGATTTTGTTTCTCCAATGGATGGTAGCCTCGTCATTATGGAAGGTAGTTCGTTGTTTAGATTTGGTTACTCCAATGGATGGTAGCCTTGTCATTATAAAAGGTAGTTCGTTATTGGGATTTTGTTATTCCAATGGATGGTAGCCTTGTTATTATGGAAGGTAGTTCATTTTTGAGATTTTGTTTCTCATTTGGATGTTAACCTTGCCATTATGGAAGGTAGTTTGTTGTGGAGGTTTTGTTACTCCAATGGCTGGTAGCCTTGTCATTATGGAAGGTAGTTCATTCTTGAGATTTAGTTACTGCAATGGTTAGTATAGTCTTGTAATTATGGAAAGTAGTTTGTTGTTGAGATTTTGTTACTCCAATGGATGGTAGCCTTGTCATTATGGAAGGTAGTTCATTGTTTAGATTTTGTTACTCCAATGGCTGGTAGCCTTGTCATTATGGAAGGTAGTTCATTGTTGAGATTTTGTTTCTCCAATGGATGATAGCCTTGTCATTATGGAAGGTAGTTCATTTTTGAGATTTTGTTACTTAAATGGATGGTATCCTTGTCATTATGGAAGGTAGTTCGTTGTTGAGATTATTTTACTCCATTGTATGGTAGCTTTGTCATTATGGAAGGTAGTTTGTTCTTGAGATTTTGTTACTCCAATGGATGGTAGACTTATCATTGTGGAAGGTAGTTTGTTGTTGAGATTTTTTTACTCCAATGGATTGTAGTCTTGTCAATATGGAAGGTAGTTCGTTGTTGAGATTTTGTTACTCCAATGGATGGTAACCTTGTCATTATGGAAGGTAGTTCGTTGTAGAGATTTTTTTACTCCAATGGATGGTATCCTTGTCATTATGGATGGTAATTTGTTATTGAGATTTTATTACTCCAATGGATGGAAGCCTTGTCATTTTGGAAGGTAGTTCGTTGTTGAGATTTTTTTAATCCAATAGATTGTAGCATTGTCAATGTGGAAGGTATTTCGTTGTTGAGATTTTGTTACTCCAATGGATGGTAGCCTTGTTATTATGGAATGTAGTTCATTTTTTAGATTTTGTTAATACATTGGATGGTAGGCTTGTCATTATGAAAGGTAGTTCATTGTTGAGATTTTTTTACTCCAATGTATGGTAGCTTTGTCATTATGGAAGGTAGTTCATTGTTGAGATTTTGTTACTCCAATGGATGGTAGACTTGTCATTATGGAACGTAGTTTGTTGTTGAGATTTTGTTACTCCAATTGATGGTAGCCTTGTCATTATGGATGGTAGTTTGTTGTTGAGATTTTATTACTCCAATGGATGGTAGCCTTGTCATTATGGAAGGTAGTTCATTGTTGAGATTTTGGTTACTCCAATGGATGATAGCCTTGTCATTATGGAAGGTAGTTCGTTATTGGGATTTTGTTACTCCAACGGATGGTAGCCTTGTCATTATGGAAGGTAGTTCATTGTTAAGATTTTGTTACTCCAACGGATGCTAGCCTTGTCATTATGAAAGGTAGTTTGTTGTTGAAATTTTGTTACTCCAATGCATGGTAGCCTCGTCATTATGGAAGGTAGTTCATTGTTGAGATTTTGTTACTCTAATGGATGGTAGCCTTGTCATTATGAAAGGTAGTTCGTTATTGGGATTTTGTTACTCCAGTGGATGGTAGACTTGTCATTATGCAAGGTAGTTCGTTGTTGATATTTTGTTACTCCAATGGATTGTAGCCTTGTCAATATGGAAGGTAGTTTGTTGTTGAGATTTTTTTACTTTAATGGATGGTAGCGTTGTCATTTTGGAAGGTAGTTTGTTGTTGAGATTTTGTTTCTCCAATGGAGTGTAGCCTTTTCATTATGGAAGGTAGTTCATTATTGAGATTTTGTTTCTCCAATGGATGATAGCCTTGTCGTTATGGAAGGTAGTTCATTTTAGAGATTTTGTTACTCCAATGGATGGTAGTCTTGTCATTATAAAAGGTAGTTCGTTATTGGGATTTTGTTACTCCAATGGATGGTAGCCTTGTTATTATGGAAGGTAGTTCATTTTTGAGATTTTGTTACTCCATTGGATGGTAGCCTTGTCATTATGAAAGGTAGTTCGTTTTTGAGATTTTTTTACTCCATTGTATGGTAGCTTTGTCATTATGGAAGGTAATTTTTTGTTGAGATTTTATTACTCCAATGGATGGTATACTTATCATTGTGGAAGGTAGTTCGTTGTTGAGATTTTGTTACTCAAATGGATTGTAGCCTTGTCAATATGGAAGGTAGTTCGTTGTTGAGATTTTGTTTCTCCAATGGATGGTAGCCTTGTCATTATGGAAGGTTGTTCGTTGTTGTGATTTTTTTACTCCAATGGATGTTATCCTTGTCATTATGGATGGTAGTTTGTTGTTGAGATTTTATTACTCCAATAGATGGAAGCCTTGTCATTTTGGAAGGTAGTTCGTTGTTGAGATTTTTTTACTCCAATAGACTGTAGCCTTGTCAATATGGAAGTTATTTCGTTGTTGAGATTTTGTTACTCCAATGGATGGTAGCCTTGTTATTATGGAAGGTAGTTCATTTTTTAGATTTTGTTACTCCATTGGATGGTAGGCTTGTCATTATGAAAGGTAGTTCGTTTTTGAGATTTTTTTACTCCAATGTATGGTAGCTTTGTCATTATGGAAGGTAGTTCATTGTTGAGATTTTGTTACTCCAATGGATGGTAGACTTGTCATTGTGGAATGTAGTTTGTTGTTGAGATTTTGTTACTCCAATTGATGGTAGCCTTGTCATTATGGATGGTAGTTTGTTGTTGAGATTTTATTACTCCAATGGATGGTAGCCTTGTCATTATGGAAGGTAGTTCATTGTTGAGATTTTGGTTACTCCAATGGATGATAGCCTTGTCATTATGGAAGGTAGTTCGTTATTGGGATTTTGTTACTCCAATGGATGGTAGCCTTGTCATTATGGAAGGTAGTTCATTTTTGATATTTTGTTACTCCAACGGATGGTAGCCTTGTCATTATGAAAGGTAGTTCGTTGTTCAAATTTTGTTACTCCAATGGATGGTAGCCTCGTCATTATGGAAGGTAGTTCATTGTTGAGATTTTGTTTCTCCAATGGATGGTAGCCTCGTCATTATGGAAGGTAGTTCGTTGTTTAGATTTGGTTACTCCAATGGATGGTAGCCTTGTCATTATAAAAGGTAGTTCGTTATTGGGATTTTGTTATTCCAATGGATGGTAGCCTTGTTATTATGGAAGGTAGTTCATTTTTGAGATTTTGTTTCTCATTTGGATGTTAACCTTGCCATTATGGAAGGTAGTTTGTTGTGGAGGTTTTGTTACTCCAATGGCTGGTAGCCTTGTCATTATGGAAGGTAGTTCATTCTTGAGATTTAGTTACTGCAATGGTTAGTATAGTCTTGTAATTATGGAAAGTAGTTTGTTGTTGAGATTTTGTTACTCCAATGGATGATAGCCTTGTCATTATGGAAGGTAGTTCATTGTTTAGATTTTGTTACTCCAATGGCTGGTAGCCTTGTCATTATGGAAGGTAGTTCATTGTTGAGATTTTGTTTCTCCAATGGATGATAGCCTTGTCATTATGGAAGGTAGTTCATTTTTGAGATTTTGTTACTTAAATGGATGGTATCCTTGTCATTATGGAAGGTAGTTCGTTGTTGAGATTATTTTACTCCATTGTATGGTAGCTTTGTCATTATGGAAGGTAGTTTGTTCTTGAGATTTTGTTACTCCAATGGATGGTAGACTTATCATTGTGGAAGGTAGTTTGTTGTTGAGATTTTTTTACTCCAATGGATTGTAGTCTTGTCAATATGGAAGGTAGTTCGTTGTTGAGATTTTGTTACTCCAATGGATGGTAACCTTGTCATTATGGAAGGTAGTTCGTTGTAGAGATTTTTTTACTCCAATGGATGGTATCCTTGTCATTATGGATGGTAATTTGTTATTGAGATTTTATTACTCCAATGGATGGAAGCCTTGTCATTTTGGAAGGTAGTTCGTTGTTGAGATTTTTTTAATCCAATAGATTGTAGCATTGTCAATGTGGAAGGTATTTCGTTGTTGAGATTTTGTTACTCCAATGGATGGTAGCCTTGTTATTATGGAATGTAGTTCATTTTTTAGATTTTGTTAATACATTGGATGGTAGGCTTGTCATTATGAAAGGTAGTTCATTGTTGAGATTTTTTTACTCCAATGTATGGTAGCTTTGTCATTATGGAAGGTAGTTCATTGTTGAGATTTTGTTACTCCAATGGATGGTAGACTTGTCATTATGGAACGTAGTTTGTTGTTGAGATTTTGTTACTCCAATTGATGGTAGCCTTGTCATTATGGATGGTAGTTTGTTGTTGAGATTTTATTACTCCAATGGATGGTAGCCTTGTCATTATGGAAGGTAGTTCATTGTTGAGATTTTGGTTACTCCAATGGATGATAGCCTTGTCATTATGGAAGGTAGTTCGTTATTGGGATTTTGTTACTCCAACGGATGGTAGCCTTGTCATTATGGAAGGTAGTTCATTGTTAAGATTTTGTTACTCCAACGGATGCTAGCCTTGTCATTATGAAAGGTAGTTTGTTGTTGAAATTTTGTTACTCCAATGCATGGTAGCCTCGTCATTATGGAAGGTAGTTCATTGTTGAGATTTTGTTACTCTAATGGATGGTAGCCTTGTCATTATGAAAGGTAGTTCGTTATTGGGATTTTGTTACTCCAGTGGATGGTAGACTTGTCATTATGCAAGGTAGTTCGTTGTTGATATTTTGTTACTCCAATGGATTGTAGCCTTGTCAATATGGAAGGTAGTTTGTTGTTGAGATTTTTTTACTTTAATGGATGGTAGCGTTGTCATTTTGGAAGGTAGTTTGTTGTTGAGATTTTGTTTCTCCAATGGAGTGTAGCCTTTTCATTATGGAAGGTAGTTCATTATTGAGATTTTGTTTCTCCAATGGATGATAGCCTTGTCGTTATGGAAGGTAGTTCATTTTAGAGATTTTGTTACTCCAATGGATGGTAGTCTTGTCATTATAAAAGGTAGTTCGTTATTGGGATTTTGTTACTCCAATGGATGGTAGCCTTGTTATTATGGAAGGTAGTTCATTTTTGAGATTTTGTTACTCCATTGGATGGTAGCCTTGTCATTATGAAAGGTAGTTCGTTTTTGAGATTTTTTTACTCCATTGTATGGTAGCTTTGTCATTATGGAAGGTAATTTTTTGTTGAGATTTTATTACTCCAATGGATGGTATACTTATCATTGTGGAAGGTAGTTCGTTGTTGAGATTTTGTTACTCAAATGGATTGTAGCCTTGTCAATATGGAAGGTAGTTCGTTGTTGAGATTTTGTTTCTCCAATGGATGGTAGCCTTGTCATTATGGAAGGTTGTTCGTTGTTGTGATTTTTTTACTCCAATGGATGTTATCCTTGTCATTATGGATGGTAGTTTGTTGTTGAGATTTTATTACTCCAATAGATGGAAGCCTTGTCATTTTGGAAGGTAGTTCGTTGTTGAGATTTTTTTACTCCAATAGACTGTAGCCTTGTCAATATGGAAGTTATTTCGTTGTTGAGATTTTGTTACTCCAATGGATGGTAGCCTTGTTATTATGGAAGGTAGTTCATTTTTTAGATTTTGTTACTCCATTGGATGGTAGGCTTGTCATTATGAAAGGTAGTTCGTTTTTGAGATTTTTTTACTCCAATGTATGGTAGCTTTGTCATTATGGAAGGTAGTTCATTGTTGAGATTTTGTTACTCCAATGGATGGTAGACTTGTCATTGTGGAATGTAGTTTGTTGTTGAGATTTTGTTACTCCAATTGATGGTAGCCTTGTCATTATGGATGGTAGTTTGTTGTTGAGATTTTATTACTCCAATGGATGGTAGCCTTGTCATTATGGAAGGTAGTTCATTGTTGAGATTTTGGTTACTCCAATGGATGATAGCCTTGTCATTATGGAAGGTAGTGCATTTTTGAGATTTTGTTACTTAAATGGATGGTAGCCTTGTCATTATGGAAGGTAGTTCGTTGTTTATATTTTTTTACTCCATTGTATGGTAGCTTTGTCATTATGGAAGGTAGTTTGTTGTTGAGATTTTCTTACTCCAATGGATGGTAGACTTATCATTGTGGAAGGTAGTTCGTTGTTGAGATTTTGTTACTCCAATGGATTGTAGCCTTGTCAATATGGAAGGTAGTTCCTTGTTGAGATTTTGTTACTCCAATGGATGGTAACCTTGTCATTATGGAAGGTAGTTCGTTGTTGAGATTTTTTTACTCCAATGGATGGTATCCTTGTCATTATGGATGGTAGTTTGTTGTTGAGATTTTATTACTCCAATGGATGGTAGGCTTGTCATTATGAAAGGTAGTTCGTAGTTGAGATTTTTTTACTCCAATGTATGGTAGCCTTGTCATTATGGAAGGTTGTTCGTTGTTGTGATTTTTTTTACTCCAATGGATGGTATCCTTGTCATTATGGATGGTAGTTTGTTGTTGAGATTTTATTACTCCAATGGATGGAAGCCTTGTCATTTTGGAAGGTAGTTCGTTGTTGAGATTTTTTTACTCCAATAGATTGTAGCCTTGTCAATATGGAAGGTATTTCGTTGTTGAGATTTTGTTACTCCAATGGATGGTAGCCTTGTTATTATGGAAGGTAGTTCATTTTTTAGATTTTGTTACTCCATTGGATGGTAGTCTTGTCATTATGAAAGGTAGTTCGTTGTTGAGATTTTTTTACTCCAATGGATGGTAGCCTCGTCATTATGGAAGGTAGTTCATTATTGAGATTTTTTTACTCCAATGGATGGTAGCCTCCTCATTATGGAAGGTAGTTCGTTGTTGAGATTTGGTTACTCCAATGGATGGTAGCCTTGTCATTATAAAAGGTAGTTCGTTATTGGGATTTTGCTACTCCAATGGATGGTAGCCTTGTTATTATGGAAGGTAGTTCATTTTTGAGATTTTGTTACTCCATTGGATGGTAGCCTTGTCATTATGAAAGGTAGTTCATTGTTGAGATTTTTTTACTCCATCGTATGGTAGCTTTGCCATTATGGAAGGTAATTTATTGTTGAGATTTTATTACTCCAATGGATGGTAGACTTATCATTGTGGAAGGTAGTTCGTTGCTGAGATTTTGTTACTCCAATGGACTGTAGCCTTGTTAATATGGAAGGTAGTTCGTTGTTGAGATTTTGTTACAACAATGGATGGTAGCCTTGTCATTATGGATGGTAGTTTGTTGTTGAGATTTTTTTACTCCAATGGATGGTATCCGTGTCATCATAGATGGTAGTTTGTTGTTGAGAGTTTATTAGTCTAATGGATGGTAGCCTTGTCATTTTGGAAGGTAGTTCGTTGTTGAGATTTTGTTACTCGAATGGATGGTAGCCTTATCATTATGGAAGGTAGTTCGTTGTTGAGATTATGTTACTCCAATTTATGGTATCCTTGTCATTACGGAAGGTAGTTCATTGTTGAGATTTTTTTTTCTCATTTGGATGTTAACCTTGCCATTATGGAAGGTAGTTTGTTGTGGAGGTTTTGTTACTCCAATGGCTGGTAGCCTTGTCATTATGGAAGGTAGTTCATTCTTGAGATTTTGTTACTCCAATGGTTAGTATAGTCTTGTAATTTTGGAAAGTAGTTTGTTGTTGAGATTTTGTTACTCCAATGGATGGTAGCCTTGTCATTATGGAAGGTAGTTCATTGTTTAGATTTTGTTACTCCAATGGCTGGTAGCCTTGTCATTATGGAAGGTAGTTCATTGTTGAGATTTTGTTTCTCCAATAGATGATACCCTTGTCATTATGAAAGGTAGTTCATTTTTGAGATTTTGTTACTTAAATGGATGGTAGCCTTGTCATTATGGAAGGTAGTTCGTTGTTGAGATTATTTTACTGCATTGTATGGTAGCTTTGTCATTATGGATGGTAATTTGTTATTGAGATTTTATTACTCCAATGGATGGTAGACTTATCATTGTGAAAGGTAGTTTGTTGTTGAGATTTTGTTACTCAAATGGATTCTAGTCTTGTCAATATGGAAGGTAGTTTGTTGTTGAGATTTTGTTACTCCAATGGATGGTAACCTTGTCATTATGGAAGGTAGTTCGTTGTAGAGATTTTTTTACTCCAATGGATGGTATCCTTGTTATTATGGATGGTAATTTGTTATTGAGATTTTATTACTCCAATGGATGGAAGCCTTGTCATTTTGGAAGGTAGTTCGTTGTTGAGATTTTTTTACTCCAATAGATTGTAGCCTTGTCAATATGGAAGGTATTTCGTTGTTGAGATTTTGTTACTCCAATGGATGGTAGCCTTGTTATTATGGAAGGTAGTTCATTTTTTAGATTTTGTTACTCCATTGGATGGTAGGCTTGTCATTATGAAAGGTAGTTCGTTGTTGAGATTTTTTTACTGCAATGTATGGTAGCTTGGTCATTAAGGAAGGTAGTTCATTATTGAGATTTTGTTACTCCAATGGATGGTAGACTTGTCATTGTGGAACGTAGTTTGTTGTTGAGATTTTGTTACACCAATTGATGGTAGCCTTGTCATTATGGATGCTAGTTTGTTGTTGAGATTTTATTACTCCAATGGATGGTAGCCTTGTCATTATGGAAGGTAGTTCATTGTTGAGATTTTGGTTACTCCAATGGATGATAGCCTTGTCATTATGGAAGGTAATTCGTTATTGGGATTTTGTTACTCCAATGGATGGTAGCCTTGTCATTATGGAAGGTAGTTCATTTTTGATATTTTGTTACTCCAACGGATGGTAGCCTTGTCATTATGAAAGGTAGTTTGTTGTTCAAATTTTGTTACTCCAATGGATGGTAGCCTCGTCATTATGGAAGGTAGTTCATTGTTGAGATTTTGTTTCTCCAATGGATGGTAGCCTCGTCATTATGGAAGGTAGTTCGTTGTTTAGATTTGGTTACTCCAATGGATGGTAGCCTTGTCATTATAAAAGGTAGTTCGTTATTGGGATTTTGTTATTCCAATGGATGGTAGCCTTGTTATTATGGAAGGTAGTTCATTTTTGAGATTTTGTTTCTCATTTGGATGTTAACCTTGCCATTATGGAAGGTAGTTTGTTGTGGAGGTTTTGTTACTCCAATGGCTGGTAGCCTTGTCATTATGGAAGGTAGTTCATTCTTGAGATTTAGTTACTGCAATGGTTAGTATAGTCTTGTAATTATGGAAAGTAGTTTGTTGTTGAGATTTTGTTACTCCAATGGATGGTAGCCTTGTCATTATGGAAGGTAGTTCATTGTTTAGATTTTGTTACTCCAATGGCTGGTAGCCTTGTCATTATGGAAGGTAGTTCATTGTTGAGATTTTGTTTCTCCAATGGATGATAGCCTTGTCATTATGGAAGGTAGTTCATTTTTGAGATTTTGTTACTTAAATGGATGGTATCCTTGTCATTATGGAAGGTAGTTCGTTGTTGAGATTATTTTACTCCATTGTATGGTAGCTTTGTCATTATGGAAGGTAGTTTATTCTTGAGATTTTGTTACTCCAATGGATGGTAGACTTATCATTGTGGAAGGTAGTTTGTTGTTGAGATTTTGTTACTCCAATGGATTGTAGTCTTGTCAATATGGAAGGTAGTTCGTTGTTGAGATTTTGTTACTCCAATGGATGGTAACCTTGTCATTATGGAAGGTAGTTCGTTGTAGAGATTTTTTTACTCCAATGGATGGTATCCTTGTCATTATGGATGGTAATTTGTTATTGAGATTTTATTACTCCAATGGATGGAAGCCTTGTCATTTTGGAAGGTAGTTCGTTGTTGAGATTTTTTTAATCCAATAGATTGTAGCATTGTCAATGTGGAAGGTATTTCGTTGTTGAGATTTTGTTACTCCAATGGATGGTAGCCTTGTTATTATGGAATGTAGTTCATTTTTTAGATTTTGTTAATACATTGGATGGTAGGCTTGTCATTATGAAAGGTAGTTCATTGTTGAGATTTTTTTACTCCAATGTATGGTAGCTTTGTCATTATGGAAGGTAGTTCATTGTTGAGATTTTGTTACTCCAATGGATGGTAGACTTGTCATTGTGGAACGTAGTTTGTTGTTGAGATTTTGTTACTCCAATTGATGGTAGCCTTGTCATTATGGATGGTAGTTTGTTGTTGAGATTTTATTACTCCAATGGATGGTAGCCTTGTCATTATGGAAGGTAGTTCATTGTTGAGATTTTGGTTACTCCAATGGATGATAGCCTTGTCATTATGGAAGGTAGTTCGTTATTGGGATTTTGTTACTCCAACGGATGGTAGCCTTGTCATTATGAAAGGTAGTTCGTTGTTCAAATTTTGTTACTCCAATGGATGGTAGCCTCGTCATTATGGTAGGTAGTTCATTGTTGAGATTTTGTTACTCCAATGGATGGTAGCCTCGTCATTATGGAAGGTAGTTCGTTGTTGAGATTTGGTTACTCCAATGGATGGTAGCCTTGTCATTATAAAAGGTAGTTCGTTATTGGGATTTTGTTACTCCAATGGATGGTAGCCTTATTATTATGGAAGGTAGTTCATTTTTGAGATTTTGTTACTCTATTGGATGGTAGCCTTGTCATTATGAAAGGTAGTTCATTGTTGAGATTTTTTTACTCCATTGTATGGTAGCTTTACCATTATGGAAGGTAATTTGATGTTGAGATTTTGTTACTCCAATGGATGGTAGACTTATCATTATGGAAGGTAGTTCGTTGCTGAGATTTTGTTACTCCAATGGACTGTAGCCTTGTCAACATGGAAGGTAGTTTGTTGTTGAGATTTTGTTACAACAATGGATGGTAGCCTTGTCATTATGGATGGTAGTTTGTTGTTGATATTTTTTTACTCCAATGGATGGTATCCGTGTCATCATAGATGGTAGTTTGTTGTTGAGATTTTATTAGTCTAATGGATGGTAGCCTTGTCATTTTGGAAGGTAGTTCGTTGTTGAGATTTTGTTACTCCAATGGATGGTAGCCTTATCATTATGGAAGGTAGTTCGTTGTTGAGATTATGTTACTCCAATTTATGGTATCCTTGTCATTACAGAAGGTAGTTCATTGTTGAGATTTTGTTTCTCATTTGGATGTTAACCTTGCCATTATGGAAGGTAGTTTGTTGTGGATGTTTTGTTACTCCAATGGTTGGTAGCCTTGTCATTATGGAAGGTAGTTCATTCTTTAGATTTTGTTACACCAATGGTTAGTATAGTCTTGTAATTATGGAAAGTAGTTTGTTGTTGAGATTTTGTTACTCCAATGGATGGTAGCCTTGTCATTATGGAAGGTAGTTCATTGTTTAGATTTTGTTACTCCAATGGCTGGTAGCCTTGTCATTATGGAAGGTAGTTCATTGTTGAGATTTTGTTTCTCCAATGGATGACAGCCTTGTCATTATGGAAGGTAGTTCATTTTTGAGATTTTGTTACTTAAATGGATGGTAGCCTTGTCATTATGGAAGGTAGTTCGTTGTTGAGATTATTTTACTCCATTGTATGGTAGCTTTGTCATTATGGAAGGTAGTTTGTTATTGAGATTTTGTTACTCCAATGGATGGTAGACTTATCATTGTGGAAGGTAGTTTGTTGTTGAGATTTTGTTACTCCAATGGATTTTAGCCTTGTTAATATGGAAGGTAATTCGTTGTTGAGATTTTGTTACTCCAATGGATGGTAACCTTGTCATTATGGAAGGAAGTTCGTTGTTGAGATTTTTTTACTCCAATGGATGGTATCCTTGTCATTATGGATGGTAATTTTTTATTGAGATTTTATTACTCCAATGGATGGAAGCCTTGTCATTTTGGAAGGTAGTTCGATGTTGAGATTTTTTTACTCCAATAGATTGTAGCCTTGTCAATATGGAAGGTATTTCGTTGTTGAGATTTAGTTACTCCAATGGATGGTAGCCTTGTTATTATGGAAGGTAGTTCCTTTTTTAGATTTTGTTACTCCATTGGATGGTAGGATTGTCATTATGAAAGGTAGTTCGTTGTTGAGATTTTTTTACTCCAATGTATGGTAGCTTTGTCATTATGGAAGGTAGTTCGTTGTTGAGATTTTGTTACTCCAATGGATGGTAGACTTGTCATTGTGGAATGTAGTTTGTTGTTGAGATTTTGTTACTCCAATTAATGGTAGCCTTGTCATTATGGATGGTAGTTTGTTGTTGAGATTTTATTACTCCAATGGATGGTAGCCTTGTCATTATGGAAGGTAAATGATTGTTTAGATTTTGTTACTCCAATGGATGGTAGCCTTGTCATTATGGAAGGTAGTTCATTATTGAGATTTTGTTTCTCCAATGGATGATAGCCTTGTCATTATGGAAGGTAGTTCATTTTTGATATTTTGTTACTCCAACGGATGATAGCCTTGTCATTATGAAAGGTAGTTCGTTGTTCAAATTTTGTTACTCCAATGGATGGTAGCCTCGTCATTATGGAAGGTAGTTCATTGTTGAGATTTTATTTCTCCAATGGATGGTAGCCTCGTCATTATGGAAGGTAGTTCGTTGTTGAGATTTGGTTACTCCAATGGATGGTAGCCTTGTCATTATAAAAGGTAGTTCGTTATTGGGATTTTGTTACTCCAATGGATGGTAGCCTTGTTATTATGGAAGGTAGTTCATTTTTGAGATTTTGTTTCTCATTTGGATGTTAACCTTGCCATTATGGAAGGTAGTTTGTTGTGGAGGTTTTGTTACTCCAATGGCTGGTAGCCTTGTCATTATGGAAGGTAGTTCATTCTTGAGATTTTGTTACTGCAATGGTTAGTATAGTCTTGTAATTATGGAAAGTAGTTTGTTGTTGAGATTTTTTTACTCCAATGGATGGTAGCCTTGTCATTATGGAAGGTAGTTCATTGTTTAGATTTTGTTACTCCAATGGCTGGTAGCCTTGTCATTATGGAAGGTAGTTCATTGTTGAGATTTTGTTTCTCCAATGGATGATAGCCTTGTCATTATGGAAGGTAGTTCATTTTTGAGATTTTGTTACTTAAATGGATGGTATCCTTGTCATTATGGAAGGTAGTTCGTTGTTGAGATTATTTTACTCCATTGTATGGTAGCTTTGTCATTATGGAAGGTAGTTTGTTATTGAGATTTTGTTACTCCAATGATTGGTAGACTTATCATTGTGGCAGGTAGTTTGTTGTTGAGATTTTGTTACTCCAATGGATTGTAGTCTTGTCAATATGGAAGGTAGTTCGTTGTTGAGATTTTGTTACTCCAATGGATGGTAACCTTGTCATTATGGAAGGTAGTTCGTTGTAGAGATTTTTTTACTCCAATGGATGGTATCCTTGTCATTATGGATGGTAATTTGTTATTGAGATTTTATTAATCCAATGGATGGAAGCCTTGTCATTTTGGAAGGTAGTTCGTTGTTGAGATTTTTTTAATCCAATAGATTGTAGCATTGTCAATGTGGAAGGTATTTCGTTGTTGAGATTTTGTTACTCCAATGGATGGTAGCCTTGTTATTATGGAATGTAGTTCATTTTTTAGATTTTGTTAATCCATTGGATGGTAGGCTTGTCATTATGAAAGGTAGTTCATTGTTGAGATTTTTTTACTCCAATGTATGGTAGCTTTGTCATTATGGAAGGTAGTTCATTGTTGAGATTTTGTTACTCCAATGGATGGTAGACTTGTCATTGTGGAACGTAGTTTGTTGTTGAGATTTTGTTACTCCAATTGATGGTAGCCTTGTCATTATGAATGGTAGTTTGTTGTTGAGATTTTATTACTCCAATGGATGGTAGCCTTATCATTATGGAAGGTAGTTCATTGTTAAGATTTTGGTTACTCCAATGGATGATTGCCTTGTCATTATGGAAGGTAGTTCATTTTTGATATTTTGTTACTCCAATGGATGGTAGCCTTGTCATTATGAAAGGTAGTTCGTTGTTCAAATTTTGTTACTCCAATGGATGGTAGCCTCGTCATTATGGTAGGTAGTTCATTGTTGAGATTTTGTTACTCCAATGGATGGTAGCCTCGTCATTATGGAAGGTAGTTTGTTGTTGAGATTTGGTTACTCCAATGGATGGTAGCCTTGTCATTATAAAAGGTAGTTCGTTATTGGGATTTTGTTACTCCAATGGATGGTAGCCTTGTTATTATGGAAGGTAGTTCATTTTTGAGATTTTGTTACTCTATTGGATGGTAGCCTTGTCATTATGAAAGGTAGTTCATTGTTGAGATTTTTTTACTCCATTGTATGGTAGCTTCGCCATTATGGAAGGTAATTTGTTGTTGAGATTTTGTTACTCCAATGGATGGTAGACTTATCATTGTGGAAGGTAGTTCGTTGCTGAGATTTTGTTACTCCAATGGACTGTAGCCTTGTCAATATGGAAGGTAGTTCGTTGTTGAGATTTTGTTACAACAATGGATGGTAGCCTTGTCATTATGGAAGGTAGTTTGTTGTTGAGATTTTTTTACTCCAATGGATGGTATACGTGTCATCATAGATGGTAGTTTGTTGTTGAGATTTTATTAGTCTAATGGATGGTAGCCTTGTCATTTTGGAAGGTAGTTCGTTGTTGAGATTTTGTTACTCCAATGGATGGTAGCCTTATCATTATGGAAGGTAGTTCGTTGTTGAGATTATGTTACTCCAATTTATGGTATCCTTGTAATTACGGAAGGTAGTTCATTGTTGAGATTTTGTTTCTCATTTGGATGTTAACCTTGCCATTATGGAAGGTAGTTTGTTGTGGATGTTTTGTTACTCCAATGGTTGGTAGCCTTGTCATTATGGAAGGTAGTTCATTCTTGAGATTGTGTTACTCCAATGGTTAGTATAGTCTTGTAATTATGGAAAGTAGTTTGTTGTTGAGATTTTGTTACTCCAATGGATGGTAGCCTTGTCATTATGGAAGGTAGTTCATTGTTTAGATTTTGTTACTCCAATGGCTGGTAGCCTTGTCATTATGGAAGGTAGTTCATTGTTGAGATTTTGTTTCTCCAATGGATGATAGCCTTGTCATAATGGAAGGTAGTTCATTTTTGAGATTTTGTTACTTAAATGGATGGTAGCCTTGTCATTATGGAAGGCAGTTCGTTGTTGAGATTATTTTACTCCATTGTATGGTAGCTTTGTCATTATGGAAGGTAGTTTGTTATTGAGATTTTGTTACTCCAATGGATGGTAGACTTATCATTGTGGAAGGTAGTTTGTTGTTGAGATTTTGTTACTCCAATGGATTGTAGCCTTGGCAATATGGAAGGTAATTCGTTGTTGAGATTTTGTTACTCCAATGGATGGTAACCTTGTCATTATGGAAGGAAGTTCGTTGTTGAGATTTTTTTACTCCAATGGATGGTATCCTTGTCATTATGGATGGTAATTTGTTATTGAGATTTTATTAATCCAATGGATGGAAGCCTTGTCATTTTGGAAGGTAGTTCGTTGTTGAGATTTTTTTAATCCAATAGATTGTAGCATTGTCAATGTGGAAGGTATTTCGTTGTTGAGATTTTGTTACTCCAATGGATGGTAGCCTTGTTATTATGGAATGTAGTTCATTTTTTAGATTTTGTTAATCCATTGGATGGTAGGCTTGTCATTATGAAAGGTAGTTCATTGTTGAGAATTTTTTACTCCAATGTATGGTAGCTTTATCATTATGGAAGGTAGTTCATTGTTGAGATTTTGTTACTCCAATGGATGGTAGACTTGTCATTGTGGAACGTAGTTTGTTGTTGAGATTTTGTTACTCCAATTGATGGTAGCCTTGTCATTATGGATGGTAGTTTGTTGTTGAGATTTTATTACTCCAATGGATGGTAGCCTTATCATTATGGAAGGTAGTTCATTGTTGAGATTTTGGTTACTCCAATGGATGATTGCCTTGTCATTATGGAAGGTAGTTCATTTTTGATATTTTGTTACTCCAATGGATGGTAGCCTTGTCATTATGAAAGGTAGTTCGTTGTTCAAATTTTGTTACTCCAATGGATGGTAGCCTCGTCATTATGGTAGGTAGTTCATTGTTGAGATTTTGTTACTCCAATGGATGGTAGCCTCGTCATTATGGAAGGTAGTTTGTTGTTGAGATTTGGTTACTCCAATGGATGGTAGCCTTGTCATTATAAAAGGTAGTTCGTTATTGGGATTTTGTTACTCCAATGGATGGTAGCCTTGTTATTATGGAAGGTAGTTCATTTTTGAGATTTTGTTACTCTATTGGATGGTAGCCTTGTCATTATGAAAGGTAGTTCATTGTTGAGATTTTTTTACTCCATTGTATGGTAGCTTTGCCATTATGGAAGGTAATTTGTTGTTGAGATTTTGTTACTCCAATGGATGGTAGACTTATCATTGTGGAAGGTAGTTCGTTGCTGAGATTTTGTTACTCCAATGGACTGTAGCCTTATCAATATGGAAGGTAGTTCGTTGTTGAGATTTTGTTACAACAATGGATGGTAGCCTTGTCATTATGGAAGGTAGTTTGTTGTTGAGATTTTTTTACTCCAATGGATGGTATACGTGTCATCATAGATGGTAGTTTGTTGTTGAGATTTTATTAGTCTAATGGATGGTAGCCTTGTCATTTTGGAAGGTAGTTCGTTGTTGAGATTTTGTTACTCCAATGGATGGTAGCCTTATCATTATGGAAGGTAGTTCGTTGTTGAGATTATGTTACTCCAATTTATGGTATCCTTGTAATTACGGAAGGTAGTTCATTGTTGAGATTTTGTTTCTCATTTGGATGTTAACCTTGCCATTATGGAAGGTAGTTTGTTGTGGATGTTTTGTTACTCCAATGGATGGTAGCCTTGTCATTATGGAAGGTAGTTCATTGTTGAGATTTTGTTTCTCCAATGGATGATAGCCTTGTCATAATGGAAGGTAGTTCATTTTTGAGATTTTGTTACTTAAATGGATGGTAGCCTTGTCATTATGGAAGGCAGTTCGTTGTTGAGATTATTTTACTCCATTGTATGGTAGCTTTGTCATTATGGAAGGTAGTTTTTATTGAGATTTTGTTACTCCAATGGATGGTAGACTTATCATTGTGGAAGGTAGTTTGTTGTTGAGATTTTGTTACTCCAATGGATTGTAGCCTTGGCAATATGGAAGGTAATTCGTTGTTGAGATTTTGTTACTCCAATGGATGGTAACCTTGTCATTATGGAAGGAAGTTCGTTGTTGAGATTTTTTTACTCCAATGGATGGTATCCTTGTCATTATGGATGGTAATTTGTTATTGAGATTTTATTACTCCAATGGATGGAAGCCTTGTCATTTTGGAAGGTAGTTCGATGTTGAGATTTTTTTACTCCAATAGATTGTAGCCTTGTCAATATGGAAGGTATTTCGTTGTTGAGATTTAGTTACTCCAATGGATGGTAGACTTGTTATTATGGAAGGTAGTTCATTTTTTAGATTTTGTTACTCCATTGGATGGTAGGATTGTCATTATCAAAGGTAGTTCGTTGTTGAGATTTTTTTACTCCAATGTATGGTAGCTTTGTCATTATGGAAGGTAGTTCGTTGTTCAGATTTTGTTACTCCAATGGATGGTAGACTTGTCATTGTGGAATGTAGTTTGTTGTTGAGATTTTGTTACTCCAATTAATGGTAGCCTTGTCATTATGGATGGTAGTTTGTTGTTGAGATTTTATTACTCCAATGGATGGTAGCCTTGTCATTATGGAAGGTAAATGATTGTTTAGATTTTGTTACTCCAATGGATGGTAGCCTTGTCATTATGGAAGGTAGTTCATTATTGAGATTTTTTTTCTCCAATGGATGATAGCTTTGTCATTATGGAAGGTAGTTCATTTTTGAGATTTTGTTACTTAAATGGATGGTAGCCTTGTCATTATGGAAGGTAGTTCATTGTTGAGATTTTGTTACTCCAATGGATGGTAGTCTTGTCATTGTGGAAGGTAGTTCGTTGATGAAATTTAGTTACTCCAATGGATGGTAGCCTCGTCATTATGGAAGGTAGTTCGTTGTTGATATTTGGTTACTCCAATGGATGGTAGCATTGTCATTATAAAAGGTAGTTCATTATTGGAATTTTGTTACTCCAATGGATGGTAGCCTTGTCATTATGGAAGGTAGTTTGTTATTGGGATTTTGTTACTCCAATGGATGGTAGCCTTGTCATTTTGGAAGGTAGTTCATTATTGGGATTTTGTTACTCCAGTGGATGGAAGACTTGTCATTGTTGAAGGTAGTTCGTTGTTGATATTTTGTTACTCCAATGGATTGTAGCCTTGTCAATATGGAAGGTAGTTTGTTGTTGAGATTTTTTTACTTTAATGGATGGTAGCGTTGTCATTTTGGAAGGTAGTTTGTTGTTGAGATTTTTTTTCTCCAATGGATGGTAGCCTTGTCATTATGGAAGGTAGTTCATTATTGAGATTTTGTTTCTCCAATGGATGATAGCCTTGTCATTATGGAAGGTAGTTCATTTTTGAGATTTTGTTACACCAATAGATGGTAGTTTTGTAACTATGGAAGGTAGTTCATTGTTAAAATTTTGTTACTCCAATGGATGGTAGCCTCGTCATTATTGAAGGTAGTTCGTTGTTGAGATATGGTTACTCCAATGGATGGTAGCCTTGTCATTATAAAAGGTAGTTTGTTATTGGGATTTTGTTACTCCAATGGATGGTAGCCTTGTTATTATGGAAGGTAGTTCATTTTTGAGATTTTGTTACTCCATTGGATGGTAGCCTTGTCATTATGAAAGGTAGTTCGTTGTTGAGATTTTTTTACTCCATTGTATGGTAGCTTTGTCATTATGGAAGGTAATTTGTTGTTGAGATTTTGTTACTCCAATGGATGGTAGACTTATCATTGTGGAAGGTAGTTTTTTGTTGAGATTTTGTTACTCCAATGGATTGTAGCCTTGTCAATATGGAAGGTAGTTCGTTGTTGAGATTTTGTTACTCCAATGGATGGTAGCCTTGTCATTCTGGAAGGTAGTTTGTTGTTGTGATTTTTTTACTCCAATGGATGGTATCCTTGTCATTATGGATGGTGGTTTGTTGTTGAGATTTTATTACTCCAATGGATGGAAGCCTTGTCATTTTGGAAGGTAGTTTGTTGTTGAGATTTTTTTACTCCAATAGATTGTAGCCTTGTCAATATGGAAGGTATTTCGTTGTTGAGATTTTGTTACTCCAATGGATGGTAGCCTTGTTATTATGGAAGGTAGTTCATTTTTTAGATTTTGTTACTCCATTGGATGGTAGGCTTGTCATTATTAAAGGTAGTTCGTTGTTGAGATTGTTTTATTCCAATGGATAGTAGACTTGTCATTGTGGAATGTAGTTTGTTGTTGAGATTTTGTTACTCCAATTGATGGTAGCCTTGTCATTGTGGAATGTAGTTTGTTGTTGAGATTTTGTTACTCCAATTGATGGTAGCCTTGTCATTATGGATGGTAGTTTGTTGTTAAGATTTTATTACTCCAATGGATGGTAGCCTTGTCATTATGGAAGGTAGTTAATTGTTGAGAAATTTTTACTCCAATGGCTGGTAGCCTTGTCATTATGGAAGGTAGTTCATTATTGAGATTTTGTTTCTCCAATGGATGATAGCCTTGTCATTATGGAAGGTAGTTCATTTTTGAGATTTTGTTACTTAAATAGATGGTAGCCTTGTCATTATGGAAGGTAGTTCATTGTTGAGATTTTGTTACTCCAATGTATGGTAGTCTTGTCATTATGGAAGGTAGTTTGTTGATTAAATTTAGTTACTCTAATGGATGGTAGCCTCGTCATTATGGAAGGTAGTTCATTGTTGAGATTTTGTTACTCCAATGGATGGTAGCCTCGTCATTATGGAAGGTAGTTCATTGTTGAGATTTTGTTACTCCAATGGATGGTAGCCTTGTCATTATGGAAGGTAGTTCGTTATTGGTATTTTGTTACTCCAGTGGATGGTAGACTTGTCATTGTGGAAGGTAGTTCGTTGTTGATATTTTGTTACTCCAATGGATTGTAGCCTTGTCAATATGGAAGGTAGTTCATTATTGAGATTTTGTTTCTCCAATGGATGATAGTCTTGTCATTATGGAAGGTAGTTCATTTTTGAGATTTTGTTATAACAATAGCCTTGTCATTATGGAAGGTAGTTCATTGTTGAAATTTTGTTACTCCAATGGATGGTAGCCTCGTCATTATGGAAGGTAGTTCGTTGTTGAGATTTGGTTACTCCAATGGATGGTAGCCTTGTCATTATAAAAGGTAGTTCGTTATTGGGATTTTGTTACTCCAATGGATGGTAGCCTTTTTATTATGGAAGGTAGTTCATTTTTGAGATTTTGTTACTCCATTGGATGGTAGCCTTGTCATTATGAAAGGTAGTTCGTTGTTGAGATTTTTTTACTCCATTGTATGGTAGCTTTGTCATTATGGAAGTTACTTTGTTGTTGAGATTTTGTTACTCCAATGGATGGTAGACTTATCATTATGGAAGGTAGTTGGTTTTTGAGATTTTGTTACTCCAATGGATTCTAGCCTTGTCAATATGGAAGGTAGTTTGTTGTTGAGATTTTGTTACTCCAATGGATGGTAGCCTTGTCATTATGGAAGGTAGTTCGTTGGTATGATTTTTTTACTCCAATGGATGGTATCCATGTCATTATGGATGGTAGTTTGTTGTTGAGATTTTATTACTCCAATGGATGGAAGCCTTGCCATTTTGGAAGGTAGTTCGTTGTTGAGATTTTTTTACTCCAATAGATTGTAGCCTTGTCAATATGGAAGGTATTTCGTTGTTGAGATTTTGTTACTCCAATGGATGGTAGCCTTGTTATTATGCAAGGTAGTTCATTTTTTAGATTTTGTTACTCCATTGGATGGTAGGCTTGTCATTATGAAAGGTAGTACATTGTTGAGATTTTGTTACTCCAATGTATGGTAGCTTTGTCATTATGGAAGGTAGTTCGTTGTTGTGATTTTGTTACTCCAATGGGTGGTAGACTTGTCATTGTGGAACGTAGTTTGTTGTTGAGATTTTGTTACTCCAATTGATGGTAGCCTTGTCATTATGGATGGTAGTTTGTTGTTGAGATTTTATTACTCCAATGGATGGTAGCCTTGTCATTATGGAAGGTAGTTCATTGTTGAGATTTTGTTACTCCAATGGTTGGTAGCCTTGTCATTATGGAAGGTAGTTCATTATTGAGATTTTGTTTCTCCAATGGATGATAGCCTTGTCATTATGGAAGGTAGTTCATTTTTGAGATTTTGTTACTTAAATAGATGGTAGCCTTGTCATTATGGAAGGTAGTTCATTGTTGAGATTTTTATTACTCCAATGGATGGTAGTCTTTGTCATTATGGAAGGTAGTTCGTTGATGAAATTTGGTTACTCCAATGGATGGTAGCCTTGTCATTATAAAAGGTAGTTTGTTGTTGGGATTTTGTTACTTCAATGGATGGTAGCCTTGTTATTATGGAAGGTAGTTCATTTTTGAGATTTTGTTACTCCATTGGATGGTAGCCTTGTCATTATGAAAGGTAGTTCGTTGTTGATATTTTTTTACTCCATTGTATGGTAGCTTTGTCATTATGGAAGGTAGTTCGTTGTTGAGATTATGTTACTCCAATGGATGGAAGACTTGTCATTATGGAAGGTAGTTTGTTGCTGAGATTTTGTTACTCCAATGGATTGTAGCCTTGTCAATATGGAAGGTAGTTCGTTGTTGAGATTTTGTTACTCCAATGGATGGTAGCCATGTCATTATGGAAGGTAGTTTGTTATTGAGATTTTTTTACTCCAATGGATGGTATCCTTGTCATTATAGATGGTAGTTTGTTGTTGAGATTTTATTACTGTAATGGATGGTAGCCTTGTCATTTTGGAAGGTAGTTCGTTGTTGAGATTTTTTTACTCCATGGATAGTAGCCTTATCATTATGGAAGGTAGTTCATTGTTGAGATTTTGTTACTCCAATTTATGGTATCCTTGTCATTACGGAAGGTAGTGCATTGTTGAGATTTTGTTTCTCCAATGGATGTTAACCTTGCCATTATGGAAGGTAGTTTGTTGTGGAGGATTTGTTACTCCAATGGCTAGTAGCCTTGTCATTATGGAAGGTAGTTCATTCTTGAGATTTTGTTACTCCAATGGCTAGTATAGTCTTGCCATTATGGAAAGTAGTTTGTTGTTGAGATTTTGTTACTCCAATGGATGGTAGCCTTGTCATTATGGAAGGTAGTTCATTGTTGAGATTTTGTTACTCCAATGGCCGGTAGCCTTGTCATTATGGAAGGTAGTTCATTGTTGATATTTTGTTTCTCCAATGGATGATAGCCTTGTCATTATGGAAGGTAGTTCATTTTTGAGATTTTGTTACTTAAATGGATGGTAGCCTTGTCATTATGGAAGGTAGTTCGTTGTTGAGATTTTTTTACTCCATTGTATGGTAGCTTTATCATTATGGAAGGTACTTTGTTGTTGAGATTTTGTTACTCCAATGGATGGTAGACTTATCATTGTGTAAGGTAGTTCGTTGTTGAGATTTTGTTACTCCAATGGATTGTAGCCTTGTCAATATGGAATGTAGTTCGTTGTTGAGATTTTGTTACTCCAATGGATGGTAGCCTTGTCATTATGGAAGGTAGTTCGTTGTTGTAATTTTTTTACTCCAATGGATGGTATCCTTGTCATTATGGATGGTAGTTTGTTGTTGAGATTTTATTACTCCAATGGATGGAAGCCTTGTCATTTTGGAAGGTAGTTTGTTGTTGAGATTTTTTTACTCCAATAGATTGTAGCCTTGTCAACATGGAAGGTATTTCGTTGTTGAGATTTTGTTACTCCAATGGATGGTAGCCTTGTTATTATGGAAGGTAGTTCATTTTTAGATTTTGTTACTCCATTGGATGGTAGGCTCGTCATTATGGAAGGTAGTTCGGTCTTGAGATTTGGTTACTCCAATGGATGGTAACCTTGTCATTATAAAAGGTAGTTCGTTATTGGAATTTTGTTACTCCAATGGATGGTAGCCTTGTCATTATGGAAGGTAGTTAGTTATTGGGATTTTGTTACTTCAATGGATGGTAGCCTTGTCATTATGGAAGGTAGTTCATTTTTGATATTTTGTTACTCCAATGGATGGTAGCCTTGTTATTATGGAAGGTAGTTCATTTTTGAGATTTTGTTACTCCATTGGATGGTAGCCTTGTCATTATGAAAAGTAGTTCGTTGTTGAGATTTTTTTACTCCATTGTATGGTAGCTTTGTCATTATGGAAGTTAATTTGTTGTTGAGATTTTGTTACTCCAATGGATGGTAGACTTATCATTGTGGAAGGTAGTTCGTTGTTGAGATTTTGTTACTCCAATGGATTGTAGCCTTGTCAATATGGAAGGTAGTTTGTTGTTGAGATTTTGTTGCTCCAATGGATGGTAGCCTTGTCATTATGGAAGGTAGTTCGTTGTTGTGATTTTTTTACTCCAATGGATGGTATCCTTGTCATTATGGATGGTAGTTTGTTGTTGAGATTTTATTACTCCAATGGATGGAAGCCTTGTCATTTTGGAAGGTAGTTTGTTGTTGAGATTTTTTTACTCCAATAGATTGTAGCCTTGTCAACATGGAAGGTATTTCGTTGTTGAAATTTTGTTACTCCAATGGATGGTAGCCTTGTTATTATGGAAGGTAGTTCATTTTTTAGATTTTGTTACTCCATTGGATGGTAGGCTCAGCATTATGGAAGGTAGTTTGTTGTTGAGATTTGGTTACTCCAATGGATGGTAACCTTGTCATTATAAAAGGTAGTTCGTTATTGGAATTTTGTTACTCCAATGGATGGTAGCCTTGTCATTATGAAAGGTAGTTCATTGTTGAGATTTTGTTACTCCAATGGATGGTAGCCTTGTCATTATGGAAGGTAGTTCGTTATTGGGATTTTGTTACTCCAATGGATGGTAGCCTTGTCATTATGGAAGGTAGTTAGTTGATGATATTTTGTTACTCCAATGGATTGTATCCTTGTCAATATGGAAGGTAGTTTGTTGTTGAGATTTTTTTACTTTAATGGATGGTAGCGTTGTCATTTTGGAAGGTAGTTTGTTGTTGAGATTTTGTTTCCCCAATAGATGGTAGCCTTGTCATTATGGAAGGTAGTTTGTTATTGAGATTTTGTTTCTCCAATGGATGATAGCCTTGTCATTATGGAAGGTAGTTCATTTTTGAGATTTTGTTATACCAATGGATGGTAGCCTTGTCATTATGGAAGGTAGTTCATTGTTGAGATTTTGTTACTCCAATGGCTGGTAGTCTTGTCACTATGGAAGGTAGTTCATTGTTGAAATTTTGTTACTCCAATGGACGGTAGCCTCGTCATTATGGAAGGTAGTTCGTTGTTGAGATTTGGTTACTCCAATGGATGGTAGCCTTGTCATTATAAAAGGTAGTTCGTTATAGGGATTTTGTTACTCCAATGGATGGTAGCCTTGTTATTATGGAAGGTAGTTCATTTTTGAGATTTTGTTACTCCATTGAATGGTAGCCTTGTCATTATGAAAAGTAGTTCGTTGTTGAGATTTTTTTACTCCATTGTATGGTAGCTTTGTCATTATGGAAGTTAATTTGTTGTTGAGATTTTGTTACTCCAATGGATGGTAGACTTATCATTGTGGAAGGTAGTTCGTTGTTGAGATTTTGTTACTCCAATGGATTGTAGCCTTGTCAATATGGAAGGTACTTTGTTGTTGAGATTTTGTTACTCCAATGGATGGTAGCCTTGTCATTATGGAAGGTAGTTCGTTGTTGTGATTTTTTTACTCCAATGGATGGTATCCATGTCATTATGGATGGTAGTTTGTTGTTGAGATTTTATTACTCCAATGGATGGAAGCCTTGTCATTTTGGAAGGTAGTTTGTTGTTGAGATTTTTTTACTCCAATAGATTGTAGCCTTGTCAATATGCAAGGTATTTCGTTGTTGAGATTTTGTTAATCCAATGGATGGTAGCCTTGTTATTATGCAAGGTAGTTCATTTTTTAGATTTTGTTACTCCATTGGATGGTAGGCTTGTCATTATGAAAGGTAGTACGTTGTTGAGATTTTGTTACTCCAATGTATGGTAGCTTTGTCATTATGGAAGGTAGTTCGTTGTTGAGATTTTGTTACTCCAATGGGTGGTAGACTTGCATTGTGGAACGTAGTTTGTTGTTGAGATTTTGTTACTCCAATTGATGGTAGCCTTGTCATTATGGATGGTAGTTTGTTGTTGAGATTTTATTACTCCAATGGATGGTAGCCTTGTCATTATGGAAGGTAGTTCGTTGTTGTAATTTTTTTACTCCAATGGATGGTATCCTTGTCACTATGGATGGTAGTTTGTTGTTGAGATTTTATTACTCCAATGGATGGAAGCCTTGTCATTTTGGAAGGTAGTTTGTTGTTGAGATTTTTTTACTCCAATAGATTGTAGCCTTGTCAACATGGAAGGTATTTCGTTGTTGAGATTTTGTTACTCCAATGGATGGTAGCCTTGTTATTATGGAAGGTAGTTCATTTTTTAGATTTTGTTACTCCATTGGATGGTAGGCTCGTCATTATGGAAGGTAGTTCGTTGTTGAGATTTGGTTACTCCAATGGATGGTAGCCTTGTCATTATAAAAGGTAGTTCGTTAATGGAATTTTGTTACTCCAATGGATGGTAGCCTTGTCATTATGGAAGGTAGTTCGTTATTGGGATTTTGTTACTTCAATGGATGGTAGCCTTGTCATTATGGAAGGTAGTTCATTTTTGATATTTTGTTACTCCAATGGATGGTAGCCTTGTCATTATGAAAGGTAGTTCGTTGTTGAGATTTTGTTACTCCAATGGATGGTAGCCTTGTTATTATGGAAGGTAGTTCATTTTTGAGATTTTGTTACTCCATTGGATGGTAGCCTTGTCATTATGAAAGGTAGTTCGTTGTTGAGATTTTTTTACTCCATTGTATGGTAGCTTTGTCATTATGGAAGTTAATTTGTTGTTGAGATTTTGTTACTCCAATGGATGGTAGACTTATCATTGTGGAAGGTAGTTCGTTGTTGAGATTTTGTTACTCCAATGGATTGTAGCCTTGTCAATATGGAAGGTACTTTGTTGTTGAGATTTTGTTACTCCAATGGATGGTAGCCTTGTCATTATGGAAGGTAGTTCGTTGTTGTGATTTTTTTACTCCAATGGATGGTATCCATGTCATTATGGATGGTAGTTTGTTGTTGAGATTTTATTACTCCAATGGATGGAAGCCTTGTCATTTTGGAAGGTAGTTTGTTGTTGAGATTTTTTTACTCCAATAGATTGTAGCCTTGTCAATATGGAAGGTATTTTGTTGTTGAGATTTTGTTACTCCAATGGATGGTAGCCTTGTTATTATGCAAGGTAGTTCATTTTTTAGATTTTGTTACTCCATTGGATGGTAGGCTTGTCATTATGAAAGGTAGTACGTTGTTGAGATTTTGTTACTCCAATGTATGGTAGCTTTGTCATTATGGAAGGTAGTTCGTTGTTGAGATTTTGTTACTCCAATGGGTGGTAGACTTGTCATTATGGAAGGTAGTTCATTGTTGAGATTTTGTTACTCCATTGGATGGTAGTCTTGTCACTATGGAAGGTAGTTCGTTGTTGAGATTTTGTTACTCCAATGGAATGTAGCCTTGTCAATATGGAAGGTAGTTTGTTGTTGAGATTTTGTTGCTCCAATGGATGGTAGCCTTGTCATTATGGATTGTAGTTTGTTGTTGAGATTTTATTACTCCAATGGATGGAAGCCTTGTCATTTTGGAAGGTAGTTTGTTGTTGAGATTTTTTTACTCCAATAGATTGTAGCCTTGTCAACATGGAAGGTATTTCGTTGTTGAGATTTTGTTACTCCAATGGATGGTAGCCTTGTTATTATGGAAGGTAGTTCATTTTTTATATTTTGTTACTCCATTGGATGGTAGGCTCGCATTATGGAAGGTAGTTTATTGTTGAGATTTGGTTACTCCAATGGATTGTAACCTTGTCATTATAAAAGGTAGTTCGTTATTGGAATTTTGTTACTCCAATGGATGGTAGCCTTGTCATTATGGAATGTAGTTCGTTATTGGGATTTTGTTACTCCAATGGATGGTAGCCTTGTCATTATGGAAGGTAGTTCATTTTTGATATTTTGTTACTCCAATGGATGGTAGCCTTGTCATTATGAAAGGTAGTTCGTTGTTGAGATTTTGTTACTCCAATGGATGGTAGCCTTGTCATTATGGAAGGTAGTTCATTGTTGAGATTTTGTTACTCCAATGGATGGTAGCCTTGTCATTTTGGAAGGTAGTTCGTTATTGGGATTTTGTTACTCCAGTGGATGGTAAACTTGTCATTGTGGAAGGTAGTTAGTTGATGATATTTTGTTACTCCAATGGATTGTAGCCTTGTCAATATGGAAGGTAGTTTGTTGTTGAGATTTTTTTACTTTAATGGATGGTAGCATTGTCATTTTGGAAGGTAGTTTGTTGTTGAGATTTTGTTTCCCCAATAGATGGTAGCCTTGTCATTATGGAAGGTAGTTCATTATTGAGATTTTGTTTCTCCAATGGATGATAGCCTTGTCATTATGGAAGGTAGTTCATTTTTGAGATTTTGTTATACTAATGGATGGTAGCCTTGTCATTATGGAAGGTAGTTCATTGTTGAGATTTTGTTACTCCAATGGATGGTAGTCTTGTCACTATGGAAGGTAGTTCATTGTTGATATTTTGTTACTCCAATGGACGGTAGCCTCGTCATTATGGAAGGTAGTTCGTTGTTGAGATTTGGTTACTCCAATGGATGGTAGCCTTGTCATTATAAAAGGTAGTTCGTTATAGGGATTTTGTTACTCCAATGGATGGTAGCCTTGTCATTATGAAAGGTAGTTCGTTGTTGAGATTTTTTTACTCCATTGTATGGTAGCTTTGTCATTATGGAAGTTAATTTGTTGTTGAGATTTTGTTACTCCAATGGATGGTAGACTTATCATTGTGGAAGGTAGTTCGTTGTTGAGATTTTGTTACTCCAATGGATTGTAGCCTTGTCAATATGGAAGGTAGTTTGTTGTTGAGATTTTGTTACTCCAATGGATGGTAGCCTTGTCATTATGGAAGGTAGTTCGTTGTTGTGATTTTTTTACTCCAATGGATGGTATCCATGTCATTATGGATGGTAGTTTGTTGTTGAGATTTTATTACTCCAATGGATGGAAGCCTTGTCATTTTGGAAGGTAGTTCGTTGTTGAGATTTTTTTACTCCAATAGATTGTAGCCTTGTCAATATGGAAGGTATTTCGTTGTTGAGATTTTGTTACTCCAATGGATGGTAGCCTTGTTATTATGCAAAGTAGTTCATTTTTTAGATTTTGTTACTCCATTGGATGGTAGGCTTGTCATTATGAAAGGTAGTTCGTTGTTGAGATTTTTTTACTCCATTGTATAATAGCTTTGTCATTATGGAAGGTAGTTTGTTGTTGAGATTTTGTTACTCCAATGGATGGTAGACTTATCATTGTGTAAGGTAGTTAGTTGTTGAGATTTTGTTACTCCAATGGATGGTAGCCTTGTCAATATGGAAGGTAGTTTGTTGTTGAGATTTTGTTTGTCCAATGGATGGTAGCCTTGTCATTATGGAAGGTAGTTCGTTGTTGTAATTTTTTTACTCCAATGGATGGTATCCTTGTCATTATGGATGGTTGTTTGTTGTTGAGATTTTATTACTCCAATGGATGGAAGCCTTGTCATTTTGGAAGGTAGTTTGGTGTTGAGATTTTTTTACTCCAATAGATTGTAGCCTTGTCAACATGGAAGGTATTTCGTTGTTGAGATTTTGTTACTCCTATGGATGGTAGCCTTGTTATTATGGAAGGTAGTTCATTTTTTAGATTTTGTTACTCCATTGGATGGTAGGCTCGTCATTATGGAAGGTAGTTCGTTGTTGAGATTTGGTTACTCCAATGGATGGTAGCCTTGTCATTATAAAAAGTAGTTCGTTATTGGAATTTTTTTACTCCAATGGATGGTAGCCTTGTCATTATGAAACGTAGTTCGTTATTGGGATTTTGTTACTCCAATGGATGGAAGCCTTGTCATTATGGAAGGTAGTTCATTTTTGATATTTTGTTACTCCAATGGATGGTAGCCTTGTCATTATGAAAGGTAGTTCGTTGTTGAAATTTTGTTACTCCAATGGATGGTAGCCTCGTCATTATGGAAGGTAGTTCATTGTTGAGATTTTGTTACTCCAATGGATGGTAGCCTTGTCATTTTGGAAGGTAGTTCGTTATTGGGATTTTGTTACTCCAGTGGATGGTAAACTTGTCATTGTGGAAGGTAGTTAGTTGATGATATTTTGTTACTCCAATGGATTGTAGCCTTGTCATTATAAAAGGTAGTTCGTTATAGGGATTTTGTTACTCCAATGGATGGTAGCCTTGTTATTATGGAAGGTAGTTCATTTTTGAGATTTTGTTACTCCATTGGATGGTAGCCTTGTCATTATGAAAAGTAGTTCGTTGTTGAGATTTTTTTACTCCATTGTATGGTAGCTTTGTCATTATGGAAGTTAATTTGTTGTTGAGATTTTGTTACTCCAATGGATGGTAGACTTATCATTGTGGAAGGTAGTTCGTTGTTGAGATTTTGTTACTCCAATGGATTGTAGCCTTGTCAATATGGAAGGTACTTTGTTGTTGAGATTTTGTTACTCCAATGGATGGTAGCCTTGTCATTATGGAAGGTAGTTCGTTGTTGTGATTTTTTTACTCCAATGGATGGTATCCATGTCATTATGGATGGTAGTTTGTTGTTGAGATTTTATTACTCCAATGGATGGAAGCCTTGTCATTTTGGAAGGTAGTTTGTTGTTGAGATTTTTTTACTCCAATAGATTGTAGCCTTGTCAATATGGAAGGTATTTTGTTGTTGAGATTTTGTTACTCCAATGGATGGTAGCCTTGTTATTATGCAAGGTAGTTCATTTTTTAGATTTTGTTACTCCATTGGATGGTAGGCTTGTCATTATGAAAGGTAGTACGTTGTTGAGATTTTGTTACTCCAATGTATGGTAGCTTTGTCATTATGGAAGGTAGTTCGTTGTTGAGATTTTGTTACTCCAATGGGTGGTAGACTTGTCATTATGGAAGGTAGTTCATTGTTGAGATTTTGTTACTCCATTGGATGGTAGTCTTGTCACTATGGAAGGTAGTTCGTTGTTGAGATTTTGTTACTCCAATGGAATGTAGCCTTGTCAATATGGAAGGTAGTTTGTTGTTGAGATTTTGTTGCTCCAATGGATGGTAGCCTTGTCATTATGGATGGTAGTTTGTTGTTGAGATTTTATTACTCCAATGGATGGAAGCCTTGTCATTTTGGAAGGTAGTTTGTTGTTGAGATTTTTTTACTCCAATAGATTGTAGCCTTGTCAACATGGAAGGTATTTCGTTGTTGAGATTTTGTTACTCCAATGGATGGTAGCCTTGTTATTATGGAAGGTAGTTCATTTTTTATATTTTGTTACTCCATTGGATGGTAGGCTCGCATTATGGAAGGTAGTTTATTGTTGAGATTTGGTTACTCCAATGGATTGTAACCTTGTCATTATAAAAGGTAGTTCGTTATTGGAATTTTGTTACTCCAATGGATGGTAGCCTTGTCATTATGGAATGTAGTTCGTTATTGGGATTTTGTTACTCCAATGGATGGTAGCCTTGTCATTATGGAAGGTAGTTCATTTTTGATATTTTGTTACTCCAATGGATGGTAGCCTTGTCATTATGAAAGGTAGTTCGTTGTTGAGATTTTGTTACTCCAATGGATGGTAGCCTTGTCATTATGGAAGGTAGTTCATTGTTGAGATTTTGTTACTCCAATGGATGGTAGCCTTGTCATTTTGGAAGGTAGTTCGTTATTGGGATTTTGTTACTCCAGTGGATGGTAAACTTGTCATTGTGGAAGGTAGTTAGTTGATGATATTTTGTTACTCCAATGGATTGTAGCCTTGTCAATATGGAAGGTAGTTTGTTGTTGAGATTTTTTTACTTTAATGGATGGTAGCATTGTCATTTTGGAAGGTAGTTTGTTGTTGAGATTTTGTTTCCCCAATAGATGGTAGCCTTGTCATTATGAAAAGTAGTTCGTTGTTGAGATTTTTTTACTCCATTGTATGGTAGCTTTGTCATTATGGAAGTTAATTTGTTGTTGAGATTTTGTTACTCCAATGGATGGTAGACTTATCATTGTGGAAGGTAGTTCGTTGTTGAGATTTTGTTACTCCAATGGATTGTAGCCTTGTCAATATGGAAGGTACTTTGTTGTTGAGATTTTGTTACTCCAATGGATGGTAGCCTTGTCATTATGGAAGGTAGTTCGTTGTTGTGATTTTTTTACTCCAATGGATGGTATCCATGTCATTATGGATGGTAGTTTGTTGTTGAGATTTTATTACTCCAATGGATGGAAGCCTTGTCATTTTGGAAGGTAGTTTGTTGTTGAGATTTTTTTACTCCAATAGATTGTAGCCTTGTCAATATGGAAGGTATTTCGTTGTTGAGATTTTGTTAATCCAATGGATGGTAGCCTTGTTATTATGCAAGGTAGTTCATTTTTTAGATTTTGTTACTCCATTGGATGGTAGGCTTGTCATTATGAAAGGTAGTACGTTGTTGAGATTTTGTTACTCCAATGTATGGTAGCTTTGTCATTATGGAAGGTAGTTCGTTGTTGAGATTTTGTTACTCCAATGGGTGGTAGACTTGTCATTGTGGAACGTAGTTTGTTGTTGAGATTTTGTTACTCCAATTGATGGTAGCCTTGTCATTATGGATGGTAGTTTGTTGTTGAGATTTTATTACTCCAATGGATGGTAGCCTTGTCATTATGGAAGGTAGTTCGTTGTTGTAATTTTTTTACTCCAATGGATGGTATCCTTGTCATTATGGATGGTAGTTTGTTGTTGAGATTTTATTACTCCAATGGATGGAAGCCTTGTCATTTTGGAAGGTAGTTTGTTGTTGAGATTTTTTTACTCCAATAGATTGTAGCCTTGTCAACATGGAAGGTATTTCGTTGTTGAGATTTTGTTACTCCAATGGATGGTAGCCTTGTTATTATGGAAGGTAGTTCATTTTTTAGATTTTGTTACTCCATTGGATGGTAGGCTCGTCATTATGGAAGGTAGTTCGTTGTTGAGATTTGGTTACTCCAATGGATGGTAGCCTTGTCATTATAAAAGGTAGTTCGTTATTGGAATTTTGTTACTCCAATGGATGGTAGCCTTGTCATTATGGAAGGTAGTTCGTTATTGGGATTTTGTTACTTCAATGGATGGTAGCCTTGTCATTATGGAAGGTAGTTCATTTTTGATATTTTGTTACTCCAATGGATGGTAGCCTTGTCATTATGAAAGGTAGTTCGTTGTTGAGATTTTGTTACTCCAATGGATGGTAGCCTTGTTATTATGGAAGGTAGTTCATTTTTGAGATTTTGTTACTCCATTGGATGGTAGCCTTGTCATTATGAAAGGTAGTTCGTTGTTGAGATTTTTTTACTCCATTGTATGGTAGCTTTGTCATTATGGAAGTTAATTTGTTGTTGAGATTTTGTTACTCCAATGGATGGTAGACTTATCATTGTGGAAGGTAGTTCGTTGTTGAGATTTTGTTACTCCAATGGATTGTAGCCTTGTCAATATGGAAGGTACTTTGTTGTTGAGATTTTGTTACTCCAATGGATGGTAGCCTTGTCATTATGGAAGGTAGTTCGTTGTTGTGATTTTTTTACTCCAATGGATGGTATCCATGTCATTATGGATGGTAGTTTGTTGTTGAGATTTTATTACTCCAATGGATGGAAGCCTTGTCATTTTGGAAGGTAGTTTGTTGTTGAGATTTTTTTACTCCAATAGATTGTAGCCTTGTCAATATGGAAGGTATTTTGTTGTTGAGATTTTGTTACTCCAATGGATGGTAGCCTTGTTATTATGCAAGGTAGTTCATTTTTTAGATTTTGTTACTCCATTGGATGGTAGGCTTGTCATTATGAAAGGTAGTACGTTGTTGAGATTTTGTTACTCCAATGTATGGTAGCTTTGTCATTATGGAAGGTAGTTCGTTGTTGAGATTTTGTTACTCCAATGGGTGGTAGACTTGTCATTATGGAAGGTAGTTCATTGTTGAGATTTTGTTACTCCATTGGATGGTAGTCTTGTCACTATGGAAGGTAGTTCGTTGTTGAGATTTTGTTACTCCAATGGAATGTAGCCTTGTCAATATGGAAGGTAGTTTGTTGTTGAGATTTTGTTGCTCCAATGGATGGTAGCCTTGTCATTATGGATGGTAGTTTGTTGTTGAGATTTTATTACTCCAATGGATGGAAGCCTTGTCATTTTGGAAGGTAGTTTGTTGTTGAGATTTTTTTACTCCAATAGATTGTAGCCTTGTCAACATGGAAGGTATTTCGTTGTTGAGATTTTGTTACTCCAATGGATGGTAGCCTTGTTATTATGGAAGGTAGTTCATTTTTTATATTTTGTTACTCCATTGGATGGTAGGCTCGCATTATGGAAGGTAGTTTATTGTTGAGATTTGGTTACTCCAATGGATTGTAACCTTGTCATTATAAAAGGTAGTTCGTTATTGGAATTTTGTTACTCCAATGGATGGTAGCCTTGTCATTATGGAATGTAGTTCGTTATTGGGATTTTGTTACTCCAATGGATGGTAGCCTTGTCATTATGGAAGGTAGTTCATTTTTGATATTTTGTTACTCCAATGGATGGTAGCCTTGTCATTATGAAAGGTAGTTCGTTGTTGAGATTTTGTTACTCCAATGGATGGTAGCCTTGTCATTATGGAAGGTAGTTCATTGTTGAGATTTTGTTACTCCAATGGATGGTAGCCTTGTCATTTTGGAAGGTAGTTCGTTATTGGGATTTTGTTACTCCAGTGGATGGTAAACTTGTCATTGTGGAAGGTAGTTAGTTGATGATATTTTGTTACTCCAATGGATTGTAGCCTTGTCAATATGGAAGGTAGTTTGTTGTTGAGATTTTTTTACTTTAATGGATGGTAGCATTGTCATTTTGGAAGGTAGTTTGTTGTTGAGATTTTGTTTCCCCAATAGATGGTAGCCTTGTCATTATGGAAGGTAGTTCATTATTGAGATTTTGTTTCTCCAATGGATGATAGCCTTGTCATTATGGAAGGTAGTTCATTTTTGAGATTTTGTTATACTAATGGATGGTAGCCTTGTCATTATGGAAGGTAGTTCATTGTTGAGATTTTGTTACTCCAATGGATGGTAGTCTTGTCACTATGGAAGGTAGTTCATTGTTGAAATTTTGTTACTCCAATGGACGGTAGCCTCGTCATTATGGAAGGTAGTTCGTTGTTGAGATTTGGTTACTCCAAAGGATGGTAGCCTTGTCATTATAAAAGGTAGTTCGTTATAGGGATTTTGTTACTCCAATGGATGGTAGCCTTGTCATTATGAAAGGTAGTTCGTTGTTGAGATTTTTTTACTCCATTGTATGGTAGCTTTGTCATTATGGAAGTTAATTTGTTGTTGAGATTTTGTTACTCCAATGGATGGTAGACTTATCATTGTGGAAGGTAGTTCGTTGTTGAGATTTTGTTACTCCAATGGATTGTAGCCTTGTCAATATGGAAGGTAGTTTGTTGTTGAGATTTTGTTACTCCAATGGATGGTAGCCTTGTCATTATGGAAGGTAGTTCGTTGTTGTGATTTTTTTACTCCAATGGATGGTATCCATGTCATTATGGATGGTAGTTTGTTGTTGAGATTTTATTACTCCAATGGATGGAAGCCTTGTCATTTTGGAAGGTAGTTCGTTGTTGAGATTTTTTTACTCCAATAGATTGTAGCCTTGTCAATATGGAAGGTATTTCGTTGTTGAGATTTTGTTACTCCAATGGATGGTAGCCTTGTTATTATGCAAAGTAGTTCATTTTTTAGATTTTGTTACTCCATTGGATGGTAGGCTTGTCATTATGAAAGGTAGTTCGTTGTTGAGATTTTTTTACTCCATTGTATAATAGCTTTGTCATTATGGAAGGTAGTTTGTTGTTGAGATTTTGTTACTCCAATGGATGGTAGACTTATCATTGTGTAAGGTAGTTAGTTGTTGAGATTTTGTTACTCCAATGGATGGTAGCCTTGTCAATATGGAAGGTAGTTTGTTGTTGAGATTTTGTTTGTCCAATGGATGGTAGCCTTGTCATTATGGAAGGTAGTTCGTTGTTGTAATTTTTTTACTCCAATGGATGGTATCCTTGTCATTATGGATGGTAGTTTGTTGTTGAGATTTTATTACTCCAATGGATGGAAGCCTTGTCATTTTGGAAGGTAGTTTGGTGTTGAGATTTTTTTACTCCAATAGATTGTAGCCTTGTCAACATGGAAGGTATTTCGTTGTTGAGATTTTGTTACTCCTATGGATGGTAGCCTTGTTATTATGGAAGGTAGTTCATTTTTTAGATTTTGTTACTCCATTGGATGGTAGGCTCGTCATTATGGAAGGTAGTTCGTTGTTGAGATTTGGTTACTCCAATGGATGGTAGCCTTGTCATTATAAAAGGTAGTTCGTTATTGGAATTTTTTTACTCCAATGGATGGTAGCCTTGTCATTATGAAACGTAGTTCGTTATTGGGATTTTGTTACTCCAATGGATGGTAGCCTTGTCATTATGGAAGGTAGTTCATTTTTGATATTTTGTTACTCCAATGGATGGTAGCCTTGTCATTATGAAAGGTAGTTCGTTGTTGAAATTTTGTTACTCCAATGGATGGTAGCCTCGTCATTATGGAAGGTAGTTCATTGTTGAGATTTTGTTACTCCAATGGATGGTAGCCTTGTCATTATGGAAGGTAGTTTGTTATTGGGATTTTGTTACTCCAGAGGATGGTTGACTTGTCAATGTGGAAGGTAGTTAGTTGTTTATATTTTGTTACTGCAATGGATTGTAGCCTTCTCAATATGGAAGGTAGTTTGTTGTTGAGATTTTTTTACTTTAATGGATGGTAGCGTTGTCATTTTGGAAGGTAGTTTGTTGTTGAGATTTTGTTTCCCCAATGGATGGTAGCCTTGTCATTAAGGAAGGTAGTTCATTATTGAAATTTTGTTTCTCCAATGGATGATAACCTTGTCATTATGGAAGGTAGTTCATTTTTGAGATTTTGTTATACCAATGGATGGTAGCCTTGTCATTATGGAAGGTAGTTCATTTTTGAGATTTTGTTACTCCAATGGATGGTAGTCTTGTCACTATGGAAGGTAGTTCATTGTTGAAATTTTGTTACTCCAATGGATGGTAGCCTCGTCATTATGGAAGGTAGTTCTTTGTTGAGATTTGGTTACTCCAATGGATGGTAGCCTTGTCATTATAAAAGGTAGTTCGTTATTGGGATTTTGTTACTCCAATGGATGGTAGCCTTGTTATTATGGAAGGTAGTTCATTTTTGAGATTTTGTTACTCCATTGGATGGTAGGCTTGTCATTATAAAAGGTAGTTCGTTGTTGAGATTTTTTTACTCCATTGTATGATAGCTTTGTCATTATGGAAGGTAGTTCGTTGTTGAGATTTTGTTACTCCAATGGATGGTAGACTTGTCATTGTGGAACGTAGTTTGTTGTTGAGAATTTGTTACTCCAATTGATGGTAGCCTTGTCATTATGGAAGGTTGTTCATTGTTGAGATTTTTTTTCTCCAATGGCTGGTATCCATGTCATTATGGATGGTAGTTCATTATTGAGATTTTGTTTCTCCAATGGATGATAGCCTTGTCATTATGGAAGGTAGTTCATTGTTGAGATTTTGTTACTCCAATGGATGGTAGCCTCATCATTATGGAAGGTAGTTCGTTGTTGAGATTTGGTTACTCCAATGGATGGTAGCCTTGTCATTATAAAAGGTAGTTTGTTGTTGGGATTTCGTTACTCCAATGGATGGTAGCCTTGTTATTATGGAAGGTAGTTCATTTTTGAGATTTTGATACTCCATTGGATGGTAGCCTTGTCATGATGGAAGGTAGTTCGTTGTTGAGATTTGTTTACTCCATTGTATGGTAGCTTTGTCATTACGGAAGGTAGTTTGTTGTTGAGATTTTGTTACTCCAATGGATGGTAGACTTGTCATTATGGAAGGTAGTTCGTTGTTGAGATTTTGTTACTCCAATGGTTTTAGCCTTGTCAATATGGAAGGTAGTTTGTTGTTGAGATTTTGTTACTCCAATGGATGGTAGCCTTGTCATTATGGAAGGTAGTTTGTTGTTGAGATTTTTTTACACCAATGGATGGTATCCTTGTCATTATGGATGGTAGTTTGTTGTTGAGATTTTATTACTCCAATGGATGGAAGCCTTGTCATTTTGGAAGGTAGTTTGTTGTTGAGATTTTTTTACTCCAATAGATTGTAGCCTTGTCAACATGGAAGGTATTTCGTTGTTGAGATTTTGTTACTCCAATGGATGGTAGCCTTGTTATTATGGAAGGTAGGTCATTTTTTAGATTTTATTACTCCATTGGATGGTAGGCTCGTCATTATGGAAGGTAGTTCGTTGTTGAGATTTGGTTACTCCAATGGATGGTAGCCTTGTCATTATAAAAGGTAGTTCGTTATTGGAATTTTTTTACTCCAATGGATGGTAGCCTTGTCATTATGGAACATAGTTCGTTATTGGGATTTTGTTATTCCAATGGATGGTAGCCTTGTCATTATGGAAGGTAGTTCATTTTTGATATTTTGTTACTCCAATGGATGGTAGCCTTGTCATTATGAAAGGTAGTTCGTTGTTGAAATTTTGTTACTCCAATGGATGGTAGCCTCGTCATTATGGAAGGTAGTTCATTGTTGAGATTTTGTTACTCCAATGGATGGTAGCCTTGTCATTATGGAAGGTAGTTTGTTATTGGGATTTTGTTACTCCAGTAGATGGTTGACTTGTCAATGTGGAAGGTAGTTAGTTGTTGATATTTTGTTACTCCAATGGATTGTAGCCTTCTCAATATGGAAGGTAGTTTGTTGTTGAGATTTTTTTACTTTAATGGATGGTAGCGTTGTCATTTTGGAAGGTAGTTTGTGGTTGAGATTTTGTTTCCCCAATGGATGGTAGCCTTGTCATTAAGGAAGGTAGTTCATTATTGAAATTTTGTTTCTCCAATGGATGATAACCTTGTCATTATGGAAGGTAGTTCATTTTTGAGATTTTGTTATACCAATGGATGGTAGCCTTGTCATTATGGAAGGTAGTTCATTGTTGAGATTTTGTTACTCCAATGGATGGTAGTCTTGTCACTATGGAAGGTAGTTCATTGTTGAAATTTTGTTACTCTAATGGATGGTAGCCTCGTCATTATGGAAGGTAGTTCTTTGTTGAGATTTGGTTACTCCAATGGATGGTAGCCTTGTCATTATAAAAGGTAGTTCGTTATTAGGATTTTGTTACTCCAATGGATGGTAGCCTTGTTATTATGGAAGGTAGTTCATTTTTGAGATTTTTTTACTCCATTGGATGGTAGGCTTGTCATTATAAAAGGTAGTTCGTTGTTGAGATTTTTTTACTCCATTGTATGGTAGCTTTGTCATTATGGAAGGTAGTTCGTTGTTGAGATTTTGTTACTCCAATGGATGGTAGACTTGTCATTGTGGAACGTAGTTTGTTGTTGAGATTTTGTTACTCCAATTGATGGTAGCCTTGTCATTATGGAAGGTAGTTAATTGTTGAGATTTTTTTACTCCAATGGCTGGTATCCATGTCATTATGGATGGTAGTTCATTATTGAGATTTTGTTTCTCCAATGGATGATAGCCTTGTCATTATGGAAGGTAGTTCATTTTTGAGATTTTATTACTTAAATAGATGGTAGCCTTGTCATTATGGAAGGTAGTTCATTGTTGAGATTTTGTTACTCCAATGGATGGTAGTCTTGTCATTATGGAAGGTAGTTCGTTGATGAAATTTTGTTACTCCAATGGATGGTAGCCTCATCATTATGGAAGGTAGTTCGTTGTTGAGATTTGGTTACTCCAATGGATGGTAGCCTTGTCATTATAAAAGGTAGTTCGTTATTGGGATTTTGTTACTCCAATGGATGGTAGCCTTGTTATTATGGAAGGTAGTTCATTTTTGAGATTTTTTTACTCCATTGGATGGTAGGCTTGTCATTATAAAAGGTAGTTCGTTGTTGAGATTTTTTTACTCCATTGTATGGTAGCTTTGTCATTATGGAAGGTAGTTCGTTGTTGAGATTTTGTTACTCCAATGGATGGTAGACTTGTCATTGTGGAACGTAGTTTGTTGTTGAGATTTTGTTACTCCAATTGATGGTAGCCTTGTCATTATGGAAGGTAGTTCATTGTTGAGATTTTTTTACTCCAATGGCTGGTATCCATGTCATTATGGATGGTAGTTCATTATTGAGATTTTGTTTCTCCAATGGATGATAGCCTTGTCATTATGGAAGGTAGTTCATTTTTGAGATTTTATTACTTAAATAGATGGTAGCCTTGTCATTATGGAAGGTAGTTCATTGTTGAGATTTTGTTACTCCAATGGATGGTAGTCTTGTCATTATGGAAGGTAGTTCGTTGATGAAATTTTGTTACTCCAATGGATGGTAGCCTCATCATTATGGAAGGTAGTTCGTTGTTGAGATTTGGTTACTCCAATGGATGGTAGCCTTGTCATTATAAAAGGTAGTTTGTTGTTGGGATTTCGTTACTCCAATAGATGGTAGCCTTGTTATTATGGAAGGTGGTTCATTTTTGAGATTTTGATACTCCATTGGATGGTAGCCTTGTCATTATGAAAGGTAGTTCGTTGTTGAGATTATTTTACTCCATTGTATGGTAGCTTTGTCATTATGGAAGGTAGTTCGTTGTTGAGATTTTGTTACTCCAATGGATTGTAGACTTGTCATTATGGAAGGTAGTTCGTTGCTGAGATTTTGTTACTCCAATGGTTTTAGCCTTGTCAATATGGAAGGTAGTTCGTTGTTGAGATTTTGTTACTCCAATGGATGGTAGCCTTGTCATTATGGAAGGTAGTTTGTTGTTGAGATTTTTTTACACCAATGGATGGTATCCTTGTCATTATAGAGGGTAGTTTGTTGTTGCGATTTTATTACTGTAATGGATGGTAGCCTTGTAATTTTGGAAGGTAGTTCGTTGTTGAGATTTTTTTACTCCATGGATAGTAGCCTTATCATTATGGAAGGTAGTTCGTTGTTGAGATTTTGTTAATCCAATATATGGTATCCTTGCCATTACGGAAGGTAGTGCATTGTTGAGATTTTGTTTCTCCAATGGATGTTAACCTTGCCATTATGGAAGGTAGTTTGTTGTGGAGGTTTTGTTACTCTAATGGCTAGTAGCCTTGTCATTATGGAAGGTAGTTCATTCTTGAGATTTTGTTACTCCAATGGCTAATATAGTCTTGTCATTATGGAAAGTAGTTTGTTGTTGAGATTTTGTTACTCCAATGGATGGTAGCCTTGTCATTATGGAAGGTAGTTCATTTTTGAGATTTTGTTACTCCAATGGCTGGTAGCCTTGTAATTATGGAAGGTAGTTCATTGTTGATATTTTGTTTCTCCAATGGATGATAGCCTTATCATTATGGAAGGTAGTTCATTTTTGAGATTTTATTACTTAAATGGATGGTAGCCTTGTCATTATGGAAGGTAGTTCGTTGTTGAGATTTTTTTACTCCATTGTATGGTAGCTTTGTCATTATGGAAGGTAGTTTGTAGTTGAGATTTTGTTACTCCAATGGATGGTAGACTTATCATTGTGTAAGGTAGTTCGTTGTTGAGATTTTTTTACTCCAATGGATTGTAGCCTTGTCAATATGGAAGGTAGTTCGTTGTTGAGATTTTGTTACTCCAATGGATGGTAGCCTTGTCATTATGGAAGGTAGTTCGTTGTTGTAATTTTTTTACTACAATGGATGGTATCCTTGTCATTATGGATGGTAGTTTGTTGTTGAGATTTTAATACTCTAATGGATGGAAGCCTTGTCATTTTGGAAGGTAGTTTGTTGTTGAGATTTTTTTACTCCAATAGATTGTAGCCTTGTCAACATGGAAGGTATTTCGATGTTGAGATTTTGTTACTCCAATGGATGGTAGCCTTGTTATTATGGAAGGTAGGTCATTTTTTAGATTTTGTTACTCCATTGGATGGTAGGCTCGTCATTATGGAATGTAGTTCGTTGTTGAGATTTGGTTACTCCAATGGATGGTAGCCTTGTCATTATAAAAGGTAGTTCGTTATTGGAATTTTGTTACTCCAATGGATGGTAGCCTTGTCATTATGGAAGGTAGTTCGTTATTGGGATTTTTTTACTCCAATGGATGGTAGCCTTGTCATTATGGAAGGTAGTTCATTTTTGATATTTTGTTACTCCAATGGATGGTAGCCTTGTCATTATGAAAGGTAGTTCGTTGTTGAAATTTTGTTACTCCAATAGATGGTAGCCTCGTCATTATGGAAGGTAGATCATTGTTGAGATTTTGTTACTCCAATGGATGGTAGCCTTGTCATTATGGAAGGTAGTTCGTTATTGGGATTTTGTTACTCCAGTGGATGGTTGACTTTTCATTGTGGAAGGTAGTTAGTTGTTGATATTTTGTTACTCCAATGGATTGTAGCCTTGTCAATATGGAAGGTAGTTTGTTGTTGAGATTTTTTTACTTTAATGGATGGTAGCGTTGTCATTTTGGAAGGTAGTTTGTTATTGAGATTTTGTTTCCCCAATGGATGGTAGCCTTGTCATTATAGAAGGTAGTTCATTATTGAAATTTTGTTTCTCCAATGCATGATAGCCTTGTCATTATGGAAGGTAGTTCATTTTTGAGATTTTGTTATCCCAATGGATGGTAGCCTTGTCATTATGGAAGGTAGTTCATTGTTGAGATTTTGTTACTCCAATGGATGGTATTCTTGTCACTATGGAAGGTAGTTCATTGTTGAAATTTTGTTACTCCAATGGATGGTAGCCTCGTCATTATGGAAGGTAGTTCGTTGTTGAGATTTGGTTACTCCAATGGATGGTAGCCTTGTCATTATAAAAGGTAGTTCGTTATTGGGATTTTGTTACTCCAATGGATGGTAGCCTTGTTATTATGGAAGGTAGTTCATTTTTGAGATTTTGTTACTCCATTGGATGGTAGGCTTGTCATTATGAAAGGTAGTTCATTGTTGAGATTTTTTTACTCTATCGTATGGTAGCTTTGTCATTATGGAAGGTAGTTCGTTGTTGAGATTTTGTTACTCCAATGGATGGTAGACTTATCATTGTGTAAGGTAGTTCGTTGTTGGGATTTTGTTACTCCAATGGATGGTAGCCTTGTCAATATGGAAGGTAGTTTGTTGTTGAGATTTTGTTACTCCAATGGATGGTAGCCTTGTCATTATGGAAGGTAGTTCGTTGTTGTAATTTTTTTATTCCAATGGATGATATCCTTGTCATTATGGATGGTAGTTTGTTGTTGAGATTTTATTACTCCAATGGATGGAAGCCTTGTCATTTTGGAAGGTAGTTTGTTGTTGAGATTTTTTTACTCCAATAGATTGTAGCCTTGTTAACATGGAAGGTATTTCATTGTTGAGATTTTGTTACTCCAACGGATGGTAGCCTTGTTATTATGGAAGGTAGTTCATTTTTTAGATTTTGTTACTCCATTTGATGGTAGGCTCGTCATTATGGAAGGTAGTTCGTTGTTGAGATTTGGTTACTCCAATGGATGGTAGCCTTGTCATTATAAAAGGTAGTTCGTTATTGGAATTTTTTTACTCCAATGGATGGTAGCCTTGTCATTATGGAACGTAGTTCGTTATTGGGATTTTGTTACTCCAACGGATGGTAGCCTTGTCATTATGGAAGGTAGTTCATTTTTGATATTTTGTTACTCCAATGGATGGTAGCCTTGTCATTATGAAAGGTAGTTCGTTGTTGAAATTTTGTTAATCCAATGGATGGTAGCCTCGACATTATGGAAGGTAGTTCATTGTTGAGATTTTGTTACTCCAATGGATGGTAGCCTTGTCATTATGGAAGGTAGTTCGTTATTGGGATTTTGTTACTCTAGTGGATGGTTGACTTGTCATTGTGGAAGGTAGTTAGTTGTTGATATTTTGTTACTCCAATGGATTGTAGCCTTGTCAATATTGAAGGTAGTTTATTGTTGAGATTTTTTTACTTTAATGGATGGTAGCATTGTCATTTTGGAAGGTAGTTTGTTATTGAGATTTTGTTTCCCCAATGGATGGTAGCCTTGTCATTATAGAAGTTAGTTCATTATTGAAATTTTGTTTCTCCAATGCATGATAGCCTTGTCATTATGGAAGGTAGTTCATTTTTGAGATTTTGTTATACCAATGGATGGTAGCCTTGTCATTATGGAAGGTAGTTCATTGTTGAGATTTTGTTACTCCAATGGATGGTAGTCTTGTCATTATGGAAGGTAGTTCATTGTTGAAATTTTGTTACTCCAATGGATGGTAGCCTCGTCATTATGGAAGGTAGTTCAATGTTGAGATTTGGTTACTCCAATGGATGGTAGCCTTGTCATTATAAAAGGTAGTTCGTTATTGGGATTTTGTTACTCCAATGGATGGTAGCCTTGTTATTACGGAAGGTTGTTCATTTTTGAGATTTTGTTACTCCATTGGATGGTAGGCTTGTCATTATGAAAGGTAGTTCGTTGTTGAGATTTTTTTACTCTATTGTATGGTAGCTTTGTCATTATGGAAGGTAGTTCGTTGTTGAGATTTTGTTACTCCAATGGATGGTAGACTTATCATTGTGTAAGGTAGTTCGTTGTTGAGATTTTGTTACTCTAATGGATGGTAGCCTTGTCAATATGGAAGGTAGTTTGTTGTTGAGATTTTGTTACTCCAATGGATGGTAGCCTTGTCATTATGGAAGGTAGTTCGTTGTTGTAATTTTTTAACTCCAATGGATGGTATCCTTGTCATTATGGATGGTAGTTTGTTGTTGATATTTTATTACTCCAATGGATGGAAGCCTTGTCATTTTGGAAGGTAGTTTGTTGTTGAGATTTTTTTACTCCAATAGATTGTAGCCTTGTCAACATGGAAGGTATTTCATTGTTGAGTTTTTGTTACTCCAATGGATGGTAGCCTTGTTATTATGGAAGGTAGTTCATTTTTTAGATTTTGTTACTCCATTGGATGGTAGACTCGTCATTATGGAAGGTAGTTTGTTGTTGAGATTTGGTTACTCCAATGGATGGTAGCCTTGTCATTATAAAAGGTAGTTCGTTATTGGAATTTTTTTACTCCAATGGATGGTAGCCTTGTCATTATGGAACGTAGTTTGTTATTGGGATTTTGTTACTCCAATGGATGGTAGCCTTGTCATTATGGAAGGTAGTTCATTTTTGATATTTTGTTACTCCAATGGATGGTAGCCTTGTCATTATGAAAGGTAGTTCGTTGTTGAAATTTTGTTAATCCAATGGATGGTAGCCTCGTCATTATGGAAGGTAGTTCATTGTTGAGATTTTGTTACTCCAATGGATGGTAGCCTTGTCATTATGGAAGGTAGTTCGTTATTGGGATTTTGTTACTCCAGTGGATGGTTGACTTGTCATTGTGGAAGGTAGTTAGTTGTTGATATTTTGTTACTCCAATGGATTGTAGCCTTGTCAATATGGAAGGTAGTTTGTTGTTGAGATTTTTTTACTTTAATGAATGGTAGCGTTGTCATTTTGGAAGGTAGTTTGTTGTTGAGATTTTGTTTCCCCAATGGATGGTAGCCTTGTCGTTATAAAAGGTAGTTCATTATTGAAATTTTGTTTCTCCAATGAATGATAGCCTTGTCATTATGGAAGGTAGTTCATTTTTGAGAATTTGTTATACCAATGGATGGTAGCCTTGTCATTATGGAAGGTAGTTCATTGTTGAGATTTTGTTACTCCAATGGATGGTAGTCTTGTCACTATGGAAGGTAGTTCATTGTTGAAATTTTGTTACTCCAATGGATGGTAGCCTCGTCATTATGGAAGGTAGTTCATTGTTGAGATTTGGTTACTCCAATGGATGGTAGCCTTGTCATTATAAAAGGTAGTTCGTTATTGGGATTTTGTTACTCTAATGGATGGTAGCCTTGTTATTATGGAAGGTAGTTCATTTTTGAGATTTTGTTACTCCATTGGATGGTAGGCTTGTCATTATGAAAGGTAGTTCGTTGTTGAGATTTTTTTACTCCATTGTATGGTAGCTTTGTCATTATGGAAGGTAGTTCGTTGTTGAGATTTTGTTACTCCAATGGATGGTAGAATTGTCATTGTGGAACGTAGTTTGTTGTTGAGATTTTGTTACTCCAATGGATGGTAGCCTTGTCATTATGGAAGGTATTTCATTGTTGAGATTTTTTTACTCCAATGGCTGGTATCCATGTCATTATGGATGGTAGTTCATTATTGAGATTTTGTTTCTCCAATGGATGATAGCCTTGTCATTATGGAAGGTAGTTCATTTTTGAGATTTTGTTACTTAAATAGATGGTAGCCTTGTCATTATGGAAGGTAGTTCATTGTTGAGATTTTGTTACTCCAATGGATGGTAGTCTTGTCATTATGGAAGGTAGTTCGTTGATGAAATTTTGTTACTCCAATGGATGGTAGCCTCGTCATTATGGAAGGTAGTTCGTTGTTGAGATTTGGTTACTCCAATGGATGGTAGCCTTGTCATTATAAAAGGTAGTTTGTTGTTGGGATTTCGTTACTCCAATGGATGGTAGCCTTGTTATTATGGAAGGTAGTTCATTTTTGAGATTTTGATACTCCATTGGATGGTAGCCTTGTCATTATGAAAGGTAGTTCGTTGTTGAGATTTTTTTACTCCGTTGTATGGTAGCTTTGTCATTATGGAAGGTAGTTCGTTGTTAAGATTTTGTTACTCCAATGGATGGTAGACTTGTCATTGTGGAAGGTAGTTCGTTGCTGAGATTTTTTTACTCCAATGGATTATAGCCTTGTCAATATGGAAGGTAGTTTGTTGTTGAGATTTTGTTACTCCAATGGATGGTAGCCTTATCATTATGGAAGGTAGTTTGTTGTTGAGATTTTTTTACTCCAATGGATGGTATCCTTGTCATTATAGATGGTAGTTTGTTGTTGAGATTTTATTACTGTAATGGATGGTAGCCTTGTCATTTTGGAAGGTAGTTCGTTGTTGAGATTTTTTTACTCCATGGATAGTAGCCTTATCATTATGGAAGGTAGTTCGTTGTTGAGATTTTGTTACTCCAATTTATGGTATCCTTGTCATTACGGAAGGTAGTGCATTGTTGAGATTTTGTTTCTCCAATGGATGTTAACCTTGCCATTATGGAAGGTAGTTTGTTGTGGAGGTTTTGTTACTTCAATGGCTAGTAGCCTTGTCATTATGGAAGGTAGTTCATTCTTGAGATTTTGTTACTCCAATGGCTAGTATAGTCTTGTCATTATGGAAAGTAGTTTGTTGTTGAGATTTTGTTACTCCAATGGATGGTAGCCTTGTCATTATGGAAGGTAGTTCATTGTTGAGATTTTGTTACTCCAATGGCTGGTAGCCTTGTCATTATGGAAGGTATTTCATTGTTGATATTTTGTTTCCCCAATGGATGATAGCCTTGTCATTATGGAAGGTAGTTCATTTTTGAGATTTTGTTACTTAAATTGATGGTAGCCTTGTCATTATGGAAGGTAGTTCGTTGTTGAGATTTTTTTACTCCATTGTATGGTAGCTTTGTCATTATGGAAGGTAGTTTGTTGTTGAGATTTTGTTACTCCAATGGATGGTAGACTTATCATTGTGTAAGGTAGTTCGTTGTTGAGATTATTTTACTCCAATGGATTGTAGCCTTGTCAATATGGAAGGTAGTTCGTTGTTGAGATTTTGTTACTCCAATGGATGGTAGCCTTGTCATTATGGAAGGTAGTTCGTTGTTGTAATTTTTTTACTCCAATGGATGGTATCCTTGTCATTATGGATGGTAGTTTGTTGTTGAGATTTTATTACTCCAATGGATGGAAGCCTTGTCATTTTGGAAGGTAGTTTGTTGTTGAGATTTTTTTACTCCAATAGATTGTAGCCTTGTCAACATGGAAGGTATTTCGTTGTTGAGATTTTGTTACTCCAATGGATGGTAGCCTTGTTATTATGGAAGGTAGTTCATTTTTTAGATTTTGTTACGCCATTGGATGGTAGGCTCGTCATTATGGAAGGTAGTTCGTTGTTTAGATTTGGTTACTCCAATGGATGGTAGCCTTGTCATTATAAAAGGTAGTTCGTTATTGGAATTTTTTTACTCCAATGGATGGTAGCCTTGTCATTATGCAACGTAGTTTGTTATTGGGATTTTGTTACTCCAATGGATGGTGGCCTTGTCATTATGGAAGGTAGTTCATTTTTGATATTTTGTTACTCCAATGAATGGTAGCCTTGTCATTATGAAAGGTAGTTCGTTGTTGAAATTTTGTTAATCCAATGGATGGTAGCCTCGTCATTATGGAAGGTAGTTCATTGTTGAGATTTTGTTACTCCAATGGATGGTAGCCTTGTCATTATGGAAGGTAGTTCGTTATTGGGATTTTGTTACTCCAGTGGATGGTTGAGTTGTCATTGTGGAAGGTAGTTAGTTGTTGATATTTTGTTACTCCAATGGATTGTAGCCTTGTCAATATGGAAGGTTGTTTGTTGTTGAGATTTTTTTACTTTAATGGATGGTAGCGTTGTCATTTTGGAAGGTAGTTTGTTGTTGAGATTTTGTTTCTTCAATGGATGGTAGCCTTGTCATTATAGATGGTAGTTCATTATTGAAATTTTGTTTCTCCAATGCATGATAGCCTTGTCATTATGGAAGGTAGTTCATTTTTGAGATTTTGTTATACCAATGGATGGTAGCCTTGTCATTAGGAAGGTAGTTCATTGTTGAGATTTTGTTACTCCAATGGATGGTAGTCTTGTCACTATGGAAGGTAGTTCATTGTTGAAATTTTGTTACTCCAATGGATGGTAGCCTCGTCATTATGGAAGGTAGTTCATTGTTGAGATTTGGTTACTCCAATGGATGGTAGCCTTGTCATTATAAAAGGTAGTTCGTTATTGGGATTTTTTTACTCCAATGGATGGTAGCCTTGTTATTATGGAAGGTAGTTCATTTTTGAGATTTTGTTACTCCATTGGATGGTAGGCTTGTCATTATGAAAGGTAGTTCATTGTTGAGATTTTTTTACTCCATTGTATGGTAGCTTTGTCATTATGGAAGGTAGTTCGTTGTTGAGATTTTGTTACTCCAATGGATGGTAGACTGGTCATTATGGAACGTAGTTCGTTGTTGAGATTTTGTTACTCCAATTGATGGTAGCCTTGTCATTATGGAATGTAGTTCATTGTTGAGATTTTTTTACTCCAATGGCTGGTATCCATGTCATTATGGATGGTAGTTCATTATTGAGATTTTGTTTCTCCAATGGATGATAGCCTTGTCATTATGGAAGGTAGTTCATTTTTGAGATTTTTTTACTTAAATAGATGGTAGCCTTGTCATTATGGAAGGTAGTTCATTGTTGAGATTTTGTTACTCCAATGGATGGTAGTCTTGTCATTATGGAAGGTAGTTCCTTGATGAAATTTTGTTACTCCAATGGATGGTAGCCTCGTCATTATGGAAGGTAGTTCGTTGTTGAGATTTGGTTACTCCAATGGATGGTAGCCTTGTCATTATAAAAGGTAGTTTGTTGTTGGGATTTCGTTAATCCAATGGATGGTAGCCTTGTTATTATGGAAGGTAGTTCATTTTTGAGATTTTGATACTCCATTGGATGGTAGCCTTGTCATTATGAAAGGTAGTTCGTTGTTGAGATTTTTTTACTCCTTTGTATGGTAGCTTTGTCATTATGGAAGGTAGTTCGTTGTTGAGATTTTGTTACTCCAATGGATTGTAGCCTTGTCAATATGGAAGGTAGTTCGTTGTTGAGATTTTGTTACTCCAATGGATGGTAGTCTTGTCATTATGGAAGGTAGTTTGTTGTTGAGATTTTTTTACTCCAATGGATGGTATCCTTGTCATCATAGATGGTAGTTTGATGATGAGATTTTATTACTGTAATGGATGCTAGCCTTGTCATTTTGGAAGGTAGTTCGTTGTTGAGATTTTTTTACTCCATGGATAGTAGCCTTATCATTATGGAAGGTAGTTCGTTGTTGAGATTTTGTTACTCCAATTTATGGTATCCTTGTCATTATGGAAGGTAGTGCATTGTTGAGATTTTGTTTCTCCAATGGATGTTAACCTTGCCATTATGGAAGGTAGTTTGTTGTGGAGGTTTTGTTACTCCAATGGCTAGTAGCCTTGTCATTATGGAAGGTAGTTCATTCTTGAGATTTTTTTACTCCAATGGCTAGTATAGTCTTGTCATTATGGAAAGTAGTTTGTTTTTGAGATTTTGTTACTCCAATGGATGGTAGCCTTGTCATTATGGAAGGTAGTTCATTGTTGAGATTTTGTTACTCCAATGGCTGGTAGCCTTGTCATTATGGAAGCTAGTTCATTGTTGATATTTTGTTTCTCCAATGGATGATAGCCTTGTCATTATGGAAGGTAGTTCATTTTTGAGATTTTGTTACTTAAATGGATGGTAGCCTTGTCATTATGGAAGGTAGTTCGTTGTTGAGATTTTGTTACTCCAATGGATGGTAGACTTATCATTGTGTAAGGTAGTTCGTTGTTGAGATTTATTTACTCCAATGGATTGTAGCCTTGTCAATATAGAAGGTAGTTCGTTGTTGAGATTTTGTTACTCCAATGGATGGTAGCCTTGTCATTATGGAAGGTAGTTCGTTGTTGAGATTTTTTTACTCCAATGGATGGTATCCTTGTCATCATAGATGGTAGTTTGTTGATGAGATTTTATTACTGTAATGGATGCTAGCCTTGTCATTTTGGAAGGTAGTTCGTTGTTGAGATTTTTTTACTCCATGGATAGTAACCTTATCATTATGGAAGGTAGTTCGTTGTTGAGATTTTGTTACTCCAATTTATGGTATCCTTGTCATTATGGAACGTAGTGCATTGTTGACATTTTGTTTCTCCAATGGATGTTAACCTTGCCATTATGGAAGGTAGTTTGTTGTGGAGGTTTTGTTACTCCAATGGCTAGTAGCCTTGTCATTATGGAAGGTAGTTCATTCTTGAGATTATTTTACTCCAATGGCTAGTATAGTCTTGTCATTATGGAAAGTAGTTTGTTTTTGAGATTTTGTTACTCCAATGGATGGTAGCCTTGTCATTATGGAAGGTAGTTCATTGTTGAGATTTTGTTACTCCAATGGCTGGTAGCCTTGTCATTATGGAAGGTAGTTCATTGTTGATATTTTGTTTCTCCAATGGATGATAGCCTTGTCATTATGGAAGGTAGTTCATTTTTGAGATTTTGTTACTTAAATGGATGGTAGCCTTGTCATTATGGAAGGTAGTTCGTTGTTGAGATTTTGTTACTCCAATGGATGGTAGACTTATCATTGTGTAAGGTAGTTCGTTGTTGAGATTTATTTACTCCAATGGATTGTAGCCTTGTCAATATAGAAGGTAGTTCGTTGTTGAGATTTTGTTACTCCAATGGATGGTAGCCTTGTCATTATGGAAGGTAGTTCGTTGTTGTAATTTTTTTACTCCAATGGATGGTATCCTTGTCATTATGGATGGTAGTTTGTTGTTGAGATTTTATTACTCCAATGGATGCAAGCCTTGTCATTTTGGAAGGTAGTTTGTTTTTGAGATTTTTTTACTCCAATAGATTGTAGCCTTGTAAACATGGAAGGTATTTCGTTGTGGAGATTTTGTTACTCCAATGGATGGTAGCCTTGTTATTATGGAAGGTAGTTCATTTTTTAGATTTTGTTACTCCATTGGATGGTAGGCTCGTCATTATGGAAGGTAGTTCATTGTTGAGATTTGGTTACTCCAATGGATGGTAGCCTTGTCATTATAAAAGGTAGTTCGTTATTGGAATTTTGTTACTCCAATGGATGGTAGCCTTGTCATTATGGAAGGGAGTTCGTTATTGGGATTTTGTTACTCCAATGGATGGTAGCCTTGTCATTATGGAAGGTAGTTCATTTTTGATATTTTGTTACTCCAATGGATGGTAGCCTTGTAATTATGAAAGGTAGTTTGTTGTTGAGATTTTTTTACTTTAATGGATGGTAGCGTTGTCATTTTGGAAGGTAGTTTGTTGTTGAGATTTTGTTTCCCCAATGGATGGTAGCCTTGTCATTATGGAAGGTAGTTCATTATTTAGATTTTGTTTCTCCAATGGATGATAGCCTTGTCATTATGGAAGGTAGTTCATTTTTGAGATTTTGTTATACCAAGGGATGGTAGCCTTGTCATTATGGAAGGTAGTTCATTGTTGAGATTTTGTTACTCCAATGGATGGTAGTCTTGTCACTATGGAAGGTAGTTCATTGTTGAAATTTTGTTACTCCAATGGATGGTAGCCTCGTCATTATGGAAGGTAGTTCGTTGTTGAGATTTGGTTACTCCAATGGATGGTAGCCTTGTCATTATAAAACGTAGTTCGTTATTGGGAATTTGTTACTCCAATGGATGGTAGCCTTGTTATTATGGAAGGTAGTTCATTTTTGAGATTTTGTTACTCCATTGGATGGTAGCCTTGTCATTATGAAAGGTAGTTCAGTGTTGATTTTTTTTTACTCCATTGTATGGTAGCTTTGTCAATATGGAAGTTAATTTGTTGTTGAGATTTTGTTACTCCTATGGATGGTAGAATTATCATTGTGGAAGGTAGTTCATTGTTGAGATTTTGTTACTCCAATGGATTGTAGACTTGTCAATATGGAAGGTAGTTTGTTGTTGAGATTTTGTTACTCCAATGGATGGTAGCCTTGTCATTATGGAAGGTAGTTCGTTGTTGTGATTTTTTTACTCCAATGGATGGTATCCATGTCATTATGGATGGTAGTTTTTTGGTGAGATTTTTTTACTGCAATGGATGGAAGCCTTGTCATTTTGGAAGGTATTTCGTTGTTGAGATATTTTTACTCCAATAGATTAAAGCCTTGTCAATATGGAAGGTATTTCGTTGTTGAGATTTTGTAACTCCAATGGATGGTAGCCTCGTTATTATGCAAAGTAGTTCATTTTTTAGATTTTGTTACTCCATTGGATGGTAGGCGTGTCATTATGAAAGGTAGTTCGTTGTTGAGATTTTTTTACTCCAATGTATGGTAGCTTTGTCATTATGGAAGCTAGTTCGTTGTTGAGATTTTGTTACTCCAATGGGTAGTAGACTTGTCATTGTGGAACGTAGTTTGTAGTTAAGATTTTGTTATCCAATTGATTGTAGCCTTGTCATTATGGATGGTAGTTTGTTGTTGAGATTTTATTACACCAATGGATGGTAGCCTTGTCATTATGGAAGGTAGTTCATTGTTGAGATTTTGTTACTCCAATGGATTGTAGCCTTGTCATTATGGAAGGTAGTTCAATATTGAGATTTTGTTTCTCCAATGGATGATAGCCTTGTCATTATGGAAGTTAGTTAATTTTTGAGATTTTGTGACTTAAATAGATGGTAGCCTTGTCATTATGGAAGGTAGTTCATTGTTGAGATTTTGTTACTCCAATGGATGGTAGTCTTGTCATTATGGAAGGTAGTTCGTTGATAAAATTTTGTTACTCCAATGGATGGTAGTCTCGTCATTATGGAAGGTAGTTCGTTGTTGAGATTTGGTTACTCCAATGGATGGTAATCTTGTCATTATAAAAGGTAGTTTGTTATTGGGATTTCGTTACTCCAATGGATGGTAGCCTTGTTATTATGGAAGGTATTTCATTTTTGAGATTTTGTTACTTCATTGGATGGTAGCCTTGTCATTATGAAAGGTAGTTCCTTGTAGAGATTTTATTACTCCATTGTATGGTAGCTTTGTCATTATGGAAGGTAGTTCGTTGTTGAGATTTTGTTACTCCAATTGATGGTAGACTTGTCATTGTGGAAGGTAGTTCGTTGCTGAGATTTTGTTACTCCAATGGATTGTAGCCTTGTCAATATGGAAGGTAGTTCGTTGTTGAGATTTTGTTACTCCAATGGATGGTATCCTTGTCATTATGGAAGGTAGTTTGTTGTTGAGATTTTATTACTGTAATGGATGGTAGCCTTGTCATTTTGGAAGGTAGTTCGTTGTTGAGATTTTTTTACTCCGTGGATAGTAGCCTTATCATTATGGAAGGTAGTTCATTGGTGAGATTTTGTTACTCCAATTTATGGTATCCTTGTCATTACGGAAGGTAGTTCGTTCTTGAGATTTTGTTTCTCCAATGGATGTTAACCTTGCCATTATGGAAGGTAGTTTGTTGTGGAGGTTTTGTTACTCCAATGGCTAGTAGCCTTGTCATTATGGAAGGTAGTTCATTCTTGAGATTTTGTTACTCCAATGGCTAGTATAGTCTTGTCATTATGGAAATTAGATTGTTGTTGAGATTTTGTTACTCCAATTGATGGTAGCCTTGTCATTATGGAAGGTAGTTCATTGTTGAGATTTTGTTACTCCAATGGCTGGTAGCCTTGTCATTATGGAAGGTAGTTCATTTTTGAGATTTTGTTACTTAAATGGATGGTAGCCTTGTCATTATGGAAGGTAGTTCGTTGTTGAGATTTTTTTACTCCATTGTATGGTAGCTTTGTCATTATGGAAGGTAGTTTGTTGTTGAGATTTTGTTACTCCAATGGATTGTAGCCTTGTCAATATGGAAGGTAGTTTGTTGTTTTGATTTTGTTACTCCAATGGATGGTAACCTTGTCTTTATGGAAGGTTGTTCATTGTTGAGATTCTGTTTCTCCAATGGATGGTAGTCTTGTCATTATGGAAGGTAGTTCATTGATGAAATTTTGTTACTCCAATGGATGGTAGCCTCGTCATTATGGAAGGTAGTTCGTTATTGAGATTTGGTTACTCCAATGGATGGTAACCTTGTCAATATAAAAGGTAGTTCGTTGTTGGGATTTTGTTACTCCAATGGATGGTAGCCTTGTTATTATGGAAGGTAGTTCATTTTTGAGATTTTGTTACTCCATTGGATGGAGGCCTTGTCATTATGGAAGGTAGTTCGTTGTTGAGATTTTTTTACTCCATTGTATGGTAGCTTTGTCATTATGGAAGGTAGTTTGTTGTTGAGATTTTATTACTCCAATGGATGGTAGACTTATCGTTGTGGAAGGTAGTTTGTTGTTGAGATTTTGTTACTCCATTGGATTGTAGCCTTGTCAATATGGAAGGTAGTTCGTTGTTGTGATTTTTTTATTCCATTGTATGGTAGCTTTGTCATTATGGAAGGTAGTTTGTTATTGTGATTTTGTTACTCCAATGGATGGTAGACTTATCATTGTGTAAGGTAGTTCGTTGTTGAGATTTTGTTACTCCAATGGATTATAGCCTTGTCAATATGGAAGGTAGTTCATTGTTGAGATTTTGTTACTCCAATGGATGGTAGCCTTGTCATTATGGATGGTAGTTTGTTGTTGAGATTTTATTACTCCAATGGATGGAAGCCTTGTCATTTTGGAAGGTAGTTTGTTGTTGAGATTTTTTTATTCCAATAGATTGTAGCCTTGTCAATATGGAAGGTATTTCGTTTTTGAGATTTTGTTACTCCAATGGATGGTAGCCTTGTTATTATGGAAGGTAGTTCATTTTTTAGATTTTGTTACTCCATTGAATGGTAGGCTTGTCATTATGAAAGGTAGTTCGTTGTTGAGATTTTTTTAATCCAATGTATGGTAGCTTTGTCATTATGGAAGGTAGTTCGTTGTTGAGATTTTGTTACTCCAATGGATGGTAGCCTTGTCATTATGGAAGGTAGTTTGTTGTTGAGATTTTTTTACTCCGATGGATGGTATCGTTGTCATTATAGATGGTAGTTTGTTGTTGAGATTTTATTACTGTAATGGATGGTAGCCTTGTCATTTTGGAAGGTAGTTCGTTGTTGAGATTTTTTTACTCCATGGATAGTAGCCTTATCATTATGGAAGGTAGTTCATTGGTGAGATTTTGTTACTCCAATTTATGGTATCCTTGTCATTACGGAAGGTAGTTCGTTGTTGAGATTTTGTTTCTCCAATGGATGTTAACCTTGCCATTATGGAAGGTAGTTTGTTGTGGAGGTTTTGTTACTCCAATGGCTAGTAGCCTTGTCATTATGGAAGGTAGTTCATTCTTGAGATTTTGTTACTCCAATGGCTAGTATAGTCTTGTCATTATGGAAAGTAGATTGATGTTTAGATTTTGTTACTCCAATTGATGGTAGCCTTGTCATTATGGAAGGTAGTTCATTGTTGATATTTTGTTACTCCAATGGCTGGTAGCCTTGTCATTATGGAAGGTAGTTCATTTTTGAGATTTTGTTACTTAAATGGATGGTAGCCTTGTCATTATGGAAGGTAGTTCGTTGTTGAGATTTTTTTACTCCATTGTATGGTAGCTTTGTCATTATGGAAGGTTGTTTGTTGTTGAGATTTTGTTACTCCAATGGATTGTAGCCTTGTCAATATGGAAGGTAGTTTGTTGTTGAGATTTTGTTACTCCAATGGATGGTAACCTTGTCTTTATGGAAGGTAGTTCATTGTTGAGATTCTGTTTCTCCAATGGATTGTAGTCTTGTCATTATGGAAGGTAGTTCATTGATGAAATTTTGTTACTCCAATGGATGGTAGCCTCGTCATTATGGAAGGTAGTTCGTTATTGAGATTTGGTTACTCCAATGGATGGTAACCTTGTCAATATAAAAGGTAGTTCGTTGTTGGGATTTTGTTACTCCAATGGATGGTAGCCTTGTTATTATGGAAGGTAGTTCATTTTTGAGATTTTGTTACTCCATTGGATGGAGGCCTTGTCATTATGGAAGGTAGTTCGTTGTTGAGATTTTTTTACTCCATTGTATGGTAGCTTTGTCATTATGGAAGGTAGTTTGTTGTTGAGATTTTGTTACTCCAATGGATGCTAGACTTATCGTTGTGGAAGGTAGTTCGTTGTTGAGATTTTGTTACTCCATTGGATTGTAGCCTTGTCAATATGGAAGGTAGTTCGTTGTTGTGATTTTTTTACTCCATTGTATGGTAGCTTTGTCATTATGGAAGGTAGTTTGTTATTGTGATTTTGTTACTCCAATGGATGGTAGACTTATCATTGTGTAAGGGAGTTCGTTGTTGAGATTTTGTTACTCCAATGGATTATAGCCTTGTCAATATGGAAGGTAGTTCATTGTTGAGATTTTGTTACTCCAATGGATGGTAGCCTTGTCATTATGGAAGGTAGTTCGTTGTTGTAATTTTTTTACTCCAATGGATGGTATCCTTGTCATTATGGATGGTAGTTTGTTGTTGAGATTTTATTACTCCAATGGATGGAAGCCTTGTCATTTTGGAAGGTAGTTTGTTGTTGAGATTTTTTTATTCCAATAGATTGTAGCCTTGTCAATATGGAAGGTATTTCGTTGTTGAGATTTTGTTACTCCAATGGATGGTAGCCTTGTTATTATGGAAGGTAGTTCATTTTTTAGATTTTGTTACTCCATTGGATGGTAGGCTTGTCATTATGAAAGGTAGTTCGTTGTTGAGATTTTTTTAATCCAATGTATGGTAGCTTTGTCATTATGGAAGGTAGTTCGTTGTTGAGATTTTGTTACTCCAATGGATGGTAGACTTGTCATTGTGGAATGTAGTTTGTTGTTCAGATTTTGTTACTCCAATGAATGATAGCCTTGTCATTATGCAAGGTAGTTCATTTTTGAGATTATGTTACTTAAATAGATGGTAGCCTTGTGTTTATGGAAGGTAGTTCATTGTTGAGATTCTAATTCTCCAATGGATGGTAATCTTGTCATTATGGAAGGTAGTTCGTTGATGAAATTTTGTTACTCCAATGGATGGTAGCCTCGTCATTATGGAAGGTAGTTCGTTGTTGAGATTTGGTTACTCCAATGGATGGTAGCCTTGTCAATATAAAAGGTAGTTCGTTGTTGGGATTTTGTTACTCCAATGGATGGTAGCCTTGTTATTATTGAAGGTAGTTCATTTTTGAGATTTCGTTATTCCATTGAATGGAGGCCTTGTCATTATGGAAGGTAGTTTGTTATTGAGATTTTTTACTCCATTGTATGGTAGCTTTGTCATTATGGAAGGTAGTTTGTTGTTGAGATTTTGTTACTCCAATGGATGGTAGACATATCATTGTGGAAGGTAGTTCGTTGTTGAGATTTTGTTACTCCAATGTATTGTAGCCTTGTCAATATGGAAGGTAGTTTGTTGTTGAGATTTTGTTACTCCAATGGATGGTAGCCTTGTCATTATGGAAGGTAGTTCGTTGTTGTAATTTTTTTACTCCAATGGATGGTATCCTTGTCATTATAGATGGTAGTTTGTTGTTGAGATTTTATTACTCCAATGGATGGAAGCCTTGTCATTTTGGAAGGTAGTTTGTTGTTGAGATTTTTTTATTCCAATAGATTGTAGCCTTGTCAATATGGAAGGTATTTCGTTGTTGAGATTTTGTTACTCCAATGGATGGTAGCCTTGTTATTATGGAAGGTAGTTCATTTTTTAGATTTTGTTACTCCATTGGATGGTAGGATTGTCATTATGAAAGGTAGTTCGTTGTTAAGATTTTTTTACTCCAATGTATGGTAGCTTTGTCATTATGGAAGGTAGTTTGTTGTTGAGATTTTGTTACTACAATGGATGGTAGACTTGTCATTGTGGAATGTAGTTTGTTGTTGAGATTTTGTTACTCCAATTGATGGTAGCCTTGTCATTATGGATAGTAGTTTGTTTTTGATATTTTATTACTCCAATGGATGGTAGCCTTGTCATTATGGAAGGTAGTTCATTGTTGAAATTTTGTTACTCCAATGGCTGGTAGCCTTGTCATTATGGAAGGTAGTTCATTATTGAGATTTTGTTTCTCCAATGGATGATAGCCTTGTCATTATGGAATGTAGTTCATTTTGAGATTATGTTACTTAAATGGATGGTAGCCTTGTCTTTATGGAAGGTAGTTCATTGTTGAGATTTTGTTTCTCCAATGGATGGTAGTCTTGTCATTATGGAAGGTAGTTCGTTGATGAAATTTTGTTACTCCAATGGATGGTAGCCTCGTCATTATGGAAGGTAGTTCGTTGTTGAGATTTGGTTACTCCAATGGATGGTAGCCTTGTCAATATAAAAGGTAGTTCGTTGTTGGGATTTTGTTACTCCAATGGATGGTAGCCTTGTTATTATTGAAGGTAGTTCATTTTTGAGATTTTGTTATTCCATTGGATGGAGGCCTTGTCATTATGGAAGGTAGTTTGTTGTTGAGATTTTTTACTCCATTGTATGGTAGCTTTGTCATTATGGAAGGTAGTTTGTTGTTGAGATTTTGTTACTCCAATGGATGGTAGACTTATCATTGTGGAAGGTAGTTCGTTGTTGAGATTTTGTTACTCCAATGGATTGTAGCCTTGTCAATATGGAAGGTAGTTTGTTGTTGAGATTTTGTTACTCCAATGGATGGTAGCCTTGTCATTATGGAAGGTAGTTCGTTGTTGTAATTTTTTTACTCCAATGGATGGTATCCTTGTCCTTATAGATGGTAGTTTGTTGTTGAGATTTTATTACTCCAATGGATGGAAGCCTTGTCATTTTGGAAGGTAGTTCGTTGTTGAGATTTTTTTCTCCAAGGATGGTAGCCTTATGATTATGGAAGGTAGTTCGTTGTTGAGATTTTGTTACTAAAATTTATGGTATCCTTGTCATTACAGAAGGTAGTTGATTGTTGAGATTTTGTTTCTCCAATGGATGTTAGACTTTCCATTATGGAAGGTAGTTTGTTATGGAGGTTTTGTTACTCCAATGGATGGTAGCCTCGTCATTATGGAAGGTAGTTTGTTGTTGAGATTTGGTTACTCCAATGGATGGTAGCCTTGTCAATATAAAAGGTATTTCGTTGTTGGGATTTTGTTACTCTAATGGATGGTAGCCTTGTTATTATGGAAGGTAGTTCATTTTTGAGATTTTTTTACTCCATTGGATGGTAGCCTTGTCATTATGAAAGGTAGTTCGTTGTTGAGATTTTTTTACTCCGTTGAATGGTAGCTTTGTCATTAGGGAAGGTAGTTCTTTGTTGAGATTTTGTTACTCCAATGGATGGTAGACTTGTCATTGTGGAAGGTAGTTCGTTGTTTAGATTTTGTTACTCCAATGGATTGTAGCCTTGTCAATATGGAAGGTAGTTCATTCTTGAGATTTTGTTACTCCAATGGCTAGTATAGTCTTATCATTATGGAAAGTAGTTTGTTGTTAAGATTTTGTTACTCCAATAGATGGTAGCCTTGTCATTATGGAAGCTAGTTCATTTTTGATATTTTGTTACTCCAATGGCTGGTAGCCTTGTCATTATGGAAGGTAGTTCATTTTTGAGATTTTGTTTCTCCAATGGATGATAGCCTTGTCATTATGGAAGGTAGTTCATTTTTGAGATTTTGTTACTTAAATGGATGGTAGCCTTGTCATAATGGAAGGTAGTTCATTTTTGAGATTTTGTTACTCCAATGGATGGTAGACTTGTCTTTATGGAAGGTAGTTAGTTGTTGAGATTTTTTTACTCCAACGGATGGTATCCTTGTCATTATGGATGGTAGTTTGTTGTTGAGATTTTATTACTCTAATGGATGGTAGCCTTGTCATTTTGGAAGGTAGTTCATTGTTGAGATTTTTTTACTCCATGGATGGCAGCCTTATCATTATGAAAGGTAGTTCGTTGTTGAGATTTTGTTACTACAATTTATGGTATCCTTGTCATTACGGAAGGTAGTTCATTGTTGATATTTTGTTTCTCCAATGGATGTTAGACTTGCCATTATGGAAGGTAGTTTGTTATGGAGGTTTTGTTACTCCAATGGCTGGTAGCCTTGTCATTATGGAAGGTAGTTCATTGTTGAGATTTTGTTACTCCAATGGCTAGTATAGTCTTGTCATTATGGAAAGTAGTTTGTTGTTGAGATTTTGTTACTCTAATGGATGGTAGCCTTGTCATTATGAAAGGTAGTTTCTTGTTAAGATTTTGTTACTTTAATGGATTGTAGCCTAGTCATTATGGAAGGTAGTTTGTTGTTGAGATTTTGTTACTCCAATGGATGGTAGCCTTGTCATTATGGAAGGTAGTTTGTTGTTGAGATTTTGTTATTCTAATTGATGGTATACTTGTCATTATGGAAGGTAGTTCATTGTTGAGATTTTGTTTCTCCAATGGATTGTAGCCTTGTCAATATGGAAGGTAGTTTATTGTTTAGATTGTGTTACTCCAATGGATGGTAGCCTTGTCATTATGGAACGTAGTTTGTTGTTGAGATTTTATTACTCCAATGGATGGTAGCATTGTCATTATGGAAGGTAGTTCATTGTTGAGATTTTGTTACTCCAATGGCTGGTAGCCTTGTCATTATGGAAGGTAGTTCATTGTTGAATTTTTTATACTCCAATGGTTGGTAGCCATATCATTATGGAAGGTTGTTCATTGTTGAGGTTTTGTTACTCCAACGGATGGTAGCCTTGTCATTTTGGAAGGTAGTTCATTATTGGGATTTTGTTACTCCAATGGATGGTAGCCTTGTTATTATGGAAGGTAGTTCATTGTTGAGATTTTGTTACTCCAATGGATGTTAGCCTTTCCATTATGGAAGGTAGTTCATTGTGGAGGTTTTGTTACTCCAATGGCTGGTAGCCATGTCATTATGGAAGGTAGTTCATTGTTGATATTTTTTTACTCCAATGGCTAGTATAGTCTTGTCATTATGGAAAGTAGTTTGTTCTTGAGATTATGTTACTCCAATGGATGGTAGCCTCGTCATTATGGAAGGTAGTTTGTTGTTGAGATTTGGTTACTCCAATGGATGGTAGCCATGTCAATATAGAAGGTAGTTTGTTGTTGGGATTTTATTACTCTAATGGATGGTAGCCTTGTTATTATGGAAGGTAGTTCATTTTTGAGATTTTGTTACTCCATTGGATGGTAGCCTTGTCATTATGGAAGGTAGTTTGTTGTTGAGATTTTTTTACTCCAATGGATGGTAGACTTGTCATCGTGGAAGGTAGTTCGTTGTTGAGATTTTGTTACTCCAATGGATTGTAGCCTTGTCAATATGGAAGGAAGTTCATTGTTGAGATTTTGTTACTCCAATGGATGGTAGCCTTGTCATTATAGAAGGTAGTTTGTTGTTGAGATTTTTTTACTCCAATGGATGGTATCCTTGTCATTATAGATGGTAGTTTGTTGTTGAGATTTTATTACTCTATCGATGGTAGCCTTGTCATTATGGAATGTAGTTTGTTGTTGAGATTTTGCTACTCCAATTTATGGTATCCTTGTCATTACGGAAGGTAGTTCACTGTTGAGATTTTTTTTCTCCAATGGATGTTAGCCTTGCCATTATGGAAGGTAGTTTATTGTGGAGGTTTTGTTACTCCAATGGCTGGTAGCCTTGTCATTATGGAAGGTAGTTCATTCTTGAGATTTTGTTACTCCAATGGCTAGTATAGTCTTGTCCTTATGGAAAGTAGTTTGTTGTTGAGATTTTGTTACTCCAATAAATGGTAGCCTTGTCATTATGGAAGGTAGTTCATTTTTTATATTTTGTTACTCCAATGGCTGCTAGCCTTGTCATTATGGAAGGTAGTTCATTTTTGAGATTTTGTTTCTCCAATGGATGATAGCCTTGTCATTATGGAAGGTAGTTCATTTTTGAGATTTTGTTACTTAAATGGATGGTTGCCTTGTCATTATGGAAGGTAGTTCATTGTTGAGATTTTGTTACTCCAATGGATGGTAGTCTTGTCATTATGGAAGATAGTTCGTTGTTGAAATTTTGTTAATCCAATGGATGGTAGCCTCGTCATTGTGAAAGGTAGTTCGGTGTTGAGATTTGGTTACTCCAATGGATGGTAGCCTTGTCATTATAAAAGGTAGTTCGTTATTGGGATTTTGTTACTCCAATGGATGGTAGCCTTGTCATTATGAAAGGTAGTTCGTTGTTGAGATTTTTTTACTCCATTGTATGGTAGCTTTGTCATTATGGAAGGTAGTTTGTTGTTGAAATTTTTTTACTCCAATGGATGGTAGACTTGTCATTATGGAAGGTAGTTAGTTGTTGAGATTTTTTTACTCCAATGGATGGTATCCTTGTCATTATGGAAGGTAGTTCGTTGTTGAGATTTTTTTACTCCATGGATGGTAGCTTATCATTATGAAAGGTAGTTCGTTGTTGAGATTTTGTTACTACAATTTATGTTATCCTTGTCATTACGGAAGGTAGTTCATTGTTGATATTTTGTTTCTCCAATGGATGTTAGACTTGCCATTATGGAAGGTAGTTTGTTATGGAGGTATTGTTAATCCAATGGCTGGTAGCCTTGTCATTATGGAAGGTAGTTCATTGTTGAGATTTTGTTACTCCAATGGCTAGTATAGTCTTGTCATTATGGAAAGTAGTTTCTTGTTGAGATTTTGTTACTCTAATGGATGGTAGCCTTGTCATTATGAAAGGTAGTTCGTTGTTGAGATTTTGTTACTTTAATGGATTGTAGCCTAGTCATTAAGGAAGGTAGTTTGTTGTTGAGATTTTGTTACTCCAATGGATGGTAGCCTTGTCATTATGGAAGGTAGTTTGTTGTTGATATTTTGTTACTCTAATTGATGGTATACTTGTCATTATGGAAGGTAGTTCATTGTTGAGATTTTGTTTCTCCAATGGATTGTAGCCTTGTCAATATGGAAGGTAGTTTGTTGTTTAGATTTTGTTACTCCGATGGATGGTAGCCTTGTCATTATGGAACGTAGTTTGTTGTTGAGAATTTATTACTCCAATGGATGGTAGCGTTGTCATTATGGAAGGTAGTTCATTGTTGAGATTTTGTTACTCCAATGGCTGGTAGCCTTGTCATTATGGAAAGTAGTTCATTGTTGAAATTTTTATACTCCAATGGTTGGTAGCCATATCATTATGGAAGGTAGTTCATTATTGAGGTTTTGTTACTCCAATGGATGGTAGCCTTGTCATTTTGAAAGGTAGTTCATTATTGGGATTTTGTTACTCCAATGGCTGGTAGCCTTGTCATTATGGAAGGTAGTTCATTGTTGAGATTTTTTTACTCCAATGGCTAGTATAGTCTTGTCATTATGGAAAGTAGTTTGTTCTTGAGATTTTGGTACTCCAACGGATAGTAGCCTTGTCATTATGAAAGGTAGTTCGTTGTTGAGATTTTGTTACTTTAATGGATTGTAGCCTAGTCATTATGGAAGGTAGTTGGTTGTTGAGATTTCGGTACTCCAATGGATGGTAGCCTTGTCTTTATGGAAGGTAGTTTATTGTTGAGATTTTGTTACTCCAATAGATGGTAGTGTTGTCATTATGGATGGTAGTTCGTTGTTGAAATTTTGTTATTCCAATGGATGGTAGCCTCGTCATTATGGAAGGTAGTTCGTTTTTGATATTTTATTACTCCAATGGATGGTAGCCTTGTCATTATGGAAGGTAGTTAATTGTTTAGATTATGTTACTCCAATGGATGGTAGTCTTGTCATTATGGAAGGTAGTTCGTTGTTGAGATTTTGTTACTCCAATGGATTGTAGCCTTGTCAATATGGAAGGTAGTTTGTTGTTTAGATTTTGTTACTCCAATGGATGGTAGCCTTGTCATTATGGAACGTAGTTTATTGTTGAGATTTTGTTACTACAATGGATGGTAGCCTTGTCATTATGGATGGTAGTTCGTTGTTGATATTTTGTTACTCTAATGGTTGGTAGACTTGTCATTATGGGAGGTAGTTCGTTGTTGAGATTTTGTTACTGCAATGGATTATAGCCTTGTCAATATGGAAGGTAGTTTGTTGCTGAGATTTTGTTATTCCAATGGATGGTAGCCTTGTCATTATGGAAGGTAGTTCGTTGTTGAGATTTTATTACTCCAATGGATTGTAGCCTTTTCATTATGGAAGGTAGTTTGTTGTGGAGGTTTTGTTACTCCAATGGCTGGTAGCCTTGTCATTATGGAAGGTAGTTCATTCTTGAGATTTTGTTACTCCAATGGCTAGTATAGTCTTGTCATTATGGAAAGTAGTTTATGGTTGAGATTTTGTTACTCCAATGGATGGTAGCCTTGTCATTATGGAAGGTAGTTCATTGTTGAGATTTTGTTACTCCAATGGTTGGTAGCCTTGTCATTATGGAAGATAGTTCATTGTTGGGATTTTGTTTCTCCAATGGATGATAGCCTTGTCATTATGGAAGGTAGTTCATTTATGAGATTTTGTTGCTTAAATGGATGGTAGCCTTGTCATTATGGAAGGTAGTTCATAGTTGAGATTTTGTTACTCCAATGGATGGTAGTCTTGTCATTATGGAAGGTAGTTCGTTGTTGAAATTTTATTACTCCAATGGTTGGTAGCCTCGTCATTATGAAAGGTAGTTCGTTGTTGAGATTTGGTTACTCCAATGGATGGTAGCCTTGTCATTATAAAAGGTAGTTTGTTATTGGGATTTTGTTACTCCAATGGATGGTAGCCTTTTTACTATGGAAGGTAGTTCATTTTTGAGATTTTGTTACTCAATTGGATGGTAGCCTTGTCATTATGAAAGGTAGTTCGTTGTTAAGATTTTTTTACTCCATTGTATGGTAGCTTTGTCATTATGGAAGGTAGTTTGTTGTTGAGATTTTGTTACTCCAATGGATGTTAGACTTGTCATTGTGGAAGGTAGTTCATTGTTGAGATTTTATTACTCCAATGGATTGTAGCCTTGTCAATATGGAAGGTAGTTCGTTGTTGAGATTTTGTTACTCCAATGGATGGTAGCCTTGTCATTATGGAAGGTAGTTTGTTGTTGAGATTTTTTTACTCCAATGGATTGTATCCTTGTCATTATGGATGGTAGTTTGTTGTTGAGATTTTATTACTCCAATGGATGGTAACCTTGTCATTTTGGATGGTAGTTCGTTGTTGAGATTTTGTTATTCCTATTTATGGTATCCTTGTCATTACGGAAGGTAGTTCATTGTTGAGATTTTGTTTCTCCAATGGATGTTAGACTTGCCATTATGGAAGGTAGTTTGTTATGGAGGTTTTGTTACTCCAATGGCTGGTAGCCTTGTCATTATGGAAGGTAGTTCATTGTTAAGTTTTTGTTACTCCAATGGCTAGTATAGTCTTGTCATTATGGAAAGTAGTTTGTTGTTGAGATTTTGTTACTCTAATGGATGGTAGCCTTGTCATTATGAAAGGTAGTTCGTTGTTGAGATTTTGTTACTTTAATGGATTGTAGCCTAGTCATTATGGAAGGTAGTTTGTTGTTGATATTTTGTTACTCCAATGGATGGTAGCCTTGTCATTATGGAAGGTAGTTTGTTGTTGAGATTTTGTTACTCTAATTGATGGTATCCTTGTCATTACGGAAGGTAGTTCATTGTTGAGATTTTGCTTCTCCAATGGATGATAGCCTTGTCATTATGGAAGTTAGTTCATTTTCGAGATTTTGTTACTCCAATTGATGGTAGCCTTGTCATTATGGAAGGTAGTTCGTTGTTGATATTTTTTTACTCCAATGGTTGATAGACTTGTCATTATGGAAGGTAGTTCATTGTTGAGATTTTGTTACTACAATGGATTGTAGCCTTGTCAATATGAAAGGTAGTTTGTTGCTGAGATTTTGTTTCTCCAATGGATGGTAGCCTTGTCATTATGGAAGGTAGTTCGTTGTTGAGATTTTATTACTCCAATGGATGGTAGCCTTTTCGTTATGGAAGGTAGTTCGTTGTTGAGATTTTTTTACTCCAATGAATGGTAGCCTTATCATTATGGAAGGTAGTTCATTGTTGAGATTTTGTTACTCTAATGGATGGTATCCTTGTCAATATGGAATGTAGTTTGTTCTTTAGATTTTGTTACTCCAATGGATGGTAGCCTTGTCATTATGGAACATAGTTTGTTGTTGAGATTTTGTTACTCCAATTGATGGTAGCCTTGTCATTATAGATGGTAGTTTGTCGTTGAGATTTTATTACTCCAATGAATGGTAGCCTTGTCATTATGGAAGGTATTTCATTGTTGAGATTTTGTTACTCCAATGGATGGTAGCCTTGTTATTATGGAAGGTAGTTCATTTTTTAGATTTTGTTACTCCATTGGATGGTAGGCTTGTCATTATGAAAGGTAGTTCGTTGTTGAGAGTTTTTTACTCCAATGTATGGTAACTTTGTCATTATGGAAGGTAGTTTGTTGTTGAGATTTTGTTTCTCCAATGGATGATAGCCTTGTCATTATGGAAGGTAGTTCATTTTTGAGATTTTGTTACTCCAATGGATGGTAGCCTTGTCATTATGGAAGGTAGTTCATTGTTGAGATTTTGTTACTCCAATGGATGCTAGTCTTGTCATAATGGAAGGTTGTTCATTGTTGAAATTTTTTTACTCCAATGGATGGTAGCCTCGTCATTATAGAAGGTAGTTCGTTGTTGAGATTTGGTTAATCCAATGAATGGTAGCCTTGTCATTATAAAAGGTAGTTTGTTATTAGGATTTTGTTACTCCAATGAATGGTTGCCTTGTTATTATGGAAGGTAGTTCGTTTTTTTGATTTTGTTACTCCATTGGATGGTAGCCTTGTCATTATGGAAGATAGTTCGTTGTTGAGATATTGTTACTCCAATGGATTGTAGCCTTGTCATTATGGAAGGTAGTTCGTTGTTGAGGTTTTTTTACTACAATGGATGGTATCCTTGTCATTATAGATGGAAGTTTGTTGTTGAGATTTTATTACTCCAATGGATGGTAGCATTGACATTTTGGAAGGTAGTTCGTTGTTGAGATTTTTTTACTCCATGGATGGTAGCCTTATCATTATGGAAGGTAGTTTGTTGTTGAGATTTTGTTACTCCAATTTATGGTATCCTTGTCATTACGGAAGGTAGTTCATTGTTGAGATTTTGTTATTCCAATGGTTGGTAGCCTTGTCATTATGAAAGGTAGTTCTTTGTTGAGATTTTTTTACTCCAATGTATGGTAGCTTTGTCATTATAGAAGGTAGTTTGTTGTTGAGATTTTGTTACTCTAGTGGATGGGAGACTTGTCATTACGGAAGGTAGTTCATTGTTGAGATTTTGTTATTCCAATGGTTGGTAGCCATATCATTATGGAAGGTACTTCATTGTTGAGATTTTGTTAATCCAATGGATGGTAGCCTTGTCATTTTGGAAGGTAATTCATTATTGGGATTTTGTTACTCCAATGTATGGTAGCCTTGTTATTATGGAAGGTAGTTCATTTTTGATATTTTGTTACTCCAATGCCTGGTAGCCTTGTCATTATGGAAGGTAGTTCATTTTTGAGATTTTGTTTCTCCAATGGATGATAGCCTTGTCATTATGGAAGGTAGTTCATTTTTGAGATTTTGTTACTTAAATGGATGGTAGCCTTGTCATTATGGAAGGTAGTTCATTGTTGAGATTTTGTTACTCCAATGGATGGTAGTCTTGTCATTATGGAAGATAGTTCGTTGTTGAAATTTTGTTACTCCAATGGATGGTAGCCTCGTCATTATGAAAGGTAGTTCGTTGTTGAGATTTGATTACTCCAATGGATGGTAGTCTTGTCATTATAAAAGGTAGTTCGTTATTGGGATTTTGTTACTCCAATGGATGGTAGCCTTGTTACTATGGAAGGTAGTTCATTTATGAGATTTTGATACTCCATTGGATGGTAGCCTTGTCATTATGAAAGGTAGTTTGTTGTTGAGATTTTTTTACTCCATTGTATGGCAGCTTTGTCATTATGGAAGGTAGTTTGTTGTTGAAATTTTGTTACTCCAATGGATGGTAGACTTGTCATTATGGAAGGTAGTTAGTTGTTGAGATTTTTTTACTCCAATGGATGGTATCCTTGTCATTATGGATGGTAGTTTGTTGTTGATATTTTATTACTCTAATGGATGGTAGCCTTGTCATTTTGGAAGGTAGTTCGTTGTTGAGATTTTTTTACTCCATGGATGGTAGCTTATCATTATGAAAGGTAATTCATTGTTGAGATTTTGTTACTACAATTTATGGTATCCTTGTCATTACGGAAGGTAGTTCATTGTTGATATTTTGTTTCTCCAGTGGATGTTAGACTTGCCATTATGGAAGGTAGTTTGTTATGGAGGTTTTGTTAATCCAATGGCTGGTAGCCTTTTCATTATGGAAGGTAGTTCATTGTTGAGATTTTGTTACTCCAATGGCTAGTATAGTCTTGTCATTATGGAAAGTAGTTTGTTGTTGAGATTTTGTTACTCTAATGGATGGTAGCCTTGTCATTATGAAAGGTAGTTTAGTGTTGAGATTTTGTTACTTTAATGGATTGTAGCCCAGTCATTATGGAAGGTAGTTTGTTGTTGAGATTTTGTTACTCCAATGGATGGTAGCCTTGTCATTATGGAAGGTAGTTTGTTGTTGAGATTTTGTTACTCTAATTGATGGTATACTTGTCATTATGGAAGGAAGTTCATTGTTGAGATTTTGTTTCTCCAATGGATTGTAGCCTTGTCAATATGGAAGGTAGTTTGTTGTTTAGATTTTGTTACTCCAATGGATGGTAGCCTTGTCATTATGGAACGTAGTTTGTTGTTGAGATTTTATTACTCCAATGGATGGTAGCGTTTTCATTATGGAAGGTAGTTCATTGTTGAAATTTTTATACTCCAATGGTTGGTAGCCATATCATTATGGAAGGTAGTTCATTATTGAGGTTTTGTTACTCCAATGGATGGTAGCCTTGTCATTATGGATGGTAGTTCATTGTTGAGATTTTTTTACTCCAATGGCTAGTATAGTCTTGTCATTATGGAAAGTAGTTTGTTCTTGAGATTTTGTTACTCCAACGGATGGTAGCCTTGTCATTATGAAAGGTAGTTCGTTGTTGAGATTTTGTTACTTTAATGGATTGTAGCCTAGTCATTATGGAAGGTAGTTGGTTGTTGAGATTTTGTTACTCCAATGGATGGTAGCCTTGTCATTATGGAAGGTAGTTCATTGTTGAGATTTTGTTACTCCAATAGATGGTAGTGTTGTCATTATGGAAGGTAGTTCGTTGTTGAAATTTTGTTACTCCAATGGATGGTAGCCTCGTCATTGTGGAAGGTAGTTCGTTGTTGAGATTTTGTTACTCCAATGGATGGTAGCCTTGTCATTATGGAAGGTAGTTTGTTATTGGGATTTTGTTACTCCAATGAATGGTAGCCTTGTCATTATGGAAGGTAGTTCATTTTTGATATTTTGTTACTCCAATGGATGGTAGCCTTGTCATTATGGAAGGTAGTTAATTGTTTAGATTTTGTTACTCCAATGGATGGTAGTCTTGTCATTATGGAAGGTAGTTCGTTGTTGAGATTTTGTTACTCCAATGGATTGTAGCCTTGTCAATATGGAAATTAGTTTGTTGTTTAGATTTTGTTACTCTAATAGATGGTAGCCTTGTCATTATGGAACATAGTTTATTTTTGAGATTTTGTTACTCCAATGGATGGTAGCCTTGTCATTATGGATGGTAGTTCGTTGTTGATATTTTGTTACTCCAATGGTTGGTAGACTTGTCATTATGGGAGGTAGTTCGTTGTTGAGATTTTGTTACTACAATGGATTATAGCCTTGTCAATATGGAAGGTAGTTTGTTGCTGAGATTTTTTTATTCCAATGGATGGTAGCCTTGTCATTATGGAAGGTAGTTCGTTGTTGAGATTTTATTACTCCAATGGATTGTAGCCTTTTCATTATGGAAGGTAGTTCATTGTTGAGATTTTTTTACTCCAATTAATGGTAGCCTTGTCATTATGGAAGGTAGTTCGTTGTTGAGATTTAGTTACTCCAATGGATGGTAGCCTTGTCATTATAAAAGGTAGTTTGTTATTGGGATTTTGTTACTCCAATGGATGGTAGCCTTGTTACTATGGAAGGTAGTTCATTTTTGAGATTTTGTTACTCCATTGGATGGTAGCCTTGTCATTATGAAAGGTAGTTCTTTGTTGAGATTTTTTTACTCCATTGTATGGTAGCTTTGTCATTATGGAAGGTAGTTTGTTGTTGAGATTTTGTTACTCCAATGGATGGTAGACTTGTCATTTTGGAAGGTAGTTCGTTGTTGAGATTTTGTTACTCTAATGAATTGTAGCCTTGTCAATATGGAAGGTAGTTTGTTGTTGAGATTTTGTTACTCCAATGGATGGTAGCCTTGTCAATATGGAAGGTAGTTCGTTGGTGAGATTTTTTTACTCCAATGGATTGTATCCTTGTCATTATGGATGGTAGTTTGTTGTTGAGATTTTTTTACTCCAATGAATGGTAGCCTTATCATTATGGAAGGTAGTTCATTGTTGAGATTTTGTTACTCTAATGGATGGTAGCCTTGTCAATATGGAAGGTAGTTTGTTGTTTAGATTTTGTTACTCCAATGGATGGTAGCCTTGTCATTATGGAACATAGTTTGTTGTTGACATTTTGTTACTCCAATGGATGGTAGCCTTGTCATTATAGATGGTAGTTTGTTGTTGAGATTTTATTACTCCAATGGATGGTAGCCTTGTCATTATGGAAGGTAGTTCATTGATGAGATTTTGGTACTCCAATGGCTGGTAGCCTTGTCATTATGGAAGGTAGTTCATTGTTGAGATTTTGTTACTCCTATGGTTGGTAGCCATATCACTATGGAAGGTAGTTCATTGTTGAGATTTTATTACTCCAATGGATGGTAGCCTTGTCATTTTGGAAGGGAGTTTATTATTGGGATTTTGTTACTCCAATGGATGGTAGCCTTGTTATTATGGAAGTTAGTTAATTTTTGAGATTTTGTTACTCCAATGGATGTTATCCTTGTCATTATGAAAGGTAGTTCTTTGTTGAGATTTTGTTACTCAAATGTATGGTAGCTTTGTCATTATAAAAGGTAGTTTGTTGTTGATATTTTGTTACTCCAGTGGATGGTAGACTTGTCATTGTGGAAGGTAGTTCGTTGTTGATATTTTGTTACTCCAATGGATTGTAGCCTTGTCAATTGGAAGGTATTTTGTTGTTGAGATTTTGTTACTCCAATGGATGGTAGCCTTGTTATTATGGAAGGTAGTTCATTTTTTAGATTTTGTTACTCCATTGGATGGTAGGCTTGTCATTATGAAAGGTATTTCGTTGTTGAGATTTTGTTACTCCAATGGATGGTAGACTTGTCATTATGGAAGGTAGTCCGTTTGTCATATTTTGTTACTCCAATGGATGGTAGCCTATTCATTATGGAAGGTAGTTCGTCGTTGAGATTTTGTTACTTTAATGGAAGGTAGCCTTGTCATTGTGGAAGGTAGTTTGTTGTTGAGATTTTGTAACTCTAATTGATGGTATCCGTGTCATTACGGAAGGTAGTTCATTATTGAGATTTTGGTTCTCTAATGGATGATAGCCTTGTCATTATGGAAGGTAGTTCATTGTTGAGATTTTGTTACTCCAATGGATGGTAGTCTTGTCATTATGGAAGGTTGTTCGTTGTTGAAATTTTGTTACTCCAAAGGATGGTAGCCTCGTCATTATGGAAGGTAGTTCATTGTTGAGATTTTGTTACTCTAATGGATGGTAGCCTTGTCATTATGAAAGGTAGTTCGTTGTTGAGATTTTGTTACTTTAATGGATTATAGCCTAGTCATTATGAAAGGTAGTTTATTGTTGAGATTTTGTTACTCCAATGGATGGTAGCCTTACATTATGGAAGGTAGCTTGTTGTTGAGATTTTGTTACTCTAATTGATGGTATCCTCGTCATTACGGAAGGTAGTTCATTGTTGAGATTTTGTTTCTCCAATGGATGATAGCCTTGTCATTATGGAAGTTAGTTCATTTTCGAGATTTTGTTACTCCAATTGATGGTAGCCTTGTCATTTTGGAAGGTAGTTCGTTGTTGATATTTTGTTACTCCAATGGTTGATAGACTTGTCATTATGGAAGGTAGTTCATTGTTGAGATTTTGTTACTACAATGGATTGTAGCCTTGTCAATATGGAAGGTAGTTTGTTGCTGAGATTTTGTTACTCCAATGGATGGTAGCCTTGTCATTATGGAAGGTAGTTCATTGTTGAGATTTTATTACTCCAATGGATGGTAGCCTTTTCATTATGGATGGTAGTTCGTTGTTGAGATTTTTTTACTCCAATGAATGGTAGCCTTATCATTATGGAAGGTAGTTCATTGTTGAGATTTTGTTACTCTAATGGATGGTATCCTTGTCAATATGGAATGTAGTTTGTTGTTTAGATTTTGTTATTCCAATGGATGGTAGCCTTGTCATTATGGAACATAGTTTGTTGTTGAGATTTTGTTACTCCAATGGATGGTAGCCTTGTCATTATAGATGGTAGTTTGTTGTTGAGATTTTATTACTCTAATGGATGGTAGCCTTGTCATTATGGAAGGTAGTTCATTGTTGAGATTTTGTTACTCCAATGGCTGGTAGCCTTGTCATTATGGAAGGTATTTCATTGTGGAGATTTTGTTACTCCAATGGATGGTAGCCTTGTTATTATGGAAGGTAGTTCATTTTTTAGATTTTGTTACTCCATTGGATGGTAGGCTTGTCATTATGAAAGGTAGTTCGTTGTTGAGAGTTTTTTACTCCAATGTATGGTAACTTTGTCATTATGGAAGGTAGTTTGTTGTTGAGATTTTGTTTCTCCAATGGATGATAGCCTTGTCATTATGGAAGGTAGTTCATTGTTGAGATATTGTTACTCCAATGGATGGTAGACTTGTCATTGTGGAAGGTAGTTCGTTGTTGAGATTTTGTTACTCCAATGGATTGTAGCCTTGTCAATACGGAAGGTAGTTTGTTGTTGAAATTTTGTTACTCCAATGGATGGTAGCCTTGTCATTATGGAAGGTAGTTCGTTGTCGAGATTTTTTTCCTACAATGGATGGAATCATTGTCATTATAGATGGTAGTTTGTTGTTGAGATTTTATTACTCCAATGGATGGTAGCATTGTCATTTTGGAAGGTAGTTCGTTGTTGAGATTTTTTTACTCCATGGATGGTAGCCTTATCATTATGGAAGGTAGTTTGTTGTTGAGATTTTATTACTCCAATTTATGGTGTCCTTGTCATTACGGAAGGTAGTTCATTGTTGAGATTTTGTTATTCCAATGGTTGGTAGCCATATCATTATGGAAGGTACTTCATTGTTGAGATTTTGTTACTCCAATGGATGGTAGCCTTGTCATTTTGGAAGGTAATTCATTATTGGGATTTTGTTACTCCAATGTATGGTAGCCTTGTTATTATGGAACGTAGTTAATTTTTGAGATTTTGTTACTCCAATGGATGGTAGCCTTGTCATTATGGAATGTAGTTTGTTGTTGAGATTTTATTACTCCAATGGATGGTAGCGTTTTAATTATGGAAGGTAGTTCATTGTTGAGATTTTGTTACTCCAATGGCTGGTAGCCTTGTCATTATGGAAGGTAGTTCATTGTTGAAATTTTTATACTCCAATGGTTGGTAGCCATATCATTATGGAAGGTAGTTCATTATTGAGGTTTTGTTACTCCAATGGATGGTAGCCTTGTCATTATGGAAGGTAGTTCATTGTTGAGATTTTTTTACTCCAATGGCTAGTATAGTCTTGTCATTATGGAAAGTAGTTTGTTCTTGAGATTTTGTTACTCCAACGGATGGTAGCCTTATCATTATGAAAGGTAGTTCGTTGTTGAGATTTTGTTACTTTAATGGATTGTAGCCTAGTCATTATGGAAGGTAGTTGGTTGTTGAGATTTTGTTACTCCAATGGATGGTAGCCTTGTCATTATGGAAGGTAGTTCATTGTTGAGATTTTGTTACTTCAATAGATGGTAGTGTTGTCATTATGGAAGGTAGTTCGTTGTTGAAATTTTGTTACTCCAATGGATGGTAGCCTCGTCATTATGGAAGGTAGTTCGTTGTTGAGATTTTGTTACTCCAATGGATGGTAGCCTTGTCATTATGGAAGGTAGTTTGTTATTGGCATTTTGTTACTCCAATGAATGGTAGCCTTGTCATTATGGAAGGTAGTTCATTTTTGATATTTTGTTACTCCAATGGATGGTAGCCTTGTCATTATGGAAGGTAGTTAATTGTTTAGATTTTGTTACTCCAATGGATGGTAGTCTTGTCATTATGGAAGGTAGTTCGTTGTTGAGATTTTGTTACTCCAATGGATTGTAGCCTTGTCAATATGGAAGGTAGTTTGTTGTTTAGATTTTGTTACTCCAATAGATGGTAGCCTTGTCATTATGGAAGGTAGTTCAATGATGAGATTTTGTTACTCCAATGGTTGGTAGCCTTGTCATTATGGAAGGTAGTTCATTGTTTAGATTTTGTTACTCCAATGGTTGGTATCCATATCATTATGGAAGGTAGTTCATTTTTGAGATTTTGTTACTCTAGTGGATGGTAGCCATGTCAATTTGGAAGGTAATTTATTATTGGGATTTTGTTACTCCAATGGATGGTAGCCTTGTTATTATGGAAGGTAGTTCATTTTTGAGATTTTGTTACTCCAGTGGATGGTAGCCTTGTCATTATGAAAGGTAGTTATTTGTTGAGATTTTTTTACTCCAATGTATGGTAGCTTTGTCATTATAGAAGGTAGTTTGTTGTTGAGATTTTGTTACTCCAGTGGATGGTAGACTTGTCATTATGGAAGGTAATTTGTTGTTGATATTTTGTTACTCCAATGGATTATAGCCTTGTCATTTGGAAGGTATTTCGTTGTTGAGATTTTGTTACTCCAATGGATGGTAGCCTTGTTATTATGGAAGGTAGTTCATTTTTCAGATTTTGTTACTCCATTGGATGGTAGGCTTGTCACTATGAAAGGTATTTCGTTGTTGAGAGTTTTTTACTCCAATGTATGGTAGCTTTGTCATTATAGATGGTAGTTTGTTGTTGAGATTTTATTACTCCAATGGATGGTAGCATTGTCATTTTGGAAGGTAGTTCGTTGTTGAGATTTTTTTACTCCATGGATGGTAGCCTTATCATTACGGAAGGTAGTTCATTGTTGAGATTTTGTTTCTCCAATGGATGTTAGCCTTGCCATTATGGAAGGTAGTTTGTTGTGGAGGTTTTGTTACTCCAATGACTGGTAGCCTTGTCATTATGGAAGGTAGTTCATTGTTGAGATTTTGTTACTCCAATGGCAAGTATAGTCTTGTCCTTATGGAAAGTAGTCTTGTCCCTATGGAAAGTAGTTCGTTGTTGATATTTTGTTTCTCCAATGGATGATAGCCTTTTCATTATGGAAGGTATTTCATTTTCTAGATTTTGTTACTCCAATTGATGGTAGCCTTGTCATTATGGAAGGTAGTTCGTTGTTGATATTTTGTTACTCCAATGGTTGGTAGACTTGTCATTATGGAAGGTAGTTCGTTGTTGAGATTTTGTTACTACAATGGATTGTAGCCTTGTCAATATGGAAGGTAGTTCGTTGGTGAGATTTTGTTACTCCAATGGATGGTAGCCTTGTCATTATGGAATGTAGTTTGTTGTTGAGATTTTATTACTCTAATGGATGGTAGCCTTGTCATTATGGAAGGTAGTTCGTTATTGAGATTTTTTTACTCCAATGAATGGTAGCCTTATCATTATGGAAGGTAGTTTGTTGTTGAGATTTTGTTACTCTAATGGATGGTAGCCTTGTCAATATGGAAGGTAGTTTGTTGTTTAGATTTTGTTACTCCAATGGATGGTAGCCTTGTCATTATGGAACATAGTTTGTTGTTGACATTTTGTTACTCCAATGGATGGTAGCCTTGTCATTATAGATGGTAGTTTGTTGTTGAGATTTTATTACTCCAATGGATGGTAGCCTTGTCATTATGGAAGGTAGTTCATTGATGAGATTTTGTTACTCTAATTGCTGGTAGCCTTGTCATTATGGAAGGTAGTTCATTGTTGAGATTTTGTTACTCCAATGGTTGGTAGCCATATCACTATGGAAGGTAGTTTATTGTTGAGATTTTATTACTCCAATGGATGGTAGCCTTGTCATTTTGGAAGGTAGTTTATTATTGGGATTTTGTTACTCCAATGGATGGTAGCCTTGTTATTATGGAAGTTAGTTAATTTTTGAGATTTTGTTACTCCAATGGATGTTATCCTTGTCATTATGAAAGGTAGTTCTTTGTTGAGATTTTGTTACTCAAATGTATGGTAGCTTTGTCATTATAAAAGGTAGTTTGTTGTTGATATTTTGTTACTCCAGTGGATGGTAGACTTGTCATTGTGGAAGGTAGTTCGTTGTTGATATTTTGTTACTCCAATGGATTGTAGCCTTGTCAATTGGAAGGTATTTTGTTGTTGAGATTTTGTTACTCCAATGGATGGTAGCCTTGTTATTATGGAAGGTAGTTCATTTTTTAGATTTTGTTACTCCATTGGATGGTAGGCTTGTCATTATGAAAGGTATTTCGTTGTTGAGACTTTTTTACTCCAATGTATGGTAGCTTTGTCATTATGGAAGGTAGTTCGTTGTTGAGATTTTGTTACTCCAATGGATGGTAGACTTGTCATTGTGGAAGGTAGTCCGTTTGTCATATTTTGTTACTCCAATGGATGGTAGCCTATTCATTATGAAAGGTAGTTCGTCGTTGAGATTTTGTTACTTTAATGGAAGGTAGCCTTGTCATTGTGGAAGGTAGTTTGTTGTTGAGATTTTGTAACTCTAATTGATGGTATCCGTGTCATTACGGAAGGTAGTTCATTATTGAGATTTTGGTTCTCCAATGGATGATAGCCTTGTCATTATGGAAGGTAGTTAATTTTTGAGATTTCATTACTCCAATGGATGGTAGCCTTGTCATTATGGAAGGTAGTTCATTGTTGAGATTTTGTTACTCCAATGGATGGTAGTCTTGTCATTATGGAAGGTTGTTCGTTGTTGAAATTTTGTTACTCCAAAGGATGGTAGCCTCGTCATTATGGAAGGTAGTTCATTGTTGAGATTTGGTTACTCCAATGGATGGTAGCCTTGTCATTATAAAAGGTAGTTCATTATTGGGATTTTGTTACTCCAATGGATGGTAGTCTTATTATTATGGAAGGTAGTTCATTTTTGAGATTTTGTTACTCCATTGGATGGTAGCCTTGTCATTATGAAAGGTAGTTCGTTGTTGAGATTTTTTTACTCCATTGTATGGTAGCTTTGTCATTATGGAAGTTAATTTGTTGTTGAGATTTTGTTACTCCAATGGATGGTAGACTTATCATTATGGAAGGTAGTTCATTGTTGATATTTTGTTACTCCAATGGATTGTAGCCTTGTCAATATGGAAGGTAGTTCGTTGTTCAGATTTTGTTACTCCAATGGATGGTAGCCTTGTCATTATGGAAGGTAGTTCGTTGTTGTGATTTTTTTACTCCAATGGATGGTATCCATGTCATTATGGATGGTAGTTTGTTGTTGAGATTTTATTACTCCAATGGATGGAAGCCTTGTCATTTTGGAAGGTAGTTCGTTGTTGAGATTTTTTTACTCCAATAGATTGTAGCCTTGTCAATATGGAAGGTATTTCGTTGTTGAGATTTTGTTACTCCAATGGATGGTAGCCTTGTTATTATGCAAGGTAGATCATTTTTTAGATTTTGTTACTCCATTGGATGGTAGGCTTGTCATTATGAAAGGTAGTTTGTTGTTCAGAATTTTTTACTCCAATCTATGGTAGCTTTGTCATTATGGAAGGTAGTTCGTTTTTGAGATTTTGTTACTCCAATGGGTGGTAGTCTTGTCATTGTGGAACGTAGTTTGTTGTTGAGATATTGTTACTCCAATTGATGGTAGCCTTCTCATTATGGATGGTAGTTTGTTGTTGAGATTTTATTACTCCAATGGATGGTAGCCTTGTCATTATGGAAGGTAGTTCATTGTTGAGATTTTGTTACTCCAATGGCTGGTAGCCTTGTCATTATGGAAGGTAGTTCATTATTGAGATTTTGTTTCTCCAATGGATGATAGCCTTGTCATTATGGAAGGTAGTTCATTTTTGAGATTTTGTTACTTAAATAGATGGTAGCCTTGTCATTATGGAAGGTAGTTCATTGTTGAGATTTTGTTACTCCAATGGATGGTAGTCTTGTCATTATGGAAGGTAGTTCGTTGATGAAATTTTGTTACTCCAATGGATGGTTGCCTCGTCATTATGGAAGGTAGTTCGTTGTTGAGATTTGGTAACTCCAATGGATGGTAGCCTTGTCATTATAAAAGGTAGTTTGTTATTGGGATTTCGTTACTCCAATGGATGGTAGCCTTGTTATTATGGAAGGTAGTTCATTTTTGAGATTTTGTTACTCCATTGGATGGTAGCCTTGTCATTATGAAAGGTAGTTCGTTGTTGAGATTTTTTTACTCCATTGTATGGTAGCTTTGTCATTATGGACGGTAGTTCGTTGTTGAGATTTTGTTACTCCAATGGATGGTAGACTTGTCATTGTGGAAGGTAGTTCGTTGTTGAGATTTTGTTACTCCAATGGATGGTAGCCTTGTTATTATGGAAGGTAGTTTGCTGTTGAGATTTTTTTACCCCAATGGATGGTATCCTTGTCCTTATAGATGGTAGTTTGTTGTTGAGATTTTATTACTGTAATGGATGGTAGCCTTGTCATTTTGGAAGGTAGTTCGTTGTTGAGATGTTTTTACTCCATGGATAGTAGCCTTATCATTAAGGAAGGTAGTTCGTTGTTGAGATTTTGTTACTCTAATTTATGGTATCCTTGTCATTATGGAAGGTAGTTCATTGTTGAGATTTTGTTTCTCCAATGGATGTTAACCTTGCCATTATGGAAGGTAGTTTGTTGTGGAGGTTTTGTTACTCCAATGGCTAGTAGCCTTGTCATTATGGAAGGTAGTTCATTCTTGAGATTTTGTTACTCCAATGGCTAGTATAGTCTTGTCATTATGGAAAGTAGTTTGTTGTTGAGATTTTGTTACTCCAATGGATGGTAGCCTTGTCATTATGGAAGGTAGTTCATTGTTGAGATTTTGTTACTCCAATGGCTGGTAGCCTTGTCATTATGGAAGGTAGTTCATTGTTGATATTTTGTTTCTCCAATGGATGATAGCCTTGTCATTATGGAAGGTAGTTCATTTTTGAGATTTTGTTACTTAAATGGATGGTAGCCTTGTCATTATGGAAGGTAGTTCGTTGTTGAGATTTTTTTACTCCATTGTATGGTAGCTTTGTCATTATGGAAGGTAGTTTGTTGTTGAGATTTTGTTACTCCAATGGATGGTAGACTTATCATTGTGTAAGGTAGTTCGTTGTTGAGATTTTGTTACTCCAATGGATTGTAGCCATGTCAATATGGAAGGTAGTTTGTTGTTGAGATTTTGTTACTCCAATGGATGGTAACCTTGTCTTTATGGAAGGTAGTTCATTGTTGAGATTCTGTTTCTCCAATGGATGGTAGTCTTGTCATTATGGAAGGTAGTTCGTTGATGAAATTTTGTTACTCCAACGGATGGTAGCCTCGTCATTTTGGAAGGTAGTTCGTTGTTGAGATTTGGTTACTAGAAATGGATGGTAGCCTTGTCAATATAAAGGGTAGTTCGTTGTTGGGATTTTGTTACTCCAATGGATGGTAGCCTTGTTATTATGGAAGGCAGTTCATTTTTGAGATTTTGTTACTCCATTGGATGGAGGCCTTGTCATTATGGAAGGTAGTTCGTTGTTGAGAATTTTTTACTCCATTGTATGGTAGCTTTGTCATTATTGAAGGTAGTTTGTTGTTGAGATTTTGTTACTCCAATGGATGGTAGACTTATCATTGTGGAAGGTAGTTCATTATTGAGATTTTGTTTCTCCAATGGATGATAGCCTTGTCATTATGGAAGGTAGTTCATTTTTGAGATTATGTTACTTAAATAGATGGTAGCCTTGTCTTTATGGAAGGTAGTTCATTGTTGAGAATTTGTTTCTCCAATGGATGGTAGTCTTGTTATTATGGAAGGTAGTTCGTTGTTGAGATTTGGTTACTCCAATGGATGGTAGCCTTGTCAATATAAAAGGTAGTTCGTTGTTGGGATTTTGTTACTCCAATGGATGGTAGCCTTGTTATTATGGAAGGTAGTTCATTTTTGAGATTTTGTTACTCCATTGGATGGAGGCCTTGTCATTATGGAAGGTAGTTCGTTGTTGAGATTTTTTTACTCCATTGTATGGTAGCTTTGTCATTGTGGAAGGTAGTTCGTTGTTGAGATTTTGTTACTCCAATGGATTGTAGCCTTGTCAATATGGAAGGTAGTTCGTTGTTGAGATTTTGTTACTCCAATGGATGGTAGCCTTGTCATTATGGAAGGTAGTTCATTGATGAAATTTTGTAACTCCAATGAATGGTAGCCTCGTCATTATGGAAGGTAGTTCGTTGTTGAGATTTGGTTACTCCGATGGATGGTAGCCTTGTCAATATAAAAGGTAGTTCATTGTTGGGATTTTGTTACTCCAATGGATGGTAGCCTTGTTATTATGGAAGGTAGTTCATTTTTGAGATTTTGTTACTCCATTGGATGGAGGCATTGTCATTATGGAAGGTAGTTCGTTGTTGAGATTTTGTTACTCCAATGGATGGTAGCCTTGTCATTATGGAAGGTAGTTTGTTGTTGTGATTTTTTTACTCCAATGGATGGTATCCTTGTCATTATGGATGGTAGTTTGTTGTTGAGATTTTATTACTCCAATGGATGGAAGCCTTGTCATTTTGGAAGGTAGTTTGTTGTTGAGATTTTGTTACTCTAATGGATGGTAGCCTTGTTATTATGGAAGGTAGTTCATTTTTTAGATTTTGTAACTCCATTGGATGGTAGGCTTGTCATTATGAAAGGTAGTTCGTTGTTCAGATTTTTTTACTCCAATGTATGGTAGCTTTGTCATTATGGAAGGTAGTTCGTTGTGGAGATTTTGTTACTCCAATGGATGGTAGACTTGTCATTGTGGAATGTAGTTTGTTGTTGAGATTTTGTTACTCCAATTGATGGTAGCCTTTTCATTATGGATGGTAGTTTGTTTTTGATATTTTATCACTCCAATGGATGGTAGCCTTGTCATTATGGAAGGTAGTTCATTGTTGAGATTTTGTTACTCCAATGGCTGGTAGCCTTGTCATTATGGAAGGTAGTTCATTCTTGAGATTTTGTTTCTCAAATGGATGATAGCCTTGTCATTATGGATGGTAGTTCATTTTTGAGATTATGTTACTTAAATGGATGGTAGCCTTGTCTTTATGGAAGGTAGTTCATTGTTGAGATTCTGTTTCTCCAATGGATGGTAGTCTTGTCATTATGGAAGGTAGTTCGTTGATGAAATTTTGTTACTCCAATGGATGGTAGCCTCGTCATTATGGAAGGTAGTTCGTTGTTGAGATTTGGTTACTCCAATGGATGGTAGCCTTGTCAATATAAAAGGTAGTTCGTTGTTGGGATTTTGTTACTCCAATGGATGGTAGCCTTGTTATTATGGAAGGTAGTTCATTTTTGAGATTTTGTTACTCCATTGGATGGAGGCCTTGTCATTATGGAAGGTAGTTCGTTGTTGAGATTTTTTACTCCATTGTATGGTAGCTTTGTCATTATGGAAGGTAGTTTGTTGTTGAGATTTTGTTACTCCAATGGATGGTAGACTTATCATTGTGGAAGGTAGTTCATTGTTGAGATTTTGTTACTCCAATGGATTGTAGCCTTGTCAATATGGAAGGTAGTTCATTGTTGAGATTTTGTTACTCCAATGGCTAGTAGCCTTGTCATTATGGAAGGTAGTTCATTCTTGAGATTTTGTTACTCCAATGGCTAGTATAGTCTTGTCATTATGGAAAGTAGTTTGTTGTTGAGATTTTGTTACTCCAATGGATGGTAGCCTTGTCATTATGGAAGGTAGTTCATTGTTGAGATTTTGTTACTCCAATGGCTGGTAGCCTTGTCATTATGGAAGGTAGTTCATTGTTGATATTTTGTTTCTCCAATGGATGATAGCCTTGTCATTATGGAAGGTAGTTCATTTTTGAGATTTTGTTACTTAAATGGATGGTAGCCTTGTCATTATGGAAGGTAGTTCGTTGTTGAGATTTTTTTACTCCATTGTATGGTAGCTTTGTCATTATGGAAGGTAGTTTGTTGTTGAGATTTTGTTACTCCAATGGATGGTAGACTTATCATTGTGTAAGGTAGTTCGTTGTTGAGATTTTGTTACTCCAATGGATTGTAGCCATGTCAATATGGAAGGTAGTTTGTTGTTGAGATTTTGTTACTCCAATGGATGGTAACCTTGTCTTTATGGAAGGTAGTTCATTGTTGAGATTCTGTTTCTCCAATGGATGGTAGTCTTGTCATTATGGAAGGTAGTTCGTTGATGAAATTTTGTTACTCCAACGGATGGTAGCCTCGTCATTTTGGAAGGTAGTTCGTTGTTGAGATTTGGTTACTAGAAATGGATGGTAGCCTTGTCAATATAAAGGGTAGTTCGTTGTTGGGATTTTGTTACTCCAATGGATGGTAGCCTTGTTATTATGGAAGGCAGTTCATTTTTGAGATTTTGTTACTCCATTGGATGGAGGCCTTGTCATTATGGAAGGTAGTTCGTTGTTGAGAATTTTTTACTCCATTGTATGGTAGCTTTGTCATTATTGAAGGTAGTTTGTTGTTGAGATTTTGTTACTCCAATGGATGGTAGACTTATCATTGTGGAAGGTAGTTCATTATTGAGATTTTGTTTCTCCAATGGATGATAGCCTTGTCATTATGGAAGGTAGTTCATTTTTGAGATTATGTTACTTAAATAGATGGTAGCCTTGTCTTTATGGAAGGTAGTTCATTGTTGAGAATTTGTTTCTCCAATGGATGGTAGTCTTGTTATTATGGAAGGTAGTTCGTTGTTGAGATTTGGTTACTCCAATGGATGGTAGCCTTGTCAATATAAAAGGTAGTTCGTTGTTGGGATTTTGTTACTCCAATGGATGGTAGCCTTGTTATTATGGAAGGTAGTTCATTTTTGAGATTTTGTTACTCCATTGGATGGAGGCCTTGTCATTATGGAAGGTAGTTCGTTGTTGAGATTTTTTTACTCCATTGTATGGTAGCTTTGTCATTGTGGAAGGTAGTTCGTTGTTGAGATTTTGTTACTCCAATGGATTGTAGCCTTGTCAATATGGAAGGTAGTTCGTTGTTGAGATTTTGTTACTCCAATGGATGGTAGCCTTGTCATTATGGAAGGTAGTTCATTGATGAAATTTTGTAACTCCAATGAATGGTAGCCTCGTCATTATGGAAGGTAGTTCGTTGTTGAGATTTGGTTACTCCGATGGATGGTAGCCTTGTCAATATAAAAGGTAGTTCATTGTTGGGATTTTGTTACTCCAATGGATGGTAGCCTTGTTATTATGGAAGGTAGTTCATTTTTGAGATTTTGTTACTCCATTGGATGGAGGCATTGTCATTATGGAAGGTAGTTCGTTGTTGAGATTTTGTTACTCCAATGGATGGTAGCCTTGTCATTATGGAAGGTAGTTTGTTGTTGTGATTTTTTTACTCCAATGGATGGTATCCTTGTCATTATGGATGGTAGTTTGTTGTTGAGATTTTATTACTCCAATGGATGGAAGCCTTGTCATTTTGGAAGGTAGTTTGTTGTTGAGATTTTGTTACTCTAATGGATGGTAGCCTTGTTATTATGGAAGGTAGTTCATTTTTTAGATTTTGTAACTCCATTGGATGGTAGGCTTGTCATTATGAAAGGTAGTTCGTTGTTCAGATTTTTTTACTCCAATGTATGGTAGCTTTGTCATTATGGAAGGTAGTTCGTTGTGGAGATTTTGTTACTCCAATGGATGGTAGACTTGTCATTGTGGAATGTAGTTTGTTGTTGAGATTTTGTTACTCCAATTGATGGTAGCCTTTTCATTATGGATGGTAGTTTGTTTTTGATATTTTATCACTCCAATGGATGGTAGCCTTGTCATTATGGAAGGTAGTTCATTGTTGAGATTTTGTTACTCCAATGGCTGGTAGCCTTGTCATTATGGAAGGTAGTTCATTCTTGAGATTTTGTTTCTCAAATGGATGATAGCCTTGTCATTATGGATGGTAGTTCATTTTTGAGATTATGTTACTTAAATGGATGGTAGCCTTGTCTTTATGGAAGGTAGTTCATTGTTGAGATTCTGTTTCTCCAATGGATGGTAGTCTTGTCATTATGGAAGGTAGTTCGTTGATGAAATTTTGTTACTCCAATGGATGGTAGCCTCGTCATTATGGAAGGTAGTTCGTTGTTGAGATTTGGTTACTCCAATGGATGGTAGCCTTGTCAATATAAAAGGTAGTTCGTTGTTGGGATTTTGTTACTCCAATGGATGGTAGCCTTGTTATTATGGAAGGTAGTTCATTTTTGAGATTTTGTTACTCCATTGGATGGAGGCCTTGTCATTATGGAAGGTAGTTCGTTGTTGAGATTTTTTACTCCATTGTATGGTAGCTTTGTCATTATGGAAGGTAGTTTGTTGTTGAGATTTTGTTACTCCAATGGATGGTAGACTTATCATTGTGGAAGGTAGTTCATTGTTGAGATTTTGTTACTCCAATGGATTGTAGCCTTGTCAATATGGAAGGTAGTTCATTGTTGAGATTTTGTTACTCCAATGGATGGTAGCCTTGTCATTATGAAAGGTAGTTCGTTGTTGAGATTTGGTTACTCTGATGGATGGAAGCCTTGTCATTTTGGAAGGTAGTTTGTTGTTGAGATTTTTTTACTCCATCGATGGTAGCCTTATCATTATGGAAGGTATTTCATTGTTGAGATTTTGTTACTCTAATTTATGGTATCCTTGTCATTACGGAAGGTAGTTCATTGTTGAGATTTTGTTTCTCCAATGGATGTTAGCCTTACCATTATGGAAGGTAGTTTGTTGTGGAGGTTTTGTTACTCCAATGGTTGGTAGCCTTGTCATTATGGAAGGTAGTTCATTCTTGAGATTTTGTTACTCCAATGGCTAGTATAGTCTTGTCATTATGGAAAGTAGTTTGTTGTTGAGATTTTGTTACTCCAATAGATGGTAGCCTTGTCATTATGGAAGGTAGTTCATTTTTGATATTATGTTACTCCAATGGCTGGTAGCCTTGTCATTATGGAAGGTAGTTCATTGTTGAGATTTTGTTTCTCCAATGGATGATAGCCTTGTCATTATGGAAGGTAGTTCATTTTTGAGATTTTGTTACTTAAATGGATGGTAGCCTTGTCATTATGGAAGGTAGTTCGTTGTTAAGATTTTTTTACTCCATTGTATGGTAGCTTTGTCATTATGGAAGGTAGTTCGTTGTTGAGATTTTGTTACTCCAATGGATTGTAGCCTTGTCAATATGGAAGGTAGTTCGTTGTTGAGATTTTGTTATTCCAATGGATGGTAGCCTTGTCATTATGGAAGGTAGTTTGTTGTTGAGATTTTTTTACTCCAATGGATGGTATCCTTGTCATTTTTGATGGTAGTTTGTTATTGAGATTTTATTACTCTAATGGATGGTAGCCTTGTCATTTTGGAAGGTAGTTCGTTGTATAGATTTTTTTACTCCATGGAAGGTAGCCTTATCATTATGGAAGGTAGTTCGTTGTTGAGATTTTGTTACTACAATTTATGGTATCCTTGTCATTACGAAAGGTAGTTCATTGTTGAGATTTTGTTTCTCCAATGGCTATTATAGTCTTGTCATTATGGAAAGTAGTTTGTTGTTGAGATTTTGTTACTCTAATGGATGGTAGCCTTGTCATTATGAAAGGTAGTTCGTTGTTGAGATTTTGTTACTTTAATGGATTGTAGCCTAGTCATTATGGAAGGTAGCTTGTTGTTGAGATTTTGGTACTCCAATGGATGGTAACCTTGTCATTATGGAAGGTAGTTTGTTGTTGAGATTTTGTTACTCTAATTGATGGTATACTTGTCATTATGGAAGGTAGTTCATTGTTGAGATTTTGATTCTCCAATGGATTGTAGCCTTGTCAATATCGAAGGTAGTTTGTTGTGGAGGTTTTGTTACTCCAATGGCTGGTAGCCTTATCATTATGAAAGGTAGTTCGTTGTTGAGATTTTGTTACTACAATTTATTGTATCCTTGTCATTACGGAAGGTAGTTCATTGTTGATATTTTGTTTCTCCAATGGATGTTAGACTTGCCATTATGGAAGGTAGTTTGTTATGGAGGTTTTGTTACTCCAATGGCTGGTAGCCTTGTCATTATGGAAGGTAGTTCATTGTTGAGATTTTGTTACTCCAATGGCTAGTATAGTCTTGTCATTGTGGAAAGTAGTTTGTTGTTGAGATTTTGTTACTCTAATGGATGGTAGCCTTGTCATTTTGAAAGGTAGTTCGTTGTTGAGATTTTGTTACTTTAATGGATTGTAGCCTAGACATTATGGAAGGTAGTTTGTTGTTGAGATTTTGTTACTCCAATGGATGGTAACCTTGTCAATATGGAAAGTATTTCGTTGTTGAGATTTTGTTACTCCAATGGATCGTAGCCTTGTTATTATGGAAGGTAGTTCATTTTTTAGATTTTGTAACTCCATTGGATGGTAGGCTTGTCATTATGAAAGGTAGTTCGTTGTTCAGATTTTTTTACTCCAATGTATGGTAGCTTTGTCATTATGGAAGGTAGTTCGTTGTGGAGATTTTATTACTCCAATGGATGGTAGACTTGTCATTGTGGAATGTAGTTTGTTGTTGAGATTTTGTTACTCCAATTGATGGTAGCCTTGTAATTATGGATGGTAGTTTGTTTTTGATATTTTATTACTCCAATGGATGGTAGCCTTGTCATTATGGAAGGTAGTTCATTGTTGAGATTTTGTTACTCCAATGGCTGGTAGCCTTGTCATTATGGAAAGTAGTTCATTCTTGAGATTTTGTTTCTCAAATTGATGATAGCCTTGTCATTATGGAAGGTAGTTCATTTTTGAGATTATGTTACTTAAATGGATGGTAGCCTTGTCTTTATGGAAGGTAGTTCATTGTTGAGATTCTGTTTCTCCAATGGATGGTAGTCTTGTCATTATGGAAGGTAGTTCGTTGATGAAATTTTGTTACTCCAATGGATGGTAGCCTCGTCATTATGGAAGGTAGTTCGTTGTTGAGATTTGGTTACTCCAATGGATGGTAGCCTTGTAAATATAAAAGGTAGTTTGTTGTTGGGATTTTGTTACTCCAATGGATGGTAGCCTTGTTATTATGGAAAGTAGTTCATTTTTGAGATTTTGTTACTCCATTGGATGGAGGCCTTGTCATTATGGAAGGTAGTTCGTTATTGAGATTTTTTACTCAATTGTATGGTAGCTTTGTCATTATGGAAGGTAGTTTATTGTTGAGATTTTGTTACTCCAATGGATGGTAGACTTATCATTGTGGAAGGTAGTTCGTTGTTGAGATTTTGTTACTCCAATGGATTGTAGCCTTGTCAATATGGAAGGTAGTTCGTTGTTGAGATTTTGTTACTCCAATGGATGGTAGCCTTGTCATTATGAAAGGTAGTTCGTTGTTGTGATTTTTTTACTCCATTGGATGGTATCCTTGTCATTATAGATGGTAGTTTGTTGTTGAGATTTTATTACTCCAATGGATGGAAGCCTTGTCATTTTGGAAGGTAGTTTGTTATTGAGATTTTTTTACTCCATCAATGGTAGCCTTATCATTATGGAAGGTATTTCATTGTTGAGATTTTGTTACTCCAATTTATGGTACCTTGTCATTAGTGAAGGTAGTTCATTGTTGAGATTTTGTTTCTCCAATGGATGTTAGCCTTACCATTATGGAAGGTAGTTTGTTGTTGAGATTTTGTTACTCCAATATATGGTAGCCTTGTCATTATGGAAGGTAGTTCATTTTTGATATTTTGTTACTCCAATGGCTGGTAGCCTTGTCATTATGGAAGGTAGTTCATTGTTGAGATTTTGTTTCTCCAATGGATGATAGCCTTGTCATTATGGAAGGTAGTTCATTTTTGAGATTTTGTTACTTAAATGGATGGTAGCCTTGTCATTATGGAAGATAGTTCATTGTTGAGATTTTGTTACTCCAATGGATGGTAGTCTTGTCATTATGGAAGGTAGTTCTTTGTTGAAATTTTGTTACTCCAATGGATGGTAGCCTCGTCATTATGAAAGGTAGTTCGTTGTTGAGATTTGGTTACTCCAATGGATGGTAGCCTTTTCATTATAAAATGTAGTTCGTTATTGGGATTTTGTTACTCCAATTGATGGTAGCCTTGTTACTATGAAAGGTAGTTCATTTTTGAGATTTTGTTACTCCATTGGATGGAGGCCTTGTCATTATGGAAGGTAGTTCGTTGTTAAGATTTTTTTACTCCATTGTATGGTAGCTTTGTCATTGTGGAAGGTAGTTCGTTGTTGAGATTTTGTTACTCCAATGGATTGTAGCCTTGTCAATATGGAAGGTAGTTCGTTGTTGAGATTTTGTTACTCCAATGGATGGTAGCCTTGTCATTATGGAAGGTAGTTTGTTGTTGAGATTTTTTTACTCCAATGGATGGTATCCTTGTCATTTTTAATGGTAGTTTGTTGTTGAGATTTTATTACTCTAATGGATGGTAGCCTTGTCATTTTGGAAGGTAGTTCGTTGTTTAGATTTTTTTACTCCATGGAAGGTAGCCTTATCATTATGAAAGGTAGTTCGTTGTTGAGATTTTGTACTACAATTTATGGTATCCTTGTCATTACGGAAGGTAGTTCATTGTTGATATTTTGTTTCTCCAATGGATGTTAGACTTTCCATTATGGAAGGTAGTTTGTTATGGAGGTTTTGTTACTCCAATGGCTGGTAGCCTTGTCATTATGGAAGGTAGTTCATTGTTGAGATTTTGTTACTCCAATGGCTAGTATAGTCTTGTCATTGTGGAAAGTAGTTTGTTATTGAGATTTATTTACTCTAATGGATGGTAGCCTTGTCATTTTGAAAGGTAGTTCGTTGTTGAGATTTTGTTACTTTAATGGATTGTAGCCTAGTCATTATGGAAGGTAGTTTGTTGTTGAGATTTTGTTACTCCAACGGATGGTAACCTTGTCATTATGGAAGGTAGTTTGTTGTTGAGATTTTGTTACTCTAATTGATGGTATACTTGTCATTATGGAAGGTAGTTCATTGTTGAGATTTTGTTTCTCCAATGGATTGTAGCCTTGTCAATATGGAAGGTCGTTTGTTGTTTAGATTTTGTTACTCCAATGGATGGTAGCCTTGTCATTATGAAACGTAGTTTGTTGTTGAGATTTTATTACTCCAATGGATGGTAGCATTGTCATTATGGAAGGTAGTTCATTGTTGAGATTTTGTTACTCCAATGGCTGGTAGCCTTGTCATTATGGAAGGTAGTTCATTGTTGAAATTTTTATATTCCAATGGTTGGTAGCCATATCATTATGGAAGGTAGTTCATTGTTGAGGTTTTGTTACTCCAATGGATGGTAGCCTTGTCATTATGGAAGGGAGTTCATTGTTGAGATTTTTTTACTCCAATGGCTAGTATAGTCTTGTAATTATGGAAAGTAGTTTGTTCTTGAGATTTTGTTACTCCAATGGATGGTAGCCTTGTCATTATGAAAGGTAGTTCGTTGTTGAGATTTTGTTACTTTAAGGGATTGTAGCCTAGTCATTATGGAAGGTAGTTGGTTGTTGAGATTTTGTTACTCCAATGGATGGTATCCTTGTCATTATGGAAGGTAGTTCATTGTTGAGATTTTGTTACTCCAATAGATGGTAGTGTTGTCATTATGGAAGGTAGTTCGTTGTTGAAATTTTGTTACTCCAATGGATGGTAACCTCGTCATTATGGAAGGTAGTTTGTTGTTGAGATTTTGTTACTCCAATGGATGGTAGCCTTGTCATTATGGAAGGTAGTTTGTTATTGGGATTTTGTTACTCTAATGAATGGTAGCCTTGTCATTATGGAAGGTAGTTCATTTTTGATATTTTGTTACTCCAATGGATGGTAGCCTTGTCATTATGGAAGGTAGTTAATTGTTTAGATTTTGTTACTCCAATGGATGGTAGTCTTGTCATTATGGAAGGTAGTTCGTTGTTGAGATTTTGTTCCTCCAATGGATTGTAGCCTTGTCAATATGGAAGGTAGTTTGTTGTTTTGATTTTGTTACTCCAATGGATGGTAGCCTTGTCATTATGGAACATAGTTTATTGTTGAGATTTTGTTACTCCAATGGATGGTAGCCTTGTCATTATTGATGGTAGTTCGTTGTTGATATTTTTTTACTCCAATGGTTGGTAGACTTGTCATTATGGGAGGTAGTTCATTGTTGAGATTTTGTTACTACAATGGATTATAGCCTTGTCAATATGGAAGGTAGTTTGTTGCTGAGATTTTGTTATTCCAATGGATGGTAGCCTTGTCATTATGGAAGGTAGTTCATTGTTGAGATTTTGTTTCTCCAATGAATGTTAAGCCTTGCCATCATGGAAGGTAGTTTGTTGTGGAGGTTTTGTTACTCCAATGGCTACTATAGTCTTGTCATTATGGAAAGTAGTTTGTGGTTGAGATTTTGTTACTCCAATGGATGGTAGCCTTGTCTTTATGGAAGGTAGTTCATTGTTGAGATTTTGTTACTCCAATGGATGGTAGCCTTGTCATTATGGAAGGTAGTTCATTGTTGAGATTTTGTTACTTTAATGGATTGTAGCCTAGTCATTATGGAAGGTAGTTGGTTGTTGAGATTTTGTTACTCCAATGGATGGTAGCCTTGTCATTATGGAAGGTAGTTCATTGTTCAGATTTTGTTACTCCAATAGATGGTAGTGTTGTCATTATGGAAGGTAGTTCCTTGTTGAAATTTTGTTACTCCAATGGATGGTAGCCTCGTCATTATGGAAGGTAGTTCGTTGTTGAGATTTTGTTACTCCAATGGATGGTAGCCTTGTCATTATGGAAGGTAGTTTGTTATTGGGATTTTGTTAATCCAATGAATGGTAGCTTTGTCATTATGGAAGGTAGTTCATTTTTGATATTTTGTTACTCCAATGGATTGTAGTGTTGTCATTATGAAAGGTAGTTCGTTGTTGAAATTTTGTTACTCCAATGGATGGTAGCCTCGTCATTATGGAAGGTAGTTCGTTGTTGAGATTTTTTTACTCCAATGAATGGTAGCCTTATCATAATGGAAGGTAGTTCGTTGTTGAGATTTTTTTACTCCATTGTATGGTAGCTTTGTCATTATGGAAGGTAGTTCATTGTTGAGATTTTGTTTCTCCAATGGATGTTAAGCCTTGCCATTATGGAAGGTAGTTTGTTGTGGAGGTTTTGTTACTCCAATGGATGGTAGCCTTGTCATTATGGAATGTAGTTCATTCTTGAGATTTTGTTACTCCAATGGCTAGTAAAGTCTTGTCATTATGGAAAGTAGTTTCTGGTTGAGATTTTGTTACTCCAATGGATGGTAGCCTTGTCATTATGAATGGTAGTTCGTTGTTGAGATTTTGTTACTTTAATGGATTCTAGCCTAGTCATTATGGAAGGTAGTTGGTTGTTGAGATTTTGTTACTCTAATGGATGGTAGCCTTGTCCTTATGGAAGGTAGTTCATTGTTGAGATTTTGTTACTCCATTAGATGGTAGTGTTGTCATTATGGAAGGTGGTTCATTGTTGAGATTTTGTTACTTTAATGGATTGTAGCCTAGTCATTATGGAAGGTAGTTGGTTGTTGAGATTTTGTTACTCCAATGGATGGTAGCCTTGTCATTTTGGAAGGTTGTTCATTGTTGAGATTTTTTCACTCCAATGAATGGTAGCCTTATCATTATGGAAGGTAGTTTATTGTTGAGATTTTGTTACTCTAATGGATGGTATCCTTGTCAATATGGAATGTAGTTTGTTGTTTAGATTTTGTTACTCCAATGGATGGTAGCCTTGTCATTATGGAACATAGTTTGTTGTTGAGATTTTGTTACTCCAATGGATGGTAGCCTTGTAATTATAGATGGTAGTTTTTTGTTGAGATTTTATTACTCCAATGGATGGTAGCCTTGTCATTATGGAAGGTAGTTCATTGTTGAGATTTTGTTACTCCAATGGCTGGTAGCCTTGTCATTATGGAAGGTAGTTGATTGTTGAGATTTTGTTATTCCAATGGTTGGTAGCCATATCATTATGGAAGGTACTTCATTGTTGAGATTTTGTTACTCCAATGGATGGTAGCCTTGTCATTTTGGAAGGTAATTCATTATTGGGATTTTGTTACTCCAATGTATGGTAGCCTTGTTATTATGGAAGGTAGTTAATTTTTGAGATTTTGTTAATCCAATTGATGCTAGCCTTGTCATTATGAAAGGTAGTTCTTTGTTGAGATTTTTTTACTCCAATGTATGGTAGCTTTGTCATTATAGAAGGTAGTTTGTTGTTGAGATTTTGTTACTCCAGTGGATGGGAGACTTGTCATTGTGGAAGGTAGTTAATTGTTGATATTTTGTTATTCCAATGGATTGTAGCCTTGTCAATATGGAAGGTATTTCATTATTGAGATTTTGTTACTCCATTGGATGGTAGCCTTGTTATTATGGAAGGTAGTTCATTTTTTATATTTTGTTACTCCATTGGATGGTAGGCTTGTCATTATGAAAGGTAGTTCGTTGTTGAGAGTTTTTTACTCCAATGTATGGTAACTTTGTCATTATGGAAGGTAGTTTGTTGTTGAGATTTTGTTTCTCCAATGGATGATAGCCTTGTCATTATGGAAGGAAGTTCATTTTTGAGATTTTGTTACTACAATGGATGGTAGCCTTGTCATTATGGAATGTAGTTCATTATTGAGATTTTGTTACTCCAATGGATGGTAGTCTTGTCATTATGGAAGGTTGTTCGTTGTTGAAATTTTGTTACTCCAATGGATGGTAGCCTCGTCATTATGGAAGGTAGTTCGTTGTTGAGATTTGGTTACTCCAATGAATGGTAGCCTTGTCATTATAAAAGGTAGTTCATTATTTGGATTTTGTTACTCCAATGGATGGTAGCCTTGTTATTATGGAAGGTAGTTCGTTTTTGAGATTTTGTTACTCCGTTGGATGGTAGCCTTGTCATTATGGAAGATAGTTCGTTGTTGAGATATTGTTACTCCAATGTATGGTAGACTTGTCATTGTGGAAGGTAGTTCGTTGTTGAGATTTTGTTACTCCAATGGATGGTAGTCTTGTCATTATGGAAGGTTGTTCGTTGTTGAAATTTTGTTACTCCAAAGGATGGTAGCCTCGTCATTATGAAAGGTAGTTTGTTGTTGAGATTGGGTTACTCCAATGGATGGTAGCCTTGTCATTATAAAAGGTAGTTCATTATTGGGATTTTGTTACTCCAATGGATGGTAGCCTTGTTATTATGGAAGGTAGTTCATTTTTGAGATTTTGTTACTACAATGGATTGTAGCCTTGTCAATATGGAAGGTAGTTCGTTGCTGAGATTTTGTCACTCCAATGGATGGTAGCCTTGTCATTATGGAATGTAGTTCGTAGTTGAGATTTTATTACTCCAATGGATGGTAGCCTTGTCATTATGGAAGGTAGTTCGTTGTTGAGATTTTTTTACTCCAATGAATGGTAGCCTTATCATTATGGAAGGTAGTTCATTGTTGAGATTTTGTTACTCCAATGGATGGTAGCCTTGTCATTATGGAACATAGTTTGTTGTTGAGATTTTGTTACTCCAATGGATGGTATCCTTGTCATTATAGATGGTAGTTTGTTGTTGAGATTTTATCACTCCAATGGATGGTAGCCTTGTCATTATGGAAGGTAGTTCATTGATGAGATTTTGTTACTGCAATGGTTGGTAGCCATATCATTATGGAAGGTAGTTCATTGTTGAGATTTTATTACTCCAATGGATGGTAGCCTTGTCATTTTCGAAGGTAGTTTATTATTGGGATTTTGTTACTCCAATGGATGGTAGCCTTGTTATTATGGAAGTTAGTTCATTTTTGAGATTTTGTTACTCCAATGGATGGTAGCCTTGTCATTATGAAAGGCAGTTCTTTGTTGAGATTTTTTTACTCAAATGTATGGTAGCTTTGTCATTATAGAAGGTAGCTTATTATTGAGATTTTGTTACTCTAGTGGATGGTAGACTTGTCATTGTGGAAGGTAGTTCGTTGTTGATATTTTGTTACTCCAATGGATTGTAGCCTTGTCAATTGGAAGGTATTTTGTTGTTGAGATTTTTTTACTCCAATGGATGGTAGCCTTGTTATTATGGAATGTAGTTCATTTTTTCGATTTTGTTACTCTATTGGATGGTAGGCTTGTCATTATGAAGGGTATTTCGTTGTTGAGAGTTTTTTACTCCAATGTATGGTAGCTTTGTCATTATAGAAGGTAGTTCGTTGTTGAGATTTTGTTACTCCAATGGATGGTAGACTTGTCATTTTGGAAGGTAGTTCGTTGTTCAGATTTTTTTACTCCAATGGATGGTAGCCTTGTCATTATGGAAGGTAGTTTGTCGTTGAGATTTTGTTACTTTAATGGAAGGTAGCCTTGTCATTGTGGAAGGTAGTTTGTTGTTGAGACTTTGTAACTCTAATTGATGGTATCCGTGTCATTACGAAAGGTAGTTCGTTATTGAGATTTTGGTTCACCAATGGATGATAGCCTTGTCATTATGGAAGGTAGTTCCTTTTTGAGATTTCATTACTCCAATGGATGGTAGCCTTGTCATTATGGAAGGTAGTTCATTGTTGAAATTTTGTACTTCCAATGGATGGTAGTCTTGTCATTATGGAAGGTTGTTCGTTGTTGAAATTTTGTTACTCCAAAGGATGGTAGCCTCGTCATTATGGAAGGTAGTTCGTTGTTGAGATTTGGTTACTCCAATGGATGGTAGCCTTGTCATTATAAAAGGTAGTTCATTATTGGCATTTTGTTACTCAAATGGATGGTAGACTTGTCATTATGGAAGGTAGTTCGTTGTTGAGATTTTGTTACTCCAATGGATTGTAGCCTTGTCAATATGGAAGGTAGTTCGTTATTGAGATTTTTTTACTCCAATGGATGGTATCCTTGTCATTATGGATGGTAGTTTGTTGTTGAGATTTTATTTCTCCAATGGATGGTAGCCTTGTCATTTTTGAAGGTAGTTCGTTGTTAAGATTTTTTTACTCCAATGGATTATAGCCTTGTCATTATGGAAGGTAGTTCGTTGTTGAGATTTTGTTACTCCAATTGATGGTATCCTTGTCATTACGGAAGGTAGTTCATTGTTGAGATTTATTTTCTCCAATGGATGTTAGCCTTGTCATTAAGAAAGGTAGTTCTTTGTTGAGATTTTTTTACTCCAATGTATGGTAGCTTTGTCATTATAGAAGGTAGTTTGTTGTTGAGATTTGGTTACTCCAATGAATGGTAGCCTTGTCATTATAAAAGGTAGTTCATTATTTGGATTTTGTTACTCCAATGGATTGTAGCCTTGTCAATATGGAAGGTATTTCGTTGTTGAGATTTTGTTACTCCAATGGATGGTAGCCTTGTTATTATGGAAGGTAGTTCATTTTTGAGATTTCATTACTCCAATGGATGGTAGCCTTGTCATTATGGAAGGTAGTTCATTGTTGAGATTTTGTTACTCCAATGGATGGTAGTCTTGTCATTATGGAAGGTTGTTCGTTGTTGAAATTTTGTTACTCCTAAGGATGGTAGCCTCGTCATTATGGAAGGTAGTTCGTTGTTGAGATTTGGTTACTCCAATGGATGGTAGCCTTGTCATTATAAAAGGTAGTTCATTATTGGGATTTCATTACTCCAATGGATGGTAGACTTGTCATTATGGTAGGTAGTTCGTTGTTGAGATTTTGTAACTCTAATAGATGGTATCCGTGTCATTAAAGAAGGTAGTTCATTATTGAGATTTTGGTTCTCCAATGGATGATAGCTTTTTTATTATGGAAGGTAGTTCATTTTTGAGATGTTGTTTCTCCAATGGATGGTAGCCTTGTCATTATAGAAGGTAGTTCATTGTTGAGATTTTGTTACTCCAATGGATGGTAGTCTTGTCATTATGGAAGGTTGTTCGTTGTTGAAATTTTATTACTCCAAAGGATGGTAGCCTCGTCATTATGAATGGTAGTTCGTTGTTGAGATTGGGTTACTCCAATGGATGGTAGCCTTGTCATTATAAAAGGTAGTTCATTATTGGGATTTTGTTACTCCAATGGATGGTAGCCTTGTTATTATGGAAGGTAGTTCATTTTTGAGATTTTGTTACTCCATTGGATGGTAGCCTTGTCATTATGTAAGGTAGTTCGTTGTTGAGATATTGTTACTCCAATGGATGGTAGACTTCTCATTATGGAAGGTGGTTCGTTGTTGAGATTTTGTTACTCCAATGGATGGTAGCCTTGTCATTTTGGAAGGTAATTCATTATTGGGATTTTGTTACTCCAATGTATGGTAGCCTTGTTATTATGGAAGGTAGTTAATTTTTGAGATTTTGTTAATCCAATTGATGCTAGCCTTGTCATTATGAAAGGTAGTTCTTTGTTGAGATTTTTTTACTCCAATGTATGGTAGCTTTGTCATTATAGAAGGTAGTTTGTTGTTGAGATTTTGTTACTCCAGTGGATGGGAGACTTATCATTGTGGAAGGTAGTTAATTGTTGATATTTTGTTACTCCAATGGATTGTAGCCTTGTCAATATGGAAGGTATTTCATTATTGAGATTCTGTTACTCCATTGGATGGTAGCCTTGTTATTATGGAAGGTAGTTCATTTTTTATATTTTGTTACTCCATTGGATGGTAGGCTTGTCATTATGAAAGGTAGTTCGTTGTTGAGAGTTTTTTACTCCAATGTATGGTAACTTTGTCATTATGGAAGGTAGTTCATTTTTGAGATTGTGTTACTCCAATGGATTGTAGCCTTGTCATTATGGAAGGTAGTTCATTGTTGAGATTTTGTTACTCCAATGGATGGTAGTCTTGTCATTATGGAAGGTTGTTCGTTGTTGAAATTTTGTTACTCCAATGGATGGTAGCCTCGTCATTATGGAAGGTAGTTCGTTGTTGAGATTTGGTTACTCCAATGAATGGTAGCCTTGTCATTATAAAAGGTAGTTCATTATTTGGATTTTGTTACTCCAATGGATGGTAGCCTTGTTATTATGGAAGGTAGTTCATTTTTGAGATTTTGGTACTCCGTTGGATTGTAGCCTTGTCATTATGGAAGATAGATCGTTGTTGATATATTGTTACTCCAATGTATGGTAGACTTGTCATTGTGGAAGGTAGTTCGTTGTTGAGATTTTGTTACTCCAATGGATGGTAGTCTTGTCATTATGGAAGGTTGTTCGTTGTTGAAATTTTGTTACTCCAAAGGATGGTAGCCTCGTCATTATGAAAGGTAGTTCGTTGTTGAGATTGGGTTACTCCAATGGATGGTAGCCTTGTCATTATAAAAGGTAGTTCATTATTGGGATTTTGTTACTCCAATGGATGGTAGCCTTGTTATTATGGAAGGTAGTTCATTTTTGAGTTTTTGTTACTACAATGGATTGTAGCCTTGTCAATATGGAAGGTAGTTCGTTGCTGAGATTTTGTCACTCCAATGGATGGTAGCCTTGTCATTATGGAATGTAGTTCGTTGTTGAGATTTTATTACTCCAATGGATGGTAGCCTTGTCATTATGGAAGGTAGTTCGTTGTTGAGATTTTTTTACTCCAATGAATGGTAGCCTTATCATTATGGAAGGTAGTTCATTGTTGAGATTTTGTTACTCTAATTGATGGTAGCCTTGTCAATATGGAAGGTAGTTTGTTGTTTAGATTTTATTACTCCAATGGATGGTAGCCTTGTCATTATGGAACATAGTTTGTTGTTGAGATTTTGTTACTCCAATGGATGGTAGCGTTGTCATTATAGATGGTAGTTTGTTGTTGAGATTTTATCACTCCAATGGATGGTAGCCTTGTCATTATGGAAGGTAGTTCATTGATGAGATTTTGTTACTGCAATGGTTGGTAGCCATATCATTATGGAAGGTAGTTCATTGTTGAGATTTTATTACTCCAATGGATGGTAGACTTGTCATTTTCGAAGGTAGTTTATTATTGGGATTTTGTTACTCCAATGGATGGTAGCCTTGTTATTATGGAAGTTAGTTCATTTTTGAGATTTTGTTACTCCAATGGATGGTAGCCTTGTCATTATGAAAGGCAGTTCTTTGTTGAGATTTTTTTACTCAAATGTATGGTAGCTTTGTCATTATAGAAGGTAGTTTATTATTGAGATTTTGTTACTCCAGTGGATGGTAGACTTGTCATTGTGGAAGGTAGTTCGTTGTTGATATTTTGTTACTCCAATGGATTGTAGCCTTGTCAATTGGAAGGTATTTTACTGTTGAGATTTTTTTACTCCAATGGATGGTAGCCTTGTTATTATGGAAGGTAGTTCATTTTTTAGATTTTGTTACTCTATTGGATGGTAGGCTTGTCATTATGAAAGGTATTTCGTTGTTGAGAGTTTTTTACTCCAATGTATGGTAGCTTTGTCATTATGGAAGGTAGTTTGTTGTTGAGATTTTGTTACTCCAATGGATGGTAGACTTGTCATTTTGGAAGGTAGTTCGTTGTTCATATTTTTTTACTCCAATGGATGGTAGCCTTGTCATTATGGAAGGTAGTTCGTCGTTGAGATTTTGTTACTTTAATGGAAGGTAGCCTTGTCATTGTGGAAGGTAGTTTGTTGTTGAGACTTTGTAACTCTAATTGATGGTATCTGTGTCATTACGGAAGGTAGTTCATTATTGAGATTTTGGTTCACCAATGGATGGTAGCCTTGTCATTATGGAAGGTAGTTCACTGTTGAGATTTTTTTACTCCAATGGATGGTAGTCTTGTCATTATGGAAGGTTGTTCGTTGTTGAAATTTTGTTACTCCAAAGGATGGTAGCCTCGTCATTATGGAAGGTAGTTCGTTGTTGAGATTTGGTTACTCCAATGGATGGTAGCCTTGTCATTATAAAAGGTAGTTCATTATTGGCATTTTGTTACTCAAATGGATGGTAGACTTGTCATTATGGAAGGTAGTTCGTTGTTGAGATTTTGTTACTCCAATGGATTGTAGCCTTATCAATATGGAAGGTAGTTCGTTGTTGATATTTTTTTTACTCCAATGGATGGTATCCTTGTCATTATGGATGGTAGTTTGTTGTTGAGATTTTATTTCTCCAATGGATGGTAGCCTTGTCATTTTTGAAGGTAGTTCGTTGTTAAGATTTTTTTACTCCAATGGATTATAGCCTTGTCATTATGGAAGGTAGTTCGTTGTTGAGATTTTGTTACTCCAATTGATGGTATCCTTGTCATTACGGAAGGTAGTTCATTGTTGAGATTTATTTTCTCCAATGGATGTTAGCCTTGTCATTAAGAACGGTAGTTCTTTGTTGAGATTTTTTTACTCCAATGTATGGTAGCTTTGTCATTATAGAAGGTAGTTCGTTGTTGAGATTTTGTTACTCCAGTGGATGGTAGACTTGTCATTGTGGAAGGTAGTTCGTTTTTGATATTTTGTTACTCCAATGGATTATAGCCTTGTCAATATGGAAGGTATTTCGTTGTTGAGATTTTGTTACTCCAATGGATGGTAGCCTTGTTATTATGGAAGGTAGTTCATTTTTGAGATTTCATTACTCCAATGGATGGTAGCCTTGTCATTATGGAAGGTAGTTCATTGTTGAGATTTTGTTACTCCAATGGATGGTAGTCTTGTCATTATGGAAGGTTGTTCGTTGTTGAAATTTTGTTACTCCAAAGGATGGTAGCCTCGTCATTATGGAAGGTAGTTCGTTGTTGAGATTTGGTTACTCCAATGGATGGTAGCCTTGTCATTATAAAAGGTAGTTCATTATTTGGATTTCGTTCCTCCAATGGATGTTAGACTTGTCATTATGGTAGGTAGTTCGTTGTTGAGATTTTGTAACTCTAATAGATGGTATCCGTGTCATTAAAGAAGGTAGTTCATTATTGAGATTTTGGTTCTCAAATGGATGATAGCTTTTTTATTATGGAAGGTAGTTCATTTTTGAGATGTTGTTTCTCCAATGGATGGTAGCCTTGTCATTATAGAAGGTAGTTCATTGTTGAGATTTTGTTACTCCAATGGATGGTAGTCTTGTCATTATGGAAGGTTGTTCGTTGTTGAAATTTTATTACTCCAAAGGATGGTAGCCTCGTCATTATGAAAGGTAGTTCGTTGTTGAGATTGGGTTACTCCAATGGATGGTAGCCTTGTCATTATAAAAGGTAGTTCATTATTGGGATTTTGTTACTCCAATGGATGGTAGCCTTGTTATTATGGAAGGTAGTTCATTTTTGAGATTTTGTTACTCCATTGGATGGTAGCCTTGTCATTATGGAAGGTAGTTCGTTGTTGAGATATTGTTACTCCAATGGATGGTAGTCTTCTCATTATGGAAGGTGGTTCGTTGTTGAGATTTTGTTACTCCAATGGATGGTAGCCTTGTCATTTTGGAAGGTAATTCATTATTGGGATTTTGTTACTCCAATGTATGGTAGCCTTGTTATTATGGAAGGTAGTTAATTTTTGAGATTTTGTTAATCCAATTGATGCTAGCCTTGTCATTATGAAAGGTAGTTCTTTGTTGAGATTTTTTTACTCCAATGTATGGTAGCTTTGTCATTATAGAAGGTAGTTTGTTGTTGAGATTTTGTTACTCCAGTGGATGGGAGACTTGTCATTGTGGAAGGTAGTTAATTGTTGATATTTTGTTACTCCAATGGATTGTAGCCTTGTCAATATGGAAGGTATTTTATTATTGAGATTTTGTTACTCCATTGGATGGTAGCCTTGTTATTATGGAAGGTAGTTCATTTTTTATATTTTGTTACTCCATTGGATGGTAGGCTTGTCATTATGAAAGGTAGTTCGTTGTTGAGAGTTTTTTACTCCAATGTATGGTAACTTTGTCATTATGGAAGGTAGTTTGTTGTTGAGATTTTGTTTCTCCAATGGATGATAGCCTTGTCATTATGGAAGGTAGTTCATTTTTGAGATTGTGTTACTCCAATGGATGGTAGCCTTGTCATTATGGAAGGTAGTTCATTGTTGAGATTTTGTTACTCCAATGGATGGTAGTCTTGTCATTATGGAAGGTTGTTCGTTGTTGAAATTTTGTTACTCCAATGGATGGTAGCCTCGTCATTATGGAAGGTAGTTCGTTGTTGAGATTTGGTTACTCCAATGAAAGGTAGCCTTGTCATTATAAAAGGTAGTTCATTATTTGGATTTTGTTACTCCAATGGATGGTAGCCTTGTTATTATGAAAGGTAGTTCATTTTTGAGATTTTGTTACTCCGTTGGATGGTAGCCTTGTCATTATGGAAGATAGATCGTTGTTGATATATTGTTACTCCAATGTATGGTAGACTTGTCATTGTGGAAGGTAGTTCGTTGTTGAGATTTTGTTACTCCAATGGATGGTAGTCTTGTCATTATGGAAGGTTGTTCGTTGTTGAAATTTTGTTACTCCAAAGGATGGTAGCCTCGTCATTATGAAAGGTAGTTCGTTGTTGAGATTGGGTTACTCCAATGGATGGTAGCCTTGTCATTATAAAAGGTAGTTCATTATTGGGATTTTGTTACTCCAATGGATGGTAGCCTTGTTATTATGGAAGGTAGTTGATTTTTGAGTTTTTGTTACTACAATGGATTGTAGCCTTGTCAATATGGAAGGTAATTCGTTGCTGAGATTTTGTCACTCCAATGGATGGTAGCCTTGTCATTATGGAATGTAGTTCGTTGTTGAGATTTTATTACTCCAATGGATGGTAGCCTTTTCATTATGGAAGGTAGTTCGTTGTTGAGATTTTTTTACTCCAATGAATGGTAGCCTTATCATTATAGAAGGTAGTTCATTGTTGAGATTTTGTTACTCTAATTGATGGTAGCCTTGTCAATATGGAAGGTAGTTTGTTGTTGATATTTTGTTACTCCAATGGATGGTAGCCTTGTCATTATGGAACATAGTTTGTTGTTGAGATTTTGTTACTCCAATGGATGGTAGCCTTGTCATTATAGATGGTAGTTTGTTGTTGAGATTTTATCACTCCAATGGATGGTAGCCTTGTCATTATGGAAGGTAGTTCATTGATGAGATTTTGTTACTGCAATGGTTGGTAGCCATATCATTATGGAAGGTAGTTCATTGTTGAGATTTTATTACTCCGATGGATGGTAGCCTTGTCATTTTCGAAGGTAGTTTATTATTGGGATTTTGTTACTCCAATGGATGGTAGCCTTGTTATTATGGAAGTTAGTACATTTTTGAGATTTTGTTACTCCAATGGATGGTAGCCTTGTCATTATGAAAGGCAGTTCTTTGTTGAGATTTTTTTACTCAAATGTATGGTAGCTTTGTCATTATAGAAGGTAGTTTATTATTGAGATTTTGTTACTCCAGTGGATGGTAGACTTGTCATTGTGGAAGGTAGTTCGTTGTTGATATTTTGTTACCCCAATGGATTGTAGCCTTGTCAATTGGAAGGTATTTTGTTGTTGAGATTTTTTTACTCCAAATGATGGTAGCCTTGTTATTATGGAAGGTAGTTCATTTTTTAGATTTTGTTACTCTATTGGATGGTAGGCTTGTCATCATGAAAGGTATTTCGTTGTTGAGAGTTTTTTACTCCAATGTATGGTAGCTTTGTCATTATGGAAGATAGTTCGTTATTGAGATTTTGTTACTCCAATGGATGGTAGACTTGTCATTTTGGAAGGTAGTTCGTTGTTCAGATTTTTTTACTCCAATGGATGGTAGCCTTGTCATTATGGAAGGTAGTTCGTCGTTGAGATTTTGTTACTTTAATGGAAGGTAGCCTTGTCATTGTGGAAGGTAGTTTGTTGTTGAGACTTTGTAACTCTAATTGATGGTATCCGTGTCATTACGGAAGGTAGTTCGTTATTGAGATTTTGGTTCACCAATGGATGATAGCCTTGTCATTATGGAAGGTAGTTCATTTTTGAGATTTCATTACTCCAATGGATGGTAGCCTTGTCATTATGGAAGGTAGTTCATTGTTGAGATTTTGTTACTCCAATGGATGGTAGTCTTGTCATTATGGAAGGTTGTTCGTTGCTGAAATTTTGTTACTCCAAAGGATGGTAGCCTCGTCATTATGGAAGGTAGTTCGTTGTTGAGATTTGGTTACTCCAATGGATGGTAGCCTTGTCATTATAAAAGGTAGTTCATTATTGGCATTTTGTTACTCAAATAGATGGTAGACTTGTCATTATGGAAGGTAGTTCGTTGTTGAGATTTTGTTACTCCAATGGATTGTAGCCTTGTCAATATGGAAGGTAGTTCGTTGTTGAGATTTTTTACTCCAATGGATGGTATCCTTGTCATTATGGATGGTAGTTTGTTGTTGAGATTTTATTTCTCCAATGGATGGTAACCTTGTCATTTTTGAAGGTAGTTCGTTGTTAAGATTTTTTTACTCCAATGGATTATAGCCTTGTCATTATGGAAGGTAGTTCGTTGTTGAGATTTTGTTACTCCAATTGATGGTATCCTTGTCATTACGGAAGGTAGTTCATTGTTGAGATTTATTTTCTCCAATGGATGTTAGCCTTGTCATTAAGAAAGGTAGTTCTTTGTTGAGATTTTTTTACTCCAATGTATGGTAGCTTTGTCATTATAGAAGGTAGTTTGTTGTTGAGATTTTGTTACTCCAGTGGATGGTAGACTTGTCATTGTGGAAGGTAGTTCGTTTTTGATATTTTGTTACTCCAATGGATTATAGCTTTGTCAATATGGAAGGTATTTCGTTGTTGAGATTTTGTTACTCCAATGGATGGTAGCCTTGTTATTATGGAAGGTAGTTCATTTTTGAGATTTCATTACTCCAATGGATGGTAGCCTTGTCATTATGGAAGGTAGTTCATTGTTGAGATTTTGTTACTCCAATGGATGGTAGTCTTGTCATTATGGAAGGTTGTTCGTTGTTGAAATTTTGTTACTCCAAAGGATGGTAGCCTCGTCATTATGGAAGGTAGTTCGTTGTTGAGATTTGGTTACTCCAATGGATGGTAGCCTTGTCATTATAAAAGGTAGTTCATTATTGGGCTTTCGTTACTCCAATGGATGGTAGACTTGTCATTATGGTAGGTAGTTCGTTGTTGAGATTTTCTAACCTTGATTGATGGTATCCGTGTCATTAAAGAAGGTAGTTCATTATTGAGATTTTGGTTCTCCAATGGATGATAGCTTTTTTATTATGGAAGGTAGTTCATTTTTGAGATGTTGTTACTCCAATGGATGGTAGCCTTGTCATTATAGAAGGTAGTTCATTGTTGAGATTTTGTTACTCCAATGGATGGTAGTCTTGTCATTATGGAAGGTTGTTCGTTGTTGAAATTTTGTTACTCCAAAGAATGGTAGCCTCGTCATTATGAAAGGTAGTTCGTTGTTGAGATTGGGTTACTCCAATGGATGGTAGCCTTGTCATTATAAAAGGTAGTTCATTATTGGGATTTTGTTACTCCAATGGATGGTAGCCTTGTTATTATGGAAGGTAGTTCATTTTTGAAATTTTGTTACTCCATTGGATGGTAGCCTTGTCATTATGGAAGGTAGTTCGTTGTTGAGATATTGTTACTCCAATGGATGGTAGACTTCTCATTATGGAAGGTAGTTCGTTGTTGAGATTTTGTTACTCCAATGGATTGTAGCCTTGTCAATATGGAAGGTAGTTTGTTGTTGAGATTTTGTTACTCCAATGGATGGTAGCCTTGTCATTATGGAAGGTAGTTCGTTGTTGAGATTTTTTTACTCCAATGGATTGTATCCTTGTCATTATGGATGGTAGTTTGTTGTTGAGATTTTATTTCTCCAATGGATGGTAGCCTTGTCATTTTTGAAGGTAGTTCGTTGTTGAGATTTTTTTACTCCAATGGATTGTAGCCTTGTCATTATGGAAGGTAGTTCGTTGTTGAGATTTTGTTAATCCAATTGATGGTATCCTTGTCATTACGGAAGGTAGTTCATTGTTGAGATTTATTTTCTCCAATGGATGTTAGCCTTGTCATTATGAAAGGTAGGTCTTTGTTGAGATTTTTTTACTCCAATGTATGGTAGCTTTGACTTTATAGAAGGTAGTTTGTTGTTGAGATTTTGTTACTCCAGAGGATGGTAGACTTCTCATTGTGGAAGGTAGTTCGTTTTTGATTTTTTGTTACTCCGCTGGATTGTAGCCTTGTCAATATGGAAGGTATTTCGTTGTTGAGATTTTGTTACTCCAATGGATGGTAGCCTTGTTATTATGGAAGGTAGTTCATTGTTGAGATTTTGTTACTCCAATGTATGGTAGCTTTGTCATTATGGAAGGTAGTTCATTGTTGAGATTTTGTTACTCCAATGGATGGTAGACTTGTCATTGTAGAAGGTAGTTCGTTGTTCAGATTTTGTTACTCCAATGGATGGTAGCCTTGTCATTATGGAAGGTAGTTTGTTGTTGAGAAATTGTTACTTTAATGGAAGGTAGCCTTGTCATTGTGGAAGGTAGTTTGTTGTTGAGATTTTGTAACTCTAATTGATGGTATCCGTGTCTTTACAGAAGGTAGTTCATTATTGAGATTTTGTTTGTCCAATGGATGATAGCCTTGTCATTATGGTAGGTAGTTCATTTTTGAGATTTTGTCACTCCAATAGATGGTAGCCTTGTCATTATGGAAGGTAGTTCATTGTTGAGATTTTGTTACTCCAATGGATGGTAGTCTTATCATTATGGAAGGTTGTTCGTTGTTGAAATTTTGTTACTCCAATGGATGGTAGCCTCGTCATTATGGAAGGTAGATCGTTGTTGATATTTGGTTACTCCAATGGATGGTAGCCTTGTCATTATAAAAGGTAGTTCGTTATTTGTATTTTGTTACTCCAATGGATGGTAGCCTTGTTATTATGGAAGGTAGTTCATTTTTGAGATTTTGTTACTCCATTGGATGGTAGCCTTGTCATTATGGAAGGTAGTTCGTTGTTGAGATATTGTTACTCCAATGTATGGTAGACTTGTCATTGTGGAAGGTAGTTCGTTGTTGAGATTTTGTTACTCCAATGGATTGTAGCCTTGTCAATATGGAAGGTAGTTTGTTGTTGAGATTTTGTTACTCCAATGGATGGCAGCCTTGTCATTAAGGAAGGTAGTTCATTGTTGAGATTTTTTTACTCAAATGGATGGTATTCTTGTCATTATGGATGGTAGTTTGTTGTTGATATTTTATTACTCCAATGGATGGTAGCCTTGTCATTTTGGAAGGTAGTTCGTTGTTGAGATTTTTTTACTCCAATGGATTGTAGCCTTGTCATTATGGAAGGTAGTTCATGGTTGAGATTTTGTTTCTCCAATTGATGGTATCCTTGTCATTACAGAAGGTAGTTCATTGTTGAGATTTTGTTTCTCCAATGGATGTTAGCCTTGCCATTATGAAAGGTAGTTCGTTGTGGAGGGTTTGTTACTCCAATGGCTGGTAGCCTTGTCATTATGGAAGGTAGTTCATTGTTGAGATTTTTTTACTCCAGTGGATGGTAGACTTGTCATTGTGGAAGGTAGTTCGTTTTTGATATTTTGTTACTCCAATGGATTGTAGCCTTGTCAATATGGAAGGTATTTCGTTGTTGAGATTTTGTTACTCCAATGGATGGTAGCCTTGTTATTATGGAAGGAAGTTCATTTTTTAGATTTTGTTACTCCATTGGATGGTAGGCTTGTCATTATGAAAGGTAATTTGTTGTTGAGATTTTTTTACTCCATTGTATGGTAGCTTTGTCATTATGGAAGGTAGATCGTTGTTGAGATTTTGTTACTCCAATGGATGGCAGACTTGTCATTGTGGAAGGTAGTTCGTTGTTGAGATTTTGTTACTCCAATGGATTGTAGCCTTGTCATTTTGGAAGGTAGTTTGTTGTTGACATTTTTTTACTCCAATGGACGGTACCCTTATCATTATGGAAGGTAGTTCATTGTTGAGATTTTGTTACTCCAATTGATGGTATCCTTGTCATTACGGAAGGTAGTTCATTGTTGAGATTTTGTTTCTCCAATGGATGTTAGCCTTGCCATTATGGAAGGTTGTTCGTTGTTGAGGTTTTGTTACTCCAATGGCTGGTAGCCTTGTCATTATGGAAGGTAGTTCATTGTTGAGATTTTTTTACTCCAATGGATGGCAGCCTTGTCATTGTTGAAGGTAGTTCATTGTTGAGATTTTGTTACTCCAATGGATCGTACCCTCGTCATTATGGAAGGTAGTTCGTTGTTGAGATTTTGTTACTCCAATGGATGGTAGACTTGTCATTGTGGAAGGTAGTTCGTTGTTCATATTTTTTTACTCCAATGGAAGGTAGCCTTGTCATTGTGGAAGGTAGTTCGTTGTTGAGATTTATTTTCTCCAATGGATGTTAGCCTTGTCATTAAGAACGGTAGTTCTTTGTTGAGATTTTTTTACTCCAATGTATGGTAGCTTTGTCATTATAGAAGGTAGTTTGTTGTTGAGATTTTGTTACTCCAGTGGATGGTAGACTTGTCATTGTGGAAGGTAGTTCGTTTTTGATATTTTGTTACTCCAATGGATTATAGCCTTGTCAATATGGAAGGTATTTCGTTGTTGAGATTTTGTTACTCCAATGGATGGTAGCCTTGTTATTATGGAAGGTAGTTCATTTTTGAGATTTCATTACTCCAATGGATGGTAGCCTTGTCATTATGGAAGGTAGTTCATTGTTGAGATTTTGTTACTCCAATGGATGGTAGTCTTGTCATTATGGAAGGTTGTTCGTTGTTGAAATTTTGTTACTCCAAAGGATGGTAGCCTCGTCATTATGGAAGGTAGTTCGTTGTTGAGATTTGGTTACTCCAATGGATGGTAGCCTTGTCATTATAAAAGGTAGTTCATTATTGGGATTTCGTTACTCCAATGGATGTTAGACTTGTCATTATGGTAGGTAGTTCGTTGTTGAGATTTTGTAACTCTAATAGATGGTATCCGTGTCATTAAAGAAGGTAGTTCATTATTGAGATTTTGGTTCTCAAATGGATGATAGCTTTTTTATTATGGAAGGTAGTTCATTTTTGAGATGTTGTTTCTCCAATGGATGGTAGCCTTGTCATTATAGAAGGTAGTTCATTGTTGAGATTTTGTTACTCCAATGGATGGTAGTCTTGTCATTATGGAAGGTTGTTCGTTGTTGAAATTTTATTACTCCAAAGGATGGTAGCCTCGTCATTATGAAAGGTAGTTCGTTGTTGAGATTGGGTTACTCCAATGGATGGTAGCCTTGTCATTATAAAAGGTAGTTCATTATTGGGATTTTGTTACTCCAATGGATAGTAGCCTTGTTATTATGGAAGGTAGTTCATTTTTGAGATTTTGTTACTCCATTGGATGGTAGCCTTGTCATTATGGAAGGTAGTTCGTTGTTGAGATATTGTTACTCCAATGGATGGTAGTCTTCTCATTATGGAAGGTGGTTCGTTGTTGAGATTTTGTTACTCCAATGGATGGTAGCCTTGTCATTTTGGAAGGTAATTCATTATTGGGATTTTGTTACTCCAATGTATGGTAGCCTTGTTATTATGGAAGGTAGTTAATTTTTGAGATTTTGTTAATCCAATTGATGCTAGCCTTGTCATTATGAAAGGTAGTTCTTTGTTGAGATTTTTTTACTCCAATGTATGGTAGCTTTGTCATTATAGAAGGTAGTTTGTTGTTGAGATTTTGTTACTCCAGTGGATGGGAGACTTGTCATTGTGGAAGGTAGTTAATTGTTGATATTTTGTTACTCCAATGGATTGTAGCCTTGTCAATATGGAAGGTATTTCATTATTGAGATTTTGTTACTCCATTGGATGGTAGCCTTGTTATTATGGAAGGTAGTTCATTTTTTATATTTTGTTACTCCATTGGATGGTAGGCTTGTCATTATGAAAGGTAGTTCGTTGTTGAGAGTTTTTTACTCCAATGTATGGTAACTTTGTCATTATGGAAGGTAGTTTGTTGTTGAGATTTTGTTTCTCCAATGGATGATAGCCTTGTCATTATGGAAGGTAGTTCATTTTTGAGATTGTGTTACTCCAATGGATGGTAGCCTTGTCATTATGGAAGGTAGTTCATTGTTGAGATTTTGTTACTCCAATGGATGGTAGTCTTGTCATTATAGAAGGTTGTTCGTTGTTGAAATTTTGTTACTCCAATGGATGGTAGCCTCGTCATTATGGAAGGTAGTTCGTTGTTGAGATTTGGTTACTCCAATGAAAGGTAGCCTTGTCATTATAAAAGGTAGTTCATTATTTGGATTTTGTTACTCCAATGGATGGTAGCCTTGTTATTATGGAAGGTAGTTCATTTTTGAGATTTTGTTACTCCGTTGGATGGTAGCCTTGTCATTATGGAAGATAGATCGTTGTTGATATATTGTTACTCCAATGTATGGTAGACTTGTCATTGTGGAAGGTAGTTCGTTGTTGAGATTTTGTTACTCCAATGGATGGTAGTCTTGTCATTATGGAAGGTTGTTCGTTGTTGAAATTTTGTTACTCCAAAGGATGGTAGCCTCGTCATTATGAAAGGTAGTTCGTTGTGGAGATTGGGTTACTCCAATGGATGGTAGCCTTGTCATTATAAAAGGTAGTTCATTATTGGGATTTTGTTACTCCAATGGATGGTAGCCTTGTTATTATGGAAGGTAGTTCATTTTTGAGTTTTTGTTACTACAATGGATTGTAGCCTTGTCAATATGGAAGGTAATTCGTTGCTGAGATTTTGTCACTCCAATGGATGGTAGCCTTGTCATTATGGAATGTAGTTCGTTGTTGAGATTTTATTACTCCAATGGATGGTAGCCTTGTCATTATGGAAGGTAGTTCGTTGTTGAGATTTTTTTACTCCAATGAATGGTAGCCTTATCATTATAGAAGGTAGTTCATTGTTGAGATTTTGTTACTCTAATTGATGGTAGCCTTGTCAATATGGAAGGTAGTTTGTTGTTGATATTTTGTTACTCCAATGGATGGTAGCCTTGTCATTATGGAACATAGTTTGTTGTTGAGATTTTGTTACTCCAATGGATGGTAGCCTTGTCATTATAGATGGTAGTTTGTTGTTGAGATTTTATCACTCCAATGGATGGTAGCCTTGTCATTATGGAAGGTAGTTCATTGATGAGATTTTGTTACTGCAATGGTTGGTAGCCATATCATTATGGAAGGTAGTTCATTGTTGAGATTTTATTACTCCAATGGATGGTAGCCTTGTCATTTTCGAAGGTAGTTTATTATTGGGATTTTGTTACTCCAATGGATGGTAGCCTTGTTATTATGGAAGTTAGTACATTTTTGAGATTTTGTTACTCCAATGGATGGTAGCCTTGTCATTATGAAAGGCAGTTCTTTGTTGAGATTTTTTTACTCAAATGTATGGTAGCTTTGTCATTATAGAAGGTAGTTTATTATTGAGATTTTGTTACTCCAGTGGATGGTAGACTTGTCATTGTGGAAGGTAGTTCGTTGTTGATATTTTGTTACTCCAATGGATTGTAGCCTTGTCAATTGGAAGGTATTTTGTTGTTGAGATTTTTTTACTCCAATGGATGGTAGCCTTGTTATTATGGAAGGTAGTTCATTTTTTAGATTTTGTTACTCTATTGGATGGTAGGCTTGTCATTATGAAAGGTATTTCGTTGTTGAGAGTTTTTTACTCCAATGTATGGTAGCTTTGTCATTATGGAAGGTAGTTCGTTATTGAGATTTTGTTACTCCAATGGATGGTAGACTTGTCATTTTGGAAGGTAGTTCGTTGTTCAGATTTTTTTACTCCAATGGATGGTAGCCTTGTCATTATGGAAGGTAAATCGTCGTTGAGATTTTGTTACTTTAATGGAAGGTAGCCTTGTCATTGTGGAAGGTAGTTTGTTGTTGAGACTTTGTAACTCTAATTGATGGTATCCGTGTCATTACGGAAGGTAGTTCGTTATTGAGATTTTGGTTCACCAATGGATGATAGCCTTGTCATTATGGAAGGTAGTTCATTTTTGAGATTTCATTACTCCAATGGATGGTAGCCTTGTCATTATGGAAGGTAGTTCATTGTTGAGATTTTGTTACTCCAATGGATGGTAGTCTTGTCATTATGGAAGGTTGTTCGTTGTTGAAATTTTGTTACTCCAAAGGATGGTAGCCTCGTCATTATGGAAGGTAGTTCATTGTTGAGATTTGGTTACTCCAATGGATGGTAGCCTTGTCATTATAAAAGGTAGTTCATTATTGGCATTTTGTTACTCAAATAGATGGTAGACTTGTCATTATGGAAGGTAGTTCGTTGTTGAGATTTTGTTACTCCGATGGATTGTAGCCTTGTCAATATGGAAGGTAGTTCGTTGTTGAGATTTTTTTACTCCAATGGATGGTATCCTTGTCATTATGGATGGTAGTTTGTTGTTGAGATTTTATTTCTCCAATGGATGGTAACCTTGTCATTTTTGAAGGTAGTTCGTTGTTAAGATTTTTTTACTCCAATGGATTATAGCCTTGTCATTATGGAAGGTAGTTCGTTGTTGAGATTTTGTTACTCCAATTGATGGTATCCTTGTCATTACGGAAGGTAGTTCATTGTTGAGATTTATTTTCTCCAATGGATGTTAGCCTTGTCATTAAGAAAGGTAGTTCTTTGTTGAGATTTTTTTACTCCAATGTATGGTAGCTTTGTCATTATAGAAGGTAGTTTGTTGTTGAGATTTTGTTACTCCAGTGGATGGTAGACTTGTCATTATGGAAGGTAGTTCGTTTTTGATATTTTGTTACTCCAATGGATTGTAGCTTTGTCAATATGGAAGGTATTTCGTTGTTGAGATTTTGTTACTCCAATGGATGGTAGCCTTGTTATTATGGAAGGTAGTTCATTTTTGAGATTTCATTACTCCAATGGATGGTAGCCTTGTCATTATGGAAGGTAGTTCATTGTTGAGATTTTGTTACTCCAATGGATGGTAGTCTTGTCATTATGGAAGGTTGTTCGTTGTTGAAATTTTGTTACTCCAAAGGATGGTAGCCTCGTCATTATGGAAGGTAGTTCGTTGTTGAGATTTGGTTACTCCAATGGATGGTAGCCTTATCATTATAAAAGGTAGTTCATTATTGGGCTTTCGTTACTCCAATGGATGGTAGACTTGTCATTATGGTAGGTAGTTTGTTGTTGAGATTTTCTAACCTTGATTGATGGTATCCGTGTCATTAAAGAAGGTAGTTCATTATTGAGATTTTGGTTCTCCAATGGATGATAGCTTTTTTATTATGGAAGGTAGTTCATTTTTGAGATGTTGTTACTCCAATGGATGGTAGCCTTGTCATTATAGAAGGTAGTTCATTGTTGAGATTTTGTTACTCCAATGGATGGTAGTCTTGTCATTATGGAAGGTTGTTCGTTGTTGAAATTTTGTTACTCCAAAGGATGGTAGCCTCGTCATTATGAAAGGTAGTTCGTTGTTGAGATTGGGTTACTCCAATGGATGGTAGCCTTGTCATTATAAAAGGTAGTTCATTATTGGGATTTTGTTACTCCAATGGATGGTAGCCTTGTTATTATAGAAGGTAGTTCATTTTTGAAATTTTGTTACTCCATTGGATGGTAGCCTTGTCATTATGGAAGGTAGTTCGTTGTTGAGATATTGTTACTCCAATGGATGGTAGACTTCTCATTATGGAAGGTAGTTCGTTGTTGAGATTTTGTTACTCCAATGGATTGTAGCCTTGTCAATATGGAAGGTAGTTTGTTGTTGAGATTTTGTTACTCCAATGGATGGTAGCCTTGTCATTATGGAAGGTAGTTCGTTGTTGAGATTTTTTTACTCCAATGGATTGTATCCTTGTCATTATGGATGGTAGTTTGTTGTTGAGATTTTATTTCTCCAATGGATGGTAGCCTTGTCATTTTTGAAGGTAGTTCGTTGTTGAGATTTTTTTACTCCAATGGATTGTAGCCTTGTCATTATGGAAGGTAGTTCGTTGTTGAGATTTTGTTAATCCAATTGATGGTATCCTTGTCATTACGGAAGGTAGTTCATTGTTGAGATTTATTTTCTCCAATGGATGTTAGCCTTGTCATTATGAAAGGTAGGTCTTTGTTGAGATTTTTTTACTCCAATGTATGGTAGCTTTGACTTTATAGAAGGTAGTTTGTTGTTGAGATTTTGTTACTCTAGAGGATGGTAGACTTGTCATTGTGTAAGGTAGTTCGTTTTTGATTTTTTGTTACTCCGCTGGATTGTAGCCTTGTCAATATGGAAGGTATTTCGTTGTTGAGATTTTGTTACTCCAATGGATGGTAGCCTTGTTATTATGGAAGGTAGTTCATTGTTGAGATTTTGTTACTCCAATGTATGGTAGCTTTGTCATTATGGAAGGTAGTTCATTGTTGAGATTTTGTTACTCCAATGGATGGTAGACTTGTCATTGTAGAAGGTAGTTCGTTGTTCATATTTTGTTACTCCAATGGATGGTAGCCTTGTCATTATGGAAGGTAGTTTGTTGTTGAGAATTTGTTACTTTAATGGAAGGTAGCCTTGTCATTGTGGAAGGTAGTTTGTTGTTGAGATTTTGTAACTCTAATTGATGGTATCCGTGTCTTTACAGAAGGTAGTTCATTATTGAGATTTTGTTTGTCCAATGGATGATAGCCTTGTCATTATGGTAGGTAGTTCATTTTTGAGATTTTGTCACTCCAATAGATGGTAGCCTTGTCATTATGGAAGGTAGTTCATTGTTGAGATTTTGTTACTCCAATGGATGGTAGTCTTATCATTTTGGAAGGTTGTTCGTTGTTGAAATTTTGTTACTCCAATGGATGGTAGCCTCGTCATTATGGAAGGTAGATCGTTGTTGATATTTGGTTACTCCAATGGATGGTAGCCTTGTCATTATAAAAGGTAGTTCGTTATTTGTATTTTGTTACTCCAATGGATGGTAGCCTTGTTATTATGGAAGGTAGTTCATTTTTGAGATTTTGTTACTCCATTGGATGGTAGCCTTGTCATTATGGAAGGTAGTTCGTTGTTGAGATATTGTTACTCCAATGTATGGTAGACTTGTCATTGTGGAAGGTAGTTCGTTGTTGAGATTTTGTTACTCCAATGGATTGTAGCCTTGTCAATATGGAAGGTAGTTTGTTGTTGAGATTTTGTTACTCCAATGGATGGCAGCCTTGTCATTAAGGAAGGTAGTTCATTGTTGAGATTTTTTTACTCAAATGGATGGTATTCTTGTCATTATGGATGGTAGTTTGTTGTTGATATTTTATTACTCCAATGGATGGTAGCCTTGTCATTTTGGAAGGTAGTTCGTTGTTGAGATTTTTTTACTCCAATGGATTGTAGCCTTGTCATTATGGAAGGTAGTTCATGGTTGAGATTATGTTTCTCCAATTGATGGTATCCTTGTCATTACAGAAGGTAGTTCATTGTTGAGATTTTGTTTCTCCAATGGATGTTAGCCTTGCCATTATGAAAGGTAGTTCGTTGTGGAGGGTTTGTTACTCCAATGGCTGGTAGCCTTGTCATTATGGAAGGTAGTTCATTGTTGAGATTTTTTTACTCCAGTGGATGGTAGACTTGTCATTGTGGAAGGTAGTTCGTTTTTGATATTTTGTTACTCCAATGGATTGTAGCCTTGTCAATATGGAAGGTATTTCGTTGTTGAGATTTTGTTACTCCAATGGATGGTAGCCTTGTTATTATGGAAGGAAGTTCATTTTTTAGATTTTGTTACTCCATTGGATGGTAGGCTTGTCATTATGAAAGGTAATTTGTTGTTGAGATTTTTTTACTCCATTATATGGTAGCTTTGTCATTATGGAAGGTAGATCGTTGTTGAGATTTTGTTACTCCAATGGATGGTAGACTTGTCATTGTGGAAGGTAGTTCGTTGTTGAAATTTTGTTACTCCAATGGATTGTAGCCTTGTCATTTTGGAAGGTAGTTTGTTGTTGACATTTTTTTACTCCAATGGACGGTACCCTTATCATTATGGAAGGTAGTTCATTGTTGAGATTTTGTTACTCCAATTGATGTTAGCCTTGCCATTATGGAAGGTTGTTCGTTGTTGAGGTTTTGTTACTCCAATGGCTGGTAGCCTTGTCATTATGGAAGGTAGTTCATTGTTGAGATTTTTTTTCTCCAATGGATGGCAGCCTTGTCATTCTTGAAGGTAGTTCATTGTTGAGATTTTGTTACTCCAATGGATCGTACCCTCGTCATTATGGAAGGTAGTTCGTTGTTGAGATTTTATTACTCCAATGGATGGTAGACTTGTCATTGTGGAAGGTAGTTCGTTGTTCAGATTTTTTTACTCCAATGGAAGGTAGCCTTGTCATTGTGGAAGGTAGTTTGTTGTTGAGATGTTGTAACTCTAATTGATGGTATCCGTGTCATTACCAAAGGTAGTTCATTATTGAGATTTTGTTTCTCCAATGGATGATAGCCTTGGCATTATGGAAGGTAGTCCATTTTTGAGATTTTGTTACTCTAATAGATGGAGGCCTTGTCATTATGGAAGGTAGTTCATTGTTGAGATTTTGTTACTCCAATGGATGGTAGCCTCGTCATTATGGAAGGTAGATCGTTGTTGATATTTGGTTACTCCAATGGATGGTAGCCTTGTAATTATAAAACGTCGTTCGTTATTTGGATTTTGTTACTCCAATGGATGGTAGCCTTGTTATTATGGAAGGTAGTTCATTTTTGAGATTTTGTTACTCCATTGGATGGTAGCCTTGTCATTATGGAAGGTAGTTCGTTGTTGAGATATTTTTATTCCATTGGATGGTAGACTTGTCATTGTGGAAGGTAGTTCATTGTTAAGATTTTGTTACTCCAATGGATGGTAGCCTTGTCATTATGGAAGGTAGCTCGTTGTTGATATTTTGTTACTTTAATGGATGGTAGCCTTGTCATTGTGGAAGGTAGTTTGTTGTTGAGATTTTTTTACTCCAATGGATGGTAGTCTTATCATTATGGAAGGTAGTTCGTTGTTGAGATTTGGTTACTCCAATTAATGGTATCCTTGTCATTACGTAAGGTAGTTCATGGTTGAGATTTTGTTTCTCCAATGGATGTTAGCCTTGCCATTATGGAAGGTAGTTTATTGTTGAGATTTTTTTACTCCAATGGCTGGGAGCCTTGTCATTATGGAAGGTAGTTCATTTTGGAGATTTTGTTACTCTAATTAATGGTAGCTTTATCATTATGGAAAGTAGTTAATTGTTGAGCTTTCGTTACACCAATGGATGGTAGCCTTGTCATTATGGAAGGTAGTTCGTTGTTGAAATTTTGTTACTCCAATGGATGGTAGCCTTGTCATTATGGAAGGTAGTTCGTTGTTGATATTTTGTTACTCCAATTCTTGGTAGGCTTGTCATTATGGAAGGTAGTTTATTGTTGAGATTTTGTTACTCCAATGGTTTGTAGCCTTGTCATTATGGAAGGTAGTTCATTTTTGAGTTTTTGTTACTCCAATGGATGGTAGCCTTGTCATTATGGAAGGTAGTTCATTGTTGAGATTTTATTACTACAATGGATGGTAGTCTTGTCATTATGGAAGGTAGTTCATTGTTGAGATTTTGTTACTCCAATGGATGGCGGTGTTGTCATTGTGGAAGGAAGTTCGTTGTTGAGATTTTGTTACTCCAATGGATTGTAGCCTTGTCATTTTGGAAGGTAGTTTGTTGTTGAGATTTTTTTTTCCAATGGATGGTACCCTAATCATTATGGAAGGTAGTTCGTTGTTGAGATTTTTTTACTCCAATTGATGGTATCCTTGTCATTACGGAAGGTAGTTCATTGTTGAGATTTTGTTTCTCCAATGGATGTTAGCCTTGCCATTAAGGAAGGTTGTTCATCGTTGAGGTTTTGTTACTCCAATGGCTGGTAGCCTTGTCATTATATAAGGTAGTTCATTATTGAGATTTTGTTACTCCAATGGATGGCAGCCTTGTCATTATTGAATGTAGTTCATTGTTGAGATTTTGTTACTCCAATGGATTGTAGCCTTGTCATTTTAGAAGGTAGTTTGTTGTTGAGATTTTTTTACTCCAATGGATGGTACCCTCGTCATTATGGAAGGTAGTTCGTTGTTGATATTTTGTTACTCCAATGGATGGTAGACTTGTCATTGTGGAAGGTAGTTTGTTGTTGAAATTTTGTTACTTCAATGGATGGTAGTCTTGTCATTACAGAAGGTAGTTCGTTGTTGATATTTTGTTTCTCCAATGGATGATAGCCTTGTCATTATGGAAGGTAGTTCATTGTTGAGATTTTGTTACTCCAATGGTTTGTAGCCTTGTCATTATGGAAGGTAGTTCATTGTTGAGATTTTGTTACTCCAATGGATGGTAGCCTTGTCATTATGGAAGGTAGTTCGTTGTTGATATTTTGTTACTTTAATGGATGGTAGCCTTGTCATTATGGAAGGTAGTTTGTTGTTGAGATTTTGTAACTCCAATGGTTTGTAGCCTTGTCATTATGGAAGGTAGTTCAGTTTGGAGTTTTTGTTACTCCAATGGATGGTAGCCTTGTCATTATGGAAGGTAGTTCATTTTTGATTTTTTGTTACTCTAATGGATTGTAGCCTTGTCATTATGGAAGGTAGTTCATTGTTGAGATTTTGTTACTCCAATGGATGGTAGCCTTGTCATTATAGAAGGTAGTTCGTTTTGGAAATTTTGTTACTCCAATGGATGGTAGCCTCGTCATTATGGAAGGTAGTTCGTTGTTGAGATTTGGTTACTCCAATGGATGGTAGCCTTGTCATTATGAAAGGTAGTTTGTTGTTGAGATTTTTTTACTCCATTGTATGGTAGCTTTGTCATTATGGAAGGTAGATCGTTGTTGAGATTTTGTTACTCCAATGGATGGCAGACTTGTCATTATGGAAGGTAGTTCATTGTTGAGATTTTGTCACTCCAATGGCTGGCAGCCTTGTCATTATTGAAGGTAGTTCATTGTTGAGATTTTGTTACTCCAATGGATTGTAGCCTTGTCATTTTGGAAGGTAGTTTGTTGTTGAGATTTTTTTACTCCAATGGATGGTACCCTCGTCATTATGGAAGGTAGTTCGTTGTTGAGATTTTTTTCTCCAATGGATGTTAGCCTTGCCATTATGGAAGGTTGTTCGTTGTTGAGGTTTTGTTACTCCAATGGCTGGTAGCCTTGTCATTATGGAAGGTAGTTCATTGTTGAGATTTTGTTACTCCAATGGTTAGTATAGTCTTGTCATTATCGAAAGTAGTTTATTGTTGAGATTTTGTTACTCCAATGGATGGTAGCCTTGTCATTATGAAAGGTAGTTCTTTGATAAGATTTTGTTACTTTAATGGATGGTAGCCTTGTCATTGTGGAAGGTAGTTTCTTGTTGAGATTTTGTAACTCCAATGGTTTGTAGCCTTGTCATTATGGAAGGTAGTTTGTTTTTGAGTTTTTGTTACTCCAATGGATGGTAGCCTTGTCATTATGGAAGGTAGTTCATTTTTGATTTTTTGTTACTCCAATGGATTGTAGCCTTGTCATTATGGAAGGTAGTTCATTGTTAAGATTTTGTTACTCCAATGGATGGTAGCCTTGTCATTATGGAAGGTAGTTCGTTGTTCAGATTTGGTTACTCCAATGGATGGTAGCCTTGTCATTATGAAAGGTAGTTCGTTGTTGAGATTTTTTTACTCCATTGTATGGTAGCTTTGTCATTATGGAAGGTAGATCGTTGTTGAGATTTTGTTACTCCAGTGGATGGCCGACTTGTCATTGTGGAAGGTAGTTCGTTGTTGAGATTTTGTTACTCCAATGGATGGTAGCCTTGTCATTATGGAAGGTAGTTCGTTGTTGATATTTTGTTACTTTAATGGATGGTAGCCTTGTCATTGTGGAAGGTAGTATGTTGTTGAGATTTTGTAACTCTAATTGATGGTATCTGTGTCATTACAGAAGGTAGTTCATTATTGAGATTTTGTTTCTCCAATGGATGTTGGCCTTGTCATTATGGAAAGTAGATCATTGTTGAGATTTTGGTACTCCAATGGATGGCAGCCTTGTCATTATTGGAGGTAGTTCATTGTTGAGATTTTTTTACTCCAGTGGATGGTAGCCTTGTCATTGTGGAAGGTAGTTCGTTTTTGATATTTTGTTACTCCAATGGATTGTAGCCTTGTCAATATGGAAGGTATTTCGTTGTTGAGATTTTGTTACTCCAATGGATGGTAGCCTTGTTATTATGGAAGGAAGTTCATTTTTTAGATTTTGTTACTCCATTGGATGGTAGGCTTGTCATTATGAAAGGTAGTTTGATGTTGAGATTTTTTTACTCCACTGTATGGTAGCTTTGTCATTATGGAAGGTAGATCGTTGTTGAGATTTTGTTACTCCAATGGATGGCAGACTTGTCATTGTGGAAGGTAGTTCGTTGTTGAGATTTTGTCACTCCAATGCATGGTAGCCTTGACATTTTGGAAGGTAGTTTATTGTTGAGATTTTTTTAATCCAATGGACGGTACCCTTATCATTATGGAAGGTAGTTCGTTGTTGAGATTTTGTTACTCCAATTGATGGTATCCTTGTCATTACGGAAGGTAGTTCATTGTTGAGATTTTGTTTCTCAAATGGATGTTAGCCTTGCCATTATGGAAGGTTGTTCGTTGTTGAGGTTTTGTTACTCCAATGGCTGGTAGCCTTGTCATTATGGAAGGTAGTTCATTGTTGAGATTTTGTTACTCCAATGGATGGCAGCCTTGTCATTATTGAAGGTAGTTCATTGTTGAGATTTTGTTACTCCAATTGATTGTAGCCTTGTCATTTTGGAAGGTAGTTTGTTGTTGATATTTTTTTACTCCAATGGATGGTACCCTCGTCATTATGGAAGGTAGTTCGTTGTTGAGATTTTGTTACTCCAATGGATGGTAGACTTGTCATTGTGGAAGGTAGTTCATTGTTCAGATTTTTTTACTCCAATGGATGGTAGCCTTGTCATTATGGAAGCTATTTGGATGTTGAGATTTTGTTACTTTAATGGAAGGTAGCCTTGTCATTTTGGAAGGTAGTTTGTTGTTGAGATCTTGTAACTCTAATTGATGGTAACCGTGTCATTACAGAAGGTAATTCATTATTGAGATTTTGTTTCTCCAATGGATGATAGCCTTGGCATTATGGAATGTAGTTCATTTTTGAGATTTTGTTACTCTAATAGATGGTAGCCTTGTCATTATGGAATGTAGTTCATTGTTGAGATTTTGTTACTCCAATGGATGGTAGCCTCGTCATTATGGAAGGTAGATCGTTGTTGATATTTGGTTACTCCAATGGATGGTAACCTTGTAATTATAAAAGGTAGTTCGTTATTTGGATTTTGTTACTCCAATGGATGGTAGCCTTGTTATTATGGAAGGTAGTTCATTTTTGAGATTTTGTTACTCCATTGGATGGTAGCCTTGTCATTATGGAAGGTAGTTCGTTGTTGAGATATTGTTATTCCAATGGATGGTAGACTTGTCATTGTGGAAGGTAGTTCGTTGTTAAGATTTTGTTACTCCAATGGATGGTAGCCTTGTCATTATAGAAGGTAGTTCGTTGTTGAGATTTTGTTACTTTAATGGATGGTAGCCTTGTCATTGTGGAAGGTAGTTTGTTGTTGAGATTTTTTTACTCCAATGGATGGTAGTCTTATCATTATGGAAGGTAGTTCGTTGTTGAGATTTGGTTACTCCAATTAATGGTATCCTTGTCATTACGTAAGGTAGTTCATTGTTGAGATTTTGTTTCTCCAATGGATGTTAGCCTTGCCATTATGGAAGGTAGTTTATTGTTGAGATTTTGTTACTCCAATGGCTGGTAGCCTTGTCATTATGGAAGGTAGTTCATTTTGGAGATTTTGTTACTCTAATTAATGGTAGCCTTATCATTATGGAAAGTAGTTAATTGTTGAGCTTTCGTTACACCAATGGATGGTAGCCGTGTCATTATGGAAGGTAGTTCATTGTTGAAATTTTGTTACTCCAATGGATGGTAGCCTTGTCATTATGGAAGGTAGTTCGTTGTTGATATTTTGTTACTCCAATTCTTGGTAGCTTTGTCATTATGGAAGGTAGTTCATTGTTGAGATTTTGTTACTCCAATGGTTTGTAGCCTTGTCATTATGGAAGGTAGTTCATTTTTGAGTTTTTGTTACTCCAATGGATGGTAGCCTTGTCATTATGGAAGGTAGTTCATTGTTGAGATTTTTTTACTACAATGGATGGTAGTCTTGTCATTATGGAAGGTAGTTCATTATTGAGATTTTGTTACTCCAATGGATGGCAGACTTGTCATTGTAGAAGGTAGTTCGTTGTTGAGATTTTGTTACTCCAACGGATTGTAGCCTTGTCATTTTGGAAGGTAGTTTGTTGTTGAGATTTTTTTTTCCAATGGATGGTACCCTTATCATTATGGAAGGTAGTTCGTTGTTGAGATTTTTTTACTCCAATTGATGGTATCCTTGTCATTACGGAAGGTAGTTCATTGTTGAGATTTTGTTTCTCCAATGGATGTTAGCCATGCCATTATGGAAGGTTGTTCGTTGTTGAGGTTTTGTTACTCCAATGGATGGTAGCCTTGTCATTATGGAAGGTAGTTCATTGTTGAGATTTTGTTACTCCAATGGATGGCAGCCTTGTCATTATTGAAGGTAGTTCATTGTTGAGATTTTGTTACTCCAATGGATTGTAGCCTTGTCATTTTGGAAGGTAGTTTGTTGTTGAGATTTTTTTAATCCAATGGATGGTACCCTCGTCATTATGGAAGGTAGTTCGTTGTTGAGATTTTGTTTCTCCAATGGATGTTAGCCTTGCCATTATGGAAGGTTGTTCATTGTTGAGGTTTTGTTACTCCAATGGTTGGTAGCCTTGTCATTATGGAAGGTAGTTCATTATTGAGATTTTGTTACTCCAATGGCTAGTATAGTCTTGTCATTATCGAAAGTAGTTTGTTGTTGAGATTTTGTTACTCCAATGGATGGTAGCCTTGTCATTATGAAAGGTAGTTAGTTGATGAGCTTTTGTTACTTTAATTGATGGTAGCCTAGTCATTTTTGAAGGTAGTTTGTTGTTAAGATTTTGTTACTCCAATGGATGGTAGCCTTTTCATTATGGAAGGTAGTTTGTTGTTGAGATTTTATTACTCTAATTGATGGTATCCTTGTCATTACGGAAGGTAGTTCATTGTTGAGATTTTGTTTCTCCAATGGATGATAGCCTTGTCATTATGGAAGGTAGTTCATTTTTGAGATTTTGTTACTCCAATTGATGGTAGCCTTATCATTATGGAAAGTAGTTAATTGTTGAGATTTTGTTAGACCAATTGATGGTAGCCTTGTCATTATGGAAGGTAGTTTGTTGTTGAAATTTTTTTACTTCAATGGATGGTAGTGTTGTCATTATGAAAGGTAGTTCGTTGTTGATATTTTGTTTCTCCAATGGTTTGTAGCCTTGTCATTATGGAATGTAGTTCATTGTTGAGATTTTGTTACTCCAATGGATGGTAGCCTTGTCATTATGGAAGGTAGTTGGTTGTTGATATTTTGTTACTCTAATGGTTTGTAGCCTTGTCATTATGGAAGGTAGTTCATTTTGGAGTTTTTGTTACTCCAATGGATGGTAGCCTTGTCATTATGGAAGGTAGTTCATTTTTGATTTTTTGTTACTCTAATGGATTGTAGCCTTGTCAATATGGAAGGTAGTTCATTGTTGAAATTTTGTTACTCCAATGGATGGTAGCCTCGTCATTATGGAAGGTAGTTCGTTTTGGAAATTTTGTTACTCCAATGGATGGTAGCCTCGTCATTATGGAAGGTAGTTCGTTGTTGAGATTTGGTTACTTCAATGGATGGTAGCCTTGTCGTTATGAAAGGTAGTTTGTTGTTGAGATTTTTTTACTCCATTGTATGGTAGCTTTATCATTATGGAAGGTAGATCGTTGTTGAGATTTTGTTACTCCAATGGATGGCAGACTTGTCATTGTGGAAGGTAGTTCGTTGTTGAGATTTTGTTACTCCAATGGCTGGCAGCCTTGTCATTATTGAAGGTAGTTCATTGTTGAGATTTTGTTACTCGAATGGATTGTAGCCTTGTCATTTTGGAAGGTAGTTTGTTGTTGAGAATTTTTTACTCCAATGGATGGTACCCTCGTCATTATGGAAGGTAGTTCGTTGTTGGGATTTTTTTCTCTAATGGATGTTAGCCTTGCCATTATGGAAGGTTGTTCGTTGTTGAGGTTTTGTTACTCCAATAGCTGGTAGCCTTGTCATTATGGAAGGTAGTTCATTGCTGAGATTTTGTTACTCCAATGATTAGTATAGTCTTGTCATTATCGAAAGTAGGTTGTTGTTGAGATTTTGTTACTCCAATGGATGGTAGCCTTGTCATTATGAAAGGTAGTTCTTTGATGAGATTTTGTTACTTTAATGGATGGTAGCCTAGTCATTTTGGAAGGTAGTTTGTTGTTGAGATATTGTTACTCTAATGGATGGTAGCCTTTTCATTATGGAAGGTAGTTTGTTGTTGAGATTTTGTTACTCGAATGGATGGTAGCCTTTTCATTATGGAAGGTAGTTCGTTGTTGGGATTTTGTTACTCTAGTTGATGGTATTCTTGTCATTACGGAAGGTAGCTCATTGTTGAGATTTTGTTTCTCCAATGGATGATAGCCTTGTCATTATGGAAGGTAGTTCATTTTTGAGATTTTGTTACTCCAATTGATGGTAGCCTTATCATTATGGAAAGTAGTTAATTGTTTAGATTTTGTTACACCAATGGATGGTAGCCTTGTCATTATGGAACGTAGTTTGTTGTTGAAATTTTGTTACTTCAATGGATGGTAGTCTTATCATTATGGAAGGTAGTTCGTTGTTGATATTTTGTTACTCCAATGGTTGGTAGCCTTGTCATTATGGAAGGTAGTTCATTGTTGAGATTTTGTTACTCCAATGGTTTGTAGCCTTGTCATTATGGAAGGTAGTTCATTGTTGAGATTTTGTTACTCCAATGGATGGTAGCCTTGTCATTATGGAAGGTAGTTTGTTGTTGATATTTTGTTACTTTAATGGATGGTAGCCTTGTCATTGTGGAATGTAGTTTGTTGTTGAGATTTTGTAACTCCAATGGTTTGTAGCCTTGTCATTATGGAAGGTAGTTTGTTTTTGAGTTTTTGTTACTCCAATGGATGGTAGCCTTGTCATTATGGAAGGTAGTTCATTTTTGATTTTTTGTTACTCCAATGGATTGTAGCCTTGTCATTATGGAAGGTAGTTCATTGTTGAGATTTTGTTACTCCAATGGATGGTAGCCTTGTCATTATGGAAGGTAGTTCGTTGTGGAAATTTTGTTACTCCAATGGATGGTAGCCTCGTCATTATGGAAGGTAGTTCGTTGTTGAGATTTGGTTACTCCAATGGATGGTAGCCTTGTCATTATGAAAGGTAGTTCGTTGTTGAGATTTTTTTCCTCCATTGTATGGTAGCTTTGTCATTATGGAAGGTAGATCGTTGTTGAGATTTTGTTACTCCAGTGGATGGCCGACTTGTTATTGTGGAAGGTAGTTCGTTGTTGAGATTTTGTTACTCCAATGGATGGTAGCCTTGTCATTATGGAAGGTAGTTCGTTGTTGATATTTTGTTTCTCCAATGGATGTTAGCCTTGTCATTATGGAAAGTAGATCATTGTTGAGATTTTTGTACTCCAATGGATGGCAGCCTTGTCATTATTGGAGGTAGTTCATTGTTGAGATGTTTTTCCTCCAAAGGATTGTAGCCTTGTCATTTTGGAAGGTAGTTCGTTGTTGAAATTTTGTTACTCCAATGGATGGTAGCCTCGTCATTATGGAAGGTAGTTCGTTGTTGAGATTTGGTTACTCCAATGGATGGTAGCCTTGTCATTATGGAAGGTAGTTTGTTATTGGGATTTTGTTACTCCAATGATTGATAGCCTTGTCATTATGGAAGGTAGTTCATTGTTGAGATTTTTTTACTCCAATGGTTTTAGCCTTGTATGGAAGGTAGTTCATTGTTGAGATTTTGTTACTCCAATGGATGGTAGCCTTGTCATTACGAAAGGTAGTTTGTTGTTGAGATTTTGTTACTTTAATGGATGGTAGCCTTGTCATTAAGGAAGGTAGTTTGTTGTTGAGATTTTTTTACTCCAATGGATGGTAGTCTTATCATTATGGAAGGTAGTTCATTGTTGAGATTTTGTTACTCCAATTGATGGTATCCTTGTCATTACGGAAGGTAGTTTATTGTTCAGATTTTGTTTCTCCAATGGATGTTAGCCTTGCCATTTTGGAAGGTAGTTCCTTTTTGAGATTTTGTTACTCCAATGGTTGGTAGCCTTGTCATTATGGAAGGTAGTTCATTTTTGAAATTTTGTTACTCTGATTGATGGTAGCCTTATCATTATTGAAAGTAGTTAATTGTTGAGATTTTGTTACACCAATGGATGGCAGCCTTGTCATTATGGAAGGTAGTTCATTGTTGAAATATTGATACTCCAATGAATGGTAGCCTTGTCATTATGGAAGGTAGTTCGTTGTTGATATTTTGTTACTCCAATGCTTGTTAGGTTTTTCATTATGGAAGGTAGTTCATTGTTGAGATTTTGTTACTCTAATGGTTTGTAGCCTTGTCATTATGGAAGGTAGTTCATTTTTGAGTTTTTGTTACTCCGATGGATGGTAGCCTTGTCATTATGGAAGGTAGTTCATTGTTGAGATTTTGGTACTCCAATGGATGGTAGTCTTGTAATTATGGAAGGTAGTTCGTTGTTGAAATTTTGTTACTCCAATGGATGGTAGCCTCTTCATTATGGAAGATAGTATGTTGTTGAGATTTGGTTACTCCATTGGATGGTAGCCTTTTCATTACGAAAGGTTGTTTGTTGTTGAGATTTTTTTACTCCATTGTATGGTAGCTTTGTCATTATGGAAGGTAGATCGTTGTTGAGATTTTGTTACTCAAATGGATGGCAGACTTGTCATTGTGGAAGGTAGTTCATTGTTGAGATTTTGTTACTCCAATGGATTGTAGCCTTGTCATTTTGGAAGGTAGTTGGTTGTTGAGATTTTTTTATTCCAATGGATTGTAGCCTTGTCATTATAGAATGTAGTTCATTGTTGAGTTTTTGTTACTCAAATGGATGGTAGCCTTCTCATTATGGAAGGTACTTTGTTGTTGAGATTTTGTTACTTTAATGGATGGTATCCTTGTCATTGTGGAAGGTAGTTTGTTGTTGAGATTTTGTAACTCTAATTGATGGTATCCATGTCATTGTGGAAGGTAGTTCATTATTGTGATTTTGTTCCTCCAATGGATGATAGCCTTGTCATTATGGAAGGTAGTTCATTTTTGAGATTTTGTTACTCCAATGGATGGTAGCCTTGTCATTATGGAAGGTAGTTCGTTGTTAAAATTTTGTTACTCCAATGAATGGTAGCCTTGTCATTATGGAAGGTAGTTCGTTGTTAATATTTGGTTACTCTAATGGATGGTAGCCTTGTCATTTTAGAAGGTAGTTCGTTATTGGGATTTTGTTACTCAAATGGATGGTAGCCTTGTTATTATTAAAGGTAGTTCGTTGTTGAGATTTTTTTACTCCAATGTATGGTAGTTTTGTCATATTGGAAGGTAGTTCATTGTTGAGATTTTGTTACTTCAATGGATGGTAGACTTGTCATTATGGAAGGTAGTTCGTTGTTGAGATTTTGTTACTCCAATGGATTGTAGCCTTGTCAAAATTGAAGGTAGTTCGTTGTTGAGATTTTGTTACTCCAATGGATGGTAGAATTGTTATTATGGAAGGTAGTTCATTTTTGAGATTTTGTTACTCCATTGGATGGTAGCCTGGTCATTATGAAAGGTAGTTCGTTGTTGAGATATTTTTACTCCAATTTATGGTAGCTTTATGATTATGGAAGGTAGTTAATTATTGAGATTTTGTTATTCCAATGGATGGTAGACTTTTCATTATGGAAGGTAGTTCGTTGTTGAGATTTTGTTACTCCAATGGATGATAGCCTTGTCATTATGGAAGGTATTTTGTTGTTGATATTTTGATACTCCAATGGATGGTAGAATTATCATTATGGAAGGTAGTTCATTGTTGAGATTTTGTTACTCCAACTGATGGTATCCTTGTCATTACAGAAGGTAGTTAATTGTTGAGATGTTGTTTCTCCAATGGATGATAGCCTTGTAATTATGGAAGGTAGTTCGTTGTTGAGGTTTTGTTACTCCAATGGCTAGTAGCCTTGTCATTATGGAAGGTAGTTCATTGTTGAGATTTTGTTACTCCAATGGCTAGTATAGCTTTATCATTATGAAAGTAGTTTGTTGTTGAGATTTTGTTACTGCAATGGATGGTAGCCTTGTCATTATGGAAGGTAGTTCGTTGTTGATATTTTGTTACTTTAATGGATGGTAGCCTTGTCATTGTGGAAGGTTGTTCGTTGTTGAGATTTTTTACTCCAATGGATGGTAGTCTTATCATTATGGAAGGTAGTTTGTTGTTGAGATTTTGTTACTCCAATTGATGGTATCCTTGTCATTACGGAAGGTAGTTCATTGTTGAGATTTGGTTTCTCCAATGGATGTTAGCCTTGCCATTATAGAAGGTAGTTCGTTGTTGATATTTTGTTACTCCAATGGCTGGTAGCCTTGTTATTATGGAAGGGAGTTCATTTTTGAGATTTTCTTACTCTAATTGATGGTAGCCTTATCATTATGGAAAGTAGTTAATTGTTGAGATTTTGTTACACCAATTGATGGTAGCCTTGTCATTATGGAAGGTAGTTCGTTGTTGAATTTTTGTTACTCCAATGGGTGGTAGCCTTGTCATTATGGAAGGTAGTTCGTTGTTGATATTTTGTTACTCTAATGCTAGGTAGCCTTGTCATTATGGAAGGTAGTTCATTGTTGAGATTTTGTTACTCCAATGGTTTGTAGCCTTGTCATTATGGAAGGTAGTTCATTTTTGAGTTTTTGTTACTCCAATGGATGGTAGCCTTGTCATTATGGAAGGTAGTTCATTGTTGATATTTTGTTACTCCAATGGATGGTAGTCTTCTCATTATGGAAGGTAGTTCGTTGTTGAAATTTTGTTACTCCAATGGATGGTAGCCTTGTCATTATGGAAGGTAGTTCATTATTGAGATTTTTTTACTCCAATGGGTGATAGCCTTGTCATTATGGAAGGTAGTTCATTGTTGAGATTTTGTTACTCTAATGGTTGGTATCCATATCATTATGTAAGGTAGTTCATTGTTGAGATTTTGTTACTCCAATGGATGTTAGTCTTGTCATTTTGGAAGGTAGTTCATTATTGGGATTTTGTTACTCCAATGGATGGTAGCCTTGTTATAATGGAAGGTAGTTCATTTTTGAGATTTTGTTACTCCAATGGATGGTAGCCTTGTCATTATGAAAGGTAGTTCATTGTTGAGATTTTTTTACACCAATGTATAGTAGCTTTTTCATTATGGAAGGTAGTTCATTGTTGAGATTTTGTTACTCCAATGTATGGTAGACTTGTCATTGTGGAAGGGGGTTTGTTGTTGATATTTTGTTACTCCAATGGATTGTAGCCTTGTCAATATGTAAGGTATTTCATTGTTGAGATTTTGTTACTCCAATGGATGGTATCCTTGTTATTATGGAAGGTAGTTCATTTTTGATATTTTGTTACTCCATTGGATGGTTGGCTTGTCATTATGAAATGTAGTTCGTTGTTGAGATTTTTTTACTCCAATGTATGGTAGCTTTGTCATTATGGAAGGTAGTTCGTTGTTGAGATTTTGTTACTCCAATGGATGGTATACTTGTGATTGTGGAAGGTAGTTCGTTGTTCAAATTTTGTTACTCCAATGGACGGTAGCCTTCTCATTATGGAAGGTAGTTCGTTGTTCAGATTTTGTTACTTTAATGGATTGTAGCCTTGTCATTGTGGAAGGTAGTTTGTTGTTGAGATTTTGTAATTCTAATTGATGGTATCTGTGTCATTACGGAAGGTAGTTCATTATTGAGATTTTGTTTCTCCAATGGATTATAGCCTTATCATTATGGAAGGTAGTTCATTTTTTAGATTTTGTTACTCCAATGGATGGTAGCCTTGTCATTATGGAAGGTAGTTCATTGTTGAGATTATGTTACTCCAATGGATGGTAGTCTTGTCATTATGGAAGGTAGTTCGTTGTTGAAATTTTGTTATTCCAATGGATGGTGGCCTCGTCATTATGGAAGGTAGTTCGTTGTTGATATTTGGTTACTCCAATGGATGTTAGCCTTGTCATTATGGAAGGTAGTTTGTTATTGGGATTTTGTTACTCCAATGGATGGTAGCCTTGTCATTATGGAAGGTAGTTCGTTGTTGAGATTTTTTTACTCCAATGTATGGTAACCTTGTCATTATGGATGGTAGTTTGTTGTTGATATTTTATTACTCCAATGGATTATGGACTTGTCATTATGGAAGGTAGTTCATTGTTGAGATTTTGTTACTCCAATGGATTGTAGCCATGTCAATATGGAGGGTAGTTTATTGTTGAGATTTTGTTACTCCAATGGATGGTATCCTTGTCATTATGTAACGTAGTTTGTTGTTGAGATTTTGTTACTCCAATGGTTGGTAGCCTTGTCATTAAGGATGGTAGTTTGTTGTTGAGATTTTGTTACTGCAATGGATGGTAGCCTTGTCATTATGGAAGGTAGTTCATTATTGAGATTTTGTTACTCCAATGGGTGATAGCCTTGTCATTATGGAAGGTAGTTCATTGTTGAGATTTTGTTACTCCAATGGTTGGTATCCATATCATTATGGAAGGTAGTTCATTGTTGTGATTTTTTTACTCCAATGGATGGTAGTCTTGTCATTTTGGAAGGTAGTTCATTATTGGGATTTTGTTACTCCAATGGATGGTAGCCTTGTTATTCTGGAAGGTAGTTCATTTTTGAGATTTTGTTACTCCAATGGATGGAAGCCTTGTCATTATGAAAGGTAGTTCATTGTTGATATTTTTTTAAACAAATGTATGGTAGCTTTGTCATTAAGGAAGGTAGTTCATTATTGAGATTTTGTTACTCCAATGTATGGTAGACTTGTCATTGTGGAAGGGGGTTCGTTGTTGATATTTTGTTACTCCAATGGATTGTAGCCTTGTCAATATGGAAGGTATTTCGTTGTTGAGATTTTGTTACTCCTATGGATGGTATCCTTGTTATTATGGAAGGTAGTTCATTTTTTGAGATTTTATTACTCCATTGGATGGTAGGGTTGTCGTTATGAAATGTAGTTCGTTGTTGAGATTTTTTTACTCCAATGTATGGTAGCTTTGTCATTATGGAAGGTAGTTTGTTGTTGATATTTTGTTACTCCAATGGATGGTATACTTGTCATTGTGGAAGGTAGTTCGTTGTTCAGATTTTGTTACTCCAATGGACGGTAGCCTTGTCATTATGGAAGGTAGTTTGTTGTTCAGATTTTGTTAGTTTAATGGATGGTAGCCTTGTCATTATGGAAGGTAGTTTGTTGTTGAGATTTTGTAATTCTAATTGATGGTATATGTGTCATTACGGAAGGTAGTTCATTATTGAGATTTTGTTTCTCCAATGGATGATAGCCTTGTCATTAGGGAAGGTAGTTCATTGTTGAGATTATGTTACTCCAATCGATGGTAGTCTTGTCATTATGGAAGGTAGTTCGTTGTTGAAATTTTGTTATTCCAATGGATGGTGGCCTCATCATTATGGAAGGTAGTTCGTTGTTGATATTTGGTTACTGCAATGGATGGTAGCTTGTCATTATGGAAGGTAGTTCGTTATTGGGATTTTGTTACTCAAATGGATGGTAGCCTTGTTATTATGGAAGGTAGTTCATTTTTGAGATTTTGTTACTCCATTGGATGGTAGCCTTATCATTATGAAAGGTAGTTCGTTGTTGAGATTTTGTTACTCCTATTGATGGTAGACTTGTCATTGTGGAAGGTAGTTTGTTGTTGAAATTTTTTTACTCCAATGGATGGTAGCCTTGTCATTATGGAAGGTAGTTCGTTGTTGAGATTTTTTTACTCCAATGTATGGTAACCTTGTCATTATGGATGGTAGTTTGTTGTTGATATTTTATTACTCCAATGGATTATGGACTTGTCATTATGGAAGGTAGTTCATTGTTGAGATTTTGTTACTTCAATGGATTGTAGCCATGTCAATATGGAAGGTAGTTTGTTGTTGAGATTTTGTTACTCCAATGGATGGTATCCTTGTCATTATGGAACGTAGTTTGTTGTTGAGATTTTGTTACTCCAATGGTTGGTAGGCTTGTCATTATGGATGGTAGTTTGTTGTTGAGATTTTGTTACTGCAATGGATGGTAGCCTTGTCATTATGGAAGGTAGTTCATTGTTGAGATTTTGTTACTCCAATGGGTGATAGCCTTGTCATTATGGAAGGTAGTTCATTGTTGAGATTTTGTTACTCCAATGGTTGGTATCCATATCATTATCGAAGGTAGTTCATTGTTGAGATTTTTTTACTCCAGTGGATGGTAGTCTTGTCATTTTGGAAGGTAGTTCATTATTGGGATTTTGTTACTCCAATGGATGGTAGCCTTGTTATTATGGAAGGTAATTTAATTTTGAGATTTTGTTACTCCAATGGATGGTAGCCTTGTCATTATGAAAGGTAGTTCATTGTTGAGATTTTTTTACACCAATGTATGGTAGCTTTGTCATTATGGAAGGTAGTTCATTGGTGAGATTTTGTTACTCCAATGTATGGTAGACTTGTCATTGTGGAAGGGGGTTCGTTGTTGATATTTGGTTACTTTAATGGATGGTAGCCTTGTCATTGTGGAAGGTTGTTTGTTGTTGAGATTTTTTTACTCCAATGGATGGTAGTCTTATCATTATGGAAGGTAGTTTGTTATTGAGATTTTGTTACTCCAATTGATAGTATCCTTGTCATTACGGAAGGTAGTTCATTGTTGAGATTTGGTTTCTCCAATGGATGTTAGCCTTGCCATTATGGAAGGTAGTTCGTTGTTGATATTTTGTTACTCCAATGGCTGGTAGCCTTGTTATTATGGAAGGGAGTTCATTTTTGAGATTTTGTTACTCTAATTGATGGTAGCCTTATCATTATGGAAAGTAGTTAATTGTTAAGATTTTGTTACACCAATTGATGGTAGCCTTGTCATTATGGAAGGTAGTTCGTTGTTGAATTTTTGTTACTCCAATGGATGGTAGCCTTGTCATTATGGAAGGTAGTTCGTTGTTGATATTTTGTTACTGTAATGCTTTGTAGCCTTGTCATTATGGAAGGTAGTTCATTGTTGAGATTTTGTTACTCCAATGGTTTGTAGCCTTGTCATTATGGAAGGTAGTTCATTTTTGAGTTTTTGTTACTCCAATGGATGGTAGCCTTGTCATTATGGAAGGTAGTTCGTTGTTGATATTTTGTTACTCCAATGGATGGTAGTCTTCTCATTATGGAAGGTAGTTCATTGTTGAAATTTTGTTACTCCAATGGATGGTAGCCTTGTCATTATGGAAGGTAGTTCATTATTGAGATTTTTTTACTCCAATGGGTGATAGCCTTGTCATTATGGAAGGTAGTTCATTGTTGAGATTTTGTTACTCCAATGGTTGGTATCCATATCATTATGTAAGGTAGTTCATTGTTGAGATTTTGTTACTCCAATGGATGGTAGTCTTGTCATTTTGGAAGGTAGTTCATTATTGGGATTTTGTTACTCCAATGGATGGTAGCCTTGTTATAATGGAAGGTAGTTCATTTTTGAGATTTTGTTACTCCAATGGATGGTAGCCTTGTCATTATGAAAGGTAGTTCATTGTTGAGATTTTTTTACACCAATGTATGGTAGCTTTTTCATTATGGAAGGTAGTTCATTGTTGAGATTTTGTTACTCCAATGTATGGTAGACCTGTCATTGTGGAAGGGGGTTCGTTGTTGATATTTTGTTACTCCAATGGATTGTAGCCATGTCAATATGTAAGGTATTTCGTTGTTGAGATTTTGTTACTCCAATGGATGGTATCCTTGTTATTATGGAAGGTAGTTCATTTTTGAGATTTTGTTACTCCATTGGATGGTTGGCTTGTCATTATGAAATGTAGTTCGTTGTTGAGATTTTTTTACTCCAATGTATGGTAGCTTTGTCATTATGGAAGGTAGTTCGTTGTTGAGATTTTGTTACTCCAATGGATGGTATACTTGTGATTGTGGAAGGTAGTTCGTTGTTCAAATTTTGTTACTCCAATGGACGGTAGCCTTCTCATTATGGAAGGTAGTTCGTTGTTCAGATTTTGTTACTTTAATGGATGGTAGCCTTGTCATTGTGGAAGGTAGTTTGTTGTTGAGATTTTGTAATTCTAATTGATGGTATCTGTGTCATTACGGAAGGTAGTTCATTATTGAGATTTTGTTTCTCCAATGGATGATAGCCTTGTCATTATGGAAGGTAGTTCATTTTTTAGATTTTTTTACTCCAATGGATGGTAGCCTTGTCATTATGGAAGGTAGTTCATTGTTGAGATTATGTTACTCCAATGGATGGTAGTCTTGTCATTATGGAAGGTAATTCGTTGTTGAAATTTTGTTATTCCAATGGATGGTGGCCTCGTCATTATGGAAGGTAGTTCGTTGTTGATATTTGGTTACTCCAATGGATGTTAGCCTTGTCATTATGGAAGGTAGTTCGTTATTGGGATTTTGTTACTCCAATGGATGGTAGCCTTGTTATTATGGAAGGTAGTTCATTTTTGAGATTTTTTTACTCCATTGTATGGTAGCTTTGTCATTATGGAAGGTAGTTAGTTGTTGAGATTTTGTTACTCCTATTGATGGTAGACTTGTCATTGTGGAAGGTAGTTTGTTGTTGATGTTTTTTTACTCCATTGGATGGTAGCCTTGTCTTTATGGAAGTTAGTTCGTTGTTGAGATTTTTTTACTCCAATGTATGGTAACCTTGTCATTATGGATGGTAGTTTGTTGTTGATATTTTATTACTCCAATGGATTATGGACTTGTCATTATGGAAGGTAGTTCATTGTTGAGATTTTGTTACTCAAATGGATTGTAGCCATGTCAATATGGAGGGTAGTTTGTTGTTGAGATTTTGTTACTCCAATGGATGGTATCCTTGTCATTATGGAACGTAGTTTGTTCTTGAGATTTTGTTACTCCAATGGTTGGTAGCCTTGTCATTATCGATGGTAGTTTGTTGTTGAGATTTTGTTACTGCAATGGATGGTAGCCTTGTCATTATGGAAGGTAGTTCATTGTTGAGATTTTGTTACTCCAATGGGTGATAGCCTTGTCATTATGGAAGGTAGTTCATTGTTGAGATTTTGTTACTCCAATTAATGATAGTCTTGTCATTTTGGAAGGTAGTTCATTATTGGGATTTTGTTACTCCAATGGATGGTAGCCTTGTTATTCTGGAAGGTAGTTCATTTTTGAGATTTTGTTACTCCAATGGATGGAAGCCTTGTCATTATGAAAGGTAGTTCATTGTTGAGATTTTTTTAAACAAATGTATGGTAGCTTTGTCATTATGGAAGGTAGTTCATTGTTGAGATTTTGTTACTCCAATGTATGGTAGACTTGTCATTGTGGAAGGGGGTTCGTTGTTTATATTTTGTTACTCCAATGGATTGTAGCCTTGTCAATATGGAAGGTATTTCATTGTTGTTATTTTGTGACTCCAATGGATGGTATCCTTGTTATTATGGAAGGTAGTTCATTTTTTGAGATTTTGTTACTCCATTGGATGGTAGGCTTGTCATTATGAAATGTAGTTCGTTGTTGAGATTTTTTTACTCCAATGTATGGTAGCTTTGTCATTATGGAAGGTAGTTCGTTGTTGATATTTTGTTACTCCAATGGATGGTATACTTGTCATTATGGAAGGTAGTTCGTTGTTCAGATTTTGTTACTCCAATGGACGGTAGCCTTGTCATTATGGAAGGTAGTTTGTTGTTCAGATTTTGTTAGTTTAATGGATGGTAGCCTTGTCATTATGGAAGGTAGTTTGTTGTTGAGATTTTGTAATTCTAATTGATGGTATCTGTGTCATTACGGAAGGTAGTTCATTATTGAGATTTTGTTTCTCCAATGGATGATAGCCTTGTCATTATGGAAGGTAGTTCATTTTTGAGATTTTGTTACTCCAATGGATGGTAGCCTTGTCATTATGGAAGGTAGTTCATTGTTGAGATTATGTTACTCCAATGGATGGTAGTCTTGTCATTATGGAAGGTAGTTCGTTGTTGAAATTTTGTTATTCCAATGGATGGTGGCCTCGTCATTATGGAAGGTAGTTCGTTGTTGATATTTGGTTACTCCAATGGATGTTAGCCTTGTCATTATGGAAGGTAGTTCGTTATTGGGATTTTGTTACTCCAATGGATGGTAGCCTTGTTATTATGGAAGGTAGTTCATTTTTGAGTTTTTTTTACTCCATTGTATGGTAGCTTTGTCATTATGGAAGGTAGTTAGTTGTTGTGATTTTGTTACTCCTATTGATGGTAGACTTGTCATTGTGGAAGGTAGTTTGTTGTTGATGTTTTTTTACTCCATTGGATGGTAGCCTTGTCTTTATGGAAGTTAGTTCGTTGTTGAGATTTTTTTACTCCAATGTATGGTAACCTTGTCATTATGGATGGTAGTTTGTTGTTGATATTTTATTACTCCAATGGATTATGGACTTGTCATTATGGAAGGTAGTTCATTGTTGAGATTTTGTTACTCCAATGGATTGTAGCCATGTCAATATGGAGGGTAGTTTGTTGTTGAGATTTTGTTACTCCAATGGATGGTATCCTTGTCATTATGGAACGTAGTTTGTTCTTGAGATTTTGTTACTCCAATGGTTGGTAGCCTTGTCATTATCGATGGTAGTTTGTTGTTGAGATTTTGTTACTGCAATGGATGGTAGCCTTGTCATTATGGAAGGTAGTTCATTGTTGAGATTTTGTTACTCCAATGGGTGATAGCCTTGTCATTATGGAAGGTAGTTCATTGTTGAGATTTTGTTACTCCAATTAATGATAGTCTTGTCATTTTGGAAGGTAGTTCATTATTGGGATTTTGTTACTCCAATGGATGGTAGCCTTGTTATTCTGGAAGGTAGTTCATTTTTGAGATTTTGTTACTCCAATGGATGGAAGCCTTGTCATTATGAAAGGTAGTTCATTGTTGAGATTTTTTTAAACAAATGTATGGTAGCTTTGTCATTATGGAAGGTAGTTCATTGTTGAGATTTTGTTACTCCAATGTATGGTAGACTTGTCATTGTGGAAGGGGGTTCGTTGTTGATATTTTGTGACTCCAATGGATGGTATCCTTGTTATTATGGAAGGTAGTTCATTTTTTGAGATTTTGTTACTCCATTGGATGGTAGGCTTGTCATTATGAAATGTAGTTCGTTGTTGAGATTTTTTTACTCCAATGTATGGTAGCTTTGTCATTATGGAAGGTAGTTCGTTGTTGATATTTTGTTACTCCAATGGATGGTATACTTGTCATTATGGAAGGTAGTTCGTTGTTCAGATTTTGTTACTCCAATGGACGGTAGCCTTGTCATTATGGAAGGTAGTTCGTTGTTCAGATTTTGTTAGTTTAATGGATGGTAGCCTTGTCATTATGGAAGGTAGTTTGTTGTTGAGATTTTGTAATTCTAATTGATGGTATCTGTGTCATTACGGAAGGTAGTTCATTATTGAGATTTTGTTTCTCCAATGGATGATAGCCTTGTCATTATGGAAGGTAGTTCATTTTTGAGATTTTGTTACTCCAATGGATGGTAGCCTTGTCATTATGGAAGGTAGTTCATTGTTGAGATTATGTTACTCCAATGGATGGTAGTCTTGTCATTATGGAAGGTAGTTCGTTGTTGAAATTTTGTTATTCCAATGGATGGTGGCCTCGTCATTATGGAAGGTAGTTCGTTGTTGATATTTGGTTACTCCAATGGATGGTAGCCTTGTCATTATGGAAGGTAGTTCGTTATTGGGATTTTGTTACTCCAATGGATGGTAGCCTTGTTATTATGGAAGGTAGTTCATTTTTGAGATTTTGTTACTCCATTGGATGGTAGCCTTATCATTATGAAAGGTAGTTCGTTGTTGAGATTTTGTTACTCCTATTGATGGTAGACTTGTCATTGTGGAAGGTAGTTTGTTGTTGAAAATTTTTTACTCCAATGGATGGTAGCCTTGTCATTATGGAAGGTAGTTCGTTGTTGAGATTTTTTTACTCCAATGAATGGTAACCTTGTCATTATGGATGGTAGTTTGTTGTTGATATTTTATTACTCCAATGGATTATGGAGTTGTCATTATGGAAGGTAGTTCATTGTTGAGATTTTGTTACTTCAATGGATTGTAGCAATGTCAATATGGAAGGTAGTTTGTTGTTGAGATTTTGTTACTCCAATGGATGGTATCCTTGTCATTATGGAACGTAGTTTGTTGTTGAGATTTTGTTACGCCAATGTTTGGTAGCCTTGCTATTATGGATGGTAGTTTGTTGTTGAGATTTTGTTACTGCAATGGATGGTAGCCTTATCATTATGGAAGGTAGTTCATTGTTGAGATTTTGTTACTCCAATGGGTGATAGCCTTGTCATTATGGATTGTAGTTCATTGTTGAGATTTTGTTACTCCAATGGTTGGTATCCATATCATTATGGAAGGTAGTTCGTTGTTGAGATTTTGTTACTCCAATGGATGGTATACTTGTGATTGTGGAAGGTAGTTCGTTGTTCAAATTTTGTTATTCCAATGGACGGTAGCCTTCTCATTATGGAAGGTAGTTCTTTGTTCAGATTTTGTTACTTTAATGGATGGTAGCTTTGTCATTATCGAAGGTAGTTTGTTGTTGAGATTTTGTTACTCCAATGGATGGTAGACTTGTCATTGTGGATGGTAGTTTGTTGTTGAGATTTTCTTACTCCAATGGATGGTAGCCTTATCATAATGGAAGGTATTTCGTTGTTGAGATTTTGTTACTCCAACTGATGGTATCCTTGTCATTAGGGAAGGTAGTTCATTGTTGATATTTTGTTTCTTTAATGGATGATAGCCTTGTAATTATGGAAGGTAGTTCGTTGTTAAGGTTTTGTTACTCCAATGGCTGGTAGCCTTGTCATTATGGAAGGTTGTTCATTGTTGATATTTTATTACACCAATTGTTTGTTGCCTTGTCATTATCGAAGGTAGTTCGTTGTTGAAATTTTGTTTCTCCAATGGATGGTAGCCTTGTCATAATGGAAGGTAGTTTTTTGTTGATATTTTATTACTCCAATGGATGGTAGTCTTGTCATTATGGAAGGTAGTTCGTTGTTGAAATTTTGTTACTCCAATGGATGGTAGCCTTGTCAATATGGAAAGTAGTTTGTTGTTGAGATTTTGTTACTCTAATTGATAGTATCCTTGTCATTATGGAAGGTAGTTCATTGTTGAGATTTTGTTTCTCCAATGAATGATAGCCTTGTCATTATGGAAGGTAGTTTGTTGTTGAGATTTTGTTACTTTAATGGATAGTAGCCTTGTCATTATGGACGGTAGTTTGTTGTTGAGATTTTGTTACTCCAATGGATGGTAGTCTTGTCATTATGGAAGGTAGTTTGTTGTTAGAATTTTGTTACTCCAATGGATGGTAGCCTTGTCATTATTGAAGGTAGTTCGTTGTTGAGATTTGGTTACTCCAATGGATGGTAGCCTTGTCATTTTGGAAGGTAGTTTGTTATTTGGATTTTGTTACTCAAATGGATTGTAGCCTTGTTATTATGGAAGGTAGTTTATTTTTGGGATTTTGTTACTCCAGTGGATAGCATCCTTGTCATTATTAAAGGTAGTTCGTTTTTGAGATTTAGTTACTCCAATGGATGATAGCCTTGTCATTATGGAAGGTAGTTCATTGTTGAGATTTTGTTACTCCAATGGATGGTAGTCTTGTCATTATGGAAGGTAGTTCGTTGTTAAAATTTTGTTACTCCAATGGATGGTAGTCTTGTCATTATGGAAGGTAGTTTGTTATTGGGATTTTGTTATTGAAATGGATGGTAGCCTTGACATTATGGAAGGTAGTTCGTTATTGGTATTTTGTTACTCCAATGGATGGTAGCCTTGTTATTATGGAAGGTAGTTCATTTTTGAGATTTTGTTTCTCCAATGGATGATAGCCTTGTCATTATGGAAGGTAGTTCATTGGTGAGATTTTGTTACTCTAATGGTTGGTAGCCTTGTCATTATGGAAGGTAGTTCATTGTTGAGATTTTGTTACTCTAATGGTTTGTAGCCTTGTCATTATGGAAGGTAGTTCATTATTGAGATTTTGTTACTCCAATGGATGGTAGTCTTGTCATTATGGAAGGTAGTTTGTTGTTGAAATTTTGTTACTCCAATGGATGATAGCCTTGTAATTATTGAAGGTAGTTCGTTGTTGAGGTTTTGTTACTCCAATGGCTGGTAGCCTTGTCATTATGGAAGGTAGTTCATTGTTGAGATTTTTTTACTCCAATTGATGGTAGCCTTATCATTATGGAAAGTAGTTCGTTGTTTATATTTTATTACACCAATTGTTGGTAGCCTTGTCATTATCGAAGGTAGTTCGTTGTTGAAATTTTGTTTCTCCAATGGATGGTAGCCTTGTCATAATGGAAGGTAGTTTGTTGTTGATATTTTATTACTCCAATGGATGGTAGTCTTGTCATTATGAGAGGTAGTTCTTTGTTCAAATTTTGTTACTCAAATGGATGGTAGCCTTGTCAATATGTAAGGTAGTTCGTTGTTGAGATTTTGTTACTCTAATTGATAGTATCCTTGTCATTACGGAAGGTAGTTCATTGTTGAGATTTTGTTACTCCAATGGATGATAGCCTTGTCATTATGGAAGGTAGTTCATTGTGTAGATTTTGTTACTCCAGTGGATGGTAGCCTTGTCATTATGGAAGGTAGTTCGTTGTTGAGATTTTGTTACTCCAATGGATGGTAGAATTGTCATTATGGAAGGTAGTTCCTTGTTGAGATTTTGTTACTCCAATGTATTGTAGCCTTGTCATTATGGAAGGTAGTTCGTTGTTGAGATTTTGTTACTCCAATGGATGGTAGCCTTGTTATTATGGAAGGTAGTTCATTTTTGAGATTTTGTTCCTCCATTGGATGGTAGCCTTGTCATTATGAAAGGTAGTTCATTGTTGAGATTTTTTTACTCCAATGTATGGTAGCTTTGTCATTATGGAAGGTAGTTCTTTGTTGAGATTTTGTTACTCCAATGGATGGTAGACTTGTCATTGTGGAAGGTAGTTTGTTGTTGAGATTTTGTTACTCCAATGGATGGTAGCCTTATCATAATGGAAGGTATTTCGTTGTTGAGGTTTTGTTACTCCAACTGATGGTATCCTTGTCATTACGGAAGGTAGTTCATTGTTGATATTTTGTTTCTCCAATGGATGATAGCCTTGTAATTATGGAAGGTAGTTCGTTGTTGAGATTTTGTTACTCCAATGGCTGGTAGCCTTGTCATTATGGAAGGTAGTTCATTGTTGAGATTTTGTTACTCCAATTGATGGTAGCCTTATCATTATGGAAGGTAGTTCATTGTTGATATTTTATTACACCAATTGTTGGTAGCCTTGTCATTATCGAAGGTAGTTCGTTGTTGAAATTTTGTTTCTCCAATGGATGGTAGCCTTGTCAATATGGAAGGTAGTTCGTTGTTGAGATTTTGTTACTCCAATGGATGGTAGTCTTGTCATTATGGAAGGTAGTTCGTTGTTGAAATTTTGTTACACCAATGGATGGTAGCCTTGTCAATATGGAAGGTAGTTTGCTGTTGAGATTTTGTTACTCTAATTGATAGTATCCTTGTCATTATGGAAGGTAGTTCATTGTTGAGATTTTGTTTCTCCAATGGATGATAGCCTTGTCATTATGGAAGGTAGTTCATTGTGGAGATTTTGTTACTCCAATGGATGGTAGCCTTGTCATTATGGAAGGTAGTTCGTTGTTGAGATTTTGTTACTTTAATGGATAGTAGCATTGTCATTATGGACGGTAGTTTTTTGTTGAGATTTTGTTACTCCAATGGATGGTAGTCTTGTCATTATGGAAGGTAGTTCGTTGTTAAAATTTTGTTACTCCAATGGATGGTAGCCTTGTCATTATTGAAGGTAGTTCGTTGTTGAGATTTGGTTACTCCAATGGATGGTAGCCTTGTCATTTTGGAAGGTAGTTTGTTATTGGGATTTTGTTACTCAAATGGATGGTAGCCTTGTTATTATGGAAGGTAGTTTATTTTTGAGATTTTGTTAATCCAATGGATAGCATCCTTGTCATTATTAAAGGTAGTTCGTTTTTAAGATTTAGTTACTCCAATGGATGATAGCCTTGTCATTATGGAAGGTAGTTCATTGTTGAGATTTTGTTACTCCAATGGATGGTAGTCTTGTCATTATGGAAGGTAGTTCGTTGTTAAAATTTTGTTACTCCAATGGATGGTAATCTTGTCATTATGGAAGGTAGTTTGTTATTGGGATTTTGTTATTGAAATGGATGGTAGCCTTGACATTATGGAAGGTAGTTCGTTATTGGTATTTTGTTACTCCAATGGATGGTAGCCTTGTTATTATGGAAGGTAGTTCATTTTTGAGATTTTGTTTCTCCAATGGATGATAGCCTTGTCATTATGGAAGGTAGTTCATTGTTGAGATTTTGTTACTCTAATGGTTGGTAGCCTTGTCATTATGGAAGGTAGTTCATTGTTGAGATTTTGTTACTCTAATGGTTTGTAGCCTTGTCATTATGGAAGGTAGTTCATTATTGAGATTTTGTTTCTCCAATGGATGGTAGCCTTGTCATTATGGAAGGTAGTTCGTTGTTGAGATTTTGTTACTCGAATGGATGGTAGTCTTGTCATTATGGAAGGTAGTTTGTTGTTGAAATTTTGTTACTCCAATGGATGATAGCCTTGTAATTATGGAAGGTAGTTCGTTGTTGAGGTTTTGTTACTCCAATGGCTGGTAGCCTTGTCATTATGGAAGGTAGTTCATTGTTGAGATTTTTTTACTCAAATTGATGGTAGTCTTATCATTATGGAAAGTAGTTCGTTGTTTATATTTTATTACACCAATTGTTGGTTTCCTTGTCATTATGGAAGGTAGTTCGTTGTTGAGATTTTGTTACTCCAATGGATGGTAGAATTGTCATTATGGAAGGTAGTTCCTTGTTGAGATTTTGTTACTCCAATGTATTGAAGCCTTGTCATTATGGAAGGTAGTTCGTTGTTGAGATTTTGTTACTCCAGTGGATGGTAGCCTTGTTATTATGGAAGGTAGTTCATTTTTGAGATTTTGTTCCTCCATTGGATGGTAGCCCTGTCATTATGAAAGGTAGTTCATTGTTGAGATTTTTTTACTCCAATGTATGGTAGCTTTGTCATTATCGAAGGTAGTTCGTTGTTGAGATTTTGTTACTCCAATGGATGGTAGACTTGTCATTGTGGAAGGTAGTTTGTTGTTGAGATTTTGTTACTCCAATGGATGGTAGCCTTATCATAATGGAAGGTATTTCGTTGTTGAGGTTTTGTTACTCCAACTGATGGTATCCTTGTCATTACGGAAGGTAGTTCATTGTTGATATTTTGTTTCTCCAATGGATGATAGCCTTGTAATTATGGAAGGTAGTTCGTTGTTGAGATTTTGTTACTCCAATGGCTGGTAGCCTTGTCATTATGGAAGGTAGTTCATTGTTGAGATTTTGTTACTCCAATTGATGGTAGCCTTATCATTATGGAAGGTAGTTCATTGTTGATATTTTATTACACCAATTGTTGGTAGCCTTGTCATTATCGAAGGTAGTTCGTTGTTGAAATTTTGTTTCTCCAATGGATGGTAGCCTTGTCAATATTGAAGGTAGTTCGTTGTTGAGATTTTGTTACTCCAATGGATGGTAGTCTTGTCATTATGGAAGGTAGTTCGTTGTTGAAATTTTGTTACACCAATGGATGGTAGCCTTGTCAATATGGAAGGTAGTTTGTTGTTGATATTTTGTTACTCTAATTGATAGTATCCTTGTCATTATGGAAGGTAGTTCATTGTTGAGATTTTGTTTCTCCAATGGATGATAGCCTTGTCATTATGGAAGGTAGTTCATTGTGGAGATTTTGTTACTCCAATGGATGGTAGCCTTGTCATTATGGAAGGTAGTTCGTTGTTGAGATTTTGTTACTTTAATGGATAGTAGCGTTGTCATTATGGACGGTAGTTTGTTGTTGAGATTTTGTTACTCCAATGGATGGTAGTCTTGTCATTATGGAAGGTAGTTCGTTGTTAAAATTTTGTTACTCCAATGGATGGTAGCCTTGTCATTATTGAAGGTAGTTCGTTGTTGAGATTTGGTTACTCCAATGGATGGTAGCCTTGTCATTTTGGAAGGTAGTTTGTTATTGGGATTTTGTTACTCAAATGGATGGTAGCCTTGTTATTATGGAAGGTAGTTTATTTTTGAGATTTTGTTAATCCAATGGATAGCATCCTTGTCATTATTAAAGGTAGTTCGTTTTTAAGATTTAGTTACTCCAATGGATGATAGCCTTGTCATTATGGAAGGTAGTTCATTGTTGAGATTTTGTTACTCCAATGGATGGTAGTCTTGTCATTATGGAAGGTAGTTCGTTGTTAAAATTTTGTTACTCCAATGGATGGTAGTCTTGTCATTATGGAAGGTAGTTTGTTATTGGGATTTTGTTATTGAAATGGATGGTAGCCTTGACATTATGGAAGGTAGTTCGTTATTGGTATTTTGTTACTCCAATGGATGGTAGCCTTGTTATTATGGAAGGTAGTTCATTTTTGAGATTTTGTTTCTCCAATGGATGATAGCCTTGTCATTATGGAAGGTAGTTCATTGTTGAGATTTTGTTACTCTAATGGTTGGTAGCCTTGTCATTATGGAAGGTAGTTCATTGTTGAGATTTTGTTACTCTAATGGTTTGTAGCCTTGTCATTATGGAAGGTAGTTCATTATTGAGATTTTGTTTCTCCAATGGATGGTAGCCTTGTCATTATGGAAGGTAGTTCGTTGTTGAGATTTTGTTACTCCAATGGATGGTAGTCTTGTCATTATCGAAGGTAGTTTGTTGTTGAAATTTTGTTACTCCAATGGATGATAGCCTTGTAATTATGGAAGGTAGTTCGTTGTTGAGGTTTTGTTACTCCAATGGCTGGTAGCCTTGTCATTATGGAAGGTAGTTCATTGTTGAGATTTTTTTACTCAAATTGATGGTAGTGTTATCATTATGGAAAGTAGTTCGTTGTTTATATTTTATTACACCAATTGTTGGTAGCCTTGTCATTATCGAAGGTAGTTCGTTGTTGAAATTTTGTTTCTCCAATGGATGGTAGCCTTGTCATAATGGAAGGTAGTTTGTTGTTGATATTTTATTACTCCAATGGATGGTAGTCTTGTCATTATGAAAGGTAGTTCTTTGTTCAAATTTTTTTACTCAAATGGATGGTAGCCTTGTCAATATGTAAGGTAGTTCGTTGTTGAGATTTTGTTACTCTAATTGATAGTATCCTTGTCATTACGGAAGGTAGTTCATTGTTGAGATTTTGTTACGACAATGGATGATAGCCTTGTCATTATGGAAGGTAGTTCATTGTGGAGATTTTGTTACTCCAATGGATGGTAGCCTTGTAATTATGGAAGGTAGTTCGTTGTTAAAATTTTGTTACTCCAATGGATGGTAGCCTTGTCATTATGGACGGTAGTTTGTTGTTGAGATTTTGTTACTCCAATGGATGGTAGTCTTGTCATTATTGAAGGTAGTTCGTTGTTAAAATTTTGTTACTCCAATGGATGGTAGCCTTGTCATTATTGAAGGTAGTTCGTTATTGAGATTTGGTTACTCCAATGGATGGTAGCCTTGTCATTTTGGAAGGTAGTTTGTTATTGGGATTTTTTTACTCAAATGGATGGTAGCCTTGTTATTATGGAAGGTAGTTTATTTTTGAGATTTTGTTACTCCAATGGATGGCAGCCTTGTCATTATTAAAGGTAGTTCGTTGTTGAGAATTTTTTACTCCAATGTATGGTAGCTTTGTCATTATGGAAGGTAGTTCGTTGTTGAGATTTTGTTACTCCAATGGATGGTAGAATTGTCATTGTGGAAGGTAGTTCCTTGTTGAGATTTTGTTACTCCAATGTATTGTAGCCTTGTCAATATGGAAGGTAGTTCGTTGTTGAGATTTGGTTACTCCAATGGATGGTAGCATTGTTATTATGGAAGGTAGTTCATTTTTGAGATTTTGTTCCTCCATTGGATGGTAGCCTTGTCATTATGAAAGGTAGTTCACTGTTGAGATTTTTTTACTCCAATGTATTGTAGCTTTGTCATTATCGAAGGTAGTTCATTGTTGAGATTTTGTTACTCCAATGGATGGTAGACTTGTCATTGTGGATGGTAGTTTGTTGTTGAGATTTTCTTACTCCAATGGATGGTAGCCTTATCATAATGGAAGGTATTTCGTTGTTGAGATTTTGTTACTCCAACTGATGGTATCCTTGTCATTAGGGAAGGTAGTTCATTGTTGATATTTTGTTTCTTTAATGGATGATAGCCTTGTAATTATGGAAGGTAGTTTGTTGTTGAGGTTTTGTTACTCCAATGGCTGGTAGCCTTGTCATTATGGAAGGTTGTTCATTGTTGATATTTTATTACACCAATTGTTGGTAGCCTTGTCATTATCGAAGGTAGTTCGTTGTTGAAATTTTGTTTCTCCAATGGATGGTAGCCTTGTCATAATGGAAGGTAGTTTTTTGTTGATATTTTATTACTCCAATGGATGGTAGTCTTGTCATTATGGAAGGTAGTTCGTTGTTGAAATTTTGTTACTCCAATGGATGGTAGCCTTGCCAATATGGAAGGTAGTTTGTTGTTGAGATTTTGTTACTCTAATTGATAGTATCCTTGTCATTATGGAAGGTAGTTCATTGTTGAGATTTTGTTTCTCCAATGGATGATAGCCTTGTCATTATTGAAGGTAATTCATTGTGGAGATTTTGTTACTCCAATGGATGGTAGCCTTGTCATTATGGAAGGTAGTTTGTTGTTGAGATTTTGTTACTTTAATGGATAGTAGCCTTGTCATTATGGACGGTAGTTTGTTGTTGAGATTTTGTTACTCCAATGGATGGTAGTCTTGTCATTATGGAAGGTAGTTTGTTATTAGAATTTTGTTACTCCAATGGATGGTAGCCTTGTCATTATTGAAGGTAGTTCGTTGTTGAGATTTCGTTACTCCAGTGGATGGTAGCCTTGTCATTTTGGAAGGTAGTTTGTTATTGGGATTTTGTTACTCAAATGGATGGTAGCCTTGTTATTATGGAAGGTAGTTTATTTTTGAGATTTTGTTACTCCAGTGGATAGCATCCTTGTCATTATTAAAGGTAGTTCGTTTTTGAGATTTAGTTACTCCAATGGATGATAGCCTTGTCATTATGGAAGGTAGTTCATTGTTGAGATTTTGTTACTCCAATGGATGGTAGTCTTGTCATTATGGAAGGTAGTTCGTTGTTAGAATTTTGTTACTCCAATGGATGGTAGTCTTGTCATTATGGAAGGTAGTTTGTTATTGGGATTTTGTTATTGAAATGGATGGTAGCCTTGACATTATGGAAGGTAGTTCGTTATTGGTATTTTGTTACTCCAATGGATGGTAGCCTTGTTATTATGGAAGGTAGTTCATTTTTGAGATTTTGTTTCTCCAATGGATGATAGCCTTGTCATTATGGAAGGTAGTTCATTGGTGAGATTTTGTTACTCTAATGGTTGGTAGCCTTGTCATTATGGAAGGTAGTTCATTGTTGAGATTTTGTTACTCTAATGGTTTGTAGCCTTGTCATTATGGAAGGTAGTTCATTATTGAGATTTTGTTACTCCAATGGATGGTAGTCTTGTCATTATGGAAGGTAGTTTGTTGTTGAAATTTTGTTACTCCAATGGATGATAGCCTTGTAATTATGGAAGGTAGTTCGTTGTTGAGGTTTTGTTACTCCAATGGCTGGTAGCCTTGTCATTATGGAAGGTAGTTCATTGTTGAGATTTTTTTACTCCAATTGATGGTAGCCTTATCATTATGGAAAGTAGTTCGTTGTTTATATTTTATTACACCAATTGTTGGTAGCCTTGTCATTATCGAAGGTAGTTCGTTGTTGAAATTTTGTTTCTCCAATGGATGGTAGCCTTGTCATAATGGAAGGTAGTTTGCTGTTGATATTTTATTACTCCAATGGATGGTAGTCTTGTCATTATGAAAGGTAGTTCTTTGTTCAAATTTTGTTACTCAAATGGATGGTAGCCTTGTCAATATGTAAGGTAGTTCGTTGTTGAGATTTTGTTACTCTAATTGATAGTATCCTTGTCATTACGGAAGGTAGTTCATTATTGAGATTTTGTTACTCCAATGGATGATAGCCTTGTCATTATGGAAGGTAGTTCATTGTGGAGATTTTGTTACTCCAATGGATGGTAGCCTTGTAATTATGGAAGGTAGTTCGTTGTTGAGATTTTGTTACTTTAATGGATAGTAGCCTTGTCATTATGGACGGTAGTTTGTTGTTGAGATTTTGTTACTCCAATGGATGGTAGTCTTGTCATTATTGAAGGTAGTTCGTTGTTAAAATTTTGTTACTCCAATGGATGGTAGCCTTGTCATTATTGAAGGTAGTTCGTTGTTGAGATTTGATTACTCCAATGGATGGTAGCCTTGTCATTTTGGAAGGTAGTTTGTTATTGGGATTTTGTTACTCAAATGGACGGTAGCCATGTTATTATGGAAGGTAGTTTATTTTTGAGATTTTGTTAATCTAATGGATAGCATCCTTGTCATTATTAAAGGTAGTTCGTTTTTGAGATTTAGTTACTCCAATGGATGATAGCCTTGTCATTATGGAAGGTAGTTCATTGTTGAGATTTTGTTACTCCAATGGATGGTAGTCTTGTCATTATGGAAGGTAGTTCGTTGTTAAAATTTTGTTACTCCAATGGATGGTAGTCTTGTCATTATGGAAGGTAGTTTGTTATTGGGATTTTGTTATTGAAATGGATGGTAGCCTTGACATTATGGAAGGTAGTTCGTTATTGGTATTTTGTTACTCCAATGGATGGTAGCCTTGTTATTATGGAAGGTAGTTCATTTTTGAGATTTTGTTTCTCCAATGGATGATAGCCTTGTCATTATGGAAGGTAGTTCATTGTTGAGATTTTGTTACTCTAATGGTTGGTAGCCTTGTCATTATGGAAGGTAGTTCATTATTGAGATTTTGTTTCTCCAATGGATGGTAGCCTTGTCATTATGGAAGGTAGTTCGTTGTTGAGATTTTGTTACTCCAATGGATGGTAGTCTTGTCATTATGGAAGGTAGTTTGTTGTTGAAATTTTGTTACTCCAATGGATGATAGCCTTGTAATTATGGAAGGTAGTTCGTTGTTGAGGTTTTGTTACTCCAATGGCTTGTAGCCTTGTCATTATGGAAGGTAGTTCGTTGTTGAGATTTTTTTACTCCAATTAATGGTAGCCTTATCATTATGGAAAGTAGTTCGTTGTTTATATTTTATTACACCAATTGTTGGTAGCCTTGTCATTATCGAAGGTAGTTCGTTGTTGAAATTTTGTTTCTCCAATGGATGGTAGCCTTGTCATAATGGAAGGTAGTTTGTTGTTGATATTTTATTACTCCAATGGATGGTAGTCTTGTCATTATGAAAGGTAGTTCTTTGTTCAAATTTTGTTACTCAAATGGATGGTAGCCTTGTCAATATGTAAGGTAGTTCGTTGTTGAGATTTTGTTACTCTAATTGATAGTATCCTTGTCATTACGGAAGGTAGTTCATTATTGAGATTTTGTTACTCCAATGGATGATAGCCTTGTCATTATGGAAGGTAGTTCATTGTGGAGATTTTGTTACTCCAATGGATGGTAGCCTTGTCATTATGGAAGGTAGTTCGTTGTTGAGATTTTGTTACTTTAATGGATAGTAGCCTTGTCATTATGGACGGTAGTTTGTTGTTGAGATTTTGTTACTCCAATGGATGGTAGTCTTGTCATTATGGAAGGTAGTTCGTTGTTCAAATTTTGTTACTCCAATGGATGGTAGCCTTGTCATTATTGAAGGTAGTTCGTTGTTGAGATTTGGTTACTCCAATGGATGGTAGCCTTGTCATTTTGGAAGGTAGTTTGTTATTGGGATTTTGTTACTCAAATGGATGGTAGCCTTGTTATTATGGAAGGTATTTTATTTTTGAGATTTTGTTACTCCAACGGATGGCAGCTTTGTCATTATGAAAGGTAGTTCGTTGTTGAGAATTTTTTACTCCAATGTATGGTAGCTTTGTCATTATGGAAGGTAGTTCGTTGTTGAGATTTTGTTACTCCAATGGATGGTAGTCTTGTCATTATGGAAGGTAGTTCGTTGTTAAAATTTTGTTACTCCAATGGATGGTAGTCTTGTCATTATGGAAGGTAGTTTGTTATTGGGATTTTGTTATTGAAATGGATGGTAGCCTTGACCTTATGGAAGGTAGTTCGTTATTGGTATTTTGTTACTCCAATGGATGGTAGCCTTGTTATTATGGAAGGTAGTTCATTTTTGAGATTTTGTTTCTCCAATGGATGATAGCCTTGTCATTATGGAAGGTAGTTCATTGTTGAGATTTTGTTACTCTAATGGTTGGTAGCCTTGTCATTATGGAAGGTAGTTCATTGTTGAGATTTTGTTACTCTAATGGTTTGTAGCCTTGTCATTATGGAAGGTAGTTCATTATTGAGATTTTGTTTCTCCAATGGATGGTAGCCTTGTCATTATGGAAGGTAGTTCGTTGTTGAGATTTTGTTACTCCAATGGATGGTAGTCTTGTCATTATGGAAGGTAGTTTGTTGTTGAAATTTTGTTACTCCAATGGATGATAGCCTTGTAATTATGGAAGGTAGTTCGTTGTTGAAATTTTGTTACTCCAATGGCTGGTAGCCTTGTCATTATGGAAGGTAGTTCATTGTTGAGTTTTTTTACTCAAATTGATGGTAGTCTTATCATTATGGAAAGTAGTTCGTTGTTTATATTTTATTACACCAATTGTTGGTAGCCTTGTCATTATCGAAGGTAGTTCGTTGTTGAAATTTTGTTTCTCCAATGGATGGTAGCCTTGTCATAATGGAAGGTAGTTTGTTGTTGATATTTTATTACTCCAATGGATGGTAGTCTTGTCATTATGAAAGATAGTTCTTTGTTCAAATTTTGTTACTCAAATGGATGGTAGTCTTGTCAATATGTAAGGTAGTTCGTTGTTGAGATTTTGTTACTCTAATTGATAGTATCCTTGTCATTACGGAAGGTAGTTCATTGTTGAGATTTTGTTACTCCAATGGATGATAGCCTTGTCATTATGGAAGGTAGTTCATTGTGGAGATTTTGTTACTCCAATGGATGGTAGCCTTGTCATTATGGAAGGTAGTTCATTGTTGAGATTTTGTTACTTTAATGGATAGTAGCGTTGTCATTATGGACGGTAGTTTGTTGTTGAGATTTTGTTACTCCAATGGATGGTAGTCTTGTCATTATGGAAGGTAGTTCGTTGTTCAAATTTTGTTACTCCAATGGATGGTAGCCTTGTCATTATTGAAGGTAGTTCGTTGTTGAGATTTGGTTACTCCAATGGATGGTAGCCTTGTCATTTTGGAAGGTAGTTTGTTATTGGGATTTTGTTACTCAAATGGATGGTAGCCTTGTTATTATGGAAGGTATTTTATTTTTGAGATTTTGTTACTCCAACGGATGGCAGCTTTGTCATTATGAAAGGTAGTTCGTTGTTGAGAATTTTTTACTCCAATGTATGGTAGCTTTGTCATTATGGAAGGTAGTTCGTTGTTGAGATTTTGTTACTCCAATGGATGGTAGTCTTGTCATTATGGAAGGTAGTTCGTTGTTAAAATTTTGTTACTCCAATGGATGGTAGTCTTGTCATTATGGAAGGTAGTTTGTTATTGGGATTTTGTTATTGAAATGGATGGTAGCCTTGACCTTATGGAAGGTAGTTCGTTATTGGTATTTTGTTACTCCAATGGATGGTAGCCTTGTTATTATGGAAGGTAGTTCATTTTTGAGATTTTGTTTCTCCAATGGATGATAGCCTTGTCATTATGGAAGGTAGTTCATTGTTGAGATTTTGTTACGCTAATGGTTGGTAGCCTTGTCATTATGGAAGGTAGTTCATTGTTGAGATTTTCTTACTCTAATGGTTTGTAGCCTTGTCATTATGGAAGGTAGTTCATTATTGAGATTTTGTTTCTCCAATGGATGGTAGCCTTGTCATTATGGAAGGTAGTTCGTTGTTGAGATTTTGTTACTCCAATGGATGGTAGTCTTGTTATTATGGAAGGTAGTTTGTTGTTGAAATTTTGTTACTCCAATGGATGATAGCCTTGTAATTATGGAAGGTAGTTCGTTGTTGAGGTTTTGTTACTCCAATGGCTGGTAGCCTTGTCATTATGGAAGGTAGTTCATTGTTGAGATTTTTTTACTCAAATTGATGGTAGTCTTATCATTATGGAAAGTAGTTCGTTGTTTATATTTTATTACACCAATTGTTGGTAGCCTTGTCATTATCGAAGGTAGTTCGTTGTTGAAATTTTGTTTCTCCAATGGATGGTAGCCTTGTCAATATGGAAGGTAGTTCGTTGTTGAGATTTTGTTACTCCAATGGATGGTAGTCTTGTCATTATGGAAGGTAGTTCGTTGTTGAAATTTTGTTACACCAATGGATGGTAGCCTTGTCAATATGTAAGGTAGTTTGTTGTTGAGATTTTGTTACTCTAATTGATAGTATCCTTGTCATTACGGAAGGTAGTTCATTGTTGAGATTTTGTTACTCCAATGGATGATAGCCTTGTCATTATGGAAGGTAGTTCATTGTGGAGATTTTGTTACTCCAATGGATGGTAGCCTTGTAATTATGGAAGGTAGTTCGTTGTTGAGATTTTGTTACTTTAATGGATAGTAGCCTTGTCATTATGGACGGTAGTTTGTTGTTGAGATTTTGTTACTCCAATGGATGGTAGTCTTGTCATTATTGAAGGTAGTTCGTTGTTAAAATTTTGTTACTCCAATGGATGGTAGCCTTGTCATTATTGAAGGTAGTTCGTTGTTGAGATTTGATTACTCCAATGGATGGTAGCCTTGTCATTTTGGAAGGTAGTTTGTTATTGGGATTTTGTTACTCAAATGGACGGTAGCCATGTTATTATGGAAGGTAGTTTATTTTTGAGATTTTGTTAATCTAATGGATAGCATCCTTGTCATTATTAAAGGTAGTTCGTTTTTGAGATTTAGTTACTCCAATGGATGATAGCCTTGTCATTATGGAAGGTAGTTCATTGTTGAGATTTTGTTACTCCAATGGATGGTAGTCTTGTCATTATGGAAGGTAGTTCGTTGTTAAAATTTTGTTACTCCAATGGATGGTAGTCTTGTCATTATGGAAGGTAGTTTGTTATTGGGATTTTGTTATTGAAATGGATGGTAGCCTTGACATTATGGAAGGTAGTTCGTTATTGGTATTTTGTTACTCCAATGGATGGTAGCCTTGTTATTATGGAAGGTAGTTCATTTTTGAGATTTTGTTTCTCCAATGGATGATAGCCTTGTCATTATGGAAGGTAGTTCATTGTTGAGATTTTGTTACTCTAATGGTTGGTAGCCTTGTCATTATGGAAGGTAGTTCATTATTGAGATTTTGTTTCTCCAATGGATGGTAGCCTTGTCATTATGGAAGGTAGTTCGTTGTTGAGATTTTGTTACTCCAATGGATGGTAGTCTTGTCATTATGGAAGGTAGTTTGTTGTTGAAATTTTGTTACTCCAATGGATGATAGCCTTGTAATTATGGAAGGTAGTTCGTTGTTGAGGTTTTGTTACTCCAATGGCTTGTAGCCTTGTCATTATGGAAGGTAGTTCGTTGTTGAGATTTTTTTACTCCAATTAATGGTAGCCTTATCATTATGGAAAGTAGTTCGTTGTTTATATTTTATTACACCAATTGTTGGTAGCCTTGTCATTATCGAAGGTAGTTCGTTGTTGAAATTTTGTTTCTCCAATGGATGGTAGCCTTGTCATAATGGAAGGTAGTTTGTTGTTGATATTTTATTACTCCAATGGATGGTAGTCTTGTCATTATGAAAGGTAGTTCTTTGTTCAAATTTTGTTACTCAAATGGATGGTAGCCTTGTCAATATGTAAGGTAGTTCGTTGTTGAGATTTTGTTACTCTAATTGATAGTATCCTTGTCATTACGGAAGGTAGTTCATTGTTGAGATTTTGTTACTCCAATGGATGATAGCCTTGTCATTATGGAAGGTAGTTCATTATGGAGATTTTGTTACTCCAGTGGATGGTAGCCTTGTAATTATGGAAGGTAGTTCGTTGTTGAGATTTTGTTACTTTAATGGATAGTAGCCTAGTCATTATGGACGGTAGTTTGTTGTTGAGATTTTGTTACTCCAATGGATGGTAGTCTTGTCATTATGGAAGGTAGTTCGTTGTTAAAATTTTGTTACTCCAATGGATGGTAGCCTTGTCATTATTGAAGGTAGTTCGTTGTTGAGATTTGGTTACTCCAATGGATGGTAGCCTTGTCATTTTGGAAGGTAGTTTGTTATTGGGATTTTGTTACTCAAATGGATGGTAGCCTTGTTATTATGGAAGGTAGTTTATTTTTGAGATTTTGTTACTCCAATGGATGGCAGCCTTGTCATTATTAAAGGTAGTTCGTTGTTGAGAATTTTTTACTCCAATGTATGGTAGCTTTGTCATTATGGAAGGTAGTTCGTTGTTGAGATTTTGTTACTCCAATGGATGGTAGAATTGTCATTGTGGAAGGTAGTTCCTTGTTGAGATTTTGTTACTCCAATGTATTGTAGCCTTGTCAATATGGAAGGTAGTTCGTTGTTGAGATTTGGTTACTCCAATGGATGGTAGCATTGTTATTATGGAAGGTAGTTCATTTTTGAGATTTTGTTCCTCCATTGGATGGTAGCCTTGTCATTATGAAAGGTACTTCATTGTTGAGATTTTTTTACTCCAATGTATTGTAGCTTTGTCATTATCAAAGGTAGTTCATTGTTGAGATTTTGTTACTCCAATGGATGGTAGACTTGTCATTGTGGATGGTAGTTTGTTGTTGAGATTTTCTTACTCCAATGGATGGTAGCCTTATCATAATGGAAGGTATTTCGTTGTTGAGATTTTGTTACTCCAACTGATGGTATCCTTGTCATTAGGGAAGGTAGTTCATTGTTGATATTTTGTTTCTTTAATGGATGATAGCCTTGTAATTATGGAAGGTAGTTCGTTGTTGAGGTTTTGTTACTCCAATGGCTGGTAGCCTTGTCATTATGGAAGGTAGTTCATTGTTGAGATTTTGTTACTCCAATTGTTGGTAGCCTTATCATTATGGAAGGTTGTTCATTGTTGATATTTTATTACACCAATTGTTGGTAGCCTTGTCATTATCGAAGGTAGTTCGTTGTTGAAATTTTGTTTCTCCAATGGATGGTAGCCTTGCCATAATGGAAGGTAGTTTGTTGTTGATATTTTATTACTCCAATGGATGGTAGTCTTGTCATTATGGAAGGGAGTTCATTGTTGAAATTTTGTTACTCCAATGGATGGTAGCCTTGTCAATATGGAAGGTAGTTTGTTGTTGAGATTTTGTTACTCTAATTGATAGTATCCTAGTCATTATGGAAGGTAGTTCATTGTTGAGATTTTGTTTCTCCAATGGATGATAGCCTTGTCATTATTGAAGGTAGTTCATTATGGAGATTTTGGTACTCCAATGGATGGTAGCCTTGTCATTATGAAAGGTAGTTCGTTGTTGAGATTTTGTTACTTTAATGGATAGTAGCCTTGTCATTATGGACTGTAGTTTGTTGTTGAGATTTTGTTACTCCAATGGATGGTAGTCTTGTCATTATGGAAGGTAGTTCGTTGTTAGAATTTTGTTACTCCAATGGATGGTAGCCTTGTCATTATTGAAGGTTGTTCGTTGTTGAGATTTGGTTACTCCAATGGATGGTAGCCTTGTCATTTTGGAAGGTAGTTTGTTATTGGGATTTTGTTACTCAAATGGATGGTAGCCTTGTTATTATGGAAGGTAGTTTATTTTTGAGATTTTGTTATTCCAATGGATAGCATCCTTGTCATTATTAAAGGTAGTTCGTTTTTGAGATTTAGTTACTCCAATGGATGATAGCCTTGTCATTATGGAAGGTAGTTCATTGTTGAGATTTTGTTACTCCAATGGATGGTAGTCTTGTCATTATGGAAGGTAGTTCGTTGTTAAAATTTTGTTACTCCAATGGATGGTAGTCTTGTCATTATGTAAGGTAGTTTGTTATTGGGATTTTGTTATTGAAATGGATGGTAGCCTTGACATTATGGAAGGTAGTTCGTTATTGGTATTTTGTTACTCCAATGGATGGTAGCCTTGTTATTATGGAAGGTAGTTCATTTTTGAGATTTTGTTTCTCCAATGGATGATAGCCTTGTCATTATGGAAGGTAGTTCATTGTTGAGATTTTGTTACTCTAATGGTTGGTAGCCTTGTCATTATGGAAGGTAGTTCGTTGTTGAGATTTTGTTACTCTAATGGTTTGTAGCCTTGTCATTATGGAAGGTAGTTCATTATTGAGATTTTGTTACTCCAATGGATGGTAGTCTTGTCATTATGGAAGGTAGTTTGTTGTTGAAATTTTGTTATTCCAATGGATGATAGCCTTGTAATTATGGAAGGTAGTTCGTTGTTGAGGTTTTGTTACTCCAATGGCTGGTAGCCTTGTCATTATGGAAGGTAGTTCATTGTTGAGATTTTTTTACTCCAATTGATGGTGGCCTTATCATTATGGAAAGTAGTTCGTTGTTTATATTTTATTACACCAATTGTTGGTAGCCTTGTCATTATCGAAGGTAGTTCGTTGTTGAAATTTTGTTTCTCCAATGGATGGTAGCCTTGTCATAATGGAAGGTAGTTTGTTGTTGATATTTTATTACTCCAATGGATGGTAGTCTTGTCATTATGAAAGGTAGTTCTTTGTTCAAATTTTGTTACTCAAATGGATGGTAGCCTTGTCAATATGTAAGGTAGTTCGTTGTTGAGATTTTGTTACTCTAATTGATAGTATCCTTGTCATTACGGAAGGTAGTTCATTATTGAGATTTTGTTACTCCAATGGATGATAGCCTTGTCATTATGGAAGGTAGTTCATTGTGGAGATTTTGTTACTCCAATGGATGGTAGCCTTGTCATTATGGAAGGTAGTTCGTTGTTGAGATTTTGTTACTTTAATGGATAGTAGCCTTGTCATTAAGGACGGTAGTTTGTTGTTGAGATTTTGTTACTCCAATGGATGGTAGTCTTGTCATTATGGAAGGTAGTTCATTGTTAAAATTTTGTTACTCCAATGGATGGAAGCCTTGTCATTATTGAAGGTAGTTCGTTGTTGAGATTTGGTTACTCCAATGGATGGTAGCCTTGTCATTTGGGAAGGTAGTTTCTTATTGGGATTTTGTTACTCAAATGGATGGTAGCCTTGTTATTATGGAAGGTAGTTTATTTTTGAGATTTTGTTACTCCAATGGATGGCAGCCTTGTCATTATTCAAGGTAGTTCGTTGTTGAGAATTTTTTACTCTAATGTATGGTAGCTTTGTCATTATGGAAGGTAGTTCGTTGTTGAGATTTTGTTACTCCAATGGATGGTAGAATTGTCATTATGGAAGGTAGTTCCTTGTTGAGATTTTGTTACTCCAATGTATTGTAGCCTTGTCAATATGGAAGGTAGTTCGTTGTTGTGATTTGGTTACTCCAATGGATGGTAGCATTGTTATTATGGAAGGTAGTTCATTTTTGAGATTTTGTTCCTCCATTGGATGGTAGCCTTGTCATTATGAAAGGTAGTTCATTGTTGAGATTTTTTTACTCCAATGTATTGTAGCTTTGTCATTATCGAAGGTAGTTCATTGTTGAGATTTTGTTACTCCAATGGATGGTAGACTTGTCATTGTGGATGGAAGTTTGTTGTTGAGATTTTCTTACTCCAATGGATGGTAGCGTTATCATCATGGAAGGTATTTCGTTGTTGAGATTTTGTTACTCCAACTGATGGTATCCTTATCATTAGGGAAGGTAGTTCATTGTTGATATTTTGTTTCTTTAATGGATGATAGCCTTGTAATTATAGAAGGTAGTTCGTTGTTGAGGTTTTGTTACTCCAATGGCTGGTAGCCTTGTCATTATGGAAGGTAGTTCATTGTTGAGATTTTGTTACTCCAATTGATGGTAGCCTTATCATTATGGAAGGTTGTTCATTGTTGATATTTTATTACACCAATTAATGGTAGCCTTGTCATTATCGAAGGTAGTTCGTTGTTGAAATTTTGTTTCTCCAATGGATGGTAGCCTTGTCATAATGGAAGGTAGTTTGTTGTTGATATTTTATTACTCCAATGGATGGTAGTCTTGTCATTATGGAAGGTAGTTCGTTGTTGAAATTTTGTTACTCCAATGGATGGTAGCCTTGTCAATATGGAAGGTAGTTTGTTGTTGAGATTTTGTTACTCTAATTGATAGTATCCTTGTCATTATGGAAGGTAGTTCATTGTTGAGATTTTGTTTCTCCAATGGATGATAGCCTTGTCATTATGGAAGGTAGTTCATTGTTGAGATTTTGTTACTCTAATGGTTTGTAGCCTTGTCATTATGGAAGGTAGTTCATTATTGAGATTTTGTTACTCCAATGGATGGTAGTCTTGTCATTATGGAAGGTAGTTTGTTGTTGAAATTTTGTTACTCCAATGGTTGATAGCCTTGTAATTATGGAAGGTAGTTCGTTGTTGAGGTTTTGTTACTCCAATGGCTGGTAGCCTTGTCATTATGGAAGGTAGTTCATTGTTGAGATTTTTTTACTCCAATTGATGGTGGCCTTATCATTATGGAAAGTAGTTCGTTGTTTATATTTTATTACACCAATTGTTGGTAGCCTTGTCATTATCGAAGGTAGTTCGTTGTTGAAATTTTGTTTCTCCAATGGATGGTAGCCTTGTCATAATGGAAGGTAGTTTGTTGTTGATATTTTATTACTCCAATGGATGGTAGTCTTGTCATTATGAAAGGTAGTTCTTTGTTCAAATTTTGTTACTCAAATGGATGGTAGCCTTGTCAATATGTAAGGTAGTTCGTTGTTGATATTTTGTTACTCTAATTGATAGTATCCTTGTCATTACGGAAGGTAGTTCATTGTTGAGATTTTGTTACTCCAATGGATGATAGCCTTGTCATTATGGAAGGTAGTTCATTGTGGAGATTTTGTTACTCCAATGGATGGTAGCCTTGTCATTATGGAAGGTAGTTCGTTGTTGAGATTTTGTTACTTTAATGGATAGTAGCCTTGTCATTAAGGACGGTAGTTTGTTGTTGAGATTTTGTTACTCCAATGGATGGTAGTCTTGTCATTATGGAAGGTAGTTCGTTGTTAAAATTTTGTTACTCCAATGGATGGAAGCCTTGTCATTATTGAAGGTAGTTCGTTGTTGAGATTTGGTTACTCCAATGGATGGTAGCCTTGTCATTTTGGAAGGTAGTTTGTTATTGGGATTTTGTTACTCAAATGGATGGTAGCCTTGTTATTATGGAAGGTAGTTTATTTTTGAGATTTTGTTACTCCAATGGATGGCAGCCTTGTCATTATTAAAGGTAGTTCGTTGTTGAGAATTTTTTACTCTAATGTATGGTAGCTTTGTCATTATGGAAGGTAGTTCATTGTTGAGATTTTGTTACTCCAATGGATGGTAGAATTGTCATTGTGGAAGGTAGTTCCTTGTTGAGATTTTGTTACTCCAATGTATTGTAGCCTTGTCAATATGGAAGGTAGTTCGTTGTTGAGATTTGGTTACTCCAATGGATGGTAGCATTGTTATTATGGAAGGTAGTTCATTTTTGAGATTTTGTTCCTCCATTGGATGGTAGCCTTGTCATTATGAAAGGTACTTCATTGTTGAGATTTTTTTACTCCAATGTATTGTAGCTTTGTCATTATCAAAGGTAGTTCATTGTTGAGATTTTGTTACTCCAATGGATGGTAGACTTGTCATTGTGGATGGTAGTTTGTTGTTGAGATTTTCTTACTCCAATGGATGGTAGCCTTATCATAATGGAAGGTATTTCGTTGTTGAGATTTTGTTACTCCAACTGATGGTATCCTTGTCATTAGGGAAGGTAGTTCATTGTTGATATTTTGTTTCTTTAATGGATGATAGCCTTGTAATTATGGAAGGTAGTTCGTTGTTGAGGTTTTGTTACTCCAATGGCTGGTAGCCTTGTCATTATGGAAGGTAGTTCATTGTTGAGATTTTGTTACTCCAATTGTTGGTAGCCTTATCATTATGGAAGGTTGTTCATTGTTGATATTTTATTACACCAATTGTTGGTAGCCTTGTCATTATCGAAGGTAGTTCGTTGTTGAAATTTTGTTTCTCCAATGGATGGTAGCCTTGCCATAATGGAAGGTAGTTTGTTGTTGATATTTTATTACTCCAATGGATGGTAGTCTTGTCATTATGGAAGGGAGTTCATTGTTGAAATTTTGTTACTCCAATGGATGGTAGCCTTGTCAATATGGAAGGTAGTTTGTTGTTGAGATTTTGTTACTCTAATTGATAGTATCCTTGTCATTATGGAAGGTAGTTCATTGTTGAGATTTTGTTTCTCCAATGGATGATAGCCTTGTCATTATTGAAGGTAGTTCATTATGGAGATTTTGGTACTCCAATGGATGGTAGCCTTGTCATTATGAAAGGTAGTTCGTTGTTGAGATTTTGTTACTTTAATGGATAGTAGCCTTGTCATTATGGACTGTAGTTTGTTGTTGAGATTTTGTTACTCCAATGGATGGTAGTCTTGTCATTATGGAAGGTAGTTCGTTGTTAGAATTTTGTTACTCCAATGGATGGTAGCCTTGTCATTATTGAAGGTTGTTCGTTGTTGAGATTTGGTTACTCCAATGGATGGTAGCCTTGTCATTTTGGAAGGTAGTTTGTTATTGGGATTTTGTTACTCAAATGGATGGTAGCCTTGTTATTATGGAAGGTAGTTTATTTTTGAGATTTTGTTATTCCAATGGATAGCATCCTTGTCATTATTAAAGGTAGTTCGTTTTTGAGATTTAGTTACTCCAATGGATGATAGCCTTGTCATTATGGAAGGTAGTTCATTGTTGAGATTTTGTTACTCCAATGGATGGTAGTCTTGTCATTATGGAAGGTAGTTCGTTGTTAAAATTTTGTTACTCCAATGGATGGTAGTCTTGTCATTATGGAAGGTAGTTTGTTATTGGGATTTTGTTATTGAAATGGATGGTAGCCTTGACATTATGGAAGGTAGTTCGTTATTGGTATTTTGTTACTCCAATGGATGGTAGCCTTGTTATTATGGAAGGTAGTTCATTTTTGAGATTTTGTTTCTCCAATGGATGATAGCCTTGTCATTATGGAAGGTAGTTCATTGTTGAGATTTTGTTACTCTAATGGTTGGTAGCCTTGTCATTATGGAAGGTAGTTCATTGTTGAGATTTTGTTACTCTAATGGTTTGTAACCTTGTCATTATGGAAGGTAGTTCATTATTGAGATTTTGTTACTCCAATGGATGGTAGTCTTGTCATTATGGAAGGTAGTTTGTTGTTGAAATTTTGTTATTCCAATGGATGATAGCCTTGTAATTATGGAAGGTAGTTCGTTGTTGAGGTTTTGTTACTCCAATGGCTGGTAGCCTTGTCATTATGGAAGGTAGTTCATTGTTGAGATTTTTTTACTCCAATTGATGGTGGCCTTATCATTATGGAAAGTAGTTCGTTGTTTATATTTTATTACACCAATTGTTGGTAGCCTTGTCATTATCGAAGGTAGTTCGTTGTTGAAATTTTGTTTCTCCAATGGATGGTAGCCTTGTCATAATGGAAGGTAGTTTGTTGTTGATATTTTATTACTCCAATGGATGGTAGTCTTGTCATTATGAAAGGTAGTTCTTTGTTCAAATTTTGTTACTCAAATGGATGGTAGCCTTGTCAATATGTAAGGTAGTTCGTTGTTGAGATTTTGTTACTCTAATTGATAGTATCCTTGTCATTACGAAAGGTAGTTCATTATTGAGATTTTGTTACTCCAATGGATGATAGCCTTGTCATTATGGAAGGTAGTTCATTGTGGAGATTTTGTTACTCCAATGGATGGTAGCCTTGTCATTATGGAAGGTAGTTCGTTGTTGAGATTTTGTTACTTTAATGGATAGTAGCCTTGTCATTAAGGACGGTAGTTTGTTGTTGAGATTTTGTTACTCCAATGGATGGTAGTCTTGTCATTATGGAAGGTAGTTCATTGTTAAAATTTTGTTACTCCAATGGATGGAAGCCTTGTCATTATTGAAGGTAGTTCGTTGTTGAGATTTGGTTACTCCAATGGATGGTAGCCTTGTCATTTTGGAAGGTAGTTTCTTATTGGGATTTTGTTACTCAAATGGATGGTAGCCTTGTTATTATGGAAGGTAGTTTATTTTTGAGATTTTGTTACTCCAATGGATGGCAGCCTTGTCATTATTCAAGGTAGTTCGTTGTTGAGAATTTTTTACTCTAATGTATGGTAGCTTTGTCATTATGGAAGGTAGTTCGTTGTTGAGATTTTGTTACTCCAATGGATGGTAGAATTGTCATTGTGGAAGGTAGTTCCTTGTTGAGATTTTGTTACTCCAATGTATTGTAGCCTTGTCAATATGGAAGGTAGTTCGTTGTTGTGATTTGGTTACTCCAATGGATGGTAGCATTGTTATTATGGAAGGTAGTTCATTTTTGAGATTTTGTTCCTCCATTGGATGGTAGCCTTGTCATTATGAAAGGTAGTTCATTGTTGAGATTTTTTTACTCCAATGTATTGTAGCTTTGTCATTATCGAAGGTAGTTCATTGTTGAGATTTTGTTACTCCAATGGATGGTAGACTTGTCATTGTGGATGGAAGTTTGTTGTTGAGATTTTCTTACTCCAATGGATGGTAGCGTTATCATCATGGAAGGTATTTCGTTGTTGAGATTTTGTTACTCCAACTGATGGTATCCTTATCATTAGGGAAGGTAGTTCATTGTTGATATTTTGTTTCTTTAATGGATGATAGCCTTGTAATTATGGAAGGTAGTTCGTTGTTGAGGTTTTGTTACTCCAATGGCTGGTAGCCTTGTCATTATGGAAGGTAGTTCATTGTTGAGATTTTGTTACTCCAATTGATGGTAGCCTTATCATTATGGAAGGTTGTTCATTGTTGATATTTTATTACACCAATTAATGGTAGCCTTGTCATTATCGAAGGTAGTTCGTTGTTGAAATTTTGTTTCTCCAATGGATGGTAGCCTTGTCATAATGGAAGGTAGTTTTTTGTTGATATTTTATTACTCCAATGGATGGTAGTCTTGTCATTATGGAAGGTAGTTCGTTGTTGAAATTTTGTTACTCCAATGGATGGTAGCCTTGTCAATATGGAAGGTAGTTTGTTGTTGAGATTTTGTTACTCTAATTGATAGTATCCTTGTCATTATGGAAGGTAGTTCATTGTTGAGATTTTGTTTCTCCAATGGATGATAGCCTTGTCATTATGGAAGGTAGTTCATTGTTGAGATTTTGTTACTCTAATGGTTTGTAGCCTTGTCATTATGGAAGGTAGTTCATTATTGAGATTTTGTTACTCCAATGGATGGTAGTCTTGTCATTATGGAAGGTAGTTTGTTGTTGAAATTTTGTTACTCCAATGGTTGATAGCCTTGTAATTATGGAAGGTAGTTCGTTGTTGAGGTTTTGTTACTCCAATGGCTGGTAGCCTTGTCATTATGGAAGGTAGTTCATTGTTGAGATTTTTTTACTCCAATTGATGGTGGCCTTATCATTATGGAAAGTAGTTCGTTGTTTATATTTTATTACACCAATTGTTGGTAGCCTTGTCATTATCGAAGGTAGTTCGTTGTTGAAATTTTGTTTCTCCAATGGATGGTAGCCTTGTCATAATGGAAGGTAGTTTGTTGTTGATATTTTATTACTCCAATGGATGGTAGTCTTGTCATTATGAAAGGTAGTTCTTTGTTCAAATTTTGTTACTCAAATGGATGGTAGCCTTGTCAATATGTAAGGTAGTTCGTTGTTGAGATTTTGTTACTCTAATTGATAGTATCCTTGTCATTACGGAAGGTAGTTCATTATTGAGATTTTGTTACTCCAATGGATGATAGCCTTGTCATTATGGAAGGTAGTTCATTGTGGAGATTTTGTTACTCCAATGGATGGTAGCCTTGTCATTATGGAAGGTAGTTCATTGTTGAGATTTTGTTACTTTAATGGATAGTAGCCTTGTCATTAAGGACGGTAGTTTGTTGTTGAGATTTTGTTACTCCAATGGATGGTAGTCTTGTCATTATGGAAGGTAGTTCATTGTTAAAATTTTGTTACTCCAATGGATGGAAGCCTTGTCATTATTGAAGGTAGTTCGTTGTTGAGATTTGGTTACTCCAATGGATGGTAGCCTTGTCATTTTGGAAGGTAGTTTCTTATTGGGATTTTGTTACTCAAATGGATGGTAGCCTTGTTATTATGGAAGGTAGTTTATTTTTGAGATTTTGTTACTCCAATGGATGGCAGCCTTGTCATTATTAAAGGTAGTTCGTTGTTTAGAATTTTTTACTCTAATGTATGGTAGCTTTGTCATTATGGAAGGTAGTTCATTGTTGAGATTTTGTTACTCCAATGGATGGTAGAATGGTCATTGTGGAAGGTAGTTCCTTGTTGAGATTTTGTTACTCCAATGTATTGTAGCCTTGTCAATATGGAAGGTAGTTCGTTGTTGTGATTTGGTTACTCCAATGGATGGTAGCATTGTTATTATGGAAGGTAGTTCATTTTTGAGATTTTGTTCCTCCATTGGATGGTAGCCTTGTCATTATGAAAGGTAGTTCATTGTTGAGATTTTTTTACTCCAATGTATTGTAGCTTTGTCATTATCGAAGGTAGTTCATTGTTGAGATTTTGTTACTCCAATGGATGGTAGACTTGTCATTGTGGATGGAAGTTTGTTGTTGAGATTTTCTTACTCCAATGGATGGTAGCGTTATCATCATGGAAGGTATTTCGTTGTTGAGATTTTGTTACTCCAACTGATGGTATCCTTGTCATTAGGGAAGGTAGTTCATTGTTGATATTTTGTTTCTTTAATGGATGATAGCCTTGTAATTATGGAAGGTAGTTCGTTGTTGAGGTTTTGTTACTCCAATGGCTGGTAGCCTTGTCATTATGGAAGGTAGTTCATTGTTGAGATTTTGTTACTCCAATTGATGGTAGCCTTATCATTATGGAAGGTTGTTCATTGTTGATATTTTATTACACCAATTGTTGGTAGCCTTGTCATTATCGAAGGTAGTTCGTTGTGGAAATTTTGTTTCTCCAATGGATGGTAGCCTTGTCATAATGGAAGGTAGTTTGTTGTTGATATTTTATTACTCCAATGGATGGTAGTCTTGTCATTATGGAAGGTAGTTCGTTGTTGAAATTTTGTTACTCCAATGGATGGTAGCCTTGTCAATATGGAAGGTAGTTTGTTGTTGAGATTTTGTTACTCTAATTGATAGTATCCTTGTCATTATGGAAGGTAGTTCATTGTTGAGATTTTGTTTCTCCAATGGATGATAGCCTTGTCATTATGGAAGGTAGTTCATTGTTGAGATTTTGTTACTCTAATGGTTTGTAGCCTTGTCATTATGGAAGGTAGTTCATTATTGAGATTTTGTTACTCCAATGGATGGTAGTCTTGTCATTATGGAAGGTAGTTTGTTGTTGAAATTTTGTTACTCCAATGGTTGATAGCCTTGTAATTATGGAAGGTAGTTCGTTGTTGAGGTTTTGTTACTCCAATGGCTGGTAGCCTTGTCATTATGGAAGGTAGTTCATTGTTGAGATTTTTTTACTCCAATTGATGGTAGCCTTGTCATTTTGGAAGGTAGTTTGTTATTGGGATTTTGTTACTGAAATGGATGGTAGCGTTGTTATTATGGAAGGTAGTTTATTTTTGAGATTTTGTTACTCCAATGGATAGCAGCCTTGTCATTATTAAAGGTAGTTCGTTTTTGAGATTTAGTTACTCCAATGGATGATAGCCTTGTCATTATGGAAGGTAGTTCATTGTTGAGATTTTGTTACTCCAATGGATGGTAGTCTTGTCGTTATGGAAGGTAGTTTGTTGTTAAAATTTTGTTACTCCAATGGATGGTAGTCTTGTCATTATGGAAGGTAGTTTGTTATTGGGATTTTGTTATTGAAATGGATGGTAGCCTTGACATTATGGAAGGTAGTTCGTTATTGGTATTTTGTTACGCCAATGGATGGTAGCCTTGTTATTATGGAAGGTAGTTCATTTTTGAGATTTTGTTTCTCCAATGGATGATAGCCTTGTCATTATGGAAGGTAGTTCATTTTTGAGATTTTGTTACTCTAATGGTTGGTAGCCTTGTCATTATGGAAGGTAGTTCATTGTTGAGATTTTGTTACTCTAATGGTTTGTAGCCTTGTCATTATGGAAGGTAGTTCATTATTGAGATTTTGTTTCTCCAATGGATGGTAGCCTTGTCATTATGGAAGGTAGTTCGTTGTTGAGATTTTGTTACTCCAATGGATGGTAGTCTTGTCATTATGGAAGGTAGTTTGTTGTTGAAATTTTGTTACTCCAATGGCTGGTAGCCTTGTCATTATGGAAGGTAGTTCGTTGTTGAGATTTTGTTACTCCAATGGATGGTAGTCTTGTCATTATGGAAGGTATTTCGTTGTTGAAATTTTGTTACTCCAATGGATGGTAGCCTTGTCAATATGGAAGGTAGTTCGTTGTTGAGATTTTGTTACTCTAATTGATGGTATCCTTGTCATTACAGAAGGTAGTTCATTGTTGAGATTTTGTTTCTCCAATGGATTATAGCTTTGTCATTATGGAAGGTTTTTCATTGTTGAGATTTTGTTACTCCAATGGCTAGTATAGCCTTGTCATTATATAAAGTAGTTTGTTGTTGAGATTTTGTTACTCCAATGGATGGTAGCCTTGTAATTATGGAAGGTAGTTCATTGTTGAGATTTTGTTAATCTAATTGATGGTATCCTTCTCATTACGGAAGGTAGTTCATTGTTGAGATTTTGTTTCTCCAATGGATGATAGCCTTATCATTATGGAATGTAGTTCATTTTTGAGATTTTGTTACTCTACTTGATGGTAGCCTTATCATTATGGAACGTAGTTCATTGTTGAAATTTTATTACACCAATTGATGGTAGCCTTGTCATTATCGAAGGTAGTTTGTTGTTGAAATTTTGTTTCTCCAATGGATGGTAGCCTTGTCATAATGGAAGGTAGTTTGTTGTTTAGATTTTATTACTCCAATGGATGTTAGTCTTGTCAATATGGAAGGTAGTTCTTTGTTGAAATTTTGTTACTCTAATTAATGGTATCCTTGTCATTACGGAAGGTAGTTCATTGTTGAGATATTGTTTCTCCAATGGATGATAGCCTTATCATTATGGAAGGTAGTTCATTGTTGAGATTTTGTTACTCGAATGGTCGGTAGCCTTATCATTATTGAAGGTAGTTCATTGTTGAGATTTATTTACTCCAATGGTTGGTAGCCATATCATTATGGAAGGTAGTTCATTGTTGAGATTTTATTACTCCAATGGATGGTAGCCTTGTCAACATGGAAGGTAGTTCGTTTTTGAGATTTTGTTACTCTAATTGATGGTATCCTTGTCATTACGGATGGTTTTTCATTGTTGAGATTTTGTTAGTCCAACTGATGGTGTCCTCGTCATTACGGAAGGTAGTTCATTGTTGAGATTTTGTTTCTCCAATGGATGATAGCCTTGTAATTATGGAAGGTAGTTCGTTGTTGAGGTTTTTTTACTCCAATGGATTATAACCTTGTCATTATGGATGGTTTTTCATTGTTGAGATTTTGTTACTCCAATGGCTGGTAGCCTTGTCATTATGGAAGGTAGTTTGTTGTTGAGATTTTTTTACTCCAATGGATGGTAGCCTTATCATTATGGAAGGTTTTTCATTGTTGAGATTTTGTTAGTCCAACTGATGGTGTCCTCGTCATTACGGAAGGTAGTTCATTGTTGAGATTTTGTTTCTCCAATGGATGATAGTCTTGTAATTATGGAAGGTAGTTCGTTGTTGAGGTTTTTTTACTCCAATGGCTGGTAGCCTTGTCATTATGGAAGGTAGTTCATTGTTGAGATTTTGTTACTCCAATGGCTAGTATAGCCTTGTCATTATGGAAAGTAGTTTGTTGTTGAGATTTTGTTACTCCAATGGATGGTAGCCTTGTCATTATGAAAGGTAGTTGATTGTTGAGATTTCGTTACTCCAATGGATGATAGCCTTGTCATTATGGAAGGTAGTTCGTTGTTGAGATTTTGTTACTCTAATGGATAGTAACCTTGTCATTATGGACGGTAGTTTGTTGTTGAGATTTTGTAACTCAAATTGATGGTATCCGTGTCATTACAGAAGGAAGTTCATTGTTGAGATTTGGTTTCTCCAATGGATGATAGCCTTGTCATTATGGAAGGAAGTTCATTTTTGAGATTTAGTTACTCCAATGGATGATAGCCTTGTCATTATGGAAGGTAGTTCATTGTTGAGATTTTGTTACTCCAATGGATGGTAGCCTTGTCATTATGGAAGGTAGTCTATTGTCGAGATTTTTGTTACTATAATGGATTGTAGCCTTGTCGTTATGGAAGGTAGTCTCTTGTGGATATTTGGGTTATTCCAATGGTTATATCCTTGTCATTATGGAAGATAGTATATTGTTTAGATTTTTGTTACTCCAATGGATGTTAGACTTGTCATTATGGAAGGTAGTGTGTTGTCGTGATTTTTATTACTCTAAGGAATGGTAGCCTTGTCATTATGGAAGGTAGTATGTTGTCGATATCTTTGTTACTTCAATGGATTGTAGCCTTGTCATTATGGAAGGTAGTGTGTTGTCGATACTTTTGTTACTCCAATGGATGGTATCCTAGTCATTATGGAAGGTAGTCTGTTGTCGAGATTTTTGTTATTCCATTGGATGGTAGCCTTGTCATTATGGAAGGTAGTGTGTTATCGATATTTTTGTTATTCCAATGGATGGTAGCCTAGTCATTATGGAACGTAGTATTTTGTCTTGATTTTTGTTACTCCAATGGATGATAGCCTTGTCATTTTGGAAGGTAGTCCATTGTTGAGATTTTTGTTACTCCAATGGATGGTAGACTTGTCATTATGGAAGGTAGTGTGTTGTCGTGATTTTTATTACTCTAAGGGATGGTAGCCTTGTCATTATGGAAGGTAGTATGTTGTCTATATCTTTGTTACTCCAATGGATGGTAGCTTTTTCATTATGGAAGGTAGTCTTTTGTCATGATTTTTGTTACTCTAAGGGATTGTAGCCTTGTCGTTATGGAAGGTAGTTTGTTGTCGATATCTTTGTTGCTCCAATGGATGGTATCCTAGTCATTTTGGAAGGTAGTCTATTGTCGAGATTTTTGTTACTCCATTGGATGGTAGCCTTGTCATTATGGAAGGTAGTGTGTTGTCGATATTTTTGTTATTCCAATGGATGGTAGCCTTGTCATTATGGAAGGTAGTTTGTTGTCGAGATTTTGTTAATCCAATGGACGGTAGTCTTGTCATTATGGAAGGTAGTCTATTGTCGAGGTTTTTGTTACTACAATGGATTGTAGCCTTGTCGTTATGGAAGGTAGTCTGTTCTCGATATCTTTGTTACTCCAATGGATGGTAGCCTAGTCATTATGGAAGGTAGTCTTTTGTCGAGATTTTAGTTACTCCAATGGATGGTAGCCTTGTCATTATGGAAGGTATTCTATTGTCGAGATTTTTAATACTCCAAAGGTTTGTAGCCTTGTCATTATGGAAGGTAGTCTATTGTCGAGATTTTTGTTACTACAATGGATTGTAGCCGTATCGTTATGGAAGGTAGTCTATTATCGATATCTTTGTTACTGCAATGGATGGTAGCCTAGTCATTATGGAACTTAGTTTGTTGTCGAGATTTTTGTTATTCCAATGGATGGTAGCCTTGTCATTATGGAAGGTAGTCTCTTGTCGATATTTTTGTTACTCCAATGCATGGTAGCCTTGTCATTATGGAAGGTAGTCTGTTTTCGAGATTTTTGTTACTTCAATGGATGGTAGCCTTGTCATCATGGAAGGTAGTCTGTTGTCGAGATTTTTGTTACTACAATGTATTGTAGCCTTGTCGTTATGGAAGGTAATCTATTGTCGATATCTTTGTTACTCCAATGGATGGTAACCTAGTCATTATGGAAGGTAGTTTGTTGTCGAGATTTTTGTTATTCCAATGGATTGTAGGCTTGTCATTATGGAAGGCAATTTGTTGTCGATATTTTTGTTATTCCAATGGATGATAGCCTTGTCATTATGTAAGGTAGTCTATTGTCGAGATTTTTGTTACTATAATGGATTGTAGCCTTGTCGTTATGGAAGGTAGTCTCTTGTGGATATTTGGGTTACTCCAATGGTTATACCCTTGTCATTATGGAAGATAGTCTATTGTTTAGATTTTTGTTACTCCAATGGATGGTAGACTTGTCATTATGGAAGGTAGTGTGTTGTCGTGATTTTTATTACTCTAAGGGATGGTAGCCTTGTCATTATGGAAAGTAGTATGTTGTCTATATCTTTGTTACTCCAATGGATGGTAGCTTTTTCAATATGGAAAGTAGTCTTTTGTCATGATTTTTGTTACTCTAAGGGATTGTAGCCTTGTTGTTATGGAAGGTAGTCTGTTTTCGATATCTTTGTTACTCCAATGGATGGTATCCTATTCATTTTGGAAGGTAGTCTATTATCGAGATTTTTGTTACTCCATTGGATGGTAGCCTTGTCATTATGGAAGGTAGTGTGTTGTCGATATTTTTGTTATTCCAATGGATGGTAGCCTTGTCATTATGGAAGGTAGTTTGTTGTCGAGATATTTGTTACTCTAATGGATGGTAGTCTTGTCATTATGGAAGGTAGTCTGTTGTCGAGATTTTTGTTACTACAATGGATTGTAGCCTTGTCGTTATGGAAGGTAGTATGTTGTCGACATCTTTGTTACTCCAATGGATGGTAGCCTAGTCATTATGGAAGGTAGTCTTTTGTCGAGATTTTAGTTACTCCAATGGATGGTAGCCTTGTCAATATGGAAGGTAGTCTATTGTCGAGATTTTTTATACTCCAAAGGTTTGTAGCCTTGTCATTATGGAAGGTAGTCTATTGTCGAGATTTTTGTTACTACAATGGATTGTAGCCTTGTCGTTATGGAAGGTAGTCTATTGTCGATATCTTTGTTACTCCAATGGATGGTAGCCTAGTCATTATGGAAGGTAGTTTGTTGTCGAGATTTTTGTTATTCTAATGTATGGTAGCCTTGTCATTATGGAAGGTAGTCTGTTGTCGAGATTTTTGTTACTCCAATGCATGGTAGCCTTGTCATCATGGAAGGTAGTCTATTGTCGAGATTTTTGTTACTACAACGGATGGTAGCCATGTCATTATGGAAGCTAGTCTGTGGTCGAGATTTTTGTTACTACAATGGATTGTAGCCTTGTCGTTATTGAAGGTAGCTTGTTGTTGATATCTTTGTTACTCCAATTGATGGTAGCCTAGTCATTATGGAAGGTAGTCCGTTGTCGAGATTTTTGTTAGTCTACGGGATGGTAGCCTTGTCATTATGGAAGGTAGTTTGTTGTCGATATTTTTGTTATTCTAAGGGATGGTAGCCTTGTCATTATGGAAGGTAGTCTGTTGTCGAGATTTTTGTTACTCCAATGGATGGTACCCTTGTCATTATGGAAGGTAGTCTGTTTTCGAGATTTTTGTTACTTCAATGGATGGTAGCCTTGTCATCATGGAAGGTAGTCTGTTGTCGAGATTTTTGTTACTACAATGTATTGTAGCCTTGTCATTATGGAAGGTAATCTATTGTCGATATCTTTGTTACTCCAATGGATGGTAACCTAGTCATTATGGAAGGTAGTTTGTTGTCGAGATTTTTGTTATTCCAATGGATTGTAGGCTTGTCATTATGGAAGGTAGTTTGTTGTCGATATTTTTGTTATTCCAATGGATGATAGCCTTGTCATTATGGAAGGTAGTCTATTGTCGAGATTTTTGTTACTATAATGGATTGTAGCCTTGTCGTTATGGAAGGTAGTCTCTTGTGGATATTTGGGTTACTCCAATGGTTATACCCTTGTCATTATGGAAGATAGTCTATTGTTTAGATTTTTGTTACTCCAATGGATGGTAGACTTGTCATTATGGAAGGTAGTGTGTTGTCGTGATTTTTATTACTCTAAGGGATGGTAGCCTTTTCATTATAGAAAGTAGTATGTTGTCTATATCTTTGTTACTCCAATGGATGGTAGCTTTTTCAATATAGAAAGTAGTCTTTTGTCATGATTTTTGTTACTCTAAGGGATTGTAGCCTTGTCGTTATGGAAGGTAGTCTGTTGTCGATATCTTTGTTACTTCAATGGATGGTATCCTATTCATTTTGGAAGGTAGTCTATTATCGAGATTTTTGTTACTCCATTGGATGGTAGCCTTGTCATTATGGAAGGTAGTGTGTTGTCGATATTTTTGTAATTCCAATGGATGGTAGCCTTGTCATTATGGAAGGTAGTTTGTTGTCGAGATATTTGTTACTCTAATGGATGGTAGTCTTGTCATTATGGAAGGTAGTCTGTTGTCAAGATTTTTGTTACTACAATGGATTGTAGCCTTGTCGTTATGGAAGGTAGTATGTTGTCGATATCTTTGTTACTCCAATGGATGGTAGCCTAGTCATTATGGAAGGTAGTCTTTTGTCGAGATTTTAGTTACTCCAATGGATGGTAGCCTTGTCAATATGGAAGGTAGTCTATTGTCGAGATTTTTTATACTCCAAAGGTTTGTAGCCTTGTCATTATGGAAGGTAGTCTATTGTCGAGATTTTTGTTACTACAATGGATTGTAGCCTTGTCGTTATGGAAGGTAGTCTATTGTCGATATCTTTGTTACTCCAATGGATGGTAGCCTAGTCATTATGGAAGGTAGTTTGTTGTCGAGATTTTTGTTATTCTAATGTATGGTAGCCTTGTCATTATGGAAGGTAGTCTGTTGTCGAGATTTTTGTTACTCCAATGCATGGTAGCCTTGTCATCATGGAAGGTAGTCTATTGTCGAGATTTTTGTTACTACAATGGATGGTAGCCATGTCATTATGGAAGCTAGTCTGTGGTCGAGATTTTTGTTACTACAATGGATTGTAGCCTTGTCGTTATTGAAGGTAGTTTGTTGTTGATATCTTTGTTACTCCAATTGATGGTAGCCTAGTCATTATGGAAGGTAGTCCGTTATCGAGATTTTTGTTAGTCTACGGGATGGTAGCCTTGTCATTATGGAAGGTAGTTTGTTGTCGATATCTTTGTTATTCTAAGGGATGGTAGCCTTGTCATTATGGAAGGTAGTCTGTTGTCGAGATTTTTGTTACTCCAATGGATGGTACCCTTGTCATTATGGAAGGTAGTCTATTGTCGAGATTTTTGTTACTACAATGGATAATAGCCTTGTCATTATGGAAGGTAGTCTGTTGTCGAGATTTTTGTTACTACAATGGATTGTAGCCTTGTCGTTATGGAAGATAGTCTATTGTTGAGATTTTTGTTACTCCAATGGAGTGTAGACTTGTCATTATGGAAGTTAGTGTGTTGTCGTGATTTTTATTACTCTAAGGGATGGTAGCCTTGTAATTATGGAAGGTAGTATGTTGTCTATATCTTCGTTACTCCAATGGATGGTAGCCTTTTCATTATGGAAGGTAGTCTTTTGTCGATATCTTTGTTACTCCAATGGATGGTATCCTAGTCATTTTGGAAGGTAGTCTATTGTCGAGATTTTTGTTATTCCACTTGATGGTAGCCTTGTTATTATGGAAGGTAGCATGTTGTCGATATTTTTGTTATTCCAATGGATTGTAGCCTAGTCATTATTGAAGGTAGTCTTTTGTCTTGATTTTTGTTACTCCAATGGATGGTAGCCTAGTCATTATGGAAGGTAGTCTTTTGTCTTGATTTTTGTTACTGCAATGGATGGTAGCCTTGTCAATATGGAAGGTAGTCTATTGTCGAGATTTTTTATACTCCAAAGGTTTGTAGCCTTGTCATTATGGAAGGTAGTCTATTGTCGAGATTTTTGTTACTACAATGGATTGTAGCCTTGTCGTTATGGAAGGTAGTCTATTGTCGATATCTTTGTTAGTCTACGGGATGGTAGCCTTGTCATTATGGAAGGTAGTTTGTTGTCGAGATTTTTGTTATTCTAATGTATGGTAGCCTTGTCATTATGGAAGGTAGTCTGTTGTCGAGATTTTTGTTACTCCAATGGATGGTACCCTTGTCATTATGGAAGGTAGTCTATTGTCGAGATTTTTGTTACTACAATGGATAATAGCCTTGTCATTATGGAAGGTAGTCTGTTGTCGAGATTTTTGTTACTACAATGGATTGTAGCCTTGTCGTTATGGAAGATAGTCTATTGTTGAGATTTTTGTTACTCCAATGGAGTGTAGACTTGTCATTATGGAAGGTAGTGTGTTGTCGTGATTTTTATTACTCTAAGGGATGGTAGCCTTGTAATTATGGAAGGTAGTATGTTGTCTATATCTTCGTTACTCCAATGGATGGTAGCCTTTTCATTATGGAAGGTAGTCTTTTGTCGATATCTTTGTTACTCCAATGGATGGTATCCTAGTCATTTTGGAAGGTAGTCTATTGTCGAGATTTTTGTTATTCCACTTGATGGTAGCCTTGTTATTATGGAAGGTAGCATGTTGTCGATATTTTTGTTATTCCAATGGATTGTAGCCTAGTCATTATTGAAGGTAGTCTTTTGTCTTGATTTTTGTTACTCCAATCGATGGTAGCCTAGTCATTATGGAAGGTAGTCTTTTGTCTTGATTTTTGTTACTGCAATGGATGGTAGCCTTGTCAATATGGAAGGTAGTCTATTGTCGAGATTTTTTATACTCCAAAGGTTTGTAGCCTTGTCATTATGGAAGGTAGTCTATTGTCGAGATTTTTGTTACTACAATGGATTGTAGCCTTGTCGTTATGGAAGGTAGTCTATTGTCGATATCTTTGTTACTCCAATGGATGGTAGCCTAGTCATTATGGAAGGTAGTTTGTTGTCGAGATTTTTGTTATTCTAATGTATGGTAGCCTTGTCATTATGGAAGGTAGTCTGTTGTCGAGATTTTTGTTACTCCAATGCATGGTAGCCTTGTCATCATGGAAGGTAGTCTATTGTCGAGATTTTTGTTACTACAATGGATGGTAGCCATGTCATTATGGAAGCTAGTCTGTGGTCGAGATTTTTGTTACTACAATGGATTGTAGCCTTGTCGTTATTGAAGGTAGTTTGTTGTTGATATCTTTGTTACTCCAATTGATGGTAGCCTAGTCATTATGGAAGGCTGTCCGTTGTCGAGATTTTTGTTAGTCTACGGGATGGTAGCCTTGTCATTATGGAAGGTAGTTTGTTGTCGATATCTTTGTTATTCTAAGGGATGGTAGCCTTGTCATTATGGAAGGTAGTCTGTTGTCGAGATTTTTGTTACTCCAATGGATGGTACCCTTGTCATTATGGAAGGTAGTCTATTGTCGAGATTTTTGTTACTACAATGGATAATAGCCTTGTCATTATGGAAGGTAGTCTGTTGTCGAGATTTTTGTTACTACAATGGATTGTAGCCTTGTCGTTATGGAAGATAGTCTATTGTTGAGATTTTTGTTACTCCAATGGAGTGTAGACTTGTCATTATGGAAGTTAGTGTGTTGTCGTGATTTTTATTACTCTAAGGGATGGTAGCCTTGTAATTATGGAAGGTAGTATGTTGTCTATATCTTCGTTACTCCAATGGATGGTAGCCTTTTCATTATGGAAGGTAGTCTTTTGTCGATATCTTTGTTACTCCAATGGATGGTATCCTAGTCATTTTGGAAGGTAGTCTATTGTCGAGATTTTTGTTATTCCACTTGATGGTAGCCTTGTTATTATGGAAGGTAGCATGTTGTCGATATTTTTGTTATTCCAATGGATTGTAGCCTAGTCATTATTGAAGGTAGTCTTTTGTCTTGATTTTTGTTACTCCAATGGATGGTAGCCTAGTCATTATGGAAGGTAGTCTTTTGTCTTGATTTTTGTTACTGCAATGGATGGTAGCCTTGTCAATATGGAAGGTAGTCTATTGTCGAGATTTTTTATACTCCAAAGGTTTGTAGCCTTGTCATTATGGAAGGTAGTCTATTGTCGAGATTTTTGTTACTACAATGGATTGTAGCCTTGTCGTTATGGAAGGTAGTCTATTGTCGATATCTTTGTTAGTCTACGGGATGGTAGCCTTGTCATTATGGAAGGTAGTTTGTTGTCGAGATTTTTGTTATTCTAATGTATGGTAGCCTTGTCATTATGGAAGGTAGTCTGTTGTCGAGATTTTTGTTACTCCAATGGATGGTACCCTTGTCATTATGGAAGGTAGTCTATTGTCGAGATTTTTGTTACTACAATGGATAATAGCCTTGTCATTATGGAAGGTAGTCTGTTGTCGAGATTTTTGTTACTACAATGGATTGTAGCCTTGTCGTTATGGAAGATAGTCTATTGTTGAGATTTTTGTTACTCCAATGGAGTGTAGACTTGTCATTATGGAAGGTAGTGTGTTGTCGTGATTTTTATTACTCTAAGGGATGGTAGCCTTGTAATTATGGAAGGTAGTATGTTGTCTATATCTTCGTTACTCCAATGGATGGTAGCCTTTTCATTATGGAAGGTAGTCTTTTGTCGATATCTTTGTTACTCCAATGGATGGTATCCTAGTCATTTTGGAAGGTAGTCTATTGTCGAGATTTTTGTTATTCCACTTGATGGTAGCCTTGTTATTATGGAAGGTAGCATGTTGTCGATATTTTTGTTATTCCAATGGATTGTAGCCTAGTCATTATTGAAGGTAGTCTTTTGTCTTGATTTTTGTTACTCCAATCGATGGTAGCCTAGTCATTATGGAAGGTAGTCTTTTGTCTTGATTTTTGTTACTGCAATGGATGGTAGCCTTGTCAATATGGAAGGTAGTCTATTGTCGAGATTTTTTATACTCCAAAGGTTTGTAGCCTTGTCATTATGGAAGGTAGTCTATTGTCGAGATTTTTGTTACTACAATGGATTGTAGCCTTGTCGTTATGGAAGGTAGTCTATTGTCGATATCTTTGTTACTCCAATGGATGGTAGCCTAGTCATTATGGAAGGTAGTTTGTTGTCGAGATTTTTGTTATTCTAATGTATGGTAGCCTTGTCATTATGGAAGGTAGTCTGTTGTCGAGATTTTTGTTACTCCAATGCATGGTAGCCTTGTCATCATGGAAGGTAGTCTATTGTCGAGATTTTTGTTACTACAATGGATGGTAGCCATGTCATTATGGAAGCTAGTCTGTGGTCGAGATTTTTGTTACTACAATGGATTGTAGCCTTGTCGTTATTGAAGGTAGTTTGTTGTTGATATCTTTGTTACTCCAATTGATGGTAGCCTAGTCATTATGGAAGGCTGTCCGTTGTCGAGATTTTTGTTAGTCTACGGGATGGTAGCCTTGTCATTATGGAAGGTAGTTTGTTGTCGATATCTTTGTTATTCTAAGGGATGGTAGCCTTGTCATTATGGAAGGTAGTCTGTTGTCGAGATTTTTGTTACTCCAATGGATGGTACCCTTGTCATTATGGAAGGTAGTCTATTGTCGAGATTTTTGTTACTACAATGGATAATAGCCTTGTCATTATGGAAGGTAGTCTGTTGTCGAGATTTTTGTTACTACAATGGATTGTAGCCTTGTTGTTAAGGAAGATAGTCTATTGTTGAGATTTTTGTTACTCCAATGGAGTGTAGACTTGTCATTATCGAAGGTAGTGTGTTGTCGTGATTTTTATTAATCTAAGGGATGGTAGCCTTGTCATTATGGAAGGTAGTATGTTGTCTATATCTTCGTTACTCCAATGGATGGTAGCCTTTTCATTATGGAAGGTAGTCTTTTGTCGATATCTTTGTTACTCCAATGGATGGTATCCTAGTCATTTTGGAAGGTAGTCTATTGTCGAGATTTTTGTTATTCCACTTGATGGTAGCCTTGTTATTATGGAAGGTAGCGTGTTGTCGATATTTTTGTTATTCCAATGGATTGTATCCTAGTCATTATTGAAGATAGTCTTTTGTCTTGATTTTTGTTACTCAAATGGATGGTAGCCTAGTCATTATGGAAGGTAGTCATTTGTCTTGATTTTTGTTACTGCAATGGATGGTAGCCTTGTCATTATGGAAGGAAGTTTGTTGTCGAGATTTTTGTTACTCCAATGGATGGTAGCCTTGTCATTATGGAAGGTAGTCTATTGTCGAGATTTTTGTTACTACAATGGATGGTAGTCTGTTGTTGATATTGTTGTTACTACAAAGGATTGTAGCCTTGTTGTTATGGAAGGTAGTCTGTTGTCGATATCTTTGTTACTCCAATGGATGGTAGCCTAGTAATTATGGAAGGTAGACTTTTGTTGAGATTTTAGTTACTCCAATGGATGGTAGCCTTGTCAATATGGAAGGTAGTCTATTGTCGAGATTTTTTATACTCCAAAGGATTGTAGCCTTGTCATTATGGAAGGTAGTCTATTGTCGAGATTTTTGTTACTACAATGGATTGTAGCCTTGTCGTTATGGAAGGTAGTCTATTGTCGATATCTTTGTTACTCCAATGGATGGTAGCCTAGTCATTATGGAAGGTAGTCTGTTGTCGAGATTTTTGTTACTCCAATGCATGGTAGCCTTGTCATCATGGAAGGTAGTCTATTGTCGAGATTTTTGTTACTACAATGGATGGTAGCCATGTCATTATGGAAGCTAGTCAGTTGTCGAGATTTTTGATACTACAATGGATTGTAGCCTTGTCGTTATTGAAGGTAGTTTGTTGTCGATATATTTGTTACTCCAATTGATGGTAGCCTAGTCATTATGGAAGGTAGTCTGTTGTCGATATTTTTGTTAGTCTATGGGATGGTAGCCTTGTCATTATGGAAGGTAGTTTGTTGTCGATATTTTTGTTATTCTAAGGGATGGTAGCCTTGTCATTATGGAAGGTAGTCTGTTGTCAAGATTTTTATTACTCCAATGGATGGTACCCTTGTCAGTATGGAAGGTAGTCTATTGTCGAGATTTTTGTTACTACAATGGATGGTAGCCTTGTCATTATGGAAGATAGTCTATTGTTGAGATTTTTGTTACTCCAATGAAGTGTAGACTTGTCATTATGGAAGGTAGTGTGTTGTCGTGATTTTTGTTACTCTAAGTTATGGTAGCCTTGTCATTATGGAAGGTAGTATGTTGTCGATATCTTTGTTACTCCAATGGATGGTAGCCTAGTCATTACGGAAGGTAGTGTGTTGTCGAGATTTTTTTTACTCCATTGGATGGTAGCCTTGTCATTATGGAAGGTAGTCTATTGTTGAGATTTTTGTTACTCCAATGGATGGTAGACTTGTCATTATGGAAGGTAGTTTGTTGTCGAGATTTTTCTTACTCTAAGGGATGGTAGCCTTATCATTATGGAACGTAGTATGTTGTCGAGATTTTTGTTATTCCAATGGATGACAGCCTTGTCATTATGAAGGTAGTCTATTGTCGATATTTTTGTTACTATAATAGATTGTAGCCTTGTCATTATGGAAGGTAGTGTGTTGTCGACATTTTTGTTACTCCAATGGATGGTATCCTAATCATTATGGAAGGTAGTCTGTTGTCGAGATTTTGTTACTCCATTGGATGGTAGCCTTGTAATTATGGAAGGTAGTGTGTTGTCGATATTTTTGTTATTCCAATGGATGGTAGCCTTGTCATTATGGAAGGTAGTCTATTGTTGAGATTTTTTTTACTCCAATGGATGGTAGACATGTCATTATGGAAGGTAGTGTGTTGTCGTGATTTTTATTACTCTAAGGGATGGTAGCCTTGTCATTATGGAAGGTAGTATGTTGTCTATATCTTTGTTACTCCAATGGATGGTAGCCTTTTCATTATGGAAGGTAGTCTTTTGTCGATATCTTTGTTACTCCAATGGATGGTATCCTAGTCATTTTGGAAGGTAGTCTGTTGTCGAGATTTTTGTTACTCCAATTGATGGTAGCCTTGTTATTATGGAAGGTAGTGTGTTGTCGATATTTTTGTTATTCCAATGGATGGTAGCCTAGTCATTATGGACGGTAGTCTTTTGTCTTGATTTTTGTTACTCCAATGGATGGTAGCCTAGTCATTATGGAAGGTAGTCTTTTGTCTTGATTTTTGTTACTGCAATGGATGGTAGCCTTGTCATTATGGAAGGAAGTTTGTTGTCGAGATTTTTGTTACTCCAATGGATGGTAGCCTTGTCATTATGGAAGGTAGTCTATTGTCGAGATTTTTGTTACTACAATGGATGGTAGTCTGTTGTCGATATTTTTGTTACTACAAAGGATTGTAGCCTTGTCGTTATGGAAGGTAGTCTGTTGTCGATATCTTTGTTACTCCAATGGATGGTAGCCTAGTCATTATGGAAGGTAGTCTGTTGTCGAGATTTTAGTTACTCCAATGGATGGTAGCCTTTTCATTATGGAAGGTAGTCTTTTTTCATGATTTTTGTTACTCTAAGGCACTGTAGCCTTGTCGTTATGGAAGGTAGTCTGTTGTCGATATTTTTGTTACTCCGATGGATGGTACCCTTGTCATTATGGAAGGTAGTCTATTGTCGAGATTTTTGTTACTACAATGGATGGTAGCCTTGTCATTATGGAAGGTAGTCTGTTGTCGATATTTTTGTTACAACAATGGATTGTAGCGTTGTCTTTACGGAAGGTATTCTATTGTCGATATCTTTGTTACTCCAATGGATGGTATCCTAGTCATTATGGAAGGTAGTAGGTTGTCGAGATTTTAGTTACTTCAATGGATGGTAGCCTTGTCATTATGGAATGTAGTCTGTTGTCGAGATTTTGTAGACTCCAATGGATTGTAGCCTTGTCATTATGGAAGGTAGTCTCTTGTGGATATTTGGGTTACTCCAATGGTTATACCCTTGTCATTATGGAAGATAGTCTATTGTTGAGATTTTTGTTACTCCAATGGATGGTAGACTTGTCATTATAGAAGGTAGTGTGATGTCGTGATTTTTGTTACTATAAGGGATGGTAGCCTTGTCATTATGAAAGGTAGTATGTTGCCGATATCTTTGTTACTCCAATGGATGGTAGCCTTTTCATTATGGAAGGTAGTTTGTTGTCGAGATTTTTTTTACTCTAATGGATGGTATCTTTGTCATCATGGAAGGTAGTCTATTGTCGAGATTTTTTTACTACAATGGATGGTAGCCGTGTCATTATGGAAGGTAGTCTGTTGTCGATATTTTTGTTACGACAATGGATTGTAGCCTTGTCGTTATGGAAGGTAGTTTTTTGTCGATATCTTTATTACTCCAATGTATGGTAGCCTAGTCACTATGGAAGGTAGTGTGTTGTCGATATTTTTGTTATTCTAATGAATGCTAGCCTTGTCATTATGGAAGGTAGTCTGTTGTCGAGATTTTTGATACTCCAATGGATGGTAGCCTTGTCATTATGGAAGGTAGTCTATTGTCGAGATTTTTGTTACTACAATGGATGGTAGCCTTGTCATTATGGAAGGTAGTCTGTTGTCGAGATTATTGTTACTACAATGGATTGTAGCCTTGTCGTTATGGAAGGTAGTCTATTGTCGATATCTTTGTTACTCCAATGGATGGTATCCTAGTCATTATGGAAGGTAGTCTGTTGTCGAGATTTTAGTTACTCCAATGGATGGTAGCCTTGACATTATGGAAGGTAGTCTGTTGTCGAGATTTAGTATACTCCAATGGATTGTAGCCTTGTCATTATGGAAGGTAGTCTCTTGTGGTTATTTGGGTTACTCCAATGGTTGTACCCTTGTCATTATGGAAGATAGTCTATTGTTGAGATTTTTGTTACTCCAATGGATGGTAGACTTGTCATTATGGAAGGTAGTGTGTTGTCGTGATTTTTGTTACTCTAAGGGATTGTAGCCTTGTCATTATGGAAGGTAGTATGTTGTCGATATCTTTGATACTCCAATGGATGGTAGCCTTTTCATTATGGAAGGTAGTTTGTGTACCGAGATTTTTCTTACTCTAAGGGATGGTAGCCTTGTCATTATCGAACGTAGTCTATTGTCGAGATTTTTGTTATTCCAATGGATGACAGCCTTGTCATTATGGAAGGTAGAATGTTGTCGATATCTTTGTTACTCCAATGGATTGTAGCCATGTAATTATGGAAGGTAGTGTGTTGTCATGATTTTTGTTACTCCAATGGATGGTAGCCTTGTCATTATGGAAGGTAGTCTATTGTTGAGATTTTTGTTACTCCAATGGATGGTAGACTTGTCATTATGGAAGGTAGTGTGTTGTCGTGATTTTTATTACTCTAAGGGATGGTGGACTTGTCGTTATGGAAGGTAGTATGTTGTCGATATCTTTGTTACTCCAATGGATGGTAGCCTTTTCATTATGGAAGGTAGTTTGTTGTCGAGATTTTTTTTACTCCAATGGATGGTATCTTTGTCATCATGGAAGGTAGTCTATTGTCAAGATTTTTGTTACTACAATGGATGGTAGCTGTGTCTTTATGGAAGGTAGTCTGTTGTCGAGATTTTTGTTACGACAATGGATTGTAGCCTTGTCGTTATGGAAGGTAGTCTGTTGTCGATATCTTTGTTACTCCAATGTATGGTAGCCTAGTCACTATGGAAGGTAGTCTGTTGTCGAGATTTTTGTTAGTATAAGGGATGGTAGCCTTGTCATTATGGAAGGTAGTGTGTTGTCGATATTTTTGTTATTCTAATGAATGCTAGCCTTGTCATTATGGAAGGTAGTCTGTTGTCGAGATTTTTGATACTCCAATGGATGGTAGCCTTGTCATTATGGAAGGTAGTCTATTGTCGAGATTTTAGTTACTACAATGGATGGTAGCCTTGACATTATGGAAGGTAGTCTGTTGTCAAGATTTAGTAGACTCCAATGGATTGTAGCCTTGTCATTAAGGAAGGTAGTGTGTTGTCGTGATTTTTGTTACTCTAAGGGATGGTGGCCTTGTCATTATGAAAGGTAGTATGTTGTCGATATCTTTGTTACTCCAATGGATGGTAGCCTTTTCATTATGGAAGGTAGTTTGTTGTCGAGATTTTTTTTACTCTAATGGATGGTATCTTTGTCATCATGGAAGGTAGTCTATTGTCGAGATTTTTGTTACTACAATGGATGGTAGCCGTGTCATTATGGAAGGTAGTCTATTGTCGAGATTTTTGTTACGACAATGGATTGTAGCCTTGTCGTTATGGAAGGTAGTCTGTTGTCGATCTCTTTGTTACTCCATTGTATGGTAGCCTAGTCAGTATGGAAGGTAGTCTGTTGTCGAGATTTTTGTTAGTATAAGGGATGGTAGCCTTTTCATTATGGAAGGTAGTGTGTTGTCGATATTTTTGTTATTCTAATGAATGCTAGCCTTGTCATTATGGAAGGTAGTCTGTTGTCGAGATTTTTGATACTCCAATGGATGGTAGCCTTGTCATTATGGAAGGTAGTCTATTGTCGAGATTTTTGTTACTACAATGGATGGTAGCCTTGTCATTATGGAAGGTAGTTTGTTGTCGAGATTTTTGTTACTACAATGGATTGTAGCCTTGTCGTTATGGAAGGTAGTTTATTGTCGATATCTTTGTTACTCCAATGGATGGTATCCTAGTCATTATGGAAGGTAGTATGTTGTCGAGATTTTAGTTACTCCAGTGGATGGTAGCCTTGACATTATGGAAGGTAGTCTGTTGTGGTTATTTGGGTTACTCCAATGGTTGTACCCTTGTCATTATGGAAGATAGTCTATTGTTGAGATTTTTGTTACTCCAATGGATGGTAGACTTGTCATTATGGAAGGTAGTGTGTTGTCGTGATTTTTGTTACTCTAAGGGAATTTAGACTTGTCATTATGCAAGGTAGTATGTTGTCGATATCTTTGATACTCCAATGGATGGTAGCCTTTTCATTATGGAAGGTAGTTTGTGTATGGAGGTTTTTCTTACTCTAAGGGATGGTAGCCTTGTCATTATCGAACGTAGTCTGTTGTCGAGATTTTTGTTATTCCAATGGATGACAGCCTTGTCCCTATGGAAGGTAGAATGTTGTCGATATCTTTGTTACTCCAATGGATTGTAGCCATGTAATTATGGAAGGTAGTGTGTTGTCGATATCTTTGTTGCTCCAATGGATGGTATCCTATTCATTTTGGAAGGTAGTCTATTGTCGAGATTTTTGTTACTCCATTGGATGGTAGCCTTGTCATTATGGAAGGTAGTGTGTTGTCGTGATTTTTGTTACTCTAAGGGATGGTGGCCTTGTCATTATGAAAGGTAGTATGTTGTCGATATCTTTGTTACTCCAATGGATGGTAGCCTTTTCATTATGGAAGGTAGTTTGTTGTCGAGATTTTTTTTACTCTAATGGATGGTATCTTTGTCATCATGGAATGTAGTCTATTGTCGAGATTTTTGTTACTATAATGGATGGTAGCCGTGTCATTATGGAAGGTAGTCTGTTGTGGAGATTTTTGGTACGACAATGGATTGTAGCCTTGTCGTTATGGAAGGTAGTCTGTTGTCGATCTCTTTGTTACTCCATTGTATGGTAGCCCAGTCACTATAGAAGGTAGTCAGTTGTCGAGATTTTTGTTAGTATAAGGGATGGTAGCCTTTTCATTATGGAAGGTAGTGTGTTGTCGATATTTTTGTTATTCTAATGAATGCTAGCCTTGTCATTATGGAAGGTAGTGTGTTGTCGTGATTTTTGTTACTATAAGGGATGGTAGCCTTGTCATTATGAAAGGTAGTATGTTGTCGATATCTTTGTTACTCCAATGGATGGTAGCCTTTTCATTATGGAAGGTAGTTTGTTGTCGAGATTTTTTTTACTCTAATGGATGGTATCTTTGTCATCATGGAAGGTAGTCTATTGTCGAGATTTTTTTTACTACAATGGATGGTAGCCGTGTCATTATGGAAGGTAGTCTGTTGTCGATATTTTTGTTACGACAATGGATTGTAGCCTTGTCGTTATGGAAGGTAGTTTGTTATCGATATCTTTGTTAGACCAATGTATGGTAGCCTAGTCACTATGGAAGGTAGTCTGTTTTCGAGATTTAGTATACTCCAATGGATTGTAGCCTTGTCATTATGGAAGGTAGTCTCTTGTGGTTATTTGGGTTACTCCAATGGTTGTACCCTTGTCATTATGGAAGATAGTCTATTATTGAGATTTTTGTTACTCCAATGGATGGTAGACTTGTCATTATGGAAGGTAGTGTGTTGTCGTGATTTTTGTTACTCTAAGGGATTGTAGCCTTGTCATTATGGAAGGTAGTATGTTGTCGATATCTTTGATACTCCAATGGATGGTAGCCTTTTCATTATGGAAGGTAGTTTGTGTACCGAGATTTTTCTTACTCTAAGGGATGGTAGCCTTGTCATTATCGAACGTAGTCTATTGTCGAGATTGTTGTTATTCCAATGGATGACAGCCTTGTCATTATGGAAGGTAGAATGTTGTCGATATCTTTGTTACTCCAATGGATTGTAGCCATGTAATTATGGAAGGTAGTGTGTTGTCAAGATTTTTGTTACTCCAATTGATGGTAGCCTTGTCATTATGGAAGGTAGTCTATTGTTGAGATTTTTGTTACTCCAATGGATGGTAGACTTGTCATTATGGAAGGTAGTGTGTTGTCATGATTTTTATTACTCTAAGGGATGGTGGACTTGTCGTTATGGAAGGTAGTATGTTGTCGATATCTTTGTTACTCCAATGGATGGTAGCCTTTTCATTATGGAAGTTAGTTTGTTGTCGAGATTTTTTTTACTCTAATGGATGGTATCTTTGTCATCATGGAAGGTAGTCTATTGTCAAGATTTTTGTTACTACAATGGATGGTAGCTGTGTCTTTATGGAAGGTAGTCTGTTGTCGAGATTTTTGTTACGACAATGGATTGTAGCCTTGTCGTTATGGAAGGTAGTCTGTTGTCGATATCTTTGTTACTCCAATGTATGGTAGCCTAGTCACTATGGAAGGTAGTCTGTTGTCGAGATTTTTGTTAGTATAAGGGATGGTAGCCTTGTCATTATGGAAGGTAGTGTGTTGTCGATATTTTTGTTATTCTAATGAATGCTAGCCTTGTCATTATGGAGGGTAGTCTGTTGTCGAGATTTTTGATACTCCAATGGATGGTAGCCTTGTCATTATGGAAGGTAGTCTATTGTCGAGATTTTAGTTACTACAATGGATGGTAGCCTTGACATTATGGAAGGTAGTCTGTTGTCGAGATTTAGTAGACTCCAATGGATTGTAGCCTTGTCATTATGGAAGGTAGTGTGTTGTCGTGATTTTTGTTACTCTAAGGGATGGTGGCCTTGTCATTATGAAAGGTAGTATGTTGTCGATATCTTTGTTACTCCAATGGATGGTAGCCTTTTCATTATGGAAGGTAGTTTGTTGTCGAGATTTTTTTTACTCTAATGGATGGTATCTTTGTCATCATGGAAGGTAGTCTATTGTCGAGATTTTTGTTACTACAATGGATGGTAGCCGTGTCATTATGGAACGTAGTCTGTTGTCGAGATTTTTATTACGACAATGGATTGTAGCCTTGTCGTTATGGAAGGTAGTCTGTTGTCGATCTCTTTGTTACTCCATTGTATGGTAGCCTAGTCACTATGGAAGGTAGTCTGTTGTCGAGATTTTTGTTAGTATAAGGGATGGTAGCCTTTTCATTATGGAAGGTAGTGTGTTGTCGATATTTTTTTTATTCTAATGAATGCTAGCCTTGTCATTATGGAAGGTAGTCTGTTGTCGAGATTTTTGATACTCCAATGGATGGTAGCCTTGTCATTATGGAAGGTAGTCTATTGTCGAGATTTTTGTTACTACAATGGAAGGTAGCCTTGTCATTATGGAAGGTAGTCTGTTGTCGAGATTTTTGTTACTACAATGGATTGTAGCCTTGTCGTTATGGAAGGTAGTTTATTGTCGATATCTTTGTTACTCCAATGGATGGTATCCTAGTCATTATGGAAGGTAGTTTGTTGTCGAGATTTTAGTTACTCCAGTGGATGGTAGCCTTGACATTATGGAAGGTAGTCTGTTGTGGTTATTTGGGTTACTCCAATGGTTGTACCCTTGTCATTATGGAAGATAGTCTATTGTTGAGATTTTTGTTACTCCAATGGATGGTAGACTTGTCATTATGGAAGGTAGTGTGTTGTCGTGATTCTTGTTACTCTAAGGGAATTTAGACTTGTCATTATGGAAGGTAGTATGTTGTCGATATCTTTGATACTCCAATTGATGGTAGCCTTTTCATTATGGAAGGTAGTTTATGTATGGAGATTTTTCTTACTCTAAGGGATGGTAGCCTTGTCATTATCGAACGTAGTCTGTTGTCGAGATTTTTGTTATTCCAATGGATGACAGCCTTGTCATAATGGAAGGTAGAATGTTGTCGATATCTTTGTTACTCCAATGGATTGTAGCCATGTAATTATGGAAGGTAGTGTGTTGTCGATATCTTTGTTGCTCCAATGGATGGTATCCTATTCATTTTGGAAGGTAGTCTATTGTCGAGATTTTTGTTACTCCATTGGATGGTAGCCTTGTCATTATGGAAGGTAGTGTGTTGTCGTGATTTTTGTTACTCTAAGGGATGGTGGCCTTGTCATTATGAAAGGTAGTATGTTGTCGATATCTTTGTTACTCCAATGGATGGTAGCCTTTTCATTGTGGAAGGTAGTTTGTTGTCGAGATTTTTTTTACTCTAATGGATGGTATCTTTGTCATCATGGAAGGTAGTCTATTGTCGAGATTTTTGTTACTACAATGGATGGTAGCCGTGTCATTATGGAAGGTAGTCTGTTGTCGAGATTTTTGGTACGACAATGGATTGTAGCCTTGTCGTTATGGAAGGTAGTCTGTTGTCGATCTCTTTGTTACTCCATTGTATGGTAGCCCAGTCACTAAGGAAGGTAGTCTATTGTCGAGATTTTTGTTAGTATAAGGGATGGTATCCTTTTCATTATGGAAGGTAGTGTGTTGTCGATATTTTTGTTATTCTAATGAATGCTAGCCTTGTCATTATGGAAGGTAGTCTTTTGTCGAGATTTTTGATACTCCAATGGATGGTAGCCTTGTCATTATGGAAGGTAGTCTATTGTCGAGATTTTTGTTACTACAATGGATGGTAGCCTTGTCATTATGGAAGGTAGTCTGTTGTCGAGATTTTTGTTACTACAATGGATTGTAGCCTTGTCGTTATGGAAGGTAGTCTATTGTCGATATCTTTGTTACTCCAATGGATGGTATCCTAGTCATTATGGAAGGTAGTCTGTTGTCGAGATTTTAGTTACTCCAGTGGATGGTAGCCTTGACATTATGGAAGGTAGTCTGTTGTCGAGATTTAGTAGACTCCAATGGATTGTAGCCTTGTCATTATGGAAGGTAGTCTCTTGTGGATATTTGGGTTACTCCAATGGTTGTACCCTTGTCATTATGGAAGATAGTCTATTGTTCAGATTTTTGTTACTCCAATGGATGGTAGACTTGTCATTAAGGAAGGTAGTGTGTTGTCGTGACTTTTGTTACTCTAAGGGATTTTAGCCTTGTCATTATGGAAGGTAGTATGTTGTCGATATCTTTCATACTCCAATGGATGGTAGCCTTTTCATTATGGAAGGTAGTTTGTGTACTGAGATTTTTCTTACTCTAAGGGATGGTAGCCTTGTCATTATCGAACGTAGTCTGTTGTCGAGATTTTTGTTATTCCAATGGATGACAGCCTTGTCATTATGGAAGGTAGAATGTTGTCGATATCTTTGTTACTCCAATGGATTCTAGCCATGTAATTATGGAAGGTAGTGTGTTGTCGAGATTTTTGTTGCTCCAATGGATGGTAGCCTTGTCATTATTGAAGGTAGTCTATTGTTGAGATTTTTGTTACTCCAATGGATGGTAGACTTGTCATTATGGAAGGTAGTGTGTTGTCGTGATTTTTATTACTCTAAGGGATGTTGGCCTTGTCATTATGGAAGGTAGTATGTTGTCTATATCTTTGTTAGTCCAATGGATGGTAGCTTTTTCATTATGGAAGGTAGTCTTTTGTCATGATTTTTGTTACTCTAAAGGATTGTAGCCTTGTCGTTATGGAAGGTAGTTTGTTGTCGACATCTTTGTTGCTCCAATGGATGGTATCCTATTCATTTTGGAAGGTAGTCTATTGTCGAGATTTTTGTTACTCCATTGGATGGTAGCCTTGTCATTATGGAAGGTAGTGTGTTGTCGTGATTTTTGTTACTCTAAGGGATGGTAGCCTTGTCATTATGAAAGGTAGTATGTTGTCGATATCTTTGTTACTCTAATGGATGGTAGCCTTTTCATTATGGAAGGTAGTTTGTTGTCGAGATTTTTTTTAGTCTAATGGATGGTATCTTTGTCATCATGGAAGGTAGTCTATTGTCGAGATTTTTGTTACTACAATGGATGGTAGCCGTGTCATTATGGAAGGTAGTCTGTTGTCGAGTTTTTTGTTACGACAATGGATTGTAGCCTTGTTGTTATGGAAGGTAGTCTGTTGTCGATCTCTTTGTTACTCCAATGTATGGTAGCCTAGTCACTATGGAAGGTAGTTTGTTGTCGAGATTTTTGTTAGTATAAGGGATGGTAGCCTTGACATTATGGAAGGTAGTGTGTTTTCGATATTTTTCTTATTCTAATGAATGCTAGCCTTGTCATTATGGAAGGTAGTCTGTTGTCGAGATTTTTGATACTCCAATGGATGGTAGCCTTGTCATTATGGAACGTAGTCTATTGTCGAGATTTTTGTTACTACAATGGATGGTAGCCTTGTTATTATGGAAGGTAGTCTGTTATCAAGATTTTTGTTACTACAATGGATTGTAGCATTGTCTTTATGGAAGGTAGTCTATTGTCGATATCTTTGTTACTCCAATGGATGGTATCCTAGTCATTATGGAAGGTAGTCTGTTGTCGAGATTTTAGTTACTCCAGTGGATGGTAGCCTTGACATTATGGAAGGTAGTCTGTTGTCGAGATTTTTGGATGGTAGCCTTGACATTATGGAAGGTAGTCTCTTGTGGATATTTGGGTTACTCCAATGGTTGTACCCTTGTCATTATGGAAGATAGTCTATTGTTGAGATTTTTGTTACTCCAATGGATGGTAGACTTGTCATTATGGAAGGTAGTGTGTTGTCGTGATTTTTGGTACTCTAAGGGATTGTAGCCTTGTCATTATGGAAGGTAGTATGTTGTCGATATCTTTGTTACTCCAATGGATGGTAGCCTTTTCATTATGGAAGGTAGTTTGTGTACCGAGATTTTTCTTACTCTAAGGGATGGTAGCCTTATCATTATCGAACGTAGTCTGTTGTCGAGATTTTTGTTATCCCAATGGATGACAGCCTTGTCATTATGGAAGGTAGAATGTTGTCGATATCTTTGTTACTCCAATGGATCGTAGCCATGTAATTATGGAAGATAGTGTGTTGTCGAGATTTTTGTTACTCCAATGGATGGTAGCCTTGTCATTATGGAAGGTAGTCTATTGTTGAGATTTTTGTTACTCCAATGGATGGTAGACTTGTCATTAAGGAAGGTAGTGTGTTGTCGTGATTTTTATTACTCTAAGGGATGGTTGCCTTGTCATTATGGAAGGTAGTATGTTGTCTATATCTTTGTTAGTCCAATGGATGGTAGCTTTTTCATTATGGAAGTTGGTCTTTTGTCATGATTTTTGTTACTCTAAGGGATTGTAGCCTTGTCGTTATGGAAAGTAGTTTGTTGTCGATATCTTTGTTGCTCCAATGGATGGTATCCTATTCATTTTGGAAGGTAGTCTATTGTCGAGATTTTTGTTACTCCATTGGATGGTAGCCTTGTCATTATGGAAGGTAGTGTGTTGTCGATATTTTTGTTATTCCAATGGATGGTAGCCTTGTCATTATGGAAGGTAGTTTGTTTTCGAGATTTTTGTTACTCCAATGGATGTTAGTCTTGTCATTATGGAAGGTAGTCTGTTGTCGAGATTTTTTTTACTACAATGGATTGTTGCCTTGTCGTTATGGAAGGTAGTATGTTGTCGATATCTTTGTTACTCCAATGGATGGTAGCCTAGTCATCATGGAAGGTAGTCTTTTGTCGAGATTTTAGTTACTCCAATGGATGGTAGCCTTGTCAATATGGAAGGTAGTCTATTGTCGAGAATTTTTATACTCCAAAGGTTTGTATCCTTGTCATTATGGAAGGTAATCTATTGTCGATATTTTTGTTACTACAATGGATTGTAGCCTTGTCGTTATGGAAGGTAGTCTATTGTCGATATCTTTGTTACTCCAATGGATGGTAGCCTAGTCATTATGGAACGTAGTCTGTTGTCGAGATTTTTGTTATTCCAATGGATGACAGCCTTGTCATTATGGAAGGTAGAATGTTGTCGATATCTTTGTTACTCCAATGGATTGTAGCCATGTAATTATGGAAGGTAGTGTGTTTTCGAGATTTTTTTTACTCCAATGGATGGTATCCTAGTCATTATGGAAGGTAGTCTGTTGTCGAGATTTTTGTTACTACAATGGATGGTAGCCTTGTCATTATGGAAGGTAGTGTGTTATCGATATTTTTGTTATTCCAATGGATGGTAGCCTGGTCATTATGGAAGGTAGTCTTTTGTCGAGATTGTTTATACTCCAAAGGTTTGTAGCCTTGTCATTATGGAAGGTAATCTATTGTCGAGATTTTTGTTACTACAATGGATTGTAGCCTTGGCGTTATGGAAGGTAGTCTATTGTCGATATCTTTGTTACTCCAATGGATGGTAGCCTAGTCATTATGGAAGGTAGTTTGTTGTCGAGATTTTTGTTATTCTAATGGATGGTAGCCTTGTCATTACGGAAGGTAGTCTGTTGTCATGATTTTTGTTACTCCAATGCATGGTAGCCTTGTCATTATGGAAGGTAGTCTATTGTCGAGATTTTTGTTACTACAATGGATGGTAGCCGTGTCATTATGGAAGGTAGTCTGTTGTCGAGATTTTTGTTACTACAATGGATTGTAGCCTTGTCGTTATGGAAGGTAGTGTGTTGTCGAGATTTAGTAGACTCCAATGGATTGTATCCTTGTCATTATGGAAGGTAGTCTATTGTCGATATCTTTGTTACTCCAATGGATGGTATCCTAGTCATTTTGGAAAGTAGTCTGTTGTCGAGATTTTAGTTACTCCAATGGATGGTAGCCTTGTCATTATGGAAGGTAGTCTGTTGTCGAGATTTAGTAGACTCCAATGGATTGTATCCTTGTCATTATGGAAGGTAGTCTCTTGTGGATTTTTGGGTTACTCCAATGGTTTTACCCTTGTCATTATGGAAGATAGTCTATTGTTGAGATTTTTGTTACTCCAATGGATGGTAGACTTGTCATTATGGAAGGTAGTGTGTTGTCATGATTTTTGTTACTCTAAGGGATGGTAGCCTTGTCATTACGGAAGGTAGTCTGTTGTCGAGATTTTTGTTACACCAATGCATGGTAGCCTTGTCATTATGGAAGGTAGTCTATTGTCGAGATTTTTGTTACTACAATGGATGGTAGCCGTGTCATTATGGAAGGCAGTCTGTTGTCGAGATTTTTGTTACTACAATGGATTGTAGACTTGTCGTTATGGAAGGTAGTCTATTGTCGATATCTTTGTTACTCCAATGGATGGTATCCTAGTCATTATGGAAGGTAGTCTGTTGTCGAGATTTTAGTTACTCCAATGGATGGTAGCCTTGTCATTATGGAAGGTAGTCTGTTGTCGAGATTTAGTAGACTCCAATGGATTGTATCCTTGTCATTATGGAAGGTAGTCTCTTGTGGATATTTGGGTTACTCCAATGGTTGTACCCTTGTCATTATGGAAGATTGTCTATTGTTGAGATTTTTTTTACTCCAATGGATGGTAGACTTGTCATTATGGAAGGTAGTGTGTTGTCGTGATTTTTGTTACTCTAAGGGATGGTAGCCTTGTCATTACGGAAGGTAGTCTGTTGTCGAGATTTTTGTTACTCCAATGCATGGTAGCCTTGTCATTATGGAAGGTAGTCTATTGTCGAGATTTTTGTTACTACAATGGATGGTAGCCGTGCCATTATGGAAGGTAGTCTGTTGTCGAGATTTTTGTTACTACAATGGATTGTAGACTTGTCGTTATGGAAGTTAGTCTATTGTCGATATCTTTGTTACTCCAATGGATGTTATCCTAGTCATTATGGAAGGTAGTCTGTTGTCGAGATTTTAGTTACTCCAATGGATGGTAGCCTTGTCATTATGGAAGGTAGTCTGTTGTCGAGATTTAGTAGACTCCAATGGATTGTATCCTTGTCATTATGGAAGGTAGTCTCTTGTGGATATTTGGGTTACTCCAATGGTTTTACCCTTGTCATTATGGAAGGTAGTGTGTTGTCGTGATTTTTGTTACTCTAAGGGATGGTAGCCTTGTCATTATGGAAGGTAGTATGTTGTCGATATCTTTGTTACTGCAATGGATGATAGCCTTTTCATTATGGAAGGTAGTTTGTTGTCGAGATTTTTCTTACTCTAAGGGATGGTAGCCTTGTCATTATGGAACGTAGTCTGTTGTCGAGATTTTTGTTATTCCAATGGATGACAGCCTTGTCATTATGGAAGGTAGAATGTTGTCGATATCTTTGTTACTCCAATGGATTGTAGCCATGTAATTATGGAAGGTAGTGTGTTTTCGAGATTTTTGTTACTCCAATGGATGGTATCCTAGTCATTATGGAAGGTGGTCAGTTGTCGAGATTTTTGTTACTCCATTGGATGGTAGCCTTGTCATTATGGAAGGTAGGGTGTTGTCGATATTTTTGTTATTCCAATGGATGGTAGCCTAGTCATTATTGAAGGTAGTATTTTGTCTTGATTTTTGTTACTCCAATGGATGGTAGTCTTGTCATTATGGAAGGTAGTCTATTGTTGAGATTTTTGTTACTCCAATGGATGGTAGACTTGTCATTCTGGAAGGTAGTGTGTTGTCGTGATTTTTATTACTCTAATGGATGGTTGCCTTGTCATTATGGAAGGTAGTATGTTGTCTATATCTTTGTTACTCTAATGGATGGTAGCTTTTTCATTATGGATGGTAGTCTTTTGTCATGATTTTTGTTACTCTAAGGGATTGTAGCCTTGTCGTTATGGAAGGTAGTCTGTTGTAGATATCTTTATTGCTCCAATGGATGGTATCCTATTCATTTTGGAAGGTAGTCTATTGTTGAGATTTTTGTTACTCCATTGGATGGTAGCCTTGCCATTATGGAAGGTAGTATGTTGTCGATATCTTTGTTACTCCAATGGATGGTAGCCTAGTCATTATGGAAGGTAGTCTTTTGTCGAGATTTTAGTTAGTCCAATGGATGGTAGCCTTGTCAATAAGGAAGGTAGTCTATTGTCGAGATTGTTTATACTCCAAAGGTTTGTAGCCTTGTCATTATGGAAGGTAATCTATTGTCGAGATTTTTGTTACTACAATGGATTGTAGCCTTGTCGTTATGGAAGGTAGTCTATTGTCGATATCTTTGTTACTCCAATGGATGGTAGCCTAGTCATTATGGAAGGTAGTTTGTTGTCGACATTTTTGTTATTCTAATGGATGGTAGCCTTGTCATTACGGAAGGTAGTCTGTTGTCGTGATTTTTGTTACTCCAATGCATGGTAGCCTTGTCATTATGGAAGGTAGTCTATTGTCGAGATTTTTGTTACTACAATGGATGGTAGCCGTGTCATTATGGAAGGTAGTCTGTTGTCGAGATTTTTGTTACTACAATGGATTGTAGCCTTGTCGTTATGGAAGGTAGTGTGTTGTCGAGATTTAGTAGACTCCAATGGATTGTATCCTTGTCATTATGGAAGGTAGTCTATTGTCGATATCTTTGTTACTCCAATGGATGGTATCCTAGTCATTTTGGAAGGTAGTCTGTTGTCGATATTTTAGTTACTCCAATGGATGGTAGCCTTGTCATTATGGAAGGTAGTCTGTTGTCGAGATTTAGTAGACTCCAATGGATTGTATCCTTGTCATTATGGAAGGTAGTCTCTTGTGGATTTTTGGGTTACTCCAATGGTTTTACCCTTGTCATTATGGAAGCTAGTCTATTGTTGAGATTTTTGTTACTCCAATGGATGGTAGACTTGTCATTATGGAAGGTAGTGTGTTGTCGTGATTTTTGTTACTCTAAGGGATGGTAGCCTTGTCATTACGGAAGGTAGTCTGTTGTCGAGATTTTTGTTACTCCAATGCATGGTAGCCTTGTCATTATGGAAGGTAGTCTATTGTCGAGATTTTTGTTACTACAATGGATGGTAGTCGTGTCATTATGGAAGGTAGTCTGTTGTCGAGATTTTTGTTACTACAATGGATTGTAGACTTGTCGTTCTGGAAGGTAGTCTATTGTCGATATCTTTGTTACTCCAATGGATGGTATCCTAGTCATTATGGAAGGTAGTCTGTTGTCGAGATTTTAGTTACTCCAATGGATGGTAGCCTTGTCATTATGGAAGGTAGTCTGTTGTCGAGATTTAGTAGACTCCAATGGATTGTATCCTTGTCATTATGGAAGGTAGTCTCTTGTGGATATTTGGGTTACTCCAATGGTTGTACCCTTGTCATTATGGAAGATAGTCTATTGTTGAGATTTTTTTTACTCCAATGGATGGTAGACTTGTCATTATGGAAGGTAGTGTGTTGTCGTGATTTTTGTTACTCTAAGGGATGGTAGCCTTGTCATTATGGAAGGTAGTATGTTGTCGATATCTTTGTTACTCCAATGGATGATAGACTTTTCATTATGGAAGGTAGTTTGTTGTCGATATTTTTCTTACTCTAAGGGATGGTAGCCTTGTCATTATGGAACGTAGTCTGTTGTCGAGATTTTTGTTATTCCAATGGATGACAGCCTTGTCATTATGGAAGGTAGAATGTTGTCGATATCTTTGTTACTCCAATGGATTGTAGCCATGTAATTATGGAAGGTAGTGTGTTTTCGAGATTTTTGTTACTCCAATTGATGGTATCCTAGTCATTATGGAAGGTAGTCAGTTGTCGATATTTTTGTTACTCCATTGGATGGTAGCCTTGTCATTATGGAAGGTAGTGTGTTGTCGATATTTTTGTTATTCCAATGGATGGTAGCCTAGTCATTATTGAAGGTAGTATTTTGTCTTGATTTTTGTTACTCCAATGGATGGTAGTCTTGTCATTATGGAAGGTAGTCTATTGTTGAGATTTTTGTTACTCCAATGGATGGTAGACTTGTCATTCTGGAAGGTAGTGTGTTGTCGTGATTTTTATTACTCTAATGGATGGTTGCCTTGTCATTATGGAAGGTAGTATGTTGTCTATATCTTTGTTACTCTAATGGATGGTAGCTTTTTCATTATGGATGGTAGTCTTTTGTCATGATTTTTGTTACTCTAAGGGATTGTAGCCTTGTCGTTATGGAAGGTAGTCTGTTGTAGATATCTTTATTGCTCCAATGGATGGTATCCTATTCATTTTGGAAGGTAGTCTATTGTTGAGATTTTTGTTACTCCATTGGATGGTAGCCTTGCCATTATGGAAGGTAGTATGTTGTCGATATCTTTGTTACTCCAATGGATGGTAGCCTAGTCATTATGGAAGGTAGTCTTTTGTCGAGATTTTAGTTAGTCCAATGGATGGTAGCCTTGTCAATAAGGAAGGTAGTCTATTGTCGAGATTGTTTATACTCCAAAGGTTTGTAGCCTTGTCATTATGGAAGGTAATCTATTGTCGAGATTTTTGTTACTACAATGGATTGTAGCCTTGTCGTTATGGAAGGTAGTCTATTGTCGATATCTTTGTTACTCCAATGGATGGTAGCCTAGTCATTATGGAAGGTAGTTTGTTGTCGACATTTTTGTTATTCTAATGGATGGTAGCCTTGTCATTACGGAAGGTAGTCTGTTGTCGTGATTTTTGTTACTCCAATGCATGGTAGCCTTGTCATTATGGAAGGTAGTCTATTGTCGAGATTTTTGTTACTACAATGGATGGTAGCCGTGTCATTATGGAAGGTAGTCTGTTGTCGAGATTTTTGTTACTACAATGGATTGTAGCCTTGTCGTTATGGAAGGTAGTGTGTTGTCGAGATTTAGTAGACTCCAATGGATTGTATCCTTGTCATTATGGAAGGTAGTCTATTGTCGATATCTTTGTTACTCCAATGGATGGTATCCTAGTCATTTTGGAAGGTAGTCTGTTGTCGATATTTTAGTTACTCCAATGGATGGTAGCCTTGTCATTATGGAAGGTAGTCTGTTGTCGAGATTTAGTAGACTCCAATGGATTGTATCCTTGTCATTATGGAAGGTAGTCTCTTGTGGATTTTTGGGTTACTCCAATGGTTTTACCCTTGTCATTATGGAAGCTAGTCTATTGTTGAGATTTTTGTTACTCCAATGGATGGTAGACTTGTCATTATGGAAGGTAGTGTGTTGTCGTGATTTTTGTTACTCTAAGGGATGGTAGCCTTGTCATTACGGAAGGTAGTCTGTTGTCGAGATTTTTGTTACTCCAATGCATGGTAGCCTTGTCATTATGGAAGGTAGTCTATTGTCGAGATTTTTGTTACTACAATGGATGGTAGTCGTGTCATTATGGAAGGTAGTCTGTTGTCGAGATTTTTGTTACTACAATGGATTGTAGACTTGTCGTTCTGGAAGGTAGTCTATTGTCGATATCTTTGTTACTCCAATGGATGGTATCCTAGTCATTATGGAAGGTAGTCTGTTGTCGAGATTTTAGTTACTCCAATGGATGGTAGCCTTGTCATTATGGAAGGTAGTCTGTTGTCGAGATTTAGTAGACTCCAATGGATTGTATCCTTGTCATTATGGAAGGTAGTCTCTTGTGGATATTTGGGTTACTCCAATGGTTGTACCCTTGTCATTATGGAAGATAGTCTATTGTTGAGATTTTTTTTACTCCAATGGATGGTAGACTTGTCATTATGGAAGGTAGTGTGTTGTCGTGATTTTTGTTACTCTAAGGGATGGTAGCCTTGTCATTATGGAAGGTAGTATGTTGTCGATATCTTTGTTACTCCAATGGATGATAGACTTTTCATTATGGAAGGTAGTTTGTTGTCGATATTTTTCTTACTCTAAGGGATGGTAGCCTTGTCATTATGGAACGTAGTCTGTTGTCGAGATTTTTGTTATTCCAATGGATGACAGCCTTGTCATTATGGAAGGTAGAATGTTGTCGATATCTTTGTTACTCCAATGGATTGTAGCCATGTAATTATGGAAGGTAGTGTGTTTTCGAGATTTTTGTTACTCCAATTGATGGTATCCTAGTCATTATGGAAGGTAGTCAGTTGTCGATATTTTTGTTACTCCATTGGATGGTAGCCTTGTCATTATGGAAGGTAGTGTGTTGTCGATATTTTTGTTATTCCAATGGATGGTAGCCTAGTCATTATTGAAGGTAGTATTTTGTCTTGATTTTTGTTACTCCAATGGATGGTAGTCTTGTCATTATGGAAGGTAGTCTATTGTTGAGATTTTTGTTACTCCAATGGATGGTAGACTTGTCATTATGGAAGGTAGTGTGTTGTCGTGATTTTTATTACTCTAATGGATGGTAGCCTTGTCATTATGGAAGGTAGTATGTTGTCTATATCTTTGTTACTCCAATGGATGGTAGCTTTTTCATTATGGATGGTAGTCTTTTGTCATGATTTTTGTTACTCTAAGGGATTGTAGCCTTGTCGTTATGGAAGGTAGTCTGTTGTAGATATCGTTATTGCTCAAATGGATGGTATCCTATTCATTTTGGAAGGTAGTCTATTGTTGAGATTTTTGTTACTCCATTGGATGGTAGCCTTGCCATTATGGAAGGTAGTTTGTTGTCGAGATTTTTGTTATTCTAATGGATGGTAGCCTTGTCATTACGGAAGGTAGTCTGTTGTCGTGATTTTTGTTACTCCAATGCATGGTAGCCTTGTCATTATGGAAGGTAGTATATTGTCAAGATTTTTTTTACTACAATGGATGGTAGCCGTGTCATTATGGAAGGTAGTCTGTTGTCGAGATTTTTGTTACTACAATGGATTGTAGCCTTGTCGTTATGGAAGGTAGTCTATTGTCGATATCTTTGTTACTCCAATGGATGGTATCCTAGTCATTATGGAAGGTACTCTGTTGTCGAGATTTTAGTTACTCCAATGGATGGTAGCCTTGTCATTATGGAAGGTAGTCTGTTGTGGAGATTTAGTAGACTCCAATGGATTGTATCCTTGTCATTATGGAAGGTAGTCTCTTGTGCATATTTGGGTTACTCCAATGGTTGTACCCTTGTCATTATGAAAGAAAGTCTATTGTTGAGATTTTTGTTCCTCCAATGGATGGTAGACTTGTCATTATGGAAGGTAGTGTGTTGTCGTGATTTTTGTTACTCTAAGGGATGGTAGCCTTGTCATTATGGAAGGTAGTATGTTGTCGATATCTTTGTTACTCCAATGGATGATAGCCTTTTCATTATGGAAGGTAGTTTGTTGTCGAGATTTTTCTTACTCTAAGGGATGGTAGCCTTTTCATTATGGAACGTAGTCTGTTGTCGTGATTTTTGTTATTCCAATGGATGACAGCCTTGTCATTATGGATGGTAGAATGTTGTCGATATCTTTGTTACTCCGATGGATTGTAGCCATGTAATTATGGAAGGTAGTGTGTTGTCGCGATTTTTGTTACTCCAATGGATGGTATCCTAGTCATTATGGAAGGTAGTCAGTTGTCGAGATTTTTGTTACTCCATTGGATGGTAGCCTTGTCATAATGGAAGGTAGTATGTTGTCGATATTTTTGTTATTCCAATGGATGGTAGCCTAGTCATTATTGAATGTAGTAATTTGTCTTGATTTTTGTTACTCCAATGGATGGTAGTCTTGTCATTATGGAAGGTAGTCTATTGTTGAGATTTTTGTTACTCCAATGGATGGTAGACTTGTCATTATGGAAGGTAGTGTGTTGTCGTGATTTTTATTACTCTAATGGTTGGTAGCCTTGTCATTATGGAAGGTAGTATCTTGTCTATATCTTTGTTACTCCAATGGATGGTAGCTTTTTCATTATGGATGGTAGTCTTTTGTCATGATTTTTGTTACTCTAAGGGATTGTAGCCTTGTCGTTATGGAAGGTAGTCTGTTGTCGATATCTTTGTTGCTCCAATGGATGGTATCCTATTCATTTTGGAAGGTAGTCTATTTTCGAGATTTTTGTTACTCCATTGGATGGTAGCCTTGCCATTATGGAAGGTAGTTTGTTGTCGAGATTTTTGTTATTCTAATGGATGGTAGCCTTGTCATTACGGAAGGTAGTCTGTTGTCGTGATTTTTGTTACTCCAATGCATGGTAGCCTTGTCATTATGGAAGGTAGTCTATTGTTGAGATTTTTGTTACTACAATGGATGGTAGCCGTGTCATTATGGAAGGTAGTCTGTTGTCGAGATTTTTGTTACTACAATGGATTGTAGCCTTTTCGTTATGGAAGGTAGTCTATTTTCGATATCTTTGTTACTCCAATGGATGGTATCCTAGTCATTATGGAAGGTAGTCTGTTGTCGAGATTTTAGTTACTCCAATGGATGGTAGCCTTGTCATAATGGAAGGTAGTCTGTTGTCGAGATTTAGTAGACTCCAATGGATTGTATCCTTGTCATTATGGAAGGTAGTCTCTTGTGGATATTTGGGTTACTCCAATGGTTGTACCCTTGTAATTTTGGAAGATAGTCTATTGTTGAGATTTTTGTTACTTCAATGGATGGTAGACTTGTCATTTTGGAAGGTAGTGTGTTGTCGTGATTTTTGTTACTCTAAGGGATGGTAGCCTTGTCATTACGGAAGGTAGTCTATTGTCGAGATTTTTGTTACTCCAATGCATGGTAGCCTTGTCATTATGGAAGGTAGTCTATTTTCGAGATTTTTGTTACTACAATGGATGGTAGCCGTGTCATTATGGAAGGTAGTCTGTTGTCGAGATTTTTGTTACTACAATGGATTGTAGCCTTGTCGTTATGGAAGGTAGTCTATTTTCGATATCTTTGTTACTCCAATGGATGGTATCCTAGTCATTATGGAAGGTAGTCTGTTGTCGAGATTTTAGTTACTCCAATGGATGGTAGCCTTGTCATTATGGAAGGTAGTCTGTTGTCGATATTTAGTAGACTCCAATGGATTGTATCCTTGTCATTATGGAAGGTAGTCTCTTGTCGATATTTGGGTTACTCCAATGGTTGTACCCTTGTAATTTTGGAAGATAGTCTATTGTTGAGATTTTTGTTACTCCAATGGATGGTAGACTTGTCATTATGGAAGGTAGTGTGTTGTCGTGATTTTTGTTACTCTAAGGGATGGTAGCCTTGTCATTACGGAAGGTAGTCTATTGTCGAGATTTTTGTTACTCCAATGCATGGTAGCCTTGTCATTATGGAAGGTAGTCTATAGTCGAGATTTTTGTTACTACAATGGATGGTAGCCGTGTCATTATGGAAGGTAGTCTGTTGTCGAGATTTTTGTTACTACAATGGATTGTAGCCTTGTCGTTATGGAAGGTAGTCTATTTTCGATATCTTTGTTACTCCAATGGATGGTATCCTAGTCATTATGGAAGGTAGTCTGTTGTCGAGATTTTAGTTACTCCAATGGATGGTAGCCTTGTCATTATGGAAGGTAGTCTGTTGTCGAGATTTAGTAGACTCCAATGGATTGTATCCTTGTCATTATGGAAGGTAGTCTCTTGTGGATATTTGGGTTACTCCAATGGTTGTACCCTTGTCATTATGGAAGATAGTCTATTGTTGAGATTTTTGTTACTCCAATGGATGGTAGACTTGTCATTATGGAAGGTAGTGTGTTGTCGTGATTTTTGTTACTCTAAGGGATGGTAGCCTTGTCATTATGGAAGGTAGTATGTTGTCGATATCTTTGTTACTCCAATGGATGATAGCCTTTTCATTATGGAAGGTAGTTTGTTGTCGAAATGTTTCTTACTCTAAGGGATGGTAGCCTTTTCATTATGGAACGTAGTCTGTTGTCGTGATTTTTGTTATTCCAATGGATGACAACCTTGTCATTATGGATGGTAGAATGTTGTCGATATCTTTTTTACTCCAATGGATTGTAGCCATGTAATTATGGAAGGTAGTGTGTTGTCGAGATTTTTGTTACTCCAATGGATGGTATCCTAGTCATTATGGAAGGTAGTCAGTTGTCGAGATTTTTGTTACTCCATTGGATGGTAGCCTTGTCATTATGGAAGGAAGTCTCTTGTGCATATTTGGGTTACTCCAATGGTTGTACCCTTGTCATTATGGAAGATAGTCTATTGTTGAGATTTTTGTTCCTCCAATGGATGGTAGACTTGTCATATGGAAGGTAGTGTGTTGTCGTGGTTTTTGTTAATCTAAGGGATGGTAGCCTTGTCATTATGGAAGGTAGTATGTTGTCGATATCTTTGTTACTCCAATGGATGATAGCCTTTTCATTATGGAAGGTAGTTTGTTGTCGAGATTTTTCTTACTCTAAGGGATGGTAGCCTTTTCATTATGGAACGTAGTCTGTTGTCGTTATTTTTGTTATTCCAATGGATGACAGCCTTGTCATTATGGATGGTAGAATGTTGTCGATATCTTTGTTACTCCAATGGATTGTAGCCATGTAATTATGGAAGGTAGTGTGTTGTCGAGATTTTTGTTACTCCAATGGATGGTATCCTAGTCATTATGGAAGGTAGTCAGTTGTCGAGATTTTTGTTACTCCATTGGATGGTAGCCTTGTCATAATGGAAGGTAGTATGTTGTCGATATTTTTGTTATTCCAATGGATGGTAGCCTAGTCATTATTGAAGGTAGTATTTTGTCTTGATTTTTGATACTCCAATGGATGGTAGTCTTGTCATTATGGAAGGTAGTCTATTGTCGAGATTTTAGTTACTCCAATGGATGGTAGCCTTGTCATTATGGAAGGTAGTCTGTTGTCGAGATTTAGTAGACTCCAATGGATTGTATCCTTGTCATTATGGAAGGTAGTCTCTTGTGGATATTTGGGTTACTCCAATGGTTGTACCCTTGTCATTATGGAAGATAGTCTATTGTTGAGATTTTTGTTACTCCAATGGATGGTAGACTTGTCATTATGGAAGGTAGTGTGTTGTCGTGATTTTTGTTACTCTAAGGGATGGTAGCCTTGTCATTATGGAAGGTAGTATGTTGTCGATATCTTTGTTACTCCAATGGATGATAGCCTTTTCATTATGGAAGGTAGTTTGTTGTCGAAATGTTTCTTACTCTAAGGGATGGTAGCCTTTTCATTATGGAACGTAGTCTGTTGTCGTGATTTTTGTTATTCCAATGGATGACAACCTTGTCATTATGGATGGTAGAATGTTGTCGATATCTTTTTTACTCCAATGGATTGTAGCCATGTAATTATGGAAGGTAGTGTGTTGTCGAGATTTTTGTTACTCCAATGGATGGTATCCTAGTCATTATGGAAGGTAGTCAGTTGTCGAGATTTTTGTTACTCCATTGGATGGTAGCCTTGTCATTATGGAAGGAAGTCTCTTGTGCATATTTGGGTTACTCCAATGGTTGTACCCTTGTCATTATGGAAGATAGTCTATTGTTGAGATTTTTGTTCCTCCAATGGATGGTAGACTTGTCATATGGAAGGTAGTGTGTTGTCGTGGTTTTTGTTAATCTAAGGGATGGTAGCCTTGTCATTATGGAAGGTAGTATGTTGTCGATATCTTTGTTACTCCAATGGATGATAGCCTTTTCATTATGGAAGGTAGTTTGTTGTCGAGATTTTTCTTACTCTAAGGGATGGTAGCCTTTTCATTATGGAACGTAGTCTGTTGTCGTTATTTTTGTTATTCCAATGGATGACAGCCTTGTCATTATGGATGGTAGAATGTTGTCGATATCTTTGTTACTCCAATGGATTGTAGCCATGTAATTATGGAAGGTAGTGTGTTGTCGAGATTTTTGTTACTCCAATGGATGGTATCCTAGTCATTATGGAAGGTAGTCAGTTGTCGAGATTTTTGTTACTCCATTGGATGGTAGCCTTGTCATTATGGAAGGAAGTCTCTTGTGCATATTTGGGTTACTCCAATGGTTGTACCCTTGTCATTATGGAAGATAGTCTATTGTTGAGATTTTTGTTCCTCCAATGGATGGTAGACTTGTCATATGGAAGGTAGTGTGTTGTCGTGGTTTTTGTTAATCTAAGGGATGGTAGCCTTGTCATTATGGAAGGTAGTATGTTGTCGATATCTTTGTTACTCCAATGGATGATAGCCTTTTCATTATGGAAGGTAGTTTGTTGTCGAGATTTTTCTTACTCTAAGGGATGGTAGCCTTTTCATTATGGAACGTAGTCTGTTGTCGTTATTTTTGTTATTCCAATGGATGACAGCCTTGTCATTATGGATGGTAGAATGTTGTCGATATCTTTGTTACTCCAATGGATTGTAGCCATGTAATTATGGAAGGTAGTGTGTTGTCGAGATTTTTGTTACTCCAATGGATGGTATCCTAGTCATTATGGAAGGTAGTCAGTTGTCGAGATTTTTGTTACTCCATTGGATGGTAGCCTTGTCATAATGGAAGGTAGTATGTTGTCGATATTTTTGTTATTCCAATGGATGGTAGCCTAGTCATTATTGAAGGTAGTATTTTGTCTTGATTTTTGATACTCCAATGGATGGTAGTCTTGTCATTATGGAAGGTAGTCTATTGTTGAGATTTTTGTTACTCCAATGGATGGTAGACTTGTCATTATGGAAGGTAGTATGTTGTCGTGATTTTTATTACTCTAATGGTTGGTAGCCTTGTCATTATGGAAGGTAGTATCTTGTCTATATCTTTGTTACTCCAATGGATGGTAGCTTTTTCATTATGGATGGTAGTCTTTTGTCATGATTTTTGTTACTCTAAGGGATTGTAGCCTTGTCGTTATGGAAGGTAGTCTGTTGTCGATATCTTTGTTGCTCCAATGGATGGTATCCTATTCATTTTGGAAGGTAGTCTATTTTCGAGATTTTTATTACTCCATTGGATGGTAGCCTTGCCATTATGGAAGGTAGTTTGTTGTCGAGATTTTTGTTATTCTAATGGATGGTAGCCTTGTCATTACGGAAGGTAGTCTGTTGTCGTGATTTTTGTTACTCCAATGCATGGTAGCCTTGTCATTATGGAAGGTAGTCTATTGTCGAGATTTTTGTTACTACAATGGATGGTAGCCGTGTCATTATGGAAGGTAGTCTGTTGTCGAGATTTTTGTTACTACAATGGATTGTAGCCTTGTCGTTATGGAAGGTAGTTTATTTTCGATATCTTTGTTACTCCAATGGATGGTATCCTAGTCATTATGGAAGGTAGTCTGTTGTCGAGATTTTAGTTACTCCAATGGATGGTAGCCTTGTCATTATGGAAGTTAGTCTGTTGTCGAGATTTAGTAGACTCCAATGGATTGTACCCTTGTCATTATGGAAGGTAGTCTCTTTTGGATATTTGGGTTACTCCAATGGTTGTACCCTTGTCATTATGGAAGATAGTCTATTGTTGAGATTTTTGTTACTCCAATGGATGGTAGACTTGTCATTATGGAAGCTAGTGTGTTGTCGTGATTTTTGTTACTCTAAGGGAAGGTAGCCTTGTCATTATGGAAGGTAGTATGTTGTCGATATCTTTGTTACTCCAATGGATGATAGCCTTTTCATTATGGAAGGTAGTTTGTTGTCGAAATTTTTCTTACTCTAAGGGATGGTAGCCTTTTCATTATGGAACGTAGTCTGTTGTCGTGATTTTTGTTATTCCAATGGATGACAACTTTGTCATTATGGATGGTAGAATGTTGTCGATATCTTTGTTACTCCAATGGATTGTAGCCATGTAATTATGGAAGGTAGTGTGTTGTCGAGATTTTTGTTACTCCAATGGATGGTATCCTAGTCATTATGGAAGGTAGTCAGTTGTCGAGATTTTTGTTACTCCATTGGATGGTAGCCTTGTCATTATGGAAGGTAGTCTCTTGTGCATATTTGGGTTACTCCAATGGTTGTACCCTTGTCATTATGGAAGATAGTCTATTGTTGAGATTTTTGTTCCTCCAATGGATGGTAGACTTGTCATTATGGAAGGTAGTGTGTTGTCGTGATTTTTGTTACTCTAAGGGATGGTAGCCTTGTCATTATGGAAGGTAGTATGTTGTCGATATCTTTGTTACTCCAATGGATGATAGCATTTTCATTATGGAAGGTAGTTTGTTGTCGAGATTTTTCTTACTCTAAGGGATGGTAGCCTTTTCATTATGGAACGTAGTCTGTTGTCGTGATTTTTGTTATTCCAATGGATGACAGCCTTGTCATTATGGATGGTAGAATGTTGTCGATATCTTTGTTACTCCAATGGATTGTAGCCATGTAATTATGGAAGGTAGTGTGTTGTCGAGATTTTTGTTACTCCAATGGATGGTATCCTAGTCATTATGGAAGGTAGTCAGTTGTCGAGATTTTTGTTACTCCATTGGATGGTAGCCTTGTCATTATGGAAGGTAGTCTCTTGTGCATATTTGGGTTACTCCAATGGTTGTACCCTTGTCATTATGGAAGATAGTCTATTGTTGAGATTTTTGTTCCTCCAATGGATGGTAGACTTGTCATTATGGAAGGTAGTGTGTTGTCGTGATTTTTGTTACTCTAAGGGATGGTAGCCTTGTCATTATGGAAGGTAGTATGTTGTCGATATCTTTGTTACTCCAATGGATGATAGCATTTTCATTATGGAAGGTAGTTTGTTGTCGAGATTTTTCTTACTCTAAGGGATGGTAGCCTTTTCATTATGGAACGTAGTCTGTTGTCGTGATTTTTGTTATTCCAATGGATGACAGCCTTGTCATTATGGATGGTAGAATGTTGTCGATATCTTTGTTACTCCAATGGATTGTAGCCATGTAATTATGGAAGGTAGTGTGTTGTCGAGATTTTTGTTACTCCAATGGATGGTATCCTAGTCATTATGGAAGGTAGTCAGTTGTCGAGATTTTTGTTACTCCATTGGATGGTAGCCTTGTCATAATGGAAGGTAGTATGTTGTCGATATTTTTGTTATTCCAATGGATGGTAGCCTAGTCATTATTGAAGGTAGTATTTTGTCTTGATTTTTGTTACTCCAATGGATGGTAGTCTTGTCATTATGGAAGGTAGTCTATTGTTGAGATTTTTGTTACTCCAATGGATGGTAGACTTGTCATTATGGAAGGTAGTGTGTTGTCGTGATTTTTATTACTCTAATGGTTGGTAGCCTTGTCATTATGGAAGGTAGTATCTTGTCTATATCTTTGTTACTCCAATGGATGGTAGCTTTTTCATTATGGATGGTAGTCTTTTGTCATGATTTTTGTTACTCTAAGGGATTGTAGCCTTGTCGTTATGGAAGGTAGTCTGTTGTCGATATCTTTGTTGCTCCAATGGATGGTAGCCTTGCCATTCTGGAAGGTAGTTTGTTGTCGAGATTTTTGTTATTCTAATGCATGGTAGCCTTGTCATTACGGAAGGTAGTCTGTTGTCGTGATTTTTGTTACTCCAATGCATGGTAGCCTTGTCATTATGGAAGGTAGTCTATTGTCGAGATTTTTGTTACTACAATGGATGGTAGCCGTGTCATTATGGAAGGTAGTCTGTTGTCGAGATTTTTGTTACTACAATGGATTGTAGCCTTGTCGTTATGGAAGGTAGTCTATTTTCGATATCTTTGTTACTCCAATGGATGGTATCCTAGTCATTATGGAAGGTAGTCTGTTGTCGAGATTTTAGTTACTCCAATGGATGGTAGCCTTGTCATTATGGAAGGTAGTCTGTTGTCGAGATTTAGTAGACTCCAATGGATTGTATCCTTGTCATTATGGAAGGTAGTCTCTTGTGGATATTTGGGTTACTCCAATGGTTGTACCCTTGTAATTTTGGAAGATAGTCTATTGTTGAGATTTTTGTTACTCCAATGGATGGTAGACTTGTCATTATGGAAGGTAGTGTGTTGTCGTGATTTTTGTTACTCTAAGGGATGGTAGCCTTGTCATTACGGAAGGTAGTCTATTGTCGAGATTTTTGTTACTCCAATGCATGGTAGCCTTGTCATTATGGAAGGTAGTCTATTGTCGAGATTTTTGTTACTACAATGGATGGTAGCCGTGTCATTATGGAAGGTAGTCTGTTGTCGAGATTTTTGTTACTACAATGGATTGTAGCCTTGTCGTTATGGAAGGTAGTCTATTTTCGATGTCTTTGTTACTCCAATGGATGGTATCCTAGTCATTATGGAAGGTAGTCTGTTGTCGAGATTTTAGTTACTCCAATGGATGGTAGCCTTGTCATTATGGAAGGTAGTCTGTTGTCGAGATTTAGTAGACTCCAATGGATTGTATCCTTGTCATTATGGAAGGTAGTCTCTTGTGGATATTTGGGTTACTCCAATGGTTGTACCCTTGTAATTTTGGAAGATAGTCTATTGTTGAGATTTTTGTTACTCCAATGGATGGTAGACTTGTCATTATGGAAGGTAGTGTGTTGTCGTGATTTTTGTTACTCTAAGGGATGGTAGCCTTGTCATTACGGAAGGTAGTCTATTGTCGAGATTTTTGTTACTCCAATGCATGGTAGCCTTGTCATTATGGAAGGTAGTCTATTGTCGAGATTTTTGTTACTATAATGGATGGTAGTCGTGTCATTATGGAAGGTAGTCTGTTGTCGAGATTTTTGTTACTACAATGGATTGTAGCCTTGTCGTTATGGAAGGTAGTCTATTTTCGATATCTTTGTTACTCCAATGGATGGTATCCTAGTCATTATGGAAGGTAGTCTGTTGTCGAGATTTTAGTTACTCCAATGGATGGTAGCCTTGTCATTATGGAAGGTAGTCTGTTGTCGAGATTTAGTAGACTCCAATGGATTGTATCCTTGTCATTATGGAAGGTAGTCTCTTGTGGATATTTGGGTTACTCCAATGGTTGTACCCTTGTAATTTTGGAAGATAGTCTATTGTTGAGATTTTTGTTACTCCATTGGATGGTAGACTTGTCATTATGGAAGGTAGTGTGTTGTCGTGATTTTTGTTACTCTAAGGGATGATAGCCTTGTCATTACAGAAGGTAGTCTATTGTCGATATTTTTGTTACTCCAATGCATGGTAGCCTTGTCATTATGGAAGGTAGTCTATTGTCGAGATTTTTGTTACTACAATGGATGGTAGCCGTGTCATTATTGAAGGTAGTCTGTAGTCGAGATTTTTGTTACTACAATGGATTGTAGCCTTGCCGTTATGGAAGGTAGTCTATTTTCGATATCCTTGTTACTCCAATGGATGGTATCCTAGTCATTATGGAAGGTAGTCTGTTGTCGAGATTTTAGTTACTCCAATGGATGGTAGCCTTGTCATTATGGAAGGTAGTCTGTTGTCGAGATTTAGTAGACTCCAATGGATTGTATCCTTGTCATTATGGAAGGTAGTCTCTTGTGGATATTTGGGTTACTCCAATGGTTGTACCCTTGTCATTATGGAAGATAGTCTATTGTTGAGATTTTTGTTACTCCAATGGATGGTAGACTTGTCATTATGGAAGGTAGTATGTTGTCGATATCTTTGTTACTCCAATGGATGATAGCCTTTTCATTATGGAAGGTAGTTTGTTGTCGAAATTTTTCTTACTCTAAGGGATGGTAGCCTTTTCATTATGGAACGTAGTCTGTTGTTGTGATTTTTGTTATTCCAATGGATGACAACCTTGTCATTATGGATGGTAGAATGTTGTCGATATCTTTGTTACTCCAATGGATTGTAGCCATGTAATTATAGAAAGGTAGTGTGTTGTCGAGATTTTTGTTACTCCAATGGATGGTATCCTAGTCATTATGGAAGGTAGTCAGTTGTCGAGATTTTTGTTACTCCATTGGATGGTAGCCTTGTCATTATGGAAGGTAGTGTGTTGTCGATATTTTTGTTATTCCAATGGATGGTAGCCTAGTCATTATTGAAGGTAGTATTTTGTCTTGATTTTTGTTACTCCAATGGATGGTAGTCTTTTTATTATGGAAGGTAGTCTATTGTTGAGATTTTTGTTACTCCAATGGATGGTAGACTTGTCATTATGGAAGGTAGTGTGTTGTCGTGATTTTTATTACTCTAATGGTTGGTAGCCTTGTCATTATGGAAGGTAGTATCTTATCTATATCTTTGTTACTCCAATGGATGGTAGCTTTTTCATTATGGATGGTAGTCTTTTGTCATGATTTTTGTTACTCTAAGGGATTGTAGCCTTTTCGTTATGGAAGGTAGTCTGTTGTCGATATCTTTGTTGCTCCAATGGATGGTATCCTATTCATTTTGGAAGGTAGTCTATTGTCGAGATTTTTGTTACTCCATTGGATGGTAGCCTTGCCATTATGGAAGGTAGTCTGTTGTCGATATCTTTGTTGCTCCAATGGATGGTATCCTATTCATTTTGGAAGGTAGTCTGTTGTCGTGATTTTTGTTACTCCAATGCATGGTAGCCTTGTCATTATGGAAGGTAGTCTATTGTCGAGATTTTTGTTACTCCATTGGATGGTAGCCTTGTCATTATGGAAGGTAGTGTGTTGTCGAGATTTTTGTTACTACAATGGATTGTAGCCTTGTCGTTATGGAAGGTAGTTTGTTGTCGATATCTTTGTTACTCCAATGGATGGTAGCCTAGTCATTATGGAAGGTAGTCTTTTGTCGAGATTTTAGTTACTCCAATTGATGGTAGCCTTGTCAATATGGAAGGTAGTCTATTGTCGAGATTTTTTATACTCCAAAGGTTTGTAGCCTTTTCGTTATGGAAGGTAATCTATTGTCGTGATTTTTGTTACTACAATGGATTGTAGCCTTATCATTATGGAAGGTAGTCTATTTTCGATATCTTTGTTACTCCAATGGATGGTAGCCTAGTCATTATGGAAGGTAGTTTGTTGTCGAGATTTTTGTTATTCTAATGGATGGTAGCCTTGTCATTACGAAAGGTATTATGTTGTCGAGATTGTTGTTACTCCAATGCATGGTAGCCTTGTCATTATGGAAGGTAGTCTATTGTCGAGATTTTTGTTACTACAATGGATGGTAGTCGTGTCATTATGGAAGGTAGTATGTTGTCGAGATTTTTGTTACTACAATGGATTATAGCCTTGTCTTTATGGAAGGTAGTCTATTGTCGATATCTTTGTTACTCCAATGGATGGTATCCTAGTCATTATGGAAGGTAGTCTGTTGTCGAGATTTTAGTTACTCCAATGGATGGTAGCCTTGTCATTATGGAAGGTAGTCTGTTTTCGAGATTTAGTAGACTCCAATGGATTGTAGCCTTGTCATTATGGAAGGTAGTCTCTTGTGGATATTTGGGTTACTCCAATGGTTGTAACCTTGTCATTATGGAAGATAGTCTATTGTTGAGATTTTTGTTACTCCAAAGGATGGTAGACTTGTCATTATGGAAGGTAGTGTGTTGTCGTGATTTTTGTTACTCTAAGGGATGGTAGCCTTGTCATTATGGAAGGTAGTATGTTGTCGATATCTTTGTTACTCCAATGGATGGTAGCCTTTTCATTATGGAAGGTAGTTTGTTGTCGATATTTTTACTACTCTAAGGGATGGTAGCCTTGTCATTATGGAACGTAGTCTGTTGTCGAGATTTTTGTTATTCCAATGGATGACAGCCTTATCATTATGGAAGGTAGAATGTTGTCGATATCTTTGTTACTCCAATGGTTTGTAGCCATGTAATTATGGAAGGTAGTGTGTTGTCGAGATTTTTGTTACTCCAATGGATGGTATCCTAGTCATTATGGAAGGTAGTCTGTTGTCGAGATTTTTGTTACTCCATTGGATGGTAGCCTTGTCATTATGGAAGGTAGTGTGTTGTCGATATTTTTGTTATTCCAATGGATGGTAGCCTTGTCATTATGGAAGGTAGGCTAGTCATTATGGAAGGTAGTATTTTGTCTTGATTTTTGTTACTCGAATGGATGGTAGCTTTTTCATCATGGAAGGTAGTCTTTTGTCATGATTTTTCTTACTCTAAGGGATTGTAGCCTTGTCGTTATGGAAGGTAGTCTATTGTCGATATCTGTGTTGCTCCAATGGATGGTATCCTATTCATTTTGGAAGGTAGTCTATTGTCGAGATTTTTGTTACTCCATTGGATGGTAGCCCATTCATTATGGAAAGTAGTTTGTTGTCGAGATTTTTGTTACTCCAATGGATGTTAGTCTTGTCATTATGGAAGGTAGTGTGTTGTCGAGATTTTTGTTACTACAATGGATTGTAGCCTTGTCGTTATGGAAGGTAGTTTGTTGTCGATATCTTTGTTACTCCAATGGATGGTAGCCTAGTCATTATGGAAGGTAGTCTTTTGTCGAGATTTTAGTTACTCCAATTGATGGTAGCCTTGTCAATATGGAAGGTAGTCTATTGTCGAGATTTTTTATACTCCAAAGGTTTGTAGCCTTTTCGTTATGGAAGGTAATCTATTGTCGAGATTTTTGTTACTACAATGGATTGTAGCCTTATCATTATGGAAGGTAGTCTATTTTCGATATCTTTGATACTCCAATGGATGGTAGCCTAGTCATTATGGAAGGTAGTTTGTTGTCGAGATTTTTGTTATTCTAATGGATGGTAGCCTTGTCATTACGAAAGGTATTATGTTGTCGATATTGTTGTTACTCCAATGCATGGTAGCCTTGTCATTATGGAAGGTAGTCTATTGTCGAGATTTTTGTTACTACAATGGATGGTAGTCGTATCATTATGGAAGGTAGTATGTTGTCGAGATTTTTGTTACTACAATGGATTGTAGCCTTGTCTTTATGGAAGGTAGTCTATTGTCGATATCTTTGTTACTCCAATGGATGGTATCCTAGTCATTATGGAAGGTAGTCTGTTGTCGAGATTTTAGTTACTCCAATGGATGGTAGCCTTGTCATTATGGAAGGTAGTCTGTTGTCGAGATTTAGTAGACTCCAATGGATTGTAGCCTTGTCATTATGGAAGGTAGTCTCTTGTTGATATTTGGGTTACTCCAATGGTTGTAACCTTGTCATTATGGAAGATAGTCTATTGTTGAGATTTTTGTTACTCCAATGGATGGTAGACTTGTCATTATGGAAGGTAGTGTGTTGTCGTGATTTTTGTTACTCTAAGGGATGGTAGCCTTGTCATTATGGAAGGTAGTATGTTGTCGATATCTTTGTTACTCCGATGGATGATAGCCTTTTCATTATGGAAGGTAGTTTGTTGTCGAGATTTTTCTTACTCTAAGGGATGGTAGCCATGTCATTATGGAACGTAGTCTGTTGTCGAGATTTTTGTTATTCCAATGGATGACAGCCTTGTCATTATGGAAGGTAGAATATTTTCGATATCTTTGTTACTCCAATGGTTTGTAGCCATGTAATTATGGAAGGTAGTGTGTTGTCGAGATTTTTGTTACTCCAATGGATGGTATCCTAGTCATTATGGAAGGTAGTCTGTTGTCGAGATTTTTGTTACTCCATTGGATGGTAGCCTTGTCATTATGGAAGAGAGTGTGTTGTCGATATTTTTGTTATTCCAATGGATGGTAGCATTGTAGGTAGTATTTTGTCTTGATTTTTGTTACTCCAATGGATGGTAGCCTTGTCATTACGGAAGGTAGTCTATTGTTGAGATTTTTGTTACTCCAATGGATGGTAGACTTGTCATTATGGAAGGTAGTGTGTTGTCATGATTTTTATAACTCTAAGGGATGGTAGCCTTGTCATTATGGAAGGTAGTATGTTGTCTATATCTTTGTTACTCTAATGGATGGTAGCTTTTTCATTATAGAAGGTAGTCTTTTGTCGATATTTTTTATACTCCAAAGGTTTGTAGCCTTGTCATTATGGAAGGTAATCTATTGTCGAGATTTTTGTTACTACAATGGATTGTAGCCGTGTCATTATGGAAGGTAGTCTATTGTCGATATCTTTGTTATTCCAATGGATGGTAGCCTAGTCATTATGGAAGGTAGTTTATTGTCGAGATTTTTGTTATTCTAATGGATGGCAGCCTTGTCATTAAGGAAGGTATTCTGTTGTCGAGATTTTTGTTACTCCAATGCATGGTAGCCTTGTCATCATGGAAGGTAGTCTATTGTCGAGATTTTTGTTACTACAATGGATGGTAGCCGTGTCATTATGGAAGGTAGTCTGTTGTCCATATTTTTGTTACTACAATGGATTGTAGCCTTGTCGTTATGGAAGGTAGTCTGTTGTCGATATCTTTGTTACTCCAATGGATGGTAGCCTAGTCATTATGGAAGGTAGTCTGTTGTCGAGATTTTTGTTAGTCTAAGGGATGGTAGCCTTGTCATTATGGAAGGTAGTGTGTTGTAGATATTTTTGTTATTCTAATGGATGGTAGCCTTGTCATTATAGAAGGTAGTCTGTTGTCGAGATTTTTGTTACCCCAATGGATGGTACCCTTGTCAATATGGAAGGTAGTCTATTGTCGAGATTTTTGTTACTACAATGGATGGTAGCCTTGTCATTATGGAAGGTAGTTTGTTTTCGAGATTTTTGTTACTATAATGGATTGTAGCCTTGTCGTTATGGAAGGTAGTCTATTGTCGATATCTTTGTTACTGCAATGGATGGTATCGTAGTCATTATGGAAGGTAGTCTGTTGTCGAGATTTTAGTTACTCCAATGGATGGTAGAATTGTCATTATGGATGGTAGTGTGTTGTCGTGATTTTTGTTACTCTAAGGGATGGTAGCCTTGTAATTATGGAAGGTAGTATGTTGTCGATATCTTTGTTACTCCAATGGATGGTAGCCTTTTCATTATGGAAAGTAGTTTGTTGTCGAGATTTTTCTTACTCTAAGGGATGGTATCCTTGTCATTATGGAACGTAGTCTGTTGTCGAGATTTTTGTTATTCCAATGGATGACAGCCTTGTCATTATGAAGGTAGTATATTGTCGATAATTTTGTTACTATAATAGATTGTAGCCTTGTCATTATGGAAGGTAATGTGTTGTCGACATTTTTGTTGCTCCAATGGATGGTATCCTAGTCATTATGGAAGGTAGTCTATTGTCGAGATTTTTGTTACTCCATTGGATGGTAGCCTTGTCATTATGGAAGGTAGTGTGTTATCGATATTTTTGTTATTCCAATGGATGGTATCCTAGTCATTATGGAAGGTAGTCTTTTGTCTTGATTTTTGTTACTCCAATGGATGGTAGCCTTGTCATTATGGAAGGTAGTCTATTGTTGAGATTTTTGTTACTCCAATGGATGGTAGACTTGTCATTATGGAAGGTAGTGTGTCATCGTGATTTTTATTACTCTAAGGGATTGTAGCCTTGTCATTATGGAAGGTAGTATGTTGTCTATATCTTTGTTACTCCAATGGATGGTAGCCTTTTCATTATGGAAGGTAGTCTTTTGTCATGATTTTTGTTACTCTAAGGCATTGTAGCCTTGTCGTTATGGAAGGTAGTCTGTTGTCGATATCTTTATTACTCGATTGGATGGTAGCCTTGTCATTATGGTAGGTAGTGTGTTGTCAATATTTTTGTTATTCCAATGGATGGTAGCCTAGTAATCTTGGAAGGTAGTCTTTTGTCTTGATTTTTGTTAATCCAATGGATGGTAGCCTAGTCAATATGGAAGGTAGTTTTTTGTCTTGATTTTTGTTACTGCAATGGATGGTAGCCTTGTCATTATGGAAGGTAGTTTGTTGTCGAGATTTTTGTTACTCCAATGGATGGTAGCCTTGTCATTATGGAAGGTAGTCTATTATCGAGATTTTTGTTACTACAATGGATGGTAGTCTTTTGTCGATATTTTTGTTACTACAATGGATTGTAGCCTTGTCGTTATGGAAGGTAGTCTGTTGTCGATATCTTTGTTACTCCAATGGATGTTAGCCTAGTCATTATGGAAGGTAGTCTGTTGTCGAGATTTTAGTTACTCCAATGGATGGTAGCCTTTTCATTATGGAAGGTAGTCTTTTGTCATGATTTTTGTTACTCTAAGGCATTGTAGCCTTGTCGTTATGGAAGGTAGTCTGTTGTCGATATCTTTGTTACTCCAATGGATGGTAGCCTAGTCATTATGGAAGGTAGTCTATTGTCGAGATTTTTGTTAGTCTAAGGGATGGTAGCCTTGTCATTATGGAAGGTAGTGTGTTATCGATATTTTTGTTATTCTAATGGATGGTAGCCTTGTCATTATGGAAGGTAGTCTGTTGTCGTGATTTTTGTTACTACAATTGATGGTAGCCTTGTCATTATGGAAGGTAGTCTGTTGTCGAGATTTTTGTTACTACAATGGATTGTAGCCTTGTCTTTATGGAAGGTTGTCTATTGTCGATATCTTTGTTACTCCAATGGATGGTATCCTAGTCATTATGGAAGGTAGTCTGTTGTCTAGATTTTAGTTACTCCAAAGGATGGTAGCCTTGTCATTATGGAAGGTAGTCTGTTGTCGATATTTTTATACTCCAATGGATTGTAGCCTTGTCATTATGGAAGGTACTCTCTTGTGGATATTTGGGTTACTCTAATGGATGTACCCTTGTCATTATGGAAAATAGTCTATTGTTGAGATTTTTGTTACTCCAATGGATGGTAGACTTGTCATTATGGAAGGTAGTGTGTTGTCGATATCTTTGTTACTCCAATGGATTGTAGCCTTGTAATTATTGAAGGTAGTGTGTTGTCGAGATTTTTGTTACTCCAATGGATGGTAGCCTAGTCATTATGGAACGTAGTATTTTGTCTTGATTTTTGTTACTCCAATGGATAGTAGCCTTGTCATTATGGAAGGTAGTCTATTCATGAGATTTTTGTTACTCCAATGGATGGTATACTTGTCATTATGGAAGGTAGTGTGTTGTCGTGATTTTTATTACTCTAAGGGATGGTAGCCTTATCATTATGGAAGGTAGTATGTTGTCTATATCTTCGTTACTCCAATGGATGGTAGCCTTTTCATTATGGAAGGTAGTCTTTTGTCATGATTTTTGTTACTCTAAGGCATTGTAGCCTTGTCGTTATGGAAGGTAGTATGTTGTCGATATCTTTGTTGCTCCAATGGATGGTATCCTATTCATTTTGGAAGGGAGTCTATTGTCGATATTTTTGTTACTTCATTGGATGGTAGCCTTGTCATTATGTAAGGTAGTGTGTTGTCGATATTTTTGTTATTCCAATGGATGGTAGCCTTGTCATTATGGAAGGTAGTTTGTTGTCAAGATTTTTGTTACTCCAATGGATGGTAGCCTTGTCATTATGAAGGTAGTCTATTGTCGATATTTTTGTTACTATAATAGATTGTAGCCTTGTCATTATGGAATATAGTGTGTTGTCAATATTTTTGTTACTCCAATGGATGGTATCTTAGTCATTATGGAAGGTAGTTTGTTGTCGAGATTTTTGTTACTCCATTGGATGGTAGCCTTGTCATTATGGAAAGTAGTGTGTTGTCGATATTTTTGTTATTCCAATGGATGGTAGCCTAGTCATTATGGAAGGTAGTATTTTGTCTTGCTTTTTGTTACTCCAACGGATGGTAGCCTTGTCATTATGGTAGGTAGTCTATTGATGAGATTTTTGTTACTCCAATGGATGGTAGACCTGTCATTATGGAAGGTAGTGTGTTATCGTGATTTTTATCACTCTAAGGGATGCTATCCTTGTTATTATGGAAAGTAGTATGTTGTCTATATCTTCGTTACTCCAATGGATGGTAGCCTTTTCATTATTGTAGGTAGTCTTTTGTCATGATTTTTGTTACTCCAAGGCATTGTAGCCTTCTCGTTATGGAAGGTAGTCTGTTGTCGATATTTTTGTTACTCCAATGGATGGTATCCTAGTCATTTTGAAAGGTAGTCTATTGTCGAGATTTTTGTTACTCCATTGGATGGTAGCCTTGTCATTATGGAAGGTAGTGTGTTGTCTATATTTTTGTTATTCCAAAGGATGGTAGCCTTGTCATTATGGAAGGTAGTTTGTTGTCGAGATTTTTGTTACTCCAATGGATGGTAGCCTTGTCATTATGGAAGGTAGTCTATTGTCGAGATTTTTGTTACTACAATGGATGGTAGCCTTGTCATTATGGAAGGTAGTGTGTTATAAATATTTTTGTTACTCCAATGGATGGTATCCTAGTCATTATGGAAGGTAGTCTGTTGTCGAGATTTTTGTTACTCCATTGGATGGTAGCCTTGTCAGTATGGAAGGTAGTGTGTTGTCGATATTTTTGTTATTCCAATGGATGGTAGCCTAGTCATTATGGAAGGTAGTCTTTTGTCTTGCTTTTTGTTACTCCAATGGATGGTAGCCTTGTCATTATGGAAGGTAGTCTATTGTGGAGATTTTTGTTATTCCAATGGATGGTAGACCTGTCATTATGGAAGGTAGTGTGTTATCGTGATTTTTATCACTCTAAGGGATGGTAGCCTTGTCATTATGGAAAGTAGTATGTTGTCTATATCTTTGTTACTCCAATGGATGGTAGCCTTTTCATTATGGAAGGTAGTCTTTTGTCATGATTTTTGTTACTCCAAGGCATTGTAGCCTTCTCGTTATGGAAGGTAGTCTGTTGTCGATATCTTTGTTACTCCTATGGATTGTATCCTAGTCATTTAGAAAGGTAGTCTGTTGCCGAGATTTTTGTTACTCCATTGGATGGTAGCCTTGTCATTATGGAAGGTAGTGTGTTGTCTATATTTTTGTTATTCCAATGGATGGTAGCCTAGTCATTTTGGAAGGTAGTCTTTTGTCTTGATTTTTGTTACTCCAATGGATGGTAGCCTAGTCAATATGGAAGGTAGTTTTTTGTCTTGATTTTTGTTACTGCAATGGATGGTAGCCTTGTCATTATGGAAGGTAGTTTGTTGTCGAGATTTTTGTTACTCCAATGGATGGTAGCCTTGTCATTATGGAAGGTAGTCTATTGTCGAGATTTTTGTTACTACAATGGATGGTAGTCTGTTGTCGATATTTTTGTTACTACAATGGATTGTAGCCTTGTCGTTATGGAAGGTAGTCTGTTGTCGATATCTTTGTTACTCCAATGGATGGTAGCCTTTTCATTATGGAAGGTAGTCTTTTGTCATGATTTTTGTTACTCTAAGGCACTGTAGCCTTGTCGTTATGGAAGGTAGTCTATTGTCGATATCTTTGTTACTCCAATGGATGGTAGATAGTCATTATGGAAGGTAGTCTGTTGTCGAGATTTTTGTTAATCTAAGGGATGGTAGCCTTGTCATTATGGAAGGTAGTGTGTTGTCGATATTTTTGTTATTCTAATGGATGGTAGCTTTGTCATTATGGAAGGTAGTCTATTGTCGAGATTTTTGTTACTCCAATGGATGGTATCCTTGTCATTATGGAAGGTAGTCTATTGTCGAGATTTTTGTTACTACAATTGATGGTAGCCTTGTCATTATGGAAGGTAGTCTGTTGTCGATATTTTTGTTACTACAATGGATTGTAGCCTTGTCTTTATGGATGGTTTTCTATTGTCGATATCTTTGTTACTCCAATGGATGGTATCCTAGTCATTATGGAAGGTAGTCTGTTGTCAAGATTTAAGTTACTCCAATGGATGGTAGCCTTGTCATTAGGGAAGGTAGTCTGTTGTCGAGATTTTTAGACTCCAATGGATTGTAGCCTTGTCATTATGGAAGGTACTCTCTTGTGGATATTTGGGTTACTCCAATGGTTGTACCCTTGTCATTATGGAAGATAGTCTATTGTTGAGATTTTTGTTACTCAAATGGATGGTAGACTTGTCATTATGGAAGGTAGTGTGTTGTCGTGATTTTTGTTACTCTAAGGGATGGTAGCCTTGTCATTATGGAATGTAGTATGTTGTCGATATCTTTGTTACTCCAATGGATTGTAGCCTTGTAATTATTGAAGGTAGTGTGTTGTCGAGATTTTTGTTACTCCAATGGATGGTATCCTAGTCATTATGGAAGGTGGTCTGTTGTCGAGATTTCTGTTACTCCATTGGATGGTAGCCTTGTCATTATGGAATGTAGTGTGTTGTCGATATTTTTGTTATTCCAATGGATGGTAGCCTTGTCATTATGGAAGGTAGTTTGTTGTCGAGATTTTTGTTACTCCAATGGATGGTAGCCTTGTCATTATGAAGGTAGTCTATTGTCGATTTTTTTGTTACTATAATAGATTGTAGCCTTGTCATTATGGAAGGTAGTGTGTTGTCAATATTTTTGTTACTCCAATGGATGGTATCCTAGTCATTATGGAAGGTAGTGTGTTGTCGAGATTTTTGTTACTCCATTGGATGGTAGCCTTGTCATTATGGAAAGTAGTGTGTTGTCGATATTTTTGTTATTCCAATGGATGGTAGCCTAGTCATTATGGAAGGTAGTATTTTGTGTTGCTTTTTGTTACTCCAATGGATGGTAGCCTTATCATTATGGAAGGTAGTCTATTGTTGAGATTTTTGTTATTCCAATGGATGGTAGACCTGTCATTATGGAAGGTAGTGTGTTATCGTGATTTTTATCACTCTAAGGGATGGTAGCCTTGTCATTATGGAAAGTAGTATGTTGTCTATATCTTTGTTACTCCAATGGATGGTAGCCTTTTCATTATGGAAGGTAGTCTTTTGTCATGATTTTTGTTACTCCAAGGCATTGTAGCCTTCTCGTTATGGAAGGTATTCTGTTGTCGATATCTTTGTTACTCCTATGGATGGTATCCTAGTCATTTAGAAAGGTAGTCTGTTGCCGAGATTTTTGTTACTCCATTGGATGGTAGCCTTGTCATTATGGAAGGTAGTGTGTTGTCTATATTTTTGTTATTCCAATGGATGGTAGCCTTGTCATTATGGAAGGTAGTTTGTTGTCGAGATTTTTGTTACTCCAATGGATGGTAGCCTTGTCATTATGAAGGTAGTCTATTGTCAATATTTTTGTTACTATAATAGATTGTAGCCTTGTCATTATGGAAGGTAGTGTGTTGTCAATATTTTTCTTACTCCAATGGATGGTATCCTAGTCATTATGGAAGGTAGTCTGATGTCGAGATTTTTGTTACTCCATTGGATGGTAGCCTTGTCATTATGGAAGGTAGTGTGTTGTCGATATTTTTGTTATTCCAATGGATGGTAGCCTAGTCATTATGGAAGGTAGTCTTTTGTCTTGCTTTTTGTTACTCCAATGGATGGTAGCTTTGTCATTATGGAAGGTAGTCTATTGTTGAGATTTTTGTTACTCCAATGGATGGTAGACCTGTCATTATTGAAGGTAGTGTGTTCTCGTGATTTTTATCACTCTAAGGGATGGTAGCCTTGTCATTATGGAATGTAGTATGTTGTCTATATCTTTGTTACTCCAATGGATGGTAGCCTCTTCATTATGGAAGGTAGTCTTTTGTCATGATTTTTGTTACTCCAAGGCATTGTAGCCTTCTCGTTATGGAAGGTAGTCTGTTGTCGATATCTTTGTTACTCCAATGGATGGTATCCTAGTCATTTTGAAAGGTAGTCTGTTGTCGAGATTTTTGTTACTCCATTGGATGGTAGCCTTGTCATTATGGAAGGTAGTGTGTTGTCGATATTTTTGTTATTCCAATGGATGGTAGCCTTGTCATTATGGAAGGTAGTTTGTTGTCGAGATTTTTGTTACTCCAATGGATGGTAGCCTTGTCATTATGGAAGGTAGTCTATTGTCGAGATTTTTGTTACTACAATGGATGGTAGTCTGTTGTCGAGATTTATGTTACTGCAATGGATTGTAGCCTTGTCGTTATGGAAGGTAGTCTATTGTCGATATCTTTGTTACTGCAATGGATGGTAGCCTTGTCATTATGGAAGGTAGTTTGTTGTCGAGATTTTTGTTACTACAATGGATGGTAGTCTGTTGTCGATATTTTTGTTACTACAATGGATTGTAGCCTTGTCGTTATGGAAGGTAGTCTGTTGTCGATATCTTTGTTACTCCAACGGATGGTAGGCTAGTCATTATGGAAGGTAGTCTTTTGTCGAGATTTTAGTTACTCCAATGGATGATAGCCTTTTCATTATGGAAGGTAGTCTTTTGTCATGATTTTTGGTACTCTAAGGCACTGTAGCCTTGTCGTTATACAAGGAAGTCTGTTGTCAATATCTTTGTTACTCCAATGGATGGTAGCCTAGTCATTATGTAAGGTAGTCTGTTGTCGATTTTGTTAGTCTAAGGGATGGTAGCCTTGTCATTATGGAAGGTAGTGTGTTGTCGATATTTTTGTTATTCTAATGGATGGTAGCCTTGTCATTATGAAAGGTAGTCTGTGTCGAGATTTTTGTTACTCCAATGGATGGTATCCTTGTCATTATGGAAGGTAGTCTATTGTCGAGATTTTTGTTACTACAATTGATGGTAGCCTTGTCATTATGGAAGGTAGTCTGTTGTCGATATTTTTGTTACTACAATGGATTGTAGCCTTGTCTTTATGGATGGTTGTCTATTGTCGATATCTTTGTTACTCCAATGGATGGTAGCCTAGTCATTATGGAAGGTAGTCTGTTGTCAAGATTTTAGTTACTCCAATGGATGGTAGCCTTGTCATTATGGAAGGTAGTCTGTTGTCGAGATTTTTAGACTCCAATGGATTGTAGCCATGTCATTATGGAAGGTACTCTCTTGTGGATATTTGGGTTACTCCAATGGTTGTACCCTTGTCATTATGGAAGATAGTCTATTGTTGAAATTTTTGTTACTCCAATGGATGGTAGACTTGTCATTATGGAAGGTTATGTGTTGTCGTGATTTTTGTTACTCTAAGGGATGGTAGCCTTGTCATTATGGAAGGTAGTATGTTATCGATATCTTTGTTACTCCAATGGATGGTAGCCTTTTAATTATGGAAGGTAGTTTGTTGTCGTGATTTTTCTTACTCTAAGGGATGGTAGCCTTGTCATTATGGAACGTAGTCTGTTGTCGAGATTTTTGTTATTCCAATGGATGACAGCCTTGTCATTATGGAATGTAGTATGTTGTCGATATCTTTGTTACTCCAATGGATTGTAGCCTTGTAATTATGGAAGGTAGTGTGTTGTCGAGATTTTTGTTACTCCAATGAATGGTATCCTAGTCATTATGGAAGGTGGTCTGTTGTTGAGATTTTTGTTACTCCATTGGATGGTAGCCTTGTCATTATGGAAGGTAGTGTGTTGTCGATATTTTTGTTATTCCAATGGATGGTAGCCTAGTCATTATGGAAGGAAGTATTTTGTCTTGATTTTTGTTACGCCAATGGATGGTAGCCTTGTCATTATAGAAGGTAGTCTATTGTTGAGATTTTTGTTACTCCAATGGATGGTAGACTTGTCATTATGGAAGGTAGTGTGTTGTCGTGATTTTTATTACTCTAAGGGATGGTAGCCTTGTCATTATGGAAGGTAGTATGTTGTCTATATCTTTGTTACTCCAATGGATGGTAGCCTTTTCATTATGGAAGGTAGTCTTTTGTCATGATTTTTGTTACTCTAAGGCATTGTAGCCTTGTCGTTATGGAAGGTAGTCTGTTGTCGATATCTTTGTTGCTCCAATGGATGGTATCCTATTTGTTTTGGAAGGTAGTCTATTGTCGAGATTTTTGTTACTCCATTGGATGGTAGCCTTGTCATTATGTAAGGTAGTGTGTTGTCGATATTTTTGTTATTCCAATGGATGGTAGCCTAGTCATTATGGAAGGTAGTCTTTTGTCTTGCTTTTTGTTACTCCAATGGATGGTAGCTTTGTCATTATGGAAGGTAGTCTATTGTTGAGATTTTTGTTACTCCAATGGATGGTAGACCTGTCATTATGGAAGGTAGTGTGTTATCGTGATTTTTATCGCTCTTAAGGGATGGTAGCCTTGTCATTATGGAATGTAGTATGTTGTCTATATCTTTGTTACTCCAATGGATGGTAGCCTTTTCATTATGGAAGGTAGTCTTTTGTCATGATTTTTGTTACTTCAAGGCATTGTAGCCTTCTTGTTATGGAAGGTAGTCTGTTGTCGATATCTTTGTTACTCCAATGGATGGAATCCTAGTCATTTTGAAAGGTAGTCTGTTGTCGAGATTTTTGTTACTCCATTGGATGGTAGCCTTGTCATTATGGAAGGTAGTGTGTTGTCGATATTTTTGTTATTCCAATGGATGGTAGCCTTGTCATTATGGCAGGTAGTTTGTTGTCGTGATTTTTGTTACTCCAATGGATGGTAGCCTTGTCATTATGGAAGGTAGTCTATTGTCGAGATTTTTGTTACTACAATGAATGGTAGTCTGTTGTCGAGATTAATGTTACTACAATGGATTGTAGCCTTGTCGTTATGGAAGGTTGTCTATTGTCGATATCTTTGTTACTACAATGGATGGTAGCCTTGTCATTATGGAAGGTAGTTTTTTGTCGAGATTTTTGTTACTCCAATGGATGGTAGCCTTGTCATTATGGAAGGTAGTCTATTGTCGAGATTTTTGTTACTACAATGTATGGTAGTCTGTTGTCGATATTTTTGTTACTACAATGGATTGTAGCCTTGTCGTTATGGAAGTTAGTCTGTCGTCGATATCTTTGTTACTCCAATGGATGGTAGCCTAGTCATTATGGAAGGTAGTCTGTTGTCGAGATTTTAGTTACTCCATTGGATGGTAGACTTTTCATTATGGAAGGTAGTCTTTTGTCATGATTTTTGTTACTCTAAGGCACTGTAGCCTTGTCATTATGGAAGGTAGTCTGTTGTCAATATCTTTGTTACTCCAATGGATGGTAGCCTAGTCATTATGTAAGGTAGTCTGTTGTCGAGTATTTTGTTAGTCTAAGGGATGGTAGCCTTGTCATTATGGAAGGTAGTGTGTTGTCGATATTTTTGTTATTCTAATGGATGGTAGCCTTGTCATTATGGAAGGTAGTCTGTTGTCGAGATTTTTGTTACTCCAATGGATGGTATCCTTGTCATTATAGAAGGTAGTCTATCGTCGAGATTTTTGTTACTACAATTAATGGTAGCCTTGTCATTATGGAAGGTAGTCTATTGTCGAGATTTTTGTTACTCCATTGGATGGTAGCCTTGTCATTATGTAAGGTAGTGCGTTGTCGATATTTTTGTTATTCCAATGGATGGTAGCCTTGTCATTATGGAAGGTAGTTTGTTGTCGAGATTTTTGTTACTCCAATGGATGGTAGCCTTGTCATTATGGAAGGTAGTCTTTTGTCTTGCTTTTTGTTACGCCAATGGATGGTAGCCTTTTAATTATGGAAGGTAGTTTGTTGTCGAGATTTTTCTTACTCTAAGGGATGGTAGCCTTCTCATTATGGAACGTAGTCTGTTGTCGAGATTTTTGTTATTCCAATGGATGACAGCCTTGTCATTATGGAAGGTAGTATGTTGTCGATATCTTTGTTAGTCAAATGGATTGTAGCCTTGTAATTATGGAAGGTAGTGTGTTGTCGAGATTTTTGTTACTCCAATGGATGGTATCCTAGTCATCATGGAAGGTGGTCTGTTGTCGAGATTTTTGTTACTCCATTGGATGGTAGCCTTGTCATTATGGAAGGTAGTGTGTTGTCGATATTTTTGTTATTCCAATGGTTGGTAGCCTAGTCATTATGGAAGGTAGTATTTTGTCTTGATTTTTGTTACTCCAATTGATGGTAGCCTTGTCATTCTAGAAGGTAGTCTATTGTTGAGATTTTTGTTACTCCAATGGATGGTAGACTTGTCATTATGGAAGGTAGTATGTTGTCGTGATTTTTATTACTGTAAGGGATGGTAGCCTTGTCATTATGGAAGGTAGTATGTTGTCTATAACTTCGTTACTCCAACAGATGGTAGCCTTTTCATTATGGAAGGTAGTATTTTGTCATGATTTTTGTTACTCTAAGGCATTGTAGCCTTGTCGTTATGGAAGGTAGTATGTTGTCGATATCTTTGTTGCTCTAATGGATGGTATCCTATTCAGTTTGGATGGTAGTCTATTGTCGAGATTTTTGTTACTCCATTGGATGGTAGCCTTGTCATTATGTAAGGTAGTGTGTTGTCGATATTTTTGTTATTCCAATGGATGGTAGCCTTGTCATTATGGAAGGAAGTTTGTTGTCGAGATTTTTGTTACTCCAATGGATGGTAGCCTTGTCATTATGAAGGTAGTCTATTGTCGATATTTTTGTTAGTATAATAGATTGTAGCCTTGTCATTATGGAAGGTAGTCTATTGTCAATATTTTTGTTACTCCAATGGATGGTATCCTAGTCATTATGGAAGGTAGTCTGTTGTCGAGATTTTTGTTACTCCATTGGATGGTAGCCTTGTCATTATGGAAGGTAGTGTGTTGTCGATATTTTTGTTATTCCAATGGATGGTAGGCTAGTCATTATGGAAGGTAGTCTTTTGTCTTGCTTTTTGTTACTCCAATGGATTGTAGCCTTGTCATTATGGAAGGTAGTCTATTGTTGAGATTTTTATTACTCCAATGGATGGTAGACCTGTCATTATGGAAGGTAGTGTGTTATCGTGATTTTTATCACTCTAAGGGATGGTAGCCTTGTCATTATGGAAAGTAATATGTTGTCTATATCTTTGTTACTCCAATGGATGGTAGCCTTTTCATTATGGAAGGTAGACTTTTGTCATGATTTTTGTTACTCCAAGGCATTGTAGCCTTCTCGTTATGGAAGGTAGTCTGTTGTCGATATCTTTGTTACTCCAATGGATGGTATCCTAGTCATTTTGAAAGGTAGTCTGTTGTCGAGATTTTTGTTACTCCATTGGATGGTAGCCTTGTCATTATGGAAGGTAGTGTGTTGTCGATATTTTTGTTATTCCAATGGATGGTAGCCTTGTCATTATGGAAGGTAGTTTGTTGTCGAGATTTTTGTTACTCCAATGGATGGTAGCCTTGTCATTATGGAAGGTAGTCTATTGTCGAGATTTTTGTTACTACAATGGATGGTAGTATTTTGTCGAGATTTATGTTAGTACAATGGATTGTAGCCTTGTCGTTATGGAAGGTTGTCTATTGTCGATATCTTTGTTACTCCAATGGATGGTAGCCTAGTCATTATGGAAGGTAGTCTGTTGTCGAGATTTTAGTTACTCCAATGGATGGTAGCCTTGTCATTATGGAAGGTAGTCTATTGTCTAGATTTTTGTTACTACAATGGATGGTAGTCTGTTGTCGATATTTTTGTTACAACAATGGATTGTAGCCTTGTCGTTACGGAAGGTAGTCTGTTGTCGATATCTTTGTTACTCCAATGGATGGTAGCCTAGTCATTATGGAAGGTAGTCTGTTGTCGAGATTTTAGTTACTCCAATGGATGGTAGCCTTTTCATTATGGAAGGTAGTCTTTTGTCATGATTTTTGTTACTCTAAGGCACTGTAGCCTTGTCGTTATGGAAGGTAGTCTGTTGTCGATATCTTTGTTACTCCAATGGATGGTAGCCTAGTCATTATGGAAGGTAGTCTGTTGTCGAGATTTTTGTTATTCTAAGGGATGGTAGCCTTGTCATTATGGAAAGTAGTGTGTTGTCGATATTTTTGTTATTCTAATGGATGGTAGCCTTGTCATTATGGAAGGTAGTCTGTTGTCGATATTTTTGTTACTCCGATGGATGGTACCATTGTCATTATAGAAGGTAGTCTATTGTCGAGATTTTTGTTACTACAATGGATGGTAGCCTTGTCATTATGGAAGGTAGTCTGTTGTCGAGATTTTTGTTACTATAATGGATTGTAGCCTTGTCTTTACGGAAGGTAGTCTATTGTCGATATCTTTGTTACTCCAATGGATGGTATCCTAGTCATTATGGAAGGTAGTCGGTTGTCGAGATTTTAGTTACTCCAATGGATGGTAGCCTTGTCATTATGGAAGGTAGTCTGTTGTTGAGATTTTGTAGACTCTAATGGATTGTAGCCTTGTCATTATGGAAGGTAGTCTCTTGTGAATATTTGGGTTACTCCAATGGTTATACCCTTGTCATTATGGAAGATAGTCTATTGTTGAGATTTTTGTTACTCCAATGGATGGTAGACTTGTCATTATGGAAGGTAGTGTGTTGTCGTGATTTTTGTTACTCTAAGGGATGGTAGCCTTGTCATTATGAAAGGTAGTATGTTGTCGATATCTTTGTTACTCCAATGGATGGTAGCCTTTTCATTATGGAAGGTAGTTTGTTGTCGAGATTTTTGTTACTCTAATGGATGGTATCTTTGTCATCATGGAAGGTAGTCTATTGTGGAGATTTTTGTTACTACAATGGATGGTAGCCATGTCATTATGGAAGGTAGTCTGTTGTCGAGATTTTTGTTACGACAATGGATTGTAGCCTTGTCGTTATGGAAGGTAGTCTGTTTTCGATATCTTTGTTACTCCAATGGATGGTAGCCTAGTCACTATGGAAGGTAGTCTGTTGTCGAGATTTTTGTTAGTATAAGGGATGGTAGCCTTGTCATTATGGAAGGTAGTGTGTTATCGATATTTTTGTTATTCTAATCAATTCTAGCCTTGTCATTATGGAAGGTAGTCGATTGTCGATATCTTTGTTACTCCAATGGATGGTATCCTAGTCATTATGGAAGGTAGTCTGTTGTCGAGATTTTAGTAACTCCAATGGATGGTAGCCTTGTCATTATGGAAGGTAGTTTGTTGTCGAGATTTAGTAGACTCCAATGGATTGTAGCCTTGTCATTATGGAAGATAGTCTATTGTTGAGATTTTTGTTACTCCAATGGATGGTAGACTTGTCATTATGGAAGGTAGTGTGTTGTCGTGATTTTTGTTACTCTAAGGGATGGTAGCCTTGTCATTATGGAAGGTAGTATGTTGTCGATATCTTTGTTACTCCAATGGATGGTAGTCTTTTCATTATGGAAGGTAGTTTGTTGTCGAGATTTTTCTTACTCTAAGGGATGGTAGCCTTGTCATTATGGAACGTAGTCTGTTGTCGAGATTTTTTTTATTCCAATGGATGACAGCCTTGTCATTATGGAAGGTAGAATGTTGTCGATATCTTTGTTACTCCAATGGATTGTAGCCATGTAATTATGGAAGGTAGTGTGTTGTCGAGATTTTTGTTACTCCAATGGATGGTATCCTAGTCATTATGGAAGGTAGTCTGTTGTCGAGATTTTTGTTACTCCATTGGATGGTAGCCTTGTCATTATGGAAGGTAGTGTGTTGTCGATATTTTTGTTATTCCAATGGATGGTAGGCTAGTCATTATGGAAGGTAGTATTTTGTCTTGATTTTTGTTACTCCAATGGATGGTAGCCTTGTCATTATGGAAGGTAGTCTATTGTTGAGATTTTTGTTACTCCAATGGATGGTAGACTTGTCATTATGGAAGGTAGTGTGTTGTCGATATTTTTATTACTCTAAGGGATGGTAGCCTTGTCATTATGGAAGGTAGTATGTTGTCTATATCTTTGTTAGTCCAATGGATGGTAGCTTTTTCATTATGGAAGGTAGTCTGTTGTCGAGATTTGTGTTACTCCAATGGATGGTACCCTTGTCATTATGGAAGGTAGTCTATTGTCGAGATTTTTGTTACTACAATGGATGGTAGCCTTGTCATTATGGAAGGAAGTCTGTTTTCGAGATTTTTGTTACTACAATGGATTATAGCCTGGTTGTTATGGAAGGTAGTCTATTGTCGATATCTTTGTTACTCCAATGGATGGTATCCTAGTCATTATGGAAGGTAGTCTGTTGGCGAGATTTTAGTTACTCCAATGGATGGTAGCCTTGTCATTATGGAAGGTAGTCTGTTGTCGAGATTTAGTAGACTCCAATGGATTGTAGCCTTGTCATTATGGAAGGTAGTCTCTTGTGGATATTTGGGTTATTCCAATGGTTGTACCCTTGTCATTATGGAAGATAGTTTATTGTTGAGATTTTTGTTACTCCAATGGATGGTAGACTTGTCATTATGGATGGTAGTGTGTTGTCGTGATTTTTATTACTCTAAGAGATGGTAGCCTTGTCATTATGGAAAGTAGTCTCTTGTGGATATTTGGGTTACTCCAATGGTTGTACCCTTGTCATTATGGAAGATAGTCTATTGTTGAGATTTTTGTTACTCCAATGGATGGTAGACTTGTCATTATGGAAGGTAGTCTGTTGTCGAGATTTAGTAGACTCCAATGGATTGTAGCCTTGTCATTATGGAAGGTAGTCTCTTGTGGATATTTGGGTTACTCCAATGGTTGTACCCTTGTCATTATGGAAGATAGTCTATTGTTGAGATTTTTGTTACTCCAATGGATGGTAGACTTGTCATTATGGAAGGTAGTCTGTTGTCGAGATTTTTGTTACTACAATGGATTGTAGCCTTGTCGTTATGGAAGGTAGTCTATTGTCGATATCTTTGTTACTCCAATGGATGGTATCCTAGTCATTATGGAAGGTAGTCTGTTGTCGAGATTTTAGTTACTCCAATGGATGGTAGCCTTGTCATTATGGAAGGTAGTCTGTTGTCGAGATTTAGTAGACTCCAATGGATTGTAGCCTTGTCATTATGGAAGGTAGTCTCTTGTGGATATTTGGGTTACTCCAACGGTTGTACCCTTGTCATTATGGAAGATAGTCTATTGTTGAGATTTTTGTTACTACAATGGATGGTAGACTTGTCATTATGGAAGGTAGTCTGTTGTCGAGATTTTTGTTACTCTAAGTGAAGGTAGCCTAGTCATTATGGAAGGTAGTATGTTGTCGATATCTTTGTTACTCCAATGGATGGTAGCCTTTTCATTACGGAAGGTAGTTTGTTGTTGAGATTTTTCTTACCCTAAGGGATGGTAGCCTTGTCATTATGGAACGTAGTCTGTTGTCGAGATTTTTGTTATTCCAATGGATGAAAGCCTTGTCATTATGGAAGGTAGAATGTTGTCGATATCTTTGTAACTCCAATGGATTGTAGCCATGTAATTATGGAAGGTAGTGTGTTGTCGAGATTTTTGTTACTCCAATTGATGGTATCCTAGTCATTATGGAAGGTAGTCTGTTGTCGAGATTTTTGTTACTCCATTGGATGGTAGCCTTGTCATTATGGAAGGTAGTGTGTTGTCGATATTTTTGTTATTCCAATGGATGGTAGCCTAGTCATTATTGAAGGTAGTATTTTGTCTTGATTTTTGTTACTCCAATGGATGGTAGCCTTGTCATTATGGAAGTTAGTCTATTATTGAGATTTTTATTACTCCAATGGATGGTAGACTTGTCATTATGGAAGGTAGTGTGTTGTCGTGATTTTTATTACTCTAAGGGATGGTAGCCTTGTCATTATGGAAGGTAGTATGTTGTCTATATCTTTGTTACTCAAATGGATGGTAGCTTTTTTTATTATGGAAGGTAGTCTTTTGTCATGATTTTTGTTACTCTATTGGATTGTAGCCTGGTCATTATGGAAGGTAGTTTGTTGTCGATATTTTTGTTGCTCCAATGGATGGTATCCTATTCATTTTGGAAGGTAGTCTATTGTCGAGATTTTTGTTACTCCATTGGATGGTAGCCTTGTCATTATGGAAGGTAGTGTGTTGTCGATATTTTTGTTATTCCAATGGATGGTAGCCTTGTCGGTATGGAAGGTAGTATGTTGTCGATATCTTTGTTACTCCAATGAATGGTAGCCTAGTCATTATGGAAGGTAGTCTTTTGTCGAGATTTTAGTTACTCCAATGGATGGTAGCCTTGTCAATATGGAAGGTAGTCTATTGTCGAGATTTTTTATACTCCAAAGTTTTGTAGCCTTGTCATTATGGAAGGTAATCTATTGTCGAGATTTTTGTTACTACAATAGATTGTAGCCTTGTCGTTATGGAAGGTAGTCTATTGTCGATATCTTTGTTACTCCAATGGATGGTAGCCTAGTCATTATGGAAGGTAGTTTATTGTCGAGATTTTTGTTATTCTAATGGATGGTAGCCTTGTCATTATGGAAGGTATTCTGTTGTCGAGATTTTTGTTACTCCAATGGATGGTACCCTTGTCATTATGGAAGGTAGTCTATTGTCGAGATTTTTGTTACTACAATGGATGGTAGCCTTCTCATTATGGAAGGAAGTCTGTTTTCGAGATTTTTGTTACTACAATGGATTGTAGCCTTGTCGTAATGGAAGGTAGTCTGTTGTCGACATCTTTTTTACTCCAATGGATGGTATCCTAGTCATTATGGAAGGTAGTCTGTTGTCGAGATTTTAGTTACTCCAATGGATGGTAGCCTTGTCATTATGGAAGGTAGTTTGTTGTCGAGATTTTGTAGACTCCAATTGATTGTAGCCTTGTCATTATGGAAGGTAGTCTCTTATGGATATTTGGGTTATTCCAATGGTTGTACCCTTGTCATTATGGAAGATAGTTTATTGTTGAGATTTTTGTTACTCCAATGGATGGTAGAATTGTCATTATGGATGGTAGTGTGTTGTCGTGATTTTTATTACTCTAAGAGATGGTAGCCTTGTCATTATGGAACGTAGTCTGTTTTCGATATTTTTGTTATTCCAATGGATGACAGCCTTGTCATTATGAAGGTAGTCTATTGTCGATATTTTTGTTACTATAATAGATTGTAGCCTTGTCATTATGGAAGGTAGTGTGTTCTCGACATTTTTGTTACTCAAATGGATGGTATCCTAGTCATTATGGAAGGTAGTCTGTTGTCGAGATTTTTGTTACTCCATTGGATGGTAGCCTTGTCATTATGGAAGGTAGTGTGTTGTCGATATTTTTTTTATTCCAATGGATGGTATCCTAGTCATTATGGAAGGTAGTCTTTTGTCTTGATTTTTGTTACTCCAATGGATGGTAGCCTTGTCATTATGGAAGGTAGTCTATTGTTGAGATTTTTGTTACTCAAATGGATGGTAGACTTGTCATTATGGAAGGTAGTGTGTTGTCGTGATTTTTATTACTCTAAGGAATGGTAGCCTTGTCATTATGGAAGGTAGTATGTTGTCGAGATTTTAGTTACTCCAATGGATGGTAGCCTTTTCATTATGGAAGATAGTCTTTTGTCATGATTTTTGTTACTCTAAGGCACTGTAGCCTTGTCGTTATGGAAGGTAGTCTGTTGTCGATATCTTTGTTACTCCAATGGATGGTAGCCTAGTCATTATGGAAGGTAGTCTGTTGTCGATATTTTTGTTAGTCTAAGGGATGGTAGCCTTGTCATTATGGAAGGTAGTGTATTGTCGATATTTTTGTTATTCTAATGGATGGTAGCCTTGTCATTATGGAAGGTAGTCTGTTGTCGAGATTTTTATTACTCCAATGGATGGTATCCTTGTCATTATGGAAGGTAGTCTGTTGTCAAGATTTTAGTTACTCCAATGGATGGTATCCTAGTCATTATGGAAGGTAGTCTGTTGTCGAGATTTAGTAGACTCCAATGGATTGTAGCCTTGTCATTATGGAAGGTAGTCTCTTGTGGATATTTGGGTTACTCCAATGGTTGTACCCTTGTCATTATGGAAGATAGTCTATTGTTGAGATTTTTGTTACTCCAATGGATGGTAGACTTGTCATTATGGAAGGTAGTCTGTTGTCGAGATTTTTGTTACTACAATGGATTGTAGCCTTGTCGTTATGGAAGGTAGTCTATTGTCGATATCTTTGTTACTCCAATGGATGGTATCCTTGTCATTATGGAAGGTAGTCTGTTGTCGAAATTTTAGTTACTCCAATGGATGGTAGCCTTGCCATTATGGAAGGTAGTCTGCTGTCGAGATTTAGTAGACTCCAATGGATTGTAGCCTTGTCATTATGGAAGGTAGTCTCTTGTGGATATTTGGGTTACTCCAATGGTTGTACCCTTGTCATTATGGAAGATAGTCTATTGTTGAGATTTTTGTTACTCCAATGGATGGTAGACTTGTCATTATGGAAGGTAGTCTGTTGTCGAGATTTTTGGTACTCTAAGTGAAGGTAGCCTAGTCATTATGGAAGGTAGTATGTTGTCGATATCTTTGTTACTCCAATGGATGGTAGCCTTTTCATTACGGAAGGTAGTTTGTTGTCGAGATTTTTCTTACTCTAAGGGATGGTAGCCTTGTCATTATGGAACGTAGTCTGTTGTCGAGATTTTTGTTATTCCAATGGATGAAAGCCTTGTCATTATGGAAGGTAGAATGTTGTCGATATCTTTGTAACTCCAATGGATTGTAGCCATGTAATTATGGAAGGTAGTGTGTTGTCGAGATTTTTGTTACTCCAATTGATGGTATCCTAGTCATTATGGAAGGTAGTCTGTTGTCGAGATTTTTGTTACTCCATTGGATGGTAGCCTTGTCATTATGGAAGGTAGTGTGTTGTCGATATTTTTGTTATTCCAATGGATGGTAGCCTAGTCATTATTGAAGGTAGTATTTTGTCTTGATTTTTGTTACTCCAATGGATGGTAGCCTTGTCATTATGGAAGTTAGTCTATTATTGAGATTTTTATTACTCCAATGGATGGTAGACTTGTCATTATGGAAGGTAGTGTGTTGTCGTGATTTTTATTACTCTAAGGGATGGTAGCCTTGTCATTATGGAAGGTAGTATGTTGTCTATATCTTTGTTACTCAAATGGATGGTAGCTTTTTCATTATGGAAGGTAGTCTTTTGTCATGATTTTTGTTACTCTATGGGATTGTAGCCTGGTCATTATGAAAGGTAGTCTGTTGTCGATATTTTTGTTGCTCCAATGGATGGTATCCTATTCATTTTGGAAGGTAGTCTATTGTCGAGATTTTTGTTACTCCATTGGATGGTAGCCTTGTCATTATGGAAGGTAGTGTGTTGTCGATATTTTTGTTATTCCAATGGATGGTAGCCTTGTCGGTATGGAAGGTAGTATGTTGTCGATATCTTTGTTACTCCAATGGATGGTAGCCTAGTCATTATGGAAGGTAGTCTTTTGTCGAGATTTTAGTTACTCCAATGGATGGTAGCCTTGTCAATATGGAAGGTAGTCTATTGTCGAGATTTTTTATACTCCAAAGGTTTATAGCCTTGTCATTATGGAAGGTAATCTATTGTCGAGATTTTTGTTACTACAATAGATTGTAGCCTTGTCGTTATGGAAGGTAGTCTATTGTCGATATCTTTGTTACTCCAATGGATGGTAGCCTAGTCATTATGGAAGGTAGTTTATTGTCGAGATTTTTGTTATTCTAATGGATGGTAGCCTTGTCATTATGGAAGGTATTCTGTTGTCGAGATTTTTGTTACTCCAATGGATGGTACCCTTGTCATTATGGAAGGTAGTCAATTGTCGAGATTTTTGTTACTACAATGGATGGTAGCCTTGTCATTATGGAAGTAAGTCTGTTTTCGAGATTTTTGTTACTACAATGGATTGTAGCCTTGTCGTTATGGAAGGTAGTCTGTTGTCGATATCTTTGTTACTCCAATGGATGGTATCCTAGTCATCATGGATGGTAGTCTGTTGTCGAGATTTTAGTTACTCCAATGGATGGTAGCCTTGTCATTATGGAAGGTAGTCTGTTGTCGAGATTTTGTAGACTCCAATTGATTGTAGCCTTGTCATTATGGAAGGTAGTCTCTTATGGATATTTGGGTTATTCCAATGGTTGTACCCTTGTCATTATGGAAGATAGTTTATTGTTGAGATTTTTGTTACTCCAATGGATGGTAGACTTGTCATTATGGATGGTAGTGTGTTGTCGTGATTTTTATTACTCTAAGAGATGGTAGCCTTGTCATTATGGAACGTAGTCTGTTGTCGATATTTTTGTTATTCCAATGGATGACAGCCTTGTCATTATGAAGGTAGTCTATTGTCGATATTTTTGTTACTATAATAGATTGTAGCCTTGTCATTATGGAAGGTAGTGTGTTCTCGACATTTTTGTTACTCAAATGGATGGTTTCCTAGTCATTATGGAAGGTAGTCTGTTGTCGAGATTTTTGTTACTCCATTGGATGGTAGCCTTGTCATTATGGAAGGTAGTGTGTTGTCGATATTTTTGTTATTCCAATGGATGGTATCCTAGTCATTATGGAAGGTAGTCTATTGTTGAGATTTTTGTTACTCAAATGGATGGTAGACTTGTCATTATGGAAAGTAGTGTGTTGTCGTGATTTTTATTACTCTAAGGAATGGTAGCCTTGTCATTATGGAAGGTAGAATGTTGTCGAGATTTTAGTTACTCCAATGGATGGTAGCCTTTTCATTATGGAAGATAGTCTTTTGTCATGATTTTTATTACTCTAAGGCACTGTAGCCTTGTCGTTATGGAAGGTAGTCTGTTGTCGATATCTTTGTTACTCCAATGGATGGTAGCCTAGTCACTATGGAAGGTAGTCTGTTGTCGAGATTTTTGTTAGTCTAAGGGATGGTAGCCTTGTCATTATGGAAGGTAGTGTATTATCTATATTTTTGTTATTCTAATGGATGATAGCCTTGTCATTATGGAAGGTAGTCTGTTGTCGAGATTTTTGTTACTCCAATGGATGGTATCCTTGTCATTATGGAAGGTAGTCTGTTGTCAAGATTTTAGTTACTCCAATGGATGGTATCCTTGTCATTATGGAAGGTAGTCTATTGTCGAGATTTTTAGACTCCAATGGATTGTAGCCTTGTCATTATGGAAGGTAGTCTCTTGTGGATATTTGGGTTACTCCAATGGTTGTACCCTTGTCATTATGGAAGATAGTCTATTCTTGAGATTTTTGTTACTCCAATGGATGGTAGACTTGTTATTATGGAAGGTAGTGTGTTGTCGTGATTTTTGTTACTCTAAGGGATGGTAGCCTTGTCATTATGGAAGGTAGTATGTCGTCGATATCTTTGTTACTCCAATGGAATGTAGCCTTTTAATTATGGAAGGTAGTTTGTTGTCGATATTTTTCTTACTCTAAGGGATGGTAGCCTTGTCATTATGGAACGTAGCCTGTTGTCGAGATTTTTGTTATTCCAATGGATGAAAGCCTTGTCATTATGGAAGGTAGTGTGTTATCGAGATTTTTGTTACTCCAATGGATGGTATCCTAGTCATTATGGAAGGTAGTCTGTTGTTGAGATTTTTGTTACTCCATTGGATGGTAGCCTTGTCATTATGGAAGGTAGTGTGTTGTCGATATTTTTGTTATTCCAATGGATGGTAGCCTAGTCATTATGGAAGGTAGTATTTTGTCTTGATTTTTGTTACTCCAATGGATGGTAGCCTTGTCATTATGGAAGGTAGTCTATTGTTGAGATTTTTGTTACTCCAATGGATGGTAGACTTGTCATTATGGAAGGTAGTGTGTTGTCGTGATTTTTATTACTCTAAGGGATGGTAGCCTTGTCATTATGGAAGGTAGTATGTTGTCTATATCTTCGTTACTCCAATTGATGGTATCCTTTTCATTATGGAAGGTAGTCCTTTGTCATGATTTTTGTTACTCTAAGGCATTGTAGCCTTGTCGTTATGGAAGGTAGTCTGTTGTCGATATCTTTGTTGCTCCAATGGATGGTATCCTATTCATTTTGGAAGGTAGTCTCTTGTCGAGATTTTTGTTACTCCTTTGGATGGTAGCCTTGTCATTATGTAAGGTAGTGTGTTGTCGATATTTTTGTTATTCCAATGGATGGTAGCCTTGTCATTATGGAAGGTAGATTGTTGTCGAGATTTTTGTTACTCCAATGGATGGTAGCCTTGTCATTATGGAAGGTAGTCTGTTGTCGAGATTTTTGTTACTACAATGGATTGTAGCCTTGTCGTTATGGAAGGTAGTCTGTTGTCGATATCTTTGTTACTCCAATGGATGGTAGCCTAGTCATTATGGAAGGTAGTCTTTTGTCGAGATTTTAGTTACTCCAATGGATGGTAGCCTTGTCAATATGGAAGGTAGTCTATTGTCGAGATTTTTTATACTCCAAAGGTTTGTAGCCTTGTCATTATGGAAGGTAATCTATTGTCGAGATTTTTGTTACTACAATAGATTGTAGCCTTGTCGTTATGGAAGGTAGTCTATTGTCGATATCTTTGTTACTCCAATGGATGGTAGCCTAGTCATTATGGAAGGTAGTTTATTGTCGAGATTTTTGTTATTCTAATGGATGGTAGCCTTGTCATTATGGAAGGTATTCTGTTGTCGAGATTTTTGTTACTCCAATGCATGGTAGCCTTGTCATCATGGAAGGTAGTCTATTGTCCAGATTTTTGTTACTACAATGGATGGTAGCCGTGTCATTATGGAAGGTAGTCTGTTGTCCAGATTTTTGTTACTACAAAGGATTGTAGCCTTGTCGTTATGGAAGGTAGTCTGTTGTCGATATCTTTGTTACTCCAATGGATGGTAGCCTAGTCATTATGGAAGGTAGTCTGTTGTCGAGATTTTTGTTAGTCTAAGGGATGGTAGCCTTGTCATTATGGAAGGTAGTGTGTTGTAGATATTTTTGTTATTCTAATGGATGGTAGCCTTGTCATTATGGAAGGTAGTCTGTTGTCGAGATTTTTGTTACTCCAATGGATTGTACCCTTGTCATTATGGAAGGTAGTCTATTGTCGAGATTTTTGTTACTACAATGGATGGTAGCCTTGTCATTATGGAAGGAAGTCTGTTTTCGAGATTTTTGTTACTACAATGGATTGTAGCCTTGTCGTTATGGAAGGTAGTCTATTGTCGATATCTTTGTTACTCCAATGGATGGTATCCTAGTCATTATAGAAGGTAGTCTGTTGTCGAGATTTTAGTTACTCCAATGGATGGTAGCCTTGTCATTATGGAAGGTAGTCTGTTGTCGAGATTTTGTAGACTCCAATTGATTGTAGCCTTGTCATTATGGAAGGTAGTCTCTTATGGATATTTGGGTTACTCCAACGGTTGTACCCTTGTCATTATGGAAGATAGTTTATTGTTGAGATTTTTGTTACTCCAATGGATGGTAGACTTGTCATTATGGATGGTAGTGTGTTGTCGTGATTTTTATTACTCTAAGAGATGGTAGCCTTGTCATTATGGAACATAGTCTGTTGTCGATATTTTTGTTATTCCAATGGATGACAGCCTTGTCATTTTGAAGGTAGTCTATTGTCGATATTTTTGTTACTATAATAGATTGTAGCCTTGTCATTATGGAAGGTAGTGTGTTCTCGACATTTTTGTTACTCAAATGGATGGTATCCTAGTCATTATGGAAGGTAGTCTGTTGTCGAGATTTTTGTTACTCCATTGGATGGTAGCCTTGTCATTATGGAAGGTAGTGTGTTGTCGATATTTTTGTTATTCCAATGGATGGTATCCTAGTCATTATGGAAGGTAGTCTTTTGTCTTGAATTTTGTTACTCCAATGGATGGTAGCCTTGTCATTATGGAAGGTAGTCTATTGTTGAGATTTTCGTTACTCAAATGGATGGTAGACTTGTCATTATGGAAGGTAGTGTGTTGTCGTGATTTTTATTACTCTAAGGGATGGTAGCCTTGTCATTATGGAAGGTAGTCTGTTGTCGATATCTTTGTTACTCCAATGGATGGTAGCCTAGTCATTATGGAAGGTAGTCTGTTGTCGAGATTTTTGTTAGTCTAAGGGATGGTAGCCTTGTCATTATGGAAGGTAGTGCATTGTCGATATTTTTGTTATTCTAATGGATGGTAGCCTTGTCATTATGGAAGGTAGTCTGTTGTCGAGATTTTTGTTACTCCAATGGATGGTATCCTTGTCATTATGGAAGGTAGTCTGTTATCAAGATTTTAGTTACTCCAATGGATGGTATCCTTGTCATTATGGAAGGTAGTCTGTTGTCGAGATTTTTAGACTCCAATGGATTGTAGCCTTGTCATTATGGAAGGTAGTCTCTTGTGGATATTTGGGTTACTCCAATGGTTGTATCCTTGTCATTATGGAAGATAGTCTATTCTTGAGATTTTTGTTACTCCAATGGATGGTAGACTTGTCATTATGGAAGGTAGTGTGTTGTCGTGATTTTTGTTACTCTAAGGGATGGTAGCCTTGTCATTATGGAAGGTAGTATGTTGTCGATATCTTTGTTACTCCAATGGAATGTAGCCTTTTAATTATGGAAGGTAGTTTGTTGTCGATATTTTTCTTACTCTAAGGGATGGTAGCCTTGTCATTATGGAACGTAGCCTGTTGTCGAGATTTTTGTTATTCCAATGGATGACAGCCTTGTCATTATGGAAGGTAGTGTGTTGTCGAGATTTTTGTTACTCCAATGGATGGTGTCCTAGTCATTATGGAAGGTAGTATTTTGTCTTGATTTTTGTTACTCCAATGGATGGTAGCCTTGTCATTATGGAAGGTAGTCTATTGTTGAGATTTTTGTTACTCCAATGGATGGTAGACTTGTCATTATGGAAGGTAGTGTGTTGTCGTGATTTTTATTACTCTAAGGGATGGTAGCCTTGTCATTATGGAAGGTAGTATGTTGTCTATATCTTCGTTACTCCAATTGATGGTAGCCTTTTCATTATGGAAGGTAGTCCTTTGTCATGATTTTTGTTACTCTAAGGCATTGTAGCCTTGTCGTTATGGAAGGTAGTCTGTTGTCGATATCTTTGTTGCTCCAATGGATGGTATCCTATTCATTTTGGAAGGTAGTCTCTTGTCGAGATTTTTGTTACTCCATTGGATGGTAGCCTTGTCATTATGTAAGGTAGTGTGTTGTCGATATTTTTGTTATTCCAATGGATGGTAGCCTTGTCATTATGGAAGGTAGATTGTTGTCGAGATTTTTGTTACTCCAATGGATGGTAGCCTTGTCATTATGAAGGTAGTCTATTGTCGATATTTTTGTTACTATAATAGATTGTAGCCTTGTCATTATGGAAGGTAGTGTGTTGTCAATATTTTTGTTACTCCAATGGATGGTATCCTAGTCATTATGGAAGCTAGTCTGTTGTCGAGATTTTTGTTACTCCATTGGATGGTAGCCTTGTCATTATGGAAGGTAGTGTGTTGACGATATTTTTGTTATTCCAATGGATGGTAGCCTAGTCATTATGGAAGGTAGTCTTTTGTCTTGCTTTTTGTTACTCCAATGGATGGTAGCCTTGTCATTATGGAAGGTAGTCTATTGTTGAGATTTTTGTTACTCCAATGGATGGTAGACCTGATATTATGGAAGGTAGTGTGTTATCGTGATTTTTATCACCCTAAGGGATGGTAGCCTTGTCATTATGGAAAGTAGTATGTTGTCTATATCTTTGTTACTCCAATGGATGGTAGCCTTTTCATTATGGAAGGTAGTCTTTTGTCATGATTTTTGTTACTCCAAGGCATTGTAGCCTTGTCGTTATGGAAGGTAGTCTATTGTCGATATCTTTGTTACTCCAATGGATGGTATCTTAGTCATTTTGAAAGGTAGTCTGTTGTCGAGATTTTTGTTACTGCATTGGACGGTAGCCTTGTCATTATGGAAGGTAGTGTGTTGTCGATATTTTTGTTATTTCAATGGATGGTAGCCTTGTCATTATGGAAGGTAGTTTGTTGTCGAGATTTTTGTTACTCCAATGGATGGTAGCCTTGTCATTATGGAAGGTATTCTATTGTTGAGATTTTTGTTACTACAATGGATGGTAGTCTGTTGTCGAGATTTATGTTACTACAATGGATTATAGCCTTGTCATTATGGAAGGTAGTCTCTTGTGGATATTTGGGTTACTCCAATGGTTGTACCCTTTTCATTATGGAAGATAGTCTATTGTTGAGATTTTTGTTACTCCAATGGATGGCAGACTTATCATTATGGAAGGTAGTGTGTTATCGTGATTTTTGTTACTCTAAATGAAGGTAGCCTAGTCATTATGGAAGGTAGTATGTTGTCGATATCTTTGTTACTCCAATGGATGGTAGCCTTTTCATTATGGAAGGTAGTTTGTTGTCGAGATTTTTCTTACTCTAAGGGATGGTAGCCTTTTCATTATGGAACGTAGTCTGTTGTCGAGATTTTTGTTATTCCAATGGATGAAAGCCTTGTCATTATGAAGGTAGTCTATTGTCGATATTTTTGTTACTATAATAGATTGTAGCCTTGTCATTATTGAAGGTAGTGTGTTGTTGAGATTATTGTTTTTCCAATGGATGGTATACTACTCATTATGGAAGGTAGTCTGTTTTCGAGATTTTTGTTACTCCATTGGATGGTAGCCTTGTCATTATGGAAGGTAGTGTGTTGTCGTGTTTTTTGTTATTCCAATGGATGGTAGCCTAGTCATTATGGAAGGTACTCTTTTGTCTTGATTTTTGTTACTCCAATGGATGGTAGCCTTGTCATTATGGAAGGTAGTGTGTTGTCGATATTTTTGTTATTCCAATGGATGGTAGCCTAGTCATTATGGAAGGTAGTCTTTTGTCTTGCTTTTTGTTACTCCAATGGATGGTAGCCTTGTCATTATGGAAGGTAGTCTATTGTTGAGATTTTTGTTACTCCAATGGATGGTAGACCTGTCATTATGGAAGGTAGTGTGTTGTCGTGATTTTTATCACTCTAAGGGATGGTAGCCTTGTCATTATGGAAAGTAGTATGTTGTCTATATCTTTGTTACTCCAATGGATGGTAGCCTTTTCATTATGGAAGGTAGTCTTTTGTCATGATTTTTGTTACTCCAAGGCAATATAGCCTTGTCGTTATTGATGGTAGTCTGTTGTCGAGATTTTTGTTATTCCAATGGATGGTATCCTACTCATTATGGAAGGTAGTCTGTTGTCGAGATTTTTGTTACTCTATTGGATGGTAGCCTTGTCATTATGGAAGGTAGTGTGTTGTCGATATTTTTGTTATTCCAATGGATGGTAGCCTTGTCATTATGGAAGGTAGTCTGTTGTCGTGATTTTTGTTACTCCAATGGATGGTAGCCTTGACATTATGGAAGGTAGTCTATTGTCGAGATTTTTGTTACTACAATGGATTGTAGTCTGTTGTCGAGATTTATGTTACTACAATGGATTGTAGCCTTGTCATTATGGAAGCTAGTCTCTTGTGGATATTTGGGTTACTCCAATGGTTTTACCCTTGTCATTATGGAAGATAGTCTATTGTTGAGATTTTTGTTACTCCACAGGATGGTAGACTTGTCACTATGGAAGGTAGTGTGTTGTCGTGATTTTTGTTACTCTAAGTGATGGTATCCTAGTCATTATGGTTGGTAGTATGTTGTCGATATCTTTGTTACTCCAATGGATGGTATCCTTTTCATTATGGAAGGTAGTTTGTTGTCGAGATTTTTCATACTCTAAGGGATGGTAGCCTTTTCATTATGGAACGTAGTCTGTTGTCGAGATTTTTGTTATTCCAATGGATGAAAGCCTTGTCATTATGAAGGTAGTCTATTGTCGATATTTTTGTTACTATAATAGATTGTAGCCTTGTCATTATGGAAGGTAGTGTGTTGTCGAGATTTTTGTTATTCCAATGGATGGTATCCTACTCATTATGGAAGGTAGTCTGTTGTCGAGATTTTTGTTACTCCATTGGATGGTAGCCTTGTCATTATGGAAGGTAGTCTCTTTTGGATATTTGGGTTACTCCAATGGTTGTACCCTTGTCATTATGGAAGATAGTCTATTGTTGAGATTTTTGTTACTCCAATGGATGGTAGACTTGTCATCATGGAAGGTAGTGTGTTGTCGTGATTTTTGTTACTCTAAGTGATGGTAGCCTAGTCATTATGGAAGGTAGTATGTTGTCGATATGTTTGTTACTCCAATGGATGGTAGCCTTTTCATTATGAAAGGTAGTTTGTTGTCGAGATTTTTCTAACTCTAAGGGATGGTAGCCTTTTCATTATGGAACGTAGTCTGTTGTCGAGATTTTTGTTATTCCAATGGAAGGAAGCCTTGTCATTATGAAGGTAGTGTATTGTCGATATTTTTGTTACTATAATAGATTGTAGCCTTGTCATTATAGAAGGTAGTGTGTTGTCGAGATTTTTGTTATTCCAATGGATGGTATCCTACTCATTATGGAAGGTAGTCTGTTGTCGAGATTTTTGTTACTCCATTGGATGGTAGCCTTGTCATTATGGAAGGTAGTGTGTTGTCGATATTTTTGTTATTCCAATGGATGGTAGCCTTGTCATTATGGAAGGTAGTCTGTTGTCGTGATTTTAATTACTCCAATGGATGGTAGCCTTGACATTATGGAAGGTAGTTTATTGTCGAGATTTTTGTTACTACAATGGATGGTAGTCTGTTGTCGAGACTTATGTTACTACAATGGATTGTAGCCTTGTCATTATGGAAGGTAGTCTCTTGTGGATATTTGGGTTACTCCAATGGTTGTACCCTTGTCATTATGGAAGATAGTCTATTGTTGAGATTTTAGTTAGTCCAATGGATGGTAGACTTATCATTATGGAAGGTAGTGTGTTGTCGTGATTTTTGTTACTCTAAGTGATGGTATCCTAGTCATTATGGATGGTAGTATGTTGTCGATATCTTTGTTACTCCAATGGATGGTATCCTTTTCATTATGGAAGGTAGTTTGTTGTCGAGATTTTTCTTACTCTAAGGGATGGTAGCCTTTTCATTATGGAACATAGTCTGTTGTCGAGATTTTTGTTATTCCAATGGATGAAAGCCTTGTCATTATGAAGGTAGTCTATTGTCGTTATTTTTGTTACTATAATAGATTGTAGCCTTGTCATTATAGAAGGTATTCTATTGTCAGAATTTTTGTTACTCCATTGGATGGTAGCCTTGTCATTATGGAAGGTAGTGTGTTGTCGTGTTTTTTGTTATTCCAATGGATGGTAGCCTAGTCATTATGAAAGGTAGTCTTTTGTCTTAATTTTTGTTACTCCAATGCATGGTAGCCTTGTCATTATGGAAGGTAGTGTGTTGTCGATATTTTTGTTATTCCAATGGATGGTAGCCTAGTCATTATGGAAGGTAGTCTTTTGTCTTGCTTTTTGTTACTCCAATGGATGGTAGCCTTGTCATTATGGAAGGTAGTCTATTGTTGAGATTTTTGTTACTCCAATGGATGGTAGACCTGTCATTATGGAAGGTAGTGTGTTATCATGATTTTTATAACTCTAAGGGATGATAGCCTTGTCATTATGGAAAGTAGTATGTTGTCTATATCTTTGTTACTCCAACGGATGGTAGCCTTTTCATTATGGAAGGTAGTCTTTTGTCATGATTTTAGTTACTCCAAGGAATTGTAGCCTTGTCGTTATGGAATGTAATCTGCTGTCGAGATTTTTGTTATTCCAATGGATGGTATCCTTCTCATTTTGAAAGGTAGTCTGTTGTCGTGATTTTTGTTACTCCAATGGATGGTAGCCTTGACATTATGGAAGGTAGTCTATTGTCGAGATTTTTGTTACTACAATGGATGGTAGTCTGTTGTCGAGATTTGTGTTACTACAATGGATTGTAGCCTTGTCATTATGGAAGGTAGTCTCTTGTGGATATTTGGGTTACCCCAATGGTTGTACCCTTGTCATTATGGAAGATAGTCTATTGTTGAGATTTTTGTTACTCCAATGGATGGTAGACTTGTCATTATGGAAGGTAGTGTGTTGTCGCGATTTTTGTTACTCTAAGTGATGGTATCCTAGTCATTATGGATGGTAGTATGTTGTCGATATCTTTGTTACTCCAATGGATGGTATCCTTTTCATTATGGAAGGTAGTTTGTTGTCGAGATTTTTCTTACTCTAAGGGATGGTAGCCTTTTCATTATGGTACGTAGTCTGTTGTCGAGATTTTTGTTATTCCAATGGATGAAAGCCTTGTCATTATGAAGGTAGTCTATTGTCGATATTTTTGTTACTATAATAGATTGTAGCCTTGTCATTATGGAAGGTAGTGTGTTGTCGAGATTTTTGTTATTCCAATGGATGGTAGCCTTGTCATTATGGAAGGTAGTGTGTTGTCGTGTTTTTTGTTATTCCAATGGATGGTAGCCTAGTCATTATGAAAGGTAGTCTTTTGTCTTGATTTTTTTTACTCCAATGCATGGTAGCCTTGTCATTATGGAAGGTAGTGTGTTGTCGATATTTTTGTTATTCCAATGGATGGTAGCCTAGTCATTATGGAAGGTAGTCTTTTTTCTTGCTTTTTGTTATTCCAATGGATGGTAGCCTTGACATTATGGAAGGTAGTCTATTGTTGAGATTTTTGTAACTCCAATGGATGGTAGACCTGTCATTATGGAAGGTAGTGTGTTATCGTGATTTTTACCACTCTAAGGGATGGTAGCCTTGTCATTATGGAAAGTAGTATGTTATCTATATCTTTGTTACTCCAATGGATGGTAGCCTTTTCATTATGGAAGGTAGTCTTTTGTCATGATTTTTGTTACTCCAAGGCATTGTAGCCTTGTCGTTATGGAAGGTAGTTTGTTTTCGATATCTTTGTTACTCCAATGGATGGTATCCTAGTCATTTTGAAAGTTAGTCTGTTGTCGAGATTTTTGTTACTCCAATGGATGGTAGCCTAGTCATTATGGAAGGTAGTCTGTTGTCGAGATTTTTGTTACTCCAATGGATGATAGCCTTGTCATTATGGAAGGTAGTCTGTTGTCATGATTTTTGTTACTCCAATGGATGGTAGCCTTGACATTATGGAAGGTAATCTATTGTCGATATTTTTGTTACTACAATGGATGGTAGTCTGTTGTCGAGATTTATGTTACTACAATGGATTATAGCCTTGTCATTATGGAAGGTAGTCTCTTGCGGATATTTGGGTTACTCCAATGGTTGTACCCTTGTCATTATGGAAGATAGTCTATTGTTGAGATTTTTGTTACTCCAATGGATGGTAGACTTGTCATTATGGAAGGTAGTGTGTTGTCGTGATTTTTGTTACTCTAAGTGATGGTAGCCTAGTCATTATGGAAGGTAGTATGTTGTCGATATCTTTGTTACTCCAATGGATGGTAGCCTTTTCATTATGGAAGGTAGTTTGTTGTCGAGATTTTTCTTACTCTAAGGGATGGTAGCCTTTTCATTATGGAACGTAGTCTGTTGTCGAGATTTTTGTTATTCCAATGGAAGGAAGCCTTGTCATTATGAAGGTAGTCTATTGTCGATATTTTTGTTACTATAATAGATTGTATCCTTGTCATTATGGAAGGTAGTGTGTTGTCGAGATTTTTGTTATTCCAATGGATGGTATCCTACTCATTATGGAAGGTAGTCTGTTGTCGAGATTTTTGTTACTCCATTGGATGGTAGCCTTGTCATTATGGAAGGTAGTGTGTTGTCGATATTTTTGTTATTCCAATGGATGGTAGCCTTGTCATTATGGAAGGTAGTCTGTTGTCGTGATTTTAATTACTCCAATGGATGGTAGCCTTGACATTATGGAAGGTAGTTTATTGTCGAGATTTTTGTTACTACAATGGATGGTAGTCTGTTGTCGAGACTTATGTTACTACAATGGATTGTAGCCTTGTCATTATGGAAGGTAGTCTCTTGTGGATATTTGGGTTACTCCAATGGTTGTACCCTTGTCATTATGGAAGATAGTCTATTGTTGAGATTTTAGTTAGTCCAATGGATGGTAGACTTATCATTATGGAAGGTAGTGTGTTGTCGTGATTTTTGTTACTCTAAGTGATGGTATCCTAGTCATTATGGATGGTAGTATGTTGTCGATATCTTTGTTACTCCAATGGATGGTATCCTTTTCATTATGGAAGGTAGTTTGTTGTCGAGATTTTTCTTACTCTAAGGGATGGTAGCCTTTTCATTATGGAACATAGTCTGTTGTCGAGATTTTTGTTATTCCAATGGATGAAAGCCTTGTCATTATGAAGGTAGTCTATTGTCGTTATTTTTGTTACTATAATAGATTGTAGCCTTGTCATTATAGAAGGTATTCTATTGTCAGAATTTTTGTTACTCCATTGGATGGTAGCCTTGTCATTATGGAAGGTAGTGTGTTGTCGTGTTTTTTGTTATTCCAATGGATGGTAGCCTAGTCATTATGAAAGGTAGTCTTTTGTCTTAATTTTTGTTACTCCAATGCATGGTAGCCTTGTCATTATGGAAGGTAGTGTGTTGTCGATATTTTTGTTATTCCAATGGATGGTAGCCTAGTCATTATGGAAGGTAGTCTTTTGTCTTGCTTTTTGTTACTCCAATGGATGGTAGCCTTGTCATTATGGAAGGTAGTCTATTGTTGAGATTTTTGTTACTCCAATGGATGGTAGACCTGTCATTATGGAAGGTAGTGTGTTATCATGATTTTTATAACTCTAAGGGATGATAGCCTTGTCATTATGGAAAGTAGTATGTTGTCTATATCTTTGTTACTCCAACGGATGGTAGCCTTTTCATTATGGAAGGTAGTCTTTTGTCATGATTTTAGTTACTCCAAGGAATTGTAGCCTTGTCGTTATGGAATGTAATCTGCTGTCGAGATTTTTGTTATTCCAATGGATGGTATCCTTCTCATTTTGAAAGGTAGTCTGTTGTCGTGATTTTTGTTACTCCAATGGATGGTAGCCTTGACATTATGGAAGGTAGTCTATTGTCGAGATTTTTGTTACTACAATGGATGGTAGTCTGTTGTCGAGATTTGTGTTACTACAATGGATTGTAGCCTTGTCATTATGGAAGGTAGTCTCTTGTGGATATTTGGGTTACCCCAATGGTTGTACCCTTGTCATTATGGAAGATAGTCTATTGTTGAGATTTTTGTTACTCCAATGGATGGTAGACTTGTCATTATGGAAGGTAGTGTGTTGTCGCGATTTTTGTTACTCTAAGTGATGGTATCCTAGTCATTATGGATGGTAGTATGTTGTCGATATCTTTGTTACTCCAATGGATGGTATCCTTTTCATTATGGAAGGTAGTTTGTTGTCGAGATTTTTCTTACTCTAAGGGATGGTAGCCTTTTCATTATGGTACGTAGTCTGTTGTCGAGATTTTTGTTATTCCAATGGATGAAAGCCTTGTCATTATGAAGGTAGTCTATTGTCGATATTTTTGTTACTATAATAGATTGTAGCCTTGTCATTATGGAAGGTAGTGTGTTGTCGAGATTTTTGTTATTCCAATGGATGGTAGCCTTGTCATTATGGAAGGTAGTGTGTTGTCGTGTTTTTTGTTATTCCAATGGATGGTAGCCTAGTCATTATGAAAGGTAGTCTTTTGTCTTGATTTTTTTTACTCCAATGCATGGTAGCCTTGTCATTATGGAAGGTAGTGTGTTGTCGATATTTTTGTTATTCCAATGGATGGTAGCCTAGTCATTATGGAAGGTAGTCTTTTTTCTTGCTTTTTGTTATTCCAATGGATGGTAGCCTTGACATTATGGAAGGTAGTCTATTGTTGAGATTTTTGTAACTCCAATGGATGGTAGACCTGTCATTATGGAAGGTAGTGTGTTATCGTGATTTTTACCACTCTAAGGGATGGTAGCCTTGTCATTATGGAAAGTAGTATGTTATCTATATCTTTGTTACTCCAATGGATGGTAGCCTTTTCATTATGGAAGGTAGTCTTTTGTCATGATTTTTGTTACTCCAAGGCATTGTAGCCTTGTCGTTATGGAAGGTAGTTTGTTGTCGATATCTTTGTTACTCCAATGGATGGTATCCTAGTCATTTTGAAAGTTAGTCTGTTGTCGAGATTTTTGTTACTCCAATGGATGGTAGCCTAGTCATTATGGAAGGTAGTCTGTTGTCGAGATTTTTGTTACTCCAATGGATGATAGCCTTGTCATTATGGAAGGTAGTCTGTTGTCATGATTTTTGTTACTCCAATGGATGGTAGCCTTGACATTATGGAAGGTAATCTATTGTCGATATTTTTGTTACTACAATGGATGGTAGTCTGTTGTCGAGATTTATGTTACTACAATGGATTATAGCCTTGTCATTATGGAAGGTAGTCTCTTGCGGATATTTGGGTTACTCCAATGGTTGTACCCTTGTCATTATGGAAGATAGTCTATTGTTGAGATTTTTGTTACTCCAATGGATGGTAGACTTGTCATTATGGAAGGTAGTGTGTTGTCGTGATTTTTGTTACTCTAAGTGATGGTAGCCTAGTCATTATGGAAGGTAGTATGTTGTCGATATCTTTGTTACTCCAATGGATGGTAGCCTTTTCATTATGGAAGGTAGTTTGTTGTCGAGATTTTTCTTACTCTAAGGGATGGTAGCCTTTTCATTATGGAACGTAGTCTGTTGTCGAGATTTTTGTTATTCCAATGGATGAAAGCCTTGTCATTATGAAGGTAGTCTATTGTCGATATTTTTGTTACTATAATAGATTGTAGCCTTGTCATTATGGAAGGTAGTGTGTTGTCGAGATTTTTGTTATTCCAATGGATGGTATCCTACTCATTATGGAAGGTAGTCTGTTGTCGAGATTTTTGTTACTCCATTGGATGGTAGCCTTGTCATTATGGAAGGTAGTCTCCTGTGGATATTTGGGTTACTCCAATGGTTGTACCCTTGTCATTATGGAAGATAGTTTATTGTTGAGATTTTTGTTACTCCAATGGATGGTAGACTTGTCATCATGGAAGGTAGTGTGTTGTCGTGATTTTTGTTACTCTAAGTGATGGTAGCCTAGTCATTATGGAAGGTAGTATGTTGTCGATATCTTTGTTACTCCAATGGATGGTAGCCTTTTCATTATGGAAGGTAGTTTGTTGTCGAGATTTTTCTAACTCTAAGGGATGGTAGCCTTTTCATTATGGAACGTAGTCTGTTGTCGAGATTTTTGTTATTCCAATGGATGAAAGCCTTGTCATTATGAAGGTAGTCTATTGTCGATATTTTTGTTACTATAATAGATTGTATCCTTGTCATTATGGAAGGTAGTGTGTTGTCGAGATATTTGTTATTCCAATGGATGGTATCCTACTCATTATAGAAGGTAGTCTATTGTCGGAATTTTTGTTACTCCATTGGATGGTAGCCTTGTCATTATAGAAGGTAGTGTGTTGTCGATATTTTTGTTATTATAATGGATGGTAGCCTTGTCATTATGGAAGGTAGTATGTTGTCGTGATTTTTGTTAGTCCAATGGATGGTAGCCTTGACATTATGGAAGGTAGTCTATTGTCGAGATTTTTGTTACTACAATGGATGGTAGTCTGTTGTCGAGATTTATGTTACTACAATGGATTGTAGCCTTGTCATTATGGAAGGTAGTCTCTTGTGGATATTTGGGTTACTCCAATGGTTGTACCCTTGTCATTATGGAAGATAGTCTATTGTTGAGATTTTTGTTACTCCAATGGATGGTAGACTTGTCATTATGGAAGGTAGTGTGTTGTCGTGATTTTTGTTACTCTAAGTGATGGTATCCTAGTCATTATGGATGGTAGGATGTTGTCGATATCTTTGTTACTCCAATGGATGGTATCCTTTTCATTATGGAAGGTAGTTTGTTGTCGAGATTTTTCTTACTCTAAGGGATGGTAGCCTTTTCATTATGGAACGTAGTCTGTTGTCGAGATTTTTGTTATTCCAATGGATGAAAGCCTTGTCATTATGAAGGTAGTCTATTGTCGATATTTTTGTTACTATAATAGATTGTATCCTTGTCATTATGGAAGGTAGTGTGTTGTCGAGATTTTTGTTATTCCATTGGATGGTAGCCTTGTCATTATAGAAGGTAGTCTATTGTCGGAATTTTTGTTACTCCATTGGATGGTAGCCTTGTCATTATGGAAGGTAGTGTGTTGTCGTGTTTTTTGTTATTCCAATGGATGGTAGCCTAGTCATTATGAAAGGTAGTCTTTTGTCTTGATTTTTGTTACTCCAATGCATGGTAGCCTTGTCATTATGGAAGGTAGTGTGTTGTCGATATTTTTTTTATTCCAATGGATGGTAGCCTAGTCATTATGGATGTTAGTCTTTTGTCTTGCTTTTTGTTACTCCAATGGATGGTAGCCTTGTCATTATGGAAGGTAGTCTATTGTTGAGATTTTTGTTACTCCAATGGATGGTAGACCTGTCATTATGGAAGGTAGTGTGTGATCATGATTTTTATCACTCTAAGGGATGGTAGCCTTGTCATTATGGAAAGTAGTATGTTGTCTATATCTTTGTTACTCCAATGGATGGTAGCCTTTTCATTATGGAAGGTAGTCTTTTGTCATGATTTTTGTTACTCCAAGGCATTGTAGCCTTGTCGTTATGGAATGTAATCTGCTGTCGAGATTTTTGTTATTCCAATGGATGGTATCCTTCTCATTTTGAAAGGTAGTCTGTTGTCGTGATTTTTGTTACTCCAATGGATGGTAGCCTTGACATTATGTAAGGTAGTCTATTGTCGAGATTTTTGTTACTACAATGGATGGTAGTCTGTTGTTGAGATTTGTGTTACTACAATGGATTGTAGCCTTGTCATTATGGAAGGTAGTCTCTTGTGGATATTTGGGTTACTCCAATGGTTGTACCCTTGTCATTATGGAAGATAGTCTATTGTTGAGATTTTTGTTACTCCAATGGATGGTAGACTTGTCATTATGGAAGGTAGTGTGTTGTCGTGATTTTTGTTACTCTAAGTGATGGTAGCCTAGTCATTATGGAAGGTAGTATGTTGTCGATATCTTTGTTACTCCAATGGATGGTAGCCTTTTCATTATGGAAGGTAGTTTGTTGTCGAGATTTTTCTTACTCTAAGGGATGGTAGCCTTTTCATTATGGAACGTAGTCTGTTGTCGAGATTTTTGTTATTCCAATGGATGAAAGCCTTGTCATTATGAAGGTAGTCTATTGTCGATATTTTTGTTACTATAATAGATTGTAGCCTTGTCATTATGGAAGGTAGTGTGTTGTCGAGATTTTTGTTATTCCAATGGATGGTATCCTACTCATTATGGAAGGTAGTCTGTTGTCGAGATTTTTGTTACTCCATTGGATGGTAGCCTTGTCATTATGGAAGGTAGTCTCCTGTGGATATTTGGGTTACTCCAATGGTTGTACCCTTGTCATTATGGAAGATAGTTTATTGTTGAGATTTTTGTTACTCCAATGGATGGTAGACTTGTCATCATGGAAGGTAGTGTGTTGTCGTGATTTTTGTTACTCTAAGTGATGGTAGCCTAGTCATTATGGAAGGTAGTATGTTGTCGATATCTTTGTTACTCCAATGGATGGTAGCCTTTTCATTATGGAAGGTAGTTTGTTGTCGAGATTTTTCTAACTCTAAGGGATGGTAGCCTTTTCATTATGGAACGTAGTCTCTTGTCGAGATTTTTGTTATTCCAATGGATGAAAGCCTTGTCATTATGAAGGTAGTCTATTGTCGATATTTTTGTTACTATAATAGATTGTATCCTTGTCATTATGGAAGGTAGTGTGTTGTCGAGATATTTGTTATTCCAATGGATGGTATCCTACTCATTATAGAAGGTAGTCTATTGTCGGAATTTTTGTTACTCCATTGGATGGTAGCCTTGTCATTATAGAAGGTAGTGTGTTGTCGATATTTTTGTTATTATAATGGATGGTAGCCTTGTCATTATGGAAGGTAGTATGTTGTCGTGATTTTTGTTAGTCCAATGGATGGTAGCCTTGACATTATGGAAGGTAGTCTATTGTCGAGATTTTTGTTACTACAATGGATGGTAGTCTGTTGTCGAGATTTATGTTACTACAATGGATTGTAGCCTTGTCATTATGGAAGGTAGTCTCTTGTGGATATTTGGGTTACTCCAATGGTTGTACCCTTGTCATTATGGAAGATAGTCTATTGTTGAGATTTTTGTTACTCCAATGGATGGTAGACTTGTCATTATGGAAGGTAGTGTGTTGTCGTGATTTTTGTTACTCTAAGTGATGGTATCCTAGTCATTATGGATGGTAGGATGTTGTCGATATCTTTGTTACTCCAATGGATGGTATCCTTTTCATTATGGAAGGTAGTTTGTTGTCGAGATTTTTCTTACTCTAAGGGATGGTAGCCTTTTCATTATGGAACGTAGTCTGTTGTCGAGATTTTTGTTATTCCAATGGATGAAAGCCTTGTCATTATGAAGGTAGTCTATTGTCGATATTTTTGTTACTATAATAGATTGTATCCTTGTCATTATGGAAGGTAGTGTGTTGTCGAGATTTTTGTTATTCCATTGGATGGTAGCCTTGTCATTATAGAAGGTAGTCTATTGTCGGAATTTTTGTTACTCCATTGGATGGTAGCCTTGTCATTATGGAAGGTAGTGTGTTGTCGTGTTTTTTGTTATTCCAATGGATGGTAGCCTAGTCATTATGAAAGGTAGTCTTTTGTCTTGATTTTTGTTACTCCAATGCATGGTAGCCTTGTCATTATGGAAGGTAGTGTGTTGTCGATATTTTTTTTATTCCAATGGATGGTAGCCTAGTCATTATGGATGTTAGTCTTTTGTCTTGCTTTTTGTTACTCCAATGGATGGTAGCCTTGTCATTATGGAAGGTAGTCTATTGTTGAGATTTTTGTTACTCCAATGGATGGTAGACCTGTCATTATGGAAGGTAGTGTGTGATCATGATTTTTATCACTCTAAGGGATGGTAGCCTTGTCATTATGGAAAGTAGTATGTTGTCTATATCTTTGTTACTCCAATGGATGGTAGCCTTTTCATTATGGAAGGTAGTCTTTTGTCATGATTTTTGTTACTCCAAGGCATTGTAGCCTTGTCGTTATGGAATGTAATCTGCTGTCGAGATTTTTGTTATTCCAATGGATGGTATCCTTCTCATTTTGAAAGGTAGTCTGTTGTCGTGATTTTTGTTACTCCAATGGATGGTAGCCTTGACATTATGTAAGGTAGTCTATTGTCGAGATTTTTGTTACTACAATGGATGGTAGTCTGTTGTTGAGATTTGTGTTACTACAATGGATTGTAGCCTTGTCATTATGGAAGGTAGTCTCTTGTGGATATTTGGGTTACTCCAATGGTTGTACCCTTGTCATTATGGAAGATAGTCTATTGTTGAGATTTTTGTTACTCCAATGGATGGTAGACTTGTCATTATGGAAGGTAGTGTGTTGTCGTGATTTTTGTTACTCTAAGTGATGGTATCCTAGTCATTATGGATGGTAGTATGTTGTCGATATCTTTGTTACTCCAATGGATGGTATCCTTTTCATTATGGAAGGTAGTTTGTTGTCGAGATTTTTCTTACTCTAACGGATGGTAGCCTTTTCATTATGGAACGTAGTCTGTTGTCGAAATTTTTGTTATTCCAATGGATGAAAGCCTTGTCATTATAAAGGTAGTCTATTGTCGATATTTTTGTTACTATAATAGATTGTAGCCTTGTCATTATGGAAGGTAGTGTGTTGTCGAGATTTTTGTTATTCCAATGGATGGTAGCCTTGTCATTATGGAAGGTAGTGTGTTGTCCTGTTTTTTGTTATTCCAATGGATGGTAGCCTAGTCATTATGAAAGGTAGTCTTTTGTCTTGATTTTTGTTACTCCAATGCATGGTAGCCTTGTCATTATGGAAGGTAGTGTGTTGTCGATATTTTTGTTATTCCAATGGATGGTAGCCTAGTCATTATGGAAGGTAGTCTTTTTTCTTGCTTTTTGTTACTCCAATGGATGGTAGCCTTGACATTATGGAAGGTAGTCTATTGTTGAGATTTTTGTAACTCCAATGGATGGTAGACCTGTCATTATGGAAGGTAGTGTGTTATCGTGATTTTTACCACTCTAAGGGATGGTAGCCTTGTCATTATGGAAAGTAGTATGTTATCTATATCTTTGTTACTCCAATGGATGGTAGCCTTTTCATTATGGAAGGTAGTCTTTTGTCATGATTTTTGTTACTCCAAGGCATTGTAGCCTTGTCGTTATGGAAGGTAGTTTGTTGTCGATATCTTTGTTACTCCAATGGATGGTATCCTAGTCATTTTGAAAGTTAGTCTGTTGTCGAGATTTTTGTTACTCCAATGGATGGTAGCCTAGTCATTATGGAAGGTAGTCTGTTGTCGAGATTTTTGTTACTCCAATGGATGATAGCCTTGTCATTATGGAAGGTAGTCTGTTGTCATGATTTTTGTTACTCCAATGGATGGTAGCCTTGACATTATGGAAGGTAATCTATTGTCGAGATTTTTGTTACTACAATGGATGGTAGTTTGTTGTCGAGATTTATGTTACTACAATGGAGTATAGCCTTGTCATTATGGAAGGTAGTCTCTTGTGGATATTTGGGTTACTCCAATGGTTGTACCCTTGTCATTATGGAAGATAGTCTATTGTTGAGATTTTTGTTACTCCAATGGATGGTAGACTTGTCATTATGGAAGGTAGTGTGTTGTCGTGATTTTTGTTACTCTAAGTGATGGTAGCCTAGTCATTATGGAAGGTAGTATGTTGTCGATATCTTTGTTACTCCAATGGATGGTAGCCTTTTCATTATGGAAGGTAGTTTGTTGTCGAGATTTTTCTTACTCTAAGGGATGGTAGCCTTTTCATTATGGAACGTAGTCTGTTGTCGAGATTTTTGTTATTCCAATGGATGAAAGCCTTGTCATTATGAAGGTAGTCTATTGTCGATATTTTTGTTACTATAATAGATTGTAGCCTTGTCATTATGGAAGGTAGTGTGTTGTCGAGATTTTTGTTATTCCAATGGATGGTATCCTACTCATTATGGAAGGTAGTCTGTTGTCGAGATTTTTGTTACTCCATTGGATGGTAGCCTTGTCATTATGGGAGGTAGTCTCTTGTGGATATTTGGGTTACTCCAATGGTTGTACCCTTGTCATTATGGAAGATAGTCTATTGTTGAGATTTTTGTTACTCCAATGGATGGTAGACTTGTCATCATGGAAGGTAGTGTGTTGTCGTGATTTTTGTTACTCTAAGTGATGGTAGGCTAGTCATTATGGAAGGTAGTATGTTGTCGATATCTTTGTTACTCCAATGGATGGTAGCCTTTTCATTATGGAAGGTAGTTTGTTGTCGAGATTTTTCTAACTCTAAGGGATGGTAGCCTTTTCATTATGGAACGTAGTCTGTTGTCGAGATTTTTGTTATTCCAATGGATGAAAGCCTTGTCATTATGAAGGTAGTGTATTGTCGATATTTTTGTTACTTAAATAGATTGTAGCCTTGTCATTATGGAAGGTAGTGTGTTGTCGAGATTTTTGTTATTCCAATGGTTGGTATCCAACTCATTATGGAAGGTAGTCTGTTGTCGAGATTTTTGTTACTCCATTGGATGGTAGCCTTGTCATTATGGAAGGTAGTGTGTTGTCGATATTTTTGTTATTCCAATGGATGGTAGCCTTGTCATTATGGAAGGTAGTCTGTTGTCGTGATTTTTGTTACTCCAATGGATGGTAGCCTTGATATTATGGAAGGTAGTCTATTGTCGAGATTTTTGTTACTACAATGGATGGTAGTCTGTTGTCGAGATTTATGTTACTACAATGGATTGTAGCCTTGTCATTATGGAAGGTAGTCTTTTGTGGATATTTGGGTTACTCCAATGGTTGTACCCTTGTCATTATGGAAGATAGTCTATTGTTGAGATTTTTGTTACTCCAATGGATGGTAGACTTGTCATTATGGAAGGTAGTGTGTTGTCGTGATTTTTGTTACTCTAAGTGATGGTATCCTAGTCATTATGGATGGTAGTATGTTGTCGATATCTTTGTTACTCCAATGGATGGTATCCTTTTCATTATGGAAGGTAGTTTGTTGTCGAGATTTTTCTTACTCTAAGGGATGGTAGCCTTTTCATTATGGAACGTAGTCTGTTGTCGAGATTTTTGTTATTCCAATGGATGAAAGCCTTGTCATTATGAAGGTAGTCTATTATCGATATTTTTGTTACTATAATAGATTGTAGCCTTGTCATTATGGAAGGTAGTGTGTTGTCGAGATTTCTGTTATTCCAATGGATGGTATCCTACTCATTATAGAAGGTAGTCTATTGTCGGAATTTTTGTTACTCCATTGGATGGTAGCCTTGTCATTATGGAATGTAGTGTGTTGTCATGTTTTTTGTTATTCCAATGGATGGTAGCCTAGTCATTATGAAAGGTAGTCTTTTGTCTTGATTTTTGTTATTCCAATGGATGGTAGCCTTGTCATTATGGAAGGTAGTCTGTTGTCGTGATTTTTGTTACTCCAATGGATGGTAGCCTTGACATTATGGAAGGTAGTCTATTGTCGAGATTTTTGTTACTACAATGGATGGTAGTCTGTTGTCGAGATTTATGTTACTACAATGGATTGTAGCCTTGTCATTATGGAAGGTAGTCTCTTGTGGATATTTGGGTTACTCCAATGGTTGTACCCTTGTCATTATGGAAGATAGTCTATTGTTGAGATTTTTGTTACTCCAATGGATGGTAGACTTGTCATTATGGAAGGTAGTGTGTTGTCGTGATTTTTGTTACTCTAAGTGATGGTATCCTAGTCATTATGGATGGTAGTATGTTGTCGATATCTTTGTTACTCCAATGGATGGTATCCTTTTCATTATGGAAGGTAGTTTGTTGTCGAGATTTTTCTTACTCTAAGGGATGGTAGCCTTTTCATTATGGAACGTAGTCTGTTGTCGAGATTTTTGTTATTCCTATGGATGAAAGCCTTGTCATTATGAAGGTAGTCTATTGTCGATATTTTTGTTAATATAATAGATTGTAGCCTTGTCATTATGGAAGGTAGTGTGTTGTCGAGATTTTTGTTATTCCAATGGATGGTATCCTACTCATTATAGAAGGTAGTCTATTGTCGAGATTTTTGTTACTCCATTGGATGGTAGCCTTGTCATTATGGAAGGTAGTGTGTTGTCGTGTTTTTTGTTATTCCAATGGATGGTAGCCTAGTCATTATGAAAGGTAGTCTTTTGTCTTGAATTTTGTTATTCCAATGCATGGTAGCCTTGTCATTATGGAAGGTAGTGTGTTGTCGATATTTTTGTTATTCCAATGGATGGTAGCCTAGTCATTATGGAAGGTACTCTTTTGTCTTGCTTTTTTTTACTCCAATGGATGGTAGCCTTGTCATTATGGAAGGTAGTCTATTGTTGAGATTTTGTTACTCCAATGGATGGTAGACCTGTCATTATGGAAGGTAGTGTGTTATCATGATTTTTATCACTCTAAGGGATGGTAGCCTTGTCATTATGGAAAGTAGTATGTTGTCTATATCTTTGTTACTCCAATGGATGGTAGCCTTTTCATTATGGAAGGTAGTCTTTTGTCATGATTTTTGTTACTCCAAGGCATTGTAGCCTTGTCGTTATGGAATGTAATCTGCTGTCGAGATTTTTGTTATTCCAATGGATGGTATCCTTCTCATTTTGAAAGGTAGTCTGTTGTCGTGATTTTTGTTACTCCAATGGATGAAAGCCTTGTCATTATGAAGGTAGTCTATTGTCGAGATTTTTGTTACTATAATAGATTGTAGCCTTGTCATTATGGAAGGTAGTGTGTTGTCGAGATTTTTGTTATTCCAATGGATGGTAGCCTTGTCATTATGGAAGGTAGTGTGTTGTCGTGTTTTTTGTTATTCCAATGGATGGTAGCCTAGTCATTATGAAAGGTAGTCTTTTGTCTTGATTTTTGTTACTCCAATGCATGGTAGCCTTGTCATTATGGAAGGTAGTGTGTTGTCGATATTTTTGTTATTCCAATGGATGGTATCCTAGTCATTATGGAAGGTAGTCTTTTTTCTTGCTTTTTGTTACTCCAATGGATGGTAGCCTTGTCATTATGGAAGGTAGTCTATTGTTGAGATTTTTGTAACTCCAATGGATGGTAGACCTGTCATTATGGAAGGTAGTGTGTTATCGTGATTTTTATCACTCTAAGGGACGGTAGCCTTGTCATTATGGAAAGTAGTATGTTATCTATATCTTTGTTACTCCAATGGATGGTAGCCTTTTCATTATGGAAGGTAGTCTTTTGTCATGATTTTTGTTACTCCAAGGCATTGTAGCCTTGTCGTTATGGAATGTAATCTGATGTCGAGATTTTTGTTATTCCAATGGATGGTATCCTTCTCATTTTGAAAGGTAGTCTGTTGTCGTGATTTTTGTTACTCCAATGGATGGTAGCCTTGACATTATGGAAGGTAGTCTATTGTCGAGATTTTTGTTACTACAATGGATGGTAGTCTGTTGTTGAGATTTGTGTTACTACAATGGATTGTAGCCTTGTCATTATGGAAGGTAGTCTCTTGTGGATATTTGGGTTACTCCAATGGTTGTACCCTTGTCATTATGGAAGATAGTCTATTGTTGAGATTTTTGTTACTCCAATGGATGGTAGACTTGTCATTATGGAAGGTAGTGTGTTGTGGTGATTTTTGTTACTCTAAGTGATGGTATCCTAGTCATTATGGATGGTAGTATGTTGTCGATATCTTTGTTACTCCAATGGATGGTATCCTTTTCATTATGGAAGGTAGTTTGTTGTCGAGATTTTTCTTACTCTAACGGATGGTAGCCTTTTCATTATGGAACGTAGTCTGTTGTCGAAATTTTTGTTATTCCAATGGATGAAAGCCTTGTCATTATAAAGGTAGTCTATTGTCGATATTTTTGTTACTATAATAGATTGTAGCCTTGTCATTATGGAAGGTAGTGTGTTGTCGAGATTTTTGTTATTCCAATGGATGGTAGCCTTGTCATTATGGAAGGTAGTGTGTTGTCCTGTTTTTTGTTATTCCAATGGATGGTAGCCTAGTCATTATGAAAGGTAGTCTTTTGTCTTGATTTTTGTTACTCCAATGCATGGTAGCCTTGTCATTATGGAAGGTAGTGTGTTGTCGATATTTTTGTTATTCCAATGGATGGTAGCCTAGTCATTATGGAAGGTAGTCTTTTTTCTTGCTTTTTGTTACTCCAATGGATGGTAGCCTTGACATTATGGAAGGTAGTCTATTGTTGAGATTTTTGTAACTCCAATGGATGGTAGACCTGTCATTATGGAAGGTAGTGTGTTATCGTGATTTTTACCACTCTAAGGGATGGTAGCCTTGTCATTATGGAAAGTAGTATGTTATCTATATCTTTGTTACTCCAATGGATGGTAGCCTTTTCATTATGGAAGGTAGTCTTTTGTCATGATTTTTGTTACTCCAAGGCATTGTAGCCTTGTCGTTATGGAAGGTAGATTGTTGTCGATATCTTTGTTACTCCAATGGATGGTATCCTAGTCATTTTGAAAGTTAGTCTGTTGTCGAGATTTTTGTTACTCCAATGGATGGTAGCCTAGTCATTATGGAAGGTAGTCTGTTGTCGAGATTTTTGTTACTCCAATGGATGATAGCCTTGTCATTATGGAAGGTAGTGTGTTGTCATGATTTTTGTTACTCCAATGGATGGTAGCCTTGACATTATGGAAGGTAATCTATTGTCGAGATTTTTGTTACTACAATGGATGGTAGTTTGTTGTCGAGATTTATGTTACTACAATGGATTATAGCCTTGTCATTATGGAAGGTAGTCTCTTGTGGATATTTGGGTTACTCCAATGGTTGTACCCTTGTCATTATGGAAGATAGTCTATTGTTGAGATTTTTGTTACTCCAATGGATGGTAGACTTGTCATTATGGAAGGTAGTGTGTTGTCGTGATTTTTGTTACTCTAAGTGATGGTAGCCTAGTCATTATGGAAGGTAGTATGTTGTCGATATCTTTGTTACTCCAATGGATGGTAGCCTTTTCATTATGGAAGGTAGTTTGTTGTCGAGATTTTTCTTACTCTAAGGGATGGTAGCCTTTTCATTATGGAACGTAGTCTGTTGTCGAGATTTTTGTTATTCCAATGGATGAAAGCCTTATCATTATGAAGGTAGTCTATTGTCGATATTTTTGTTACTATAATAGATTGTAGCCTTGTCATTATGGAAGGTAGTGTGTTGTCGAGATTTTTGTTATTCCAATGGATGGTATCCTACTCATTATGGAAGGTAGTCTGTTGTCGAGATTTTTGTTACTCCATTGGATGGTAGCCTTGTCATTATGGGAGGTAGTCTCTTGTGGATATTTGGGTTACTCCAATGGTTGTACCCTTGTCATTATGGAAGATAGTCTATTGTTGAGATTTTTGTTACTCCAATGGATGGTAGACTTGTCATCATGGAAGGTAGTGTGTTGTCGTGATTTTTGTTACTCTAAGTGATGGTAGGCTAGTCATTATGGAAGGTAGTATGTTGTCGATATCTTTGTTACTCCAATGGATGGTAGCCTGTTCATTATGGAAGGTAGTTTGTTGTCGAGATTTTTCTAACTCTAAGGGATGGTAGCCTTTTCATTATGGAACGTAGTCTGTTGTCGAGATTTTTGTTATTCCAATGGATGAAAGCCTTGTCATTATGAAGGTAGTGTATTGTCGATATTTTTGTTACTTAAATAGATTGTAGCCTTGTCATTATGGAAGGTAGTGTGTTGTCGAGATTTTTGTTATTCCAATGGTTGGTATCCAACTCATTATGGAAGGTAGTCTGTTGTCGAGATTTTTGTTACTCCATTGGATGGTAGCCTTGTCATTATGGAAGGTAGTGTGTTGTCGATATTTTTGTTATTCCAATGGATGGTAGCCTTGTCATTATGGAAGGTAGTCTGTTGTCGTGATTTTTGTTACTCCAATGGATGGTAGCCTTGATATTATGGAAGGTAGTCTATTGTCGAGATTTTTGTTACTACAATGGATGGTAGTCTGTTGTCGAGATTTATGTTACTACAATGGATTGTAGCCTTGTCATTATGGAAGGTAGTCTTTTGTGGATATTTGGGTTACTCCAATGGTTGTACCCTTGTCATTATGGAAGATAGTCTATTGTTGAGATTTTTGTTACTCCAATGGATGGTAGACTTGTCATTATGGAAGGTAGTGTGTTGTCGTGATTTTTGTTACTCTAAGTGATGGTATCCTAGTCATTATGGATGGTAGTATGTTGTCGATATCTTTGTTACTCCAATGGATGGTATCCTTTTCATTATGGAAGGTAGTTTGTTGTCGAGATTTTTCTTACTCTAAGGGATGGTAGCCTTTTCATTATGGAACGTAGTCTGTTGTCGAGATTTTTGTTATTCCAATGGATGAAAGCCTTGTCATTATGAAGGTAGTCTATTATCGATATTTTTGTTACTATAATAGATTGTAGCCTTGTCATTATGGAAGGTAGTGTGTTGTCGAGATTTCTGTTATTCCAATGGATGGTATCCTACTCATTATAGAAGGTAGTCTATTGTCGGAATTTTTGTTACTCCATTGGATGGTAGCCTTGTCATTATGGAATGTAGTGTGTTGTCCTGTTTTTTGTTATTCCAATGGATGGTAGCCTAGTCATTATGAAAGGTAGTCTTTTGTCTTGATTTTTGTTATTCCAATGGATGGTAGCCTTGTCATTATGGAAGGTAGTCTGTTGTCGTGATTTTTGTTACTCCAATGGATGGTAGCCTTGACATTATGGAAGGTAGTCTATTGTCGAGATTTTTGTTACTACAATGGATGGTAGTCTGTTGTCGAGATTTATGTTACTACAATGGATTGTAGCCTTGTCATTATGGAAGGTAGTCTCTTGTGGATATTTGGGTTACTCCAATGGTTGTACCCTTGTCATTATGGAAGATAGTCTATTGTTGAGATTTTTGTTACCCCAATGGATGGTAGACTTGTCATTATGGAAGGTAGTGTGTTGTCGTGATTTTTGTTACTCTAAGTGATGGTATCCTAGTCATTATGGATGGTAGTATGTTGTCGATATCTTTGTTACTCCAATGGATGGTAGCCTTTTCATTATGGAACGTAGTCTGTTGTCGAGATTTTTGTTATTCCTATGGATGAAAGCCTTGTCATTATGAAGGTAGTCTATTGTCGATATTTTTGTTAATATAATAGATTGTAGCCTTGTCATTATGGAAGGTAGTGTGTTGTCGAGATTTTTGTTATTCCAATGGATGGTATCCTACTCATTATAGAAGGTAGTCTATTGTCGAGATTTTTGTTACTCCATTGGATGGTAGCCTTGTCATTATGGAAGGTAGTGTGTTGTCGTGTTTTTTGTTATTCCAATGGATGGTAGCCTAGTCATTATGAAAGGTAGTCTTTTGTCTTGAATTTTGTTATTCCAATGCATGGTAGCCTTGTCATTATGGAAGGTAGTGTGTTGTCGATATTTTTGTTATTCCAATGGATGGTAGCCTAGTCATTATGGAAGGTACTCTTTTGTCTTGCTTTTTTTTACTCCAATGGATGGTAGCCTTGTCATTATGGAAGGTAGTCTATTGTTGAGATTTTGTTACTCCAATGGATGGTAGACCTGTCATTATGGAAGGTAGTGTGTTATCATGATTTTTATCACTCTAAGGGATGGTAGCCTTGTCATTATGGAAAGTAGTATGTTGTCTATATCTTTGTTACTCCAATGGATGGTAGCCTTTTCATTATGGAAGGTAGTCTTTTGTCATGATTTTTGTTACTCCAAGGCATTGTAGCCTTGTCGTTATGGAATGTAATCTGCTGTCGAGATTTTTGTTATTCCAATGGATGGTATCCTTCTCATTTTGAAAGGTAGTCTATTGTCGTGATTTTTGTTACTCCAATGGATGAAAGCCTTGTCATTATGAAGGTAGTCTATTGTCGAGATTTTTGTTACTATAATAGATTGTAGCCTTGTCATTATGGAAGGTAGTGTGTTGTCGAGATTTTTGTTATTCCAATGGATGGTAGCCTTGTCATTATGGAAGGTAGTGTGTTGTCGTGTTTTTTGTTATTCCAATGGATGGTAGCCTAGTCATTATGAAAGGTAGTCTTTTGTCTTGATTTTTGTTACTCCAATGCATGGTAGCCTTGTCATTATGGAAGGTAGTGTGTTGTCGATATTTTTGTTATTCCAATGGATGGTAGCCTAGTCATTATGGAAGGTAGTCTTTTTTCTTGCTTTTTGTTACTCCAATGGATGGTAGCCTTGTCATTATGGAAGGTAGTCTATTGTTGAGATTTTTGTAACTCCAATGGATGGTAGACCTGTCATTATGGAAGGTAGTGTGTTATCGTGATTTTTATCACTCTAAGGGACGGTAGCCTTGTCATTATGGAAAGTAGTATGTTATCTATATCTTTGTTACTCCAATGGATGGTAGCCTTTTCGTTATGGAAGGTAGTTTTTTGTCATGATTTTTGTTACTCCAAGGCATTGTAGCCTTGTCGTTATGGAAGGTAGTCTGTTGTCGATATCTTTGTTACTCCAATGGATGGTATCCTAGTCATTTTGAAAGGTAGTCTGTTGTCGAGACTTTTGTTACTCCATTGGATGGTAGCCTTGTCATTATGGAAGGTAGTGTGTTGTCGATATTTTTGTTATTCCAATGGATGGTAGCCTTGTCATTATGGAAGGTAGTCTGTTGTCGTGATTTTTGTTACTCCAATGGATGGTAGCCTTGACATTATGGAAGGTAGTCTATTGTCGAGATTTTTGTTAATACAATGGATGGTAGTCTGTTGTCGAGATTTATGTTACTACAATGGATTGAAGCCTTGTCATTATGGAAGGTAGTCTCTTGTGGATATTTGGGTTACTCCAATGGTTGTACCCTTGTCATTATGGAAGATAGTCTATTGTTGAGATTTTTGTTACTCCAATGGATGGTAGACTTGTCATTATGGAAGGTAGTGTGTTGTCGTGATTTTTGTTACTCTAAGTGATGGTAGCCTAGTCATTATGGAAGGTAGTATGTTGTCGATATCTTTGTTACTCCAATGGATGGTAGCCTTTTCATTATGGAAGGTAGTTTGTTGTCGAGATTTTTCTTACTCTAAGGGATGGTTGCCTTTTCATTATGGAACGTAGTCTGTTGTCGAGATTTTTGTTATTCCAATGGATGAAAGCCTTGTCATTATGAAGGTAGTGTATTGTCGATATTTTTTTTACTATAATAGATTGTAGCCTTGTCATTATGAAAGGTAGTGTGTTGTCGAGATTTTTGTTATTCCAATGGATGGTATCCTACTCATTATGGAAGGTAGTCTGTTGTCGAGATTTTTGTTACTCCATTGGATGGTAGCCTTTTCATTATGGAACGTAGTCTGTTGTCGAGATTTTTGTTATTCCAATGGATGAAAGCCTTGTCATTATGAAGGTAGTCTATTGTCGATATTTTTGTTACTATAATAGATTGTAGCCTTGTCATTATGGAAGGTAGTGTGTTGTCGCGTTTTTTGTTATTCCAATTGATGGTATCCTAGTCATTATGAAAGGTAGTCTTTTGTCTTTATTTTTGTTACTCTAATGCATGGTAGCCTTGTCATTATGGAAGGTAGTGTGTTGTCGATATTTTTGTTATTCCAATGGATGGTAGCCTAGTCATTATGGAAGGTAGTCTTTTTTCTTGCTTTTTGTTACTCCAATGGATGGTAGCCTTGTCATTATGGAAGGTAGTCTATTGTTGAGATTTTTGTAACTCCAATGGATGGTAGACCTGTCTTTATGCAAGGTAGTGTGTTATCGTGATTTTTATCACTCTAAGGGATGGTAGCCTTGTCATTATGGAAATTAGTATGTTATCTATATCTTTGTTACTCCAATGGATGGTAGCCTTTTCATTATGGAAGGTAGTGTGTTGTCGTGTTTTTTGTTATTCCAATGGATGGTAGCCTAGTCATTATGAAAGGTAGTCTTTTGTCTTTATTTTTGTTACTCCAATGCATGGTAGCCTTGTCATTATGGAAGGTAGTGTGTTGTCGATATTTTTGGTATTCCAATGGATGGTAGCCTAGTCATTATGGAAGGTAGTCTTTTTTCTTGCTTTTTGTTACTCCAATGGATGGTAGCCTTGTCATTATGGAAGGTAGTCTATTGTTGAGATTTTTGTAACTCCAATTGATGGTAGACCTGTCATTATGGAAGGTAGTGTGTTATCGTGATTTTTATCACTCTAAGGGATGGTAGCCTTGTCATTATGGAAAGTAGTATGTTATCTATATCTTTGTTACTCCAATGGATGGTAGCCTTTTCATTATGGAAGGTAGTCTTTTGTCATGATTTTTGTTACTCCAAGGCATTGTTGCCTTGTCGTTATGGAAGGTAGTCTGTTGTCGATATCTGTTACTCCAATGGATGGTATCCTAGTCATTTTGAAAGGTAGTCTGTTGTCGAGATTTTTGTTACTCCATTGGATGGTAGCCTTGTCATTATGGAAGGTAGTGTGTTGTCGATATTTTTGTTATTCCAATGGATGGTAGCCTTGTCATTAAGGAAGGTAGTTTGTTGTCGTGATTTTTGTTACTCCAATGGATGGTAGCCTTGACATTATGGAAAGTAGTCTATTGTCGAGATTTTTGTTACTATAATGGAAGGTAGCCTTGTCATCATGGAAGGTAGTATGTTGTCGTTATTTTTGTTACTCTAAGTGATGGTAGCCTAGTCATTATGGAAGGTAGTATGTTGTCGATATCTTTGTTACTCAAATGGATGGTAGCCTTGTCATTATGGAAGGTAGTCTGTTGTTCATATTTTTTTTACTACAATGCATGTTAGCCTTGTCATTATGGAAGGTAGTATGTTGTCGATATTTTTGTTACTCCATTGGATAGTAGCCTTGTTATTATGGAAGGTAGTTTGTTGTTGAGATTTTTATTATTCCAATGGATGGTAGCCTTTTCATTATGGAAGGTAGCCCGTCGTCGAGATTTTTGTTACTACAATGGCCTGGTCATTATGGAAGGTAGTCTGTTGTCTTGATTTTTGTTACTCCAATGGATTGTAGCCTTGCCATTATGGAAGGTAGTCTGTTGTTGAGATTTTTGTTACTCCAATGGATGGTAGCCTTCTTACAATGGAAGGTAGTCTGTTGTCGAGATTTTTGTTACTACAATGGATGGTAGCCTTTTCATTATGGAAGGTAGCCTGTCGTCGAGATTTTTGTTACTCCAATGGATTGTAGCCTTATCATTATGGAAGGTAGACTGTTCTCGATATCTTTGTTAGTACATTGTATGTTAGCCTTGTCATTATGGAAGTTAGTCTGGTGTCGAGATTTTTGTTACTCCATTGGATAATAGCCTAGTCATATTGGAAGGTAGTCTGCTATTGAGATTTTTCTTATTCCAATGGATGGTAGCCTAGTCATTATGGAAGGTAGTCTGTTTTTGAGATTTTTTTTACTCCAATGGATCGTAGCCTTGTCATTATGGAAGGTAGTCTGTTGTCGAGATTTTTGTTACTCAAATGGATGGTAGCCTTGTCATTATGGAAGGTAATCTAATGTTCATATTTTTTTTACTACAATGCATGTTAGCCTTGTCATTATGGAAGGTAGTATGTTGTCGATATTTTTGTTACTGCATTGGATAGTAGCCTTGTTATTATGGAAGGTAGTCTGTTGTTGAGATTTTTGTTATTCCAATGGATGGTAGCCTTTTCATTATGGAAGGTAGCCTGTCGTCGAGATTTTTGTTACTACAATGGATGGTGGCCTTGTCATTATGGAAGGTAGTCTGTTGTCTTGATTTTTGTTACTCCAGTGGATTGTAGCCTTGCCATTATGGAAGGTAGTCTGTTGTTTAGATTTTTGTTACTCCAATGGATGATAGCCTTCTTACAATGGAAGGTAGTCTGTTGTCGAGATTTTTGTTACTACAATGTATTGTAGCCTTTTCATTATGGAAGGTAGCCTGTCGTCGAGATTTTTGTTACTCTAATGGACTGTAGCCTTATCATTATGGAAGGTAGACTGTTCTCGATATCTTTGTTAGTACAATGTATGTTAGCCTTGTCATTATGGAAGGTAGTGTGGTGTCGAGATTTTTGTTACTCCATTGGATAATAGCCTAGTCATATTGGAAGGTAGTCTGCTGTTGAGATTTTTCTTATTCCAATGGATGGTAGCCTAGTCATTATGGATGGTAGTCTGTTTTTGAGATTTTTTTTACTCCAATGGATCGTAGCCTTGTCATTATGGAAGGTAGTCTGTTGTCGAGATTTTTGTTACTCAAATGGATGGTAGCCTTGTCATTATGGAAGGTAGTCTGTTGTTCATATTTTTTTTACTACAATGCATGTTAGCCTTGTAATTATGGAAGGTAGTATGTTGTCGATATTTTTGTTACTCCATTGGATAGTAGCCTTGTCATTATGGAAGGTAGTCTGTTGTTGAGATTTTTATTATTCCAATGGATGGTAGGTTTGTCATTGTGGAAGGTAGTCTATTGTCGAAATTTTTGTTACTCCAATGGATGGTAGCCTTTTCATTATGGAAGGTAGTCTATTATCGAGATTTTTGTTACTCCAATGGAAGGTAGCCTTTTCATTATGGAAGGTAGTCTATCGTCGAAATTTTTTTTGTTCAAATGGATGGTACCCTGGTCATTATGGAAGGTAGTCTGTTGTCGAAATTTTTGTTACTCCAATGGATTGTAGCCTTGTCATTATGGAAGGTAGTCTGTTTTTGAGATTTTTGTTACTCCAATGGATGGTAGCCTTCTTACTATGGAAGGTAGTCTGTTGTCGAGATTTTTCTTACTACAATGGATGGTAGCCTTGTCATTATGGAAGGTAGCCTATTGTCGAGATTTTTGTTACTACAATGGATGGTAGCCTTGTAATTATGGAAGGTAGTCTGTTGTCTTGATTTTTGTTACTACAATAGATTATAGCCTTGTCATTATGGAAGGTAGTCTATTGTCGAGATTTTTGTTACTCCAATGGATGGTAGCATTGTCATTATGGAAGGTAGTTTGTTGTCAAGATTTTTGTTACTCCAATAGATGGTAGCCTTTTCAATATGGAAGGTAGTCTGTTGTTCATATTTTTTTTACTACAATGGATGGTAGCCTTGACATTATGGAAGGTAGTCTATTGTCGATATTTTTGTTACTCCAATGGATTATAGCCTTGTAATTATGGAAGGTAGTCTGTTGTTGAGATTTTTGTTACTATAATGGATGGTAACCTTGTCATTATGGAAGGTAGTCTGTTGTCTAGATTTTTGTTACTATAATAGATTGTAGCCTTTTCATTATGGAAGGTAGTCTATTGTTTAGATTTTTGTTACTCCAATGGATGGTAGCATTGTCATTATGGAAGGTAGTTTGTTGTCGAGATTTTTGTTACTCCAATAGATGGTAGCCTTTTCATTCTGGAAGGTAGTCTGTCGTTGAGATTTTTGTTACTCTAATGGATGGTAGCATTGTCATTATGGAATGTAGTTTGTTGTCGAGATTTTTGTTACTCCAATAGATGGTAGCCTTGTCATTATCGAAGGTAGTCTGTCGTTGTGATTTTTGTTACAACAATGAATGGTAGCCTTGTCATTATGGAAGATATTCTATTGTTGAGATTTTTGTTACTCCAATGGATGGTAGCCTTGTCATCATGGAAGGTAGTATGTTGTCGTTATTTTTGTTACTCTAAGTGATGGTAGCCTAGTCATTATGGAAGGTAGTATGTTGTCGATATCTTTGTTACTCAAATGGATGGTAGCCTTGTCATTATGGAAGGTAGTCTGTTGTTCATATTTTTTTTACTACAATGCATGTTAGCCTTGTCATTATGGAAGGTAGTATGTTGTCGATATTTTTGTTACTCCATTGGATAGTAGCCTTGTTATTATGGAAGGTAGTTTGTTGTTGAGATTTTTATTATTCCAATGGATGGTAGCCTTTTCATTATGGAAGGTAGCCTGTCGTCGAGATTTTTGTTACTACAATGGCCTTGTCATTATGGAAGGTAGTCTGTTGTCTTGATTTTTGTTACTCCAATGGATTGTAGCCTTGCCATTATGGAAGGTAGTCTGTTGTTGAGATTTTTGTTACTCCAATGGATGGTAGCCTTCTTACAATGGAAGGTAGTCTGTTGTCGAGATTTTTGTTACTACAATGGATGGTAGCCTTTTCATTATGGAAGGTAGCCTGTCGTCGAGATTTTTGTTACTCCAATGGATTGTAGCCTTATCATTATGGAAGGTAGACTGCTCTCGATATCTTTGTTAGTACATTGTATGTTAGCCTTGTCATTATGGAAGTTAGTCTGGTGTCGAGATTTTTGTTACTCCATTGGATAATAGCCTAGTCATATTGGAAGGTAGTCTGCTATTGAGATTTTTCTTATTCCAATGGATGGTAGCCTAGTCATTATGGAAGGTAGTCTGTTTTTGAGATTTTTTTTACTCCAATGGATCGTAGCCTTGTCATTATGGAAGGTAGTCTGTTGTCGAGATTTTTGTTACTCAAATGGATGGTAGCCTTGTCATTATGGAAGGTAGTCTGTTGTTCATATTTTTTTTACTACAATGCATGTTAGCCTTGTCATTATGGAAGGTAGTATGTTGTCGATATTTTTGTTACTGCATTGGATAGTAGCCTTGTTTTTATGGAAGGTAGTCTGTTGTTGAGATTTTTGTTATTCCAATGGATGGTAGCCTTTTCATTATGGAAGGTAGCCTGTCGTCGAGATTTTTGTTACTACAATGGATGGTGGCCTTGTCATTATGGAAGGTAGTCTGTTGTCTTGATTTTTGTTACTCCAATGGATTGTAGCCTTGCCATTATGGAAGGTAGTCTGTTGTTGAGATTTTTGTTACTCCAATGGATGGTAGCCTTCTTACAATGGAAGGTAGTCTGTTGTCGAGATTTTTGTTACTACAATGTATGGTAGCCTTTTCATTATGGAAGGTAGCCTGTCGTCGAGATTTTTGTTACTCTAATGGACTGTAGCCTTATCATTATGGAAGGTAGACTGTTCTCGATATCTTTGTTAGTACAATGTATGTTAGCCTTGTCATTATGGAAGGTAGTCTGGTGTCGAGATTTTTGTTACTCCATTGGATAATAGCCTAGTCATATTGGAAGGTAGTCTGCTGTTGAGATTTTTCTTATTCCAATGGATGGTAGCCTAGTCTAATGGAAGGTAGTCTGTTTTTGAGATTTTTTTTACTCCAATGGATCGTAGCCTTGTCATTATGGAAGGTAGTCTGTTGTCGAGATTTTTGTTACTCAAATGGATGGTAGCCTTGTCATTATGGAAGGTAGTCTGTTGTTCATATTTTTTTTACTACAATGCATGTTAGCCTTGTAATTATGGAAGGTAGTATGTTGTCGATATTTTTGTTACTCCATTGGATAGTAGCCTTGTCATTATGGAAGGTAGTCTGTTGTTGAGATTTTTATTATTCCAATGGATGGTAGGTTTGTCATTGTGGAAGGTAGTCTATTGTCGAAATTTTTGTTACTCCAATAGATGGTAGCCTTTTCATTATGGAAGGTAGTTTATTATCGAGATTTTTGTTACTCCAATGGAAGGTAGCCTTTTCATTATGGAAGGTAGTCTATCGTCGAAATTTTTTTTGTTCAAATGGATGGTACCCTGGTCATTATGGAAGGTAGTCTGTTGTCGAAATTTTTGTTACTCCAATGGATTGTAGCCTTGTCATTATGGAAGGTAGTCTTTTTTTGATATTTTTGTTACTCCAATGGATGGTAGCCTTCTTACTATGGAAGGTAGTCTGTTGTCGAGATTTTTCTTACTACAATGGATGGTAGCCTTGTCATTATGGAAGGTAGCCTATTGTCGAGATTTTTGTTACTACAATGGATGGTAGCCTTGTCATTATGGAAGGTAGTCTGTTGTCTTGATTTTTGTTACTACAATAGATTATAGCCTTGTCATTATGGAAGGTAGTCTATTGTCGAGATTTTTGTTACTCCAATGGATGGTAGCATTGTCATTATGGAAGGTAGTTTGTTGTCAAGATTTTTGTTACTCCAATAGATGGTAGCCTTTTCAATATGGAAGGTAGTCTGTTGTTTATATTTTTTTTACTACAATGGATGGTAGCCTTGACATTATGGAAGGTAGTCTATTGTCGATATTTTCGTTACTCCATTGGATAATAGCTTTGTCATTATGGAAGGTACTCTGTTTTTGAGATTTTTTTTATTCCAATGGATGGTAGCCTAGTCAATATGGAAGGTAGTCTGTTTTCGAGATTTTTGATACTCCAATATATGGTAGCCTTGTCATTATGGAAGGTAGTCTATTATCGAGATTTTTGCTACTCTAATAGATGGTAGCCTTTTCATTATGGAAGGTAGTCTGTCATCGAAATTTTTGTTATTCCAATGGATGGTAGCCTTGTCATTATGAAAGGTAGTCTATTGTCGAGATTTTTGTTACTCCAATGGATTATAGCCTTGTAATTATGGAAGGTAGTCTGTTGTTGAGATTTTTGTTACTATAATGGATGGTAACCTTGTCATTATGGAAGGTAGTCTGTTGTCTAGATTTTTGTTACTATAATAGATTGTAGCCTTTTCATTATGGAAGGTAGTCTATTGTTTAGATTTTTGTTACTCCAATGGATGGTAGCATTGTCATTATGGAAGGTAGTTTGTTGTCGAGATTTTTGTTACTCCAATAGATGGTAGCCTTTTCATTCTGGAAGGTAGTCTGTCGTTGAGATTTTTGTTACTCTAATGGATGGTAGCATTGTCATTATGGAATGTAGTTTGTTGTCGAGATTTTTGTTACTCCAATAGATGGTAGCCTTGTCATTATCGAAGGTAGTCTGTCGTTGTGATTTTTGTTACAATAATGAATGGTAGCCTTGTCATTATGGAAGATATTCTATTGTTGAGATTTTTGTTACTCCAATGGATGGTAGCCTTGTCATCATGGAAGGTAGTATGTTGTCGTTATTTTTGTTACTCTAAGTGATGGTAGCCTAGTCATTATGGAAGGTAGTATGTTGTCGATATCTTTGTTACTCAAATGGATGGTAGCCTTGTCATTATGGAAGGTAGTCTGTTGTTCATATTTTTTTTACTACAATGCATGTTAGCCTTGTCATTATGGAAGGTAGTATGTTGTCGATATTTTTGTTACTCCATTGGATAGTAGCCTTGTTATTATGGAAGGTAGTTTGTTGTTGAGATTTTTATTATTCTAATGGATGGTAGCCTTTTCATTATGGAAGGTAGCCTGTCGTCGAGATTTTTGTTACTACAATGGCCTTGTCATTATGGAAGGTAGTCTGTTGTCTTGATTTTTGTTACTCCAATGGATTGTAGCCTTGCCATTATGGAAGGTAGTCTGTTGTTGAGATTTTTGTTACTCCAATGGATGGTAGCCTTCTTACAATGGAAGGTAGTCTGTTGTCGAGATTTTTGTTACTACAATGTATGGTAGCCTTTTCATTATGGAAGGTAGCCTGTCGTCGAGATTTTTGTTACTCTAATGGACTGTAGCCTTATCATTATGGAAGGTAGACTGTTCTCGATATCTTTGTTAGTACAATGTATGTTAGCCTTGTCATTATGGAAGGTAGTCTGGTGTCGAGATTTTTGTTACTCCATTGGATAATAGCCTAGTCATATTGGAAGGTAGTCTGCTGTTGAGATTTTTCTTATTCCAATGGATGGTAGCCTAGTCATTATGGAAGGTAGTCTGTTTTTGAGATTTTTTTTACTCCAATGGATCGTAGCCTTGTCATTATGGAAGGTAGTCTGTTGTCGAGATTTTTGTTACTCAAATGGATGGTAGCCTTGTCATTATGGAAGGTAGTCTGTTGTTCATATTTTTTTTACTACAATGCATGTTAGCCTTGTCATTATGGAAGGTAGTATGTTGTCGATATTTTTGTTACTGCATTGGATAGTAGCCTTGTTTTTATGGAAGGTAGTCTGTTGTTGAGATTTTTGTTATTCCAATGGATGGTAGCCTTTTCATTATGGAAGGTAGCCTGTCGTCGAGATTTTTGTTACTACAATGGATGGTGGCCTTGTCATTATGGAAGGTAGTCTGTTGTCTTGATTTTTGTTACTCCAATGGATTGTAGCCTTGCCATTATGGAAGGTAGTCTGTTGTTGAGATTTTTGTTACTCCAATGGATGGTAGCCTTCTTACAATGGAAGGTAGTCTGTTGTCGAGATTTTTGTTACTACAATGTATGGTAGCCTTTTCATTATGGAAGGTAGCCTGTCGTCGAGATTTTTGTTACTCTAATGGACTGTAGCCTTATCATTATGGAAGGTAGACTGTTCTCGATATCTTTGTTAGTACAATGTATGTTTGCCTTGTCATTATGGAAGGTAGTCTGGTGTCGAGATTTTTGTTACTCCATTGGATAATAGCCTAGTCATATTGGAAGGTAGTCTGCTGTTGAGATTTTTCTTATTCCAATGGATGGTAGCCTAGTCATTATGGAAGGTAGTCTGTTTTTGAGATTTTTTTTACTCCAATGGATCGTAGCCTTGTCATTATGGAAGGTAGTCTGTTGTCGAGATTTTTGTTACTCAAATGGATGGTAGCCTTGTCATTATGGAAGGTAGTCTGTTGTTCATATTTTTTTTACTACAATGCATGTTAGCCTTGTAATTATGGAAGGTAGTATGTTGTCGATATTTTTGTTACTCCATTGGATAGTAGCCTTGTCATTATGGAAGGTAGTCTGTTGTTGAGATTTTTATTATTCCAATGGATGGTAGGTTTGTCATTGTGGAAGGTAGTCTATTGTCGAAATTTTTGTTACTCCAATGGATGGTAGCCTTTTCATTATGGAAGGTAGTCTATTATCGAGATTTTTGTTACTCCAATGGAAGGTAGCCTTTTCATTATGGAAGGTAGTCTATCGTGGAAATTTTTTTTGTTCAAATGGATGGTACCCTGGTCATTATGGAAGGTAGTCTGTTGTCGAAATTTTTGTTACTCCAATGGATTGTAGCCTTGTCATTATGGAAGGTAGTCTGTTTTTGAGATTTTTGTTACTCCAATGGATGGTAGCCTTCTTACTATGGAAGGTAGTCTGTTGTCGAGATTTTTCTTACTACAATGGATGGTAGCCTTGTCATTATGGAAGGTAGCCTATTGTCGAGATTTTTGTTACTACAATGGATGGTAGCCTTGTCATTATGGAAGGTAGTCTGTTGTCTTGATTTTTGTTACTACAATAGATTATAGCCTTGTCATTATGGAAGGTAGTCTATTGTCGAGATTTTTGTTACTCCAATGGATGGTAGCATTGTCATTATGGAAGGTAGTTTGTTGTCAAGATTTTTGTTACTCCAATAGATGGTAGCCTTTTCAATATGGAAGGTAGTCTGTTGTTCATATTTTTTTTACTACAATGGATGGTAGCCTTGACATTATGGAAGGTAGTCTATTGTCGATATTTTCGTTACTCCATTGGATAATAGCTTTGTCATTATGGAAGGTACTCTGTTTTTGAGATTTTTTTTATTCCAATGGATGGTAGCCTAGTCAATATGGAAGGTAGTCTGTTTTCGAGATTTTTGATACTCCAATATATGGTAGCCTTGTCATTATGGAAGGTAGTCTATTATCGAGATTTTTGCTACTCTAATAGATGGTAGCCTTTTCATTATGGAAGGTAGTCTGTCATCGAAATTTTTGTTGTTCCAATGGATGGTAGCCTTGTCATTATGAAAGGTAGTCTATTGTCGAGATTTTTGTTACTCCAATGGATTATAGCCTTGTAATTATGGAAGGTAGTCTGTTGTTGAGATTTTTGTTACTATAATGGATGGTAACCTTGTCATTATGGAAGGTAGTCTGTTGTCTAGATTTTTGTTACTACAATAGATTGTAGCCTTTTCATTATGGAAGGTAGTCTATTGTTTAGATTTTTGTTACTCCAATGGATGGTAGCATTGTCATTATGGAAGGTAGTTTGTTGTCGAGATTTTTGTTACTCCAATAGATGGTAGCCTTTTCATTCTGGAAGGTAGTCTGTCGTTGAGATTTTTGTTACTCTAATGGATGGTAGCATTGTCATTATGGAATGTAGTTTGTTGTCGAGATTTTTGTTACTACAATAGATGGTAGCCTTGTCATTATCGAAGGTAGTCTGTCGTTGTGATTTTTGTTACAACAATGAATGGTAGCCTTGTCATTATGGAAGGTAGTTTGTTGTCAATATTTTTGTTACTCCATTGGAGAGTAGCCTTGTCATTATGGAAGGTAGTCTGTTGGTGAGATTTTTGTTATTCCATGGATGGTAGCCTAGTCATTATGGAAGTTTGTCTATTTGCGAGATTTTTGTTACTACAATGGATGGTAGCCTTATCATTATGGAAGGTAGTCTATTGTCGAGAATTTTGTTACTCGAATGGATGGTAGACTTGTCATTATGGAAGGTAGTATATTATCGAGATTTTTGTTACTCCAATGGATGGTAGCCTTTTCATTATGGAAGGTAGTCTGTCGTCGAAATTTTTGTTGTCCTAATGGATGGTAGCCTTGTAATTACGAAAGGTAGTCTATTGTCGAGATTTTCGTTACTCCAATGGATTGTAGCCTTGTCATTATGGAAGGTAGTCTGTTTTTGAAATTTTTGTTACTCCAATGGATGGTAGCCTTCTTACTATGGAAGGTAGTGTGTTGTCGGGATTTTTGTTACTACAAGGATGGTAGCCTTGTCATTATGGAAGGTAGTTTGTTGTCTTGATTTTTGTTACTACAATAGTATGTAGCCTTGTCATTATGGAACGTAGTCTATTTTCAAGATTTTTGTTACTCCAATGGATGGTAGCATTGTCATTATGGAAGGTAGTTTGTTGTCGAGATTTTTGTTACTCCAATAGATGGTAGCCTTGTCATTATGGAAGGTAGTATGTCGTTGTGATTTTTGTTACTCCAATGAATGGTAGCCTTGTCATTATGGAAGGTAGTTTGTTGTTCATATTTTTGTTACTACAATGCATGTTAGCCTTGTCATTATGGAAGGTAGTCTGTTGTCGATATTTTTGTTACTCCATTGGATAGTAGCCTTGTCATTATGGAAGGTAGTCTGTTGTTGAGATTTTTATTATTCCAATGGATGGTAGGTTTGTCATTGTGGAAGGTAGTCTATTGTCGAAATTTTTGTTACTCCAATGGATGGTAGCCTTTTCATTATGGAAGGTAGTCTATTATCGAGATTTTTGTTACTCCAATGGAAGGTAGCCTTTTCATTATGGAAGGTAGTCTATCGTTGAAATTTTTTTTGTTCAAATGGATGGTACCCTGGTCATTATGGAAGGTAGTCTGTTGTCGAAATTTTTGTTACTCCAATGGATTGTAGCCTTGTCATTATGGAAGGTAGTCTGTTTTTGAGATTTTTGTTACTCCAATGGATGGTAGCCTTCTTACTATGGAAGGTAGTCTGTTGTCGAGATTTTTCTTACTACAATGGATGGTAGCCTTGTCATTATGGAAGGTAGCCTATTGTCGAGATTTTTGTTACTACAATGGATGGTAGCCTTGTCATTATGGAAGGTAGTCTGTTGTCTTGATTTTTGTTACTACAATAGATTATAGCCTTGTCATTATGGAAGGTAGTCTATTGTCGAGATTTTTGTTACTCCAATGGATGGTAGCATTGTCATTATGGAAGGTAGTTTGTTGTCAAGATTTTTGTTACTCCAATAGATGGTAGCCTTTTCAATATGGAAGGTAGTCTGTTGTTCATATTTTTTTTACTACAATGGATGGTAGCCTTGACATTATGGAAGGTAGTCTATTGTCGATATTTTCGTTACTCCATTGGATAATAGCTTTGTCATTATGGAAGGTACTCTGTTTTTGAGATTTTTTTTATTCCAATGGATGGTAGCCTAGTCAATATGGAAGGTAGTCTGTTTTCGAGATTTTTGATACTCCAATATATGGTAGCCTTGTCATTATGGAAGGTAGTCTATTATCGAGATTTTTGCTACTCTAATAGATGGTAGCCTTTTCATTATGGAAGGTAGTCTGTCATCGAAATTTTTGTTGTTCCAATGGATGGTAGCCTTGTCATTATGAAATGTAGTCTATTGTCGAGATTTTTGTTACTCCAATGGATTATAGCCTTGTAATTATGGAAGGTAGTCTGTTGTTGAGATTTTTGTTACTATAATGGATGGTAACCTTGTCATTATGGAAGGTAGTCTGTTGTCTAGATTTTTGTTACTACAATAGATTGTAGCCTTTTCATTATGGAAGGTAGTCTATTGTTTAGATTTTTGTTACTCCAATGGATGGTAGCATTGTCATTATGGAAGGTAGTTTGTTGTCGAGATTTTTGTTACTCCAATAGATGGTAGCCTTTTCATTCTGGAAGGTAGTCTGTCGTTGAGATTTTTGTTACTCTAATGGATGGTAGCATTGTCATTATGGAATGTAGTTTGTTGTCGAGATTTTTGTTACTCCAATAGATGGTAGCCTTGTCATTATCGAAGGTAGTCTGTCGTTGTGATTTTTGTTACAACAATGAATGGTAGCCTTGTCATTATGGAAGGTAGTTTGTTGTCAATATTTTTGTTACTCCATTGGAGAGTAGCCTTGTCATTATGGAAGGTAGTCTGTTGGTGAGATTTTTGTTATTCCATGGATGGTAGCCTAGTCATTATGGAAGTTTGTCTATTTGCGAGATTTTTGTTACTACAATGGATGGTAGCCTTATCATTATGGAAGGTAGTCTATTGTCGAGAATTTTGTTACTCGAATGGATGGTAGACTTGTCATTATGGAAGGTAGTATATTATCGAGATTTTTGTTACTCCAATGAATGGTAGCCTTTTCATTATGGAAGGTAGTCTGTCGTCGAAATTTTTGTTGTCCCAATGGATGATAGCCTTGTAATTACGAAAGGTAGTCTATTGTCGAGATTTTGGTTACTCCAATGGATTGTAGCCTTGTCATTATGGAAGGTAGTCTGTTGTTGAGATTTTTGTTACTCCAATGGATGGTAGCCTTCTTACTATGGAAGGTAGTCTGTTGTCGGGATTTTTGTTACTACAAGGATGGTAGCCTTGTCATTATGGAAGGTAGTTTGTTGTCTTGATTTTTGTTACTACAATAGATGGTAGCCTTGTCATTATCGAAGGTAGTCTGTCGTTGTGATTTTTGTTACAACAATGAATGGTAGCCTTGTCATTATGGAAGGTAGTTTGTTGTCAATATTTTTGTTACTCCATTGGAGAGTAGCCTTGTCATTATGGAAGGTAGTCTGTTGGTGAGATTTTTGTTATTCCATGGATGGTAGCCTAGTCATTATGGAAGTTTGTCTATTTGCGAGATTTTTGTTACTACAATGGATGGTAGCCTTATCATTATGGAAGGTAGTCTATTGTCGAGAATTTTGTTACTCGAATGGATGGTAGACTTGTCATTATGGAAGGTAGTATATTATCGAGATTTTTGTTACTCCAATGGATGGTAGCCTTTTCATTATGGAAGGTAGTCTGTCGTCGAAATTTTTGTTGTCCCAATGGATGATAGCCTTGTAATTACGAAAGGTAGTCTATTGTCGAGATTTTGGTTACTCCAATGGATTGTAGCCTTGTCATTATGGAAGGTAGTCTGTTGTTGAGATTTTTGTTACTCCAATGGATGGTAGCCTTCTTACTATGGAAGGTAGTCTGTTGTCGGGATTTTTGTTACTACAAGGATGGTAGCCTTGTCATTATGGAAGGTAGTTTTTTGTCTTGATTTTTGTTACTACAATAGTATGTAGCCTTGTCATTATGGAACGTAGTCTATTGTCAAGATTTTTGTTACTCCAATGGATGGTAGCATTGTCATTATGGAAGGTAGTTTGTTGTCGAGATTTTTGTTACTCCAATAGATGGTAGCCTTGTCATTATGGAAGGTAGTCTGTCGTTGTGATTTTTGTTACTCCAATGAATGGTAGCCTTGTCATTATGGAAGGTAGTTTGTTGTTCATATTTTTGTTACTACAATGCATGTTAGCCTTGTCATTATGGAAGGTAGTCTGTTGTCGATATTTTTGTTACTCCATTGGATAGTAGCCTTGTCATTATGGAAGGTAGTCTGTTGGTGAGATTTTTGTTATTCCAATGGATGGTAGCCTAGTCATTATAGAAGTTTGTCTATTATCGAGATTTTTGTTACACTAATGGATGGTTGCCTTATCATTATGGAAGGTAGTATATTGTCGAGATTTTTGTTACTCGAATGGATGGTAGCCTTGTCATTATGGAAGGTAGTCTATTATCGAGATTTTTGTTACTCCAATGGATGGTAGCCTTGTCATTATGGAAGGTAGTATGTTGTCGATATCTTTGTTACTCTAATGGATGGTAGCCTTGTCATTATGGAAGGTAGTCTATTGTCGAGATTTTTGTTACTCCAATGGGTGGTAGCCTTGTCATTATGGAAGTTAGTTTGTCGTTGTGATTGTTGTTACTCCAATGGATGGTAGCCTTGTCATTACACAAGGTAGTCTGTTGTCGAGATATTTGTTACTAGAATTGATGGTAGCCTTGTCATTATGGAAGGTAGTCCGTTGTCATGATTTTTTTTACTACTATGGATTGTAGCCTTGTCATTATGGAAGGTAGGCAGTCGTTATGATATTTGTTACTCCAATGGATGGTAGCCTTGTCATTATGGAAGGTAGTCTATTGTTCAAGTTTTTCTTACTACAATGTATGTTAGCCTTGCCATTATGGAAGGTAGTCTATTTTCGAGATTTTTGTTACTCCATTGGATAATAGCTTTGTCATTATGAAAGGTACTCTGTTGTTGAGATTTTTTTTATACCAATGGATGGTAGCCTAGTCAATATGGAAGGTAGTTTGTTTTCGAGATTTTTGTTACTCCAATGGATGGTAGCCTTCTCATTATGGAAGGTAGTCTATTGTCGAGATTTTTGTTACTCCGATGGATGGTAGCCTGTTCATTATGGAAGGTAGTCTGTCGTCGAAATTTTTGTTGTTCCGATGGATGGTAGCCTTGTCATTATGAATGGTAGTCTATTGTCGAGATTTTTGTTACTCCAATGGATTGTATCCTTGTCATTATGGAAGGTAGTATGTTGATGAGATTTTTGTTATTCAAATGGATGGTAGCCTTGTCATTATGAAAGGTAGTCTATTGTCGATATTTTTGTTACTCCAATGAATTGTAGCCTTGTCATTATGGAAGGTAGTCTTTTGTTGAAATTTTTGTTTCTCCAATGGATGGTAGCCTTCTTATTATGGAAGGTAGTCCGTTGTTAAGATTTTTGTTACTACAATGGATGGTAGCCTTGTCATTATGGAAGGCAGTCTGTTGTCGAGATTTTTGTTACTCCAATGAATTGTAGCCTTATCATTATAGAAGGTAGTGTGTGGTCGATATCTTTGTTACTCCAATGGATGATAGCCTAGTCATTATGGAATGTAGTGTGTTGTCGAGATTTTTGTTACTCCAACGGATGGTAGCCTTGTCATTATGGAAGGTAGTTTGTTGTCGAGATTTTTGTTAACCCATTAGATGGTAGGCTTGTCATTTTGTAAGGTAGTCTATTGTCAAGATTTGTGTTACTCCAATGGATGGTAGCCTTGTCATTATGGAAGGTAGTCTATTGTCGAGATTTTTGTTACTCCAATGGATGGTAGCCTTGTCATTATGGAATGTAGTCTATTATCGAGATTTTTGTTAATCCAATGGATGGTAGCCTTTTCATTATGGAAGGTAGTCTGTCGCCGAAATTTTTGTTGTTCTAATGGATGGTAGCCTTGTCATTATAAAAGGTAGTCTATTGTCGAGATTTTTGTTACTCCAATGGATTGTAGATTTGTCATTATGGAAGGTAGTCTGTTGTTGATATCTTTGTTACTACAATGTATGTTAGCGTTGTCATTATGGAAGGTAGTCTGGTGTCGAGATTTTTTTACACCATTGGATAGATGCCTAGTCATTATGGAAGGTAGTCTGTCGTCGAGATTTTTTTTGTTCCAATGTATGGTAGCCTTGTCATTATGAAAGGTAGTCTATTGTCGAGATTTTTGTTACTCCAATGGATTGTAGCCTTGTCAATATGGAAGGTAGTCTGTTGTTAAGATATTTGTTACTCCAATGGATGGTAGCCTCCGTACTATCGAAGGTAGTCTTTTGTCGATATTTTTGTTACTACAATGGATGGTAGCCTTGTCATTATGGAAGGTAGTTTGTTGTCGAGATTTTTGTTACTCCAATAGATAGTAGCCTTGTCATTATGGAAGGTAGTTTGTTGTCGATATCTTTGTTACTACAATGTATGTTAGCCTTATCATTATGGAAGGTAGTCTGGTGTGGAGATTTTAGTTACTCCTTTGGATAGTAGCGTAGTCATTATGGAAGGTAGTCTGTTGTTGAGATTTTTGTTATTCCAATGGATGGTAGCCTAGTCATTATGGAAGGTAGTCTATTTTCGAGATTTTTCTTACTCCAATGAATGGTAACCTTGTCATTATGGAAGGTAGTCTGTTGTCGGGATTTTTGTTACTCCAATGGATGGTAGCCTTGTCATTATGGAAGGTAGTTTTTCGTTGATATTTTTGATATTCCAATTGAGGGTAGCCTTGTCAATATGAAATTTAGTCTATTGTCCAGATTTTTGTTACTCCAATGGAATGTATCCTTGTCATTATGGAAGGTAGTCTATTATCGAGATTTTTCTTACTACAATGGATGGTATCCTTGTCATTATGGAAGGTAGTATGTTGTCATGATTTTTGTTACTACAATGGATGGTAGCCTTGTAATTATGGAAGGTAGTCTGTTGTCTTGATTTTTGTTACTACAATAGATTGTAGCCTTATCAATATGGAAGGTAGTCTATTGCCAAGATTTTTGTTACTCCAATGGATGGAAGCATTATCATTATGGAAGGTAGTTTGTTGTCGAGATTTTTGTTACTCCAATAGATGGTAGCCTTGTCATTATGCAAGGTAGTCTATCGTTGTGATTTTTGTTACTCCAATGAATGGTAGCCTTGTCATTATGGAAGGTAGTCTGTTGTTCATATTTTTGTTATTACAATGCAAGTTAGCCTTGTCATTATGGAAGGTAGTCTGTTGTCGATATTTTTGTTACTCCATTGGATAGTAGCCTTGTCATTATGGAAGGTAGTATGTTGTTGAGATTTTTGTTATTCCAATGGATTGTAGCCAAGTCATTATGGAAGTTAGTCTATTTTCGAGAAATTTGTTACTCCAATGGATGGTAGCCTTGTCATTATGGAAGGAAGTCTGTTGTCGAGATTTTTGTTACGCCAATGGATGGTAGCCCTGTCATTATGGAAGGTAGTCTATTATCGAGATTTTTTTTCTCCAATGGATGGTAGCCTTTTCATTATGGAAGGTAGTCTGTCGTCGAAATTTTTGTTCTTCCAATGGATGGTACCCTTGTCATTATGAAAGGTAGTCTATTGTCGAGATTTTTGTTACTCCAATGGATTGTAGCCTTGTCATTATGGAAGGTAGTCTGTTGTTGAGATTTTTGTTACTCCAATGGATCGTAGCCTTGTTACTAGGGAAGGTAGTCTATTGTCGAGATTTTTGTTACTCCAATGGATTGTAGCCTTGTCATTATGGAAGGTAGTCTGTTCTCGATATCTTTGTTACTACAATGTATGTTAGGCTTGTCATTATGGAAGGTAGTCTGGTGTCGAGATTTTTGTTACTCCATTGGATAGTAGCCAAGTCATATTGGAAGGTAGTCTGTTGTTGAGATTTTTCTTATTCCAATGGATGGTAGCCTAGTCATTATGGAAGGTAGTCTGTTTTCGAGATTTTTGTTACTCCAAGGAATCATAGCCTTGTCATTATTGAAGGTAGTCTGTTGTAAAGATTTTTGTTACTCAAATGGATGGTAGCCTTGTCATTTTGGAAGGTAGTATGTCGTTGATATTTTTGTTATTCCAATGGATGGTAGCCTTGTCAATATGAAAGGTAGTCTATTGTCCAGATTTTTGTTACTCCAAAGAATGTATCCTTGTCATTATGGAAGGTAGTCTGTTCTCTTGATTTTTCTTACTACAATAGATTATAGCCATGTCATTATGGAAGGTAGTTTGTTGTGGAGATTTTTGTTACTCCAATAGATGGTAGCCTTGTCATTATGGAAGGTAGTTTATTTTTCATATTTTTTTTACTACAATGCATGTTAGCCTTGTCATTATGGAAGGTAGTATGTTGTCGTTATTTTTGTTACTCCATTGGATAATAGCCTTGTCATTATGGAAGGTAGTTTGTTGTTGAGATTTTTGTTATTACAATGGATGGTAGCCTTTTCATTATGGAAGTTAGTCTATTTTCGAGATTTTTGTTACTCCAATGGATGGAAGCCTTGTCATTATGGAAGGTAGTCTATTGTCGAAATTTTTGTTACTCCAATGGATGGTAGCCTTGTCATTATGGAAGGTAGTCTATTGTCGAGATTTTTCTTACTACAATGGATGGTAGCCTTTTCATTATGGAAGGTAGCCTGTCGTCGAGATTTTTTTATTACAATGGATGGTGGCCTTGTCATTATGGAAGGTAGTCTGTTGTCTTGAATTTTGTTACTCTAATGGATTGTAGCCTTGCCATTATGGAAGGTAGTCTGTTGTTGAGATTTTTGTTACTCCAATGGATGGTAGCCTTCTTACTATGGAAGGTAGTCTGTTGTCGAGATTTTTGTTACTATAATGGATGGTAGCCTGTTCATTATGGAAGGTAGCCTGTCGTCGAGATTTTTGTTACTCCAATGGATTGTAGCCTTATCATTATGGAAGGTAGTCTGTTCTCGATATCTTTGTTAGTACAATGTATGTTAGCCTTGTCATTATGGAAGGTAGTCTGGTGTCGAGATTTTTGTTACTCCATTGGATAATAGCCTAGTCATATTGGAAGGTAGTCTGCTGTTGAGATTTTTCTTATTCCAATGGATGGTAGCCTAGTCATTATGGAAGGTAGTCTGTTTTCGAGATTTTTTTTACTCCAATGGATCGTAGCCTTGTCATTATGGAAGGTAGTCTGTTGTCGATATTTTTGTTACTCAAATGGATGGTAGCCTTGTCATTATGGAAGGTAGTTTGTTGTTCATATTTTTTTTACTACAATGCATGTTAGCCTTGTCATTATGGAAGGTAGTATGTTGTCGATATTTTTGTTACACCATTGGATAGTAGCCTTGTCATTATGGAAGGTAGTCTGTTGTTGAGATTTTTGTTATTCCAATGGATGGTAGCCTTTTCATTATGGAAGTTAGTCTATTTTCGAGATTTTTGTTACTCCAATGGAGGGAAGCCTTGTCATTGTGGAAGGTAGTCTATTGTGGAAATTTTTGTTACTCCAATGGATGGTAGCCTTGTCATTATGGAAGGTAGTCTATTATCGAGATTTTTGTTACTCCAATGGAAGGTAGCCTTTTCATTATGGAAGGTAGTCTATCGTCGAAATTTTTTTTGTTCAAATGGATGGTACCCTGGTCATTATGGAAGGTAGTCTGTTGTGGAAATTTTTGTTACTCCAATGGATTGTAGCCTTTTCATTATGGAAGGTAGTCTGTTTTTGAGATTTTTGTTACTCCAATGGATGGTAGCCTTCTTACTATGGAAGGTAGTCTGTTGTCGAGATTTTTCTTACTACAATGGATGGTAGCCTTGTCATTATGGAAGGTAGCCTGTTGTCGAGATTTTTGTTACTACAATGGATGGTAGCCTTGTCATTATGGAAGGTAGTCTGTTGTCTTGATTTTTGTTACTACAATAGATTGTAGCCTTGTCATTATGGAAGGTAGTCTATTGTCGAGATTTTTGTTACTCCAATGGATGGTAGCATTGTCATTATGGAAGGTAGTTTGTTGTCGAGATTTTTGTTACTCCAATAGATGGTAGCCTTGTCATTATGGAAGGTAGTCTGTTGGTCATATTTTTTTTACTACAATGGATGGTAGCCTTGTCATTATGGAAGGTAGTCTATTGTCGATATTTTTGTTACTCCATTGGATAATAGCTTTGTCATTATGGAAGGTACTCTGTTGTTGAGATTTTTTTTATTCCAATGGATGGTAGCCTAGTCAATATGGAAGGTAGTCTGTTTTCGAGATTTTTGATACTCCAATATATGGTAGCCTTGTCATTATGGAAGGTAGTCTATTATCGAGATTTTTGCTACTCTAATGGATGGTAGCCTTTTCATTATGGAAGGTAGTCTGTCGTCGAAATTTTTGTTGTTCCAATGGATGGTAGCCTTGTCATTATGAAAGGTAGTCTATTGTCAAGATTTTTGTTACTCCAATAGATTATAGCCTTGTCATTATGGAAGGTAGTCTGTTGTTGAGATTTTTGTTACTACAATGGATGGTAACCTTGTCATTATGGAAGGTAGTCTGTTGTCTTGATTTTTGTTACTCCAATAGATTGTAGCCTTTTCATTATGGAACGTAGTCTATTGTCTAGATTTTTGTTACTCCAATGGATGGTAATATTGTCATTATGGAAGGTAGTTTGTTGTCGAGATTTTTGTTATCCAATAGATGGTAGCCTTTTCATTATGGAAGGTAGTCTGTCGTTGAGATTTTTGTTACTCCAATGGATGGTAGCATTATCAATTTGGAAGGTAGTTTGTTGTCGAGATTTTTGTTACTCCAATAGATGGTAGCCTTTTCATTATGGAAGGTAGTCTGTCGTTGAGATTTTTGTTACTCTAATGGATGGTAGCATTGTCATTATGGAAGGTAGTTTGTTGTCGAGATTTTTGTTACTCCAATAGATGGTAGCCTTGTCATTATCGAAGGTAGTCTGTCGTTGTGATTTTTGTTACAACAATGAATGGTAGCCTAGTCATTATGGAAGGTAGTCTGTTGTTCATATTTTTGTTACTACAATGCATGTTAGCCTTGTCATTATGGAAGGTAGTTTGTTGTCAATATTTTTGTTACTCCATTGGAGAGTAGCCTTGTCATTATGGAAGGTAGTCTGTTGGTGAGATTTTTGTTATTCCATGGATGGTAGCCTAGTCATTATTGAAGTTTGTCTATTTGCGAGATTTTTGTTACTCCAATGGATGGTAGCCTTATCATTATGGAAGGTAGTCTATTGTCGAGAATTTTGTTACTCGAATGGATGGTAGACTTGTCATTATGGAAGGTAGTATATTATCGAGATTTTTGTTACTCCAATGGATGGTAACATTGTCATTATGGAAGGTAGTTTGTTGTCGAGATTTTTGTTACTCCAATAGATGGTAGCCTTGTCATTATGGAAGGTAGTCTGTCGTTGTGATTTTTGTTACTCAAATGAATGGTAGCCTTGTCATTATTGAAGGTAGTCTGTTGTTCATATTTTTGTTACTACAATGCATGTTAGCCTTGTCATTATGGAAGGTAGTCTGTTGTCGATATATTTGTTACTCCATTTGATAGTAGCCTTGCCATTATGGAAGGTAGTCTGTTGGTGAAATTTTTGTTATTCCAATGGATGGTAGCCTAGTCATTATGGATTTTTTTGGTATTTTCGAGATTTTTGTTACTCTAATGGATGGTAGCCTTATCATTATGGAAGGTAGTATATTGTCGAGATTTTTGTTACTCGAATGGATGGTAGCCTTGTCATTATGGATGGTAGTCTATTATCGAGATTTTTGTTACTCCAATGGATGGTAGCCTTGTCATTATGGAAGGTAGTATGTTGTCGATATCTTTGTTACTCTAATGGATGGTAGCCTTGTCATTATGGAAGGTAGTCTATTATCGATATTTTTGTTCCTCCAATGGGTGGTAGCCTTGTCATTATGGAAGTTAGTCTGTCGTTGTGATTTTTGTTACTCCAATGGATGGTAGCCTTGTCATTACAGAAGGTAGTCTGTTGTCGAGATTTTTGTTACTAGAATTGATGGTAGCCTTGCATTATGGAAGGTAGTCCGTTGTCATGATTTTTTTTACTACTCTGGATTGTAACCTTGTCATTATGGAAGGTAGTCAGTCGTTATGATATTTGTTACTCCAATGGATGTTAGCCTTGTCATTATGGAAGGTAGTCTATTGTTCAAGTTTATCTTACTACAATGTATGTTAGCCTTGCCATTATGGAAGGTAGTCTATTTTCGAGATTTTTGTTACTCCATTGGATAGTAGCCTTGTCATTATGGAAGGTACTCTGTTGTTGAGATTTTTTTTATACCAATGGATGGTAGCCTAGTCAATATGGAAGGTAGTTTGTTTTCAATATTTTTGTTACTCCAATGGATGGTAGCCTTCTCATTATGGAAGGTAGTCTATTGTCGAGATTTTTGTTACTCCGATGGATGGTAGCCTGTTCATTATGGAAGGTAGTCTGTCGTCGAAATTTTTGTTGTTCCGATGGATGTTAGCCTTGTCATTATGAAAGGTAGTCTATTGTCGAGATTTTTGTTACTCCAATGGATTGTATCCTTGTCATTATGGAAGGTAGTCTGTTGATGAGATTTTTGTTATTCAAATGGATGGTAGCCTTGTCATTATGAAAGGTAGTCTATTGTCGATATTTTTGTTACTCCAATGGATTATAGCCTTGTAATTATGGAAGGTAGTCTGTTGTTGAGATTTTTGTTACTATAATGGATGGTAACCTTGTCATTATGGAAGGTAGTCTGTTGTCTAGATTTTTGTTACTACAATAGATTGTAGCCTTTTCATTATGGAAGGTAGTCTATTGTTTAGATTTTTGTTACTCCAATGGATGGTAGCATTGTCATTATGGAAGGTAGTTTGTTGTCGAGATTTTTGTTACTCCAATAGATGGTAGCCTTTTCATTCTGGAAGGTAGTCTGTCGTTGAGATTTTTGTTACTCTAATGGATGGTAGCATTGTCATTATGGAATGTAGTTTGTTGTCGAGATTTTTGTTACTCCAATAGATGGTAGCCTTGTCATTATCGAAGGTAGTCTGTCGTTGTGATTTTTGTTACAACAATGAATGGTAGCCTTGTCATTATGGAAGGTAGTTTGTTGTCAATATTTTTGTTACTCCATTGGAGAGTAGCCTTGTCATTATGGAAGGTAGTCTGTTGGTGAGATTTTTGTTATTCCATGGATGGTAGCCTAGTCATTATGGAAGTTTGTCTATTTGCGAGATTTTTGTTACTACAATGGATGGTAGCCTTATCATTATGGAAGGTAGTCTATTGTCGAGAATTTTGTTACTCGAATGGATGGTAGACTTGTCATTATGGAAGGTAGTATATTATCGAGATTTTTGTTACTCCAATGAATGGTAGCCTTTTCATTATGGAAGGTAGTCTGTCGTCGAAATTTTTGTTGTCCCAATGGATGATAGCCTTGTAATTACGAAAGGTAGTCTATTGTCGAGATTTTGGTTACTCCAATGGATTGTAGCCTTGTCATTATGGAAGGTAGTCTGTTGTTGAGATTTTTGTTACTCCAATGGATGGTAGCCTTCTTACTATGGAAGGTAGTCTGTTGTCGGGATTTTTGTTACTACAAGGATGGTAGCCTTGTCATTATGGAAGGTAGTTTGTTGTCTTGATTTTTGTTACTACAATAGATGGTAGCCTTGTCATTATCGAAGGTAGTCTGTCGTTGTGATTTTTGTTACAACAATGAATGGTAGCCTTGTCATTATGGAAGGTAGTTTGTTGTCAATATTTTTGTTACTCCATTGGAGAGTAGCCTTGTCATTATGGAAGGTAGTCTGTTGGTGAGATTTTTGTTATTCCATGGATGGTAGCCTAGTCATTATGGAAGTTTGTCTATTTGCGAGATTTTTGTTACTACAATGGATGGTAGCCTTATCATTATGGAAGGTAGTCTATTGTCGAGAATTTTGTTACTCGAATGGATGGTAGACTTGTCATTATGGAAGGTAGTATATTATCGAGATTTTTGTTACTCCAATGGATGGTAGCCTTTTCATTATGGAAGGTAGTCTGTCGTCGAAATTTTTGTTGTCCCAATGGATGATAGCCTTGTAATTACGAAAGGTAGTCTATTGTCGAGATTTTGGTTACTCCAATGGATTGTAGCCTTGTCATTATGGAAGGTAGTCTGTTGTTGAGATTTTTGTTACTCCAATGGATGGTAGCCTTCTTACTATGGAAGGTAGTCTGTTGTCGGGATTTTTGTTACTACAAGGATGGTAGCCTTGTCATTATGGAAGGTAGTTTTTTGTCTTGATTTTTGTTACTACAATAGTATGTAGCCTTGTCATTATGGAACGTAGTCTATTGTCAAGATTTTTGTTACTCCAATGGATGGTAGCATTGTCATTATGGAAGGTAGTTTGTTGTCGAGATTTTTGTTACTCCAATAGATGGTAGCCTTGTCATTATGGAAGGTAGTCTGTCGTTGTGATTTTTGTTACTCCAATGAATGGTAGCCTTGTCATTATGGAAGGTAGTTTGTTGTTCATATTTTTGTTACTACAATGCATGTTAGCCTTGTCATTATGGAAGGTAGTCTGTTGTCGATATTTTTGTTACTCCATTGGATAGTAGCCTTGTCATTATGGAAGGTAGTCTGTTGGTGAGATTTTTGTTATTCCAATGGATGGTAGCCTAGTCATTATAGAAGTTTGTCTATTATCGAGATTTTTGTTACACTAATGGATGGTTGCCTTATCATTATGGAAGGTAGTATATTGTCGAGATTTTTGTTACTCGAATGGATGGTAGCCTTGTCATTATGGAAGGTAGTCTATTATCGAGATTTTTGTTACTCCAATGGATGGTAGCCTTGTCATTATGGAAGGTAGTATGTTGTCGATATCTTTGTTACTCTAATGGATGGTAGCCTTGTCATTATGGAAGGTAGTCTATTGTCGAGATTTTTGTTACTCCAATGGGTGGTAGCCTTGTCATTATGGAAGTTAGTCTGTCGTTGTGATTGTTGTTACTCCAATGGATGGTAGCCTTGTCATTACACAAGGTAGTCTGTTGTCGAGATATTTGTTACTAGAATTGATGGTAGCCTTGTCATTATGGAAGGTAGTCCGTTGTCATGATTTTTTTTACTACTATGGATTGTAGCCTTGTCATTATGGAAGGTAGGCAGTCGTTATGATATTTGTTACTCCAATGGATGGTAGCCTTGTCATTATGGAAGGTAGTCTATTGTTCAAGTTTTTCTTACTACAATGTATGTTAGCCTTGCCATTATGGAAGGTAGTCTATTTTCGAGATTTTTGTTACTCCATTGGATAATAGCTTTGTCATTATGAAAGGTACTCTGTTGTTGAGATTTTTTTTATACCAATGGATGGTAGCCTAGTCAATATGGAAGGTAGTTTGTTTTCGAGATTTTTGTTACTCCAATGGATGGTAGCCTTCTCATTATGGAAGGTAGTCTATTGTCGAGATTTTTGTTACTCCGATGGATGGTAGCCTGTTCATTATGGAAGGTAGTCTGTCGTCGAAATTTTTGTTGTTCCGATGGATGGTAGCCTTGTCATTATGAATGGTAGTCTATTGTCGAGATTTTTGTTACTCCAATGGATTGTATCCTTGTCATTATGGAAGGTAGTATGTTGATGAGATTTTTGTTATTCAAATGGATGGTAGCCTTGTCATTATGAAAGGTAGTCTATTGTCGATATTTTTGTTACTCCAATGAATTGTAGCCTTGTCATTATGGAAGGTAGTCTTTTGTTGAAATTTTTGTTTCTCCAATGGATGGTAGCCTTCTTATTATGGAAGGTAGTCCGTTGTTAAGATTTTTGTTACTACAATGGATGGTAGCCTTGTCATTATGGAAGGCAGTCTGTTGTCGAGATTTTTGTTACTCCAATGAATTGTAGCCTTATCATTATAGAAGGTAGTGTGTGGTCGATATCTTTGTTACTCCAATGGATGATAGCCTAGTCATTATGGAATGTAGTGTGTTGTCGAGATTTTTGTTACTCCAACGGATGGTAGCCTTGTCATTATGGAAGGTAGTTTGTTGTCGAGATTTTTGTTAACCCATTAGATGGTAGGCTTGTCATTTTGTAAGGTAGTCTATTGTCAAGATTTGTGTTACTCCAATGGATGGTAGCCTTGTCATTATGGAAGGTAGTCTATTGTCGAGATTTTTGTTACTCCAATGGATGGTAGCCTTGTCATTATGGAATGTAGTCTATTATCGAGATTTTTGTTAATCCAATGGATGGTAGCCTTTTCATTATGGAAGGTAGTCTGTCGCCGAAATTTTTGTTGTTCTAATGGATGGTAGCCTTGTCATTATAAAAGGTAGTCTATTGTCGAGATTTTTGTTACTCCAATGGATTGTAGATTTGTCATTATGGAAGGTAGTCTGTTGTTGATATCTTTGTTACTACAATGTATGTTAGCGTTGTCATTATGGAAGGTAGTCTGGTGTCGAGATTTTTTTACACCATTGGATAGATGCCTAGTCATTATGGAAGGTAGTCTGTCGTCGAGATTTTTTTTGTTCCAATGTATGGTAGCCTTGTCATTATGAAAGGTAGTCTATTGTCGAGATTTTTGTTACTCCAATGGATTGTAGCCTTGTCAATATGGAAGGTAGTCTGTTGTTAAGATATTTGTTACTCCAATGGATGGTAGCCTCCGTACTATCGAAGGTAGTCTTTTGTCGATATTTTTGTTACTACAATGGATGGTAGCCTTGTCATTATGGAAGGTAGTTTGTTGTCGAGATTTTTGTTACTCCAATAGATAGTAGCCTTGTCATTATGGAAGGTAGTTTGTTGTCGATATCTTTGTTACTACAATGTATGTTAGCCTTATCATTATGGAAGGTAGTCTGGTGTGGAGATTTTAGTTACTCCTTTGGATAGTAGCGTAGTCATTATGGAAGGTAGTCTGTTGTTGAGATTTTTGTTATTCCAATGGATGGTAGCCTAGTCATTATGGAAGGTAGTCTATTTTCGAGATTTTTCTTACTCCAATGAATGGTAACCTTGTCATTATGGAAGGTAGTCTGTTGTCGGGATTTTTGTTACTCCAATGGATGGTAGCCTTGTCATTATGGAAGGTAGTTTTTCGTTGATATTTTTGATATTCCAATTGAGGGTAGCCTTGTCAATATGAAATTTAGTCTATTGTCCAGATTTTTGTTACTCCAATGGAATGTATCCTTGTCATTATGGAAGGTAGTCTATTATCGAGATTTTTCTTACTACAATGGATGGTATCCTTGTCATTATGGAAGGTAGTATGTTGTCATGATTTTTGTTACTACAATGGATGGTAGCCTTGTAATTATGGAAGGTAGTCTGTTGTCTTGATTTTTGTTACTACAATAGATTGTAGCCTTATCAATATGGAAGGTAGTCTATTGCCAAGATTTTTGTTACTCCAATGGATGGAAGCATTATCATTATGGAAGGTAGTTTGTTGTCGAGATTTTTGTTACTCCAATAGATGGTAGCCTTGTCATTATGCAAGGTAGTCTATCGTTGTGATTTTTGTTACTCCAATGAATGGTAGCCTTGTCATTATGGAAGGTAGTCTGTTGTTCATATTTTTGTTATTACAATGCAAGTTAGCCTTGTCATTATGGAAGGTAGTCTGTTGTCGATATTTTTGTTACTCCATTGGATAGTAGCCTTGTCATTATGGAAGGTAGTATGTTGTTGAGATTTTTGTTATTCCAATGGATTGTAGCCAAGTCATTATGGAAGTTAGTCTATTTTCGAGAAATTTGTTACTCCAATGGATGGTAGCCTTGTCATTATGGAAGGAAGTCTGTTGTCGAGATTTTTGTTACGCCAATGGATGGTAGCCCTGTCATTATGGAAGGTAGTCTATTATCGAGATTTTTTTTCTCCAATGGATGGTAGCCTTTTCATTATGGAAGGTAGTCTGTCGTCGAAATTTTTGTTCTTCCAATGGATGGTACCCTTGTCATTATGAAAGGTAGTCTATTGTCGAGATTTTTGTTACTCCAATGGATTGTAGCCTTGTCATTATGGAAGGTAGTCTGTTGTTGAGATTTTTGTTACTCCAATGGATCGTAGCCTTGTTACTAGGGAAGGTAGTCTATTGTCGAGATTTTTGTTACTCCAATGGATTGTAGCCTTGTCATTATGGAAGGTAGTCTGTTCTCGATATCTTTGTTACTACAATGTATGTTAGGCTTGTCATTATGGAAGGTAGTCTGGTGTCGAGATTTTTGTTACTCCATTGGATAGTAGCCAAGTCATATTGGAAGGTAGTCTGTTGTTGAGATTTTTCTTATTCCAATGGATGGTAGCCTAGTCATTATGGAAGGTAGTCTGTTTTCGAGATTTTTGTTACTCCAAGGAATCATAGCCTTGTCATTATTGAAGGTAGTCTGTTGTAAAGATTTTTGTTACTCAAATGGATGGTAGCCTTGTCATTTTGGAAGGTAGTATGTCGTTGATATTTTTGTTATTCCAATGGATGGTAGCCTTGTCAATATGAAAGGTAGTCTATTGTCCAGATTTTTGTTACTCCAAAGAATGTATCCTTGTCATTATGGAAGGTAGTCTGTTCTCTTGATTTTTCTTACTACAATAGATTATAGCCATGTCATTATGGAAGGTAGTTTGTTGTGGAGATTTTTGTTACTCCAATAGATGGTAGCCTTGTCATTATGGAAGGTAGTTTATTTTTCATATTTTTTTTACTACAATGCATGTTAGCCTTGTCATTATGGAAGGTAGTATGTTGTCGTTATTTTTGTTACTCCATTGGATAATAGCCTTGTCATTATGGAAGGTAGTTTGTTGTTGAGATTTTTGTTATTACAATGGATGGTAGCCTTTTCATTATGGAAGTTAGTCTATTTTCGAGATTTTTGTTACTCCAATGGATGGAAGCCTTGTCATTATGGAAGGTAGTCTATTGTCGAAATTTTTGTTACTCCAATGGATGGTAGCCTTGTCATTATGGAAGGTAGTCTATTGTCGAGATTTTTCTTACTACAATGGATGGTAGCCTTTTCATTATGGAAGGTAGCCTGTCGTCGAGATTTTTTTATTACAATGGATGGTGGCCTTGTCATTATGGAAGGTAGTCTGTTGTCTTGAATTTTGTTACTCTAATGGATTGTAGCCTTGCCATTATGGAAGGTAGTCTGTTGTTGAGATTTTTGTTACTCCAATGGATGGTAGCCTTCTTACTATGGAAGGTAGTCTGTTGTCGAGATTTTTGTTACTATAATGGATGGTAGCCTGTTCATTATGGAAGGTAGCCTGTCGTCGAGATTTTTGTTACTCCAATGGATTGTAGCCTTATCATTATGGAAGGTAGTCTGTTCTCGATATCTTTGTTAGTACAATGTATGTTAGCCTTGTCATTATGGAAGGTAGTCTGGTGTCGAGATTTTTGTTACTCCATTGGATAATAGCCTAGTCATATTGGAAGGTAGTCTGCTGTTGAGATTTTTCTTATTCCAATGGATGGTAGCCTAGTCATTATGGAAGGTAGTCTGTTTTCGAGATTTTTTTTACTCCAATGGATCGTAGCCTTGTCATTATGGAAGGTAGTCTGTTGTCGATATTTTTGTTACTCAAATGGATGGTAGCCTTGTCATTATGGAAGGTAGTTTGTTGTTCATATTTTTTTTACTACAATGCATGTTAGCCTTGTCATTATGGAAGGTAGTATGTTGTCGATATTTTTGTTACACCATTGGATAGTAGCCTTGTCATTATGGAAGGTAGTCTGTTGTTGAGATTTTTGTTATTCCAATGGATGGTAGCCTTTTCATTATGGAAGTTAGTCTATTTTCGAGATTTTTGTTACTCCAATGGAGGGAAGCCTTGTCATTGTGGAAGGTAGTCTATTGTGGAAATTTTTGTTACTCCAATGGATGGTAGCCTTGTCATTATGGAAGGTAGTCTATTATCGAGATTTTTGTTACTCCAATGGAAGGTAGCCTTTTCATTATGGAAGGTAGTCTATCGTCGAAATTTTTTTTGTTCAAATGGATGGTACCCTGGTCATTATGGAAGGTAGTCTGTTGTGGAAATTTTTGTTACTCCAATGGATTGTAGCCTTTTCATTATGGAAGGTAGTCTGTTTTTGAGATTTTTGTTACTCCAATGGATGGTAGCCTTCTTACTATGGAAGGTAGTCTGTTGTCGAGATTTTTCTTACTACAATGGATGGTAGCCTTGTCATTATGGAAGGTAGCCTGTTGTCGAGATTTTTGTTACTACAATGGATGGTAGCCTTGTCATTATGGAAGGTAGTCTGTTGTCTTGATTTTTGTTACTACAATAGATTGTAGCCTTGTCATTATGGAAGGTAGTCTATTGTCGAGATTTTTGTTACTCCAATGGATGGTAGCATTGTCATTATGGAAGGTAGTTTGTTGTCGAGATTTTTGTTACTCCAATAGATGGTAGCCTTGTCATTATGGAAGGTAGTCTGTTGGTCATATTTTTTTTACTACAATGGATGGTAGCCTTGTCATTATGGAAGGTAGTCTATTGTCGATATTTTTGTTACTCCATTGGATAATAGCTTTGTCATTATGGAAGGTACTCTGTTGTTGAGATTTTTTTTATTCCAATGGATGGTAGCCTAGTCAATATGGAAGGTAGTCTGTTTTCGAGATTTTTGATACTCCAATATATGGTAGCCTTGTCATTATGGAAGGTAGTCTATTATCGAGATTTTTGCTACTCTAATGGATGGTAGCCTTTTCATTATGGAAGGTAGTCTGTCGTCGAAATTTTTGTTGTTCCAATGGATGGTAGCCTTGTCATTATGAAAGGTAGTCTATTGTCAAGATTTTTGTTACTCCAATAGATTATAGCCTTGTCATTATGGAAGGTAGTCTGTTGTTGAGATTTTTGTTACTACAATGGATGGTAACCTTGTCATTATGGAAGGTAGTCTGTTGTCTTGATTTTTGTTACTCCAATAGATTGTAGCCTTTTCATTATGGAACGTAGTCTATTGTCTAGATTTTTGTTACTCCAATGGATGGTAATATTGTCATTATGGAAGGTAGTTTGTTGTCGAGATTTTTGTTATCCAATAGATGGTAGCCTTTTCATTATGGAAGGTAGTCTGTCGTTGAGATTTTTGTTACTCCAATGGATGGTAGCATTATCAATTTGGAAGGTAGTTTGTTGTCGAGATTTTTGTTACTCCAATAGATGGTAGCCTTTTCATTATGGAAGGTAGTCTGTCGTTGAGATTTTTGTTACTCTAATGGATGGTAGCATTGTCATTATGGAAGGTAGTTTGTTGTCGAGATTTTTGTTACTCCAATAGATGGTAGCCTTGTCATTATCGAAGGTAGTCTGTCGTTGTGATTTTTGTTACAACAATGAATGGTAGCCTAGTCATTATGGAAGGTAGTCTGTTGTTCATATTTTTGTTACTACAATGCATGTTAGCCTTGTCATTATGGAAGGTAGTTTGTTGTCAATATTTTTGTTACTCCATTGGAGAGTAGCCTTGTCATTATGGAAGGTAGTCTGTTGGTGAGATTTTTGTTATTCCATGGATGGTAGCCTAGTCATTATTGAAGTTTGTCTATTTGCGAGATTTTTGTTACTCCAATGGATGGTAGCCTTATCATTATGGAAGGTAGTCTATTGTCGAGAATTTTGTTACTCGAATGGATGGTAGACTTGTCATTATGGAAGGTAGTATATTATCGAGATTTTTGTTACTCCAATGGATGGTAACATTGTCATTATGGAAGGTAGTTTGTTGTCGAGATTTTTGTTACTCCAATAGATGGTAGCCTTGTCATTATGGAAGGTAGTCTGTCGTTGTGATTTTTGTTACTCAAATGAATGGTAGCCTTGTCATTATTGAAGGTAGTCTGTTGTTCATATTTTTGTTACTACAATGCATGTTAGCCTTGTCATTATGGAAGGTAGTCTGTTGTCGATATATTTGTTACTCCATTTGATAGTAGCCTTGCCATTATGGAAGGTAGTCTGTTGGTGAAATTTTTGTTATTCCAATGGATGGTAGCCTAGTCATTATGGATTTTTTTGGTATTTTCGAGATTTTTGTTACTCTAATGGATGGTAGCCTTATCATTATGGAAGGTAGTATATTGTCGAGATTTTTGTTACTCGAATGGATGGTAGCCTTGTCATTATGGATGGTAGTCTATTATCGAGATTTTTGTTACTCCAATGGATGGTAGCCTTGTCATTATGGAAGGTAGTATGTTGTCGATATCTTTGTTACTCTAATGGATGGTAGCCTTGTCATTATGGAAGGTAGTCTATTATCGATATTTTTGTTCCTCCAATGGGTGGTAGCCTTGTCATTATGGAAGTTAGTCTGTCGTTGTGATTTTTGTTACTCCAATGGATGGTAGCCTTGTCATTACAGAAGGTAGTCTGTTGTCGAGATTTTTGTTACTAGAATTGATGGTAGCCTTGCATTATGGAAGGTAGTCCGTTGTCATGATTTTTTTTACTACTCTGGATTGTAACCTTGTCATTATGGAAGGTAGTCAGTCGTTATGATATTTGTTACTCCAATGGATGTTAGCCTTGTCATTATGGAAGGTAGTCTATTGTTCAAGTTTATCTTACTACAATGTATGTTAGCCTTGCCATTATGGAAGGTAGTCTATTTTCGAGATTTTTGTTACTCCATTGGATAGTAGCCTTGTCATTATGGAAGGTACTCTGTTGTTGAGATTTTTTTTATACCAATGGATGGTAGCCTAGTCAATATGGAAGGTAGTTTGTTTTCAATATTTTTGTTACTCCAATGGATGGTAGCCTTCTCATTATGGAAGGTAGTCTATTGTCGAGATTTTTGTTACTCCGATGGATGGTAGCCTGTTCATTATGGAAGGTAGTCTGTCGTCGAAATTTTTGTTGTTCCGATGGATGTTAGCCTTGTCATTATGAAAGGTAGTCTATTGTCGAGATTTTTGTTACTCCAATGGATTGTATCCTTGTCATTATGGAAGGTAGTCTGTTGATGAGATTTTTGTTATTCAAATGGATGGTAGCCTTGTCATTATGAAAGGTAGTCTATTGTCGATATTTTTGTTACTCCAATGAATTGTAGCCTTGTCATTATGGAAGGTAGTCTTTTGTTGAAATTTTTGTTTCTTCAATGGATGGTAGCTTTCTTATTATGGAAGGTAGTTTGTTGTTGAGATTTTTGTTACAACAATGGATGGTAGCCTTGTCATTATGGAAGGTAGTCTGTTGTCGAGATTTTTGTTACTCCAATGAATTGTAGCCTTATCATTATGGAAGGTAGTCTGTGGTCGATATCTTTGTTACTCCAATGGATGATAGCCTAGTCATTATGGAATGTAGTGTGTTGTCGATATTTTTGTTACTCCAACGGATGGTAGCCTTGTCATTATGGAAGGTAGTTTGTTGTCGAGATTTTTGTTAATCCATTAGATGGTAGGCTTGTCATTTTGTAAGGTAGTCTATTGTCAAGATTTTTGTTACTCCAATGGATGGTAGCCTTGTCATTATGGAAGGTAGTCTATTGTCGAGATTTTTGTTACTCCAATGGATGGTAGCTTTGTCATTATGGAATGTAGTCTATTATCGAGATTTTTGTTAATCCAATGGATGGTAGCCTTTTCATTATGGAAGGTAGTCTGTCGCCGAAATTTTTGTTGTTCTAATGGATGGTAGCCTTGTCATTTTGAAAGGTAGTCTATTGTCGAGATTTTTGTTACTCCAATGGATTGTAGATTTGTTATTATGGAAGGTAGTCTGTTGTTGATATCTTTGTTACTACAATGTATGTTAGCGTTGTCATTATGGATGGTAGTCTGGTGTCGACATTTTTTTTACGCCATTGGATAGTAGCCTAGTCATTATGGAAGGTAGTATGTTGTTGATATCTTTGTTACTCCAATGGATAATAGCCTACTCATTATGGAAGGTAGTCTGTCATCGAGATTTTTTTTGTTCCAATGTATGGTAGCCTTGTCATTATGAAAGGTAGTCTATTGTCGAGATTTTTGATACTCCAATGGATTGTAGCCTTGTCAATATGGAAGGTAGTCTGTTTTTAAGATTTTTGTTACTCCAATGGATGGTAGCCTTCGTACTATCGAAGGTAGTCTGTTGTCGAAATTTTTGTTACTACAATGGATGGTAGCCTTGTCATTATGGAAGGTAGTTTGTTGTCGAGATTTTTGTTACTCCAATGGATAGTAGCCTTGTCATTATGGAAGGTAGTTTGTTGTCGATATCTTTGTTACTACAATGTATGTTAGCCTTATCATTATGGAAGGTAGTCTGGTGTGGAGATTTTTGTTACTCCATTGGATAATAGCGTAGTCATTATGGAAGGTAGCTTGTTGTTGAGATTTTTGTTATTCCAATGGATGGTAGCCTAGTCATTATGGAAGGTAGTATATTTTCGAGATTTTTCTTACTCCAATGGATGGTAGCCTTGTCATTATGGAAGGTAGTGTGTTGTCGAGATTTTTGTTACTCCAATGAATGGTAGCCTTGTCGTTATGTAAGGTAGTTTGTCGTTGATATTTTTGATATTCCAATTGATGGTAGCCTTGTCAATATGAAATTTAGTCTATTGTCCAGATTTTTGTTACTCCAATGGAATGTATCCTTGTCATTATGGAAGGTAGTCTATTATCGAGAATTTTCTTACTACAATGGATGGTATCCTTGTCATTATGGAAGGTAGTCTGTTGTCATGATTTTTGTTACTACAATGGATGGTAGCCTTGTAATTATGGAAGGTAGTCTGTTGTCTTGATTTTTGTTACTACAATAGATGGAAGCATTATCATTATTGAAGGTAGTTTGTTGTCGAGATTTTTGTTACTCCAATAGATGGTAGCCTTGTCATTATGCAAGGTAGTCTATCGTTGTGATTTTTGTTACTCCAATGAATGATAGCCTTGTCATTATTGAAGCTAGTCTGTTGTTCATATTTTTGTTATTAAAATGCATGTTAGCCTTTTCATTATGGAAGGTAGTCTGTTGTCGATATTTTTGTAACTCCTTTGGATAGTAGCCTTGTCATTATGGAAGGTAGTATGTTGTTGAGATTTTTGTTATTCCAATGGATTGTAGCCTAGTCATTATGGAAGTTAGTCTATTTTCAAGAATTTTGTTACTCCAATGGATGGTAGCCTTGTCATTATGGAAGGTAGTCTGTTGTCGTGATTTTTGTTACGCCAATGGATGGTAGCCCTGTCATTATGGAAGGTAGTCTATTATCGAGATTTTTTTTCTCCAATGGATGATAGCCTTTTCATTATGGAAGGTAGTCTGTCGTCGAAATTTTTGTTGTTCCAATGGATGTTAGCCTTGACATTATGAAAGGTAGTCTATTATCGAGATTTTTGTTACTCCAATGGATTGTAGCCTTGTCATTATGGAAGGTAGTCTGTTGTTGAGAATTTTGTTACTCCAATGGATGGTAGCCTTCTTACTAGGGAAGGTAGTCTGTTGTCGAGATTTTTGTTACTCCAATGGATTATAGCTTTGTCATTATCGAAGGTAGTCTGTTCTCGATATCTTTGTTACTACAATGTATGTTAGCCTTGTCATTATGGAAGGTAGTCTGGTGTCGAGATTTTTGTTACTCCATTGGATAGTAGCCAAGTCATATTGGAAGGTAGTTTGTTGTTGAGATTTTTCTTATTCCAATGGATGGTAGCCTAGTCATTATGGAAGGTAGTCTGTTTTCGAGATTTTTGTAACTCCAAGGGATCGTAGTCTTGTCATTATTGAAGGTAGTCTGTTGTAGAGATTTTTGTTACTCAAATGGATGGTAGCCTTGTCATTTTGGAAGGTAGTATGTCGTTCATATTTTTGTTATTCCAATGGATGGTAGCCTTGTCAATATGAAAGGTAGTCTATTGTCCAGATTTTTGATACTCCAAAGAATGCATCCTTGTCATTATGGAAGGTAGTCTGTTGTCGAGATTTTTCTTACTACAATGGATGGTATCCTAGTCATTATGGAAGGTAGTCTGTTGTCTTAATTTTTGTTACTACAATAGATTGTAGCCTTATCAATATGGAAGGTAGTCTATTGCCGAGATTTTTGTTACTCCAATGGATGGAAGCATTGTCATTATGGAAGGTAGTTTGTTGTCGAGATTTTTGTTACTCCAATAGATGGTAGCCTTGTCATTTTGCACGGTAGTCTATCATTGTGATTTTTGTTACTCCAATGAATGGTAGCCTTGTCATTATGGAAGGTAGTCTGTTGTTCATATTTTTGTTATTACAATGGAAGTTAGCTTTGTCATTATGGAAGGTAGTCTGTTGTCGATATTTTTGTTACTCCATTGGATAGTAGCCTTGTCATTATGGAAGGTAGTATGTTGTTGAGATTTTTGTTATTCCAATGGATTGTAGCCTAGTCATTATGGAAGTTAGTCTATTTTCGAGAATTTTGTTACTCCAATGGATGGTAGCCTTGTCATTATGGAAGGAAGTCTGTTGTCGAGATTTTTGTTACGCCAATGGATGGTAGCCCTGTCATTATGGAAGGTAGTCTATTATCGAGATTTTTTTTCTCCAATGGATGGTAGCCTTTTCATTATGGAAGGTAGTCTTTCGTCGAAATTTTTGTTGTTCCAACGGATGGTACCTTTGTCATTTGGAAAGGTAGTCTATTGTCGAGATTTTTGTTACTCCAATGGATTGTAGCCTTGTCATTATGGAAGGTAGTCTGTTGTTGAGATTTTTGTTACTCCAATGGATGGTAGCCTTGTTACTAGGGAAGGTAGTTTGTTGTCGAGATTTTTGTTACTCCAATGGATTGTAGCCTTGTCATTATGGAAGGTAGTCTGTTCTCGATATCTTTGTTACTACAATGTATGTTAGCCTTGTCATTATGGAAGGTAGTCTGGTGTCGAGATTTTTGTTACTCCATTGGATAGTAGCCTGGTCATATTGGAAGGTAGTCTGTTATTCAGATTTTTCTTATTCCAATGGATGGTAGCCTAGTCATTATGGAAGGTAGTCTGTTTTCGAGATTTTTGTTACTCCAAGGGATCGTAGCCTTGTCATTATTGAAGGTAGTCTGTTGTAGAGATTTTTTTTACTCAAATGGATGGTAGCCTTATCATTTTGGAAGGTAGTATGTCGTTGATATTTTTGTTATTCTAATGGATGGTAGCCTTGTCAATATGAAAGGTAGTCTATTGTCCAGATTTTTGTTACTCCAAAGAATGTATCCTTGTCATTATGGAAGGTAGTCTGTTGTCGAGATTTTTCTTACTACAATGGATGGTAGCCTTGTCATTATGGAAGGTAGCTCGTTGTCGAGATTTTTGTTACTACAATGGATAGTAGCCTTGTCATTATGGAAGGTAGTCTGTTGTCTTGATTTTTGTTACTACAATAAATTGTAGCCTTATAAATATGTAAGGTAGTCTATTGCCGAGATTTTTGTTACTCCAATGGATGGAAGCATTGTCATTATGGAAGGTGGTTTGTTGTCGAGATTTTTGTTACTCCAATAGATGGTAGCCTTGTCATTATGCAAGGTAGTCTATCATTGTGATTTTTGTTACTCCAATGAATGGTAGCCTTATCATTATGGAAGGTAGTCTGTTGTTCATATTTTTGTTATTACAATGCAAGTTAGCCTTGTCATTATGGAAGGTAGTCTATTGTCGATATTTTTGTTACTCCATTGGATAGTAGCCTTGTCATTATGGAAGGTAGGATGTTGTTGAGATTTTTGTTATTTCAATGGATTGTAGCCTAGTCATTATGGAAGTTAGTCTATTTTCGAGAATTTTGTTACTCCAATGGATGGTAGCCTTGTCATTATGGAAGGAAGTCTGTTGTCGAGATTTTTGTTACGCCAATGGATGGTAGCCCTGTCATTATGGAAGGTAGTCTATTATCGAGATTTTTTTCTCCAATGGATGGTAGCCTTTTCATTATGGAAGGTAGTCTGTCGTCGAAATTTTTGTTGTTCCAATGGATGGTACCCTTGTCATTATGAAAGGTAGTCTATTGTCGAGATTTTTGTTACTCCAATGGATTGTAGCCTTGTCATTATGGAAGGTAATCTGTTGTTGAGATTTTTCTTACTCCAATGGATGGTAGCCTTTTTACTAAGGAAGGTAGTTTGTTGTCGAGATTTTTGTTACTCCAATGGATTGTAGCCTTGTCATTATGGATGGTAGTCTGTTCTCGATATCTTTGTTACTACAATGTATGTTAGCCTTGTCATTATGGAAGGTAGTCTGGTGTCGAGATTTTTGTTACTCCATTGGATAGTAGCCAAGTCATATTGGAAGGTAGTCTGTTGTTGAGATTTTTCTTATTCCAATGGATGTTAGCCTAGTCATTATGGAAGGTAGTCTGTTTTCGAGATTTTTGTTACACCAAGGGATTGTAGCCTTGTCATTATTGAAGGTAGTCTGTTGTAGAGATTTTTGTTACTCAAATGGATGGTAGCCTTGTAATTTTGGAAGGTAGTATGTTGTTGATATTTTTGTTATTCCAATGGATGGTAGCCTTGTCAATATGAAAGGTAGTCTATTGTCCAGATTTTTGTTACTTCAAAGAATGTATCCTTGTCATTATGGAAGGTAGTCTATTGTCAAGATTTTTCATACTACAATGGATTATAGCCTTGTCATTATGGAAGGTAGTCTGTTGTTGAGATTTTTGTTACTACAATGGATGGTAGCCTTGTCATTATGGAAGGTAGTCTGTTGTCTTGATTTTTGTTACTACAATAGATTATAGCCTTGTAATTATGGAAGGTAGTCTATTATCGAGATTTTTGTTACTCCAATGGATGGTAGCATTGTCATTATGGAAGGTAGTTTGTTGTGGAGATTTTTGTTACTCCAATAGATGGTAGCCTTGTCATTATGGAAGGTAGTCTATTTTTCATATTTTTTTTACTACAATGCATGTTAGCCTTGTCATTATGGAAGGTAGTATGTTGTCGATATTTTTGTTACTCCATTGGATAATAGCCTTGTCATTATGGAAGGTAGTTTGTTGTTGAGATTTTTGTTATTCCAATGGATGGTAGCCTTTTCATTATGGAAGTTAGTCTATTTTCGAGATTTTTGTTTCTCCAATGGATGGAAGCCTTGTCATTATGGAAGGTAGTCTATTTTCGAAATTTTTTTTACTCCAATGGATGGTAGCCTTGTCATTATGGAAGGTAGTCTATTGTCGAGATTTTTCTTACTACAATGGGTGGTAGCCTTTTCATTATGGAAGGTAGCTTGTCGTCGAGATTTTTGTTACTACAATGGATGGTGGCCTTGTCATTATAGAAGGTAGTCTGTTGTCTTGATTTTTGTTACTCCAATCGATTGTAGCCTTGCCATTATGGAACGTAGTCTGTTGTTGAGATTTTTGTTACTCCAATGGATGGTAGCCTTCTTACTATGGAAGGTAGTCTGTTGTCGAGATTTTTGTTACTACAATGGATGGTAGCCTTTTCATTATGGAATGTAGCCGGTCGTCGAGATTTTTGTTATTCCAATGGATTGTAGACTTATCATTATGGAAGGTAGTCTGTTCTCGATATCTTTGTTAGAACAATGTATGTTAGCCTTGTCATTATGGAAGGTAGTCTGCTGTTGAGATTTTTCTTATTCCAAAGGATGGTAGCCTAGTCATTATGGAAGGTATTCTATTTTCGAGATTTTTGTTACTCCAATGGATCGTAGCCTTGTCATTATGGAAGGTAGTCTGTTGTCGAGATTTTTGTTACTCAAATGGATGGTAGCCTTGTCATTATGGAAGGTAGGCTGTTGTTCATATTTTTTTTACTACAATGCATGTTAGCCTTGTCATTATGGAAGGTAGTATGTTGTCGATATTTTTGTTACTCCATTGGATAGTAGCGTTGTCATTATGGAAGGTAGTCTGTTGTTGAGATTTTTGTTATTCCAATGGATGGTAGCCTTTTCATTATGGAAGTTAGTCTATTTTCGAGATTTTTGTTACTTCAATGGAGGGAAGCCTAGTCATTGTGGAAGGTAGTCTATTGTCGAAATTTTTGTTACTCCAATGAATGGTAGCCTTGTCATTATGGAAGGTAGTCTATTATCGAGATTTTTGTTACTTTAATGGAAGGTACCCTGGTCATTATGGAAGGTAGTCTGTTGTCGAAATTTTTGTTACTCCAATGGATTGTAGCCTTGTCATTATGGAAGGTAGTCTGTTTTTGAGATTTTTGTTACTCCAATGGATGGTAGCCTTCTTACTATGGAAGGTAGTCTGTTGTCGAGATTTTTCTTACTACAATGGATGGTAGCCTTGTCATTATGGAAGGTAGCTTGTTGTCGAGATTTTTGTTACTACAATGGATGGTAGCCATGTCATTATGGAAGGTAGTCTGATGTCTTGATTTTTGTTACTACAATAGATTGTAGCCTTGTCATTATGGAAGGTAGTCTATTGTCGAGATTTTTGTTACTCCAATGGATGGTAGCATTGTCATTATGGAAGGTAGTTTGTTGTCGAGATTTTTGTTACTCCAATAGATGGTAGCCTTGTCATTATGGAAGGTAGTCTGTTGTTCATATTTTTTTTACTACAATGGATGGTAGCCTTTTCATTATGGAAGGTAGTCTATTATCGATATTTTTGTTACTCTATTGGATAATAGCTTTGTCATTATGGAAGGTATTCTGTTGTTGAGATTTTTTTTATTCCAATGGATGGTAGCCTAGTCAATATGGAAGGTAGTCTGTTTTCGAGATTTTTGCTACTCTAATGGATGGTAGCCTTTTCATTATGGAAGGTAGTCTGTCGTCGAAATTTTTGTTGTTCCAATGGATGGTAGCCTTCTCATTATGAAAGGTAGTCTATTGTCGAGATTTTTGTTACTCCAATGGATTATAGCCTTGTCATTATGGAAGGTAGTCTGTTGTTGAGATTTTTGTTACTACAATGGATGGTAACATTGTCATTATGGAAGGTAGTCTGTTGTCTTGATTTTTGTTACTACCATAGATTGTAGCCTTTTCATTATGGAAGGTAGCCTATTGTCTAGATTTTTGTTACTCCAATGGATGGTAGCATTGTCATTATGGAAGGTAGTTTGTTGTCGAGATTTTTGTTACTCCAATAGATGGTAGCCTTTTCATTATGGAAGGTAGTCTGTCGTTGAGATTTTTGTTACTCCAATGGATGGTAGCATTATCAATTTGGAAGGTAGTTTGTTGTCGAGATTTTTGTTAATCCAATAGATGGTAGCCTTTTCATTATGGAAGGTAGTCTGTCGTTGAGATTTTTGTTACTCTAATGGATGGTAGCATTGTCATTATGGAAGGTAGTTTGTTGTCGAGATTTTTGTTACTCCAATAGATGGTAGCCTTGTCATTATCGAACGTAGTCTGTCGTTGTGATTTTTGTTACAACAATGAATGGTAGCCTTGTCATTATGGAAGGTAGTCTGTTGTTCATATTTTTGTTACTACAATGCATGGTAGCCTTGTCATTATGGAAGGTAGTTTGTTTTCAATATTTTTGTTACTCCATTGGAGAGTAGCCTTGTCATTATGGAAGGTAGTCTGTTGGTGAGATTTTTGTTATTCCATGGATGGTAGCCTAGTCATTATGGAAGTTTGTCTATTTGCGAGATTTTTGTTACTCCAATGGATGGTAGCCTTATCATTATGGAAGGTAGTCTATTGTCGAGAATTTTGTTAATCGAATGGATGGTAGACTTGTCATTATGGAAGGTAGTCTATTATCTAGATTTTTGTTACTCCAATGGATGGTAGCCTTTTCATTATGGAAGGTAGTCTGTCGTCGAAATTTTTGTTGTCCCAATGGATGGTAGCCTTGTCATTACGAAAGGTAGTCTATTGTCGATATTTTTGTTACTCCAATGGATTGTAGCCTTGTCATTATGGAAGGTAGTCTGTTGTTGAGATTTTTGTTACTCCAATGGATGGTAGCCTTCTTACTATGGAAGGTAGTCTGTTGTCGGGATTTTTGTTACTACAAGGGATGGTAGCCTTGTCATTATGGAAGGTAGTTTGTTGTCTTGATTTTTGTTACTACTATAGATTGTAGCCTTGTCATTATGGAAGGTAGTTTATTGTCAAGAATTTTGTTACTCCAATGGATGGTAACATTCTCATTATGGAAGGTAGTTTGTTGTCGATATTTTTGTTACTCCAATAGATGGTAGCCTTGTCATTATGGAAGGTAGTCTGTCGTTGTGATTTTTGTTACTCCAATGAATGGTAGCCTTGTCATTATGGAAGGTAGTTTGTTGTTCATATTTTTGTTACTACAATGCATGTTAGCCTTGTCATTATGGAAGGTAGTCTGTTGTCGATATTTTTGTTACTCCATTGGATAGTAGCCTTGTCATTATGGAAGGTAGTCTGTTGGTGAGATTTTTGTTATTCCAATGGATGGTAGCCTAGTCATTATGGAAGTTTGTCTATTTTCGAGATTTTTGTTACTCTAACGGATGGTAGCCTTATCATTATGGAAGGTAGTATATTGTCGAGATTTTTGTTACTCGAATGGATGGTAGCCTTGTCATTATGGAAGGTAGTCTATTATCGAGATTTTTGTTACTCCAATGCATGGTAGCCTTTTTATTATGGAAGGTAATCTATCGTCGAAATTTTTGTTATTCCAATGGATGGTAGCCTTGTCATTAGGAAAGGTAGTCTATTGTCGAGATTTTTGTTACTCCAATGGATTGTAGCCTTGTCATTATGCAAGGTAGTCTGTTGTTGAGATTTTTGTTACTCCAATGGATGGTAGCCTTCTTACTATGGAAGGTAGTCTGTTGTCGAGATTTTTGTTACTACAATGGATGGTAGCCTTGTCATTATGGAAGGTAGTCTGTTGTCGAGATTTTTGTTACTCCAATGGATTGTAGCCTTGTCACTATGGAAGGTAGTCTGTTGTTGATATCTTTGTTACTACATAGTATGTTAGCCTTGTTATTATGGAAGGTAGTATAGTGTCTAGTTTTTTGTTACTCCATTGGAAAGTAGCCTTGTCATATTGGAAGGTAGTCTGTTGTTGAGATTTTTGTATTCCAATGGATGGTAGCCTAGTCATTAAGGAAGGTAGTCTGTTTTCGAGAGTTTTTTATTCCAATGGATGGTAGCCTTGTCATTATGGAAGGTAGTCTGTTGTTGAGATTTTTGTTACTCCAATGGAATGTATCCTTGTAATTATGTAAGGTAGTCTTTTGTCGAGATTTTTCTGACTACAATGGATGGTAGCCTTGTCATAATGGAAGGTAGTTTGTTGTCGAGATTTTTGTTACTACAATGGATGATAGCGTTGTCATTATGGAAGGTAGTCTACTGTCTTGATTTTTGTTACTACAATAGATTGTAGCCTTGTCATTATGGAAGGTAGTCTATTGTCGAGATTTTTGTTACTCCAATGGATGGTAGCATTGTCATTATGGAAGGTAGTTTGTTGTCGAGATTTTCGTTACTCCAATAGATGGTAGCCTTGTCATTATGGAAGATAGTTTGTCGTTGTGATTTTTGTTACTCCAATGAATGGTAGTCTTGTCATTATGGATGGTAGCCTTGTCATTATGGAAGGTAGTCTGTTGTTCATATTTTTGTTACTACAATGCATGTTAGCCTTGTCATTATGGAAGGTAGTCTATTATCGATATTTTTGTTACTCCATTGGATAGTAGCCTTGTCATTATGGAAGGTAGTCTATTGTTGATATTTTTTTTATTCCAATGGATTGTAGTCTAGTCATAATGGAAGTTAGTCTATTTTCGAGATTTTTGTTACTTCAATGGATTGTAGCCTTGTCTTTATGGAAGGTAGTCTATTGTCGAGTTTTTTTTTATTCTAATGGATTGTAGCCTAGTAATGATGGAAGTTAGTCTATTTTCGAGATTTTTGTTACTCCAATGGATGGTAGCCTTGTCATTTTGGAAGGTAGTCTGTTGTCGAGATTTTTGTTACTCCAATGGATGGTAGCCTTGTCATTATGGAAGGTAGTCTATTATCGAGATTTTAGTTACTCCAATGGATGGTAGCCTTTTCATTATGGAAGGTAGTTTGTCGTTGAAATTTTTGTTGTTCCAATGGATGGTAGCCTTGTCATTATGAAAGGTAGTCTATTGTCGAGATTTTTGTTACTCCAATGGATTGTATCCTTGTCATTATGGAAGGTAGTCTGTTGTTGAGATTTTTGTTACTACAATGGATGGTAGCCTTGTCATTATGGAAGGTAGTCTATTGTCGCGATTTTTGTTACTCCAATGGATTGTAGCCTTGTCAATATGGAAGGTAGTCTGTTGTGGATATCTTTGTTACTACAATGTATGTTAGCCTTGTCATTATGGAAGGTAGTCTAGTGTCGAGTTTTTTGTTACTCCATTGGAAAGTAGCCTTGTCATATGTGAAGGTAGTCTGTTGTTGAGATTTTTGTTATTCCAATGGATGGTAGCCTAGTCATTATGGAAGGTAGTCTGTTTTCGAGATTTTTTTTACTCTAACGGATGTTAGCCTTGTCATTATGGAAGGTAGTATATTGTCGAGATTTTTGTTACTCCAATGGATGGTAGCCTTGTCATTATGGAATGTAGTATGTCCTTGATATTTTTGTTATTCCAATGGATGGTAGCCTTGTCAATATGAAAGTTAGTCTATTGTCCAGAATTTTGTTACTAAAATGGAATGTATCTTTTTAATTATGTAAGGTAGTCTTTTGTCGAGATTTTTCTTACTACAATGGATGGTAGCCTTATCATAAATGAAGGTAGTCTATTGTCGAGATTTTTGTTACTACAATGGATGGTAGCATTGTCATTATGGAAGGTAGTCTGTTGTCTTGATTTTTGTTACTACAATAGATTGTATTCTTGTCATTATGGAAGGTAGTCTATTGTCGAGATTTTTTTTACTCCAATGGATGGTAGCTTTGTCATTATGGAAGGTAGTTTGTTGTCGAGATTTTCGTTACTCCAATAGATGGTAGCCTTGTCATTATGGAAGATAGTTTGTCGTTGTGGTTTTTGTTACTCCAATGAATGGTATTCTTGTCATTATGGATGGTAGCGAGTTGTTCATATTTTTTTTACTACAATGCATGTTAGCCTTGTCATTATGGAAGGTAGTCTGTTGTCGATATTTTTGTTACTCCATTGGATAGTAGCCTTGTCATTATGGAAGGTAGTTTGTTGTTGAGATTTTTGTTATTCCAATGGATGGTAGCCAAGTCATTATGGAAGTTAGTCTATTTTCGAGATTTTTGTTACTCCAATGGATTGTAGCCTTGTCATTATGGAAGGTAGTCTATTGTCGAGATTATTGTTATTCTAATCGATGGTAGCCTTTTCATGATGGAAAGTAGTCTGTTGTTGAGATTTTTGTTACTCCAATGGATGGTAGCCTTCTTACTATGGAAGGTAGTATGTTGTCGAGATTTTTGTTACTATAATGAATGGTAGCCTTGCCATTATGGAAGGTAGTCTGTTATCGAGATTTTTGTTACTCCAATGGATGGTAGCCTTGTCATTATGGAAGGTAGTCTATTATCGAGATTTTTGTTACTCCAATGCATGGTAGCCTTTTTATTATGGAAGGTAATCTATCGTCGAAATTTTTGTTATTCCAATGGATGGTAGCCTTGTCATTAGGAAAGGTAGTCTATTGTCGAGATTTTTGTTACTCCAATGGATTGTAGCCTTGTCATTATGGAAGGTAGTCTGTTGTTGAGATTTTTGTTACTCCAATGGATGGTAGCCTTCTTACTATGGAAGGTAGTCTATTGCCGAGATTTTTGTTACTCCAATGGATTGTAGCCTTGTCATTACGGAAGGTATTCTCTTGTCGATATCTTTGTTACTACAACGTATGTTAGCCTTGTCAGTATGGAAGGTAGTCTGGTGTCGAGATTTTTGTTACTCCATGGGATAGTAGGCTAGTCATTATGGAAGGTAGTCTGTTGTTGAGATTTTTGTTATTCCAATGGATGGTAGCCTAGTCATTATGGAAGGTAGTCTGTTTTCGAGATATTTGTTACTCCAATGGATGGTAGCCTTGTCATTATGGAAGGTAGTCTGTTGTCGAGATTTTTTTTACTCCAATGGATGGTAGACTTGTCATTATGGAAGGTAGTATATCGTTGATATTTTTGTTATTCCAATGGATGGTAGCCTTGTCAATATGAAAGGTAGTCTATTGTCCATATTTTTGGTACTTCATGGAATGTATCCTTGTCATTATGGAAGGTAGTCTATTGTCGAGATTTTTCGTACTACAATGGATAGTAGCCTTGCCATTATGGAAGGTAGTCTGTTGTCAAGATTTTTGTTACTACAATGGTGGTAGCCTTGTCATTATGGAAGGTAGTTTGTTGTCGAGATTTTTGTTACTCCATTGGATAACAGCCTTTTCATTATGGAAGGTAGTCTGTTGTTGAGATTTTTGTTATTCTAATGGATTGTAGCCTAGTCATGATAGAAGTTAGTCTATTTTCGAGATTTTTATTACTCCAATGGATGGTAGCCTTGTCATTTTGGAAGGTAGTCAGTTGTCGAGATATTTGTTACTCCAATGGATAGTAGCCTTGTCATTATGGAAGGTAGTCTATTTTCGTGATTTTTGTTACTCCAATGGATGGTAGCCTTTTCATTATGGAAGGTAGTCTGTCGTCGAAATTTTTATTGTTCCAATGGATGGTAGCCTTGTCATTATGAAAGGTAGTCTATTGTCGAGATTTGTGTTACTCCAATGGATTGTATCCTTGTCATTATGGAAGGTAGTCTGTTGTTGAGATTTTTGTTACTCCAATGGATGGTAGCCTTCTTACTATGGAAGGTAGTCTGTTGTCGAGATTTTTGTTACTACAATGGATGGTAGCCTTGTCAATATGGAAGGTAGTCTGTTGTCGATATTTTTGTTACTCCAATGGATTGTAGCCTTGTCACTATGGAAGGTAGTCTGTTGTCGATATCTTTGTTACTACAATGTATGTTAGCCTTGTCATTATGGAAGGTAGTCTAGTGTCGAATTTTTTGTTACTCCATTGGAAAGTAGCCTTGTCATATTGGAAGGTAGTCTGTTGTTGAGATTTTTGTTATTCCAATGGATGGTAGCCTAGTCATTAAGGAAGGTAGTCTGTTTTCGATATTTTTTTACTCCAATGGATGGTAGCCTTGTCATTATGGAAGGTAGTCTGTCGTTGAGATTTTTGTTACTCCAATGGATGGTAGCCTTGTCAATATGAAAGGTAGTCTATTGTCCGGATTTTTGTTACTACAACGGAATGTATCCTTGTAATTATGTAAGGTAGTCTTTTGTCGAGATTTTTCTGACTACAATGGATGGTAGCCTGGTCATAATGGAAGGTAGTTTGTTGTCGAGATTTTTGTTACTAGAATGGATGGTAGCCAAGTCATTATGGAAGTTAGTCTATTTTCGAGATTTTTGTTACTACAATAGATTGTAGCCTTGTCATTTTGGAAGTTAGTCTATTGTCGAGATTTTTGTTACTCCAATGGATGGTAGCAGTCATTATGGAAGGTAGTTTGTTGTCGAGATTTTCGTTACTCCAATAGATGGTAGCCTTGTCATTATGCAAGATAGTTTGTCATTGTGATTTTTGTTACTCCAATGAATGGTAGTTATGTCATTATGGATGGTAGCCTTGTCATTATGGAAGGTAGCCTGTTGTTCATATTTTTGTTACTACAATGCATGTTAGCCTTGTCATTATGGAAGGTAGTCTATTGTTGATATTTTTGTTACTCCATTGGATAGTAGCCTTGTCATTATGGAAGGTAGTCTATTGTTGATATTTTTGTTATTCCAAGGGATGGTAGCCTAGTCATTATGGAAGTTAGTCTATTTTCGAGATTTTTGTTACTCCAATGGATTGTAGCCTTGTCATTATGGAAGGTAGTCTATTGTCGATATTTTTGTTATTCTAATGGATGGTAGCCTAGTCATGATGGAAGTTAGTCTATTTTCGAGATTTTTGTTACTCCAATGGATGGTAGCCTTGTCATTTTGGAAGGTAGTCTTTTGTCGAGATTTTTGTTACTCCAATGGATGGTAGCCTTGTCATTATGGAAGGTAGTCTATTATCGAGATTTTAGTTACTCCAATGGATGGTAGCCTTTTCATTATGGAAGGTAGTCTGTCGTTGAAATTTTTGTTGTTTCAATGAATGGTAGCCTTGTCATTATGAAAGGTAGTCTATTGTCGAGATTTTTGTTACTCCAATGGATTGTATCCTTGTCATTATGGAAGGTAGTCTGTTGTTGAGATTTTTGTTGCTAAAATGGATGGTAGCCTTCTTACTATGGAAGGTAGTCTGTTGTCGAGATTTTTGTTACTACAATGGATGGTAGCCTTGTCATTATGGAAGGTAGTCTGTTGTCAAGATTTTTGTTACTCCAATGGATTGTAGCCTTGTCAATATGGAAGGTAGTCTGTTGTGGATATCTTTGTTACTACAATGTATGTTAGCCTTGTCATTATGGAAGGTAGTCTAGTGTCGTGTTTTTTGTTACTCCATTGGAAAGTAGCCTTGTCATATTGGAAGGTAGTCTGTTGTTGAGATTTTTGTCATTCCAATGGATGGTAGCCTAGTCATTATGGAAGGTAGTCTGTTTTCGAGATTTTTTTTACTCTAACAGATGGTAGCCTTGTCATTATGGAAGGTAGTATGTCCTTGATATTTTTGTTATTCCAATGGATGGTAGCCTTGTCATAATGGAAGTTAGTCTATTGTCCAGAATTTTGTTTCTAAAATGGAAGTATCCTTGTAATTATGTAACGTAGTCTTTTGTCGACATTTTTCTTACTACAATGGATGGTAGCCTTTTCATAATGGAAGGTAGTCTATTGTCGAGATTTTTGTTACTACAATGGATGGTAGCATTGTCATTATGGAAGATAGTCTGTTGTCGAGATTTTCGTTACTCCAATAGATGGTAGCCTTGTCATTATGGAAGATAGTTTGTCGTTGTGGTTTTTGTTACTCCAATGAATGATAGTCTTGTCATTATGGATGGTAGCCAGTTGTTCATATTTTTGTTACTACAATGCATGTTAGCCTTGTCATTATGGAAGGTAGTCTGTTGTCGATATTTTTGTTACTCCATTGTATAGTAGCCTTGTCATTATGGAAGGTAGTTTGTTGTTGAGATTTTTGTTATTCCAATGGATGGTAGCCTAGTCATTATGGAAGTTAGTCTATTTTCGAGATTTTTGTTACTCCAATGGATTGTAGCCTTGTCACTATGGAAGGTAGTCTATTGTCGAGATTATTGTTATTCTAATCGATGGTAGCCTTTTCATGATGGAAGTTAGTCTATTTTCGAGATTTTTGTTACTCCAATGGATGGTAGCCTTGTCATTTTGGAAGGTAGTGTGTTGTCGAGATTTTTGTTACTCCAATGGATGGTAGCCTTGTCATTATTGAAGGTAGTCTATTATCGAGATTTTTGTTAATCCAATGGATGGTAGCCTTGTCATTATGGAAGGTAGTCTATTGTCAAGATTTTTGTTACTCCAATGGATGGTGGCCTTGTCATTATGGAAGGTAGTATGTCGTTGATATTTTTGTTAATCCAATGGATGGTAGCCTTATCAATATGAAAGGTAGTCTATTGTACAGAATTTTGTTACTAAAATGGAATGTATCCTTGTAATTATGTAAGGTAGTCTTTTGTCGAGATTTTTTTTACTACAATGGATGGTAGCCTTGTCATAATGGAAGGTAGTCTGTTGTCTTGATTTTTGTTACTAAAATAGATTGTAGCCTTGTCATTATGGAAGGTAGTCTATTGTCGAGATTTTTGTTACTCCAATGGATGGTAGCATTGTCATTATTGAAGGTAGTTTGTTGTCGAGATTTTCGTTACTCCAATAGATAGTAGCCTTGTCATTATGGAAGATAGTTTGTCGTTGTGGTTTTTGATACTCCAATGAATGGTAGTCTTGTCATTATGGATGGTAGCCAGTTGTTCATATTTTTGTTACTACAATGCATGTTAGCCTTGTCATTATAGAAGGTAGTCTGTTGTCGATATTTTTGTTACTCCATTGGATAGTAGCCTTGTCATTTTGGAAGTTAGTTTGTTGTTGAGATTTTTGTTATTCCAATGGATGGTAGCCTAGTCATTATGGAATTTAGTCTATTTTCGAGATTTTTGTTACTCCAATGGATTGTAGCGTTGTCATTATGGAAGGTAGTCTATTGTCGAGATTATTGTTATTCTAATCGATGGTAGCCTTTTCATGATGGAAGTTAGTCTATTTTCGAGATTTTTGTTACTCCAATGGATGGTAGCCTTGTCATTTTGGAAGGTAGTCTGTTGTCGAGATTTTTGTTACTCCAATGGATGGTAGCCTTGTCATTATTGAAGGTAGTCTATTATCGAGATTTTTGTTAATCCAATGGATGGTAGCCTTGTCATTATGGAAGGTAGTCTATTGTCGAGATTTTTGTTACTCCAATGGATGGTGGCCTTGTCATTATGGAAGGTAGTATGTCGTTGACATTTTTGTTAATCCAATGGATGGTAGCCTTGTCAATATGAAAGGTAGTCTATTGTACAGAATTTTGTTACTAAAATGGAATGTATCCTTGTAATTATGTAAGGTAGTCTTTTGTCGAGATTTTTTTTACTACAATGGATGGTATCCTTGTCATAATGGAAGGTAGTCTGTTGTCTTGATTTTTGTTACTTAAATAGATTGTAGCCTTGTCATTATGGAAGGTAGTCTATTGTCGAGATTTTTGTTACTCCAATGGATGGTAGCATTGTCATTATTGAAGGTAGTTTGTTGTCGAGATTTTCGTTACTCCAATAGATAGTAGCCTTGTCATTATGGAAGATAGTTTGTCGTTGTGGTTTTTGATACTCCAATGAATGGTAGTCTTGTCATTATGGATGGTAGCCAGTTGTTCATATTTTTGTTACTACAATGCATGTTAGCCTTGTCATTATAGAAGGTAGTATGTTGTCGATATTTTTGTTACTCCATTGGATAGTAGCCTTGTCATTTTGGAAGGTAGTTTGTTGTTGAGATTTTTGTTATTCCAATGGATGGTAGCCTAGTCATTATGGAATTTAGTCTATTTTCGAGATTTTTGTTACTCCAATGGATTGTAGCGTTGTCATTATGGAAGGTAGTCTATTGTCGAGATTATTGTTATTCTAATCGATGGTAGCCTTTTCATGATGGAAGTTAGTCTATTTTCGAGATTTTTGTTACTCCAATGGATGGTAGCCTTGTCATTTTGGAAGGTAGTCTGTTGTCGAGATTTTTGTTACTCCAATGGATGGTAGCCTTGTCATTATTGAAGGTAGTCTATTATCGAGATTTTTGTTAATCCAATGGATGGTAGCCTTGTCATTATGGAAGGTAGTCTATTGTCGAGATTTTTGTTACTCCAATGGATGGTGGCCTTGTCATTATGGAAGGTAGTATGTCGTTGACATTTTTGTTAATCCAATGGATGGTAGCCTTGTCAATATGAAAGGTAGTCTATTGTACAGAATTTTGTTACTAAAATGGAATGTATCCTTGTAATTATGTAAGGTAGTCTTTTGTCGAGATTTTTTTTACTACAATGGATGGTATCCTTGTCATAATGGAAGGTAGTCTGTTGTCTTGATTTTTGTTACTTAAATAGATTGTAGCCTTGTCATTATGGAAGGTAGTCTATTGTCGAGATTTTTGTTACTCCAATGGATGGTAGCATTGTCATTATGGAAGGTAGTTTGTTGTCGAGATTTTCGTTACTCCAATACATGGTAGCCTTGTCATTATGGAAGATAGTTTGTCGTTGTGATTTTTGTTACTCCAATGAATGGTAGTCTTGTCATTATGGATGGTAGCATGTTGTTCATATTTTTGTTACTACAATGCAAGTTAGCCTTGTCATTATGGAAGGTAGTCTGTTGTCGATATTTTTGTTACTCCATTGGATAATAGCCTTGTCAGTATGGAAGGTAGTCTGTTGTTGAGATTTTTGTTATTCCAATGGATGGTAGCCTAGTCATTATGGAATTTAGTCTATTTTCGAGATTTTTGTTACTCCAATGGATTGTAGCGTTGTCATTATGGAAGGTAGTCTATTGTCGAGATTATTGTTATTCTAATCGATGGTAGCCTTTTCATGATGGAAGTTAGTCTATTTTCGAGATTTTTGTTACTCCAATGGATGGTAGCCTTGTCATTTTGGAAGGTAGTCTGTTGTCGAGATTTTTGTTACTCCAATGGATGGTAGCCTTGTCATTATTGAAGGTAGTCTATTATCGAGATTTTTGTTAATCCAATGGATGATAGCCTTGTCATTATGGAAGGTAGTCTATTGTCGAGATTTTTGTTACTCCAATGGATGGTGGCCTTGTCATTATGGAAGGTAGTATGTCGTTGACATTTTTGTTAATCCAATGGATGGTAGCCTTGTCAATATGAAAGGTAGTCTATTGTACAGAATTTTTCTACTAAAATGGAATGTATCCTTGTAATTATGTAAGGTAGTCTTTTGTCGAGATTTTTTTTACTACAATGGATGGTATCCTTGTCATAATGGAAGGTAGTCTGTTGTCTTGATTTTTGTTACTTAAATAGATTGTAGCCTTGTCATTATGGAAGGTAGTCTATTGTCGAGATTTTTGTTACTCCAATGGATGGTAGCATTGTCATTATGGAAGGTAGTTTGTTGTCGAGATTTTCGTTACTCCAATACATGGTAGCCTTGTCATTATGGAAGATAGTTTGTCGTTGTGATTTTTGTTACTCCAATGAATGGTAGTCTTGTCATTATGGATGGTAGCATGTTGTTCATATTTTTGTTACTACAATGCAAGTTAGCCTTGTCATTATGGAAGGTAGTCTGTTGTCGATATTTTTGTTACTCCATTGGATAATAGCCTTGTCAGTATGGAAGGTAGTCTGTTGTTGAGATTTTTGTTATTCCAATGGATGGTAGCCTAGTCATTATGGAATTTAGTCTATTTTCGAGATTTTTGTTACTCCAATGGATTGTAGCGTTGTCATTATGGAAGGTAGTCTATTGTCGAGATTTTTGTTATTCTAATCGATGGTAGCCTTTTCATGATGGAAGTTAGTCTATTTTCGAGATTTTTGTTACTCCAATGGATGGTAGCCTTGTAATTTTGGAAGGTAGTCTGTTATCGAAATTTTTGTTACTCCAATGGATGGTAGCCTTGTCATTATGGAAGGTAGTCTATTATCGAGATTTTTGTTTCTGCAATGGATGGTAGCCTTTTCATTATGGAAGGTAGTGTGTCATCGAAATTTTTGTTGTTCCAATGGATGGTAGCCTTGTCATTATGAAAGGTAGTCTATTGTCGAGATTTTTATTACTCCAATGGATTGTATCCTTGTCATTATGGAAGGTAGTCTGTTGTTGAGATTTTTGTTACTCCAATGGATGGTAGCCTTCTTACTATGGAAGGTAGTCTGTTGATGAGATTTTTGTTACTACAATGGATGGTACCCTTGTCATTATGGAAGGTAGTCTAGTGTCGAGATTTTTGTTACTCGAATGGATTGTAGCCTTGTCACTATGGAAGGTAGTCTAATGTCGATATCTTTGTTACTATAATGTATGTTAGCCTTGTCATTATGGAAGGTAGTCTAGTGTCGAGTTTTTTGTTACTCCATTGGAAAGTTACCTTGTCATATTGGAAGGTAGTCTGTTGTTGAGATTTTTGTTATTCCAATGGATGGTAGCCTAGTCATGATGGAAGGTAGTCTGTTTTCAAGATTTTTTTTACTCCAAGGGATGGTAGCCTTGTCATTATGGAAGGTAGTCTGTTGTCGAGATTTTAGTTACTCCAATGGATGGTAGCCTTGTCATTATGGAAGGTAGTATGTCGTTGATATTTTTGTTATTCCAATGGATGGTAGCCTTGTCAATATGAAAGGTAGTCTATTGTCCAAATTTTTGTTACTACAATGGAATGTATCCTTGTAATAATGTAAGGTAGTCTTTTGTCGAGATTTTTGTTACTAGAATGGATGGTAGCATTGTCATTATGGAAGGTAGTCTGTTGTCTTGATTTTTGTTACTATAATAGATTGTAGCCTTGTTATTATGGAAGGTAGTCTATTGTCGAGATTTTTGTTACTCCAATGGATGGTAGCATTGTCATTATGGAAGGTAGTTTGTTGTCGAGATTTTCGTTACTCCAATAGATGGTAGCCTTGTCATTATGGAAGATAGTTTATCGTTGTGATTTTTGTTACTCCAATGAATGGTAGTCTTGTCATTATGGAAGGTAGCCTGTTGTTGATATTTTTGTTACTACAATGCATGTTAGCCTTGTCATTATGGAAGGTAGTCTGTTGTTGATATTTTTGTTACTCCATTGGATAGTAGCCTTGTCATTATGGAAGGTAGTCTGTTGTCTATATTTTTGTTACTCCATTGGAGAGTAGCCATGTCATTATGGTAGGTAGTATGTTGTTGAGATTTTTGTTATTCCAATGGATGGTAGCCTAGTCATTATGGAAGTTAGTCTATTTTCGAGATTTTTTTTACTCCAATGGATTGTAGCCTTGTCATTATGGAAGGTAGTCTATTGTCGAGATTTTTGTTATTCTAATCGATGGTAGACTTTTCATGATGGAAGTTAGTCTATTTTCGAGATTATTGTTACTCCAATGGATGGTAGCCTTGTCATTTTGGAAGGTAGTCTATTGTCGAGATTTTTTTTACTCCAATGGATGGTAGCCTTGTCATTATTGAAGGTAGTCTATTATCGAGATTTTTGTTACTCCAATGGACAGTAGCCTTTTCATTATGGAAGGTAGTCTGTCGTCGAAATTTTTGTTGTTCCAATGGATGGTAGCCTTGTCATTATGAAAGGTAGTCTATTGTCGAGATTTTTGTTACTCCAATGGATTGTATCCTTGTCATCATGGAAGGTAGTCTGTTGTTGAGATTTTTTTTACTCCAATGGATGGTAGCCTTCTTACAATGGAAGGTAGTCTGTTGTCGAGATTTTTGTTACTACAATGGATGGTAGCCTTGTCATTATGGAAGGTAGTTTCTTGTCGATATTTTTGTTACTCCAATGGATTGTAGCCTTGTCACTATGGAAGGTAGTATGTTGTCAATATCTTTGTTACTACAATGTATGTTAGCCTTGTCATTATTGGAAAGTAGCCTTGTCATATTGGAAGTTAGTCTGTTGTTGAGATTTTTGTTATTCCAATGGATGGTAGCCTAGTCATTATGGAAGGTAGTCTGTTTTCGAGAATTTTTTTACTCCAAGGGATGGTAGCCTTGTCATTATGGAAGGTAGTCTCTTGTCGAGATTTTTGTTACCCCAATGTATGGTATCCTTGTCATTATGGAAGGTAGTATGTCGTTGATATTTTTGTTATTCCAATGGATGGTAGCCTTGTCAATATGAAAGGTAGTCTATTGTCCAGATTTTTGTTACTACCATGCAATGTATCCTTGTAATTATGTAAGGTAGTCTTTTGTCGAGATATTTCTTACTACAATGGATGGTAGCCTTGTCATAATGGAAGGTAGTCTGTTGTCGAGATTTTTGTTACTACAATGGATGGTAGCATTGTCATTATGGAAGGTAGTCTGTTGTCTTGATTTTTGCTACTACAATAGATTGTAGCATTGTCATTATGGAAGGTAGTCTATTGTCGAGATTTTTGTTACTCCAATGGATGGTAGACTTTTCATGATGGAAGTTAGTCTATTTTCGAGATTATTGTTACTCCAATAGATGGTAGCCTTGTCATTTTGGAAGGTAGTCTATTGTCGAGATTTTTGTTACTCCAATGGATGGTAGCCTTGTCATTATTGAAGGTAGTCTATTATCGAGATTTTTGTTACTCCAATGGACAGTAGCCTTTTCATTATGGAAGGTAGTCTGTCGTCGAAATTTTTGTTGTTCCAATGGATGGTAGCCTTGTCATTATGAAAGGTAGTCTATTGTCGAGATTTTTGTTACTCCAATGGATTGTATCCTTGCCATCATGGAAGGTAGTCTGTTGTTGAGATTTTTGTTACTCCAATGGATGGTAGCCTTCTTACAATGGAAGGTAGTCTGTTGTCGAGATTTTTGTTACTACAATGGATGGTAGCCTTGTCATTATGGAAGGTAGTTTCTTGTCGAGATTTTTGTTACTCCAATGGATGGTAGACTTTTCATGATGGAAGTTAGTCTATTTTCGAGATTATTGTTACTCCAATAGATGGTGGCCTTGTCACTATGGAAGGTAGTATGTTGTCAATATCTTTGTTACTACAATGTATGTTAGCCTTGTCATTATTGGAAAGTAGCCTTGTCATATTGGAAGTTAGTCTGTTGTTGAGATTTTTGTTATTCCAATGGATGGTAGCCTAGTCATTATGGAAGGTAGTCTGTTTTCGAGAATTTTTTTACACCAAGGGATGGTAGCCTTGTCATTATGGAAGGTAGTCTCTTGTCGAGATTTTTGTTACCCCAATGTATGGTATCCTTGTCATTATGGAAGGTAGTATGTCGTTGATATTTTTGTTATTCCAATGGATGGTAGCCTTGTCAATATGAAAGGTAGTCTATTGTCCAGATTTTTGTTACTACCATGCAATGTATCCTTGTAATTATGTAAGGTAGTCTTTTGTCGAGATATTTCGTACTACAATGGATGGTAGCCTTGTCATAATGGAAGGTAGTATGTTGTCGAGATTTTTGTTACTACAATGGATGGTAGCATTGTCATTATGGAAGGTAGTCTGTTGTCTTGATTTTTGCTACTACAATAGATTGTAGCATTGTCATTATGGAAGGTAGTCTATTGTCGAGATTTTTGTTACTCCAATGGATGGTAGCATTATCATTATGGAAGGTCTTTTGTTGTCGAGATTTTTGTTACTCCAATAGATGGTAGCCTTGTCATTATGGAAGATAGTTTGTCGTTGTGATTTTTGTTACTCCAATGAATGGTGGTCTTGTCTTTATGGAAGGTAGCATGTTGTTCATATTTTTGTTACTACAATGCATGTTAGCCTTGTCATTATGGAAGGTAGTCTGTTGTCGATATTTTTGTTACTCCATTGGATAGTAGCCTTGTCATTATGGAAGGTAGTCTGTTGTTGAGATTTTTGTTATTGCAATGGATGGTAGCCTAGTCATTATGGAAGTTAGTCTATTTTCGAGATTTTTGTTACTCCAATGGATTGTAGCCTTGTCATTATGGACGGTAGTCTATTGTCGAGATTTTTGTTACTCCAATGGATGGTAGCCATGTCATTATGGAAGGTAGTATGTCGTTGATATTTTTGTTATTCCAATGGATGGTAGCCTTGTCAATATGAAAGGTAGTCTATCGTCCCGATTTTTGTTACTCCAATGGAATGTATCCTTGTCATTATGGAAGGTAGTCTGTTGTCGAGATTTTTCTTACTACAATGGATGGTAGCCTTGTCATTATGGAAGGTAGTCTATTGTAGAGATTTTTGTTACTCCATAGGATAGTAGCCTAGTCAATATGAAAGGTAGTCTATTGTCCAGATTTTTGATACTCTAATGGAATGTATCCTTGTCATTATGGAAGATAGTCTGTTTTCGATATTTTTGTTACTACAATGGATGGTAGCCTTGTCATTATGGAAGGTAGTATGTCGTTGATATTTTTGTTATTCCAATGGATGGTAGCCTTGTCAATATGAAAGGTTGTTTATCGTCCATATTTTTGTTACTCCAATGGAATGTATCCTTGTCATTATGGAAGGTAGTCTGTTGTTGAGATTTTTCTTACTACAATGGATGGTAGCATTGTCATTGTGGAAGGTAGTCTATTGTCGAGATTTTTGTTACTACAATGGATGGTAGCATTGTCATTATGGAAGGTAGTTTGTTGTCGAGATTTTTTTTACTCCAATAGATGGTAGCCTTTTCATTATGGCCGGTACTCTGTCGTTGTGACTTTTGTTACACCAATGAATGGTAGCCTTGTCATTATGGAAGGTAGTCTGTTGTTCATATTTTTGTTACTACAATGCATGTTAGCCTTGTCATTATGGAAGGTAGTCTGTTGTCAATATTTTTTTTACTCCATTGAATAGTAGCCTTGTCATTATGGAAGGTAGTCTGTTGTTGAGATTTTTGTTATTCCAATTGATGGTATCCTAGTCATTATGGAAGTTAGTCTATTTTCGAGATTTTTGTTACTCCAATGGATGGTAGCCTTGTCATAATGGAAGGTAGTCTGGTGTCGAGATTTTTGTTACTCCAATGGATGATAGCCTCGTCATTATGGAAGGTAGTCTATTATCGAGATTTTTGTTACTCCAATGGATAGTAGCCTTGTCATTATGGAAGGTAGTCTATTATCTATTGTCGATATTTTTGTTACTCCAATGGATTGTAGCCTTGTCATTATGGAAGGTAGTCTGTTGTAGAGATTTTTGTTACTCCAATGGATGATAGCCTTCTTACTATGGAAGGTAGTCTGTTTTCGAGATTTTTATTACTACAATGGATGGTAGCCTAGTCATTATGGAAGGTAGTCTATTTTCGAGATTTTTGTTACTCCAATGGATGGTAGCCTTGTCATTATAGAAGGTAGTCTGTTGTCGATATTTTTGTTACTCCAATGGATGGTAGCCTTTTCATTATGGAAGGTAGTCTATTGTCGAGATTTTTGTTACTCCAATGGATAGTAGCCTTTTCATTATGGAAGGTAGTCTGTTGTCAAAATTTTTGTTGTTCCAATGGATGGTAGCCTTGTCATTATGAAAGGTAGTCTATTGTCGAGATTTTTGTTACTCCAATGGATTGTAGCCTTGTCATTATGGAAGGTAGTCTGTTGTAGAGATTTTTGTTACTCCAATGGATGGTATCCTTCTTACTATGGACGATAGTCTGTTGTCGAGATTTTTGTTACTACAATGGATGGTAGCCTAGTCATTATGGAAGGTAGTCTGTTTTCGAGATTTTTGTTACTCCAATGGATTGTAGCCTTGTCATTATGGAAGGTAGTCTGTTGTCGATATTTTATTTACTCCAATGGATGGTAGCCTTGTCATTATGGACGGTAGTTTGTTGTCGAGATTTTTGTTACTCCAATGGATGGTAGCCTTGTCATTATGGAAGGTAGTCTATTATCGATATTTTTGTTACTCCAATGGATAGTAGCCTTTTCATTATGGAAGGTAGTCTGTTGTAAAATTTTTTGTTGTTCCAATGGATGGTAGCCTTGTCATTATGAAAGGTAGTCTATTGTCGATATTTTTGTTACTACAATGGATTGTAGCCTTGTCATTATGGAAGGTAGTCTGTTGTAGTGATTTTTGTTACTCCAATGGATGGTAGCCTTCTTACTATTGAAGGTAGTCTGTTGTCGAGATTTTTATTACTACAATGGATGGTAGCCTAGTCATTATGGAAGGTAGTCTGTTTTCGAGATTTTTGTTACTCCAATGGATGGTAGCCATGTCATTATAGAAGGTAGTTTGTTGTCGATATTTTTGTTACTCCAATGGATTGTAGCCTTGTCATAATGGAAGGTAGTCTGTTGTCGAGATTTTTGTTACTCCAATAGATGGTAGCCTTTTCATTATGAAAGGTAGACTATTATCGAGATTTTTGTTACTCCAATGGATAGTAGTCTTTTCATTATGCAAGGTAGTCTGTTGTCAAAATTTTTGTTGTTCCAATGGATGGTAGCCTTGTCATTATGAAAGGTAGTCTGTTGTCGAGATTTTTGTAACTCCAATGGATTGTAGCCTTGTCATTATGGAAGGTAGTCTGTTGTAGAGATTTTTGTTACTCCAATGGATGGTATCCTTCTTACTATGGACAGTAGTCTGTTGTCGAGATTTTTGTTACTACAATGGATGGTAGCCTAGTCATTATGGAAGGTAGTCTGTTTTCGAGATTTTTGTTACTCCAATGGATGGTAGCCTTGTCTTTATGGAAGGTAGTCTGTTGTCGATATTTTTTTTACTCCAATGGATGGTAGCCTTGTCATTATGGAAGGTAGTTTGTTGTCGAGATATTTGTTACTCCAATGGATGGTAGCCTTGTCATTATGGAAGGTAGTCTATTATCGATATTTTTGTTACTCCAATGGATAGTAGCCTTTTCATTATGGAAGGTAGGCTGCTGTAAAATTTTTTGTTGTTCCAATGGATGGTAGCCTTGTCTTTATGAAAGGTAGTCTATTGTGGATATTTTTGTTACTCCAATGGATTGTAGCCTTGTCATTATGGAAGGTAGTCTATTGTAGAGATTTTTGTTACTCCAATGGATGGTAGCCTTCTTACTATGGAAGGTAGTCTGTTGTCGAGATTTTTATTACTACAATGGATGGTAGCCTAGTTATTATGGAAGGTAGTCTGTTTTCGAGATTTTTGTTACTCTAATGGATGGTAGCCTTGTCATTATGGAAGGTAGTCTGTTGTCGATATTTTTGTTACTCCAATGGATGGTAGCCTTGTCATTATGGAAGGTAGTTTGTTGTCGAGATTTTTGTTACTCCAAGAGATGGTAGCCTTTTCATTATGGATGGTAGTCTGTCGTTGTGATTTTTGTTACTCCAATGAATGGTAGCCTTGTCATTATGGAAGGTAGTCTGTTGTTCATATTTTTGTTACTACAATGCATGTTAGCCTTGTCCCTATGGAAGGTACTCTGTTGTAGATATTTTTGTTACTCAAATGGATGGTAGCCTTGTCATTATGGAAGGTAGTCTGTTGTCGAGATTTTTGTTACTCCAATGGATTGTAGCCTTGTCATTATAGAAGGTAGTCTATTATCGAGATTTTTGTTACTCCAACGGATAGTAGCCTTTTCATTATGGAAGGTAGTCTGTTGTCAAAATTTTTGTTGTTCCAATGGATGTTAGCCTTTTCATTATGAAAGGTAGTCTATTGTCGAGATTTTTGTTACTCCAATGGATTGTAGCCTTGTCATTATGGAAGGTAGTCTGTTGTAGAGATTTTTGTTACTCCAATGGATGGTAGCCTTCTTACTATGGAAGGTAGTCTGTTGTCGAGATTTTTGTTACTACAATGGATGGTAGCCTAGTCATCATGGAAGGTAGTCTGTTTTCGAGATTTTTGTTACTCCAATGGATGGTAGCCTTATCATTATGGAAGGTAGTCTATTGTCGCGATTCTTGTTACTCCAAGGGATTGTAGCCTTGTCATTATGGAAGGTAGTCTGTTGTAGAGATTTTTGTTACTCCAATGGATGGCAGCCTTCTTACTACGGAAGGTAGTCTGTTGTCGAGATTTTTGTTACTACAATGGATGGTAGCCTAGTCATCATGGAAGGTAGTTTGTTTTCGAGATTTTTGTTACTCCAATGGATGGCAGCCTTGTCATTATGGAAGGTAGTCTGTTGTCGATATTTTTGTTACTCCAATGGATGGTAGCCTTGTCATTATGGAAGGTAGTTTGTTGTCGAGATTTTTGTTACTCCAATGGATGGTAGCCTTGTCATTATGGAAGGTAGTCTATTATCGATATTTTTGTTACTCCAATAAATGGTAGCCTTTACATTATGGAAGGTAGTCTGTCGTCAAAATTTTTGTTGCTCCAATGGATGGTAGTCTATTGTCGAGATTTTTGTTACTCCAATGGATTGTAGCCTTGTCATTATGGAAGGTAGTTTGTTGTCGAGATTTTTGTTACTCCAATAGATGGTAGCCTTTTCATTATGGATGGTAGTGTGTCTTTGTGATTTTTGTTACTCCAATGAATGGTAGTCTTGTCATTATGGAAGGTAGCTTGTTGTTCATATTTTTGTTACTACAATGCATGTTAGCCTTGTCATTATGGAAGGTAGTCTGTTGTCGATATTTTTGTTACTCCATTGGATAGTAGCCTTGTCATTATGGAAGGTAGTCTGTTGTTGAGATTTTTGTTATTCCAATGTATGGTAGCCTATTCATTATGGAAGTTAGTCTATTTTTGAGATTTTTGTTACTCCAATGGATTGTAGCCTTGTCATTATGGAAGGTAGTCTATTGTCAAGATTTTTGTTACTCCAATGGATGGTAGACTTGTCATTATGAAAGGTAGTCTATTATCGAGATTTTTGTTACTCCAATGGATGGTAGCCTTTTCATTATGGAAGGTAGTATGTCGTCGAAACTTTTTTGTTCCAATGGATGGTAGCCTTGTCATTATGAAAGGTAATCTGTTGTCGAGATTTTTGTTACTACAATGGATGGTAGCCTTGTAATTATGGAAGGTATTCTGTTGTCGAGATTTTTGTTACTCCAATTGATTGTAGCCTTGTCATTATGGAAGGTATTCTGTTGTCGATATCTTTGTTACTACAATTTTTGTTAGCCTTGTCATTATGGAAGGTAGTCTGGTGTCGAGATTTTTGTTACTCCATTGGATTATAGCCTAGTCATTATGGAAGGTAGTCTGTTGTTGAGATTTATGTTATTCCAATGGATGGTAGTCTTGTCAATATGAAAGGTAGTCTATTGTCCAGATTTTTGTTACTCCAATGGTATGTATCCTTGTCATTGTGGAAGGTAGTGAGTTTTCGAGATTTTTGTTACTCCATGGAATGTATCCTTATCATTATGGAAGGTAGTCTATTGTCGAGATTTTTCTTACTACAATGGATGGTAGCCTTGTCATTATCGAAGGTAGTCTGTTGTCAAGATTTTTGTTACTACAATGGATGGTAGCCTTGTCATTATGGAAGGTAGTATGTTGTCTTGATTTTTGTTACTACAATAGATTGTAGCCTTGTCATTATTGAAGGTAGTCTATTGTCGAGATTTTTGTTACTCCAATGGATTGTAGCCTTGTCATTATGGAAGGTGGTTTGTTGTCGAGATAATTGTTACTCCAATAGATGGTAGCCTTTTCATTATGGATGGTAGTCTATCGTTGTGATTTTTGTTACTCCAATGAATGGTAGTCTTGTCATTATGGAAGGTAGCTTGTTGTTCATATTTTTGTTACTACAATGCATGTTAGCCTTGTCATTATGGAAGGTAGTCTGTTGTCGATATTTTTGTTACTCCATTGGATAGTAGCCTTGTCATTATGGAAGGTAGTCTGTTGTTGAGATTTTTGTTATTCCAATGTATGGTAGCCTAGTCATTATGGAAGTTAGTCTATTTTTGAGATTTTTGTTACTCCAATGGATTGTAGCCTTGTCATTATGGAAGGTAGTCTATTGTCAAGATTTTTGTTACTCCAATGGATGGTAGACTTGTCATTATGAAAGGTAGTCTATTATCGAGATTTTTGTTACTCCAATGGATGGTAGCCTTTTCATTATGGAAGGTAGTATGTCGTCGAAACTTTTTTGTTCCAATGGATGGTAGCCTTGTCATTATGAAAGGTAATCTGTTGTCGAGATTTTTGTTACTACAATGGATGGTAGCCTTGTAATTATGGAAGGTAGTCTGTTGTCGAGATTTTTGTTACTCCAATTGATTGTAACCTTGTCATTATGAAAGGTATTCTGTTGTCGATATCTTTGTTACTATAATTTTTGTTAGCCTTGTCATTATGGAAGGTAGTCTGGTGTCGAGATTTTTGTTACTCCATTGGATAATAGCCTAGTCATTATGGAAGGTAGTCTGTTGTTGAGATTTAAGTTATTCCAATGGATGGTAGTCTTGTCAATATGAAAGGTAGTCTATTGTCCAGATTTTTGTTACTCCAATGGTATGTATCCTTGTCATTGTGGAAGGTAGTGAGTTTTCGAGATTTTTGTTACTCCATGGAATGTATCCTTATCATTATGGAAGGTAGTCTGTTGTCGAGATTTTTCTTACTACAATGGATGGTAGCCTTGTCATTATCGAAGGTAGTCTGTTGTCAAGATTTTTGTTACTACAATGGATGGTAGCCTTGTCATTATGGAAGGTAGTATGTTGTCTTGATTTTTGTTACTACAATAGATTGTAGCCTTGTCATTATTGAAGGTAGTCTATTGTCGAGATTTTTGTTACTCCAATGGATTGTAGCCTTGTCATTATGGAAGGTAGTTTGTTGTCGAGATAATTGTTACTCCAATAGATGGTAGCCTTTTCATTATGGATGGTAGTCTATCGTTGTGATTTTTGTTACTCCAATGAATAGTAGTCTTGTCATTATGGAAGGTAGCTTGTTGTTCATATTTTTGTTACTACAATGCATGTTAGCCTTGTCATTATGGAAGGTAGTCTGTTGTCGATATTTTTGTTACTCCATTGGATAGTAGCCTTGTCATTATGGAAGGTAGTCTGTTGTTGAGATTTTTGTTATTCCAATGTATGGTAGCCTAGTCATTATGGAAGTTAGTCTATTTTTGAGATTTTTGTTACTCCAATGGATTGTAGCCTTGTCATTATGGAAGGTAGTCTATTGTCAAGATTTTTGTTACTCCAATGGATGGTAGACTTGTCATTATGAAAGGTAGTCTATTATCGAGATTTTTGTTACTCCAATGGATGGTAGCCTTTTCATTATGGAAGGTAGTATGTCGTCGAAACTTTTTTGTTCCAATGGATGGTAGCCTTGTCATTATGAAAGGTAATCTGTTGTCGAGATTTTTGTTACTACAATGGATGGTAGCCTTGTAATTATGGAAGGTAGTCTGTTGTCGAGATTTTTGTTACTCCAATTGATTGTAGCCTTGTCATTATGAAAGGTATTCTGTTGTCGATATCTTTGTTACTATAATTTTTGTTAGCCTTGTCGTTATGGAAGGTAGTCTGGTGTCGAGATTTTTGTTACTCCATTGGATAATAGCCTAGTCATTATGGAAGGTAGTCTGTTGTTGAGATTTAAGTTATTCCAATGGATGGTAGTCTTGTCAATATGAAAGGTAGTCTATTGTCCAGATTTTTGTTACTCCAATGGTATGTATCCTTGTCATTGTGGAAGGTAGTGAGTTTTCGAGATTTTTGTTACTCCATGGAATGTATCCTTATCATTATGGAAGGTAGTCTGTTGTCGAGATTTTTCTTACTACAATGGATGGTAGCCTTGTCATTATCGAAGGTAGTCTGTTGTCAAGATTTTTGTTACTACAATGGATGGTAGCCTTGTCATTATGGAAGGTAGTATGTTGTCTTGATTTTTGTTACTACAATAGATTGTAGCCTTGTCATTATTGAAGGTAGTCTATTGTCGAGATTTTTGTTACTCCAATGGATTGTAGCCTTGTCATTATGGAAGGTAGTTTGTTGTCGAGATTTTTGTTACTCCAATAGATGGTAGCCTTTTCATTATGGATGGTAGTCTATCGTTGTGATTTTTGTTACTCCAATGAATGGTAGTCTTGTCATTATGGAAGGTAGCTTGTTGTTCATTTTTTTGTTACTACAATGCATGTTAGCCTTGTCATTATGGAAGGTAGTCTGTTGTCGATATTTTTGTTACTCCATTGGATAGTAGCCTTGTCATTATGGAAGGTAGTCTGTTGTTGAGATTTTGTTATTCCAATGTATGGTAGCCTAGTCATTATGGAAGTTAGTCTATTTTTGAGATTTTTGTTACTCCAATGGATTGTAGCCTTGTCATTATGGAAGGTAGTCTATTGTCAAGATTTTTGTTACTCCAATGGATGGTAGACTTGTCATTATGAAAGGTAGTCTATTATCGAGATTTTTGTTACTCCAATGGATGGTAGCCTTTTCATTATGGAAGGTAGTATGTCGTCGAAACTTTTTTGTTCCAATGGATGGTAGCCTTGTCATTATGAAAGGTAATCTGTTGTCGAGATTTTTGTTACTACAATGGATTGTAGCCTTGTAATTATGGAAGGTAGTCTGTTGTCGAGATTTTTGTTACTCCAATTGATTGTAGCCTTGTCATTATGGAAGGTATTCTGTTGTCGATATCTTTGTTACTACAATTTTTGTTAGCCTTGTCATTATGGAAGGTAGTCTTGTGTCGAGATTTTTGTTACTCCATTGGATAATAGCCTAGTCATTATGGAAGGTAGTCTGTTGTTGAGATTTTTCTTACTACAATGGATGGTAGTCTTGTCATTATCGAAGGTAGTCTGTTGTCAAGATTTTTGTTACTACAATGGATGGTAGCCTTGTCATTATGGAAGGTAGTTTGTTGTCTTGATTTTTGTTACTACAATAGATTGTAGCCTTGTCATTATTGAAGGTAGTCTATTGTCGAGATTTTTGTTACTTCAATGGATGGTAGCATTGTCATTATGGAAGGTAGTTTGTTGTCGAGATTTTCGTTACTCCAAGAGATGGAAGCCTTGTCATTATGGAAGGTAGTCTGTTGTTCATATTTTTGTTACTACAATGGATAGTAGCCTTGTCATTATGGAAGGTAGTCTGTTGTTGAGATTTTTGTTATTCCCATGGATGGTAGCCTAGTCATTATGGAAGTTAGTCTATTTTCGAGATTTTTGTTACTCCAATGGATTGTAGCCTTCTCATTATGGAAGGTAGTCTGTTGTCGAGATTTTTGTTACTCCAATGGATGGTAGCCTTTTCATTATGGAAGGTAGTATGTCGTCGAAACTTTTTTGTTCCAATGGATGGTAGCCTTGTCATTATGAAAGGTAGTCTATTGTAGAGATTTTTGTTACTCCAATGGATGGTAGCCTTGTCATTATGGAAGGTAGTTTGTTGTCGAGATTTTTGTTACTCCAATGGATGGTAGACTTGTCATTATGGAAGGTAGTCTATTATCGATATTTTTGTTACTCCAATAAATGGTAGCCTTTACATTATGGAAGGTAGTCTGTCGTCAAAATTTTTGTTGTTCCAATGGATGGTAGCCTTGTTGTTATGAAAGGTAGTCTATTGTCGAGATTTTTGTTACTCCAATGGATTGTAGCCTTGTCATTATGGAAGGTAGTTTGTTGTCGAGATTTTCGTTACTCCAATAGATGGTAGCCTTTTCATTATGGATGGTAGTGTGTCGTTGTGCTTTTTGTTACTCCAATGAATGGTAGTCTTATCATTATGGAAGGTAACTTGTTGTTCATATTTTTGTTACTACAATGCATGTTAGCCTTGTCATTATGGAAGATAGTTTGTTGTCAATATTTTTGTTACTCCATTGGATAGTAGCCTTGTCATTATCGAAGGTAGTATGTTGTTGAGATTTTTGTTATTCCAATGTATGGTAGACTAGTCATTATGAAAGTTAGTCTATTTTCGAGATTTTTGTTACTCCAATGGATTGTAGCCTTGTCATTATGGAAGGTAGTCTATTGTCGAGATTTTTGTTACTCCAATGGATGGTAGACTTGTCATTATGAAAGGTAGTCTATTATCGTGATTTTTAGTACTCCAATGGATGGTATCCTTTTCATTATGGAAGGTAGTATGTCGTCGAAACTTTTTTGTTCCAATGGATGGTAGCCTTGTCATTATGAAAGGTAGTCTAATGTCGAGATTTTTGTTACTCCAATGGATTGTAGCCTTGTCATTATGGAAGGTAGTCTGTTGTTGAGATTTTTGTTACTCCAATGGATGGTAGTCTTCTTACTATGGAAGGTAGTCTATTGTCGAGATTTTTCTTACTACAATGGATGGTAGCCTTGTAATTATGGAAGGTAGTCTGTTGTCGAGATTTTTGTTACTCCAATTGATTGTAGCCTTGTCATTATGGAAGGTATTCTGTTGTCGATATCTTTGTTACTACAATTTTTGTTAGCCTTGTCATTATGGAAGGTAGTCTAGTGTCGATATTTTTGTTACTCCATTGGATAATAGCATAGTCATTATGGAAGGTAGTCTGTTGTTGAGATTTATGTTATTCCAATGGATGGTAATCTTGTCAATATGAAAGGTAGTCTATTGTCCATATTTTTGGTACTCCAATGGAATGTATCCTTGTCATTATGGAAGGTAGTCTGTTTTCGAGATGTTTGTTACTCTAATGGATGGTAGCCTTGTCATTATGGAAGGTAGTATGTCGTTGATTTTTTTGTTATTCCAATGGATGATAGCCTTGTCAATATGAAAGGTAGTCTATCATCCATATTTTTGTTACTCCAATGGAATGTATCCTTGTCATTATGCAAGGTAGTCTATTGTCGAAATTTTTTTTACTCCAATAGATAGTAGCATTGCATTATGGAAGGTAGTTTGTTGACGAGATTTTTGTTACTCCAATAGATGGTAGCCTTTTCATTATGGATGGTAGTTTGTCGTTGTGATTTTTGTTACTCCAATGAATGGTAGCCTTGTAATTATGGAAGGTAGTCTGTTGTTCATATTTTTGTTATTCCAATGGATGGTAGCCTAGTCACTATGGAAGTTAGTCTATATTCGAGATTTTTGTTACTCCAATGGATGGTAGCCTTGTCATTATGGAAGGTAGTATGTTGTCGAGATTTTTGTTACTCCAATGGATGGTAGCCTTGTCATTATAAAAGGTAGTCTATTATCTAGATTTTTGTTACTCCAATGGATGGTAGCCTTTTCATTATGGAAGGTAGTCTGTCGTTAAATTTTTTGTTGTTCCAATGGATGGTAGCCTTGTCATTATGAAAGGTAGTCTATTGTCGATATTTTTGTTACTCCAATGGATTATAGCTTTGTCATTATGGAAGGTAGTTTGTTGTCGAGATTTTTGTTACTCCAATGGATGGTAGCCTTGTCATTATGGAAGGTAGTCTATTATCGATATTTTTGTTACTCCAATAAATGGTAGCCTTTACATTATGGAAGGTAGTATGTCGTCAAAATTTTTGTTGTTCCAATGGATGGTAGCCTTGTTATTATGAAAGGTAGTCTATTGTCGAGATTTTTGTTACTCCAATGGATTGTAGCCTTGTCATTATGGAAGGTAGTTTGTTGTCGAGTTTTTGTTACTCCAATAGATGGTAGCCTTTTCATTATGGATGGTAGTCTGTCGTTGTGATTTTTGTTACTCCAATGAATGGTAGTCTTATCATTATGGAAGGTAGCTTGTTGTTCATATTTTTGTTACTACAATGCATGTTAGCCTTGTCATTATGGAAGATAGTTTGTTGTCGATATTTTTGTTACTCCATTGGATAGTAGCCTTGTCATTATCGAAGGTAGTATGTTGTTGAGATTTTTGTTATTCCAATGTATGGTAGCCTAGTCATTATGGAAGTTAGTCTATTTTCGATATTTTTGTTACTCCAATGGATTGTAGCCTTGTCATTATGGAAAGTAGTCTATTGTCGAGATTTTTGTTACTCCAATGGATGGTAGACTTGTCATTATGAAAGGTAGTCTATTATCGTGATTTTTGGTACTCCAATGAATGGTAGCCTTTTCATTATGGAAGGTAGTATGTCGTCGAAACGTTTTTGTTCCAATGGATGGTAGCATTGTCATTATGAAAGGTAGTCTATTGTCGAGATTTTTGTTACTCCAATGGATTGTAGCCTTGTCATTATGGAAGGTATTCTGTTGTTGAGATTTTTGTTACTCCAATGGATGGTAGTCTTCTTACTATGGAAGGTAGTCTGTTGTCGAGATTTTTCTTACTACAATGGATGGTAGCCTTGTAATTATGGAAGGTAGTTTGTTGTCGAGATTTTTGTTACTCCAATTGATTGTAGCCTTGTAATTATGGCAGGTATTCTGTTGTTGATATCTTTGTTACTACAATTTTTGTTAGCCTTGTCATTATGGAAGGTAGTCTGGTGTCGAGATTTTTGTTACTCCATTGGATAATAGCCTAGTCTTTATGGAAGGTAGTCTGTTGTTGAGATTTATGTTATTCCATTGGATGGTAGTCTTGTCAATATGAAAGGTAGTCTATTGTCCAGATTTTTGTTACTCCAATGGAATGTATCGTTGTCATTATGGAAGGTAGTCTATTTTCGAGATGTTTGTTACTCTAATGGATGGTAGCCTTGTCATTATGGAAGGTAGTATGTCGTTGATTTTTTTGTTATTCCAATGGATGATAGCCTTGTAAATATGAAAGGTAGTCTATCATCCATATTTTTGTTACTCCAATGGAATGTATCCTTGTCATTATGCAAGGTAGTCTATTGTCGAGATTTTTGTTACTCCAATGGATAGTAGCATTGCATTATGGAAGGTAGTTTGTTGTCGAGATTTTTGTTACTCCAATAGATGGTAGCCTTTTCATTATGGATGGTAGTCTGTCGTTGTGATTTTTGTTACTCCAATGAATGGTAGCCTTGTAATTATGGAAGGTAGTCTGTTGTTATTATTTTTGTTATTCCAACGGATGGTAGCCTAGTCATTATGGAAGTTAGTCTATATTCGAGATATTTGTTACTCCAATGGATGGTAGCCTTGTCATTATGGAAGGTAGTCTGTTGTCGAGATATTTGTTACTCCAATGGATGGTAGCCTTGTCATTATAAAAGGTAGTCTATTATCTAGATTTTTGTTACTCCAATGGATGGTAGCCTTTTCATTATGGAAGGTAGTCTGTCATAAAATTTTTTGTTGTTCCAATGGATGGTAGCCTTGTCATTATGAAAGGTACTCTATTGTCGATATTTTTGTTACTCCAATGGATTGTAACCTTGTAATTATGGAAGGTAGCTTGTTGTCGAGATTTTTGTTACTCCAATGGATTGTAGCCTTGTCATTATGGAAGGTAGTCTATTATCGATATTTTTGTTACTCCAATAAATGGTAGCCTTTACATTATGGAAGGTAGTCTGTCATCAAAATTTTTGTTGTTCCAATGGATGGTAGCCTTGTTATTATGAAAGGTAGTCTATTGTCGAGATTTTTGTTACCCCAATGGATTGTAGCCTTGTCATTATGGAAGGTAGTTTGTTATCGAGATTTTTGTTACTCCAATAGATGGTAGCCTTTTCATTATGGATGGTAGTCTGTCGTTGTGATTTTTGTTACTCCAATGAATGGTAGTCTTATCATTATGGAAGGTAGCTTGTTGTTCATATTTTTTTTACTACAATGCATGTTAGCCTTGTCATTATGGAAGATAGTTTGTTGTCGATATTTTTGTTACTCCATTGGATAGTAGCCTTGTCATTATCGAAGGTAGTATGTTGTTGAGATTTTTGTTATTCCAATGTATGGTAGCCTAGTCATTATGGAAGTTAGTCTATTTTCGAGATTTTTGTTACTCCAATGGATTGTAGCCTTGTCATTATGGAAGGTAGTCTATTGTCGAGATTTTTGTTACTCCAATGGATGGTAGACTTGTCATTATGAAAGGTAGTCTATTATCGTGATTTTTGGTACTCCAATGGATGGTAGCCTTTTCATTATGGAAGGTAGTATGTCGTCGAAATTTTTTTGTTCCAATGGATGGGAGCCGTGTCATTATGAAAGGTAGTCTATTGTCGAGATTTTTGTTACTCCAATGGATTGTAGCCTTGTCATTATGGAAGGTAGTCTGTTGTTGAGATTTTTGTTACTCCAATGGATGGTAGTCTTCTTACTATGGAAGGTAGTCTGTTGTCGAGATTTTTGTTACTACAATGGATGGTAGCCTTGTAATTATGGAAGGTAGTCTGTTTTCGAGATTTTTGTTACTCCAATTGATTGTAGCTTTGTCATTATGGAAGGTATTTTGTTGTCGATATCTTTGTTACTACTATTTTTGTTAGCCTTGCCATTATGGAAGGTAGTCTGGTGTCGAGATTTTTGTTACTCCATTGGATAATAGCCTAGTCTTTATGGAAGGTAGTCTGTTGTTGAGATTTATGTTATTCCAATGGATGGTAGTCTTGTCAATATGAAAGGTAGTCTATTGTCCAGATTTTTGTTACTCCAATGGAATGTATCCTTTTCATTATGGAAGGTAGTCTGTTTTCGAGATGTTTGTTACTCTAATGGATGGTAGCCTTGTCATTATGGAAGGTAGTATGTCGTTGATTTTTTTGTTATTCCAATGGATGATAGCGTTGTCAATATGAAAGGTAGTCTATCATCCATATTTTTGTTACACCAATGGAATGTATCCTTGTCATTATGCAAGGTAGTCTATTGTCGAGATTTTTGTTACTCCAATGGATAGTAGCATTGCATTATGGAAGGTAGTTTGTTGTCGAGATTTTTGTTACTCCAATAGATGGTAGCCTTTTCATTATGGATGGTAGTCTTTCGTTGTGATTTTTGTTACTCCAATGAATGGTAGCCTTGTAATTATGGAAGGTAGTTTGTTGTTATTATTTTTGTTATTCCAATGGATGGTAGCCTATTTATTATGGAAGTTAGTCTATATTCGAGATTTTTGTTACTCCAATGGATGGAAGCCTTGTCATTATGGAAGGTAGTCTGTTGTCGAGATTTTTGTTACTCCAATGGATGGTAGCCTTGTCATTATAAAAGGTAGTCTATTATCTAGATTTTTGTTACTCCAATGGATGGTAGCCTTTTCATTATGGAAGGTAGTCTGTCATAAAATTTTTTGTTGTTCCAATGGATGGTAGCCTTGTCATTATGAAAGGTACTCTATTGTCGATATTTTTGTTACTCCAATGGATTGTAGCCTTGTAATTATGGAAGGTAGTTTGTTGTCGAGATTTTTGTTACTCCAATGGATTGTAGCCTTGTCATTATGGAAGGTAGTCTATTATCGATATTTTTGTTACTCCAATAAATGGTAGCCTTTACATTATGGAAGGTAGTCTGTCATCAAAATTTTTGTTGTTCCAATGGATGGTAGCCTTGTTATTATGAAAGGTAGTCTATTGTCGAGATTTTTGTTACTCCAATGGATTGTAGCCTTGTCATTATGGAAGGTAGTTTGTTATCGATATTTTTGTTACTCCAATAGATGGTAGCCTTTTCATTATGGATGGTAGTCTGTCGTTGTGATTTTTGTTACTCCATTGAATGGTAGTCTTATCATTATGGAAGGTAGCTTGTTGTTCATATTTTTTTTACTACAATGCATGTTAGCCTTGTCATTATGGAAGATAGTTTGTTGTCGATATTTTTGTTACTCCATTGGATAGTAGCCTTGTCATTATCGAAGGTAGTATGTTGTTGAGATTTTTGTTATTCCAATGTATGGTAGCCTAGTCATTATGGAAGTTAGTCTATTTCGAGATTTTTGTTACTCCAATGGATTGTAGCCTTGTCATTATGGAAGGTAGTGTATTGTCGAGATTTTTGTTACTCCAATGGATGGTAGACTTGTCATTATGAAAGGTAGTCTATTATCGTGATTTTTGGTACTCCAATAGATGGTAGCCTTTTCATTATGGAAGGTAGTATGTCGTCGAAACTTTTTTGTTCCAATGGATGGGAGCCGTGTCATTATGAAAGGTAGTCTATTGTCGAGAGTTTTGTTACTCCAATGGATTGTAGTCTTGTCATTATGGAAGGTAGTCTGTTGTTGAGATTTTTGTTACTCCAATGGATGGTAGTCTTCTTACTATGGAAGGTAGTCTGTTGTCGAGATTTTTGTTACTACAATGGATGGTAGCCTTGTAATTATGGAAGGTAGTCTGTTGTCGAGATTTTTGTTTCTCCAATTGATTGTAGCTTTGTCATTATGGAAGGTATTCTGTTGTCGATATCTTTGTTACTACTATTTTTGTTAGCCTTGTCATTATGGAAGGTAGTCTGGTGTCGAGATTTTTGTTACTCCATTGGATAATAGCCTAATCATTATGGAAGGTAGTCTATTGTTGAGATTTATGTTATTCCAATGGATGGTAGTCTTGTCAATATGAAAGGTAGTCTATTGTCCAGATTTTTGTTACTCCAATGGAATGTATCCTTGTCATTATGGAAGGTATTCTGTTTTCGAGATGTTTGTTACTCTAATGGATGGTAGCCTTGTCATTATGGAAGGTAGTATGTCGTTGATTTTTTTGTTATTCCAATGGATGATAGCCTTGTCAATATGAAAGGTAGTTTATCATCCATATTTTTGTTACTCCAATGGAATGTATCCTTGTCATTATGCAAGGTAGTCTATGGTCGAGATTTTTGTTACTCCAATGGATAGTAGCATTGCATTATGGAAGATAGTTTGTTGTCGAGATTTTTGTTACTCCAATAGATGGTAGCCTTTTTATTATGGATGGTAGTCTGTCGTTGTGATTTTTGTTACTCCAATGAATGGTAGCCTTGTAATTATGGAAGGTAGTCTGTTGTTCATATTTTTGTTATTCCAATGGATGGTAGCCTAGTCATTATGGAAGTTAGTCTATATTCGAGATTTTTGTTACTCCAATGGATGGTAGCCTTGTCATTATGGAAGGTAGTCTGTTGTCGAGATTTTTGTTACTCCAATGGATGGTAGCCTTGTCATTATAACAGGTAGTCTATTATCTAGATTTTTGTTACTCCAATGGATGGTAGCCTTTTCATTATGGAAGGTAGTCTGTCGTAAAATTTTTCGTTGTTCCAATGGATGGTAGCCTTGCCATTATGAAAGGTAGTCTATTGTCAATATTTTTGTTACTCCAATGGATTGTAGCCTTGTCATTATGGAAGGTGGTCTGTTGTTGAGATTTTTGTTACTCCAATGGATGGTAGCCTTTTTACTATGGAAGGTAGTCTATTGTCGAGATTTTTGTTACTACAATGGATGGTAGCCTTGTCATTATGGAAGGTAGTCTGTTGTCGAGATTTTTGTTGTTCCAATGGATGGTAGCCTTGTTATTATGAAAGGTAGTCTATTGTCGAGATTTTTGTTACTCCAATGGATTGTAGCCTTGTCATTATGGAAGGTAGTTTGTTATCGATATTTTTGTTACTCCAATAGATGGTAGCCTTTTCATTATGGATGGTAGTCTGTCGTTGTGATTTTTGTTACTCCAATGAATGGTAGTCTTATCATTATGGAAGGTAGCTTGTTGTTCATATTTTTTTTACTACAATGCATGTTAGCCTTGTCATTATGGAAGATAGTTTGTTGTCGATATTTTTGTTACTCCATTGGATAGTAGCCTTGTCATTATCGAAGGTAGTATGTTGTTGAGATTTTTGTTATTCCAATGTATGGTAGCCTAGTCATTATGGAAGTTAGTCTATTTTCGAGATTTTTGTTACTCCAATGGATTGTAGCCTTGTCATTATGGAAGGTAGTGTATTGTCGAGATTTTTGTTACTCCAATGGATGGTAGACTTGTCATTATGAAAGGTAGTCTATTATCGTGATTTTTGGTACTCCAATAGATGGTAGCCTTTTCATTATGGAAGGTAGTATGTCGTCGAAACTTTTTTGTTCCAATGGATGGGAGCCGTGTCATTATGAAAGGTAGTCTATTGTCGAGAGTTTTGTTACTCCAATGGATTGTAGTCTTGTCATTATGGAAGGTAGTCTGTTGTTGAGATTTTTGTTACTCTAATGGATGGTAGTCTTCTTACTATGGAAGGTAGTCTGTTGTCGAGATTTTTGTTACTACAATGGATGTTAGCCTTGTAATTATGGAAGGTAGTCTGTTGTCGAGATTTTTGTTTCTCCAATTGATTGTAGCTTTGTCATTATGGAAGGTATTTTGTTGTCGATATCTTTGTTACTACTATTTTTGTTAGCCTTGTCATTATGGAAGGTAGTCTGGTGTCGAGATTTTTGTTACTCCATTGGATAATAGCCTAATCATTATGGAAGGTAGTCTGTTGTTGAGATTTATGTTATTCCAATGGATGGTAGTCTTGTCAATATGAAAGGTAGTCTATTGTCCAGATTTTTGTTACTCCAATGGAATGTATCCTTGTCATTATGGAAGGTATTCTGTTTTCGAGATGTTTGTTACTCTAATGGATGGTAGCCTTGTCATTATGGAAGGTAGTATGTCGTTGATTTTTTTGTTATTCCAATGGATGATAGCCTTGTCAATATGAAAGGTAGTCTATCATCCATATTTTTGTTACTCCAATGGAATGTATCCTTGTCATTATGCAAGGTAGTCTATGGTCGAGATTTTTGTTACTCCAATGGATAGTAGCATTGCATTATGGAAGATAGTTTGTTGTCGAGATTTTTGTTACTCCAATAGATGGTAGCCTTTTCATTATGGATGGTAGTCTGTCGTTGTGATTTTTGTTACTCCAATGAATGGTAGCCTTGTAATTATGGAAGGTAGTATGTTGTTCATATTTTTGTTATTCCAATGGATGGTAGCCTAGTCATTATGGAAGTTAGTCTATATTCGAGATTTTTGTTACTCCAATGGATGGTAGCCTTGTCATTATGGTAGGTAGTCTGTTGTCGAGATTTTTGTTACTCCAATGGATGGTAGCCTTGTCATTATAACAGGTAGTCTATTATCTAGATTTTTGTTACTCCAATGGATGGTAGCCTTTTCATTATGGAAGGTAGTCTGTCGTAAAATTTTTCGTTGTTCCAATGGATGGTAGCCTTGTCATTATGAAAGGTAGTCTATTGTCAATATTTTTGTTACTCCAATGGATTGTAGCCTTGTCATTATGGAAGGTGGTCTGTTGTTGAGATTTTTGTTACTCCAATGGATGGTAGCCTTTTTACTATGGAAGGTAGTCTATTGTCGAGATTTTTGTTACTACAATGGATGGTAGCCTTGTCATTATGGAAGGTAGTCTGTTGTCGAGATTTTTGTTACTCCAATAGATTGTAGCCTTCTCATTTTGGAAGGTAGTCTGTTGTCGATATCTTTGTTACTACAATGTATGTTAGCTTTGTCATTATGGAAGGTAGTCTGGTGTCCAGACTTTTGTTATTCCAATGCATGGTAGCCTAGTCATTATGGAAGGTAGTCTGTTTTCGAGATTTTTGTTACTCCAATGGATGGTAGCTTTGTCATTATGGAAGGTAGTTTGTTGTCGAGATTTTTTTTACTCCGATGGATGGTAGCCTTGTCATTATGGAAGGTAGTTTGTTGTCGAGATTTTTGTAACTCCAATGGATGGTAGCCTTTTCATTATGGAAGGTAGTATGTCGTCGAAACTTTTTTATTCCAATGGATGGTAGCCTTGTCATTATGAAAGGTAGTCTATTGTCGAGATTTTTGTTACTCCAATGGATTGTAGCCGTGTCATTATGGAAGGTAGTCTGTTGTTGAGATTTTTGTTACTCCAATGGATGGTAGGCTTCTTACTATGGAAGGTAGTCTATTGTCGATATTTTTGTTACTACAATGGATGGTATCCTTGCATTATGGAAGGTAGTATGTTGTCGATATTTTTGTTACTCCATTGGATAATAGCCTTGTCATTTTGGAAGGTAGTCTGTTGTTGAGATTTTTGTTATTCCAATGGATGGTAGCCTAGTCATTATGGAAGTTAGTCTATATTCGAGATTTTTGTTACTCCAATGGATGGTAGCCTTGTCATTATGGAAGGGAGTCTGTTGTCGAGATTTTTGTTACTCCAAATGATGGTAGCCTTGTCATTATGAAAGGTAGTCTATTATCGAGATTTTTTTTACTCCAATGGATAGTAGCCTTTTCATTATAGAAGGTAGTCTGTCGTCAAAATTTTTGTTGTTCCAATGGATGGTAGCCATGTCATTATGAAAGGTAGTCTATTGTCGATATTTTTGTTACTCCAATGGATTGTAGCCTTGTCATTATGGAAGGTAGTCTGTTGTTGAGATTTTTGTTACTCCAATGGATGGTAGCCTTCTTACTATGGAAGGTAGTCTATTGTCGAGATTTTTGTTACTACAATGGATGGTAGCCTTGTCATTATGGAAGGTAGTCTGTTGTCAAGATTTTTGTTACTCCAATGGATTATAGCCTTGTCATTTTGGAAGGTAGTCTGTTGTCGATATCTTTGTTACTACAATGTATGTTAGCTTTGCCATTATGGAAGGTAGTCTGGTGTCGAGATTTTTGTTATTCCAATGGATGGTAGCCTAGTAATTATGGAAGGTAGTCTGTTGTTGAGATTTATATAATTCCAATGGATGGTAGCCTTGTCAATATGAAAGGTAGTCTATCGTCCATATTTTTGTTACTCCAATGGAATGTATCCTTGTCATTATGGAAGGTAGTCTGTTGTCGAGATTTTTCTTACTACAATGGATGGTAGCCTTGTCATTATGGAAGGTAGTCTATTGTCGAGATTTTTGTTACTCCAATGGATAGTAGCATTGCATTATGGAAGGTAGTTTGTTGTCGAGATTTTTGTTACTCCAATAGATGGTAGCCTTTTCATGATGGATGGTAGTCTGTCATTGTGATTTTTGTTACTCCAATGAATGGTAACTTTGTAATTATGGAAGGTAGTCTGTTGTTCATATTTTTGTTACTACAATGCATGTTAGCCTTGTCATTATGGAAGGTAGTCTGTTGTCGATATTTTTGTTACTCCATTGGATAGTAGCCTTGTCATTATGGAAGGTAGTCTATTGTTGAGATTTTTGTTATTCCAATGGTTGGTAGCCTAGTCATTATGGAAGTTAGTCTATATTCGATATTTTTGTTACTCCAATGGATGGTAGCCTTGTCATTATGGAAGGTAGTCTGTTGTCGAGATTTTTGTTATTCCAATGGATGGTAGCCTTGTCATTATGGAAGGTAGTCTATTATCGAGATTTTTGTTACTCCAATGGATGGTAGCCTTTTCATTATGGAAGCTAGTTTGTCGTCAAAATTTTTGTTGTTCCAATGGATGGTAGCCTTGTCATTATGAAAGGTAGTCTATTGTCGATATTTTTGTTACTCCAATGGATTGTAGCCTTGTCATTATGGAAGGTAGTATGTTGTTGAGATTTTTGTTACTCAAATGGATGGTAGCCTTCTTACTATGGAAGGTAGTCTATTGTCGAGATTTTTGTTACTACAATGGATGGTAGCCTTGTCATTATGGAAGGTAGTCTGTTGTCAAGATTTTTGTTACTCCAATGGATTATAGCCTTGTCATTTTGGAAGGTAGTCTGTTGTCGATATCTTTGTTACTACAATGTATGTTAGCTTTGCCATTATGGAAGGTAGTCTGGTGTCGAGATTTTTGTTATTCCAATGGATGGTAGCCTAGTCATTATGGAAGGTAGTCTGTTGTTGAGATTTATATAATTCCAATGGATGGTAGCCTTGTCAATATGAAAGGTAGTCTATCGTCCATATTTTTGTTACTCCAATGGAATGTATCCTTGTCATTATGGAAGGTAGTCTATTGTCGAGATTTTTCTTACTACAATGGATGGTAGCCTTGTCATTATGGAAGGTAGTCTATTGTCGAGATTTTTGTTACTCCAATGGATAGTAGCATTGCATTATGGAAGATAGTTTGTTGTCGATATTTTTGTAACTCCAATAGATGGTAGCCTTTTCATGATGGATGGTAGTCTGTCATTGTGATTTTTGTTACTCCAATGAATGGTAACCTTGTAATTATGGAAGGTAGTCTGTTGTTCATATTTTTGTTACTACAATGCATGTTAGCCTTGTCATTATGGAAGGTAGTCTGTTGTCGATATTTTTGTTACTCCATTGGATAGTAGCCTTGTCATTATGGAAGGTAGTCTATTGTTGAGATTTTTGTTATTCCAATGGTTGGTAGCCTAGTCATTATGGAAGTTAGTCTATATTCGATATTTTTGTTACTCCAATGGATGGTAGCCTTGTCATTATGGAAGGTAGTCTGTTGTCGAGATTTTTGTTATTCCAATGGATGGTAGCCTTGTCATGATGGAAGGTAGTCTATTATCGAGATTTTTGTTACTCCAATGGATGGTAGCCTTTTCATTATGGAAGGTAGTTTGTCGTCAAAATTTTTGTTGTTCCAATGGATGGTAGCCTTGTCATTATGAAAGGTAGTCTATTGTCGATATTTTTGTTACTCCAATGGATTGTAGCCTTGTCATTATGGAAGGTAGTATGTTGTTGAGATTTTTTTTACTCTAATGGATGGTAGCCTTCTTACTATGGAAGGTAGTCTGTTGTCGAGATTTTTGTTACTCCAATGGATTGTAGCCTTGTCATTTTGCAAGGTAGTCTGTTGTCGATATCTTTGTTACTACAATGTATGTTAGCTTTGTCATTATGGAAGGTAGCCTGGTGTCGAGATTTTTGTTATTCCAATGGATGGTAGCCTAGTCATTATGGAAGGTAGTCTGTTTTCAAAATTTTTGTTACTCTAATGGATTGTAGCCTTGTCAATATGGAAGGTAGTTTGTTGTCGAGATTTTTGTTACTCCAATGGATGGTAGCCTTGTCATTATGGAAAGTAGTTTGTTGTCGAGATTTTTGTTACTCCAATGGATGGTAGCCTTGTCATTATGGAAGGTAGTCTATTATGGAGATTTTTGTTACTCCAATAAATGGTAGCCTTTACATTATGGAAGGTAGTTTGTCGTCGAAATTTTTATTGTTGCAATGGATGGTAGCCTTGTCATTATGAAAGGTAGTATATTGTCGAGATTATTTTTACTCCAATGGATTGTAGCCTTGTCATTATGGAAGGTAGTCTGTTGTCTTGATTTTTGTTACAACAATAGATTGTAGCCTTGTAATTATGAAAGATAGTCTATTGTCGAGATTTTTGTTACTCCAATGGATGGTAGCATTGTCATTATGGAAGGTAGTTTGTTGTCGATATTTTTGTTACTACAATAGATGGTAGCCTTGTCATTATGGAAGGTAGTATGTCGTTGTGATTTTTGTTACTCCAATGAATGGTAGCCTTGTCATTATTGAAGGTAGTCTGTTGTTCATATTTTTGTTACTACAATGCATGTTAGCCTTGTCATTATGGAAGGTAGTCTGTTGTCGATATTTTTGTTACTCCATGGGATAGCATCCTTGTCATTATAGAAGGTAGTCTGTTGTTGAGATTGTTGTTATTCCAATGGATGGTAGCCTAGTCATTATTGAAGTTAGTCTATTTTCGAGATTTTTGTTACTCCAATGGATGGTAGCCTTGTCATTATGGAAGGTAGTGTATAGTCGATATTTTTGTTACTCCAATGGATGATAGCCTTGTCATTATGGAAAGTAGTCTGTCATCGAAATTTCTGTTATTCCAATTGATGGTAGCCTTGTCATTATGAAAGGTAGTCTATTGTCGAGATTTTTGTTACTCCAATGGATTGTATCCTTGTCATTATATATGGTAGTCTGTTTTCGAGATTTTCTTTACGCCAATGGATGGTAGCCTTGTCATTATGGAAGGTAGTCTGTTGTCGAGATTTTTGTTACTACAACGGATGGTAGCCTTGTCATTATGGAAGGTAGTCTGTTGTCGAGATTTTAGTTACTACAATGGATTGTAGCCTTGTCATTATGGAAGGTAGTCTGGTGTCGATATCTTTGTTACTCCAATGGAAGTTGCCTAGTCATTATGGAAGGTAGTTTGTTGTCGAGATTTTTGTTACTCCAATGGATGGTAACCTTGTCAATATGGAAGGTAGTCTATTGTCAAATTTTTTTATACTCCAATGGATGGTAGCCTTGTCATTATGGAAGGTAGTCTCTTGTTGATATTTTGTTACTCCAATGGATGGTAGCCTTGTCATTATGGAAGGTAGTATGTTGTCCAGATTTTTGTTACTCTAATGGATGGTAGCCTTGTCATTATGGAAGGTAGTATGTTGTCGAGATTTTTGTTACTCCATTGGATGGTAGCCTTATCATTATGGAAGGTGGTCTATTTTCGAGATTTTTGTTATTCCAATGGATGGTAGCCTTCTCATGATGGAATGTATTCTTTTGTCGATATCTTTGTTGCTCCAATGGATGGTAGCCTTGTCATTATGGAATTTAGTTTATTGTCCATATTTTTGTTATTCCAATGGATGGTAGCCTTACCATTATGAAAGGTAGTCTCTTGTTGATATTTTTGTTACTCCAATGGATGGTAGACTAGTCATTATGGAAGGTAGTCTTTTGTCGAGAATTTTGTTACTCCATTGGATGGTAGCCTTGTCATTATGGAAGGTAGTCTTTTGACGAGATTTTTGTTATTCCAATGGATGGTAGACTAGTAATTATGGAAGTTAGTTTGTTGTCCCGATTTTTGTTACTCTAATGGATAGTAGACTAGTCATTATGGAAGGTAGTCTATTGTTGATATTTTTTTTACTCCATTGGATTGTAGCCTTGTCATTATGGAAGGTAGTCTGTTGTCAAGATTTTTGTTACTCCATTGGACTGCAGCCTTGTCATTATGGAAGGTAGTCTTTTGTCGTGATTTTTGTTACTCCAAAGAATGGTAGCATTGTCAGTATGGAAGGTAGTATGTTGTCGATATATTTGTTACTCCAATGGATGGTATCCTTGTCATTATGGAAGGTAGTATGTTGTCGATATCTTTGTTACTCCAATGGATGGTAGCCTTGTCATTATCGAAGGTAGTCAATTGTCGAGATTTTTGTTACTCCATTTGATGGTAGCCTTGTCATTATGGAAGATATTCTGTTGTCGAGATTTTTGTTATTCCAATGGATGGTAGACTAGTAATTATGGAAGTTAGTTTGTTGTCCCGATTTTTGTTACTCTAATGGATAGTAGCCTTGTTATTATGGAAGGTAGTCTGTTGTTGAGATTTTTGTTACTCCATTGGATGGTAGCCTTGTCATTATGGAAGGTAGTATGTTGTCGATATATTTTTTACTCTAATGGATGGTAGCCTTGTCATTATGGAAGGTAGTCTGTTGTCGAGATTTTTGTTACTCCAATGGATGGTAGCCTTGTCATTATGGAAGGTAGTCTTTTTTCGAGATTTTTGTTATTCCAATGGATGGTAGCCTTGTTATTATGAAAGGTAGTCTGTTGATGATATCTTTGTTACTCCAATGGATGGTATCCTAGTTATTATGGAAGGTAGTCTTTTGTTGAGATTTTTGTTACTCCAATGGATGGTAGTCTTATTACTATGGAAGGTAGTCTATTGTCGATATTTTTGTTACTACAATGGATGGTAGCCTTGCATTATGGAAGGTAGTCTGTTGTCGAGATTTTTGTTACTCCAATGGATTATAGCCTTGTCATTATGGAAGGTATTATGTTGTCGATATCTTTGTTACTACAATTTATGTTAGCCTTGTCATTATGGAAGGTAGTTTGGTGTCGAGATTTTTGTTATTCCATTGGATAGTAGCCTAGTCATTATGGAAGGTAGTCTGTTGTTGAGATTTAAGTAATTCCAATGGATGGTAGCCTTGTCAATATGAAAGGTAGTCTATCGTCCATATTTTTGTTACTCCAATGGAATGTATCCTTGTCATTATGGAATGTACTCTGTTGTCGAGATTTTTCTTACTACAATGGATGGTAGCCTTGTCATTATGGAAGGTAGTCTATTGTCGAGATTTTTGTTACTCCAATGGATAGTAGCATTGCATTATGGAAGGTAGTTTGTTGTCGAGATTTTTGTTACTCCAATAGATGGTAGCCTTTTCATGATGGATGGTAGTCTGTCATTGTGATTTTTGTTACTCCAATGAATGGTAACCTTGTAATTATGGAAGGTAGTCTGTTGTTCATATTTTTGTTACTACAATGCATGTTAGCCTTGTCATTATGGAAGGTAGTCTGTTGTCGATATTTTTGTTACTCCATTGGATAGTAGCCTTGTCATTATGGAAGGTAGTCTATTGTTGAGATTTTTGTTATTCCAATGGTTGGTAGCCTAGTCATTATGGAAGTTAGTCTATATTCGATATTTTTGTTACTCCAATGGATGGTAGCCTTGTCATTATGGAAGGTAGTCTGTTCTCGAGATTTTTGTTATTCCAATGGATGGTAGCCTTGTCATTATGGAAGGTAGTCTATTATCGAGATTTTTGTTACTAGAATGGATGGTAGCCTTTTCATTATGGAAGGTAGTTTGTCGTCAAAATTTTTGTTGTTCCAATGGATGGTAGCCTTGTCATTATGAAAGGTAGTCTATTGTCGATATTTTTGTTACTCCAATGGATTGTAGCCTTGTCATTATGGAAGGTAGTATGTTGTTGAGATTTTTGTTACTCTAATGGATGGTAGCCTTCTTACTATAGAAGGTAGTCTGTTGTCGATATTTTTGTTGCTACAATGGATGGTAGCCTTGTCATTATGGAAGGTAGTTTGTTGTCGAGATTTTTGTTACTCCAATGGATTGTAACCTTGTCATTTTGGAAGGTAGTCTGTTGTCGATATCTTTGTTACTACAATGTATGTTAGCTTTGTCATTATGGAAGGTAGCCTGGTGTCGAGATTTTTGTTATTCCAATGGATGGTAGCCTAGTCATTATGGAAGGTAGTCTATTTTCGAAATTTTTGTTACTCCAATGGATTGTAGCCTTGTCATTATGGAAGGTAGTTTGTTGTCGAGATTTTTGTTACTCCAATGGATGGTAGCCTTGTCATTATGGAAGGTAGTTTGTTGTGAGATTTTTGTTAATCCAATGGATGGTAGCCTTGTCATTATCGAAGGTAGTCTATTATGGAGATTTTTGTTACTCCAATAAATGGTAGCCTTTACATTATGGAAGGTAGTTTGTCGTCGAAATTTTTTTTGTTGCAATGGATGGTAGCCTTGTCATTATGAAATGTAGTATATTGTCGAGATTTTTTTTACTCCAATGGATTGTAGCCTTGTCATTATGGAAGGTAGTCTGTTGTCTTGATTTTTGTTACTACAATAGATTGTAGCCTTGTAATTATGAAAGATAGTCTATTGTCGAGATTTTTGTTACTCCAATGGACGGTAGCATTGTCATTATGGAAGGTAGTTTGTTGTCGATATTTTTGTTACTACAATAGATGGTAGCCTTGTCATTATGGAAGGTAGTATGTCGTTGTGATTTTTGTTACTCCAATGAATGGTAGCCTTGTCATTATGGAAGGTAGTCTGTTGTTCATATTTTTGTTACTACAATGCATGTTAGCCTTGTCATTATGGAAGGTAGTCTGTTATCGATATTTTTATTACTCCATTGGATAGTATCCTTGTCATTATAGAAGGTAGTCTGTTGTTGAGATTGTTGTTATTCCAATGGATGGTAGCCTAGTCATTATTGAAGTTAGTCTATTTTCGAGATTTTTGTTACTCCAATGGATGGTAGCCTTGTCATTCTGGAAGGTTGTGTATTGTCGATATTTTTGTTACTCCAATGGATGATAGCCTTGTCATTATGGAAGGTAGTCTGTCATCGAAATTTCTGTTATTCCAATTGATGGTAGCCTTGTCATTATGAAAGGTAGTCTATTGTCGAGATTTTTGTTACTCCAATGGATTGTATCCTTGTCATTATATATGGTAGTCTGTTTTCGAGATTTTCTTTACGCCAATGGATGGTAGCCTTGTCATTATGGAAGGTAGTCTGTTGTCGAGATTTTTGTTACTACAACGGATGGTAGCCTTGTCATTATGGAAGGTAGTCTGTTGTCGAGATTTTAGTTACTACAATGGATTGTAGCCTTGTCATTATGGAAGGTAGTCTGGTGTCGATATCTTTGTTACTCCAATGGAAGTTGCCTAGTCATTATGGAAGGTAGTTTGTTGTCGAGATTTTTGTTACTCCAATGGATGGTAACCTTGTCAATATGGAAGGTAGTCTATTGTCAAATTTTTTTATACTCCAATGGATGGTAGCCTTGTCATTATGGAAGGTAGTCTCTTGTTGATATTTTGTTACTCCAATGGATGGTAGCCTGGTCATTATGGAAGGTAGTATGTTGTCCAGATTTTTGTTACTCTAATGGATGGTAGACTAGTCATTATGGAAGGTAGTCTGTTGTCGAGATTTTTGTTACTCCATTGGATTGTAGCCTTATCATTATGGAAGGTGGTCTATTTTCGAGATTTTTGTTATTCCAATGGATGGTAGCCTTCTCATTATGGAAGGTATTCTTTTGTCGATATCTTTGTTGCTCCAATGGATGGTAGCCTTGTCATTATGGAATTTAGTTTATTGTCCAGATTTTTGTTATTCCAATGGATGGTAGCCTTACCATTATGAAAGGTAGTCTCTTGTTGATATTTTTATTACTCCAATGGATCGTAGACTAGTCATTATGGAAGGTAGTCTGTTGTCGAGATTTTTGTTACTCCATTGGATGGTAGCCTTGTCATTATGGAAGGTAGTCTTTTGACGAGATTTTTGTTATTCCAATGGATGGTAGACTAGTAATTATGGAAGTTAGTTTGTTGTCCCGATTTTTGTTACTCTAATGGATAGTAGACTAGTCATTATGGAAGGTAGTCTGTTGTTGATATTTTTTTTACTCCATTGGATGGTAGCCTTGTCATTATGGAAGGTAGTCTGTTGTCAAGATTTTTGTTACTCCATTGGACTGTAGCCTTGTCATTATGGAAGGTAGTCTTTTATCGTGATTTTTGTTACTCCAAAGAATGGTAGCATTGTCAGTATGGAAGGTAGTATGTTGTCGATATCTTTGTTACTCCAATGGATGGTAGCCTTGTCATTATGGAAGGTAGTATGTTGTCGATATCTTTGTTACTCCAATGGATGGTAGCCTTGTCATTATGGAAGGTATTCTATTGTCGAGATTTTTGTTACTCTATTTGATGGTAGCCTTGTCATTATGGAAGGTAGTCTGTTGTTGAGATTTTTGTTATTCCAATGGATGGTAGACTAGTAATTATGGAAGTTAGTTTGTTGTCCCGATTTTTGTTACTCTAATGGATAGTAGCCTTGTCATTATGGAAGGTAGTCTGTTGTTGAGATTTTTGTTACTCCATTGGATGGTAGCCTTGTCATTATGGAAGGTAGTCTGTTGTCGAGATTTTTGTTACTCCAATGGATGGTAGCCTTGTCATTATGGAAGGTAGTCTTTTTTCGAGATTTTTGTTATTCCAATGGATGGTAGCCTTGTTATTATGAAAGGTAGTCTGTTGATGATATCTTTGTTACTCCAATGGATGGTATCCTAGTTATTATGGAAGGTAGTCTTTTGTTGAGATTTTTGTTACTCCAATGGATGGTAGTCTTATTACTATGGAAGGTAGTCTATTGTCGATATTTTTGTTACTACAATGGATGGTAGCCTTGCATTATGGAAGGTAGTCTGTTGTCGAGATTTTTGTTACTCCAATGGATTATAGCCTTGTCATTATGGAAGGTATTATGTTGTCGATATCTTTGTTACTACAATTTATGTTAGCCTTGTCATTATGGAAGGTAGTTTGGTGTCGAGATTTTTGTTATTCCATTGGATAGTAGCCTAGTCATTATGGAAGGTAGTCTGTTGTTGAGATTTAAGTAATTCCAATGGATGGTAGCCTTGTCAATATGAAAGGTAGTCTATCGTCCATATTTTTGTTACTCCAATGGAATGTATCCTTGTCATTATGGAATGTACTCTGTTGTCGAGATTTTTCTTACTACAATGGATGGTAGCCTTGTCATTATGGAAGGTAGTCTATTGTCGAGATTTTTGTTACTCCAATGGATAGTAGCATTGCATTATGGAAGGTAGTTTGTTGTCGAGATTTTTGTTACTCCAATAGATGGTAGCCTTTTCATGATGGATGGTAGTCTGTCATTGTGATTTTTGTTACTCCAATGAATGGTAACCTTGTAATTATGGAAGGTAGTCTGTTGTTCATATTTTTGTTACTACAATGCATGTTAGCCTTGTCATTATGGAAGGTAGTCTGTTGTCGATATTTTTGTTACTCCATTGGATAGTAGCCTTGTCATTATGGAAGGTAGTCTATTGTTGAGATTTTTGTTATTCCAATGGTTGGTAGCCTAGTCATTATGGAAGTTAGTCTATATTCGATATTTTTGTTACTCCAATGGATGGTAGCCTTGTCATTATGGAAGGTAGTCTGTTGTCGAGATTTTTGTTATTCCAATGGATGGTAGCCTTGTCATTATGGAAGGTAGTCTATTATCGAGATTTTTGTTACTAGAATGGATGGTAGCCTTTTCATTATGGAAGGTAGTTTGTCGTCAAAATTTTTGTTGTTCCAATGGATGGTAGCCTTGTCATTATGAAAGGTAGTCTATTGTCGATATTTTTGTTACTCCAATGGATTGTAGCCTTGTCATTATGGAAGGTAGTATGTTGTTGAGATTTTTGTTACTCTAATGGATGGTAGCCTTCTTACTATGGAAGGTAGTCTGTTGTCGATATTTTTGTTGCTACAATGGATGGTAGCCTTGTCATTATGGAAGGTAGTTTGTTGTCGAGATTTTTGTTACTCCAATGGATTGTAACCTTGTCATTTTGGAAGGTAGTCTGTTGTCGATATCTTTGTTACTACAATGTATGTTAGCTTTGTCATTATGGAAAGTAGCCTGGTGTCGAGATTTTTGTTATTCCAATGGATGGTAGCCTAGTCATTATGGAAGGTAGTCTATTTTCGAAATTTTTGTTACTCCAATGGATTGTAGCCTTGTCATTATGGAAGGTAGTTTGTTGTCGAGATTTTTGTTACTCCAATGGATGGTAGCCTTGTCATTATGGAAGGTAGTTTGTTGTGAGATTTTTGTTACTCCAATGGATGGTAGCCTTGTCATTATGGAAGGTAGTCTATTATGGAGATTTTTGTTACTCCAATAAATGGTAGCCTTTACATTATGGAAGGTAGTTTGTCGTCGAAATTTTTTTTGTTGCAATGGATGGTAGCCTTGTCATTATGAAATGTAGTATATTGTCGAGATTTTTTTTACTCCAATGGATTGTAGCCTTGTCATTATGGAAGGTAGTCTGTTGTCTTGATTTTTGTTACTACAATAGATTGTAGCCTTGTAATTATGAAAGATAGTCTATTGTCGAGATTTTTGTTACTCCAATGGATGGTAGCATTGTCATTATGGAAGGTAGTTTGTTGTCGATATTTTTGTTACTACAATAGATGGTAGCCTTGTCATTATGGAAGGTAGTATGTCGTTGTGATTTTTGTTACTCCAATGAATGGTAGCCTTGTCATTATGGAAGGTAGTCTGTTGTTCATATTTTTGTTACTACAATGCTTGTTAGCCTTGTCATTATGGAAGGTAGTCTGTTATCGATATTTTTATTACTCCATTGGATAGTATCCTTGTCATTATAGAAGGTAGTCTGTTGTTGAGATTGTTGTTATTCCAATGGATGGTAGCCTAGTCATTATTGAAGTTAGTCTATTTTCGAGATTTTTGTTACTCCAATGGATGGTAGCCTTGTCATTCTGGAAGGTTGTGTATTGTCGATATTTTTGTTACTCCAATGGATGATAGCCTTGTCATTATGGAAGGTAGTCTGTCATCGAAATTTATGTTATTCCAATTGATGGTAGCCTTGTCATTATGAAAGGTAGTCTATTGTCGAGATTTTTGTTACTCCAATGGATTGTATCCTTGTCATTATATATGGTAGTCTGTTTTCGAGATTTTCTTTACGCCAATGGATGGTAGCCTTGTCATTATGGAAGGTAGTCTGTTGTCGAGATTTTTGTTACTACAACGGATGGTAGCCTTGTCATTATGGAAGGTAGTCTGTTGTCGAGATTTTAGTTACTACAATGGATTGTAGCCTTGTCATTATGGAAGGTAGTCTGGTGTCGATATCTTTGTTACTCCAATGGAAGTTGCCTAGTCATTATGGAAGGTAGTTTGTTGTCGAGATTTTTGTTATTCCAATGGATGGTAGCCTTGTTATTATGAAAGGTAGTCTGTTGATGATATCTTTGTTACTCCAATGGATGGTATCCTAGTTATTATGGAAGGTAGTCTTTTGTTGAGATTTTTGTTACTCCAATGGATGGTAGTCTTATTACTATGGAAGGTAGTCTATTGTCGATATTTTTGTTACTACAATGGATGGTAGCCTTGCATTATGGAAGGTAGTCTGTTGTCGAGATTTTTGTTACTCCAATGGATTATAGCCTTGTCATTATGGAAGGTATTATGTTGTCGATATCTTTGTTACTACAATTTATGTTAGCCTTGTCATTATGGAAGGTAGTTTGGTGTCGAGATTTTTGTTATTCCATTGGATAGTAGCCTAGTCATTATGGAAGGTAGTCTGTTGTTGAGATTTAAGTAATTCCAATGGATGGTAGCCTTGTCAATATGAAAGGTAGTCTATCGTCCATATTTTTGTTACTCCAATGGAATGTATCCTTGTCATTATGGAATGTACTCTGTTGTCGAGATTTTTCTTACTACAATGGATGGTAGCCTTGTCATTATGGAAGGTAGTCTATTGTCGAGATTTTTGTTACTCCAATGGATAGTAGCATTGCATTATGGAAGGTAGTTTGTTGTCGAGATTTTTGTTACTCCAATAGATGGTAGCCTTTTCATGATGGATGGTAGTCTGTCATTGTGATTTTTGTTACTCCAATGAATGGTAACCTTGTAATTATGGAAGGTAGTCTGTTGTTCATATTTTTGTTACTACAATGCATGTTAGCCTTGTCATTATGGAAGGTAGTCTGTTGTCGATATTTTTGTTACTCCATTGGATAGTAGCCTTGTCATTATGGAAGGTAGTCTATTGTTGAGATTTTTGTTATTCCAATGGTTGGTAGCCTAGTCATTATGGAAGTTAGTCTATATTCGATATTTTTGTTACTCCAATGGATGGTAGCCTTGTCATTATGGAAGGTAGTCTGTTGTCGAGATTTTTGTTATTCCAATGGATGGTAGCCTTGTCATTATGGAAGGTAGTCTATTATCGAGATTTTTGTTACTAGAATGGATGGTAGCCTTTTCATTATGGAAGGTAGTTTGTCGTCAAAATTTTTGTTGTTCCAATGGATGGTAGCCTTGTCATTATGAAAGGTAGTCTATTGTCGATATTTTTGTTACTCCAATGGATTGTAGCCTTGTCATTATGGAAGGTAGTATGTTGTTGAGATTTTTGTTACTCTAATGGATGGTAGCCTTCTTACTATGGAAGGTAGTCTGTTGTCGATATTTTTGTTGCTACAATGGATGGTAGCCTTGTCATTATGGAAGGTAGTTTGTTGTCGAGATTTTTGTTACTCCAATGGATTGTAACCTTGTCATTTTGGAAGGTAGTCTGTTGTCGATATCTTTGTTACTACAATGTATGTTAGCTTTGTCATTATGGAAAGTAGCCTGGTGTCGAGATTTTTGTTATTCCAATGGATGGTAGCCTAGTCATTATGGAAGGTAGTCTATTTTCGAAATTTTTGTTACTCCAATGGATTGTAGCCTTGTCATTATGGAAGGTAGTTTGTTGTCGAGATTTTTGTTACTCCAATGGATGGTAGCCTTGTCATTATGGAAGGTAGTTTGTTGTGAGATTTTTGTTACTCCAATGGATGGTAGCCTTGTCATTATGGAAGGTAGTCTATTATGGAGATTTTTGTTACTCCAATAAATGGTAGCCTTTACATTATGGAAGGTAGTTTGTCGTCGAAATTTTTTTTGTTGCAATGGATGGTAGCCTTGTCATTATGAAATGTAGTATATTGTCGAGATTTTTTTTACTCCAATGGATTGTAGCCTTGTCATTATGGAAGGTAGTCTGTTGTCTTGATTTTTGTTACTACAATAGATTGTAGCCTTGTAATTATGAAAGATAGTCTATTGTCGAGATTTTTGTTACTCCAATGGATGGTAGCATTGTCATTATGGAAGGTAGTTTGTTGTCGATATTTTTGTTACTACAATAGATGGTAGCCTTGTCATTATGGAAGGTAGTATGTCGTTGTGATTTTTGTTACTCCAATGAATGGTAGCCTTGTCATTATGGAAGGTAGTCTGTTGTTCATATTTTTGTTACTACAATGCTTGTTAGCCTTGTCATTATGGAAGGTAGTCTGTTATCGATATTTTTATTACTCCATTGGATAGTATCCTTGTCATTATAGAAGGTAGTCTGTTGTTGAGATTGTTGTTATTCCAATGGATGGTAGCCTAGTCATTATTGAAGTTAGTCTATTTTCGAGATTTTTGTTACTCCAATGGATGGTAGCCTTGTCATTCTGGAAGGTTGTGTATTGTCGATATTTTTGTTACTCCAATGGATGATAGCCTTGTCATTATGGAAGGTAGTCTGTCATCGAAATTTATGTTATTCCAATTGATGGTAGCCTTGTCATTATGAAAGGTAGTCTATTGTCGAGATTTTTGTTACTCCAATGGATTGTATCCTTGTCATTATATATGGTAGTCTGTTTTCGAGATTTTCTTTACGCCAATGGATGGTAGCCTTGTCATTATGGAAGGTAGTCTGTTGTCGAGATTTTTGTTACTACAACGGATGGTAGCCTTGTCATTATGGAAGGTAGTCTGTTGTCGAGATTTTAGTTACTACAATGGATTGTAGCCTTGTCATTATGGAAGGTAGTCTGGTGTCGATATCTTTGTTACTCCAATGGAAGTTGCCTAGTCATTATGGAAGGTAGTTTGTTGTCGAGATTTTTGTTACTCCAATGGATGGTAACCTTGTCAATATGGAAGGTAGTCTATTGTCAAATTTTTTTATACTCCAATGGATGGTAGCCTTGTCATTATGGAAGGTAGTCTCTTGTTGATATTTTGTTACTCCAATGGATGGTAGCCTTGTCATTATGGAAGGTAGTATGTTGTCCAGATTTTTGTTACTCTAATGGATGGTAGACTAGTCATTATGGAAGGTAGTCTGTTGTCGAGATTTTTGTTACTCCATTGGATTGTAGCCTTATCATTATGGAAGGTGGTCTATTTTCGAGATTTTTGTTATTCCAATGGATGGTAGCCTTCTCATTATGGAAGGTATTCTTTTGTCGATATCTTTGTTGCTCCAATGGATGGTAGCCTTGTCATTATGGAATTTAGTTTATTGTCCAGATTTTTGTTATTCCAATGGATGGTAGCCTTACCATTATGAAAGGTAGTCTCTTGTTGATATTTTTGTTACTCCAATGGATCGTAGACTAGTCATTATGGAAGGTAGTCTGTTGTCGAGATTTTTGTTACTCCATTGGATGGTAGCCTTGTCATTATGGAAGGTAGTCTTTTGACGAGATTTTTGTTATTCCAATGGATGGTAGACTAGTAATTATGGAAGTTAGTTTGTTGTCCCGATTTTTGTTACTCTAATGGATAGTAGACTAGTCATTATGGAAGGTAGTCTGTTGTTGATATTTTTTTTACTCCATTGGATGGTAGCCTTGTCATTATGGAAGGTAGTCTGTTGTCAAGATTTTTGTTACTCCATTGGACTGTAGCCTTGTCATTATGGAAGGTAGTCTTTTATCGTGATTTTTGTTACTCCAAAGAATGGTAGCATTGTCAGTATGGAAGGTAGTATGTTGTCGATATCTTTGTTACTCCAATGGATGGTAGCCTTGTCATTATGGAAGGTAGTATGTTGTCGATATCTTTGTTACTCCAATGGATGGTAGCCTTGTCATTATGGAAGGTATTCTATTGTCGAGATTTTTGTTACTCTATTTGATGGTAGCCTTGTCATTATGGAAGGTAGTCTGTTGTCGAGATTTTTGTTATTCCAATGGATGGTAGACTAGTAATTATGGAAGTTAGTTTGTTGTCCCGATTTTTGTTACTCTAATGGATAGTAGCCTTGTCATTATGGAAGGTAGTCTGTTGTTGAGATTTTTGTTACTCCATTGGATGGTAGCCTTGTCATTATGGAAGGTAGTATGTTGTCGATATATTTTTTACTCTAATGGATGGTAGCCTTGTCATTATGGAAGGTAGTCTGTTGTCGAGATTTTTGTTACTCCAATGGATGGTAGCCTTGTCATTATGGAAGGTAGTCTTTTTTCAAGATTTTTGTTATTCCAATGGATGGTAGCCTTGTTATTATGAAAGGTAGTCTGTTGATGATATCTTTGTTACTCCAATGGATGGTATCCTAGTTATTATGCAAGGTAGTCTATTGTGGAGATTTTTGTTACTCCAATGGATGGTAGCCTTATCATTATTGAAGGTAGTCTGTTGTCAAGATGTTTGTTGTTCCGATGGATGGTAGCCTTGTCATTATGGAAGGTAGTTTGTCATTGAGATTTGTGTTACTCCAATGGATGGTAGCCTTTTCTTTATGGAAGGTAGTCTGTTGTTCAGATTTTTGTTACTACAATGTAAGTTAGCCTTGTCATTATGGAAGGTAGTCCGTTGTCGAGATTTTTGTTACTCAATTGGATGGTATCCTTGTCATTATGGAAGGTAGTCTGTTGTCGAGAATTTTGTTGTTCCAATGGATGGTAGACTAGTCATTATGGAAGGTTGTCTGTAGTCCCGATTTTTGTTACTCCAATGGATGGTAGGCTAGTCATTATGGAAGGTAGTCTGTTATCGAGATTTTTGTTGTTCCAATGGATGGTAGACTAGTCATTATGGAAGGTTGTTTGTTGTCGCGATTTTTGTTACTCCAATGGATGGTAGACTAGTCATTATGGAAGGTAGTCTTTTGTCGAGATTTTTGTTACTCCATTCGATGGTAGCCTTGTCATTATGGAAAGTAGTCTTTTGTCGAGATTTTTGTTATTCCAATGGATGGTAGACTAGTAATTATGGAAGTTATTTTGTTGTCCCGATTTTTGTTACTCTAATGGATTGTAGCCTAGTAATTATGAAATGTAGTCTGTTATTGAGATTTTTGTTACTCCATTGGATGGTAGCCTTGTAATTATGGAAGGTAGTAAGTTGTCGATATCTTTGTTACTCTAATGTTTGGTAGCCTTGTCATTATGGAAGGTAGTTTGTTGTCGAGATTTTTATTACTCCAATGGATGGTAGCCTTGTCATTATGGAAGGTAGTCTGTTTTCGAGATTTTTGTTATTCTAATGGATGGTAGCCTTTTCATTATGAAAGGTAGTCTGTTGTCGATATGTTTGTTACTCCAAATGATGGTATCCTAGTTATTATGGAAGGTAGTCTATTGTGGAGATTTTTGTTACTCCAATGGATGGTAGCCTTGTCATTATTGAAGGTAGTCTATTGTCAAGATGTTTGTTACTCCAATGGATGGTAGCCTTGTCATTATGGGAGGTAGTTTGTCGTTGTGATTTTTGTTACTCCAATGGATGGTTGCCTTGTCATTATGGAAGGTAGTCCGTTGTCGAGATTTTTGTAACTCCATTGGATGGTAGCCTTGGCATTATGGAAGGTAGTCTGTTATCGAGATTTTTGTTGTTCCAATGGATGGTAGGCTAGTCATTATGGAAGGTAGTCTGTCATTATGGATGGTAGACTAGTCATTATGGAAGGTAGTTTGTTGTCCCGATTTTTGTTACTCTAATGGATGGTAGACTAGTCATTATGGAAGGTAGTCTGTTGTCGATATTTTTGTTACTCCATTGTGATAGCCTTGTCATTATGGAAGGTAGTCTGTTCTCGAGATTTTTTTTATTCAAATGAATGGCAGCCTTGTTATTATGGAAGGTAGTCTTTTGTCGTGATTTTTGTTATTCCAATGGATGGTAGCCTTGTCATTCTAGAAGGTAGTATGTTGTCGATATCTTTGTTACTCCAATGGATGGTAGCCTTGCCATTATGGAAGGTAGTCTGTTTTCGAGATTTTTGTTATTCCAATGGATGGTAACCTTGTCATTATGAAAGGTAGTCTGTTATCGATATCTTTGTTACTCTAATGGATGGTAGCCTAGTCATTATGGAAGGTAGTCTGTTGTCGTGATTTTTGTTAATCCAATGGATGATAGCAATGTCATTATTGAAGGTAGTCTGTTGTCGAGATTTTTGTTACTATAATTCATGTTAGACTTCTCATTATGGAAGGTAGTCTGTTGTTCAGATTTTTGTTACTACAGTGTATGTTAGCCTTGTCATTATGGAAGGTAGTCTGTCGTTGTGATTTTTGTTACTCCAATGGATGTTAGCCTTGTCATTGTGGAAGGTAGTCTGTTGTTCAAATTTTTGTTACTACACTGTATGTTAGCCTTGTCATTATGCGAGGTAGTTTGTTGTCCAAATTATTGTTACTCCATTGGATAGTAGCCTTGTCATTATGGATGGTAGTCTGTTGTACAAAATTTTGTTATTCCAATGAATGGTAGCCTAGTAATTATGGGAGGTAGTCTATTTTCGAGATTTTTGTTACTCCAATGGAAGGTAGTCTGTTGTCGAGATTTTTGTTACTCCATTGGATGAAAGCCTTGTCATTATGGAAGGTAGTCTGTTATCGAGATTTTTGTTGTTCCAATGGATGGTAGACTAGTCATTATGGAAGGTAGTCTTTTGTCGATATTTTTGTTATTCCAATGGATGGTAGCCTTGTCATTATGGAAGTTAGTATGTTACCGATATCTTTGTTACTCCAATGGATGGTAGCCTACTAATTATGGGAGGTACTCTATATTCGAGATATTTGTTACTCCAATGGATGGTAGCCTTGTAATTATGGAAGGTAGTTTGTTGTCGAGATTTTTAATACTCCAATGAATGGTAGCCTTGTCATTATTGAAGGTAGTCTGTTGTCGAGATTTTTGTTACTCTAATGGATGATAGCCTTGTATTTATGGAACATAGTCTGTTGTCGATATTTTGGTTACTCCAATGGATGGTAGCCTTGTCATTATGGAAGGTAGTCTGTTGTCGAGATTTTTGTTACTCCAATGGATATTAGCCTTGTCATTATGGAAGGTAGTCTATTGTCTATATCTTTGTTACTCTAATGGATGGTAGACTAGTCATTATGGAAGGTAGTCTGTTGTCGAGATTTTTGTTACTCCATTGGATGATAGCCTTGTCATTATGGAAGGTAGTCTGTTATCGAGATTTTTATTGTTCCAATGGATGGTAGCCTTGTCATTATGGAAGTTAGTATGTTGTCGATATCTTTGTTACTCCAATGGATGGTAGCCTACAAATATGGGAGGTAGTCTATTTTCGAGATATTTGTTACTCCAATGGATGGTAGCCTTGTCATTATGGAAGGTAGTTTGTTGTCGATATTTTTAATACTCCAATGGGTGGTAGCCTTGTCATTATAGAAGGTAGTCTGTTGTCAAGATTTTTGTTACTCTAATGGATGGTAGCCTTGTCATTATGGAACATAGTCTGTTGTCGATATTTTGGTTACTCCAATGGATGGTAGCCTTGTCATTATGGAAGGTAGTCTATTGTCGAGATTTTTCTTACTCCAATGGATATTAGCCTTGTCATTATGGAAGGTTATCTGTTGTCGAGATTTATGTTACTACAAAGGAGGGTAGCCTTATCATTATGGAAGGTATTCTGTTGTCGAGATTTTTGTTACTACATTGGATTGTAGCCTCGTCATTATGGAAGGTAGTTTGTTGTCGATATCTTTGTTATTCCAATGGATGGTAGACTAGTCATTATGGAAGGTAGTCTGTTGTCGAGATTTTTGTTACTCCAATGGATGGCAGCCTTGTCATTATGGAAGGTAGTATTTTGTCGTGATTTTTGTTACTCCAATGAATGGTTGCCTTGTCATTTTGGAAGGTAGTATGTTGTCGATATCTTTGTTACTCCAATGGATGGTAGCCTTATCATTATGGAAGGTAATATGTTGTCGATATCTTTGTTACTCCAATGGATGGTAGTCTTGTCATTATGGAAGGTAGTCTATTGTCGAGATTTTTGTTACTCCAATGGATGGTAGCCTTGTCATTATGGAAGGTAGTCTATTTTCGAGATTTTTGTTACTCCAATGGATGGTAGCCTTGTCATTATTGAAGGTAGTCTGTTATCGAGATTTTTAATACTCAAATGGATGGTAGCCTTGTCATTATGGAAGATAGTCTCTTGTTGATATTTTTGTTACCCCAATGGATGGTAGCCTTGTCATTATGGAAGGTAGTCTCTTGTCGAGATTTTTGTTACTCCAATGGATATTAGCCTTGTCATTATGGAAGGTTGTCTGTTGTCGATATTTATGTTACTACAATGGATGGTAGCCTTATCATTATGGAAGGTATTCTATTGTCGAGATTTTTGTTACTACATTGGATTGTAGCCTTGTCATTATGGAAGGTTGTCTATTGTCTATATCTTTGTTACTCTAATGGATGGTAGACTAGTCATTATGGAAGGTAGTCTGTTGTCGAGATTTTTGTTACTCCATTGGATGATAGCCTTGTCATTATGGAAGGTAGTCTGTTATCGAGATTTTTATTGTTCCAATGGATGGTAGCCTTGTCATTATGGAAGTTAGTATGTTGTCGATATCTTTGTTACTCCAATGGATGGTAGCCTACAAATATGGGAGGTAGTCTATTTTCGAGATATTTGTTACTCCAATGGATGGTAGCCTTGTCATTATGGAAGGTAGTTTGTTGTCGATATTTTTAATACTCCAATGGATGGTAGCCTTGTCATTATAGAAGGTAGTCTGTTGTCAAGACTTTTGTTACTCTAATGGATGGTAGCCTTGTCATTATGGAACATAGTCTGTTATCGATATTTTGGTTACTCCAATGGATGGTAGCCTTGTCATTATGGAAGGTAGTCTATTGTCGAGATTTTTCTTACTCCAATGGATATTAGCCTTGTCATTATGGAAGGTTGTCTGTTGTCGAGATTTATGTTACTACAAAGGAGGGTAGCCTTATCATTATGGAAGGTATTCTGTTGTCGAGATTTTTGTTACTACATTGGATTGTAGCCTCGTCATTATGGAAGGTAGTTTGTTGTCGATATCTTTGTTACTCCAATGGATGGTAGACTAGTTATTATGGAAGGTAGTCTGTTGTCGAGATTTTTGTTACTCCAATGGATGGCAGCCTTGTCATTATGGAAGGTAGTATTTTGTCGTGATTTTTGTTACTCCAATGAATGGTTGCCTTGTCATTTTGGAAGGTAGTATGTTGTCGATATCTTTGTTACTCCAATGGATGGTAGCCTTATCATTATGGAAGGTAATATGTTGTCGATATCTTTGTTACTCCAATGGATGGTAGTCTTGTCATTATGGAAGGTAGTCTATTGTCGAGATTTTTGTTACTCCAATGGATGGTAGCCTTGTCATTATGGAAGGTAGTCTATTTTCGAGATTTTTGTTACTCCAATGGATGGTAGCCTTGTCATTATTGAAGGTAGTCTGTTATCGAGATTTTTAATACTCAAATGGATGGTAGCCTTGTCATTGTGGAAGATAGTCTCTTGTTGATATTTTTGTTACCCCAATGGATGGTAGCCTTGTCATTATGGAAGGTAGTCTGTTGTCGAGATTTTTGTTACTCCAATGGATATTAGCCTTGTCATTATGGAAGGTTGTCTGTTGTCGATATTTATGTTACTACAATGGATGGTAGCCTTATCATTATGGAAGGTATTCTGTTGTCGAGATTTTTGTTACTACATTGGATTGTAGCCTCGTCATTATGGAAGGTAGTCTATTGTCTATATCTTTGTTACTCTAATGGATGGTAGACTAGTCATTATGGAAGGTAGTCTGTTGTCGAGATTTTTGTTACTCCATTGGATGATAGCCTTGTCATTATGGAAGGTAGTCTGTTATCGAGATTTTTATTGTTCCAATGGATGGTAGCCTTGTCATTATGGAAGTTAGTATGTTGTCGATATCTTTGTTACTCCAATGGATGGTAGCCTACAAATATGGGAGGTAGTCTATTTTCGAGATATTTGTTACTCCAATGGATGGTAGCCTTGTCATTATGGAAGGTAGTTTGTTGTCGATATTTTTAATACTCCAATGGATGGAAGCCTTGTCATTATAGAAGGTAGTCTGTTGTCAAGATTTTTGTTACTCTAATGGATGGTAGCCTTGTCATTATGGAACATAGTCTGTTGTCGATATTTTGGTTACTCCAATGGATGGTAGCCTTGTCATTATGGAAGGTAGTCTATTGTCGAGATTTTTCTTACTCCAATGGATATTAGCCTTGTCATTATGGAAGGTTGTCTGTTGTCGAGATTTATGTTACCACAAAGGAGGGTAGCCTTATCATTATGGAAGGTATTCTGTTGTCGAGATTTTTGTTACTACATTGGATTGTAGCCTCGTCATTATGGAAGGTAGTTTGTTGTCGATATCTTTGTTACTCCAATGGATGGTAGACTAGTCATTATGGAAGGTAGTCTGTTGTCGAGATTTTTGTTACTCCAATGGATGGCAGCCTTGTCATTATGGAAGGTAGTCTGTTTTTGAGATTTCTGTTATTTAAATGGGTGGTAGCCTTATCATGATGAAAGTTAGTCTGTTGTCGATATTTTTGTTCTTCCAATGGAAGGTAGCCTAGTAATTATGGGAGGTAGTCTATTTTCGAGATTTTTGTTACTCCAATGGATGGTAGCCTTGTCATTATGGAAGTTAGTATGTTGTCGATATCTTTGTTACTCCAATGGATGGTAGCCTACTAATTATCGGAGGTAGTCTATTTTCGAGATATTTGTTACTCCAATGGATGGTAGCCTTGTAATTATGGAAGGTAGTCTATTGTCGAGATTTTTTTTCATACTCCAATGGATGGTAGCCTTGTCATTATGGAAGATAGTCTCTTGTTGATATTTTTGTTACTCCAATGGATGGTAGCCTTGTTATTATGGAAGGTAGTCTGTTGTCGAGATTTTTGTTACTCTAATGGATATTAGCCTTGTCATTATGGAAGGTCGTCTGTTGTCGAGATTTATGTTACTACAATGGATGGTAGCCTTATCATTATGGAAGGTATTCTGTTGTCGAGATTTTTGTTACTACATTGGATGGTAGCCTCGTCATTATGGAAGGTAGTCTGTTGTCGATATCAATGTTACTCCAATGGATGGTAGACTAGTCATTTTGGAAGGTAGTTTGTTGTCGAGATTTTTGTTACTCCAATGGATGGCAACCTTGTCATTATGGAAGGTAGTCTTTTGTCGTGATTTTTTTTACTCCAATGAATGGTTGCCTTGTCATTATGGAAGGTAGTATGTTGTCGATATCTTTGTTACTCCAGTGGATGGTAGCCTTATCATTATGGAAGGTAGTATGTTGTCGATATCTTTGTTACTCCAATGGATGGTAGCCTTGTCATTATGGAAGGTAGTCTGTTGTCGAGATTTTTGTTACTCCAATGGATGGTAGCCTTGTCATTATGGAAGGTAGTCTATTTTCGAGATTTTTGTTACTCCAATGGATGGTAGCCTTGTCATTATGGAAGGTAGTCTGTTGTCGAGATTTTTAATACTCTAATGGATGGTAGCCTTGTCATTATGGAAGATAGTCTCTTGTTGATATTTTTGTTACCCCAATGGATGGTAGCCTTATCATTATGGAAGGTAGTCTATTGTCGAGATTTTTGTTACTCCAATGGATATTAGCCTTGTCATTATGGAAGATTGTCTGTTGTCGAGATTTATGTTACTACAATGGATGGTAGCCTTATCATTATGGAAGGTAGTCTGTTGTCGAGATTTTTGTTACTACATTGGATTGTAGCCTTGTCATTATCGAAGGTAGTCTATTGTCGATATCTTTGTTACTCCAATGGATGGTAGACTAGTCATTATGGAAGGTAGTATGTTGTCAAGATTTTTGTTACTCCAATGGATGGCAGCCTTGTCATTATGGAAGGTAGTCTTTTGTCGTGATTTTTGTTACTCTAATGAACGGTAGCCTTGTCATTATGGAAGGTAGTATGTTGTCGATATCTTTGTTACTTAAATGGATGCTAGCCTTATCATTATGGAAGGTAGTATGTCGTCGATATCTTTGTTACTACAATGGATGGCAGCCTTGTCATTATGGAAGGTAGTCTTTTGTCGTGATTTTTGTTACTCCAATGAATGGTAGCCTTGTCATTATGGAAGGTAGTCTGTTGTCAATATCTTTATTACTCCAACGGATGGTAGTGTAGACATTATGGAAGGTAGTTTATTGTTGAGATTTTTGGTACTCCAATGGATGGTAACCTTGTCATTATTGAAGGTAGTCTGTTGTCGAGATTTTTGTTACTCCAATGGATGGTAGCCTTGTCATTATGGAAGGTAGTCTGTCGTTGTGATTTTAGTAACTCCAATGAATGGTAGCCTTGTCATTATGGAAGGTAGTCTGTTGTTCATATTTTTATTACTACAGTGTATGTTATCCTTGTCATTATGGAAGGTAGTTTTTCGTTGTGATTTTTGCTACTCCAATGAATGGTAGCCTTGTCATTATGGAAGGTAGTATGTTGTCGATATCTTTGTTACTCCAAAGGATGGTATCCTTATCATTATTGAAGGTAGTATGTTGTCGATATCTTTGTTACTCCAATGGATGGTAGTCTTGTCATTATGGAAGGTAGTCTGTTGTCGAGATTTTTGTTACTCCAATGGATGGAAGCCTTGTCATTATGGAAGTTAGTATGTTGTCGATATCTTTGTTACTCCAAAGGATGGTAGCCTACTAATTATGGGAGGTAGTCTATTTTCGAGATATTTGTTACTCCAATGGATGGTAGCCTTGTAATTATGGAAGGTAGTCTATTGTCGAGATTTTTAATAGTCCAATGGATGGTAGCCTTGTCATTATGGAAGATAGTCTCTTGTTGATATTTTTGTTACTCCAATGGATGGTAGCCTTGTCATTATGGAAGGTAGTCTGTTGTCGAGATTTTTGTTACTCCAATGGATATTAGCCTTGTCATTATGGAAGGTAGTTTATTGTTGAGATTTTTCTTACTCCAATGGATGGTAACCTTGTCATTATTGAAGGTAGTCTGTTGTCGAGATTTTTGTTACTACATTGGATTGTAGCCTCGTCATTATGGAAGGTAGTCTGTTGTTGATATCTTTGTTACTCCAATGGATGGTAGACTACTCATTAAGGAAGGTAGTCTGTTGTCGAGATTTTTGTTACTCCAATGGATGGCAACCTTGTCATTATGGAAGGTAGACTTTTGTCGTGATTTTTGTTACTCCAATGAATGGTTGCCTTGTCATTATGGAAGTCAGTATGTTGTCAATATCTTTGTTACTCCAATGGATGGTAGCCTTATCATTATGGAAGGTAGTATGTTATCGATATCTTTGTTACTCCAATGGATAATAGTCTTGTCATTATGGAAGGTAGTCTGTTTTCGAGATTTTTGTTACTCCAATGGATGGTAGCCTTGTCATTATGGAAGGTAGTCTGTTTTCGAGATTTTTGTTACTCCAATGGATGGTAGCCTTGACATTATGGAAGGTAGTATGTTATCGAGATTTTTAATATTCTAATGGATGGTAGCCTTGTCATTATGGAAGATAGTCTCTTGTTGATATTTTTGTTACCCCAATGGATGGTAGCCTTGTCATTATGGAAGGTAGTCTGTTGTCGAGATTTTTGTTACTGCAATGGATATTAGCCTTGTCATTATGGAAGATTGTCTGTTGTCGAGATTTATGTCACTACAATGAATGATAGCCTTATCATTATGGAAGGTAGTCTATTGTCGAGATTTTTATTACTACTTTGGATTGTAGCCTTGTCATTATGGAAGGTAGTCTGTTGTCGATATCTTTGTTACTCCAATGGATGGTAGACTAGTCATTATGGAAGGTAGTCTGTTGTCAAGATTTTTGTTACTCCAATGGATGGAAGCCTTGTCATTATGGAAGGTAGTCTTTTGTCGTGATTTTTGTTACTCCAATGAACGGTAGCCTTGTCATTATGGAAGGTAGTATGTTGTCGATATCTTTGTTACTCCAAGTGATGGTAGCCTTATATTTATTGAAGGTAGTATGTTGTCGATATCTTTGTTACTCCAATGGATGGTAGTCTTGTCATTATGGAAGGTAGTCTGTTGTCGAGATTTTTGTTACTCCAATGGATGGAAACCTCGTCATTATGGAAGGTAGTCTATTTTTGAGATTTTTGTTATTCAAATGGATGGTAGCCTTATCATTATGAAAGGTAGTCTGTTGTCGTGATTTTTGTTCTTCCAATAGAAGGTAGCCTAGTAATTATGGGAGGTAGTCTATTTTCGAGATTTTTGTTACTCCAATGTATGGTAGCCTTGTCATTATGGAAGTTAGTATGTTGTCGATATCTTTGTTACTCCAATGGATGGTAGCCTACTAATTATTGGAGGTAGTCTATTTTCGAGATATTTGTTAGTCCAATGGATGGTAGCCTTGTCATTATGGAAGGTAGTCTGTTGTCGATATTTTTAATACTCCAATGGATGGTAGCCTTGTCATTATGGAAGATAGTCTCTTGTTGATATTTTTGTTACTCCAATGGATGGTAGCCTTGTCATTATGGAAGGTAGTCTGTTGTAGAGATTTTTGATACTCCAATGGATATTAGCCTTGTCATTACGGAAGGATGTCTGTTGTCGAGATTTCTGTTACTATCATGGATTGTAGCCTCGTCTGTTGTTGATATCTTTTTTACTCCAATGGATGGTAGACTACTCATTATGGAAGGTAGTCTGTTGTCGAGATTTTTGTTACTCCAATGGATGGCAACCTTGTCATTATGGAAGGTAGTCTTTTGTCGTGATTTTTGTTACTCCAATGACTGGTTGCCTTGTCATTATGGAAGGTAGTATGTTGTCGATATCTTTGTTACTCCAATGGATGGTAGCCTTATCATTATGGAAGGTAGTATGTTGTCGATATCTTTGTTACTCCAATGGATGGTAGTCTTGTCATTATGGAAGGTAGTCTGTTTTCGAGATTTTTGTTACTCCAATGGATGGTAGCCTTGTCATTATGGAAGGTAGTCTGTTATCGAGATTTTTAATACTTTATTGGATGGTAGCCTTGTCATTAAGGAAGATAGTCTCTTGTCGAGATTTTTGTTACCCCAATGGATGGTAGCCTGGTCATTATGGAAGGTAGTCTGTTTTCGAGATTTTTGTTACTCCAATGGATGGTAGCCTTGTCATTATGGAAGGTAGTCTGTTATCGAGATTTTTAATACTCTAATGGATGCTAGCCTTGTCATTATGGAAGATAGTCTCTTGTTGATATTTTTGTTACCCCAATGGATGGTAGCCTTGTCATTATGGAAGGTAGTCTGTTGTCGAGATTTTTGTTACTCCAATGGATATTAGCCTTGTCATTATGGAAGATTGTCCATTGTCGAGATTTATGTCACTACAATGAATGATAGCCTTATCATTATGGAAGGTAGTCTATTGTCGAGATTTTTGTAACTACATTGGATTGTAGCCTTGTCATTATGGAAGGTAGTCTGTTTTTGAGATTTTTGTTATTCAAATGGATGGTAGCCTTGTCATTATGAAAGGTAGTCTGTTGTCGATATTTTTGTTCTTCCAATGGTAGGTAGCCTAGTAATTATGGGAGGTAGTCTATTTTAGAGATTTTTGTTACTCCAATGAATGGTAGCCTTGTCATTATGGAAGTTAGTATGTTGTCGATATCTTTGTTACTCCAATGGATGGTAGCCTACTAATTATGGGAGGTAGTCTATTTTCGAGATATTTGTTACTCCAATGGATGGTAGCCTTGTCATTATGGAAGGTAGTCTGTTGTCGAGATTTTTAATACTCCAATGGATGGTAGCCTTGTCATTATGGAAGATAGTCTCTTGTTGATATTTTTGTTACTCCAATGGATGGTAGCCTTGTCATTATGGAAGGTAGTCTATTGTCGAGATTTTTGTTACTCCATTGGATATTAGCCTTGTCATTATGGAAGGATGTCTGTTGTCGAGATTTTTGTTACTATCAGGGATGGTAGCCTTATCATTATGGAAGATATTCTGTTGTCGAGATTTTTGTTACTACATTGGATTGTAGCATCGTCATTATGGAAGGTAGTCTGTTGTTGATATCTTTGTTACTCCAATGGATGGTAGACTACTCATTATGGAAGGTAGTCAGTTATCGAGATTTTTGTTACTCCAATGGATGGAAACCTTGTCATTATGGAAGGTAGTCTTTTTTCGTGATTTTTGTTACTCCAATGAATGGTTGCCTTGTCATTATGGAAAGTAGTATGTTATCGATATCTTTGTTACTCCAATGGATGGTAGCCTTATCATTATGGAAGGTAGTATGTTGTCGATATCTTTGTTACTCCAATGGATGGTAGTCTTGTCATTATGGAAGGTAGTCTATTTTCGAGATTTTTGTTACTCCAATGGATGGTAGCCTTGTCATTATGGAAGGTAGTCTGTTATCGAGATTTTTAATACTCTAATCGATGGTAGCCTTGTCATTATGGAAGATAGTCTCTTGTCGAGATTTTTGTTACCCCAATGGATGGTAGCCTTGTCATTATGGAAGGTAGTCTGTTTTCGAGATTTTTGTTACTCCAATGGATGGTAGCCTTGTCATTATGGAAGGTAGTCTGTTATCGAGATTTTTAATACTCTAATGGATGGTAGCCTTGTCATTATGGAATATAGTCTCTCGTTGATATTTTTGTTACCCCAATGGATGGTAGCCTTGTCATTATTGAAGGTAGTCTGTTGTCGAGATTTTTGTTACTCCAATGGATATTAGCCTTGTCATTATTTAAGATTGTCTATCGTCGAGATTTATGTCACTACAATGAATGATAGCCTTATCATTATGGAAGGTAGTCTATTGTCGAGATTTTTGTAACTACATTGGATTGTAGCCTTGTCAATATGGAAGGTAGTCTGTTGTCGATATCTTTGTTACTCCAATGGATGATAGACTAGTCATTAAGGAAGGTAGTCTTTTGTCGTGATTTTTGTTACTCCAATTAACGGCAGCCTTGTCATTATGGAAGGTAGTATGTTGTCGATATCTTTGTTACTCAAATGGATGGTAGCCTTATCATTATGGAAGGTAGTATGTGGTCGATATCTTTGTTACTCCAATGGATGGCAACCTTGTCATTATGGAAGCTAGTCTTTTGTCTTGATTTTTCTTACTCCAATGAATGGTAGCCTTGTCATTATGGAAGGTAGTTTGTTGTCAATATCTTTGTTACTCCAAAGGATAGTAGCCTAGTCATTATGGAAGGTAGTCTATTGTTGAGATTTTTGTTACTCCAATGGATGGTAACCTTGTCTTTATTGAAGGTAGTCTGTTGTCGAGATTTTTGTTACTCCAATGGATGGTAGCCTTGTCATTATGGAAGGTTGTTTGTCGTTGTGATTTTGTTTACTCCAATGAATGGTAGCCTTGTCATTATGGAAGGTAGTTTGTTGTTCATATTTTTGTTAGTACAGTGTATGTTAGCCTTGTCATTATGGAAGGTAGTTTTTCGTTGTGATTTTTGTTACTCCAATGAATGGTAGCCTTGTCATTATGGAAGGTAGTATGTTGCCAATATCTTTGTTACTCAAATGGATGGTAGTCTTGTCATTATGGAAGGTAGTATGTTGTCGAGATATTTGTTACTCCAATGGATAGAAGCATTGTAATTATGGAAGGTAGTCTGTTTTATATATTTTTGTTATTCAAATGGATGGTAGCCTTGTCATTATGAAAGGTAGTCAGTTGTCGATATTTTTGTTCTTCCAATGGAAGGTAGCCTAGTAATTATGGGAGGTAATCTATTTTCAAGATTTTTGTTACTCCAATGGATGGTATCCTTGTCATTATGGAAGGTAGTCTCTTTTCGAGATTTTTGATACTCTAATAGATGGTAGCCTTGTCATTATGGAAGATAGTCTCTTTTTGATATTTTTGTTACTCCAATGGATGGTAGCCTTGTCATTATGGAAGGTAGTCTGTTGTCGAGATTTTTGTTACTCCAATGGATAGTAGCCTTGTCATTATGGATGGTAGTCTGTTGTGGAGATTTATGTTACTACAATGGATGGTAGCCTTATCATTATGGAAGGTAGTCTGTTATCGAGATTTTTGTTACTCCAATGGATAATAGCCTAGTAATTATGGAAGGTAGTCTATTGTTGAGATTTTTGTTACTGCAATGGATGGTAACCTTGTCATTATTGAAGGTAGTTTGTTGTCGAGATTTTTGTTACTCCAATGGATGGTAGCCTTGTCATTATGTAAGGTAGTTTGTCGTTGTGATTTTTGTTACTCCAATGAATGGTAGCCTTGTCATTATGGAAGGTAGTCTGTTGTCGAGATATTTGTTACTCCAATGGATAGAAGCATTGTAATTATGGAAGGTAGTCTGTTTTATATATTTTTGTTATTCAAATGGATGGTAGCCTTGTCATTATGAAAGGTAGTCAGTTGTCGATATTTTTGTTCTTCAAATGGAAGGTAGCCTAGTAATTATGGGAGGTAATCTATTTTCAAGATTTTTGTTACTCCAATGGATGGTATCCTTGTCATTATGGAAGGTAGTCTCTTTTCGAGATTTTTGATACTCTAATAGATGGTAGCCTTGTCATTATGGAAGATAGTCTCTTTTTGATATTTTTGTTACTCCAATGGATGGTAGCCTTGTCATTATGGAAGGTAGTCTGTTGTCGAGATTTTTGTTACTCCAATGGATAGTAGCCTTGTCATTATGGATGGTAGTCTGTTGTGGAGATTTATGTTACTACAATGGATGGTAGCCTTATCATTATGGAAGGTAGTCTGTTATCGAGATTTTTGTTACTCCAATGGATAATAGCCTAGTCATTATGGAAGGTAGTCTATTGTTGAGATTTTTGTTACTGCAATGGATGGTAACCTTGTCATTATTGAAGGTAGTTTGTTGTCGAGATTTTTGTTACTCCAATGGATGGTAGCCTTGTCATTATGTAAGGTAGTTTGTCGTTGTGATTTTTGTTACTCCAATGAATGGTAGCCTTGTCATTATGGAAGGTAGTCTGTTGTTCATATTTTTGTTACTACAGTGTATGTTAGCCTTGTCATTATGGAAGGTAGTTTTTCGTTGTGATTTTTGTTATTCCAATGAATGTTAGCCTTGTCATTATGGAAGGTAGTATGTTGTCGATATCTTTGTTACTCCAATGGATGGTAGCCTTATCATTATTGAAGGTAGTATATTGCCAATATCTTTGTTACTCAAATGGATGGTAGTCTTGTCATTATGGAAGATAGTCTGTTGTCGAGATATTTGTTACTCCAATGGATAGAAGAATTGTAATTATGGAAGGTAGTATGTTTTTTATATTTTTTTTATTCAAATGGATGGTAGCCTTGTCATTATGAAAGGTAGTATATTATGGATATTTTTGTTCTTCCAATGGAAGGTAGCCTAGTAATTATGGGAGGTAGTCTATTTTCAAGATTTTTGTTACTCCAATGGATGGTATCCTTGTCATTATGGAAGGTAGTCTCTTGTCGAGATTTTTGATACTCCAATAGATGGTAGCCTTGTCATTATGGAAGATAGTCTCTTGTTGATATTTTTGTTACTCCAATGGATGGTAGCCTTGTCATTATGGAAGGTAGTCTGTTGTCGAGATTTTTGTTACTCCAATGGATAGTAGCCTTGTCATTATGGATGGTAGTCTGTTGTGAAGATTTATGTTACTACAATGGATGGTAGCCTTATCATTATGGAAGGTAGTCTGTTATCGAGATTTTTATTACTCCAATGGATAGTAGCCTAGTCATTATGGAAGGTAGTCTATTGTTGAGATTTTTGTTACTGCGATGGATGGTAACCTTGTCATTATTCAAGGTAGTCTGTTGTCGAGATTTTTGTTACTCCAATGGATGGTAGCCTTGTCATTATGGAAGGTAGTCTGTCATTGTGATTTTTGTTACTCCAATGAATGGTAGCCTTGTCATTATGGAAGGTAGTCTGTTGTTCATATTTTTGTTACTACAGTGTATGTTAGCCTTGTCATTATGGAAGGTAGTTTTTCGTTGTGATTTTTGTTACTCCAATGAATGGTAGCCTTGTCATTATGGAAGGTAGTATGTTGTCGATATCTTTGTTACTCCAATGGATGGTAGCCTTATCATTATTAAAGGTAGTATATTGTCAATATCTTTGTTACTCAAATGGATGGTAGTCTGTTGTCGAGATATTTGTTACTCCAATGGATAGAAGTATTGTAATTATGGAAGGTAGTCTATTTTTTATATTTTTTTTATTCAAATGGATGGTAGCCTTGTCATTATGAAAGGTAGTTTGTTGTCGATTTTTTTATTCTTCCAATGGAAGGTAGCCTAGTAATTATGGGAGGTAGTCTATTTTCGAGATTTTTGTTACTCCAATGGATGGTAGCCTTGTCATTATGGAAGGTAGTCTGTTGTCGAGATTTTTGATACTCCAATGGATAGTAGCCTTGTCATTTTGGATGGTAGTCTGTTGTGGAGATTTATGTTACTACAATGGATGGTAGCCTTATCATTATGGAAGGTAGTCTGTTATCGAGATTTTTGTTACTCCAATGGATAATAGACTAGTCATTATGGAAGGTAGTCTATTGTTGAGATTTTTGTTACTGCAATGGATGGTAACCTTGTCATTATTGAAGGTAGTTTGTTGTCGAGATTTTTGTTACTCCAATGGATGGTAGCCTTGTCATTATGTAAGGTAGTTTGTCGTTGTGATTTTTGTTACTCCAATGAATGGTAGCCTTGTCATTATGGAAGGTAGTCTGTTGTTCATATTTTTGTTACTATAGTGTATGTTAGCCTTGTCATTATGGAAGGTAGTTTTTCGTTGTGATTTTTGTTATTCCAATGAATGTTAGCCTTGTCATTATGGAAGGTAGTATGTTGTCGATATCTTTGTTACTCCAATGGATGGTAGCCTTATCATTATTGAAGGTAGTATATTGCCAATATCTTTGTTACTCAAATGGATGGTAGTCTTGTCATTATGGAAGATAGTCTGTTGTCGAGATATTTGTTACTCCAATGGATAGAAGAATTGTAATTATGGAAGGTAGTATGTTTTTTATATTTTTTTTATTCAAATGGATGGTAGCCTTGTCATTATGAAAGGTAGTATATTGTGGATATTTTTGTTCTTCCAATGGAAGGTAGCCTAGTAATTATGGGAGGTAGTCTATTTTCAAGATTTTTGTTACTCCAATGGATGGTATCCTTGTCATTATGGAAGGTAGTCTCTTGTCGAGATTTTTGATACTCCAATAGATGGTAGCCTTGTCATTATGGAAGATAGTCTCTTGTTGATATTTTTGTTACTCCAATGGATGGTAGCCTTGTCATTATGGAAGGTAGTCTGTTGTCGAGATTTTTGTTACTCCAATGGATAGTAGCCTTGTCATTATGGATGGTAGTCTGTTGTGAAGATTTATGTTACTACAATGGATGGTAGCCTTATCATTATGGAAGGTAGTCTGTTATCGAGATTTTTGTTACTCCAATGGATAGTAGCCTAGTCATTATGGAAGGTAGTCTATTGTTGAGATTTTTGTTACTGCGATGGATGGTAACCTTGTCATTATTCAAGGTAGTCTGTTGTCGAGATTTTTGTTACTCCAATGGATGGTAGCCTTGTCATTATGGAAGGTAGTCTGTCATTGTGATTTTTGTTACTCCAATGAATGGTAGCCTTGTCATTATGGAAGGTAGTCTGTTGTTCATATTTTTGTTACTACAGTGTATGTTAGCCTTGTCATTATGGAAGGTAGTTTTTCGTTGTGATTTTTGTTACTCCAATGAATGGTAGCCTTGTCATTATGGAAGGTAGTATGTTGTCGATATCTTTGTTACTCCAATGGATGGTAGCCTTATCATTATTAAAGGTAGTATATTGTCAATATCTTTGTTACTCAAATGGATGGTAGTCTTGTCATTATGGAAGGTAGTCTGTTGTCGAGATATTTGTTACTCCAATGGATAGAAGTATTGTAATTATGGAAGGTAGTCTATTTTTTATATTTTTTTTATTTAAATGGATGGTAGCCTTGTCATTATGAAAGGTAGTTTGTTGTCGATTTTTTTATTCTTCCAATGGAAGGTAGCCTAGTAATTATGGGAGGTAGTCTATTTTCGAGATTTTTGTTACTCCAATGGATGGTAGCCTTGTCATTATGGAAGGTAGTCTGTTGTCGAGATTTTTTATACTCCAATAGATAGTAGCCTTGTCATTTTGGATGGTAGTCTGTTGTGGAGATTTATGTTACTACAATGGATGGTAGCCTTATCATTATGGAAGGTAGTCTGTTATCGAGATTTTTGTTACTCCAATGGATAATAGCCTAGTCATTATGGAAGGTAGTCTATTGTTGAGATTTTTGTTACTGCAATGGATGGTAACCTTGTCATTATTGAAGGTAGTTTGTTGTCGAGATTTTTGTTACTCCAATGGATGGTAGCCTTGTCATTATGTAAGGTAGTTTGTCGTTGTGATTTTTGTTACTCCAATGAATGGTAGCCTTGTCATTATGGAAGGTAGTCTGTTGTTAATATTTTTGTTACTACAGTGTATGTTAGCCTTGTCATTATGGAAGGTAGTTTTTCGTTGTGATTTTTGTTATTCCAATGAATGTTAGCCTTGTCATTATGGAAGGTAGTATGTTGTCGATATCTTTGTTACTCCAATGGATGGTAGCCTTATCATTATTGAAGGTAGTATATTGCCAATATCTTTGTTACTCAAATGGATGGTAGTCTTGTCATTATGGAAGATAGTCTGTTGTCGAGATATTTGTTACTCCAATGGATAGAAGAATTGTAATTATGGAAGGTAGTATGTTTTTTATATTTTTTTTATTCAAATGGATGGTAGCCTTGTCATTATGAAAGGTAGTATATTGTGGATATTTTTGTTCTTCCAATGGAAGGTAGCCTAGTAATTATGGGAGGTAGTCTATTTTCAAGATTTTTGTTACTCCAATGGATGGTATCCTTGTCATTATGGAAGGTAGTCTCTTGTCGAGATTTTTGATACTCCAATAGATGGTAGCCTTGTCATTATGGAAGATAGTCTCTTGTTGATATTTTTGTTACTCCAATGGATGGTAGCCTTGTCATTATGGAAGGTAGTCTGTTGTCGAGATTTTTGTTACTCCAATGGATAGTAGCCTTGTCATTATGGATGGTAGTCTGTTGTGAAGATTTATGTTACTACAATGGATGGTAGCCTTATCATTATGGAAGGTAGTCTGTTATCGAGATTTTTGTTACTCCAATGGATAGTAGCCTAGTCATTATGGAAGGTAGTCTATTGTTGAGATTTTTGTTACTGCGATGGATGGTAACCTTGTCATTATTCAAGGTAGTCTGTTGTCGAGATTTTTGTTACTCCAATGGATGGTAGCCTTGTCATTATGGAAGGTAGTCTGTCATTGTGATTTTTGTTACTCCAATGAATGGTAGCCTTGTCATTATGGAAGGTAGTCTGTTGTTCATATTTTTGTTACTACAGTGTATGTTAGCCTTGTCATTATGGAAGGTAGTTTTTCGTTGTGATTTTTGTTACTCCAATGAATGGTAGCCTTGTCATTATGGAAGGTAGTATGTTGTCGATATCTTTGTTACTCCAATGGATGGTAGCCTTATCATTATTAAAGGTAGTATATTGTCAATATCTTTGTTACTCAAATGGATGGTAGTCTTGTCATTATGGAAGGTAGTCTGTTGTCGAGATATTTGTTACTCCAATGGATAGAAGTATTGTAATTATGGAAGGTAGTCTATTTTTTATATTTTTTTTATTTAAATGGATGGTAGCCTTGTCATTATGAAAGGTAGTTTGTTGTCGATTTTTTTATTCTTCCAATGGAAGGTAGCCTAGTAATTATGGGAGGTAGTCTATTTTCGAGATTTTTGTTACTCCAATGGATGGTAGCCTTGTCATTATGGAAGGTAGTCTGTTGTCGAGATTTTTTATACTCCAATAGATAGTAGCCTTGTCATTTTGGATGGTAGTCTGTTGTGGAGATTTATGTTACTACAATGGATGGTAGCCTTATCATTATGGAAGGTAGTCTGTTATCGAGATTTTTGTTACTCCAATGGATAATAGCCTAGTCATTATGGAAGGTAGTCTATTGTTGAGATTTTTGTTACTGCAATGGATGGTAACCTTGTCATTATTGAAGGTAGTTTGTTGTCGAGATTTTTGTTACTCCAATGGATGGTAGCCTTGTCATTATGTAAGGTAGTTTGTCGTTGTGATTTTTGTTACTCCAATGAATGGTAGCCTTGTCATTATGGAAGGTAGTCTGTTGTTCATATTTTTGTTACTACAGTGTATGTTAGCCTTGTCATTATGGAAGGTAGTTTTTCGTTGTGATTTTTGTTATTCCAATGAATGTTAGCCTTGTCATTATGGAAGGTAGTATGTTGTCGATATCTTTGTTACTCCAATGGATGGTAGCCTTATCATTATTGAAGGTAGTATATTGCCAATATCTTTGTTACTCAAATGGATGGTAGTCTTGTCATTATGGAAGATAGTCTGTTGTCAAGATATTTGTTACTCCAATGGATAGAAGAATTGTAATTATGGAAGGTAGTATGTTTTTTATATTTTTTTTATTCAAATGGATGGTAGCCTTGTCATTATGAAAGGTAGTATATTGTGGATATTTTTGTTCTTCCAATGGAAGGTAGCCTAGTAATTATGGGAGGTAGTCTATTTTCAAGATTTTTGTTACTCCAATGGATGGTATCCTTGTCATTATGGAAGGTAGTCTCTTGTCGAGATTTTTGATACTCCAATAGATGGTAGCCTTGTCATTATGGAAGATAGTCTCTTGTTGATATGTTTGTTACTCCAATGGATGGTAGCCTTGTCATTATGGAAGGTAGTCTGTTGTCGAGATTTTTGTTACTCCAATGGATAGTTGCCTTGTCATTATGGATGGTAGTCTGTTGTGAAGATTTATGTTACTACAATGGATGGTAGCCTTATCATTATGGAAGGTAGTCTGTTATCGAGATTTTTGTTACTCCAATGGATAGTAGCCTAGTCATTATGGAAGGTAGTCTATTGTTGAGATTTTTGTTACTGCAATGGATGGTAACCTTGTCATTATTGAAGGTAGTATATTGCCAATATCTTTGTTACTCAAATGGATGGTAGTCTTGTCATTATGGAAGGTAGTCTGTTGTCGAGATATTTGTTACTCCAATGGATAGAAGCATTGTAATTATGGAAGGTAGTCTGTTTTTTATATTTTTGTTATTCAAATGGATGGTAGCCTTGTCATTATGAAAGGTAGTCAGTTGTCGATATTTTTTTTCTTCCAATGGAAGGTAGCCTAGTAATTATGGGAGGTAGTCTATTTTCAAGATTTTTGTTACTCCAATGGATGGTATCCTTGTCATTATGGAAGGTAGTCTCTTTTCGAGATTTTTGATACTCTAATAGATGGTAGCCTTGTCATTATGGAAGATAGTCTCTTGTCGAGATTTTTGTTACTCCAATGGATGGTAGCCTTGTCATTATGGAAGGTTGTCTGTCGTTGTGATTTTGTTTACTCCAATGAATGGTAGCCTTGTCATTATGGAAGGTAGTCTGTTGTTCATATTTTTGTTACTACAGTGTATGTTAGCCTTGTCATTATGGAAGGTAGTTTTTTGTTGTGATTTTTGTTCTTCCAGTGGAAGGTAGCCTAGTAATTATGGGAGGTAGTCTATTTTCGAGATTTTTGTTACTCCAATGGATGGTATCCTTGTCATTATGGAAGGTAGTCTCTTGTCGAGATTTTTGATACTCCAATAGATGGTAGCCTTGTCATTATGGAAGATAGTCTCTTGTTGGTATTTTTGTTACTCCAATGGATGGTAGCCTTGTCATTATGGAAGGTAGTCTGTTGTCGAGATTTTTGTTACTCCAATGGATAGTAGCCTTGTCATTATGGATGGTAGTCTGTTGTGGAGATTTATGTTACTACAATGGATGGTAGCCTTATCATTATGGAAGGTAGTCTGTTATCGAGATTTTTGTTACTCCAATGGATAGTAGCCTAGTCATTATGGAAGGTAGTCTATTGTTGAGATTTTTGTTACTGCAATGGATGGTAACCTTGTCATTATTCAAGGTAGTCTGTTGTCTAGATTTTTGTTACTCCAATGGATGGTAGCCTTGTCATTATGGAAGGTAGTCTGTCGTTGTGATTTTTGTTACTCCAATTAACGGTAGCCATGTCATTATGGAAGGTAGTTTGTTGTTCATATTTTTTTTACTATAGTGTATGTTAGCCTTGTCATTATGGAAGGTAGTTTTTCGTTGTGATTTTTGTTACTTCAATGAATGGTAGACTTGTCATTATGGAAGGTAGTAAGTTGTCTATATCTTTGTTACTCCAACGGATGGTAGCCTTATCATTATTGAAGGTAGTATGTTGTCGATATCTTTGTTACTCCAATGGATGGTAGTCTTGTCATTATTTAAGGTAGTCTGTTGTCGAGATTTTTGTTACTCCAACTGATGGAAGCCTTGTCATTATGGAAGGTAGTCTGTTTTTGAGATTTTTGTTATTCAAATGGATGGTAGCCTTGTCATTATGAAAGGTAGTCTATTGTCTATATTTTTGTTCTTCCAATGGAAGGTAGCCTAGTAATTATGGGAGGTAGTCTATTTTCGAGATTTTTGTTACTCCAATGGATGGTATCCTTGTCATTATGGAAGGTAGTCTGTTATCGAGATTTTTGAGACTCCAATAGAAGGTAGCCTAGTCATTATGGAAGATAGTCTCTTGTTGATATTTTTATTACTCCAATGGATGGTAGCCTTGTAATTATGGAAGGTAGTCTGTTGTCGAGATTTTTGTTACTCCAATGGATAATAGCCTTGTCATTATGGATGGTAGTCTGTTGTGGAGATTTATGTTACTACAATGGATGGTAGCCTTATCATTATGGAAGGTAGTCTGTTATCTAGATTTTTGTTACTCCAATGGATAGTAGACTTGTCATTATGGAAGGTAGTCTATTGTCCAGATTTATGTTACTATAATGGATGGTAACCTTATCATTATGGAAGGTAGTCTGTTGTCGAGATTTTTGTTACTACATTGGATTGTAGCCTTGTCATCATGGAAGGTAGTCTGTTGTCGATATCTTTGTTACTCCAATGGATGGTAGCCTAGTCATTCTGGAAGGTAGTTTGTTGTTGAGATTTTTGTTACTCCAATGGATGGCATCCTTGTCATTATGGAAGGTAGTCTTTTGTCGTGATTTTTGTTACTCCAATGAATGGTAGCCTTGTCATTACGGAAGGTAGTATGTTGTCGATATCTTTGTTACTCCAATGGATGGTAGACTAGTCATTATGGAAGGTAGTCTGTTGTCGAGATTTTTGTTACTCCAATGGATGGTAGCCTTGTCAATATGGAAGGTAGTCTGTTTTTGAGATTTTTGTTATTCAAATGGATGTTAGCCTTGTCATTATGAAAGGTAGTCTGTTGTTGATATCTTTGTTACCCCAATGGATGGTAGCCTAGTCATTATGGAAGGTAGTCTATTGTTGAGATTTTTGTTACTCCAATGGATGGTAGCCTTGTCATTATTGAAGGTAGACTGTTATTTTGATTTTTGTTACTATAGTGTATATTAGACTTGTCATTATGGAAGGTAGTCTGTTGTTGTGATTTTTGTTACTGCAATGGATGGTAGCCTTGTCATTAAGAAAGGTAGTCTATTTTGGAGATTTTTGTTTCTCAATTGGATGGTAGCCTTGTCATTATGGAAGGTAGTCTGTTGTCGAGATTTTTGTTATTCCGATGGATGGTAGACTAGCCATTATGGAAGGTTGTCTGTTGTCCCGATTTTGGTTACTCTAATGGATGGTAGACTAGTCATTATGGAAGGTAGTATTTTGTCGAGATTTTTGTTATTCCAATGGATGGCAGCCTTGACATTATGGAAGGTAGTCTTTTGTCGTGATTTTTGTTACTCCAATGAATGGTAGCCTTGTCATTATGGAAGGTAGTAGGTTGTCGATATCTTTGTTACTCCAATTGATGGTAGCCTTGTAATTATGGATGGTAGTATGTTGTCGATATCTTTGTTACTCCAATGTATGGTAGCCTTGTCATTATGGAAGGTAGTCCGTTGTTCAGATTTTTGTTACTACAATGTTTGTTAGCCTTGTCATCATGGAAGGTAGTCTGTTGTCCATAAATTTATTACTCCATTGAATGGTAGCCTTTTCATTATGAAAGGTATTCTGTTGTCTATATTTTTGTTCTTCCAATGGAAGGTAGCCTAGTAATTATGGGAGGTAGTCTATTTTCGAGATTTTTGTTACTCCAATGGATGGTATCCTTGTCATTATGGAAGGTAGTCTGTTGTCAAGATTTTTGTTACTCCAATGGATGGTATCCTAGTCATTATGGAAGATAGTCTCTTGTTGATATTTTTGTTACTCCAATGGATGGTAGCCTTGTCATTATGGAAGGTAGTCTGTTTTCGAGATTTATGTTACTACAATGGATGGTAGCCTTATCATTATGGAAGGTATTCTGTTATCTAGATTTTTGTTACTCCAATGGATAGTAGACTTGTCATTATAGAAGGTAGTCTATTGTCGAGATTTATGTTACTACAATGGATGGTAGCCTTATCATTATGGAAGGTAGTCTGTTGTCGAGATTTTTGTTACTACATTGGATTGCAGCCTTGTCATCACGGAAGGTAGTCTGTTGTCGAGATTTATGTTACTCCAATGGATGGTAGCCTGGTCATTATGGAAGGTAGTCTCTTGTCGAGACTTTTGTTACTCCAATGGATGGTAGCATTGTCATTATTAAAAGTAGTCTGTTGTCGAGATTTTTGTTATTCCAATGGATGGCAATCTTGACATTATGGAAGGTAGTCTTTTGTCGAGATTTTTGTTATTCAAATGGATGGTAGCCTTGTCATTATGGAAGGTAGTCTGTTATCTAGATTTTTGTTACTCCAATGGATAGTAGACTTGTCATTATGGAAGGTAGTCTATTGTTGAGATTTTTCTTACTCCAATGGATGGTAGTCTTGTCATTATTGAAGGTAGTTTGTTGTCAAGATTTTTGTTACTCCAATGGATAGTAGCTTTGTCATTATGGAAGGTAGTCTGTCGTTGTGATTTTTGTTACTCCAATGAATGGTACCCTTGTCATTATGGAAGGTAGTCTGTTTTCGAGATTTTTGTTACTACAGTGTATGTTAGCCTTGTCATTATGGAAGGTACTCTGTCGTTGTGACTTTTTTTAATGCAAGGGATGGTAGCCTTATCATTAAGAAAGGGAGTCTATTGTCGAGATTTTTGTTTCTCCATTGGATGGTAGCCTTGTCATTATGGAAGGTAGTCTGTTGTTCAGATTTTTTTTACTACAGTGTATGTTAGCCTTGTCATTATGGAAGGTAGTCTGTCGTTGTGATTTTTTTTAATGCAATGAATGGTTGCCTTGTCATTAAGAAAGGTAGTCTGTTGTCGAGATTTTTGTTACTCCAATGGATGGTTGCCTTGTCATTATGGAAGATAGTCTCTTGTTGATATTTTTGTTACTCCAATGGATTGTAGCCTTGTCATTATGGAAGGTAGTATGTTGTCGATATCTTTGTTACTCCAATGGATGGTAGCCATATCATTATGGAAGGTAGTATGTTGTCGAGATTTATGTAACTCCAATGGATGGTAGTCTTGTCATTATGAAAGGTAGTCTTTTGTCGAGATTTTTGTTACTCCAATGGATGGCAGCCTTGTCATTATGGAAGGTAGTCTGTTTTCGAGATTTTTGTTATTCAAATGGATGGTAGCCTTGTCATTATGAAAGGTAGTCTATTGTTGATATCTTTTTTACTCCAATGGATGGTAGCCTAGTCATTATGGAAGGTAGTCTATTGTTGAGATTTTTGTTACTCCAATGGATGGTAGCCTTGTTATTATTAAAGGTAGTCTGTTGTCGAGTTTTTTGTTACTCCAATGGATGGTAGCCATGTCATTATGGAAGGTAGTCTGTCGTTGTGATTTTTGTTACTCCAATGAATGGTAGCTTTGTCATTATGAAAGGTAGTTTGTTGTTAAGATTTTTGTTACTACAGTGTACGTTAGCCTTGTCATTGTGATTTTTGTTACTGCAATGGATGGTAGCCTTGTCATTAAGAAAGGTAGTCTATTGTCGAGATTTTTGTTTCTCCATTGGATGGTAGCATTGTCATTATGGAAGGTAGTCTGTTGTCGAGATTTTTATTATTTCGATGGATGGTAGACTTGCCATTATGGAAGGTTGTTTGTTGTCCCTATTTTTGTTACCCTAATGGATGGTAGCCTTGTCATTATGGAACGTAGTCTGTTGTCGAGATTTTTGTTACTCCATTGGATGGTAGCCTTGTCATTATGGAAGGTAGTCTGTTGTCGAGATTTTTGTTATTCCAATGGATGGCAGCCTTGTAATTAAGGAAGGTAGTCTTTTGTCGTGATTTTTGTTACTCCAATGAATGGTAGCCTTGTCAGTATGGAAGGTAGTATGTTGTCGATATCATTGTTACTCCAATGGATGGTAGCCTTGTAATTATTGATGGTAGTATGTTGTCGATATCTTTCTTACTCAAATGGATGGTAGCCTTGTCATTATTGAAGGTAGTCTGTTGTCGAGATTTTTGTTACTCCAATGGATGGTAGCCTTGACATTATGGAAGGTAGTCTTTTGTCGTGATTTTTGTTACTCCAATGAATGGTAGCCTTGTCATTATGGAAGGTAGTAGGTTGTCGATATCTTTGTTACTCCAATTGATGGTAGCCTTGTAATTATGGATGGTAGTATGTTGTCGATATCTTTGTTACTCCAATGTATGGTAGCCTTGTCATTATGGAAGGTAGTCCGTTGTTCAGATTTTTGTTACTACAATGTATGTTAGCCTTGTCATCATGGAAGGTAGTCTGTTGTCCATAAATTTGTTACTCCATTGGATGGTAGCCTTTTCATTATGAAAGGTATTCTGTTGTCTATATTTTTGTTCTTCCAATGGAAGGTAGCCTAGTAATTATGGGAGGTAGTCTATTTTCGAGATTTTTGTTACTCCAATGGATGGTATCCTTGTCATTATGGAAGATAGTCTGTTGTCAAGATTTTTGTTACTCCAATGGATGGTAGCCTAGTCATTATGGAAGATAGTCTCTTGTTGATATTTTTGTTACTCCAATGGATGGTAGCCTTGTCATTATTGAAGGTAGTCTGTTTTCGAGATTTATGTTACTACAATGGATGGTAGCCTTATCATTATGGAAGGTATTCTGTTATCTAGATTTTTGTTACTCCAATGGATGGTAGCCTAGTCATTATGGAAGGTAGTCTATTGTCGATATCTTTGTTACTCCAATGGATGGTAGCCTTATCATTATGGAAGGTAGTCTGTTGTCGAGATTTTTGTTACTACATTGGATTGCAGCCTTGTCATCACGGAAGGTAGTCTGTTGTCGATATCTTTGTTACTCCAATGGATGGTAGCCTAGTCATTATGGAAGGTAGTCTCTTGTCGAGACTTTTGTTACTCCAATGGATGGTAGCCTTGTCATTATTAAAAGTAGTCTGTTGTCGAGATTTTTGTTATTCCAATGGATGGCAATCTTGACATTATGGAAGGTAGTCTTCTGTCGAGATTTTTGTTATTCAAATGGATGGTAGCCTTGTCATTATGGAAGGTAGTCTGTTATCTAGATTTTTGTTACTCCAATGGATAGTAGACTTGTCATTATGGAAGGTAGTCTATTGTTGAGATTTTTCTTATTCCAATGGATGGTAGTCTTGTCATTATTGAAGGTAGTTTGTTGTCAAGATTTTTGTTACTCCAATGGATAGTAGCTTTGTCATTATGGAAGGTAGTCTGTCGTTGTGATTTTTGTTACTCCAATGAATGGTACCCTTGTCATTATGGATGGTAGTCTGTTTTCGAGATTTTTGTTACTACAGTGTATGTTAGCCTTGTCATTATGGAAGGTACTCTATCGTTGTGACTTTTTTTAATGCAAGGGATGGTAGCCTTATCATTAAGAAAGGGAGTCTATTGTCGAGATTTTTGTTTCTCCATTGGATGGTAGCCTTGTCATTATGGAAGGTAGTCTGTTGTTCAGATTTTTTTTACTACAGTGTATGTTAGCCTTGTCATTATGGAAGGTAGTTTGTCGTTGTGATTTTTTTTAATGCAATGAATGGTTGCCTTGTCATTAAGAAAGGTAGTCTGTTGTCGAGATTTTTGTTACTCCAATGGATGGTTGCCTTGTCATTATGGAAGATAGTCTCTTGTTGATATTTTTGTTACTCCAATGGATTGTAGCCTTGTCATTATGGAAGGTAGTATGTTGTCGATATCTTTGTTACTCCAATGGATGGTAGCCATATCATTATGGAAGGTAGTATGTTGTCGAGATTTATGTAACTCCAATGGATGGTAGTCTTGTCATTATGAAAGGTAGTCTTTTGTCGACATTTTTGTTACTCCAATGGATGGCAGCCTTGTCATTATGGAAGGTAGTCTGTTTTCGAGATTTTTGTTATTCAAATGGATGGTAGCCTTGTCATTATGAAAGGTAGTCTATTGTTGATATCTTTTTTACTCCAATGGATGGTAGCCTAGTCATTATGGAAGGTAGTCTATTGTTGAGATTTTTGTTACTCCAATGGATGGTAGCCTTGTTATTATTAAAGGTAGTCTGTTGTCGAGTTTTTTGTTACTCCAATGGATGGTAGCCTTGTCATTATGGAAGGTAGTCTGTCGGTGTGATTTTTGTTACTCCAATGAATGGTAGCTTTGTCATTATGAAAGGTAGTTTGTTGTTTAGATTTTTGTTACTACAGTGTATGTTAGCCTTGTCATTGTGATTTTTGTTACTGCAATGGATGGTAGCCTTGTCATTATGAAAGGTAGTCTATTGTCGAGATTTTTGTTTCTCCATTGGATGGTAGCATTGTCATTATGGAAGGTAGTCTGTTGTCGAGATTTTTATTATTCCGATGGATGGTAGACTTGCCATTATGGAAGGTTGTTTGTTGTCCCTATTTTTGTTACTCTAATGGATGGTAGCCTTGTCATTATGGAAGGTAGTCTGTTGTCGAGATTTTTGTTACTCCATTGGATGGTAGCCTTGTCATTATGGAAGGTAGTCTGTTCTCGAGATTTTTGTTATTCCAATGGATGGCAGCCTTGTAATTAAGGAAGGTAGTCTTTTGTCGTGATTTTTGTTACTCCAATGAATGGTAGCCTTGTCAGTATGGAAGGTAGTATGTTGTCGATATCATTGTTACTCCAATGGATGGTAGCCTTGTAATTATTGATGGTAGTATGTTGTCGATATCTTTCTTACTCCAATGGATGGTAGCCTTGTCATTATTGAAGGTAGTCTGTTGTCGAGATTTTTGTTACTCCAATGGATGGTAGCCTTGTCATTATGGAAGGTAGTTTGTCGTTGTGATTTTTGTTACTCCAATGGATGGTAGCCTTGTCATTATGGAAGGTAGTCTGTTGTTTAGATTTTTGTTACTACAATGTATGTTAGCCTTGTCATCATGGAAGGTAGTCTGTTGTCCATAAATTTGTTACTCTATTGGATGGTAGCCTTGTCATTATGAAAGGTAGTCTGTTGTCTATATTTTTGTTCTTCCAATGGAAGGTAGCCTAGTAATTATGGGAGGTAGTCTATTTTCGAGATGTTTGTTACTCCAATGGATGCTATCCTTGTCATTATGGAAGGTAGTCTGTTGTCGAGATTTTTGTTACTCCAATGGATAGTAGCCTTGTCATTATGGATGGTAGTCTGTTGTGGAGATTTATGTTACTCCAATGGATGGTAGCCTTGTCATTATGGATGGTAGTCTGTTGTGGAGATTTATGTTACTTCAATGGATGGTAGCCTTATCATTATGGAAGGTAGTCTGTTATCTAGATTTTTGTTACTCCAATGGATAGTAGACTTGTCATTATGGAAGGTAGTCTATTGTTGAGATTTATATTTCTACAATGGATGGTAGCCATGTCATTATGGAAGGTATTCTGTTGTCGAGATTTTTGTTACTACATTGGATTGCAGCCTTGTCATAATGGAAGGTAGTCTGTTGTCGATATCTTTGTTACTCCAATGGATGGTAGCCTAGTCATTATGGAAGGTAGTCTCTTGTCGAGATTTTTGTTACTCCAATGGATGGTAGCAATGTCATTATTAAAAGTAGCCTTTTGGTGAGATTTTTGTTATTCCAATGGATAGCAATCTTGACATTATGGAAGGTAGTCTTTTGTCGAGATTTTTGTTATTCAAATGGATGGTAGCCTTGTCATTATGAAAGGTAGTTTTTTGTCGATCTCTTTGTTACTCCAATGGATGGTAGTCTTGTCATTATTGAAGGTAGTTTGTTGTCAAGATTTTTGTTACTCGAATGGATGGTAGCCTTGTCATTATGGAAGGTACTCTGTTGTCGAGATTTTTGTTACTCCAATGGATAGTAGCCTTGTCATTATGGAAGGTAGTCTGTTGTTCAGATTTTTGTTACTACAATGTATGTTAGCCTTGTCATCATGGAAGGTAGTCTGTTGTCCATAAATTTGTTACTCTATTGGATGGTAGCCTTGTCATTATGAAAGGTAGTTTGTTGTCTATATTTTTGTTCTTCCAATGGAAGGTAGCCTAGTAATTATGGGAGGTAGTCTATTTTCGAGATTTTTGTTACTCCAATGGATGGTATCCTTGTCATTATGGAAGGTAGTCTGTTGTCGAGATTTTTGTTACTCCAATGGATGGTAGCCTAGTCATTATGGAAGATAGTCTCTTGTTGATATTTTTGTTACTCCAATGGATGGTAGCCTTGTCATTATGGAAGGTAGTCTGTCATTGTGATTTTTGTTACTGCAATGGATGGTAGCCTTGTCACTAAGAAAGGTAGTCTATTGTCGAGATTTTTGTTTCTCCATTGGATGGTAGCCTTGTCATTATGGAAGGTAGTCTGTTGTCGAGATTTTTATTATTCCGATGGATGGTAGATTAACCATTATGGAAGGTTGTTTGTTGTCCCTATTTTTGTTACTCTAATGGATGATAGACTAGTCATTATGGAAGGTAGTCTGTTGTCGAGATTTTTGTTACTCCATTGGATGATAGCCTTGTCATTATGGAAGGTAGTCTGCTGTCGAGATTTTTGTTATTCCAATGGATGGCAGCCTTGTAATTATGGAAGGTAGTCTCTTGTCCAGATTTTTGTTACTCCAATGGATGGTAGCCTTGTCATTATTAAAAGTAGTCTGTTGTCGAGATTTTTGTTATTCCAATGGATGGCAATCTTGACATTATGGAAGGTAGTCTTTTGTCGAGATTTTTGTTATTCAAATGGATGGTAGCCTTGTCATTATGAAAGGTAGTTTTTTGTCGATCTCTTTGTTACTCCAATGGATGGTTGCCTAGTCATTATGGAAGGTAGTCTATTGTTGAGATTTTTCTTACTATAATGGATGGTAGTCTTGTCATTATTGAAGGTAGTTTGTTTTCAAGATTTTTGTTACTCCAATGGATGGTACCCTTGTCATTATGGAAGGTAGTCTGTTGTCGAGATTTTTGTTACTCCATTGGATAGTAGCCTTGTCATTATGGATGGTAGTCTGTTGTGGAGATTTATGTTACTACAGTGGATGGTAGCCTTATCATTATGGAAGGTAGTCTATTATCTAGATTTTTGGTACTCCAATGGATAGTAGACTTGTCATTATGGAAGGTAGTCTATTGTTGAGATTTATGTTTCTACAACGGATGGTAGCCTTATCATTATGGAAGGTAGTTTGTTGTCGAGATTTTCGTTACTACATTGGATTGCAGCCTTGTCATCATGGAAGGTAGTCTGTTGTCGATATCTTTGTTACTCCAATGGATGCTAGCCTAGTCATTATGGAAGGTAGTCTATTATTGAGATTTTTGTTACTCCAATGAATGGTAGCCTTGTCATTATGGAAGGTAGTATGTTGTAGATATCTTTGTTACTCCAATGGATGGTAGCCATATCATTATGGAAGGTAGTATGTTGTCGATATCTTTGTTACTCCAATGGATGGTTGTCTTGTCATTATGGAAGGTAGTCTGTTGTCGAGAGTTTTGATACTCCAATGGAGTGTAGCCTTGTCAATATGGAAGGTAGTTTGTTTTCGAGATTTTTGTTATTCAAATGGATGGTAGCCTTGTCATTATGAAAGGTAGTCTGTTGTTGATATCTTTGTTACTCCAATGGATGGTAGCCTAGTCATTATGGAAGGTAGTCTATTGTTGAGATTTTTGTTACTCCAATGGATGGTAGCCTTGTCATTATTGAAGGTAGTTTATTGTCGAGATCTTTGTTACTCCAATGGATGGTAGCCTTGTTATTATGGAAGGTAGTCTGTCGTCGTGATTTTTGTTACTCCAATGAATGGTAGCTTTGTCATTATGAAAGGTAGTCTGTTGTTCAGATTTTTGTTACTACAGTGTATGTTAGCCTTGTCATTATGGAAGGTAGTCTGTCATTTTGATTTTTGTTTCTCCATTGGATGGTAGCCTTGTCATTATGGAAGGTAGTCTGTTGTCGAGATTTTTATTATTCCGATGGATGGTAGACTAGCCATTATGGAAGGTTGTCTGTTGTCCCAATTTTTGTTACTCTAATGGATGATAGACTAGTCATTATGGAAGGTAGTCTGTTGTCGAGATTTTTGTTACTCCATTGGATGGTAGCCTTGTCATTATGGAAGGTAGTCTGTTGTCGAGATTTTTGTTATTCCAATGGATGGCAGCCTTGTAATTATGGAAGGTAGTCGTTTGTCGTGATTTTTGTTACTCCAATGAATGGTAGCCTTGTCATTATGGAAGGTAGTATGTTGTCGATATCATTGTTACTCCAATGGATGGTAGCCTTGTAATTATTGATGGTAGTATGTTGTCGACATCTTTCTTACTCCAATGGATGGTAGCCTTGTCATTATTGAAGGTAGTCTGTTGTCGAGATTTTTGTTACTCCAATGGATGGTAGCCTTGTCATTATGGAAGGTAGTCTGTCGTTGTGATTTTTGTTACTCCAATGGATGGTAGCCTTGTCATTATGGAAGGTAGTCTGTTGTTCAGATTTTTGTTACTACAATGTATGTTAGCCTTGTCATCATGGAAGGTAGTCTGTTGTCCATAAATTTCTTACTCTATTGGATGGTAGCCTTGTCATTATGAAAGGTAGTCAGTTGCCTATATTTTTGTTCTTCCAATGGAAGGTAGCCTAGTAATTATGGGAGGTAGTCTATTTTCGAGATTTTTGTTACTCCAATGGATGGTATCCTTGTCATTATGGAAGGTAGTCTGTTGTCGAGATTTTTGTTACTCCAATGGATGGTAGCCTAGTCATTATGGAAGATAGTCTCTTGTTGATATTTTTTTTACTCCAATGGATGGTAGCCTTGTCATTATGGAAGGTAGTCTGTTGTCGAGATTTTTGTTACTCCAATGGATAGTAGCCTTGTCATTATGGATGGTAGTCTGTTGTGGAGATTTATGTTACTACAATGGATGGTAGCCTTATAATTATGGAAGGTAGTCTGTTATCTAGATTTTTGTTACTCCAATGGATAGTAGACTTGTCATTATGGAAGGTAGGCTATTGTTGAGATTTATGTTTCTACAATGGATGGTATCCTTATCATTATGGAAGGTAGTCTGTTGTCGAGATTTTTGTTACTACATTGGATTGCAGCCTTGTCATCATGGAAGGTAGTCTGTTGTCGGTATCTTTGTTAGTCCAATAGATGGTAGTCTAGTCATTATGGAAGGTAGTCTATTGTTGAGATTTTTGTTACTCCAATGGATGGCAGCCCTGTCATTATGGAAGGTAGTCTTTTGTCGTGATTTTTGTTACTCCAATGAATGGTAGCCTTGTCATTATGGAAGGTAGTATGTTGTAGATATCTTTGTTACTCCAATTGATGGTAGCCATATCATTATGGAAGGTAGTATGTTGTCGATATCTTTGTTACTCCAATGGATGGTAGTCTTGTCATTATGGAAGATAGTCTGTTGTTGAGAGTTTTGATACTCCAATGGAGTGTAGCCTTGTCAATATGGAAGGTAGTCTGTTTTCGAGATTTTTGTTATTCAAATGGATGGTAGCCTTGTCATTATGAAAGGTAGTCTGTTGTTGATATCTTTGTTACTCCAATGGATGGTAGCCTAGTCATTATGGAAGGTAGTCTATTGTTGAGATTTTTGTTAGTCCAATGGATGGTAGCCTGTTCATTATTGAAGGTAGTTTATTGTCGAGATCTTTGTTACTCCAATGGATGGTAGCCTTGTTATTATGGAAGGTAGTCTGTCGTTGTGATTTTTGTTACTCCAATGAATGGTAGCTTTGTCATTATGAAAGGTAGTTTGTTGTTCAGATTTTTGTTACTACAGTGTATGTTAGCCTTGTCATTATGGAAGGTAGTCTGTCATTGTGATTTTTGTTACTGCAATGGATGGTAGCCTTGTCATTAAGAAAGGTAGTCTATTGTCGAGATTTTTGTTTCTCCATTGGATGGTAGCCTTGTCATTATGGAAGGTAGTCTGTTGTCGAGATTTTTATTATTCCGATGGATGGTAGACTAGCCATTATGGAAGGTTGTCTGTTGTCCCTATTTTTGTTACTCTAATGGATGATAGACTAGTCATTATGGAAGGTAGTCTGTTGTCGAGATTTTTGTTACTCCATTGGATGGTAGCCTTGTCATTATGGAAGGTAGTTTGTTTTCGAGATTTTTGTTATTCCAATGGATGGCAGCCTTGTAATTATAAAAGGTAGTCTTTTGTCGTGATTTTTGTTACTCCAATGAATGGTAGCCTTGTCATTATGGAAGGTAGTATGTTGTCGATATCATTGTTACTCCAATGTATGTTAGCCTTGTAATTATTGATGGTAGTATGTTGTCGATATCTTTCTTACACCAATGGATGGTAGCCTTGTCATTATTGAAGGTAGTCTGTTGTCGAGATTTTTGCTACTCCAATGGATGGAAGCCTTGTCATTATGGAAGGTAGTCTGTCGTTGTGATTTTTGTTACTCCAATGGATGGTAGCCTTGTCATTATGGAAGGTAGTCTGTTGTTCAAATTTTTGTTACTACAATGTGTGTTAGCCTTGTCATCATGGAAGGTAGTCTGTTGTCGATATTTTTGTTATTCCAATGGTTGGTAGCCTAGTTATTATGGGAGGTAGTCTATTTTCGAGATTTTTGTTACTCCAATCGATGGTAGCCTTTCATTATGGAAGGTAGTTTGTTTTCGAGATTTTTGTTACTGCAATGGATGGTAGCCTTGTCATTATGGAAGATAGTCTCTTGTTGATATTTTTGTTACTCTAATGGACGGTAGCCTTGTCATTATGGAAGGTAGTTTGTTGTCGAGATTTTTTTTACTCCAATGGATGGTAGCCTTGTAATTATAGAAGGTAGTCTGTTGTCGAGATTTATGTTACTATAATGGATGGTAGCCTTATCATTATGGAATGTAGTCTATTGTCGAGATTATTGTTACTACATTGGATTGTAGCCTTGTCATTATGGAAGATAGTCCATTGTCGATATCTTTGTTACTCCAATGGATGGTAGCCTAGTCATTATGGAAGGTAGTCTCTTGTCGAGATTTTTGTTACTCCAATGGATGGTAGCCTTGTCATTATTGAAAGTAGTCTGTCGTTGATATTTTTGTTATTCCAATGGATGACAACCTTGTCATTATGGATGGTAATCTTTTGTTGAGATTTTTTTTATTCAAATGGATGGTAGCCTTGTCATTATGAAAGGTAGTTTTTTGTCGATCACTTTGTTACTCCAATGGATGGTTGCCTCGTCATTATTGAAGGTAGTCTGTTGTTGAGATTTTTGTTACTCCAATGGATGGTAGCCTTGTCATTATTGAAGGTAGTTTGTTGTCGAGATTTTTGTTACTGCAATGGATGGTAGCCTTGTCATTATGGAAGGTAGTCTGTCATTGTGATTTTTGTTACTCTAATGAATGGTAGCCTTGTCATTATGGAAGGTAGTCTGTTTTCGAGATTTTTGTTACTACGGTGTATGTTAGCCTTGTCATTATGGAAGGTAGTTTGTCGTCGTTATTTTTTTTAATGCAATGGATGGTAGCCTTGTCATTATGAAAGGGAGTCTATTGTCCAGATTTTTGTTTCTCCATTGGATGGTAGCCTTGTCATTATGAAAGGGAGTCTATTGTCCAGATTTTTGTTTCTCCATTGGATGGTAGCCTTGTCATTATGGAAGGTAGTTTGTTGTTCATATTTTTGTTACTACAGTGTATGTTAGACTTGTCATTATGGAAGGTAGTATGTCGTTATGATTTTTTTTAATGCAATGGATGGTTTCCTTGTCATTAAGAAAGGTAGTCTGTTGTCGAGATTTTTGTTACTCCAATGGATGGTAGCCTTGTCATTATGCATGATAGTCTCTTGTTGATATTTTTGTTACTCCAATGGATTGTAGCCTTGTCATTATGGAAGGTAGTATGTTGTCGATATCTTTGTTACTCCAATGGATGATAGCCATATCATTATGGAAGGTAGTATGTTGTCGAGATTTATGTTACTCCAATGGATGGTAGTCTTGTCATTATGGAAGGTAGTCTTTTGTCGATATTTTTGTTACTCCAATGGATGGTAGCATTGTCATTATGGAAGGTAGTCTATTTTCGAGGTTTTTGTTATTCAAATGAATGGTAGCCTTGTCATTATGAAAGGTAGTCTGTTGTTGATATCTTTTTTACTCCAATGGATGGTAGCCTAGTAATTATGGAAGGTAGTCTATTGTTGATATTTTTGTTACTCCAATGGATGGTAGCATTGTCATTATTGAAGGTAGTCTATTGTCGTGTTTTTTGTTACTCCAATAGATGGTAGCTTTGTCATTATGGAAGGTAGTCTGTCGTTGTGATTTTTGTTACTCCAATGTATGGTAGCTTTGTCATTATGAAAGGTAGTCTGTTGTTCATATTTTTGTTACTACAGTGTATGTTAGCCTTGTCATTATGGAAGGTAGTCTGTCGTTGTGATTTTTGTTACTGCAATGGATGGTAGCCTTGTCATTAAAAAAGGTAGTCTATTGTCGAGATTTTTGTTTCTCCATTGGATGGTAGCCTTGTCATTATGGAAGGTAGTCTGTTTTCGAGATTTTTGTTATTCAAATGGATGGTAGCCTTGTCATTATTGAAGGTAGTCTGTTATCGAGATTTTTGTTACTCCAATGGATGGTATCCTTGTCATCATGGAAGGTAGTCTGTCGTTGTGATTTTTGTTACTCCAATGGATGGTAGCCTTGTCATTATGGAAGGTAGTCTGTCATTGTGATTTTTGTTACTCCAATGAATGGTAGCTTTGTCATTATGAAAGGTAGTCTGTTGTTCAGATTTTTGTTACTACAGTGTATGTTAGCCTTGTCATTATGCAAGGTAGTCTCTTGTCGAGATTTTTGTTACTCCAATGGATGGTAGCCTTGTCATTATTGAAAGTAGTCTGTTGTCGATATTTTTGTTATTCCAATGGATGACAACCTTGTCATTATGGATGGTAGTCTTTTGTCGAGATTTTTGTTATTCAAATGGATGGTAGCCTTGTCATTATGAAAGGTAGTTTTTAGTCGATCACTTTGTTACTCCAATGGATGGTTGCCTAGTCATTATTGAAGGTAGTCTATTGTTGAGATTTTTGTTACTCCAATGGATGGTAGTCTTGTCATTATTGAAGGTAGTTTGTTGTCGAGATTTGTGTTACTGCAATGGATGGTAGCCTTGTCATTATGGAAGGTAGTCTGTCATTGTGATTTTTGTTACTCTAATGAATGGTAGCCTTGTCATTATGGAAGGTAGTTTGTTTTCGAGATTTTTGTTACTACAGTGTATGTTAGCCTTGTCATTATGGAAGGTAGTTTGTCGTCGTTATTTTTTTTAATGCAATGGATGGTAGCCTTGTCATTATGAAAGGGAGTCTATTGTCGAGATTTTTGTTTCTCCATTGGATGGTAGCCTTGTCATTATGGAAGGTAGTTTGTTGTTCATATTTTTGTTACTACAGTGTATGTTAGCCTTGTCATTATGGAAGGTAGTATGTCGTTATGATTTTTTTTAATGCAATGGATGGTTTCCTTGTCATTAAGAAAGGTAGTCTGTTGTAGAGATTTTTGTTACTCCAATGGATGGTAGCCTTGTCATTATGCATGATAGTCTCTTGTAGATATTTTTGTTACTCCAATGGATTGTAGCCTTGTCATTATGGAAGGTAGTATGTTGTCGATATCTTTGTTACTCCAATGGATGATAGCCATATCATTATGGAAGGTAGTATGTTGTCGAGATTTATGTTACTCCAATGGATGGTAGTCTTGTCATTATGGAAGGTAGTCTTTTGTCGAGATTTTTGTTACTCCAATGGATGGTAGCATTGTCATTATGGAAGGTAGTCTATTTTCGAGGTTTTTGTTATTCAAATGGATGGTAGCCTTGTCAATGTAAAAGGTAGTCTGTTGTTGATATCTTTTTTACTCCAATGGATGGTAGCCTAGTCATTATGGAAGGTAGTCTATTGTTGATATTTTTGTTACTCCAATGGATGGTAGCATTGTCATTATTGAAGGTAGTCTGTTGTCGTGTTTTTTGTTACTCCAATAGATGGTAGCTTTGTCATTATGGAAGGTAGTCTGTCATTGTGATTTTGGTTACTCCAATGTATGGTAGCTTTGTCATTATGAAAGGTAGTCTGTTGTTCATATTTTGTTACTACAGTGTATGTTAGCCTTGTCATTATGGAAGGTAGTCTGTCGTTGTGATTTTTGTTACTGCAATGGATGGTAGCCTTGTCATTAAAAAAGGTAGTCTATTGTCGAGATTTTTGTTTCTCCATTGGATGGTAGCCTTGTCATTATGGAAGGTAGTCTGTTTTCGAGATTTTTGTTATTCAAATGGATGGTAGCCTTGTCATTATTGAAGGTAGTCTGTTATCGAGATTTTTGTTACTCCAATGGATGGTATCCTTGTCATCATGGAAGGTAGTTTGTCGTTGTGATTTTTGTTACTCCAATGGATGGTAGCCTTGTCATTATGGAAGGTAGTCTGTCGTTGTGATTTTTGTTACTCCAATGAATGGTAGCTTTGTCATTATGAAAGGTAGTCTGTTGTTCAGATTTTTGTTACTACAGTGTATGTTAGCGTTGTCATTATGGAAGGTAGTCTGTCGTTGTGATTTTTGTTACTGCAATGGATGGTAGCCTTATCATTATGGAAGGTAGTGTATTTTCGAGATTTTTGTTACTCCATTGGATGGTAGGCTTGTCATTATGGAAGGTAGTCTGTTGTCGAGATTTTTGTTATTCCGATGGATGGCAGCCTTGTCATTATGGAAGGTAGTCTTTTGTCCCTATTTTTGTTACTCCAATGAATGGTAGCCTTGTCATTATGGATGGTAGCCTTGTAATTATGGATGGTAGTATGTTGTCGAGATTTTTGTTACTCCAATGGATGGTATCCTTGTCATTATGGAAGGTAGTCTGTCGTTGTGATTTTTGTTACTCCAATGGATGGTAGCCTTGTTATTATGGAAGGTAGTCTGTTGTTCAGATTTTTGTTACTACAATGTATGTTAGCCTTGTCATCATGGAAGGTAGTCTGTTGTCCATAATTTTGTTACTGCAATGGATGGTAGCCTTGTCATTAAGAAAGGTAGTCTATTGTCGAGATTTTTGTTTCTCCATTGGATGGTAGCCTTTTCATTATGGAAGGTAGTCTGTTGTCGAGATTTTTGTTACTCCAATGGATTGTAGCCTTATCATTATGGAAGGTAGTATGTTGTCGAGATTTCTATTACTCCAATGGATGGTAGTCTTGTCATTATGGAAGGTAGTCTTTTGTCGAGATTTTTGTTACTCCAATGGATCGTAGCCTTGTCATTATGGAAGGTAGTCTGTTTTCGAGATTTTTGTTATTCAAATGGATGGTATCCTTGTCATTATGAAAGGTAGTCTATTGTTGATATCTTTTTTACTCCAATGGATGGTAGCCTAGTCATTATGGAAGGTAGTCCGTTGTTCAGATTTTTGTTACTACAGTGTATGTTAGCCTGGTCATTATGGAAGGTAGTCTGTCGTTGTGATTTTTGTTACTGCAATGGATGGTAGCCTTGTCATTAAGAAAGGTAGTCTATTGTCTAGAATTTTGTTTCTCCATTGGATGGTAGCCTTGTCATTATGGAAGGTAGTCTGTTGTCGAGATTTTTGTTACTCCAATGGATGGTATCCTAGTCATTTTGGAAGGTAGTCTCTTGTTGATATTTTTGTTACCCCAATGGATGGTAGCCTTGTCATTATTGAAGGTAGTTTGTCTTCGATTTTTTTGTTACTCCGATGGATGGTAGCCTTGTCATTATGGAAGGTAGTCTGTTGTTGTGATTTTTGTTACTCCAATGAATGGTAGCCTTGTCATTAAGAAAGGTAGTCTATTGTCGAGATTTTTGTTTCTCCATTGGATGGTAGCCTTGTCATTATGGAAGGTAGTATGTTGTCGATATCTTTGTTACTCCAATGGATGGTAGCCATATCATTATGGAAGGTAGTATGTTGTCGAGATTTCTGTTACTCCAGTGGATGGTAGTCTTGTCATTATGGAAGGTAGTCTTTTGTCGAGATTTTTGTTACTCCAATGGATGGTAGCCTTGTCATTATGGAAGGTAGTCTGTTTTCTAGATTTTTGTTATTCAAATGGATGGTATCCTTGTCATTATGAAAGGTAGTCTGTTGTTGATATTTTTTTTACTCCAATGGATGGTAGCCTGGTCATTATGGAAGGTAGTCTGTTGTTCAGATTTTTGTTACTACAGTGTATGTTAGCCTGGTCATTATGGAAGGTAGTCTGTCTTTGTGATTTTTGTTACTGCAATGGATGGTAGCCTTGTCATTAAGAAAGGTAGTATATTATCCAGAATTTTGTTTCTCCGTTGGATGGTAGTCTTGTCATTATGGAAGGTAGTCTGTTGTCGAGATTTTTGTTACTCCAATGGATGGTATCCTAGTCATTTTGGAAGGTAGTCTCTTGTTGATGATTTTGTTACCCCAATGGATGGTATCCTTGTCATTATTGAAGGTAGTTTGTTGTCGATTTTTTTGGTACTCCTATGGATGGTAGCCTTGTCACTATGGAAGGTAGTCTGTCGTTGTGATTTTTGTTACTCCAATGAATGGTAGCTTTGTCATTATGAAAGGTAGTCTGTTGTTCAAATTTTTGTTACTACAGTGTATGTTAGCCTTGTCATTATGGAAGGTAGTATGTCGTTGTGATTTTTGTTACTGCAATGGATGGTAGCCTTGTCATTAAGAAAGGTGGTCTATTGTCGAGATTTTTGTTTCTCCATTGGATGGTAGCCTTTTCATTATGGAAGGTAGTCTGTTGTCGAGATTTTTGTTACTCCAATGGATTGTAGCCTTGTCATTATGGAAGGTAGTATGTTGTCGATATCTTTGTTACTCCAATGGATGGTAGCCATATCATTATGGAAGGTAGTATGTTGTCGAGATTTCTGTTACTCCAATGGATGGTAGTCTTGTCATTATGGAAGGTAGTCTTTTGTCGAGATTTTTGTTACTCCAATGGATGGTAGCCTTGTCATTATGGAAGGTAGTCTGTTTTCGAGATTTTTGTTATTCAAATGGATGGTATCCTTGTCATTATGAAAGGTAGTCTGTTGTTGATATCTTTTTTACTCCAATGGATGGTAGCCTAGTCATTATGGAAGGTAGTCTATTGTTGAGATTTTTGTTACTCCAATGGATGGTAGCCTTATCATTATTGAATGTAGTCTCTTGTTGATATTTTTGTTACCCCAATGGATGGTAGCCTTATCATTATTGAAGGTAGTTTGTCTTCGATTTTTTTGTTACTCCAATGGATGGTAGCCTTGTCATTATGGAAGGTAGTCTGTCGTTGTGATTTTTGTTACTCCAATGAATGGTAGCCTTGTCATTAAGAAAGGTAGTCTATTGTCGAGATTTTTGTTTCTCCATTGGATGGTAGCCTTTTCATTATGGAAGGTAGTCTGTTGTCGAGATTTTTGTTACTCCAATGGATTGTAGCCTTGTCATTATGGAAGGTAGTATGTTGTCGATATCTTTGTTACTCCAATGGATGGTAGCCATATCATTATGGAAGGTAGTATGTTGTCGAGATTTCTGTTACTCCAATGGATGGTAGTCTTGTCATTATGGAAGGTAGTCTATTGTCTAGAATTTTGTTTCTCCATTGGATGGTAGCCTTGTCATTATGGAAGGTAGTCTGTTGTCGAGATTTTTGTTACTCCAATGTATGGTATCCTAGTCATTTTGGAAGGTAGTCTCTTGTTGATATTTTTGTTACCCCAATGGATGGTAGCCTTGTCATTATTGAAGGTAGTTTGTCTTCGATTTTTTTGTTACTCCAATGGATGGTAGCCTTGTAATTATGGATGGTAGTATGTTGTCGATATCTTTCTTACTCCAATGGATGGTAGCCTTGTCATTATTCAAGGTAGTCTGTTGTCGAGATTTTTGTTACTCCTATGGATGGTAGCCTTGTCATTATGGAAGGTAGTCTGTCGTTGTGATTTTTGTTACTCCAATGAATGGTAGCTTTGTCATTATGAAAGGTAGTCTGTTGTTCAAATTTTTGTTACTACAGTGTATGTTAGCCTTGTCATTATGGAAGGTAGTATGTCGTTGTGATTTTTGTTACTGCAATGCATGGTAGCCTTGTCATTAAGAAAGGTAGTCTATTGTCGAGATTTTTGTTTCTCCATTGGATGGTAGCCTTTTCATTATGGAAGGTAGTCTGTTGTCGAGATTTTTGTTACTCCAATGGATTGTAGCCTTGTCATTATGGAAGGTAGTATGTTGTCGATATCTTTGTTACTCCAATGGATGGTAGCCATATCATTATGGAAGGTAGTATGTTGTCGAGATTTCTGTTACTCCAATGGATGGTAGTCTTGTCATTATGGAAGGTAGTCTTTTGTCGAGATTTTTGTTACTCCAATGGATGGTAGCCTTGTCATTATGGAAGGTAGTCTGTTTTCGAGATTTTTGTTATTCAAATGGATGGTATCCTTGTCATTATGAAAGGTAGTCTGTTGTTGATATCTTTTTTACTCCAATGGATGGTAGCCTAGTCATTATGGAAGGTAGTCTATTGTTGAGATTTTTGTTACTCCAATGGATGGTAGCCTTATCATTATTGAATGTAGTCTCTGGTTGATATTTTTGTTACCCCAATGGATGGTAGCCTTATCATTATTGAAGGTAGTTTGTCTTCGATTTTTTTGTTACTCCAATGGATGGTAGCCTTGTCATTATGGAAGGTAGTCTGTCGTTGTGATTTTTGTTACTCCAATGAATGGTAGCCTTGTCATTAAGAAAGGTAGTCTATTGTCGAGATTTTTGTTTCTCCATTGGATGGTAGCCTTTTCATTATGGAAGGTAGTCTGTTGTCGAGATTTTTGTTACTCCAATGGATTGTAGCCTTGTCATTATGGAAGGTTGTATGTTGTCGATATCTTTGTTACTCCAATGGATGGTAGCCATATCATTATGGAAGGTAGTATGTTGTCGAGATTTCTGTTACTCCAATGGATGGTAGTCTTGTCATTATGGAAGGTAGTCTATTGTCTAGAATTTTGTTTCTCCATTGGATGGTAGCCTTGTCATTATGGAAGGTAGTCTGTTGTCGAGATTTTTGTTACTCCAATGGATGGTATCCTAGTCATTTTGGAAGGTAGTCTCTTGTTGATATTTTTGTTACCCCAATGGATGGTAGCCTTGTCATTATTGAAGGTAGTTTGTCTTCGATTTTTTTGTTACTCCAATGGATGTTAGCCTTGTCATTATTGAAGGTAGTCTGTTGTCGAGATTTTTGTTACTCCAATGGATGGTATCCTTGTCATCATGGAAGGTAGTCTGTCGTTGTGATTTTGATACTCCAATGGATGGTAGCCCTGTCATTATGGAAGGTAGTCTGTCGTTTTGATTTTTGTTACTCCAATGAATGGTAGCTTTGTCATTATGAAAGGTAGTCTGTTGTTCAGATTTTTGTTACTACAGTGTATGTTAGCCTTGTCATTATGGAAGGTAGTCTGTCGTTGTGATTTTTGTTACTGCAATGGATGGTAGCCTTGTCATTATGGAAGGTAGTCTGTTTTCGAGATTTCTGTTACTCCATTGGATGGTAGCCTTGTCATTATGGAAGGTAGTCTGTTGTCGAGATTTTTGTTATTCCGATGGATGGCAGCCTTGTCATTATGGAAGGTAGTCTTTTGTCCCTATTTTTGTTACTCCAATGAATGGTAGCCTTGTCATTATGGATGGTAGCCTTGTAATTATGGATGGTAGTATGTTGTCGATATCTTTCTTACTCCAATGGATGGTAGCCTTGTCATTATTGAAGGTAGTCTGTTGTCGAGATTTTTGTTACTCCAATGGATGGTATCCTTGTCATTATGGAAGGTAGTCTGTCGTTGTGATTTTTGTTACTCCAATGGATGGTAGCCTTGGTATTATGGAAGGTAGTCTGTTGTTCAGATTTTTGTTACTACAATGTATGTTAGCCTTGTCATCATGGAAGGTAGTCTGTTGTCCATAATTTTGTTACTGCAATGGATGGTAGCCTTGTCATTAAGAAAGGTAGTCTATTGTCGAGATTTTTGTTTCTCCATTGGATGGTAGCCTTTTCATTATGGAAGGTAGTTTGTTGTCAAGATTTTTGTTACTCCAATGGATTGTAGCCTTATCATTATGGAAGGTAGTATGTTGTCGAGATTTCTGTTACTCCAATGGATGGTAGTCTTGTCATTATGGAAGGTAGTCTTTTGTCGAGATTTTTGTTACTCCAATGGATGGTAGCCTTGACATTATGGAAGGTAGTCTGTTTTCGAGATTTTTGTTATTCAAATGGATGGTATCCTTGTCATTATGAAAGGTAGTCTGTTGTTGATATCTTTTTTACTCCAATGGATGGTAGCCTAGTCATTATGGAAGGTAGTCTATTGTTGAGATTTTTGTTACTCCAATGGATGGTAGCCTTATCATTATTGAATGTAGTCTCTTGTTGATATTTTTGTTACCCCAATGGATGGTAGCCTTATCATTATTGAAGGTAGTTTGTCTTCGATTTTTTTGTTACTCCAATGGATGGTAGCCTTGTCATTATGGAAGGTAGTCTGTCGTTGTGATTTTTGTTACTCCAATGAATGGTAGCCTTGTCATTAAGAAAGGTAGTCTATTGTCGAGATTTTTGTTTCTCCATTGGATGGTAGCCTTTTCATTATGGAAGGTAGTCTGTTGTCGAGATTTTTGTTACTCCAATGGATTGTAGCCTTGTCATTATGGAAGGTAGTATGTTGTCGATATCTTTGTTACTCCAATGGATGGTAGCCATATCATTATGGAAGGTAGTATGTTGTCGAGATTTCTGTTACTCCAATGGATGGTAGTCTTGTCATTATGTAAGGTAGTCTATTGTCTAGAATTTTGTTTCTCCATTGGATGGTAGCCTTGTCATTATGGAAGGTAGTCTGTTGTCGAGATTTTTGTTACTCCAATGGATGGTATCCTAGTCATTTTGGAAGGTAGTCTCTTGTTGATATTTTTGTTACCCCAATGGATGGTAGCCTTGTCATTATTGAAGGTAGTTTGTCTTCGATTTTTTTGTTACTCCAATGGATGTTAGCCTTGTCATTATTGAAGGTAGTCTGTTGTCGAGATTTTTGTTACTCCAATGGATGGTATCCTTGTCATCATGGAAGGTAGTTTGTCGTTGTGATTTTTGTTACTCCAATGGATGGTAGCCTTGTCATTATGGAAGGTAGTCTGTCGTTGTGATTTTTGTTACTCCAATGAATGGTAGCTTTGTCATTATGAAAGGTAGTCTGTTGTTCAGATTTTTGTTACTACAGTGTATGTTAGCCTTGTCATTATGGAAGGTAGTCTGTCGTTGTGATTTTTGTTACTGCAATGGATGGTAGCCTTGTCATTATGGAAGGTAGTCTGTTTTCGAGATTTTTGTTACTCCATTGGATGGTAGCCTTGTCATTATGGAAGGTAGTCTGTTGTCGAGATTTTTGTTATTCCGATGGATGGCAGCCTTGTCATTATGGAAGGTAGTCTTTTGTCCCTATTTTTGTTACTCCAATGAATGGTAGCCTTGTCATTATGGATGGTAGCCTTGTAATTATGGATGGTAGTATGTTGTCGATATCTTTCTTACTCCAATGGATGGTAGCCTTGTCATTATTGAAGGTAGTCTGTTGTCGAGATTTTTGTTACTCCAATGGATGGTATCCTTGTCATTATGGAAGGTAGTCTGTCGTTGTGATTTTTGTTACTCCAATGGATGGTAGCCTTGTTATTATGGAAGGTAGTCTGTTGTTCAGATTTTTGTTACTACAATGTATGTTAGCCTTGTCATCATGGAAGGTAGTCTGTTGTCCATAATTTTGTTACTGCAATGGATGGTAGCCTTTGCATTAAGAAAGGTAGCCTATTGTCGAGATTTTTGTTTCTCCATTGGATGGTAGCCTTTTCATTATGGAAGGTAGTCTGTTGTCGAGATTTTTGTTACTCCAATGGATTGTAGCCTTGTCATTATGGAAGGTAGTATGTTGTCGATATCTTTGTTACTCCAATGGATGGTAGTCTTGTCATTATGGAAGGTAGTATGTTGTCGAGATTTCTGTTACTCCAATGGATGGTAGTCTTGTCATTATGTAAGGTAGTCTATTGTCTAGAATTTTGTTTCTCCATTGGATGGTAGCCTTGTCATTATGGAAGGTAGTCTGTTGTCGAGATTTTTGTTACTCCAATGGATGGTATCCTAGTCATTTTGGAAGGTAGTCTCTTGTTGATATTTTTGTTACCCCAATGGATGGTAGCCTTGTCATTATTGAAGGTAGTTTGTCTTCGATTTTTTTGTTACTCCAGTGGATGTTAGCCTTGTCATTATTGAAGGTAGTCTGTTGTCGAGATTTTTGTTACTCCAATGGATGGTATCCTTGTCATCATGGAAGGTAGTTTGTCGTTGTGATTTTTGTTACTCCAATGGATGGTAGCCTTGTAATTATGGAAGGTAGTATGTCGTTGTGATTTTTGTTACTCCAATGAATGGTAGCTTTGTCATTATGAAAGGTAGTCTGTTGTTCAGATTTTTGTTACTACAGTGTATGTTAGCCTTGTCATTATGGAAGGTAGTCTGTCGTTGTGATTTTTGTTACTGCAATGGATGGTAGCCTTGTCATTATGGAAGGTAGTCTGTTTTCGAGATTTTTGTTACTCCATTGGATGGTAGCCTTGTCATTATGGAAGGTAGTCTGTTGTCGAGATTTTTGTTATTCCGATGGATGGCAGCCTTGTCATTATGGAAGGTAGTCTTTTGTCCCTATTTTTGTTACTCCAATGAATGGTAGCCTTGTCATTATGGATGGTAGCCTTGTAATTATGGATGGTAGTATGTTGTCGATATCTTTCTTACTCCAATGGATGGTAGCCTTGTCATTATTGAAGGTAGTCTGTTGTCGAGATTTTTGTTACTCCAATGGATGGTATCCTTGTCATTATGGAAGGTAGTCTGTCGTTGTGATTTTTGTTACTCCAATGGATGGTAGCCTTGTTATTATGGAAGGTAGTCTGTTGTTCAGATTTTTGTTACTACAATGTATGTTAGCCTTGTCATCATGGAAGGTAGTCTGTTGTCCATAATTTTGTTACTGCAATGGGTGGTAGCCTTGTCATTAAGAAAGGTAGCCTATTGTCGAGATTTTTGTTTCTCCATTGGATGGTAGCCTTTTCATTATGGAAGGTAGTCTGTTGTCGTGATTTTTGTTACTCCAATGGATTGTAGCCTTATCATTATGGAAGGTAGTATGTTGTCGAGATTTCTGTTACTCCAATGGATGGTAGTCTTGTCATTATGGAAGGTAGTCTTTTCTCGAGATTTTTGTTACTCCAATGGATGGTAGCCTTGTCATTATGGAAGGTAGTCTGTTTTCGAGATTTTTGTTATTCAAATGGATGGTATCCTTGTCATTATGAAAGGTAGTCTGTTGTTGATATCTTTTTTACTCCAATGGATGGTAGCCTAGTCATTATGGAAGGTAGTCCGTTGTTCAGATTTTTGTTACTACAGTGTATGTTAGCCTGGTCATTATGGAAGGTAGTCTGTCGTTGTGATTTTTGTTACTGCAATGGATGGTAGCCTTGTCATTAAGAAAGGTAGTCTATTGTCTAGAATTTTGTTTCTCCATTGGATGGTAGCCTTGTCATTATGGAAGGTAGTCTGTTGTCGAGATTTTTGTTACTCCAATGGATGGTATCCTAGTCATTTTGGAAGGTAGTCTCTTGTTGATATTTTTGTTACCCCAATGGATGGTAGCCTTGTCATTATTGAAGGTAGTTTGTCTTCGATTTTTTTGTTACTCTGATGGATGGTAGCCTTGTCATTATGGAAGGTAGTCTGTTGTTGTGATTTTTGTTACTCCAATGAATGGTAGCCTTGTCATTAAGAAAGGTAGTCTATTGTCGAGATTTTTGTTTCTCCATTGGATGGTAGCCTTGTCATTATGGAAGGTAGTATGTTGTCGATATCTTTGTTACTCCAATGGATGGTAGCCATATCATTATGGAAGGTAGTATGTTGTCGAGATTTCTGTTACTCCAGTGGATGGTAGTCTTGTCATTATGGAAGGTAGTCTTTTGTCGAGATTTTTGTTACTCCAATGGATGGTAGCCTTGTCATTATGGAAGGTAGTCTGTTTTCGAGATTTTTGTTATTCAAATGGATGGTATCCTTGTCATTATGAAAGGTAGTCTGTTGTTGATATCTTTTTTACTCCAATGCATGGTAGCCTAGTCATTATGGAAGGTAGTCTGTTGTTCAGATTTTTGTTACTACAGTGTATGTTAGCCTGGTCATTATGGAAGGTAGTTTATCGTTGTGATTTTTGTTACTGTAATGGATGGTAGCCTTGTCATTAAGAAAGGTAGTATATTATCCAGAATTTTGTTTCTCCGTTGGATGGTAGTCTTGTCATTATGGAAGGTAGTCTGTTGTCGAGATTTTTGTTACTCCAATGGATGGTATCCTTGTCATTTTGGAAGGTAGTCTCTTGTTGATATTTTTGTTACCCCAATGGATGGTATCCTTGTCATTATTGAAGGTAGTTTGTTGTCGATTTTTTTGTTACTCCTATGGATGGTAGCCTTGTCATTATGGAAGGTAGTCTGTCGTTGTGATTTTTGTTACTCCAATGAATGGTAGCTTTGTCATTATGAAAGGTAGTCTGTTGTTCAAATTTTTGTTACTACAGTGTATGTTAGCCTTGTCATTATGGAAGGTAGTATGTCGTTGTGATTTTTGTTACTGCAATGGATGGTAGCCTTGTCATTAAGAAAGGTAGTCTATTGTCGAGATTTTCGTTTCTCCATTGGATGGTAGCCTTTTCATTATGGAAGGTAGTCTGTTGTCGAGATTTTTGTTACTCCAATGGATTGTAGCGTTGTCATTATGGAAGGTAGTATGTTGTCGATATCTTTGTTACTCCAATGGATGGTAGCCATATCATTATGGAAGGTAGTATGTTGTCGAGATTTCTGTTACTCCAATGGATGGTAGTCTTGTCATTATGGAAGGTAGTCTTTTGTCGAGATTTTTGTTACTCCAATGGATGGTAGCCTTGTCATTATGGAAGGTAGTCTGTTTTCGAGATTTTTGTTATTCAAATGGATGGTATCCTTGTCATTATGAAAGGTAGTCTGTTGTTGATATCTTTTTTACTTCAATGGATGGTAGCCTAGTCATTATGGAAGGTAGTCTATTGTTGAGATTTTTGTTACTCCAATGGATGGTAGCCTTATCATTATTGAATGTAGTCTCTTGTTGATATTTTTGTTACCCCAATGGATGGTAGCCTTGTCATTATTGAAGGTAGTTTGTCTTCGATTTTTTTGTTACTCCAATGGATGGTAGCCTTGTCATTATGGAAGGTAGTCTGTCGTTGTGATTTTTGTTACTCCAATGAATGGTAGCCTTGTCATTAAGAAAGGTAGTCTATTGTCGAGATTTTTGTTTCTCCATTGGATGGTAGCCTTTTCATTATGGAAGGTAGTCTGTTGTCGAGATTTTTGTTACTCCAATGGATTGTAGCCTTGTCATTATGGAAGGTAGTATGTTGTCGATATCTTTGTTACTCCAATGGATGGTAGCCATATCATTATTGAAGGTAGTATGTTGTCGAGATTTATGTTACTCCAATGGATGGTAGTCTTGTCATTATGGAAGGTAGTCTATTGTCTAGAATTTTGTTTCTCCATTGGATGGTAGCCTTGTCATTATGGAAGGTAGTCTGTTGTCGAGATTTTTGTTACTCCAATGGATGGTATCCTAGTCATTTTGGAAGGTAGTCTCTTGTTGATATTTTTGTTACCCCAATGGATGGTAGCCTTGTTATTATTGAAGGTAGTTTGTCTTTGATTTTTTTGTTACTCCAATGAATGTTAGCCTTGTCATTATGGAAGGTAGTCTGTCGTTGTGATTTTTGTTACTCCAATGAATGGTAGCCTTATCATTAAGAAAGGTAGTCTATTGTCGAGATTTTTGTTTCTCCATTGGATGGTAGCCTTTTCATTATGGAAGGTAGTCTGTTGTCGAGATTTTTGTTACTCCAATGGATTGTAGCCTTGTCATTACGGAAGGTAGTATGTTGTCGATATCTTTGTTACTCCAATGGATGGTAGCCATATCATTATGGAAGGTAGTATGTTGTCGAGATTTCTATTACTCCAATGGATGGTAGTCTTGTCATTATGGAAGGTAGTCTTTTGTCGAGATTTTTGTTACTCCAATGGATGGTAGCCTTGTCATTATGGAAGGTAGTCTGTTTTCGAGATTTTTGTTATTCAAATGGATGGTATCCTTGTCATTATGAAAGGTAGTCTGTTGTTGATATCTTTTTTACTCCAATGTATGGTAGCCTAGTCATTATGGAAGGTAGTCTATTGTTGAGATTTTTGTTACTCCAATGGATGGTAGCCTTATCATTATTGAATGTAGTCTGTTGTAGAGTTTTTTGTTACTCCAATGGATGGTAGCCTTGTCATTATGGAAGGTAGTCTGTCGTTGTGATTTTTGTTACTCCAATGAATGGTATCTTTGTCATTATGAAAGGTAGTCTGTTGTTCAGATTTTTGTTACCACAGTGTATGTTAGCCTTGTCATTATGGAAGGTAGTTTGTCGTTGTGATTTTTGTTATTGCAATGGATGGTAGCCTTGTCATTAAGAAAGGTAGTCTATTGTCGAGATTTTTGTTTCTCCATTGGATGGTAGCCTTGTCATTATGGAAGGTAGTCTGTTTTCGAGATTTTTGTTATTCAAATGGATGGTAGCCTTGTCATTATGAAAGGTAATCTGTTGTTGATATCTTTTTTACTCCAATGGATGGTAGCCTAGTCATTTTAGAAGGTAGTCTATTGTTGAGATTTTTGTTACTCCAATGGATGGTAGCCTTGTCATTATTGAAGGTAGTCTATTGTCGAGTTTTTTGTTACTCCAATGGATGGTAGCCTTGTCATTATGGAAGGTAGTATGTCATTGTGATTTTTGTTACTCCAATGAATGGTAGCTTTGTCATTATGAAAGGTAGTCTGTTGTTCAGATTTTTGTTACTACAGTGTATGTTAGCCTGGTCATTATGGAAGGTAGTTTGCCGTTGTGATTTTTGTTACTGCAATGGATGGTAGCCTTGTCATTAAGAAAGGTAGTCTATTGTCGAGATTTTTGTTTCTCCATTGGATGGTAGCCTTGTCATTATGGAAGGTAGTCTGTTGTCGAGATTTTTGTTACTCCAATGGATGGTATCCTAGTCATTTTGGAAGGTAGTCTCTTGTTGATATTTTTGTTACCCCAATGGATGGTATCCTTGTCATTATTGAAGGTAGTTTGTTGTCGATTTTTTTGTTACTCCAATGGATGGTAGCCTTGTCATTATGGAAGGTAGTCTGTCGTTGTGATTTTTGTTACTCCAATGAATGGTAGCTTTGTCATTATGAAAGGTAGTCTGTTGTTCAAATTTTTGTTACTACAGTGTATGTTAGCCTTGTCATTATGGAAGGTAGTATGTCGTTGTGATTTTTGTTACTGCAATGGATGGTAGCCTTGTCATTAAGAAAGGTAGTCTATTGTCGAGATATTTGTTTCTCCATTGGATGGTAGCCTTTTCATTATTGAAGGTAGTCTGTTGTCGAGATTTTTGTTACTCCAATGGATTGTAGCCTTGTCATTATGGAAGGTAGTATGTTGTCGATATCTTTGTTACTACAATGGATGGTAGCCATATCATTATGGAAGGTAGTATGTTGTCGAGATTTCTGTTACTCTAATGGATGGTAGTCTTGTCATTATGGAAGGTAGTCTTTTGTCGAGATTTTTGTTACTCCAATGGATGGTAGCCTTGTCATTATGGAAGGTAGTATGTTTTCGAGATTTTTGTTATTCAAATGGATGGTATCCTTGTCATTATGAAAGGTAGTCTGTTGTTGATATCTTTTTTACTCCAATGGATGGTAGCCTAGTCATTATGGAAGGTAGTTTATTGTTGAGATTTTTGTTACTCCAATGGATGGTAGCCTTATCATTATTGAATGTAGTCTCTTGTTGATATTTTTGTTACCCCAATGGATGGTAGCCTTGTCATTATTGAAAGTAGTTTGTCTTCGATTTTTTTGTTACTCCAATGGATGGTAGCCTTGTCATTATGGAAGGTAGTCTGTCGTTGTGATTTTTGTTACTCCAATGAATGGTAGCCTTGTCATTAAGAAAGGTAGTCTATTGTCGAGATTTTTGTTTCTCCATTGGATGGTAGCCTTTTCATTATGGAAGGTAGTCTGTTGTCGAGATTTTTGTTACTCCAATGGATTGTAGCCTTGTCATTATGGAAGGTAGTATGTTGTCGATATCTTTGTTACTCCAATGGATGGTAGCCATATCATTATGGAAGGTAGTATGTTGTCGAGATTTCTGTTACTCCAATGGATGGTAGTCTTGTCATTATGGAAGGTAGTCTATTGTCTAGAATTTTGTTTCTCCATTGGATGGTAGCCTTGTCATTATGGAAGGTAGTCTGTTGTCGAGATTTTTGTTACTCCAATGGATGGTATCCTAGTCATTTTGGAAGGTAGTCTCTTGTTGATATTTTTGTTACCCCAATGGATGGTAGCCTTGTCATTATTGAAGGTAGTTTGTCTTCGATTTTTTTGTTACTCCAATGGATGGTAGCCTTGTCATTATGGAAGGTAGTCTGTCGTTGTGATTTTTGTTACTCCAATGAATGGTAGCCTTATCATTAAGAAAGGTAGTCTATTGTCGAGATTTTTGTTTCTCCATTAGATGGTAGCCTTTTCATTATGGAAGGTAGTCTGTTGTCGAGATTTTTGTTACTCCAATGGATTGTAGCCTTGTCATTATGGAAGGTAGTATGTTGTCGATATCTTTGTTACTCCAATGGATGGTAGCCATATCATTATGGAAGGTAGTATGTTGTCGAGATTTCTATTACTCCAATGGATGGTAGTCTTGTCATTATGGAAGGTAGTCTTTTGTCGAGATTTTTGTTACTCCAATGGATGGTAGCCTTGTCATTATGGAAGGTAGTCTGTTTTCGAGATTTTTGTTATTCAAATGGATGGTATCCTTGTCATTATGAAAGGTAGTCTGTTGTTGATATCTTTTTTACACCAATGGATGGTAGCCTAGTAATTATGGAAGGTAGTCTGTTGTTGAGATTTTTGTTACTCCAATGGATGGTAGCCTTATCATTATTGAATGTAGTCTGTTGTAGAGTTTTTTGTTACTCCAATGGATGGTAGCCTTGTCATTATGGAAGGTAGTCTGTCGTTGTGATTTTTGTTACTCCAATGAATGGTATCTTTGTCATTATGAAAGGTAGTCTGTTGTTCAGATTTTTGTTACCACAGTGTATGTTAGCCTTGTCATTATGGAAGGTAGTTTGTCGTTGTGATTTTTGTTACTGCAATGGATGGTAGCCTTGTCATTAAAAAAGTTAGTCTATTGTCGAGATTTTTGTTTCTCCATTGGATGGTAGTCTTGTCATTATGGAAGGTAGTCTGTTTTCGAGATTTTTGTTATTCAAATGGATGGTAGCCTTGTCATTATGAAAGGTAATCTGTTGTTGATATCTTTTTTACTCCAATGGATGGTAGCCTAGTCATTTTGGAAGGTAGTCTATTGTTGAGATTTTTGTTACTCCAATGGATGGTAGCCTTGTCATTATTGAAGGTAGTCTATTGTCGAGTTTTTTGTTACTCCAATGGATGGTAGCCTTGTCATTATGGAAGGTAGTATGTCATTGTGATTTTTGTTACACCAATGAATGGTAGCTTTGTCATTATGAAAGGTAGTCTGTTGTTCAGATTTTTGTTACTACAGTGTATGTTAGCCTGGTCATTATGGAAGGTAGTTTGTCGTTGTGATTTTTGTTACTGCAATGGATGGTAGCCTTGTCATTAAGAAAGGTAGTCTATTGTCGAGATTTTTGTTTCTCCATTGGATGGTAGCCTTGTCATTATGGAAGGTAGTCTGTTGTCGAGATTTTTGTTACTCCAATGGATGGTATCCTAGTCATTTTGGAAGGTAGTCTCTTGTTGATATTTTTGTTACCCCAATGGATGGTATCCTTGTCATTATTGAAGGTAGTTTGTTGTCGATTTTTTTGTTACTCCAATGGATGGTAGCCTTGTCATTATGGAAGGTAGTCTGTCGTTGTGATTTTTGTTACTCCAATGAATGGTAGCTTTGTCATTATGAAAGGTAGTCTGTTGTTCAAATTTTTGTTACTACAGTGTATGTTAGCCTTGTCATTATGGAAGGTAGTATGTCGTTGTGATTTTTGTTACTGCAATGGATGGTAGCCTTGTCATTAAGAAAGGTAGTCTATTGTCGAGATTTTTGTTTCTCCATTGGATGGTAGCCTTTTCATTATGGAAGGTAGTCTGTTGTCGAGATTTTTGTTACTCCAATGGATTGTAGCCTTGTCATTATGGAAGGTAGTATGTTGTCGATATCTTTGTTACTCCAATGGATGGTAGCCATATCATTATGGAAGGTAGTATGTTGTCGAGATTTCTGTTACTCTAATGGATGGTAGTCTTGTCATTATGGAAGGTAGTCTTTTGTCGAGATTTTTGTTACTCCAATGGATGGTAGCCTTGTCATTATGGAAGGTAGTTTGTTTTCGAGATTTTTGTTATTCAAATGGATGGTATCCTTGTCATTATGAAAGGTAGTCTGTTGTTGATATCTTTTTTAGTCCAATGGATGGTAGCCTAGTCATTATGGAAGGTAGTCTATTGTTGAGATTTTTGTTACTCCAATGGATGGTAGCCTTATCATTATTGAATGTAGTCTCTTGTTGATATTTTTGTTACCCCAATGGATGGTAGCCTTGTCATTATTGAAGGTAGTTTGTCTTCGATTTTTTTGTTACTCCAATGGATGGTAGCCTTGTCATTATGGAAGGTAGTCTGTCGTTGTGATTTTTGTTACTCCAATGAATGGTAGCCTTGTCATTAAGAAAGGTAGTCTATTGTCGAGATTTTTGTTTCTCCATTGGATGGTAGCCTTTTCATTATGGAAGGTAGTCTGTTGTCGAGATTTTTGTTACTCCAATGGATTGTAGCCTTGTCATTATGGAAGGTAGTATGTTGTCGATATCTTTGTTACTCCAATGGATGGTAGCCATATCATTATGGAAGGTAGTATGTTGTCGAGATTTCTATTACTCCAATGGATGGTAGTCTTGTCATTATGGAAGGTAGTCTTTTGTCGAGATTTTTGTTACTCCAATGGATGGTAGCCTTGTCATTATGGAAGGTAGTATGTCGTTGTGATTTTTGTTACTCCAATGAATGGTAGCTTTGTCATTATGAAAGGTAGTCTGTTGTTCAGATTTTTGTTACTACAGTGTATGTTAGCCTGGTCATTATGGAAGGTAGTTTGTCGTTGTGATTTTTGTTACTGCAATGGATGGTAGCCTTGTCATTAAGAAAGGTAGTCTATTGTCGAGATTTTTGTTTCTCCATTGGATGGTAGCCTTGTCATTATGGAAGGTAGTCTGTTGTCGAGATTTTTGTTACTCCAATGGATGGTATCCTAGTCATTTTGGAAGGTAGTCTCTTGTTGATATTTTTGTTACCCCAATGGATGGTATCCTTGTCATTATTGAAGGTAGTTTGTTGTCGATTTTTTTGGTACTCCAATGGATGGTAGCCTTGTCATTATGGAAGGTAGTCTGTCGTTGTGATTTTTGTTACTCCAATGAATGGTAGCTTTGTCATTATGAAAGGTAGTCTGTTGTTCAAATTTTTGTTACTACAGTGTATGTTAGCCTTGTCATTATGGAAGGTAGTATGTCGTTGTGATTTTTGTTACTGCAATGGATGGTAGCCTTGTCATTAAGAAAGGTAGTCTATTGTCGAGATTTTTGTTTCTCCATTGGATGGTAGCCTTTTCATTATGGAAGGTAGTCTGTTGTCGAGATTTTTGTTACTCCAATGGATTGTAGCCTTGTCATTATGGAAGGTAGTATGTTGTCGATATCTTTGTTACTCCAATGGATGGTAGCCATATCATTATGGAAGGTAGTATGTTGTCGAGATTTCTGTTACTCTAATGGATGGTAGTCTTGTCATTATGGAAGGTAGTCTTTTGTCGAGATTTTTGTTACTCCAATGGATGGTAGCCTTGTCATTATGGAAGGTAGTATGTCGTTGTGATTTTTGTTACTCCAATGAATGGTAGCTTTGTCATTATGAAAGGTAGTCTGTTGTTCAGATTTTTGTTACTACAGTGTATGTTAGCCTGGTCATTATGGAAGGTAGTTTGTCGTTGTGATTTTTGTTACTGCAATGGATGGTAGCCTTGTCATTAAGAAAGGTAGTCTATTGTCGAGATTTTTGTTTCTCCATTGGATGGTAGCCTTGTCATTATGGAAGGTAGTCTGTTGTCGAGATTTTTGTTACTCCAATGGATGGTATCCTAGTCATTTTGGAAGGTAGTCTCTTGTTGATATTTTTGTTACCCCAATGGATGGTATCCTTGTCATTATTGAAGGTAGTTTGTTGTCGATTTTTTTGTTACTCCAATGGATGGTAGCCTTGTCATTATGGAAGGTAGTCTATCGTTGTGATTTTTGTTACTCCAATGAATGGTAGCTTTGTCATTATGAAAGGTAGTCTGTTGTTCAAATTTTTGTTACTACAGTGTATGTTAGCCTTGTCATTATGGAAGGTAGTATGTCGTTGTGATTTTTGTTACTGCAATGGATGGTAGCCTTGTCATTAAGAAAGGTAGTCTATTGTCGAGATTTTTGTTTCTCCATTGGATGGTAGCCTTTTCATTATGGAAGGTAGTCTGTTGTCGAGATTTTTGTTACTCCAATGGATTGTAGCCTTGTCATTATGGAAGGTAGTATGTTGTCGATATCTTTGTTACTCCAATGGATGGTAGCCATATCATTATGGAAGGTAGTATGTTGTCGAGATTTCTGTTACTCTAATGGATGGTAGTCTTGTCATTATGGAAGGTAGTCTTTTGTCGAGATTTTTGTTACTCCAATGGATGGTAGCCTTGTCATTATGGAAGGTAGTCTGTTTTCGAGATTTTTGTTATTCAAATGGATGGTATCCTTGTCATTATGAAAGGTAGTCTGTTGTTGATATCTTTTTTACTCCAATGGATGGTAGCCTAGTCATTATGGAAGGTAGTCTATTGTTGAGATTTTTGTTACTCCAACTGATGGTAGCCTTATCATTATTGAATGTAGTCTCTTGTTGATATTTTTGTTACCCCAATGGATGGTAGCCTTGTCATTATTGAAGGTAGTTTGTCTTTGATTTTTTTGTTACTCCAATGGATGGTAGCCTTGTCATTATGGAAGGTAGTCTTTCGTTGTGATTTTTGTTACTCCAATGAATGGTAGCCTTGTCATTAAGAAAGGTAGTCTATTGTCGAGATTTTTGTTTCTCCATTGGATGGTAGCCTTTTCATTATGGAAGGTAGTCTGTTGTCGAGATTTTTGTTACTCCAATGGATTGTAGCCTTGTCATTATGGAAGGTAGTATGTTGTCGATATCTTTGTTACTCCAATGGATGGTAGCCATATCATCATGGAAGGTAGTATGTTGTCGAGATTTCTATTACTCCAATGGATGGTAGTCTTGTCATTATGGAAGGTAGTCTTTTGTCGATATTTTTGTTACTCCAATGGATGGTAGCCTTGTCATTATGGAAGGTAGTCTGTTTTCGAGATTTTTGTTATTCAAATGGATGGTATCCTTGTCATTATGAAAGGTAGTCTGTTGTTGATATCTTTTTTACACCAATGGATGGTAGCCTAGTCATTATGGAAGGTAGTCTATTGTTGAGATTTTTGTTACTCCAATGGATGGTAGCCTTATCATTATTGAATGTAGTCTGTTGTAGAGTTTTTTGTTACTCCAATGGATGGTAGCCTTGTCATTATGGAAGGTAGTCTGTCGTTGTGATTTTTGTTACTCCAATGAATGGTATCTTTGTCATTATGAAAGGTAGTCTGTTGTTCAGATTTTTGTTACCACAGTGTATGTTAGCCTTGTCATTATGGAAGGTAGTTTGTCGTTGTGATTTTTGTTACTGCAATGGATGGTAGCCTCGTCATTAAGAAAGGTAGTCTATTGTCGAGATTTTTGTTTCTCCATTGGATGGTAGCCTTGTCATTATGGAAGGTAGTCTATTTTCGAGATTTTTGTTATTCAAATGGATGGTAGCCTTGTCATTATGAAAGGTAATCTGTTGTTGATATCTTTTTTACTCAAATGGATGGTAGCCTAGTCATTTTGGAAGGGAGTCTATTGTTGAGATTTTTGTTACTCCAATGGATGGTAGCCTTGTCATTATTGAAGGTAGTCTATTGTCGAGTTTTTTGTTACTCCAATGGATGGTAGCCTTGTCATTATGGAAGGTAGTATGTCGTTGTGATTTTTGTTACTCCAATGAATGGTAGCTTTTTCATTATGAAAGGTAGTCTGTTGTTCAGATTTTTGTTACTACAGTGTATGTTAGCCTGGTCATTATGGAAGGTAGTTTGTCGTTGTGATTTTTGTTACTGCAATGGATGGTAGCCTTGTCATTAAGAAAGGTAGTCTATTGTCGAGATTTTTGTTTCTCCATTGGATGGTAGCCTTGTCATTATGGAAGGTGGTCTGTTGTCGAGATTTTTGTTACTCCAATGGATGGTATCCAAGTCATTTTGGAAGGTAGTCTATTGTTGAGATTTTTGTTACTCCAATGGATTGTAGCCTTGTCATTATTGAAGGTAGTTTGTTGTCGAGTTTTTTGTTACTCCAATGGATGGTAGCCTTGTCATTATGGAAGGTAGTCTATCGTTGTGATTTTTGTTACTCGAATGATTGGTAGCTTTGTCATTATGAAAGGTAGTATGTTGTTCAGATTTTTGTTACTACAGTGTATGTTAGCGTTGTCATTATGGAAGGTAGTCTGTCGTTGTGATTTTTGTTACTGCAATGGATGGTAGCCTTGTCATTAAGAAAGGTAGTCTATTGTCGAGATTTTTGTTTCTCCATTAGATTGTAGCCTTTTCATTATGGAAGATATTCTCTTGTTGATATTTTTGTTACTCCAATGGATTATAGCCTTGTCATTATGGAAGGTAGTATGTTGTCGATATCTTTGTTACTCCAATGGATGGTAGCCATATCATTATGGAAGGTAGTATGTTGTCGAGATTTATGTTACTCCAATGGATGGTAGTCTTGTCATTATGGAAGGTAGTCTTTTGTCGAGATTTTTGGTACTCCAATGTATGGTAGCCTTGTCATTATGGAAGGTAGTCTGTTTTCGAGATTTTTGTTATTCAAATGGATGGTAGCCTTGTCATTATGAAAGGTAGTCTGTTGTTGATATCTTTTTTACTCCAATGGATAATAGCCTAATCATTATGGAAGGTAGTCTATTGTCGAGATTTTTGTTACTCCAATGGATGGTAGCCTTGTCATTATTGAAGGTAGTATGTTGTCGATATCTTTGTTACTCCATTGGATGGTAGCCTTGTCATTATGGAAGATAGTCTCATGTTGATATTTTTGTTACTCCAATGGATTGTAGACTTGTCATTATGGAAGGTAGTATGTTGTAGATATCTTTGTTACTCCAATGGATGGTAGCCATATCATTATGGAAGGTAGTATGTTGTCGAGATTTATGTTACTCCAATGGATGGTAGTCTTGTCATTATGGAAGGTAGTCTTTTGTCGAGATTTTTGTTACTCCAATGGATGGTAGCCTTGTCATTATGGAAGGTAGTCTGTCGTTGTGATTTTTGTTACTCCAATGAATGGTAGCTTTGTCATTATGAAAGTTAGTCTGTTGTTCAGATTTTTGTTACTACAGTGTATGTTAGCCTCGTCATTATGGAAGGTAGTTTGTCGTTGTGATTTTTGTTACTCCAATGGATGGTAGCCTTGTCATTAAGAAAGGTAGTCTATTGTCGAGATTTTTGTTTCTCCATTGGATGGTAGCCTTATCATTATGGAAGGTAGTCTGTTGTCGAGATTTTTGTTACTCCAATGGATGGTATCCTAGTCATTTTGGAAGGTAGTCTATTGTTGAGATTTTTGTTACTCCAATGGATGGTAGCCTTGTCATTATTGAAGGTAGTTTGTTGTGGAGTTTTTTGTTACTCCAATTAATGGTAGCCTTGTCATTATGGAAGGTAGTCTATCGTTGTGATTTTTGTTACTCCAATGATTGGTAGCTTTGTCATTATGAAAGGTAGTCTGTTGTTCAGATTTTTGTTACTACAGTGTATGTTAGCGTTGTCATTATGGAAGGTAGTCTGTCGTCGTGATTTTTGTTACTGCAATGGATGGTAGCCTTGTCATTAAGAAAGGTAGTCTATTGTCGAGATTTTTGTTTCTCCATTGGATGGTAGCCTTTTCATTATGGAAGATATTCTCTTGTTGATATTTGTGTTACTCCAATGGATTGTAGCTTTGTCATTATGGAAGGTAGTATGTTGTCGATATCTTTCATACTCCAATGGATGGTAGCCATATCATTATTGAAGGTAGTATGTTGTCGAGATTTATGTTACTCCAATGGATGGTAGTCTTGTCATTATGGAAGGTAGTCTTTTGTCGAGATTTTTGTTACTCCAATGGATGGTAGCCTTGTCATTATGGAAGGTAGTCTGTTTTCGAGATTTTTGTTATTCAAATGGATGGTAGCCTTGTCATTATGAAAGGTAGTCTGATGTTGATATCTTTTTTACTCCAATGGATGGTAGCCTAGTCATTATGGAAGGTAGTCTATTGTTGAGATTTTTGTTACTCCAATGGATGGTAGCCTTGTCATTATTGAAGGTAGTCTGTTGTCGATATCTTTGTTACTCCATTGGATGGTAGCCTTGTCATTATGGAAGATAGTCTCATGTTGATATTTTTGTTACTCCAATGGATTGTAGCCTTGTCATTATGGAAGGTAGTATGTTGTCGATATCTTTGTTACTCCAATGGATGGTAGCCATATCATTATGGAAGGTAGTATGTTGTCGAGATTTATGTTACTCCAATGGATGGTAGTCTTGTCATTATGGAAGGTAGTCTTTTGTCGAGATTTTTGTTACTCCAGTGGATGGTAGCCTTGTCATTATGGAAGGTAGTCTGTTTTCAAGATTTTTGTTATTCAAATGGATGGTAGCCTTGTCATTATGAAAGGTAGTCTGTTGTTGATATCTTTTTTACTCCAATGGATGGTAGTCTAGTCATTATGGAAGGTAGTCTATTGTTGAGATTTTTATTACTCCAATGGATGGTAGCCTTGTCATTATTGAAGGTAGTCTATTGTCGAGTTTTTTGTTACTCCAATGGATGGTAGCCTTGTCATTATGGAAGGTAGTCTGTCGTTGTGATTTTTGTTACTCCAATGAATGGTAGCTTTGTCATTATGAAAGGTAGTTTGTTGTTCAGATTTTTATTACTACAGTGTATGTTAGCCTTGTCATTATGGAAGGTAGTTTGTCGTTGTGATTTTTGTTACTGCAATGGATGGTAGCCTTGTCATTAAGATAAGTAGTCTATTGTCGAGATTTTTGTTTCTCCATTGGATGCTAGCCTTGTCATTATGGAAGGTAGTCTGTTTTTGAGATTTTTGTTATTCAAATGGATGGTAGCCTTGTCATTATGAAAGGTAGTCTGTTGTTGATATCTTTTTTACTCCAATGGATGGTAGCCTAGTCATTTTGGAAGGTAGTCTATTGTTGAGATTTTTGTTACTCCAATGGATGGTAGCCTTGTCATTATTGAAGGTAGTCTGTTGTCGAGTTTTTTGTTACTCCAATGGATGGCAACCTTGTCATTATGGATGTTAGTATGTTGTAGATATCTTTGTTACTCGAATGGATGGTAGCCATATCATTATGGAAGGTAGTATGTTGTCGATATCTTTGTTACTCCAATGGATGGTAGCCTTGTCATTATGGAAGGTAGTTTGTTGTCGAGATTTTTGTTACTCCAATGGATGGTAGCCTTGTCAATATGGAAGGTAGTTTGTTTTCGAGATTTTTGTTATTCAAATGGATGGTAGCCTTGTCATTATGAAAGGTAGTTTATTGTTGATATCTTTGTTACTCCAATGGGTGGTAGCCTAGTCATTATGGAAGGTAGTCTATTGTTGAGATTTTTGTTACTCCAATGGATGGTAGCCTTGTCATTATTAAAGGTAGTCTATTGTCGAGATTTTTGTTACTCCAATGGATGGTAGCCTTGTCATTATGGAAGGTAGTTTGTCGTTGTGATTTTTGTTACTCCAATGAATGGTAGCTTTGTCATTATGAAAGTTAGTCTGTTGTTCAGATTTTTGTTACTGCAGTGTATGTTAGCCTGGTCATTATGGAAGGTAGTTTGTCGTTGTGATTTTTGTTACTGCAATGGATGGTAGCCTTGTCATTAAGAAAGGTAGTCTATTGTCGAGATTTTTGTTTCTCCATTGGATGGTAGCCTTGTCATTATGGAAGGTAGTCTGTTCTCGAGATTTTTGTTACTCCAATGGATGGTATCCTAGTCATTTTGGAAGGTAGTCTATTATTGAGATTTTTGTTACTCCAATGGATGGTAGCCTTGTCATTATTGAAGGTAGTTTGTTGTGGAGTTTTTTGTTACTCCAATGGATGGTAGCCTTGTCATTATGGAAGGTAGTCTATCGTTGTGATTTTTGTTACTCCAATGATTGGTAGCTTTGTCATTATGAAAGGTAGTCTGTTGTTCAAATTTTTGTTACTACAGTGTATGTTAGCGTTGTCATTATGGAAGGTAGTCTGTCGTTGTGATTTTTGTTACTGCAATGGATGGTAGCCTTGTCATTAAGAAAGGTAGTCTATTGTCGAGATTTTTGTTTCTCCATTGGATGGTAGCCTTTTCATTATGGAAGATATTCTCTTGTTGATATTTTTGTTACTCCAATGGATTGTAGCCTTGTCATTATGGAAGGTAGTATGTTATCGATATCTTTCATACTCCAATGGATGGTAGCCATATCATTATGGAAGGTAGTATGTTGTCGAGATTTATGTTACTCTAATGGATGGTAGTCTTGTCATTATGGAAGGTAGTCTTTTGTCGAGATTTTTCTTACTCCAATGGATGGTAGCCTTGTCATTATGGAAGGTAGTCTGTTTTCGAGATTTTTGTTATTCAAATGGATGGTAGCCTTGTCATTATGAAAGGTAGTCTGATGTTGATATCTTTTTTACTCCAATGGATGGTAGCCTAATCATTATGGAAGGTAGTCTATTGTTGAGATTTTTGTTACTCCAATGGATGGTAGCCTTGTCATTATTGAAGGTAGTCTGTTGTCGATATCTTTGTTACTCCATTGGATGGTAGCCTTGTCATTATGGAAGATAGTCTCATGTTGATATTTTTGTTACTCCAATGGATTGTAGCCTTGTCATTATGGAAGGTAGTATGTTGTCGATATCTTTCTTACTCCAATGGATGGTAGCCATATCATTATGGAAGGTAGTATGTTGTCGAGATTTATGTTACTCCAATGGATGGTAGTCTTGTCATTATGGAAGGTAGTCTTTTGTCGAGATTTTTGTTACTCCAGTGGATGGTAGCCTTGTCATTATGGAAGGTAGTCTGTTTTCAAGATTTTTGTTATTCAAATGGATGGTAGCCTTGTCATTATGAAAGGTAGTCTGTTGTTGATATCTTTTTTACTCCAATGGATGGTAGTCTAGTCATTATGGAAGGTAGTCTATTGTTGAGATTTTTATTACTCCAATGGATGGTAGCCTTGTCATTATTGAAGGTAGTCTGTTGTCGAGTTTTTTGTTACTCCAATGGATGGTAGCCTTGTCATTATGGAAGGTAGTCTGTCGTTGTGATTTTTGTTACTCCAATGAATGGTAGCTTTGTCATTATGAAAGGTAGTTTGTTGTTCAGATTTTTATTACTACAGTGTATGTTAGCCTTGTCATTATGGAAGGTAGTTTGTCGTTGTGATTTTTCTTACTGCAATGGATGGTAGCCTTGTCATTAAGATAGGTAGTCTATTGTCGAGATTTTTGTTTCTCCATTGGATGCTAGCCTTGTCATTATGGAAGGTAGTCTGTTTTTGAGATTTTTGTTATTCAAATGGATGGTAGCCTTGTCATTATGAAAGGTAGTCTGTTGTTGATATCTTTTTTACTCCAATGGATGGTAGCCTAGTCATTTTGGAAGGTAGTCTATTGTTGAGATTTTTGTTACTCCAATGGATGGTAGCCTTGTCATTATTGAAGGTAGTCTGTTGTCGAGTTTTTTGTTACTCCAATGGATGGCAACCTTGTCATTATGGAAGTTAGTATGTTGTAGATATCTTTGTTACTCGAATGGATGGTAGCCATATCATTATGGAAGGGAGTATGTTGTCGATATCTTTGTTACTCCAATGGATGGTAGCCTTGTCATTATGGAAGGTAGTTTATTGTCGAGATTTTTGTTACTCCAATGGATGGTAGCCTTGTCAATATGGAAGGTAGTTTGTTTTCGAGATTTTTGTTATTCAAATGGATGGTAGCCTTGTCATTATGAAAGGTAGTTTATTGTTGATATCTTTGTTACTCCAATGGGTGGTAGCCTAGTCATTATGGAAGGTAGTCTATTGTTGAGATTTTTGTTACTCCAATGGATGGTAGCCTTGTCATTATTGAAGGTAGTCTATTGTCGAGATTTTTGTTACTCCAATGGATGGTAGCCTTGTCATTATGGAAGGTAGTTTGTCGTTGTGATTTTTGTTACTCCAATGAATGGTAGCTTTGTCATTATGAAAGTTAGTCTGTTGTTCAGATTTTTGTTACTGCAGTGTATGTTAGCCTGGTCATTATGGAAGGTAGTTTGTCGTTGTGATTTTTGTTACTGCAATGGATGGTAGCCTTGTCATTAAGAAAGGTAGTCTATTGTCGAGATTTTTGTTTCTCCATTGGATGGTAGCCTTGTCATTATGGAAGGTAGTCTGTTCTCGAGATTTTTGTTACTCCAATGGATGGTATCCTAGTCATTTTGGAAGGTAGTCTATTATTGAGATTTTTGTTACTCCAATGGATGCTAGCCTTGTCATTATTGAAGGTAGTTTGTTGTGGAGTTTTTTGTTACTCCAATGGATGGTAGCCTTGTCATTATGGAAGGTAGTCTATCGTTGTGATTTTTGTTACTCCAATGATTGGTAGCTTTGTCATTATGAAAGGTAGTCTGTTGTTCAGATTTTTGTTACTACAGTGTATGTTAGAGTTGTCATTATGGAAGGTAGTTTGTCGTTGTGATTTTTGTTACTGCAATGGATGGTAGCCTTGTCATTAAGAAAGGTAGTCTATTGTCGAGATTTTTGTTTCTCCATTGGATGGTAGCCTTTTCATTATGGAAGATATTCTCTTGTTGATATTTTTGTTACTCCAATGGATTGTAGCCTTGTCATTATGGAAGGTAGTATGTTATCGATATCTTTCATACTCCAATGGATGGTAGCCATATCATTATGGAAGGTAGTATGTTGTCGAGATTTATGTTACTCTAATGGATGGTAGTCTTGTCATTATGGAAGGTAGTCTTTTGTCGAGATTTTTCTTACTCCAATGGATGGTAGCCTTGTCATTATGGAAGGTAGTCTGTTTTCGAGATTTTTGTTATTCAAATGGATGGTAGCCTTGTCATTATGAAAGATAGTCTGATGTTGATATCTTTTTTACTCCAATGGATGGTAGCCTAGTCATTATGGAAGGTAGTCTATTGTTGAGATTTTTGTTACTCCAATGGATGGTAGCCTTGTCATTATTGAAGGTAGTCTGTTGTCGATATCTTTGTTACTCCATTGGATGGTAGCCTTGTCATTATGGAAGATAGTCTCATGTTGATATTTTTGTTACTCCAATGGATTGTAGCCTTGTCATTATGGAAGGTAGTATGTTGTCGATATCTTTCTTACTCCAATGGATGGTAGCCATATCATTATGGAAGGTAGTATGTTGTCGAGATTTATGTTACTCCAATGGATGGTAGTCTTGTCATTATGGAAGGTAGTCTTTTGTCGAGATTTTTGTTACTCCAGTGGATGGTAGCCTTGTCATTATGGAAGGTAGTCTGTTTTCAAGATTTTTGTTATTCAAATGGATGGTAGCCTTGTCATTATGAAAGGTAGTCTGTTGTTGATATCTTTTTTACTCCAATGGATGGTAGTCTAGTCATTATGGAAGGTAGTCTATTGTTGAGATTTTTATTACTCCAATGGATGGTAGCCTTGTCATTATTGAAGGTAGTCTGTTGTCGAGTTTTTTGTTACTCCAATGGATGGTAGCCTTGTCATTATGGAAGGTAGTCTGTCGTTGTGATTTTTGTTACTCCAATGAATGGTAGCTTTGTCATTATGAAAGGTAGTTTGTTGTTCAGATTTTTATTACTACAGTGTATGTTAGCCTTGTCATTATGGAAGGTAGTTTGTCGTTGTGATTTTTGTTACTGCAATGGATGGTAGCCTTGTCATTAAGATAGGTAGTCTATTGTCCAGATTTTTGTTTCTCCATTGGATGCTATCCTTGTCATTATGGAAGTTAGTCTGTTTTTGAGATTTTTGTTATTCAAATGGATGGTAGCCTTGTCATTATGAAAGGTAGTCTGTTGTTGATATCTTTTTTACTCCAATGGATGGTAGCCTAGTCATTTTGGAAGGTAGTCTATTGTTGAGATTTTTGTTACTCCAATGGATGGTAGCCTTGTCATTATTGAAGGTAGTCTGGTGTCGAGTTTTTTGTTACTCCAATGGATGGCAACCTTGTCATTATGGAAGTTAGTATGTTGTAGATATCTTTGTTACTCGAATGGATGGTAGCCATATCATTATGGAAGGTAGTATGTTGTCGATATCTTTGTTACTCCAATGGATGGTAGCCTTGTCATTATGGAAGGTAGTTTGTTGTCGAGATTTTTGTTACTCCAATGGATGGTAGCCTTGTCAATATGGAAGGTAGTTTGTTTTCGAGATTTTTGTTATTCAAATGGATGGTAGCCTTGTCATTATGAAAGGTAGTTTATTGTTGATATCTTTGTTACTCCAATGGGTGGTAGCCTAGTCATTATGGAAGGTAGTCTATTGTTGAGATTTTTGTTACTCCAATGGATGGTAGCCTTGTCATTATTGAAGGTAGTCTATTGTCGAGATTTTTGTTACTCCAATGGATGGTAGCCTTGTCATTATGGAAGGTAGTCTGTCGTTGTGATTTTTGTTACTCCAATGAATGGTAGCTTTGTCATTATGAAAGTTAGTCTGTTGTTCAGATTTTTGTTACTACAGTGTATGTTAGCCTGGTCATTATGGAAGGTAGTTTGTCGTTGTGATTTTTGTTACTGCAATGGATGGTAGCCTTGTCATTAAGAAAGGTAGTCTATTGTCGAGATTTTTGTTTCTCCATTGGATGGTAGCCTTGTCATTATGGAAGGTAGTCTGTTCTCGAGATTTTTGTTACTCCAATGGATGGTATCCTAGTCATTTTGGAAGGTAGTCTATTATTGAGATTTTTGTTACTCCAATGGATGGTAGCCTTGTCATTATTGAAGGTAGTTTGTTGTGGAGTTTTTTGTTACTCCAATGGATGGTAGCCTTGTCATTATGGAAGGTAGTCTATCGTTGTGATTTTTGTTACTCCAATGATTGGTAGCTTTGTCATTATGAAAGGTAGTCTGTTGTTCAGATTTTTGTTACTACAGTGTATGTTAGCGTTGTCATTATGGAAGGTAGTCTGTCGTTGTGATTTTTGTTACTGCAATGGATGGTAGCCTTGTCATTAAGAAAGGTAGTCTATTGTCGAGATTTTTGTTTCTCCATTGAATGGTAGCCTTTTCATTATGGAAGATATTCTCTTGTTGATATTTTTGTTACTCCAATGGATTGTAGCCTTGTCATTATGGAAGGTAGTATGTTATCGATATCTTTCATACTCCAATGGATGGTAGCCATATCATTATGGAAGGTAGTATGTTGTCGAGATTTATGTTACTCTAATGGATGGTAGTCTTGTCATTATGGAAGGTAGTCTTTTGTCGAGATTTTTGTTACTCCAATGGATGGTAGCCTTGTCATTATGGAAGGTAGTCTGTTTTCGAGATTTTTGTTATTCAAATGGATGGTAGCCTTGTCATTATGAAAGGTAGTCTGATGTTGATATCTTTTTTACTCCAATGGATGGTAGCCTAGTCATTATGGAAGGTAGTCTATTGTTGAGATTTTTGTTACTCCAATGGATGGTAGCCTTGTCATTATTGAAGGTAGTCTGTTGTCGATATCTTTGTTACTCCATTGGATGGTAGCCTTGTCATTATGGAAGATAGTCTCATGTTGATATTTTTGTTACTCCAATGGATTGTAGCCTTGTCATTATGGAAGGTAGTATGTTGTCGATATCTTTGTTACTCCAATGGGTGGTAGCCATATTATTATGGAAGGTAGTATGTTGTCGAGATTTATGTTACTCCAATGGATGGTAGTCTTGTCATTATGGAAGGTAGTCTTTTGTCAAGATTTTTGTTACTCCAATGGATGGTAGCCTTGTCATTATGGAAGGTAGTCTGTTTTCGAGATTTTTGTTATTCAAATGGATGGTAGCCTTGTCATTATGAAAGGTAGTCTGTTGTTGATATCTTTTTTACTCCAATGGATGGTAGCCTAGTCATTATGGAAGGTAGTCTATTGTTGAGATTTTTATTACTCCAATGGATGGTAGCCTTGTCATTATTGAAGGTAGTCTGTTGTCGAGTTTTTTGTTACTCCAATGGATGGTAGCCTTGTCATTATGGAAGGTAGTCTGTCGTTGTGATTTTTGTTACTCCAATGAATGGTAGCTTTGTCATTATGAAAGGTAGTCTGTTGTTCAGATTTTTGTTACTACAGTGTATGTTAGCCTTGTCATTATGGAAGGTAGTTTGTCGTTGTGATTTTTGTTACTGCAATGGATGGTAGCCTTGTCATTAAGATAGGTAGTCTATTGTCGAGATTTTTGTTTCTCCATTGGATGGTAGCCTTTTCATTATAGAAGATATTCTCTTGTTGATATTTTTGTTACTCCAATGGATTGTAGCCTTGTCATTATGGAAGGTAGTATGTTGTCGATATCTTTCATACTCCAATGGATGGTAGCCATATCATTATGGAAGGTAGTATGTTGTCGAGATTTATGTTACTCCAATGGATGGTAGTCTTGTCATTATGGAAGGTAGTCTTTTGTCGAGATTTTTGTTACTCCAATGGATGGTAGCCTTGTCATTATGGAAGGTAGTCTGTTTTCGAGATTTTTGTTATTCAAATGGATGGTATCCTTGTCATTATGAAAGGTAGTCTGATGTTGATATCTTTTTTACTCCAATGGATGGTAGCCTAGTCATTATGGAAGGTAGTCTATTGTTGAGATTTTTATTACTCCAGTGGATGGTAGCCTTGTCATTATTGAAGGTAGTCTGTTGTCGAGTTTTTTGTTACTCCAATGGATGGTAGCCTTGTCATTATGGAAGGTAGTCTGTCGTTGTGATTTTTGTTACTCCAATGAATGGTAGCTTTGTCATTATGAAAGGTAGTATGTTGTTCAGATTTTTGTTACTACAGTGTATGTTAGCCTTGTCATTATGGAAGGTAGTTTGTCGTTGTGATTTTTGTTACTGCAATGGATGGTAGCCTTGTCATTAAGATAGGTAGTCTATTGTCGAGATTTTTGTTTCTCCATTGGATGGTAGCCTTGTCATTATGGAAGATAGTCTCATGTTGATATTTTTGTTACTCCAATGGATTGTAGCTTTGTCATTATGGAAGGTAGTATGTTGTCGATATCTTTGTTACTCCAATGGATGGTAGCCATATCATTATGGAAGGTAGTATGTTGTCGAGATTTATGTTACTCCAATAGATGGTAGTCTTGTCATTATGGAAGGTAGTCTTTTGTCGAGATTTTTGTTACTCCAATGGATGGTAGCCTTGTCATTATGGAAGGTAGTCTGTTTTCGAGATTTTTGTTATTCAAATGGATGGTAGCCTTGTCATTATGAAAGGTAGTCTGTTGTTGATATCTTTTTTACTCCAATGGATGGTAGCCTAGTCATTATGGAAGGTAGTCTATTGTTGAGATTTTTATTACTCCAATGGATGGTAGCCTTGTCATTATTGAAGGTAGTCTATTGTCGAGTTTTTTGTTACTCCAATGGATGGTAGCCTTGTCATTATGGAAGGTAGTCTGTCGTTGTGATTTATGTTACTCCAATGAATGGTAGCTTTGTCATTATGAAAGGTAGTCTGTTGTTCAGATTTTTGTTACTACAGTGTATGTTAGCCTTGTCATTATGGAAGGTAGTTTGTCGTTGTGATTTTTGTTACTGCAATGGATGGTAGCCTTGTCATTAAGATAGGTAGTCTATTGTCGAGATTTTTGTTTCTCCATTGGATGGTAGCCTTGTCATTATGGAAGGTAGTCTGTTTTTGAGATTTTTGTTATTCAAATGGATGGTAGCCTTGTCATTATGAAAGGTAGTCTGTTGTTGATATCTTTTTTACTCCAATGGATGGTAGCCTAGTCATTTTGGAAGGTAGTCTATTGTTGAGATTTTTATTACTCCAATGGATGGTATGCTTGTCATTATTGAAGGTAGTCTGTTGTCGAGTTTTTTGTTACTCCAATGGATGGCAACCTTGTCATTATGGAAGTTAGTATGTTGTAGATATCTTTGTTATTCGAATGGATGGTAGTCTTGTCATTATGGAAGGTAGTTTGTTGTCGAGATTTTTGTTACTCCAATGGATGGTAGCCTTGTCAATATGGAAGGTAGTCTGTTTTCGAGATTTTTGTTATTCAAATGGATGGTAGCCTTGTCATTATGAAAGGTAGTCTATTGTTGATATCTTTCTTACTCCAATGGGTGGTAGCCTAGTCATTATGGAAGGTAGTCTATTGTTGAGATTTTTGTTACTCCAATGGATGGTAGCCTTGTCATTATTGAAGGTAGTCTATTGTCGAGATTTTTGTTACTCCAATGGATTGTAGCCTTGTTATTATGGAAGGTAGTCTGTCGTTGTGATTTTTGTTACTCCAATGAATGGTAGCTTTGTCATTATGGAAGGTAGTCTGTTGTTCAGATTTTTTTTACTACAGTGTATGTTAGCCTTGTCATTTTGGAAGGTAGTCTGTCATTGTGATTTTTTTTACTACAATGGATGGTAGCCTTGTCATTATGGAAGGTAGTCTGTTGTCGAGATTTTTGTTATTCCGATGGATGGTAGACTAGCCATTATGGAAGGTTGTCTGTTGTCCCGATTTTTGTTACTCTAATGGATGGTAGACTAGTCAATATGGAAGGAATTATGTTGTCGAGATTTTTGTTACTCCATTGGATGGTAGCCTTCTCATTATGGAAGGTAGTCTGTTGTCGAGATTTTTGTTATTCCAATGGATGGCTTCCTTATCATTATGGGAGGTAGTCTTTTGTCGTGATTTTTTTACTCCAATGAATGGTAGCCTTGTCATTATGGAAGGTAGTATGTTGTCGATATCTTTGTTACTCCAATGGATGGTAGCCTTGTAATTATGGATGGTAGTATGTTGTCGATATCTTTCTTACTCCAATGGATGGTAGACTTGTCATTATTGAAGGTAGTCTGTTGTCGATATCTTTGTTACTCCATTGGATGGTAGCCTTGTCATTATGGAAGATAGTCTCATGTTGATATTTTTGTTACTCCAATGGATTGTAGCCTTGTCATTATGGAAGGTAGTATGTTGTCGATATCTTTGTTACTCCAATGGATGGTAGCCATATCATTATGGAAGGTAGTATGTTGTCGAGATTTATGTTACTCCAATGGATGGTAGTCTTGTCATTATGGAAGGTAGTCTTTTGTCGATATTTTTGTTACTCCAATGGATGGTAGCCTTGTCATTATGGAAGGTAGTCTGTTTTCGAGATTTTTGTTATTCAAATGGATGGTAGCCTTGTCATTATGAAAGGTAGTCTGTTGTTGATATCTTTTTTACTCCAATGGATGGTAGCCTAGTCATTATGGAAGGTAGTCTATTGTTGAGATTTTTATTACTCCAATGGATGGTAGCCTTGTCATTATTGAAGGTAGTCTGTTGTCGAGTTTTTTGTTACTCCAATGGATGGTAGCCTTGTCATTATGGAAGGTAGTCTGTCGTTGTGATTTTTGTTACTCCAATGAATGGTAGCTTTGTCATTATGAAAGGTAGTCTGTTGTTCAGATTTTTGTTACTACAGTGTATGTTAGCCTTGTCATTATGGAAGGTAGTTTGTCGTTGTGATTTTTGTTACTGCAATGGATGGTAGCCTTGTCATTAAGATAGGTAGTCTATTGTCGAGATTTTTGTTTCTCCATTGGATGGTAGCCTTTTCATTATGGAAGGTAGTCTGTTTTTGAGATTTTTGTTATTCAAATGGATGGTAGCCTTGTCATTACGAAAGGTAGTCTGTTGTTGATATCTTTTTTACTCCAATGGATGGTAGCCTAGTCATTTTGGAAGGTAGTCTATTGTTGAGATTTTTATTACTCCAATGGATGGTAGGCTTGTCATTATTGAAGGTAGTCTGTTGTCGAGTTTTTTGTTACTCCAATGGAAGGCATCCTTGTCATTATGGAAGTTAGTATGTTGTAGATATCTTTGTTACTCGAATGGATGGTAGTCTTGTCATTATGGAAGGTAGTTTGTTGTCGAGATTTTTGTTACTCCAATGGATGGTAGCCTTGTCAATATGGAAGGTAGTCTGTTTTCGAGATTTTTGTTATTCAAATGGATCGTAGCCTTGTCATTATGAAAGGTAGTCTATTGTTGATATCTTTGTTACTCCAATGGGTGGTAGCCTAGTCATTATGGAAGGTAGTCTATTGTTGAGATATTTGTTACTCCAATGGATGGTAGCCTTGTCATTATTGAAGGTAGTCTATTGTCGAGATTTTTGTTACTCCAATGGATGGTAGCCTTGTTATTATGGAAGGTAGTCTGTCGTTGTGATTTTTGTTACTCCAATGAATGGTAGCTTTGTCATTATGGAAGGTAGTCTGTTGTTCAGATTTTTTTTACTACAGTGTATGTTAGCCTTGTCATTTTGGAAGGTAGTCTGTCGTTGTGATTTTTTTTACTGCAATGGATGGTAGCCTTGTCATTATGGAAGGTAGTCTGTTGTCGAGATTTTTGTTATTCCGATGGATGGTAGACTAGCCATTATGGAAGGTTGTCTGTTGTCCCGATTTTTGTTACTCTAATGGATGGTAGACTAATCATTATGGAAGGAATTATGTTGTCGAGATTTTTGTTACTCCATTGGATGATAGCCTTCTCATTATGGAAGGTAGTCTGTTGTCGAGATTTTTGTTATTCCAATGGATGGCTTCCTTATCATTATGGGAGGTAGTCTTTTGTCGTGATTTTTTTACTCCAATGAATGGTAGCCTTGTCATTATGGAAGGTAGTATGTTGTCGATATCTTTGTTACTCCAATGGATGGTAGCCTTGTAATTATGGATGGTAGTATGTTGTCAATATCTTTCTTACTCCAATGGATGGTAGACTTGTCATTATTGAAGGTAGTCTGTTGTCGATATCTTTGTTACTCCATTGGATGGTAGCCTTGTCATTATGGAAGATAGTCTCATGTTGATATTTTTGTTACTCCAATGGATTGTAGCCTTGTCATTATGGAAGGTAGTATGTTGTCGATATCTTTGTTACTCCAATGGATGGTAGCCATATCATTATGGAAGGTAGTATGTTGTCGAGATTTATGTTACTCCAATGGATGGTAGTCTTGTCATTATGGAAGGTAGTCTTTTGTCGAGATTTTTTTTACTCCAATGGATGGTAGCCTTGCCATTATGGAAGGTAGTCTGTTTTCGAGATTTTTGTTATTCAAATGGATGGTAGCCTTGTCATTATGAAAGGTAGTCTGTTGTTGATATCTTTTTTACTCCAATGGATGGTAGCCTAGTCATTATGGAAGGTAGTCTATTGTTGAGATTTTTATTACTCCAATGGATGGTAGCCTTGTCATTATTGAAGGTAGTCTGTTGTCGAGTTTTTTGTTACTCCAATGGATGGTAGCCTTGTCATTATGGAAGGTAGTCTGTCGTTGTGATTTTTGTTACTCCAATGAATGGTAGCTTTGTCATTATGAAAGGTAGTCTGTTGTTCAGATTTTTGTTACTACAGTGTATGTTAGCCTTGTCATTATGGAAGGTAGTTTGTCGTTGTGATTTTTGTTACTGCAATGGATGGTAGCCTTGTCATTAAGATAGGTAGTCTATTGTCGAGATTTTTGTTTCTCCATTGGATGGTAGCCTTGTCATTATGGAAGGTAGTCTGTTTTTGAGATTTTTGTTATTCAAATGGATGGTAGCCTTGTCATTACGAAAGGTAGTCTGTTGTTGATATCTTTTTTACTCCAATGGATGGTAGCCTAGTCATTTTGGAAGGTAGTCTATTGTTGAGATTTTTATTACTCCAATGGATGGTAGGCTTGTCATTATTGAAGGTAGTCTGTTGTCGAGTTTTTTGTTACTCCAATGGAAGGCATCCTTGTAATTATGGAAGTTAGTATGTTGTAGATATCTTTGTTACTCGAATGGATGGTAGTCTTGTCATTATGGAAGGTAGTTTGTTGTCGAGATTTTTGTTACTCCAATGGATGGTAGCCTTGTCAATATGGAAGGTAGTCTGTTTTCGAGATTTTTGTTATTCAAATGGATCGTAGCCTTGTCATTATGAAAGGTAGTCTATTGTTGATATCTTTGTTACTCCAATGGGTGGTAGCCTAGTCATTATGGAAGGTAGTCTATTGTTGAGATATTTGTTACTCCAATGGATGGTAGCCTTGTCATTATTGAAGGTAGTCTATTGTCGAGATTTTTGTTACTCCAATGGATGGTAGCCTTGTTATTATGGAAGGTAGTCTGTCGTTGTGATTTTTGTTACTCCAATGAATGGTAGCTTTGTCATTATGGAAGGTAGTCTGTTGTTCAGATTTTTTTTACTACAGTGTATGTTAGCCTTGTCATTTTGGAAGGTAGTATGTCGTTGTGATTTTTTTTACTGCAATGGATGGTAGCCTTGTCATTATGGAAGGTAGTCTGTTGTCGAGATTTTTGTTATTCCGATGGATGGTAGACTAGCCATTATGGAAGGTTGTCTGTTGTCCCGATTTTTGTTACTCTAATGGATGGTAGACTAGTCATTATGGAAGGAATTATGTTGTCGAGATTTTTGTTACTCCATTGGATGATAGCCTTCTCATTATGGAAGGTAGTCTGTTGTCGAGATTTTTGTTATTCCAATGGATGGCTTCCTTATCATTATGGGAGGTAGTCTTTTGTCGTGATTTTTTTACTCCAATGAATGGTAGCCTTGTCATTATGGAAGGTAGTATGTTGTCGATATCTTTGTTACTCCAATGGATGGTAGCCTTGTAATTATGGATGGTAGTATGTTGTCAATATCTTTCTTACTCCAATGGATGGTAGACTTGTCATTATTGAAGGTAGTCTGTTGTCGATATCTTTGTTACTCCATTGGATGGTAGCCTTGTCATTATGGAAGATAGTCTCATGTTGATATTTTTGTTACTCCAATGGATTGTAGCCTTGTCATTATGGAAGGTAGTATGTTGTCGATATCTTTGTTACTCCAATGGATGGTAGCCATATCATTATGGAAGGTAGTATGTTGTCGAGATTTATGTTACTCCAATGGATGGTAGTCTTGTCATTATGGAAGGTAGTCTTTTGTCGAGATTTTTGTTACTCCAATGGATGGTAGCCTTGCCATTATGGAAGGTAGTCTGTTTTCGAGATTTTTGTTATTCAAATGGATGGTAGCCTTGTCATTATGAAAGGTAGTCTGTTGTTGATATCTTTTTTACTCCAATGGATGGTAGCCTAGTCATTATGGAAGGTAGTCTATTGTTGAGATTTTTATTACTCCAATGGATGGTAGCCTTGTCATTATTGAAGGTAGTCTGTTGTCGAGTTTTTTGTTACTCCAATGGATGGTAGCCTTGTCATTATGGAAGGTAGTCTGTCGTTGTGATTTTTGTTACTCCAATGAATGGTAGCTTTGTCATTATGAAAGGTAGTCTGTTGTTCAGATTTTTGTTACTACAGTGTATGTTAGCCTTGTCATTATGGAAGGTAGTTTGTCGTTGTGATTTTTGTTACTGCAATGGATGGTAGCCTTGTCATTAAGATAGGTAGTCTATTGTCGAGATTTTTGTTTCTCCATTGGATGGTAGCCTTGTCATTATGGAAGGTAGTCTGTTTTTGAGATTTTTGTTATTCAAATGGATGGTAGCCTTGTCATTACGAAAGGTAGTCTGTTGTTGATATCTTTTTTACTCCAATGGATGGTAGCCTAGTCATTTTGGAAGGTAGTCTATTGTTGAGATTTTTATTACTCCAATGGATGGTAGGCTTGTCATTATTGAAGGTAGTCTGTTGTCGAGTTTTTTGTTACTCCAATGGATGGCAACCTTGTCATTATGGAAGTTAGTATGTTGTAGATATCTTTGTTACTCGAATGGATGGTAGTCTTGTCATTATGGAAGGTAGTTTGTTGTCGAGATTTTTTTTACTCCAATGGATGGTAGCCTTGTCAATATGGAAGGTAGTCTGTTTTCGAGATTTTTGTTATTCAAATGGATGGTAGCCTTGTCATTATGAAAGGTAGTCTATTGTTGATATCTTTGTTACTCCAATGGGTGGTAGCCTAGTCATTATGGAAGGTAGTCTATTGTTGAGATTTTTGTTACTCCAATGGATGGTAGCCTTGTCATTATTGAAGGTAGTTTATTGTCGAGATTTTTGTTACTCCAATGGATGGTAGCCTTGTTATTATGGAAGGTAGTCTGTCGTTGTGATTTTTGTTACTCCAATGAATGGTAGCTTTGTCATTATGGAAGGTAGTCTGTTGTTCAGATTTTTTTTACTACAGTGTATGTTAGCCTTGTCATTTTGGAAGGTAGTCTGTCGTTGTGATTTTTTTTACTGCAATGGATGGTAGCCTTGTCATTATGGAAGGTAGTCTGTTGTCGAGATTTTTGTTATTCCGATGGATGGTAGACTAGCCATTATGGAAGGTTGTCTGTTGTCCCAATTTTTGTTACTCTAATGGATGGTAGACTAGTCATTATGGAAGGAATTATGTTGTCGAGATTTTTGTTACTCCATTGGATGGTACCCATCTCATTTTGAAAGGTAGTCTGTTGTCGAGATTTTTGTTATTCCAATGGATGGCTTCCTTATCATTATGGGAGGTAGTCTTTTGTCGTGATTTTTTTACTCCAATAAATGGTAGCCTCGTCATTATGGAAGGTAGTATGTTGTCGATATCTTTGTTACTCCAATGGATGGTAGCCTTGTAATTATGGATGGTAGTATGTTGTCGATATCTTTCTTACTCCAATGGATGGTAGCCTTGTCATTATTGAAGGTAGTCTGTTGTCGATATTTTTGTTACTCCAATGGATGGTAGCCTTGTCATTATGGAAGGTAGCCTGTCGTTGTGATTTTTGTTACTCCAATGGATGGTAGCCTTGTCATTATGGAAGGTAGTCTGTTGTTCAGATTTTTGTTACTACAATGTATGTTAGCCTTGTCATCATGGAAGGTAGTTTGTTGTCCATATTTTTTTCACTCCATTGGATAGTAGAATTGTCATTATGGAAGGTAGTTTGTTGTCGAGATTTTTGTTATTCCAATGGATGGTAGCCTAGTTATTATGGGAGGTAGTCTATTATCGAGATTTTTGTTACTTCAATGGATGGTAGTCTTGTCATTATGGAAGATAGTCTCTTGTTGATATTTTTGTTACTCCAATGGATTGTAGCCTTGTCATTATGGAAGGTAGTATGTTGTCGATATCTTTGTTACTCCAATGAATGGTAGCCATATCATTATGGAAGGTAGTATGTTGTCGAGATTTATGTTACTCCAATGGATGGTAGTCTTGTCATTATGGAAGGTAGTCTTTTGTCGAGATTTTTGTTACTCCAATGGATGGTAGCCTTGTCATTATGGAAGGTAGTCTGTTATCGAGATTTTTGTTATTCAAATGGATGGTAGCCTTGTCATTATGAAAGGTAGTCTGTTGTTGATATCTTTTTTACTCCAATGGATGGTAGCCTAGTCATTATGGAAGGTAGTCTATTGTTGAGATTTTTGTTACTCCAATGGCTGGTAGCCTTGTCATTATTGAAGGTAGTCTGTTGTCGAGTTTTTTGTTACTCCAATGGATGGTAGCCTTGTCATTATGGAAGGTAGTCTGTCGTTGTGATTTTTGTTACTCCAATAAATGGTAGCTTTGTCATTATGAAAGGTATTCTGTTGTTCAGATTTTTTTTACTACAGTGTATGTTAGCCTTGTCATTATGGAAGGTAGTTTGTCGTTGTAATTTTTGTTACTGCAATGGATGGTAGCCTTGTCATTAAGAAAGGTAGTCTATTGTCGAGATTTTTGTTTCTCCATTAGATGGTAGCCTTGTCATTATGGAAGGTAGTCTGTTGTCGATATTTTTGTTACTCCAATGGATTGTAGCCTTGTCATTATGGAAGGTTGTCTGTTGTCCCTATTTTTGTTACTCTAACGGATGGTAGACTAGTCATTATGGAAGGTAGTCTGTTGTCGAGATTTATGTTACTCCATTGGATGCTAGCCTTGTCATTATTAAAGGTAGTCTGTTGTCGAGATTTTTGTTACTCCAATGGATGCTAGCCTTGTCATTATGGAAGGTAGTCTGTCGTTGTGATTTTTGTTACTCCTATGGATGGTAGCCTTGTCATTATGGAAGGTAGTCTGTTGTTCTGATTTTTGTTACTACAATGTATGTTAGCCTTGTCATCATGGAGGGTAGTCTGTTGTCCATAATTTTGTTACTCCATTGGATAGTAGCCTTGTCATTATGGAAGGTTGTCTGTTGTTGAGATTTTTGTTATTCAAATGGATGGTAGCCTAGTAATTATGGTAGGTAGTCTGTTTTCGAGATTTTTGTTACTCCAATGGATTGTAGCCTTTCATTATGGATTGTAGTTTGTTTTCGAGATTTTTGTTACTCAAATGGATGGTAGCCTTGTCATAATGTAAGATAGTCTGTTGTTGATATTTTTGTTACTCCAATGGATGGTAGCCTTATCATTATGGAATGTAGTTTGTTGTCGAGATTTTTGTTACTCCAATGGATGGTAGCCTTGTCATTATAGAAGGTAGTCTATTATCGAGATTTTTTTACTACAATGGATGGTAGCCTTATCATTATGGAAGGTAGTCTGTTGTCAAGATTATTGTTACTACGTTGGATTGTAGCCTTGTGATTATGGAAGATAGTCTGTTATCGATATCTTAGTTACTCCAATGGATGGTAGACTAGTCATTATGGAAGGTAGTCTGTTGTCAAGATTTTTGTTACTCCAATGGATCGAAGCCTTGTCATTATAGAAGGTAGTATGTTGTCGATATCTTTGTTACTCAAATGGATGGTAGCCTTATCATTATGGAAGGTAGTATGTTGTCCGTATCTTTGTTACTCCAATGGATGGCAGCCTTGTCATTATGGAAGGTAGTCTTTTGTCGTGATTTTTGTTACTCCAATGAATGGTAGCCTTGTCATTATGGAAGGTAGTCTGTTGTCAATTTTTTTGTTACTCCAACGCATGGTAGCCTAGTCATTATGGAAGGTAGTCTATTAATGAGATTTTTGTAACTCCAATGGAGGGCAACCTTGTCATTACTGAAGGTAGTCTGTTGTCGAGATTTTTGTTACTCCAATGGATGGTAGCCTTGTCATTATGGAAGGTAGTCTGTCATTGTGATTTTTGTTACTCCAATGAATGGTAGCCTTGTCATTATGGAAGGTAGTCTGTTGTTTAGATTTTTGTTACTACATTGTATGTTAGCCTTGTCATTATGGAAGGTAGTTTTTCATTGTGATTTTTATTACTTCAATGAATGGTAGCCCTGTCATTATGGAAGGTAGTATGTTGTCGATATCTTTGTTACTCCAATGGATGGTAGCCTTATCATTATTAAAGGTAGTATGTTTTCGATATCTTTGTTACTCCAATGGATGGTAGTCTTGTCATTATGGAAGGTAGTCTGTTTTCGAGATTTTTGGTACTCCAATGGATGGTAGCCTTGTTATTTGGAAGGTAGTTTGTTTTCGAGATTTTTGTTATTTAAATGGATGGTGGCCTTGTCATTATGAAAGGTAGTCTGTTGTTGATATTTTTGTTCTTCCAATGGATGGTAGACTAGTAATTATGGGAGGTAGTCTATTTTCAAGATTTTTGTTACTCCAATGGATGGTATCCTTGTCATTATGGAAGGTAGTCCGTTGTCAAGATTTTTGATACTCCAATAGATGGTAGCCTTGTCTTTATCGAAGATAGTCTCTTGTTGATATTTTTGTTACTCCAATGGATGGTAGCCTTGTCATTATGGAAGGTAGTGTGTTTTCGAGATTTTTATTACTCCAATGGATAGTAGCCTTGTCATTATGGATGGTAGTCTGTTGTGGAGATTTATGTTACTACAATGGATGGTAGCCTTATCATTATGGAAGGTAGTTTGTTATCGAGATTTTGGTTACTCTAATGGATAGTAGCCTTGTTATTATGGAAGGTAGTCTATTGTCGAGATTTATGTTACTACAATGGATGGTAGCCTTATCATCATGGAAGGTAGTCTATTGTCGAGATTTTTGTTACTACATTGGATTGTAGCCTTGTCATCATGGAAGGTAGTATGTTGTCGATATCTTTGTTACTCCAATGGATGGTAGCCTAGTCATTATTGAAGGTAGACTGTTGTCGAGATTTTTGTTACTCCAATGGATGACAACCTTGTCATTATGGAAGGTAGTCTTTTGTCGTGATTTTTGTTACTCCAATGAATGGTAGCCTTGTCATTATGGAAGGTAGTATGTTTTCGATATCTTTGTTACTCCAACGGATGGTAGCCATATCATTATGGAAGGTAGTATGTTGTCGATATCTTTGTTACTCCAATGGATGGTAGTCTTGTCATTATGGAAGGTAGTCTGTTGTCGAGATTTTTGTTACTCCAATGGATGGTATCCTTGTCATTATAGAAGGTAGTTTTTTTTCGAGATTTTTGTTATTCAAATGGATGGTAGCCTTGTCATTATGAAAGGTAGTCTGTTGTTGATATCAGTTTTACTCCAATGGATGGTAGCCTAGTCATTATGGAAGGTAGTATGTTGTCGAGTTTTTTGTTACTCCAATGGATGGTAGCCTTGTCATTATGGAAGGTAGTCTGTTGTAGATTTTTTTGTTACTCCAATGGATGGTAGCCTTGTCATTATGGAAGGTAGTCTGTCATTGTGATTTTTGTTATTCCAATGAATGGTAGCTTTGTCATTATGGAAGGTAGTCTGTTGATCAGATTTTTGTTACTACAATGTATGTTAGCCTTGTCATTATGGAAGGTAGTCTGTCGTTGTGATTTTTGATACTACAATGGATGGTAGCCTGGTCATTAAGAAAGGTAGTCTATTGTCGAGATTTTTGTTTCTCCATTGGATGGTAGCCTTGTCATTATGGAAGGTAGTCTGTTGTCGAGATTTTTGTTATTCAGATGGATGGTAGACTAGCCATTATGGAAGGTTGTCTGTTGTCCCTATTTTTGTTACTCTAATGGATGGTAGACTTGTCATTATGGAAGGTAGTCTGTTGTCGAAATTTTTGTCACTCCATTAAATGGTAGCCATGTCATTATGGAATGTAGTCTGTTGTCGAGATTTTTGTTATTCCAATGGATGGCAGCCTTGTCATTATTGAAGGTAGTCTTTTGTCGTGATTTTTGTTACTCCAATGAATGGTAGCCTTGTCATTATAGAAGATAGTATGTTGTCGATATCTTTCTTACTCCAATGGATGGTAGCCTTGTCATTAATGAAGGTAGTCTGTTGTTGATATTTTTGTTACTCCAATGGATGGTAGCCTTGTCATTATGGAAGGTAGTCTGTCGTTGTGATTTTTGTTACTCCAATGGATGGTAGCCTTGTCATTATGGAAGGTAGTATGTTGTTCAGATTTTTGTTACTACAATGTATGTTAGCCTTGTCATCATGGAAGGTAGTCTGTTGTCCATATTTTTTTTACTCCATTTGATAGTAGCCTTGTCATTATGGAAGGTAGTCTGTTGTCGAGATTTTTGTTATTCCAATGGATGGTAGCCTAGTAATTATGGGAGCTGGTCTTTTTCGATATTTTTGTTACTCCAATGGATGGTAGCCTTTCATTATGGAAGGTAGTTTGTTTTCGAGATTTTTGTTACTCCAATGGATGGTAGCCTTGTCATTATGGAAGATAGTCTCTTGTTGATATTTTTGTTACTCCAACGGATGGTAGCCTTGTCATTATGGAAGGTAGTTTGTTGTCGAGATTTTTGTTACTCCAATGGATGGTAGCCTTATCATTATGGAATGTAGTCTATTGTCGAGATTATTGTTACTACATTGGATTGTAGCCTTGTCATTATGGAAGATAGTCTGTTGTCGATATCTTTGTAACTCCAATGGATGGTAGCCTAGTCATTATGGAAGGTAGTCTCTTGTCGAGATTTTTGTTACTCCAATGGATGGTAGCATTGTCATTATTGAAAGTACTCTGTTGTCGATATTTTTGTTACTCCAATGGATGGTAGCCTTGTCATTATGGAAGGTAGTCTATCGTTGTGATTTTTGTTACTCCAGTGAATGGTAGCCTTGTCATTATGGAAGGTAGTTTGTTGTTCAGATTTTTGTTACTACAGTGTATGTTAGCCTTGTCATTATGGAAGGTAGTCTGTCGTTGTGATTTTTTTAATGCAATGGATGGTAGCCTTGTCATTAAGAAAGGTAGTCTATTGTCGAGATTTTTGTTTCTCCATTGGATGGTAGCCTTGTCATTATGGAAGGTAGTTTGTTGTTTAGATTTTTGTTACTACAGTGTATGTTAGCCTTGTCATTATGGAAGGTAGTCTGTCGTTGTGATTTTTTTTACTGCAATGGATGGTAGCCTTGTGATTAAGAAAGGTAGTCTATTGTCGAGATTTTTGTTTCTCCATTGGATGGTAGCCTTGTCATTATGGAAGGTAGTCTGTTGTCGAGATTTGTGTTACTCCATTGGATGGTAGCCTTGACATTATGGAAGGTAGTCTGTTGTCGAGATTTTTGTTATTCCAATGGATGGCAGCCTTGTCATTATGGAAGGTAGTCTTTTGTCGTGATTTTTGTTACTCCAATGAATGGTAGCCTTGTCATTATGGAAGGTAGTATGTTGTCGATATCTTTGTTACTCCAATGGATGGTAGCCTTGTAATTATGGATGGTAGTATGTTGTCGATATCTTTCTTACTCCAATGGATGGTAGCCTTGTCATTATCGAAGGTAGTCTGTTGTCGAGATTTTTGTTACTCGAATGGATGGTAGCCTTGTCATTATGGAAGGTAGTCTGTCGTTGTGATTTTTGTTACTCCAATGGATGGTAGCCTTGTCATTATGGAAGGTAGTCTGTTGTTCAGATTTTTGTTACTATAATGTATGTTAGCCTTGTCATCATGGAAGGTAGTCTGTTGTCCATATTTATTTTACTCCTTTGGATAATAGCCTTGTCATTATGGAAGGTAGTCTGTTGTCGAGATTTTTGTTATTCCAATGGATGGTAGCCTTTCATTATGGAAGGAAGTTTGTTTTCTAGATATTTGTTACTCCAATGGATGGTAGCCTTGTCATTATGGAAGATAGTCTCTTGTTGATATTTTTGTTACTCCAATGGATGGTAGCCTTGTCATTATGGAAGGTAGTTTGTTGTCGAGATTTTTGTTACTCCAATGGATGGTAGCCTTGTCATTATAAAAGGTAGTCTGTTGTCGAGATTTATGTTACTACAATGGATGGTAGCCTTATCATTATGGAAGGTAGTCTGTTGTCAATATTATTGTTACTACATTGGATTGTAGCCTTGTCATTATGGAAGATAGTCTGTTGTCGATATCTTTGTTACTCCAATGGATGCTAGCCTAGTCATTATGGAAGGTAGTCTCTTGTCGAGATTTTTGTTACTCCAATGGATGGTAGCCTTATCATTATTAAAAGTAGTCTGTTGTCGAGATTTTTGTTATTCCAATGGATGGAAACCTTGTCATTATGTAAGGTAGTCTTTTGTCGAGATTTTTGTTATTCAAATGGATGGTAGCCTTGTCATTATGAAAGGTAGTCTGTTCTCGATATCTTTGTTACTCCAATGGATGGTTGCCTAGTCATTATGGAAGGTAGTCTGTTGTTGAGATTTTCGTTACTCCAATGGATGGTAGCCTTGTCATTATTGAAGGTAGTTTATTGTTGAGACTTTTGTTATTCAAATGGATGGTAGCCTTGTCATTATGGAAGGTAGTCTGTCGTTGTGAGTTATGTTACTCCAATGAATGGTAGCCTTGTCATTATGGAAGGTAGTATGTTGTTCAGATTTTTGTTACTATAGTGTATGTTAGCCTTGTCATTATGGAAGTTAGTCTGTCATTGTGATTTTTTTTAATGCAATGGATGGTAGCCTTGTCATTAAGAAAGGTAGTCTATTGTCGAGATTTTTGTTTCTCCATTGGATGGTAGCCTTGTCATTATGGAAGGTAGTCTGTTGTTCAGATTTTTGTTACTACAGTGTATGTTAGCCTTGTCATTATGGAAGGTAGTATGTCATTGTGATTTTTTTTACTGCAATGGATGGTAGCCTTGTCATTAAGAAAGGTAGTCTATTGTCGAGATATTTGTTACTCCAATGGATGGTAGCCTTGTCATTATGGAAGATAGTCTCTTGTTGATATTTTTGTTACTCCAATGGATTGTAGCCTTGTCATTATGGAAGGTAGTTTGTTGTCGAGATTTTTGTTACTCCAATGGATGGTAGCCTTGTCATTATAGAAGGTAGTCTGTTGTCGAGATTTATGTTACTACAATGGATGGTAGCCTTGTCATTATGGAAGGTAGTCTGTTGTCGCTATTTCTGTTACTCTAATGGATGGTAGCCTTTTCATTATGGAAGGTAGTCTGTTGTCGAGATTTTTGTTATTCCAATCGATGGCAGCCTTGTCATTATGGAAGGTAGTCTTTTGTCGTGATTTTTGTTACTCCAATGAATGGTAGCCTTGTCATTATGGAAGGTAGTATGTTGTCGATATCTTTGTTACTCCAACTGATGGTAGCCTTGTAATTATGGATGGTAGTATGTTGTCGATATCTTTCTTACTCCAATGGATGGTAGCCTTGTCATTATTGAAGGTAGTCTGTTGTCGATATTTTTGTTACTCTAATGGATGGTAGCCTTGTCATTATGGAAGGTAGTCTGTCGTTATGATTTTTGTTACTCCAATGGATGGTAGCCTTGTCATTATGTAAGGTAGTCTGTTGTTCATATTTTTGTTACTACAATGTATGTTAGCCTTGTCATCATAGAAGGTAGTCTATTGTCCATATTTATTTTACTCCATTGGATAGTAGCCTTGTCATTATGGAAGGTAGTCTGTTGTCGAGATTTTTGTTATTCCAATGGATGGTAGCCTAGTAATTATGGAAGGTAGTCTATTTTCGTGATTTTTCTTACTCTAATGGATGGTAGCCTTTCATTATGGAAGGTAGTTAGTTTTCTAGATTTTTTTTACTCCAATGGATTGTAGCCTTGTCATTATGGAAGATAGTCTCTTGTTGATATTTTTGTTACTCCAATGGATGGTAGCCTTGTCATTATGGAAGGTAGTTTGTTGTCGAGATTTTTGTTACTCCAATGGATGGTAGCCTTGTCATTATAAAATGTAGTCTATTTTCGAGATTTATGTTACTACAATGGATGGTAGCCTTATCATTATGGAAGGTAGTCTGTTGTCAATATTATTGTTACACATTGGATTGTAGCCTTGTCATTATGGAAGATAGTCTGTTGTCGATATCTTTGTTACTCCAATGGATGGTATCCTAGTCATTATGGAAGGTAGTCTCTTGTCGAGATTTTTGTTACTCCAATGGATGGTAGCCTTATCATTATTGAAAGTAGTCTGTTGTCGAGATTTTTGTTATTACAATGGATGGAAACCTTGTCATTATGGAAGGTGGTCTTTTGTCGAGATTTTTATTATTAAAATGGATGGTAGCCTTATCATTATGAAAGATAGTCTGTTCTCGATATCTTTGTTACTCCACTGGATGGTTGCCTAGTCATTATGGAAAGTAGTCTATTGTTGAGATTTTTGTTACTCCAATTGATGGTAGCCTTGTCATTATTGAAGGTAGTTTGTTGTCGAGATTTTTGTTACTCCAACGGATGGTAGCCTTGTCATTATAGAAGGTAGTCTCTCTTTGTGATTTTTGTTACTCCAATGAATGGTAGCCTTGTCATTATGGAAGATAGTCTGATGTTCAGATTTTTGTTACTATAGTGTATGTTAGCCTTCTCATTATGGAAGGTAGTATGTCGTTGTTATTTTTTTTAATGCATTGGATGGTAGCCTTGTTATTAAGAAAGGTAGTCTATTGTCGAGATTTTTGTTTCTCCATTAGATGGTAGCCTTGTCATTATGGAAGGTAGTCTGTTGTTCAGATTTTTGTTAATACAGTGTATGTTAGCCTTGTCATTATGGAAGGTAGTTTGTTGCCGATATTTTTATTATTCTAATGGATGGTATCCTAGTAATTATGGAAAGTAGTCTATTTTCGAGATTTTTGTTACTCTAATGGATGGTAGCCTTTCATTATGGAAGGTAGTTTGTTTTCTAGATTTTTGTTACTGCAATGGATGGTATCCTTGTAATTATGGAAGATAGTCTCTTGTTGATATTTTTGTTACTCCAATGGACGGTAGCCTTGTCATTATGGAAGGTAATTTGTTGTCGAGATTTTTGTTACTCCAATGGATGGTAGCCTTGTCATTATAAAATGTAGTCTATTGTCGAGATTTATGTTACTACAATGGATGGTCGCCTTATCATTATGGAAGGTAGTCTATTGTCAATATTATTGTTACTACATCGGATTGTAGCCTTCTCATTATGGAAGATTGTCTGTTGTCGATATCTTTGTTACTCCAATTAATGGTAGCCTAGTCATTGTGGAAGGTAGTCTTTTGTCGAGATTTTTGTTATTCAAACGGATGGTAGCCTTATCATTATGAAAGATAGTCTGTTCTCGATATCTTTGTTACTCCAATGGATGGTTGCCCAGTCATTATGGAAAGTAGTCTATTGTTGAGATTTTTGTTACTCCAATTGATGGTAGCCTTGTCATTATTGAAGGTAGTTTGTTATCGAGATTTTTGTTACTCGAATGGATGGTAGCCTTGTCATTATAGAAGGTAGTCTGTCGTTGTGATTTTTGTTACTCCAATGAATGGTAGCCTTGTCATTATGGAAGGTAGTCTGTTGTTCAGATTTTTGTTACTATAGTGTATGTTAGCCTTGTCATTATGGAAGGTAGTCTGTCGTTGTGATTTTTTTTAATGCAATGGATGGTAGCCTTGTTATTAAGAAAGGTAGTCTATTGTCGAGATTTTTGTTTCTCTATTGGATGGTAGCCTTGTCATTATGGAAGGTAGTATGTTGTTCAGATTTTTGTTACTACAGTGTATGTTAGCCTTGTCATTATGGAAGGTAGTCTGTCATTGTGATTTTTTTTACTGCAATGGATGATAGCCTTGTCATTAAGAAAGGTAGTCTATTGTCGAGATTTTTGTTACTCCAATGGATGGTAGCCTTGTCATTATGGATGATAGTCTCTTGTTGATATTTTTGTTACTCCAATGGATTGTAGCCTTGTCATTATGGAAGGTAGTTTGTTGTCGAGATTTTTGTTACTCCAATGGATGGTAGCCTTGTCATTATAGAAGGTAGTCTATTGTCGAGATTTATGTTACTACAATGGATGGTAGCCTTTTCATTATGGAAGGTAGTCTGTTGTCGATATTTTTGTTACTCCAGTGGATGGTATCCTTGTCATTATGGATGGTAGTCTGTTTTCGAGATTTTTGTTATTCAATTGGATGGTGGCCTTGTCATTATGAAAGGTAGTCTGTTGTCGATATCTTTGTTACTTCAATGGATGGTATCCTAGCCATTATGGAAGGTAGTCTATTGTTGAGATTTTTGTTACTCCAATGAATGGTAACCTTGTCATTATTGAAGGTAGTCTGTTGCCGAGATTTTTGTTACTCCAATGGATGGTAGCCTTGTCATTATGGAAGGTACTCTCTCGTTGTGATTTTTGTTACTCCAATGAATGGTAGGCTTGTCATTATGGAAGGTAGTTTGTTGTTCATATTTTTGTTACTACAGTGTATGTTAGCCTTGTCAATATGGAAGGTAGTCTATCATTGTGATTTTTGTTACTACAATGGATGGTAGCATTGTCGTTAAGAAAGGTAGTCTATTATCGAGATTTTTGTTTCTACATTGGATGGTAGCCTTGTCATTATGGAAGGTAGTCTGTTGTCGAGATTTTTGTTATTCCGATGGATTGTAGACTAGCCATTATGGAAGGTTGTCTGTTGTCCCGATTTTTGTTACTCTAATGGATAGTAGACTAGTCATTATGGATGGTAGTCTGTTGTCGAGATATTTGTTACTCCATTGGATGCCAGCCTTGTCATTATGGAAGGTAGTCTTTTGTCGTGATTTTTGTTACTCCAATGAATGGTAGCCTTGTCATTATTGAAGGTAGTATGTTGTCGATATCTTTGTTACTCTAATGGATGATAGCCTTGTAATTATGGATGGTAGTATGTTGTCGATATCTTTGTTTCTCCAATGGATAGTAGCCTTGTCATTATTGAAGGTAGTCTGTTGTCGAGATCTTTGTTACTCCAATGGATGGTAGCCTTGGCATTATGGAAGGTAGTATGTCGTTGTGATTTTTGTTACTCCAATGGATGGTAGCCTTGTCATTATGGAAGGTAGTATGTTGTTCATATTTTTTTACTACAATGTATGTTAGCCTTGTCATCATGGAAGGTAGTCTGTTGCCCATATTTTTGATACTCCATTGGATAGTAGCCTTTTCATTATAGATGGTAGTCTGTTGTAGAGATTTTTGTTATTCCAATGGATGGTAGCCTAGTAATAATGGGAGGTAGTCTATTTTCGAGATTTTTGTTACTCCGATGGATTGTAGCCTTTCATTATGGAAGGTAGTTTGTTTTCGAAATTTTTGTTACTCCAATGGATGGTAGCCTTGTCTTTATGGAAGATAGTCTCTTTTTGATATTTTTGTTACTCCAATGGATGGTAGCCTTATCATGTTGGAAGGTAGTTTGTTGTCGAGATTTTTGTTACTCTAATGGATGGTAGCCTTGTCATTATAGAAGGTAGTCTGTTGTCGAGATTTATGTTACTACAATGGATGGTAGCCTTAACATTATGGAAGGTAGTCTATTGTCGAGATTATTGTTACTACATTGGATTGTAGCCTTGTCATTATGGAAGATAGTCTGTTGTCAATATTTTTGTTTCTCCATTGGATGGTAGCCTTGTCATTATGGAAGGTAGTCTGTTGTCGAGATTTTTGTTATTCCAATGGATGGCAGCCTTGTCATTATGGAAGGTAGTCTTTTGTCGAGATTTTTGTTATTCAAATGGATGGTATCCTTGTCATTATGAGAAGTAGTCTGTTGTCGATATCTTTGTTACTCCAATGGATGGTTGCCTTGTCATTATGGAAGGTAGTCTATTGTTGATATTTTTGTTACTCCAATGGATGGTAGCCTTGTCATTATTGAAGATAGTTTGCAGTTGATATTTTTGTTACTCCAGTGGATGGTAGCCTTGTCATTATGGAAGGTAGTCTGTCGTTGTGATTTTTGTTACTCCAATGAATGGTAGCCTTGTCATTATGGAAGGTAGTCTGTTGTTCATATTTTTGTTACTACAGTGTATGTTATCCTTGTCATTATGGAAGGTAGTCTGTCGTTGTGATTTTTTTTACTGCAATGGATGGTTGCCTTGTCATTAAGAAAGGTATTCTATTGTCGAGATTTTTGTTTCTCCATTGGATGGCAGCCTTGTCATTATGGAAGGTAGTATGTTGTCGAGATTTTTGTTATTCCAATGGATGGCAGCCTTGTCATTATGGAAGGTAGTCTTTTGTCGAGATTTTTGTTATTCAAATGGATGGTATCCTTGTCATTATGAAAGGTAGTATGTTGTCGATATCTTTGTTACTCCAATGGATGGTTGCCTAGTCATTATGGAAGGTAGTATATTGTTGAGATTTTTGTTACTCCAATGGATGGTAGCCTTGTCATTATTGAAGGTAGTTTGCTGTTGAGATTTTTGTTACTCCAATGGATGGTAGCCTTGTTATTATGGAAGTTACTTTGTCGTTGTGACTTTTGTTACTCCAATGAATAGTAGCCTTGTAATTATGGAAGGTGGTCTATTGTTCATATATTTATTACCACAGTGTATGTTAGCCTTGTCATTATGGAAGGTAGTCTGTTGTTCAGATTTTTGTTACTACAGTTTATGTTATCCTTGTCATTATGGAAGGCAGTCTGTCGTTGTGATTTTTTTTACTGCAATGGATGGTAGCCTTGTCATTAAGAATGGTAGTCCATTGTCGAGATTATTGTTTCAACATTGGATGGTAGCCTTGTCATTATGGACGGTAGTCTGTTGTCGAGATTTTTGTTATTCCAAGGGATGGTAACCTTGTCATTATGGAAGTTAGTATTTTGTCGTGATTTTTGTTACTCCAATGAATGGTAGCCTTGTCACTTTGGAAGGTAGTATGTTGTCGATATCTTTGTTACTCCAAAGGATAGTATCCTTGTAATTATGGATGGTATTATGTTGTCTATATCTTTGTTACTCCAATGGATGGTAGCCTTGTCATTATTGAAGGTAGTCTGTTGTAGACATTTTTGTTACTCCAATGGATGGTAGCCTTGTCATTATGGAAGGTAGTCTGTCGTTGTGATTTTTGTTACTCCAATGGATGGTAGCCTTGTCATTATGGAAGGTAGTCTGTTGTTCAGATTTTTGTTACTACAGTGTATGTTAGCCTTGTCAATATGGAAGGTAGTCTATCGTTGTGATTTTTGTTACTACAATGGATGGTAGCCTTGTCATTAAGAAAGGTAGTCTGTTGTCGAGATTTTTGTTTCTCCATTGGATGGCAGCCTTGTTATTATGGAATGTAGTATGTTGTCGAGATTTTTGTTATTCCAACGGATGGCAGCCTTGTCATTATGGAAGGTAGTCTTTTGTCGAGATTTTTGTTATTCAAATGGATGGTATCCTTGTCATTATTAAAGGTAGTATGTTGTCGATATCTTTGTTACTCCAATGGATGGTTGCCTAGTCATTATGGAAGGTAGTCTATTGTTGAGATTTCTGTTACTCCAATGGATGGTAGCCTTGTCATTATGGAAGGTAGTCTGTCTTTGTGATTTTTGTTACTCCAATGGATGGTAGCCTTCTCATTATGGAAGGTAGTCTGTTGTTAATATTTTTGTTACTACAGTGTATGATAGCCTTGTCAATATGGAAGGTAGTCTGTCGTTGTGATTTTTGTTACTACAATGGATGGTAGCCTTGTCATTAAGAAAGGTAGTCTGTTGTCAAGATTTTTGTTTCTCCATTGGATGGTAGCCTTGTCATTATGGAAGGTAGTCTGTTGTCGAGATTTTCGTTATTCCAATGGATGGTAGACTAGCCATTATGGAAGGTTGTCTGTTGTCCCAATTTTTTTTACTCTAATGGATGGTAGACTAGTCATTATGGAAGGCAGTCTGTTGTCGAGATTTTTGTTATTCCAATGGATGGTAACCTTGTCATTATTGAAGGTAGTCTTTTGTTGTGATTTTTGTTACTCCAATGAATGGTACCCTTGTCACTATAGAAGGTAGTATGTTGTCGATATCTTTGTTACTCAAATGGATAGTAGCCTTGTAATTATGGATGGTATTATGTTGTCTATATCTTTGTTACTCTAATGGATGGTAGCCTTGTCATTATTGAAGGTAGTCTGTTGTCGAGATTTTTGTTACTCCAATGGATGGTAGCCTTGTCATTATGGAAGGTAGTCTATCATTGTGATTTTTGTTACTCCAATGGATGGTAGCCTTCTCATTATGGAAGGCAGTTTGTTGTTCATATTTTTGTTACTACAGTGTATGATAGCCTTGTCAATATGGAAGGTAGTCTGTCGTTGTGATTTTTGTTACTACAATGGATCGTAGCCTTGTCATTAAGAAAGGTAGTCTGTTGTCGAGATTTTTGTTTCTCCATTGGATGGTAGCCTTGTCATTATGGAAGGTAGTCTGTTGTCGAGATTTTTGTTATTCCAATGGATGGAAGCCTTGTCATTATGGAAGGTAGTCTTTTGTCGAGATTTTTGTCATTCAAATGGATGGTATCCTTGTCATTATGAAAGGTAGTCTGTTGTCGATATCTTTGTTACTCCAATGGATGGTTGCCTAGTCATTATGGAAGGTAGTCTATTGTTGAGATTTTTTTTACTCCAATGGATGGTAGCCTTGTCATTATTGAAGGTAGTTTGTTGTTGAGATTTTTGTTACTCCAATGGATGGAAGCCTTGTCATTATGTAAGGTAGTCTGTCGTTGTGATTTTTGTTACTCCAATTAATGGTAGCCTTGTCATTATGGAAGGTAGTCTGTTGTTCAGATTTTTTTTACTACAGTGTATGTTAGCCTTGTCATTATGGAAGGTAGTCTGTCGTTGTGGTTTTTTTACTACAATGGATGGTAGCCTTGTCATTAAGAAAGGTAGTCTATTCTCGAGATTATTGTTTCTCCATTGGATGGTAGACTAGCTATTATGGAAGGTTGTCTGTTGTCCCGATTTTTGTTACTCTAATGGATGGTAGACTAGTCATTATGGAAGGCAGTCTGTTGTCGAGATTTTTGTTATTCCAATGGATGGTAACCTTGTCATTATGGAAGGTAGTCTTTTGTCATGATTTTTGTTACTCCAATGATTAGTAGCCTTGTCACTATGGAAGGTAGTATGTTGTCGATATCTTTGTTAATCCAATGGATAGTAGCCTTGTAATTATGGAGGGTATTATGTTGTCTATGTCTTTGTTACTCCAATGGATGGTAGCCTTGTCATTATTGAAGGTAGTCTGTCGTTGTGATTTTTGTTACCCCAATGGATGGTAGCCTTGTCATTATGGAAGGTAGTCTGTTGTTCAGATTTTTGTTACTACAGTGTATGTTAGCCTTGTCAATATGGAAGGTAGTCTGTCGTTGTGATTTTTGTTACTACAATGGATGGTAGCGTTGTCATTAAGAAAGGTAGTCGGTTGTCGAGATTTTTGTTTCTCCATTGGATGGTAGCCTTGTCATTATGGAAGGTAGTCTGTTGTTGAGATTTTTGTTATTCCAATGGATGGCAGCCTTGTCATTATGGAAGGTAGTCTTTTGTCGAGATTTTTGTTATTCAAATGGATGGTATCCTTGTCATTATGAAAGGTAGTCTGTTGTCGATATCTTTGTTACTCCAATGGATGGTTGCCTAGTCATTATGGAAGGTAGTCTATTGTTTAGATTTTTGTTACTCCAATGGATGGTAGCCTTGTCATTATTGAAGGTAGTTTGTCGTTGTGATTTTTGTTTCTCCAATGAATGGTAGCCTTGTCATTATGGAAGGTAGTCTGTTATTCAGATTTTTGTTACTATAGCGTATGTTAGCCTTGTCATTATGGAAGGTAGTCTGTCGTTGTGATTTTTTTTACTGCAATGAATGGTAGCCTTGTTATTAAGAAAGGTAGTCTATTGTCGAGATTATTGTTTCTCCATTGGATGGTAGCCTTGTCATTATGGAAGGTAGTTTGTTGTCGAGATTTTTGTTATTCCAATTGATGGTAGACTAGCTATTATGGAAGGTTGTCTGTCGTCCCGATTTTTGTTACTCTAATGGATGGTAGACTAGTCATTATGGAAGGTAGTCTGTTGTCGAGATTTTTGTTATTCCAATGGATGGTAACCTTGTCATTATGGAAGGTAGTCTTTTGTCGTTAGTTTTGTTACTCCAATGAATGGTAGCCTTGTCACTATGGAAGGTAGTATGTTGTCAATATCTTTGTTACTCCAATGGATAGTAACCTTGTAATTATGGATGGTATTATGTTGTCTATATCTTTGTTACTCCAATGGATGGTAGCCTTGTCATTATAGAAGGTAGTCTGTTGTCGAGATTTTTGTTACTCCAATGGATTGTAGCCTTGTCATTATGAAAGGTAGTTTGTTGTTGAGATTTTTGTTACTCCAATGGATGGTAGCCTTGTCATTATGTAAGGTAGTCTGTCGTTGGGATTTTTGTTACTCCAGTTAATGGTAGCCTTGTCATTATGGAAGGTAGTCTGTTGTTCAGATTTTTGTTACTACAGTGTATGATAGCCTTGTCAATATGGAAGGTAGTCTGTCGTTGTGATTTTTGTTACTACAATGGATGGTAGCCTTGTCATTAAGAAAGGTATTCTGTTGTCGAGATTTTTTTTTCTCCATTGTATGGTAGCCTTGTCATTATGGAAGGTAGTCTATTGTCGAGATTTTTGTTATTCCAATGGTGGCAGCCTTGTCATTATGGAAGGTAGTCTTTTGTCGCGATTTTTGTTATTCAAATGGATGGTATCCTTGTCATTATGAAAGGTAGTCTGTTGTCGATATCTTTGTTACTCCAATGGATGGTTGCCTAGTCATTATGGAAGGTAGTCTATTGTTGAGATTTTTTTTACTCCAATGGATGGTAGCCTTGTCATTATTGAAGGTAGTTTGCTGTTGAGATTTTTGTTACTCCAATGGATGGTAGCCTTGCCATTATGGAAGGTAGTCTGTCGTTGTGAGTTTTGTTTCTCCAATGAATGGTAGCCTTGTCATTATGGAAGGTAGTCTGTTGTTCAGATTTTTTTTACTGCAATGGATGGTAGCCTTGTCATTATGAAAGGTAGTCTATTGTCGAGATTATTGTTTCTCCATTGGATGGTAGCCTTGTCATTATGGAAGGTAGTCTGTTATCGAGATTTTCGTTATTCCAATGGATGGTAGACTAGCCATTATGGAACGTTGTCTGTTGTCCCGATCTTTGTTACTCCAATGGATGGTAGCCTTGTCATTCTGGAAGGTAGTCTGTTGTCGATATTTTTGTTATTCCAATTGATGGTAACCTTGTCATTATGGAAGGTAGTCTTTTGTCATGATTTTTGTTACTCCAATGAATGGTAGCCTTGTCACTATGGAAGGTAGTATGTAGTCGATATCTTTGTTAATCCAGTGGATAGTAGCCTTGTAATTATGGATGGTATTATGTTGTCTATATCTTTGTTACTCCAATGGATGGTAGCCTTGCCATTATTGAAGGTAGTCTGTTGTCGAGATTTTTGTTACTCCAATGGATGGTAGCCTTGTCATTATGGAAGGTAGTTTGTCGTTGTGATTTTTGTTACTCCAATGGATGGTAGCCTTGTCATTATGGAAGGTAGTCTGTTGTTCGGATTTTTGTTACTACAGTGTATGTTAGCCTTGTCAATATGGAAGGTAGTCTGTCGTTGTGATTTTTGTTACTACAATGGTTGGTAGCCTTGTCATTAAGAAAGGTAGTCAGTTGTCGAGATTTTTGTTTCTCCATTGGATGGTAGCCTTGTCATTATGGAAGGTAGTCTGTTGTCGAGATTTTTGTTATTCCAATGGATGGCAGCCTTATCATTATGAAAGGTAGTCTTTTGTCGAGATTTTTGTTATTCAAATGGATGGTATCCTTGTCATTATGAAAGGTAGTCTGTTGTCAATATCTTTGTTACTCCAATGGATGGTTGCCTAGTCATTATGGAAGGTAGTCTATTGTTGAGATTTTTTTTACTCCAATGGATGGTAGCCTTGTCATTATTGAAGGTAGTTTGTTGTTGAGATTTTTGTTACTCCAATGGATGGTAGCCTTGTCATTATGTAAGTTAGTTTGTCGTTGTGATTTTTGTTACTCCAATTAATGGTAGCCTTGTCATTATGGAAGGTAGTCTATTGTTCAGATTTTTGTTACTACAGTGTATGTTAGCCTTGTCATTATGGAAGGTAGTCTGTCGTTGTGATTTTTTTTACTGCAATGGATGGTAGCCTTGTCGTTAAGAAAGGTAGTCTATTGTCGAGATTATTGTTTCTCCATTGGATGGTAGCCTTGTCATTATGGAAGGTAGTCTGTTGTCGAGATTTTCGTTATTCCAATGGATGGTAGACTAGCCATTATGGAAGGTTATCTGTTGTCCCAATTATTGTTACTCTAATGGATGGTAGACTAGTCATTATGGAAGGCAGTCTGTTGTCGAGATTTTTGTTATTCCAATGGATGGTAACCTTGTCATTATGGAAGGTAGTCTTTTGTCGTGATTTTTGTTACTGCAATGAATGGTAGCCTTGTCACTATGGAAGGTAGTATGTTGTCGATATATTTGTTAATCCAATGGATAGTAGCCTTGTAATTATGGATGGTATTATGTTGTCTATATCTTTTTTACTCCAATGGATGGTAGCCTTTTCATTATTGAAGGTAGTTTGTTGTCGAGATTTTTGTTACTCCAATGGATGGTAGCCTTGTCATTATGGAAGGTAGTCTGTCGTTGTGATTTTTGTTACTCCAATGGATGGTAGCCTTGTCATTATGGAAGGTAGTCTGTTGTTCATATTTTTGTTACTACAGTGTATGTTAGCCTTGTCAATATGGAAGGTAGTCTGTCGTTGTGATTTTTGTTACTACAATGGATGGTAGCCTTGTCATTAAGAAAGGTAGTCGGTTGTCGAGATTTTTGTTTCTCCATTGGATGGTAGCCTTGTCATTATGGAAGGTAGACTGTTGTCGAGATTTTTGTTATTCCAATGGATGGCAGCCTTGTCATTATGGAAGGTAGCCTTTTGTCGAGATTTTTGTTATTCAAATGGATGGTATCCTTGTCATTATGAAAGGTAGTCTGTTGTCGATATCTTTGTTACTCCAATGGATGGTTGCCTAGTCATTATGGAAGGTAGTCTATTGTTGAGATTCTTGTTACTCCAATGGATGGAAGCCTTGTCATTATTGAAGGTAGTTTGCTGTTGAGATTTTTGTTACTCCAATGGATGGTAGCCTTGTCATTATGGAAGGTAGTCTGTCGTTGTGAGTTTTGTTTCTCCAATGAATGGTAGCCTTGTCATTATAGAAGGTAGTCTGTTGTTCAGATTTTTGTTACTATAGTGTATGTTAGCCTTGTCATTATGGAAGGTAGTCTGTTGTTGTGATTTTTTTACTGCAATGGATGGTAGCCTTGTCATTAAGAAAGGTAGTCTATTGTCGAGATTATTGTTTCTCCATTGGATGGTAGCCTTGTCATTATGGAAGGTAGTCTGTTGTCGAGATTTTTGTTATTCCCATGGATGGTAGACAAGCTATTATGGAAGGTTGTCTGTTGTCCCGATTTTTGTTACTCTAATGGATGGTAGACTAGTCATTATGGAAGGTAGTCTGTTGTCGAGATTTTTGTTATTCAAATGGATGGTAACCTTGTCATTATGGAAGGTAGTCTTTTGTTGTGATTTTTGTTACTCCAATGAATGGTAGCCTTGTCACTATGGAACGTAGTATGTTGTCGATATCTTTGTTACTCCAATGGATAGTAGCCTTGTAATTATGGATGGTATTATGTTGTCTATATCTTTGTTACTCCAATGGATGGTAGCCTTGTCATTATTGAAGGTAGTCTGTTGTCTATATTTTTTTTACTCCAATGGATGGTAGCCTTGTCATTATGGAAGGTAGTCTATCGTTGTTATTTTTGTTACTCCAATGGATGGTAGCCTTGTCATTATGGAAGGTAGTCTGTTGTTCAGATTTTTGTTACTATAGTGTATGTTAGCCTTGTCATTATGGAAGGTAGTCTGTCGTTGTAATTTTTTTTACTGCAATGGATGGTAGCCTTGTCATTACGAAAGGTAGTCTATTATTGAGATTATTGTTTCTCCATTGGATGGTAGCCTTGTCATTATGGAAGGTAGTCTGTTGTCGAGATTTTTGTTATTCCAATGGATGGTAGACAAGCTATTATGGAAGGTTGTCTGTTGTCCCGATTTTTGTTACTCTAATGGATGGTAGACTAGTCATTATGGAAGGTAGTCTGTTGTCGAGATTTTTGTTATTCCAATGGATGGTAACCTTGTCATTATGGAAGGTAGTCTTTTGTCGTGATTTTTGTTACTCCAATGAATGGTAGCCTTGTCACTATGGAACGTAGTATGTTATCGATATCTTTGTTACTCTAATGGATAGTAGCCTTGTAATTATGGATGGTATTATGTTATCTATATCTTTGTTACTCCAATGGATGGTAGCCTTGTCATTATTGAAGGTAGTCTGTTGTCGATATTTTTGTTACTCCAATGGATGGTAGCCTTGTCATTATGGAAGGTAGTCTGTCGTTGTGATTTTTGTTACTCCAATGGATGGTAGCCTTGTCATTATGGAAGGTAGTCTGTTGTTCAGATTTTTGTTACTATAGTGTATATTAGCCTTGTCAATATGGAAGGTAGTCTGTCGTTGTGATTTTTGTTACTACAATGGATGGTAGCCTTGTCATTAAGAAAGGTAGTCTGTTGTCGAGATTTTTGTTTCTCCATTGGATGGTAGCCTTGTCATTATGGAAGGTAGTCTGTTGTCGAGATTTTTGTTATTCCAATGGATGGCAGCCTTGTCATTATGGAAGGTAGTCTTTTGTCGATATTTTTTTTATTCAAATGGATGGTATCCTTGTCATTATGAAAGGTAGTCTGTTGTCGATGTCTTTGTTACTCCAATGGATGGTTGCCTAGTCATAATAAAGGTAGTCTATTGTTGAGATTTTTGTTACTCCAATGGATGGTAGCCTTGTCATTATTGAAGGTAGTTTGCTGTTGAGATTTTTGTTACTCCAATGGATGGCAGCCTTGTCATTATGGAAGGTAGTCTGTCGTTGTGATTTTTGTTTCTCCAATGAATGGTAGCCTTGTCATTATGGAAGGTAGTCTGTTGTTCAGATTTTTGTTACTATAGTGTATGTTAGCCTTGTCATTATGGAAGGTAGTCTGCCGTTGTGATTTTTTTTACTGCAATGGATGGTAGCCTTGTCATTAAGAAAGGTAGTCTATTGTCGAGATTATTGTTACTCCATTGGATGGTAGCCTTGTCATTATGGAAGGTAGTCTGTTGTCGAGATTTTTGTTATTCCAATGGATGGTAGACTAGCCATTATGGAAGGTTGTCTGTTGTCCCGATTTTTGTTACTCTAATGGATGGTAGACTAGTCATTATGGAAGGTAGTCTGTTGTCGAGATTTTTTTTATTCCAATGGATGGTAACCTTGTCATTATGGAAGGTAGTCTTTTGTCGTGATTTGTGTTACTCCAATGAATGGTAGCTTTGTCACTATGGAAGGTAGTATGTTGTCGATATCTTTGTTACTCCAATGGATACTAGCCTTGTAATTATGGATGGTATTATGTTGTCTATATCTTTGTTACTCCAATGGATGGTAGCCTTGTCATTATTGAAGGTAGTCTGTTGTCGATATTTTTGTTACTCCAATGGATGGTAGCCTTGTCATTATGGAAGGTAGTCTGTCGTTGTGATTTTTGTTACTCCAATGGATGGTAGCCTTGTCATTATGGAAGGTAGTCTGTTGTTCAGATTTTTGTTACTATAGTGTATATTAGCCTTGTCAATATGGAAGGTAGTCTGTCGTTGTGATTTTTGTTACTACAATGGATGGTAGCCTTGTCATTATGGAAGGTAGTCTGTTGTCGAGATTTTTGTTATTCCAATGGATGGTAGACAAGCTATTATGGAAGGTTGTCTGTTGTCCCGATTTTTGTTACTCTAATGGATGGTAGACTAGTCATTATGGAAGGTAGTCTGTTGTCGAGATTTTTGTTATTCCAATGGATGGTAACCTTGTCATTATGGAAGGTAGTCTTTTGTCGTGATTTTTGTTACTCCAATGAATGGTAGCCTTGTCACTATGGAACGTAGTATGTTATCGATATCTTTGTTACTCTAATTGATAGTAGCCTTGTAATTATGGATGGTATTATGTTATCTATATCTTTGTTACTCCAATGGATGGTAGCCTTGTCATTATTGAAGGTAGTCTGTTGTCGATATTTTTGTTACTCCAATGGATGGTAGCCTTGTCATTATGGAAGGTAGTCTGTCGTTGTGATTTTTGTTACTCCAATGGATGGTAGCCTTGTCATTATGGAAGGTAGTCTGTTGTTCAGATTTTTGTTACTATAGTGTATATTAGCCTTGTCAATATGGAAGGTAGTCTGTCGTTGTGATTTTTGTTAATACAATGGATGGTAGCCTTGTCATTAAGAAAGGTAGTCTGTTGTCGAGATTTTTGTTTCTCCATTGGATGGTAGCCTTGTCATTATGGAAGGTAGTCTGTTGTCGAGATTTTTGTTATTCCAATGGATGGCAGCCTTGTCATTATGGAAGGTAGTCTTTTGTCGATATTTTTTTTATTCAAATGGATGGTATCCTTGTCATTATGAAAGGTAGTCTGTTGTCGATGTCTTTGTTACTCCAATGGATGGTTGCCTAGTCATAATAAAGGTAGTCTATTGTTGAGATTTTTGTTACTCCAATGGATGGTAGCCTTGTCATTATTGAAGGTAGTTTGCTGTTGAGATTTTTGTTACTCCAATGGATGGCAGCCTTGTCATTATGGAAGGTAGTCTGTTGTTGTGATTTTTGTTTCTCCAATGAATGGTAGCCTTGTCATTATGGAAGGTAGTCTGTTGTTCAGATTTTTGTTACTATAGTGTATGTTAGCCTTGTCATTATGGAAGGTAGTCTGCCGTTGTGATTTTTTTTACTGCAATGGATGGTAGCCTTGTCATTAAGAAAGGTAGTCTATTGTCGAGATTATTGTTACTCCATTGGATGGTAGCCTTGTCATTATGGAAGGTAGTCTGTTGTCGAGATTTTTGTTATTCCAATGGATGGTAGACTAGCCATTATGGAAGGTTGTCTGTTGTCCCGATTTTTGTTACTCTAATGGATGGTAGACTAGTCATTATGGAAGGTAGTCTGTTGTCGAGATTTTTTTTATTCCAATGGATGGTAACCTTGTCATTATGGAAGGTAGTCTTTTGTCGTGATTTTTGTTACTCCAATGAATGGTAGCTTTGTCACTATGGAAGGTAGTATGTTGTCGATATCTTTGTTACTCCAATGGATACTAGCCTTGTAATTATGGATGGTATTATGTTGTCTATATCTTTGTTACTCCAATGGATGGTAGCCTTGTCATTATTGAAGGTAGTCTGTTGTCGATATTTTTGTTACTCCAATGGATGGTAGCCTTGTCATTATGGAAGGTAGTCTGTCTTTGTGATTTTTGTTACTCCAATGGATGGTAGCCTTGTCATTATGGAAGGTAGTCTGTTGTTTAGATTTTTGTTACTACAGTGTATATTAGCCTTATCAATATGGAAGGTAGTCTATCGTTGTGATTTTTGTTACTACAATGGATGGTAGCCTTGTCATTAAGAAAGGTAGTCTATTGTCGAGATTATTGTTTCTCCATTGGATGGTAGCCTTGTCATTATGGAAGGTAGTCTGTTGTCGAGATTTTTGTTATTCCAATGGATGGTAGACAAGCTATTATGGAAGGTTGTCTGTTGTCCCGATTTTTGTTACTCTAATGGATGGTAGACTAGTCATTATGGAAGGTAGTCTGTTGTCGAGATTTTTGTTATTCCAATGGATGGTAACCTTGTCATTATGGAAGGTAGTCTTTTGTCGTTATTTTTGTTACTCCAATGAATGGTAGCCTTGTCACGATGGAACGTAGTATGTTGTCGATATCTTTGTTACTCCAATGGATAGTAGCCTTGTAATTATGGATGGTATTATGTTATCTATATCTTTTTTACTTCAATGGATGGTAGCCTTGTCATTATTGAAGGTAGTCTTTTGTCGATATTTTTGTTACTCCAATGGATGGTAGCCTTGTCATTATGGAAGGTAGTCTGTCGTTGTGATTTTTGTTACTCCAATGGATGGTAGCCTTGTCATTATGGAAGGTAGTCTGTTGTTCAGATTTTTGTTACTATAGTGTATATTAGCCTTGTCAATATGGAAGGTAGTCTGTCGTTGTGATTTTTGTTACTACAATGGATGGTAGCCTTGTCATTAAGAAAGGTGGTCTATTGTCGAGATTTTTGTTTCTCCATTGGATGGTAGCCTTGTCATTATGGAAGGTAGTCTGTTGTCGAGATTTTTGTTATTCCAATGGATGGCAGCCTTGTCATTATGGAAGGTAGTCTTTTGTCAAGATTTTTGTTATTCAAATGGATGGTATCCTTGTCATTATGAAAGGTAGTCTGTTGTCGATATCTTTGTTACTCCAATGGATGGTTGCCTAGTCATAATAAAGGTAGTCTATTGTTGAGATTTTTGTTACTCCAATGGATGGTAGCCTTGTCATTATTGAAGGTAGTTTGCTGTTGAGATTTTTGTTACTCCAATGGATGGCAGCCTTGTCATTATGGAAGGTAGTCTGTCATTGTGATTTTTGTTTCTCCAATGAATGGTAGCCTTGTCATTATGGAAGGTAGTCTGTTGTTCAGATTTTTGTTACTATAGTGTATGTTAGCCTTGTCATCATGGAAGGTAGTCTGCCGTTGTGATTTTTTTTACTGCAATGGATGGTAGCCTTGTCATTAAGAAAGGTAGTCTATTGTCGAGATTATTGTTTCTCCATTGGATGGTAGCCTTGTCATTATGGAAGGTAGTCTGTTGTCGAGATTTTTGTTATTCCAATGGATGGTAGACTAGCCATTATGGAAGGTTGTCTGTTGTCCCGATTTTTGTTACTCTAATGGATGGTAGACTAGTCATTATGGAAGGTAGTTTGTTGTCGAGATTTTTGTTATTCCAATGGATGGTAACCTTGTCATTATGGAAGGTAGTCTTTTGTCGTGATTTTTGTTACTCCAATGAATGGTAGCCTTGTCACTATGGAAGGTAGTATGTTGTCGATATCTTTGTTACTCCAATGGATACTAGCCTTGTAATTATGGATGGTATTATGTTGTCTATATCATTGTTACTCCAATGGATGGTAGCCTTGTCATTATTGAAGGTAGTCTTTTGTCGATATTTTTGTTACTCCAATGGATGGTAGCCTTGTCATTATGGAAGGTAGTCTGTCGTTGTGATTTTTGTTACTCCAATGGATGGTAGCCTTGTAATTATGGAAGGTAGTCTGTTGTTCAGATTTTTGTTACTATAGTGTATATTAGCCTTGTCAATATGGAAGGTAGTCTGTCGTTGTGATTTTTGTTACTACAATGGATGGTAGCCTTGTCATTAAGAAAGGTAGTCTATTGTCGAGATTTTTGTTTCTCCATTGGATGGTAGCCTTGTCATTATGGAAGGTAGTCTGTTGTCGAGATTTTTGTTATTCCAATGGATGGCAGCCTTGTCATTATGGAAGGTAGTCTTTTGTCAAGATTTTTGTTATTCAAATTGATGGTATCCTTGTCATTATGAAAGGTAGTCTGTTGTCGATATCTTTGTTACTCCAATGGATGGTTGCCTAGTCATAATAAAGGTAGTCTATTGTTGAGATTTTTGTTACTCCAATGGATGGTAGCCTTGTCATTATTGAAGGTAGTTTGCTGTTGAGATTTTTGTTACTCCAATGGATGGCAGCCTTGTCATTATGGAAGGTAGTCTGTCATTGTGATTTTTGTTTCTCCAATGAATGGTAGCCTTGTCATTATGGAAGGTAGTCTGTTGTTCAGATTTTTGTTACTATAGTGTATGTTAGCCTTGTCATCATGGAAGGTAGTCTGCCGTTGTGATTTTTTTTACTGCAATGGATGGTAGCCTTGTCATTAAGAAAGGTAGTCTATTGTCGAGATTATTGTTTCTCCATTGGATGGTAGCCTTGTCATTATGGAAGGTAGTCTGTTGTCGAGATTTTTGTTATTCCAATGGATGGTAGACTAGCCATTATGGAAGGTTGTCTGTTGTCCCGATTTTTGTTACTCTAATGGATGGTAGACTAGTCATTATGGAAGGTAGTCTGTTGTCGAGATTTTTGTTATTCCAATGGATGGTAACCTTGTCATTATGGAAGGTAGTCTTTTGTCGTGATTTTTGTTACTCCAATGAATGGAAGCCTTGTCACTATGGAAGGTAGTATGTTGTCGATATCTTTGTTACTCCAATGGATACTAGCCTTGTAATTATGGATGGTATTATGTTGTCTATATCATTGTTACTCCAATGGATGGTAGCCTTGTCATTATTGAAGGTAGTCTATTGTCGATATTTTTGTTACTCCAATGGATGGTAGCCTTGTCATTATGGAAGGTAGTCTGTCGTTGTGATTTTTGTTACTCCAATGGATGGTAGCCTTGTCATTATGGAAGGTAGTCTGTTGTCGAGATTTTTGTTTCTCCATTGGATGGTAGCCTTGTCATTATGGAAGGTAGTCTGTTTTCAAGATTTTTGTTATTCCAATGGATGGCAGCCTTGTCATTATGGAAGGTAGTCTTTTGTCGAGATTTTTGTTATTCAAATGGATGGTATCCTTTTCATTATGAAAGGTAGTCTGTTGTCGATATCTTTGTTACTCCAATGGATGGTTGCCTAGTCATTATGGAAGGTAGTCTATTGTTGAGATTTTTGTTACTCCAATGGATGGTAGCCTTGTCATTATTGAAGGTAGTCTGTTGTCGAGATTTTTGTTATTCCAATGGATGGTAACCTTGTCATTATGGAAGGTAGTCTTTTGTCGTGATTTTTGTTACTCCAATGAATGTTAGCCTTGTCATTATGGAAGGTAGTCTGTCGTTGTGATTTTTGTTACTCCAATGGATGGTAGCCTTGTCATTATGGAAGGTAGTCTGTTGTTCAGATTTTTGTTACTATAGTGTATATTAGCCTTGTCAATATGGAAGGTAGTCTGTCGTTGTGATTTTTGTTACTACAATGGATGGTAGCCTTGTCATTAAGAAAGGTAGTCTATTGTCGAGATTTTTGTTTCTCCATTGGATGGTAGCCTTGTCATTATGGAAGGTAGTCTGTTGTCGAGATTTTTGTTATTCCAATGGATGGCAGCCTTGTCATTATGGAAGGTAGTCTTTTGTCAAGATTTTTGTTATTCAAATGGATGGTATCCTTGTCATTATGAAAGGTAGTCTGTTGTCGATATCTTTGTTACTCCAATGGATGGTTGCCTAGTCATAATAAAGGTAGTCTATTGTTGAGATTTTTGTTACTCCAATGGATGGTAGCCTTGTCATTATTGAAGGTAGTTTGCTGTTGAGATTTTTGTTACTCCAATGGATGGCAGCCTCGTCATTATGGAAGGTAGTCTGTCATTGTGATTTTTGTTTCTCCAATGAATGGTAGCCTTGTCATTATGGAGGGTAGTCTGTTGTTCAGATTTTTGTTACTATAGTGTATGTTAGCCTTGTCATCATGGAAGGTAGTCTGCCGTTGTGATTTTTTTTACTGCAATGGATGGTAGCCTTGTCATTAAGAAAGGTAGTCTATTGTCGAGATTATTGTTTCTCCATTGGATGGTAGCCTTGTCATTATGGAAGGTAGTCTGTTGTCGAGATTTTTGTTATTCCAATGGATGGTAGACTAGCCATTATGGAAGGTTGTCTGTTGTCCCGATTTTTGTTACTCTAATGGATGGTAGACTAGTCATTATGGAAGGTAGTCTGTTGTCGAGATTTTTGTTATTCCAATGGATGGTAACCTTGTCATTATGGAAGGTAGTCTTTTGTCGTGATTTTTGTTACTCCAATGAATGGTAGCCTTGTCACTATGGAAGGTAGTATGTTGTCGATATCTTTGTTACTCCAATGGATACTAGCCTTGTAATTATGGATGGTATTATGTTGTCTATATCATTGTTACTCCAATGGATGGTAGCCTTGTCATTATTGAAGGTAGTCTTTTGTCGATATTTTTGTTACTCCAATGGATGGTAGCCTTGTCATTATGGAAGGTAGTCTGTCGTTGTGATTTTTGTTACTCCAATGGATGGTAGCCTTGTAATTATGGAAGGTAGTCTGTTGTTCAGATTTTTGTTACTATAGTGTATATTAGCCTTGTCAATATGGAAGGTAGTCTGTCGTTGTGATTTTTGTTACTACAATGGATGGTAGCCTTGTCATTAAGAAAGGTAGTCTATTGTCGAGATTTTTGTTTCTCCATTGGATGGTAGCCTTGTCATTATGGAAGGTAGTCTGTTGTCGAGATTTTTGTTATTCCAATGGATGGCAGCCTTGTCATTATGGAAGGTAGTCTTTTGTCAAGATTTTTGTTATTCAAATTGATGGTATCCTTGTCATTATGAAAGGTAGTCTGTTGTCGATATCTTTGTTACTCCAATGGATGGTTGCCTAGTCATAATAAAGGTAGTCTATTGTTGAGATTTTTGTTACTCCAATGGATGGTAGCCTTGTCATTATTGAAGGTAGTTTGCTGTTGAGATTTTTGTTACTCCAATGGATGGCAGCCTTGTCATTATGGAAGGTAGTCTGTCATTGTGATTTTTGTTTCTCCAATGAATGGTAGCCTTGTCATTATGGAAGGTAGTCTGTTGTTCAGATTTTTGTTACTATAGTGTATGTTAGCCTTGTCATCATGGAAGGTAGTCTGCCGTTGTGATTTTTTTTACTGCAATGGATGGTAGCCTTGTCATTAAGAAAGGTAGTCTATTGTCGAGATTATTGTTTCTCCATTGGATGGTAGCCTTGTCATTATGGAAGGTAGTCTGTTGTCGAGATTTTTGTTATTCCAATGGATGGTAGACTAGCCATTATGGAAGGTTGTCTGTTGTCCCGATTTTTGTTACTCTAATGGATAGTAGACTAGTCATTATGGAAGGTAGTCTGTTGTCGAGATTTTTGTTATTCCAATGGATGGTAACCTTGTCATTATGGAAGGTAGTCTTTTGTCGTGATTTTTGTTACTCCAATGAATGGTAGCCTTGTCACTATGGAAGGTAGTTTGTTGTCGATATCTTTGTTACTCCAATGGATACTAGCCTTGTAATTATGGATGGTATTATGTTGTCTATATCATTGTTACTCCAATGGATGGTAGCCTTGTCATTATTGAAGGTAGTCTATTGTCGATATTTTTGTTACTCCAATGGATGGTAGCCTTGTCATTATGGAAGGTAGTCTGTCGTTGTGATTTTTGTTACTCCAATGGATGGTAGCCTTGTCATTATGGAAGGTAGTCTGTTGTCGAGATTTTTGTTTCTCCATTGGATGGTAGCCTTGTCATTATGGAAGGTAGTCTGTTTTCAAGATTTTTGTTATTCCAATGGATGGCAGCCTTGTCATTATGGAAGGTAGTCTTTTGTCGAGATTTTTGTTATTCAAATGGATGGTATCCTTTTCATTATGAAAGGTAGTCTGTTGTCGATATCTTTGTTACTCCAATGGATGGTTGCCTAGTCATTATGGAAGGTAGTCTATTGTTGAGATTTTTGTTACTCCAATGGATGGTAGCCTTGTCATTATTGAAGGTAGTCTGTTGTCGAGATTTTTGTTATTCCACTGGATGGTAACCTTGTCATTATGGAAGGTAGTCTTTTTTCGTGATTTTTGTTACTCCAATGAATGTTAGCCTTGTCATTATGGAAGGTAGTATGTTGTCGATATCTTTGTTACTCCAATGGATGGTAGCCTTGTAATTATGGATGGTAGTATGTTGTTTATATCTTTGTTACTCCAATGGATGGTAGCCTTGTCATTATTGAAGGTAGTCTGTTGTCAAGATTTTTGTTACTCCAATGGATGGTAGCATTGTCATTATCGAAGGTAGTATGTCGTTGTGATTTTTTTTACTCCAATGGATGGTAGCCTTGTCCTTATGGAAGTTAGTCTGTTGTTCAGATTTTTGTTACTACAATGTATGTTAGCCTTGTCATCATGGAAGGTAGTCTGTTGTCCATATTTTTGTTACTCCATTGGATAGTAGCCTTGTCATTATGGAAGGTAGTCTGTTGTCGAGATTTTTGTTATTCCAATGGATGGTAGCCTAGTAATTATGGGAGGTAGTATTTTTTCGAGATTTTTGTTACTCCAATGGATGGTAGCCTTTCATTATGGAAGGTAGTTTGTTTTCTAGATTTTTGTTACTCCAATGGATGGTAGCCTTGTCGTTATGGAAGATAGTCTCTTGTTGATATTTTTGTTACTCCAATGGATGGTAGCCTTGTCATTATGGAAGGTTGTTTGTTGTCGAGATTTTTGTTACTCTAATGGATGGTAGCCTTGTCATTATAGAAGGTAGTCTGTTGTTGAGATTTATGTTACTATAATGGATGGTAGCCTTATTATTATGGAAGGTAGTCTGTTGTCGAGATTATTGTTACTACATTGGATGGTAGCCTTGTCATTAATAAAGGTAGTCTATTGTCGAGAATATTGTTTCTCCATTGGATGGTAGCCTTGTCATTATGGAAGGTAGTCTGTTGTCGAGATTTTTGTTATTCCAATGGATGGTAGACTAGACATTATGGTAGGTTGTCTGTTGTCCCGATTTTTGTTACTCTAATGGATGGTAGATTAGTCATTATGGAAGGTAGTCTGTTGTCGAGATTTTTGTTATTCAAATGGATGGTAACCTTGTAATTATGGAATGTAGTCTTTTGTCGTGATTTTTGTTACTCCAATGAATGGTAGCCTTGTCACTATGGAAGGTAGTATGTTTTCGATATCTTTGTTACTCCAATGGATAGTATCCTTGTAATTATGGATGGTATTATGTTGTCTATATCTTTGTTACTCCAATGGATGGTAGCCTTGTCATTATTGAAGGTAGTCTGTTGTCGATATTTTTGTTACTCCAATGGATGGTAGCCTTGTCATTATGGAAGGTAGTCTGTCGTTGTGATTTTTGTTACTCCAATGGATGGTAGCCTTATCATTATGGAAGGTAGTCTGTTGTTCAGATTTTTGTTAAAACAGTGTATATTAGCCTTGTCAATATGGAAGGTAGTCTGTCGTTGTGATTTTTGTTACTACAATGGATGGTAGCCTTGTCATTAAGAAAGGTAGTTTGTTGTCGAGATTTTTGTTTCTCCATTGGATGGTAGCCTTGTCATTATGGAAGGTAGTCTGTTGTCGAGATTTTTGTAATTCCAATGGATGGTAACCTTGTCATTATGGAAGGTAGTCTTTTGTCGTGATTTTTGTTACTCCAATGAATGGTAGCCTTGTCATTATGGAAGGTAGTATGTTGTCGATATCTTTGTTACTCCAATGGATGGTAGCCTTGTAATTATGGATGGTAGTATGTTGTTTATATCTTTGTTACTCCAATGGATGGTAGCCTTGTCATTATTGAAGGTAGTCTGTTGTCAAGATTTTTGTTACTCCAATGGATGGTAGCATTGTCATTATCGAAGGTAGTATGTCGTTGTGATTTTTTTTACTCCAATGGATGGTAGCCTTGTCCTTATGGAAGTTAGTCTGTTGTTCAGATTTTTGTTACTACAATGTATGTTAGCCTTGTCATCATGGAAGGTAGTCTGTTGTCCATATTTTTGTTACTCCATTGGATAGTAGCCTTGTCATTATGGAAGGTAGTCTGTTGTCGAGATTTTTGTTATTCCAATGGATGGTAGCCTAGTAATTATGGGAGGTAGTATTTTTTCGAGATTTTTGTTACTCCAATGGATGGTAGCCTTTCATTATGGAAGGTAGTTTGTTTTCTAGATTTTTGTTACTCCAATGGATGGTAGCCTTGTCGTTATGGAAGATAGTCTCTTGTTGATATTTTTGTTACTCCAATGGATGGTAGCCTTGTCATTATGGAAGGTTGTTTGTTGTCGAGATTTTTGTTACTCTAATGGATGGTAGCCTTGTCATTATAGAAGGTAGTCTGTTGTTGAGATTTATGTTACTATAATGGATGGTAGCCTTATTATTATGGAAGGTAGTCTGTTGTCGAGATTATTGTTACTACATTGGATGGTAGCCTTGTCATTAATAAAGGTAGTCTATTGTCGAGAATATTGTTTCTCCATTGGATGGTAGCCTTGTCATTATGGAAGGTAGTCTGTTGTCGAGATTTTTGTTATTCCAATGGATGGTAGACTAGACATTATGGTAGGTTGTCTGTTGTCCCGATTTTTGTTACTCTAATGGATGGTAGATTAGTCATTATGGAAGGTAGTCTGTTGTCGAGATTTTTGTTATTCAAATGGATGGTAACCTTGTAATTATGGAATGTAGTCTTTTGTCGTGATTTTTGTTACTCCAATGAATGGTAGCCTTGTCACTATGGAAGGTAGTATGTTTTCGATATCTTTGTTACTCCAATGGATAGTATCCTTGTAATTATGGATGGTATTATGTTGTCTATATCTTTGTTACTCCAATGGATGGTAGCCTTGTCATTATTGAAGGTAGTCTGTTGTCGATATTTTTGTTACTCCAATGGATGGTAGCCTTGTCATTATGGAAGGTAGTCTGTCGTTGTGATTTTTGTTACTCCAATGGATGGTAGCCTTATCATTATGGAAGGTAGTCTGTTGTTCAGATTTTTGTTACTACAGTGTATATTAGCCTTGTCAATATGGAAGGTAGTCTGTCGTTGTGATTTTTGTTACTACAATGGATGGTAGCCTTGTCATTAAGAAAGGTAGTTTGTTGTCGAGATTTTTGTTTCTCCATTGGATGGTAGCCTTGTCATTATGGAAGGTAGTCTGTTGTCGAGATTTTTGTAATTCCAATGGATGGTAACCTTGTCATTATGGAAGGTAGTCTTTTGTCGTGATTTTTGTTACTCCAATGAATGGTAGCCTTGTCATTATGGAAGGTAGTATGTTGTCGATATCTTTGTTACTCCAATGGATGGTAGCCTTGTAATTATGGATGGTAGTATGTTGTTTATATCTTTGTTACTCCAATGGATGGTAGCCTTGTCATTATTGAAGGTAGTCTGTTGTCAAGATTTTTGTTACTCCAATGGATGGTAGCATTGTCATTATCGAAGGTAGTATGTCGTTGTGATTTTTTTTACTCCAATGGATGGTAGCCTTGTCCTTATGGAAGTTAGTCTGTTGTTCAGATTTTTGTTACTACAATGTATGTTAGCCTTGTCATCATGGAAGGTAGTCTGTTGTCCATATTTTTGTTACTCCATTGGATAGTAGCCTTGTCATTATGGAAGGTAGTCTGTTGTCGAGATTTTTGTTATTCCAATGGATGGTAGCCTAGTAATAATGGGAGGTAGTATTTTTTCGAGATTTTTGTTACTCCAATGGATGGTAGCCTTTCATTATGGAAGGTAGTTTGTTTTCTAGATTTTTGTTACTCCAATGGATGGTAGCCTTGTCGTTATGGAAGATAGTCTCTTGTTGATATTTTTGTTACTCCAATGGATGGTAGCCTTGTCATTATGGAAGGTTGTTTGTTGTCGAGATTTTTGTTACTCTAATGGATGGTAGCCTTGTCATTATAGAAGGTAGTCTGTTGTTGAGATTTATGTTACTATAATGGATGGTAGCCTTATTATTATGGAAGGTAGTCTGTTGTCGAGATTATTGTTACTACATTGGATGGTAGCCTTGTCATTAATAAAGGTAGTCTATTGTCGAGAATATTGTTTCTCCATTGGATGGTAGCCTTGTCATTATGGAAGGTAGTCTGTTGTCGAGATTTTTGTTATTCCAATGGATGGTAGACTAGACATTATGGTAGGTTGTCTGTTGTCCCGATTTTTGTTACTCTAATGGATGGTAGATTAGTCATTATGGAAGGTAGTCTGTTGTCGAGATTTTTGTTATTCAAATGGATGGTAACCTTGTAATTATGGAATGTAGTCTTTTGTCGTGATTTTTGTTACTCCAATGAATGGTAGCCTTGTCACTATGGAAGGTAGTATGTTTTCGATATCTTTGTTACTCCAATGGATAGTATCCTTGTAATTATGGATGGTATTATGTTGTCTATATCTTTGTTACTCCAATGGATGGTAGCCTTGTCATTATTGAAGGTAGTCTGTTGTCGATATTTTTGTTACTCCAATGGATGGTAGCCTTGTCATTATGGAAGGTAGTCTGTCGTTGTGATTTTTGTTACTCCAATGGATGGTAGCCTTATCATTATGGAAGGTAGTCTGTTGTTCAGATTTTTGTTACTACAGTGTATATTAGCCTTGTCAATATGGAAGGTAGTCTGTCGTTGTGATTTTTGTTACTACAATGGATGGTAGCCTTGTCATTAAGAAAGGTAGTTTGTTGTCGAGATTTTTGTTTCTCCATTGGATGGTAGCCTTGTCATTATGGAAGGTAGTCTGTTGTTGAGATTTTTGTAATTCCAATGGATGGTAACCTTGTCATTATGGAAGGTAGTCTGTTGTCGAGATTTTTGTTACTACAATGGATTGTAGCCTTGTCGTTATGGAGGTAGTATGTTGTCGATATCTTTTTTACTCTAATGGATTGTAGCCTAGTCATTATGGAAGGTAGTCTGTTGTTGAGATTTTTGTTATTCCATTGGATGGTAGCCTTGTCACTATGGAAGGTAATGTGTTGTCGATATTTTTGTTATTCAAGTGGAAGGTAGCCTAGTCATTATGGAAGGTAGTCTGTTGTCGAGATTTTTGTTACTCCAATGGATGGTAGCCTTGTCATTATGGAAGGTAGTCTATTGTAGATATCTTCATTATTCCAATGGATGGTAGCCTAGTCATTATGGAAGGTAGTCTGTTGTCGTGATTTTTGTTACTCCAATGGATGGTAGCCTTATCGTTATGGAAGGTAGTCTATTGTCGATATCTTTGTTACTCCAATGGATGGTAGCCTAGTCATTATGGATGGTAGTCTGTTGTCGAGGTTTTGTATACTCCAATGGATTCTAGCATTGTAATTATGGAAGGTAGTCTCTTGTGGATATTTAGGTTACTCCAATGATGGTACCCTTGTCATTATGGAAGATAGTTTATTCTTGAGATTTTTGTTACTCCAATGGATGGTATCCTTTTAATTATGGAAGGTAGTGTGTTGTCGTGATTTTTCTTACTCGAAGGGATGGTAGCCTTGTCATTAAGGAACATAGTTTGTTGTCGAGATTTTTGTTATTCCAATGGATGGTAGCCTTGTCATTATTGAAGGTAGTCTGTTGTCAAGATTTTTGTTACTCCAATGGATGGTAGCATTGTCATTATCGAAGGTAGTATGTCGTTGTGATTTTTTTTACTCCAATGGATGGTAGCCTTGTCCTTATGGAAGTTAGTCTGTTGTTCAGATTTTTGTTACTACAATGTATGTTAGCCTTGTCATCATGGAAGGTAGTCTGTTGTCCATATTTTTGTTACTCCATTGGATAGTAGCCTTGTCATTATGGAAGGTAGTCTGTTGTCGAGATTTTTGTTATTCCAATGGATGGTAGCCTAGTAATAATGGGAGGTAGTATTTTTTCGAGATTTTTGTTACTCCAATGGATGGTAGCCTTTCATTATGGAAGGTAGTTTGTTTTCTAGATTTTTGTTACTCCAATGGATGGTAGCCTTGTCGTTATGGAAGATAGTCTCTTGTTGATATTTTTGTTACTCCAATGGATGGTAGCCTTGTCATTATGGAAGGTTGTTTGTTGTCGAGATTTTTGTTACTCTAATGGATGGTAGCCTTGTCATTATAGAAGGTAGTCTGTTGTTGAGATTTATGTTACTATAATGGATGGTAGCCTTATTATTATGGAAGGTAGTCTGTTGTCGAGATTATTGTTACTACATTGGATGGTAGCCTTGTCATTAATAAAGGTAGTCTATTGTCGAGAATATTGTTTCTCCATTGGATGGTAGCCTTGTCATTATGGAAGGTAGTCTGTTGTCGAGATTTTTGTTATTCCAATGGATGGTAGACTAGACATTATGGTAGGTTGTCTGTTGTCCCGATTTTTGTTACTCTAATGGATGGTAGATTAGTCATTATGGAAGGTAGTCTGTTGTCGAGATTTTTGTTATTCAAATGGATGGTAACCTTGTAATTATGGAATGTAGTCTTTTGTCATGATTTTTGTTACTCCAATGAATGGTAGCCTTGTCACTATGGAAGGTAGTATGTTTTCGATATCTTTGTTACTCCAATGGATAGTATCCTTGTAATTATGGATGGTATTATGTTGTCTATATCTTTGTTACTCCAATGGATGGTAGCCTTGTCATTATTGAAGGTAGTCTGTTGTCGATATTTTTGTTACTCCAATGGATGGTAGCCTTGTCATTATGGAAGGTAGTCTGTCGTTGTGATTTTTGTTACTCCAATGGATGGTAGCCTTATCATTATGGAAGGTAGTCTGTTGTTCAGATTTTTGTTACTACAGTGTATATTAGCCTTGTCAATATGGAAGGTAGTCTGTCGTTGTGATTTTTGTTACTACAATGGATGGTAGCCTTGTCATTAAGAAAGGTAGTTTGTTGTCGAGATTTTTGTTTCTCCATTGGATGGTAGCCTTGTCATTATGGAAGGTAGTCTGTTGTCGAGATTTTTGTAATTCCAATGGATGGTAACCTTGTCATTATGGAAGGTAGTCTGTTGTCGAGATTTTTGTTACTACAATGGATTGTAGCCTTGTCGTTATGGAGGTAGTATGTTGTCGATATCTTTTTTACTCTAATGGATTGTAGCCTAGTCATTATGGAAGGTAGTCTGTTGTTGAGATTTTTGTTATTCCATTGGATGGTAGCCTTGTCACTATGGAAGGTAATGTGTTGTCGATATTTTTGTTATTCAAGTGGAAGGTAGCCTAGTCATTATGGAAGGTAGTCTGTTGTCGAGATTTTTGTTACTCCAATGGATGGTAGCCTTGTCATTATGGAAGGTAGTCTATTGTAGATATCTTCATTATTCCAATGGATGGTAGCCTAGTCATTATGGAAGGTAGTCTGTTGTCGTGATTTTTGTTACTCCAATGGATGGTAGCCTTATCGTTATGGAAGGTAGTCTATTGTCGATATCTTTGTTACTCCAATGGATGGTAGCCTAGTCATTATGGATGGTAGTCTGTTGTCGAGGTTTTGTATACTCCAATGGATTCTAGCATTGTAATTATGGAAGGTAGTCTCTTGTGGATATTTAGGTTACTCCAATGATGGTACCCTTGTCATTATGGAAGATAGTTTATTCTTGAGATTTTTGTTACTCCAATGGATGGTATCCTTTTAATTATGGAAGGTAGTGTGTTGTCGTGATTTTTCTTACTCGAAGGGATGGTAGCCTTGTCATTAAGGAACATAGTTTGTTGTCGAGATTTTTGTTATTCCAATGGATGGTAGCCTTGTCATTATGAAAGGTAGTCTACTGTCGATATTTTTGTTACTATAATAGATTGTAGCCTTGTCATTATGGAAGGTAGTGTGTTGTCGAGATTTTTGTTACTCCAATGGATGGTAGCCTAGTCATTATGGAAGGTAGTCTGTTGTGGTGATTTTTGTTACTCCAATGGATGGTAGCCTTGTCAATATGGAAGGTAGTCTATTATTGATATTTTTGTTACTCCAATGGATGGTAGACTTGTAGTTATGGAAGGTAGTGTATTGTCGCTATTTTTATTACTCTAAGGGATGCTAGCCTTGTCATTATGGAAGGTAGTGTGTTTTCAATATCTTTGTTACTCCAATGGATGGTAGACTTTTCATTATGGAAGGTAGTCTTTTGTCATGATTTTTGTTACTCCAAGGGATTGTAGCCTTGTCGTTATGGATGGTAGTCTGTTATCGATATCTTTGTAACTCCAATGGATGATATCCTAGTCATTATGGAAGGTAGTATGTTGTCAAGATTTTTGTTTCTCTAAGGGATGGTAGCCTTGTCATTATGGAAGGTAGTGTGTTGTCGACATTTTTGTTATTCCAATGGATGGTAGCCTTATCATTATGGATGGTAGTCTGTTGTCGCGATTTTTATTACTCTAATGCATGGTAGCCTTGTCATTATGGAAGGTAGTCTGTTGTCGAGATTTTTGTTTGTACAATGGATTGTAGCCTTGTCTTTATGGAAGGTAGTCTGTTGTCGATATCTTTGTTACTCCAAGGGATGGTAGCCTTGTTATTATGGAAAGTAGTCAGTTGTCGAGGATTTTTGTTATTCCAATGGATGGTAGCCTTGTCATTATGGAAGGTAGATTGTTATCGAGATTTTTGTTACTCCAATGGATGGTAGCCTTGTCATTATGGAAGGTAATGTCTTGTCGATATTTTTGTTATTCCAGTGGATGGTAGCCTAGTCATTATGGATGGTAGTCTGTTGTTGAGGTTTTGTATACTCCAATGAATTGTAGCCTTGTAATTATGGAAGGTAGTCTCTTGTGGATATTTGGGTTACTCCAATGATGGTACCCTTGTCATTATGGAAGATAGTCTATAGTTGAGATTTTTGTTAATCCAATGGATGGTAGACTTGTCATTATGGAAGGTAGTGTGTTGTCGTGATATTTCTTACTCTAAGGGATGGTAGCCTTGTCATTATGGAAGGTATTATGTTGTTGATATCTTTGATACTCCAATGGATGGTATCCTTTTAATTATGGAAGGTAGTCTGTTGTCGAGATTTTTGTTACTCTAAGGGATGGTAGCCTTTGCATTATGGAAGGTAGTTAATTGTCGAGATTTTTGTTACTATAATGGATTGTATCCTCGTCGTTATGGAAGGTAGTCTATTGTCGATATCTTTGTTATTCCAATGGATGGTAACCTAGTCATTATGGAATGTAATCTGTTGTCGAGATTTTTGTTACTCCAATGGATGGTAGCCTTGTCATTATGGAAGGTAGTCTGTTGTTGAGATTTTTGTTATTCCAATGGATGGTAGCCTTTTCATTATGAAAGGTAGTCTATTGTCGATATTTTTGTTACTATAATAGATTTTAGCCTTGTCATTATTGAAGGTAGGGTGTTGTTGAGATTTTTGTTACTCCAATGGATGGTAGCCTAGTCATTATGGAAGGTAGTCTGTTGTCGTGATTTTTGTTACTCCAATGGATGGTAGCCTTGTCATTATGGAAGGTAGTCTATTGTTGAGATTTTTGTTACTCCAATGGATGGTAGACTTGTCATTATGGAAGGTAGTGTGTTTTCTTGATTTTTCTTAATCTAAGGGATGGTAGCCTTGTCATTATGGAAGGTAGTATGTTTTCGATATCTTTGTACCTCTAATGGATGGTATCCTTTTAATTACGGAAGGTAGTTTGTTGTCGAGATTTTTGTTACTCTAAGGGATGGTAGCCTTGTCATTATGGAACGTAATCTGTTGTCGAGATTTTTGTTATTCCAATTGATGGTAGCCTTGTCATTATGAAGGTAGTCTATTGTCGATATTTTTGTTACTATAAAAGATTGTAGCCATGTCATTATGGAAGGTAGTGTGTTGTCGAGATTTTTGTTACTCCAATGGATGGTATCCTAGTCATTATGGAAGGTAGTCTGTTGTCGAGATTTTTGTTACTCCATTGGATGGTAGCCTTGTCATTATGAAAGGTTGTGTGTTGTAGATATTTTTGTTATTCCAATGGATGGTAGCCTAGTCATTATGGAAGGTAGTCTTTTGTCTTGATTTTTGTTACTCCAATGGATGGTAGCCTTGTCATTATGGAAGGTAGTCTATTGTTGATATTTTTGTTACTCCAATGGATGGTAGACTTGTCATTATGGAAGGTAGTGTGTTGTCGTGATTTTTATTACTCTAAGGGATGGTAGCCTTGTCATTATGGAAGGTAGTATGTTGTCGATATCTTTGTTACTCCAATGGATGGTAGCCTTTTCATTATGGAAGCTAGTCTTTTGTCATGATTTTTGTTACTCTAAGGGATTGTAGCCTTGTCGTTATGGAAGGTAGTCTGTTGTCGATATCTTTGTTACTCCAATGGATGGTAGCCTGGTCATTATGGAAGGTAGTATGTTTTCGAGATTTTTGTTACTCCATTGGATGGTAGCCTTGTCATTATGGAAGGTAGTCTATTGTCGAGATTTTTGTTACTACAATGGATGGTTGTCTTGTCATTATGGAAGGTAGTCTGTTGTCGACATTTTTGTTACTACAATGGATTGTATCCTCGTCGTTATGGAAGGTAGTCTATTGTCGATATATTTGTTACTTTAATGGATGGTAGCCTTGTCATTATGGAAGGTAGTGTGTTGTCGATATTTTTATTATTCCACTGGATGGTAGCCTAGTCATTATGGAAGGTAGTCTTTTGTCTTTATTTTTGTTACTCAAATGGATTGTAGCCTTGTCATTATGGAAGGTAGTCTATTCTTGATATTTTTGTTACTCCAATGGATGGTAGACTTGTCATTATGGAAGGTAGTGTGTTGTCATGATTTTTATTACTCTAAGGGATGGTAGCCTTGTCATTATGGAAGGTAGTCTGTTTTCGATATCTTTGTTACTCCAATGTATGGTAGACTTTTCATTATGGAAGGTAGTCTTTTATCGTGATTTTTGTTTCTCTAAGGGATGATAGCCTTGTCATTATGGAAGGTAGTGTGTTGTCGAGATTTTTGTTATTCCAATGGATGGTAGCCTTGTCATTATGGAAGGTAGTCTGTTGTCGAGATTTTTGTTACTACAATGGATTGTAGCCTTGTCGTTATGGAGGTAGTTTGTTGTCGATATCTTTTTTACTTCAATGGATGGTAGCCTAGTTATTATGGAAGGTAGTCTGTTGTTGAGATTTTTGTTATTCCATTGGATGGTAGCCTTGTCATTATGGAAGGTAATATGTTGTCGATATTTTTGTTATTCCAATGGATTATAGCCTTGTCATTATGGAAGGTCGTCTCTTGTGGATATTTGTGTTACTCCAATGATGGTACCCTTGTCATTATGGAAGATAGTCTATTGTTGAGATTTTTGTTACTCCAATGGATGGTAGACTTATCATTATGGAAGTTAGTGTGTTGACGTGATTTTTGTTACTCTAAGGGATGGTAGCCTTGTCATTATGGAAGGTATTATGTTGTTGATATCTTTGATACTCCAATGGATGGTATCCTTTTAATTATGGAAGGTAGTCTGTTGTCGAGATTTTTGTTACTCTAAGGGATGGTAGCCTTGTCATTATGGAAGGTAGTTAATTGTCGAGATTTTTGTTACTACAATGGATTGTATCCTCGTCGTTATGGAAGGTAGTCTATTGTCGATATCTTTGTTATTCCAATGGATGGTAACCTAGTCATTATGGAATGTAATCTGTTGTCGAGATTTTTGTTACTCCAATGGATGGTAGCCTTGTCATTATGGAAGGTAGTCTGTTGTTGAGATTTTTGTTATTCCAATGGATGGTAGCCTTTTCATTATGAAAGGTAGTCTATTGTCGATATTTTTGTTACTATAATAGATTGTAGCCTTGTCATTATTGAAGGTAGGGTGTTGTTGAGATTTTTGTTACTCCAATGGATGGTAGCCTAGTCATTATGGAAGGTAGTCTGTTGTCGTGATTTTTGTTACTCCAATGGATGGTAGCCTTGTCATTATGGAAGGTAGTCTATTGTTGAGATTTTTGTTACTCCAATGGATGGTAGACTTGTCATTATGGAAGGTAGTGTGTTTTCTTGATTTTTCTTAATCTAAGGGATGGTAGCCTTGTCATTATGGAAGGTAGTATGTTTTCGATATCTTTGTACCTCTAATGGATGGTATCCTTTTAATTACGGAAGGTAGTTTGTTGTCGAGATTTTTGTTACTCTAAGGGATGGTAGCCTTGTCATTATGGAACGTAATCTGTTGTCGAGATTTTTGTTATTCCAATTGATGGTAGCCTTGTCATTATGAAGGTAGTCTATTGTCGATATTTTTGTTACTATAAAAGATTGTAGCCATGTCATTATGGAAGGTAGTGTGTTGTCGAGATTTTTGTTACTCCAATGGATGGTATCCTAATCATTATGGAAGGTAGTCTGTTGTCGAGATTTTTGTTACTCCATTGGATGGTAGCCTTGTCATTATGAAAGGTTGTGTGTTGTAGATATTTTTGTTATTCCAATGGATGGTAGCCTAGTCATTATGGAAGGTATTCTTTTGTCTTGATTTTTGTTACTCCAATGGATGGTAGCCTTGTCATTATGGAAGGTAGTCTATTGTTGATATTTTTGTTACTCCAATGGATGGTAGACTTGTCATTATGGAAGGTAGTGTGTTGTCGTGATTTTTATTACTCTAAGGGATGGTAGCCTTGTCATTATGGAAGGTAGTATGTTGTCGATATCTTTGTTACTCCAATGGATGGTAGCCTTTTCATTATGGAAGCTAGTCTTTTGTCATGATTTTTGGTACTCTAAGGGATTGTAGCCTTGTCGTTATGGAAGGTAGTCTATTGTCGATATCATTGTTACTCCAATGGATGGTAGCCTGGTCATTATGGAAGGTAGTCTGTTTTCGAGATTTTTGTTACTCCATTGGATGGTAGCCTTGTCATTATGGAAGGTAGTCTATTGTCGAGATTTTTGTTACTACAATGGATGGTAGTCTTGTCATTATGGAAGGTAGTCTGTTGTCGACATTTTTGTTACTACAATGGATTGTATCCTCGTCGTTATGGAAGGTAGTCTATTGTCGATATATTTGTTACTCCAATGGATGGTAGCCTTGTCATTATGGAAGGTAGTGTGTTGTCGATATTTTTATTATTCCACTGGATGGTAGCCTAGTCATTATGGAAGGTAGTCTTTTGTCTTTATTTTTGTTACTCCAATGGATTGTAGCCTTGTCATTATGGAAGGTAGTCTATTGTTGATATTTTTGTTACTCCAATGGATGGTAGACTTGTCATTATGGAAGGTAGTGTGTTGTCATGATTTTTATTACTCTAAGGGATGGTAGCCTTGTCATTATGGAAGGTAGTCTGTTTTCGATAGCTTTGTTACTCCAATGTATGGTAGACTTTTCATTATGGAAGGTAGTCTTTTATCGTGATTTTTGTTTCTCTAAGGGATGATAGCCTTGTCATTATGGAAGGTAGTGTGTTGTCGAGATTATTGTTATTCCAATGGATGGTAGCCTTGTCCTTATGGAAGGTAGTCTGTTGTCGAGATTTTTGTTACTACAATGGATTGTAGCCTTGTCGTTATGGAGGTAGTTTGTTGTCGATATCTTTTTTACTTCAATGGATGGTAGCCTAGTTATTATGGAAGGTAGTCTGTTGTTGAGATTTTTGTTATTCCATTGGATGGTAGCCTTGTCATTATGGAAGGTAATATGTTGTCGATATTTTTGTTATTCCAATGGATTGTAGCCTTGTCATTATGGAAGGTCGTCTCTTGTGGATATTTGTGTTACTCCAATGATGGTACCCTTGTCATTATGGAAGATAGTCTATTGTTGAGATTTTTGTTACTCCAATGGATGGTAGACTTATCATTATGGAAGTTAGTGTGTTGACGTGATTTTTGTTACTCTAAGGGACGGTAGCCTTGTCATTATGGAAGGTAGTATGTTGTCGATATCTTTGTTACTCCAATGGAGGGTAGCCTTTTCATTATGGAAGGTAGTTTGTTGTCGATATTTTTCTTACTCTAAGGGATGGTAGCCATGTCATTATGGAACGTAATTTGTTGACGAGATTTTTGTTATTCCAATGGATGGTAGCCTTGTCATTATGAAAGTAGTCTATTGTCGATATTTTTGTTACTATAATAGATTGTGGCCATGTCATTATGGAAGGTAGTGTGTTGTCGAGATTTTTGTTACTCCAATGGATGGTATCCTAGTCATTATGGAAGGTAGTCTGTTGTCGAGATTTTCGTTACTCCATTGGATGGTAGCCTTGTCATTATGGAAGGTAGTGTGTTGTAGATATTTTTGTTATTGCAATGGATGGTAGCCTAGTCATTATGGAAGGTAGTCTTTTGTCTTGATTTTTGTTACTCCAATGGATGGTAACGTTGTCATTATGGAATGTAGTCTATTGTTGATATTTTTGTTACTCCAATGGTGGTAGACTTGTCATTATGGTAGGTAGTGTGTTGTCGTGATTTTTGTTACTCCATTGGATGGTAGCCTTGTCATTATAGAAGGTAGTCTATTGTCGAGATTTTTGTTACTACAATGGATGGTAGTCTTGTCATTATGGAAGGTAGTTTGTTGTCGAGATTTTTGTTACTCTAAGGGATGGTAGCCTTGTCATTATGGAACGTAATCTGTTGTCGAGATTTTTGTTATTCCAATTGATGGTAGCCTTGTCATTATGAAGGTAGTCTATTGTCGATATTTTTGTTACTATAAAAGATTGTAGCCATGTCATTATGGAAGGTAGTGTGTTGTCGAGATTTTTGTTACTCCAATGGATGGTATCCTAGTCATTATGGAAGGTAGTCTGTTGTCGAGATTTTTGTTACTCCATTGGATGGTAGCCTTGTCATTATGAAAGGTTGTGTGTTGTAGATATTTTTGTTATTCCAATGGATGGTAGCCTAGTCATTATGGAAGGTAGTCTTTTGTCTTGATTTTTGTTACTCCAATGGATGGTAGCCTTGTCATTATGGAAGGTAGTCTATTGTTGATATTTTTGTTACTCCAATGGATGGTAGACTTGTCATTATGGAAGGTAGTGTGTTGTCGTGATTTTTATTACTCTAAGGGATGGTAGCCTTGTCATTATGGAAGGTAGTATGTTGTCGATATCTTTGTTACTCCAATGGATGGTAGCCTTTTCATTATGGAAGCTAGTCTTTTGTCATGATTTTTGTTACTCTAAGGGATTGTAGCCTTGTCGTTATGGAAGGTAGTCTGTTGTCGATATCTTTGTTACTCCAATGGATGGTAGCCTGGTCATTATGGAAGGTAGTCTGTTTTCGAGATTTTTGTTACTCCATTGGATGGTAGCCTTGTCATTATGGAAGGTAGTCTATTGTCGAGATTTTTGTTACTACAATGGATGGTAGTCTTGTCATTATGGAAGGTAGTCTGTTGTCGACATTTTTGTTACTACAATGGATTGTATCCTCGTCGTTATGGAAGGTAGTCTATTGTCGATATATTTGTTACTCCAATGGATGGTAGCCTTGTCATTATGGAAGGTAATGTGTTGTCGATATTTTTATTATTCCACTGGATGGTAGCCTAGTCATTATGGAAGGTAGTCTTTTGTCTTTATTTTTGTTACTCCAATGGATTGTAGCCTTGTCATTATGGAAGGTAGTCTATTGTTGATATTTTTGTTACTCCAATGGATGGTAGACTTGTCATTATGGAAGGTAGTGTGTTGTCGTGATTTTTATTACTCTAAGGGATGGTAGCCTTGTCATTATGGAAGGTAGTCTATTTTCGATATCTTTGTTACTCCAATGTATGGTAGACTTTTCATTATGGAAGGTAGTCTTTTATCGTGATTTTTGTTTCTCTAAGGGATGATAGCCTTGTCATTATGGAAGGTAGTGTGTTGTCGAGATTATTGTTATTCCAATGGATGGTAGCCTTGTCATTATGGAAGGTAGTCTGTTGTCGAGATTTTTGTTACTACAATGGATTGTAGCCTTGTCGTTATGGAGGTAGTTTGTTGTCGATATCTTTTTTACTTCAATGGATGGTAGCCTAGTTATTATGGAAGGTAGTCTGTTGTTGATATTTTTGTTATTCCATTGGATGGTAGCCTTGTCATTATGGAAGGTAATATGTTGTCGATATTTTTGTTATTCCAATGGATTGTAGCCTTGTCATTATGGAAGGTCGTCTCTTGTGGATATTTGTGTTACTCCAATGATGGTACCCTTGTCATTATGGAAGATAGTCTATTGTTGAGATTTTTGTTACTCCAATGGATGGTAGACTTATCATTATGGAAGTTAGTGTGTTGACGTGATTTTTGTTACTCTATGGGACGGTAGCCTTGTCATTATGGAAGGTAGTATGTTGTCGATATCTTTGTTACTCCAATGGAGGGTAGCCTTTTCATTATGGAAGGTAGTTTGTTGTCGAGATTTTTCTTACTCTAAGGGATGGTAGCCATGTCATTATGGAACGTAATTTGTTAACGAGATTTTTGTTATTCCAATGGATGGTAGCCTTGTCATTATGAAAGTAGTCTATTGTCGATATTTTTGTTACTATAATAGATTGTGGCCATGTCATTATGGAAGGTAGTGTGTTGTCGAGATTTTTGTTACTCCAATGGATGGTATCCTAGTCATTATGGAAGGTAGTCTGTTGTCGAGATTTTCGTTACTCCATTGGATGGTAGCCTTGTCATTATGGAAGGTAGTGTGTTGTAGATATTTTTGTTATTCCAATGGATGGTAGCCTAGTCATTATGGAAGGTAGTCTTTTGTCTTGATTTTTGTTACTCCAATGGATGGTAGCGTTGTCATTATGGAATGTAGTCTATTGTTGATATTTTTGTTACTCCAATGGTGGTAGACTTGTCATTATGGAAGGTAGTGTGTTGTCGTGATTTTTGTTACTCCATTGGATGGTAGCCTTGTCATTATAGAAGGTAGTCTATTGTCGAGATTTTTGTTACTACAATGGATGGTAGTCTTGTCATTACGGAAGGTAGTTTGTTGTCGAGATTTTTATTACTCTAAGGGATGGTAGCCTTGTCATTATGGAACGTAATCTGTTGTCGAGATTTTTGTTATTCCAATTGATGGTAGCCTTGTCATTATGAAGGTAGTCTATTGTCGATATTTTTGTTACTATAAAAGATTGTAGCCATGTCATTATGGAAGGTAGTGTGTTGTCGAGATTTTTGTTACTCCAATGGATGGTATCCTTGTCATTATGGAAGGTAGTCTGTTGTCGAGATTTTTGTTACTCCATTGGATGGTAGCCTTGTCATTATGAAAGGTTGTGTGTTGTAGATATTTTTGTTATTCCAATGGATGGTAGCCTAGTCATTATGGAAGGTAGTCTTTTGTCTTGATTTTTGTTACTCCAATGGATGGTAGCCTTGTCATTATGGAAGGTAGTCTATTGTTGATATTTTTGTTACTCCAATGGATGGTAGACTTGTCATTATGGAAGGTAGTGTGTTGTCGTGATTTTTATTACTCTAAGGGATGGTAGCCTTATCATTATGGAAGGTAGTATGTTGTCGATATCTTTGTTACTCCAATGGATGGTAGCCTTTTCATTATGGAAGCTAGTCTTTTGTCATGATTTTTGTTACTCTAAGGGATTGTAGCCTTGTCGTTATGGAAGGTAGTCTGTTGTCGATATCTTTGTTACTCCAATGGATGGTAGCCTGGTCATTATGGAAGGTAGTCTGTTTTCGAGATTTTTGTTACTCCATTGGATGGTAGCCTTGTCATTATGGAAGGTAGTCTATTGTCGAGATTTTTGTTACTACAATGGATGGTAGTCTTGTCATTATGGAAGGTAGTCTGTTGTCGACATTTTTGTTACTACAATGGATTGTATCCTCGTCGTTATGGAAGGTAGTCTATTGTCGATATATTTGTTACTCCAATGGATGGTAGCCTTGTCATTATGGAAGGTAGTGTGTTGTCGATATTTTTATTATTCCACTGGATGGTAGCCTAGTCATTATGGAAGGTAGTCTTTTGTCTTTATTTTTGTTACTCCAATGGATTGTAGCCTTGTCATTATGGAAGGTAGTCTATTGTTGATATTTTTGTTACTCCAATGGATGGTAGACTTGTCATTATGGAAGGTAGTGTGTTGTCATGATTTTTATTACTCTAAGGGATGGTAGCCTTGTCATTATGGAAGGTAGTCTGTTTTCGATATCTTTGTTACTCCAATGTATGGTAGACTTTTCATTATGGAAGGTAGTCTTTTATCGTGATTTTTGTTTCTCTAAGGGATGATAGCCTTGTCATTATGGAAGGTAGTGTGTTGTCGAGATTTTTGTTATTCCAATGGATGGTAGCCTTGTCATTATGGAGGGTAGTTTGTTGTCGAGATTTTTGTTACTACAATGGATTGTAGCCTTGTCGTTATGGAGGTAGTTTGTTGTCGATATCTTTTTTACTTCAATGGATGGTAGCCTAGTTATTATGGAAGGTAGTCTGTTGTTGAGATTTTTTTTATTCCATTGGATGGTAGCCTTGTCGTTATGGAAGGTAATATGTTGTCGATATTTTTGTTATTCCAATGGATTGTAGCCTTGTCATTATGGAAGGTCGTCTCTTGTGGATATTTGTGTTACTCCAATGATGGTACCCTTGTCATTATGGAAGATAGTCTATTGTTGAGATTTTTGTTACTCCAATGGATGGTAGACTTATCATTATGGAAGTTAGTGTGTTGACGTGATTTTTGTTACTCTAAGGGACGGTAGCCTTGTCATTATGGAAGGTAGTATGTTGTCGATATCTTTGTTACTCCAATGGATGGTAGCCTTTTCATTATGGAAGGTAGTTTGTTGTCGAGATTTTTCTTACTCTAAGGGATGGTAGCCATGTCATTATGGAACGTAATCTGTTGACGAGATTTTTGTTATTCCAATGGATGGTAGCCTTGTCATTATGAAAGTAGTCTATTGTCGATATTTTTGTTACTATAATAGATTGTGGCCATGTCATTATGGAAGGTAGTGTGTTGTCGAGATTTTTGTTACTCCAATGGATGGTATCCTAGTCATTATGGAAGGTAGTCTATTGTCGAGATTTTCGTTACTCCATTGGATGGTAGCCTTGTCATTATGGAAGGTAGTGTGTTGTAGATATTTTTGTTATTCCAATGGATGGTAGCCTAGTCATTATGGAAGGTAGTCTTTTGTCTTGATTTTTGTTACTCCAATGGATGGTAGCATTGTCATTATCTAATGTAGTCTATTGTTGATATTTTTGTTACTCCAATGGTGGTAGACTTGTCATTATGGAAGGTAGTGTGTTGTCGTGATTTTTGTTACTCCATTGGATGGTAGCCTTGTCATTATAGAAGGTAGTCTATTGTCGAGATTTTTGTTACTACAATGGATGGTAGTCTTGTCATTATGGAAGGTAGTCTGTTGTCGAGATTTTTGTTACTACAATGGATTGTATCCTCGTTGTTATGGAAGGTAGTCTATTGTCGATATATTTGTTACTCCAATGGATGGTAGACTTGTCATTATGGAAGGTAGTGTGTTGTCATGATTTTTATTACTCTAAGGGATGGTAGCCTTGTCATTATGGAAGGTAGTATGTTGTCGATATCTTTGTTACTCCAATGGATGGTAGCCTTTTCATTATGGAAGCTAGTGTTTTGTCATGATTTTTGTTACTCTAAGGGATTGTAGCCTTGTCGTTATGGAAGGTAGTATGTTGTCGATATCTTTGTTACTCCAATGGATGGTAGCCTGGTCATTATGGAAGGCAGTCTGTTGTCGAGATTTTTGTTACTCCATTGGATGGTAGCCTTGTCATTATAGAAGGTAATCTATTGTCGAGATTTTTGTTACTACAATGGATGGTAGTCTTGTCATTATGGAAGGTAGTCTGTTGTCGAGATTTTTGTTACTACAATGGATTGTATCCTCGTCGTTATGGAAGGTAGTCTATTGTCGATATATTTGTTACTCCAATGGATGGTAGCTTAGTCATTATGGAAGGTTGTATGTTGTCTAGATTTTAGTTACACCAATGGATGGTATCCTAGTCATTATGGAAGGTAGTCTGTTGTCGAGATTTTTGTTACTCCATCGGATGGTAGCCTTGTCATTATGGAAGGTAATGTGTTGTCGATATTTTTATTATTCCACTGGATGGTAGCCTAGTCATTATGGAGAGTAGTCTTTTGTCTTTATTTTTGTAACTCCAATGGATGGTAGCCTTGTCATTATGGAAGGTAGTCTATTGTGGTGATTTTTGTTACTCCAATGGATGGTAGACTTGTCATTATGGAAGGTAGTGTGTTGTCATGATTTTTATTACTCTAAGGGATGGTAGCCTTGTCATTATGGAAGGTAGTCTATTTTCGATATCTTTGTTATTTCAATGTATGGTAGAGTTTTCATTATGGAAGGTAGTCTTTTATCGTGATTTTTTTTACTCTAAGGGATTGTAGCCTTGTCGTTATGGAAGGTAGTCTATTGTCGATATCTTTGTTACTCCAATGGATGGTATCCTAGTCATTATCGAAGGTAGTCTGTTGTCAAGATTTTTGTTTCTCTAAGGGATGATAGCCTTGTCATTATGGAAGGTAGTGTGTTGTCGAGATTTTTGTTATTCCAATGGATGGTAGCCTTGTCATTATGGAAGGTAGTCTGTTGTCGAGATTTTTGTTACTACAATGGATTGTAGCCTTGTCCTTATGGAGGTAGTCTGTTGTCGATATCTTTTTTACTTCAATGGATGGTAGCCTAGTTATTATGGAAGGTAGTCTGTTGTTGAGATTTTTGTTATTCCATTGGATGGTAGCCTTGTCATTATGGAAGGTAATGTGTTGTCGATATTTTTTTTATTCCAGTGGATGGTAGCCTAGTCATTATGGAAGGTAGTCTGTTGTCGAGATTTTTGTTACTCCAATGGATGGTAGCCTTGTCATTATGGAAGGTAGTCTATTGTAGATATCTTCGTTATTCCAATGGATGGTAGCCTAGTCATTATGGAAGGTAGTCTGTTGTCGTGATTTTTGTTACTCCAATGGATGGTAGCCTTATCGTTATGGAAGGTAGTCTATTGTCGATATCTTTGTTACTCCAATGGATGGTAGCCTAGTCATTATGGAAGGTAGTCTGTTGTCGAGATTTTAGTTACTCCAATGGATGGTAGCCTTTTCATTATGGAAGGTAGTTTGTTGTCAAGGTTTTGTATACTCCAATGGATTCTAGCATTGTAATTATGGAAGGTAGTCTCTTGTGGATATTTGGGTTACTCCAATGATGGTACCCTTGTCATTATGGAAGATAGTTTATTGTTGAGATTTTTGTTACTCCAATGGATGGTAGACTTGTCATTATGGAAGGTAGTGTGTTGTCGTGATTTTTCTTACTCTAAGGGATGGTAGCCTTGTCATTATGGAAGGTAGTATGTTGTCGATATCTTTGATACTCCAATGGATGGTATCCTTTTAATTATGGAAGGTAGTTTGTTGTCGAGATTTTTATTACTCGAAGGGATGGTTACCTTGTCATTAAGGAACATAGTTTGTTGTCGAGATTTTTGTTATTCCAATGGATGGTAGCCTTGTCATTATGAAAGGTAGTCTATTGTCGATATTTTTGTTACTATAATTGATTGTAGCCTTGTCATTATGGAAGGTAGTGTGTTGTCGAGATGTTTGTTACTCCAATGGATGGTAGCCTAGTCATTATGGAAGGTAGTTTGTTGTTGTGATTTTTGTTACTCCAATGGATGGTAGCCTTGTCAATATGGACGGTAGTCTATTGTTGAGATTTTTGTTACACCAATGGCTGGTAGACTTGTAGTTATGGAAGGTAGTGCATTGTCGTGATTTTTATTACTCTAAGGGATGCTAGCCTTGTCATTATGGAAGGTAGTGTGTTGTCGATATCTTTGTTACTCCAATGGATGGTAGACTTTTCATTATGGAAGGTAGTCTTTTGTTGTGATTTTTGTTACTCTAAGGGATTGTAGCGTTGTCGTTATGGAAGGTAGTTTGTTGTCGATATCGTTGTAACTCCAATGGATGGTATCCTAGTCATTATGGAAGGTAGTCTGTTGTCAAGATTTTTGTTTCTCTAAGGGATGGTAGTCTTGTCATTATGGAAGGTAGTGTGTTGTCGATATTTTTGTTCTTCCAATGGATGGTAGCCTTGTCATTATGTAAGGTAGTCTGTTGTCGAGATTTTTGTTACTCCAATGGATGGTAGCCTTGTCATTATGGAAGGTAGTCTATTGTCAAGATTTTTGTTACTACAATGGATGGTAGTCTTGTCATTATGGAAGGTAGTCTATTGTCGAGATTTTTGTTAGTACAATGGATTGTAGCCTTGTCGTTATGGAAGGTAGTCTGTTGTCGATATCTTTGTTACTCCAAGGGATGGTAGCCTTGTCATTATGGAACATAGTCTGTTGTCGAGATTTTTGTTATTCCAATGGATGGTAGCCTTTTCATTATGGAAGGTAGATTGTTGTCGAGATTTTTGTTACTCCAATGGATGGTAGCCTTGTCATTATAGAAGGTAGTCTATTGTCGATATTTTTGTAACTACAATGGATGGTAGCCTTGTCATTATGGAAGGTAGTCTTTTGTAAAGATTTTTGTTACTACAATGGATTGTAGCCTTGTCGCTATGGAGGTAGTCTGTTGTAGATATCTTTGTTATTCCAATGCATGGTAGCCTAGTCATTATGCAAGGTAGTCTGTTGTCGTGATTTTTGTTACTCCAATGGATGGTAGCCTTGTCATTATGAAAGGCAATATGTTGTAGATATCTTTGTTACTACAATGGATGGTAGCCTTGTCATTATGGGATGTAGTCTGTTGTCGAGATTTTTGTTATTCCAATGGATGGTATCCTAGTCATTATGGAAGGTAGTGTGTTATCGATATTTTTGTTACTCCAATGGATGGTAGCCGTGTCATTATGGAAGGTAGTCTGTTGTCGTGATTTTTGCTACTCAAATGGAAGGTAGCCTTGTCATTATGCAAGGTAGTATGTTGTAGATATCTTTGTTACTCCAATGGATGGTAGCCTTGTCATTATGGAAGGTAGTCTGTTGTCGAGATTTTTGTTACTCCAATGGATGGTAGCCTTGTCATTATAGAAGGTAGTATATTGTCGAGATTTTTCTGACTACAATGGATGATAGCCTTGTCGTTGTGGAAGGTAGTCTGTTGTCGATATCTTTATTACTCCAATGGATGGTAGCCTAGTCATTATGGAAGGTAGTTTGTTGTCGTGATTTTTGTTACCCCAATGGATGGTAGCCTTGTCATTATGGAAGGTAGTATTTTTTAGATATCTTTGTTACTCCAATGGATGGTAGCCTTGTCAGTATGGAAGGTAGTCTGTTGTCGAGATTTTTGTTACTCAAAGGGATGGTAGCCTTGTCATTATGGAAGGTAGTCTGTTGTCGAGATTTTTGTTATTCCAATGGATGGTAGCCTTTTAATTATGACAGGTAGTCTTTTTTCGAGATTTTTGTTATTATAATAGATTGTAGCCTTGTCATTATGGAAGGTAGTCTGTTGTCGAGATTTTTGTTACTACAATGGATTGTAGCCTTGTCGTTGTGGAAGGTAGTCTGTTGTCGATATCTTTGTTACTCCAATGGATGGTAGCCTAGTCATTATGGAAGGTAGTCTGTTGTCGTGATTTTTGTTACTCGAATGGATAGTAGCCTTGTCATTATGGAAGGTAGTGTGTTGTCGATATTTTTGTTATTCCAATGGATGGTAGCCTAGTCATTATGGAAGGTAGTCTGTTTCGTGATTTTTATTACTCCAATCGATGGTAGCCTTATCATTATGGAAGGTAGTATGTTGTAGATATCTTTGTTACTTCAATGGATGGTAGCCTTGTCATTATGGAAGGTAGTTTGTTGTCGAGATTTTTGTTACTCTAAGGGATGGTAGCCTTGTCATTATGGAAGGTAGTCTGTTGTCGAGATTTTTGTTATTCCAATGGATGGTAGCCTTTTAATTATGAAAGGTAGTCTATTGTCGAGATTTTTGTTACTCTAATAGATTGTAGCCTTGTCATTATAGAAGGTAGTATATTGTCGAGATTTTTGTCACTACAATGGATGGTAGCCTTTTCATTATGGAAGGTAGTACATTGTTGAGATTTTTGTCACTATAATGGATGGTTGATTTGTGATTATGGAAGGTAGTGTGTTGTCGAGATTTTTGTTACTACAATGAATTATAGCCTTGTCGTTATGGAAGGTAGTCTATTGTCGATATTTTGTTACTCTAATGGATGGTAGCCTAGTCATTATGGAACGTAGTTTGTTGTCGAGTTTTTTGTTACTCCAATGGATGGTAGCCTTGTCATTATGGAAGGTAGTCTGTTGTCGAGATTTTTTATACTCCAATGGATCGTAGCCTTGTCGTTATGGAAGGTAGTGTGTTGTCGATATTTTTGTTATTCCAATGGATGGTAGCCTTGTCATTATGGAAGGTAGTCTGTTGTCGGGATTTTTGTTTCTTTAAGGGAAGGTAGCCTTGTCATTATGGAAGGTAGTGTGTTGTCGATATTTTTATTACTCCAATGGATGGTAGCCTTGTCATTATGGAAGGTAGTCTGTTGTCGAGATTTTTGTTACTCCAATGGATGGTAGCCTTGTCATTATGGAAGGTAGTCTATTGTCTAGATTTTTGTTACTATAATGGATGGTAGTCTTGTCATTATGGAAGGTAGTCTGTTGTCGAGATTTTTGTTACCCCATTGGATGGTAGCCATGTCGTTATGGAAGGTAGTCTATTGTCGATATCTTTGTTACTCCAATGGATGGTAGCATAGTCATTATGGAAGGTAGTCTATTGTCGAGATTTTAGTTACTCTAATGGATGGTAGCCTTGTCATTATGGAAGATAGTCTGCTGTCGAGATTTTGTATACTCCAATGGATTGTAGCCTTGTAATTATGGAAGGTAGTCTCTTGTGGATATTTGGGTTACTCCAATGATGGTACCCTTGTCATTATGGAAGATAGTCTATTGTTGAGATTTTTGTTACTCTAATGGTTGGTAGCCTTGTCATTATGAAAGGTAGTCTATTGTCGATATTTTTGTTACTATAATAGATTGTAGCCTTGTCATTATGGAAGGTAGTGTGTTGTCGAGATTTTTGTTACTCCAATGGATGGTAGCCTAGTCATTATGGAAGGTAGTCTGTTGTCATCATTTTTGTTACTCCAATGGATGGTAGCCTTGTCATTATGGAAGGTATTCTATTGTTGAGATTTTTGTTACTCCAATGAATGGTAGACTTGTCATTATGGAAGGTAGTGTGTTCTCGTGATTTTTATTACTCTAAGGGATGGTAGCCTTGTCGTTATGGAAGGTAGTATGTTGTCGATATCTTTGTTACTCCAATGGATGGTAGCCTTTTCATTATGGAAGGTAGTCTTTTGTCGTGATTTTTGTTACTCTAAGGGATTTTAGCCTTGTCGTTATGGAAGGTAGTTTGTTGTCGATATCTTTGTTACTCTAATGGATGGTAGCCTAGTCATTATGGAAGGTTGCCTGTTATCGAGATTTTTGTTTCTCTAAGGGATGGTAGATTTTTCATTATGGAAGGTTGTGTGTTGTCGATATTTTTGTTACTACAATGGATTGTAGCCTCGTCGTTATAGAAGGTAGTTTGTTGTCCATATCTTTGTTACTCCAATGGATGGTGGCCTTGTTATTATGGAAGGTAGTCTATTGTCGAGATTTTATTTACTCCAATGGATGGTAGCCTTATCATTATGAAAGGTAGTCAGTTGTCGAGATTTTGTAGACTCCAATGGATTGTAGCCTTGTCATTATGGAAGGTAGTCTCTTGGGGATATTTCGGTTACTCCAATGATGGTACCCTTGTCATTATGGAAGATAGTCTATTGTTAAGATTTTTGTTACTCCAAAGGATGTTAGACTTATCATTATGGAAGGTAGTGTGTTGTCGTGATTTTTGTTACTCTAAGGGATGGTAGCCTTGTCATTATGGAAGGTAGTATGTTGTCGATATCTTTGTTACTCCATGGATGGTAGCCTTTTCATTATGGAAGGTAGTTTGTTGTCGAGATTTTTCTTATTCCAATGGATGGTAGCCTTGTCATTATGAAGGTAGTCTATTGTCGATATTTTTGTTACTATAATAGATTGTAGCCTTGTAATTATGGAAGGTAGTGTGTCGTCGAGATTTTTGTTACTCCAATGGATGGTATCCTAGTCATTATGGAAGGTAGTCTGTTGTCGAGATTTTTGTTACTCCATTGGATGGTAGCCTTGTCATTATGGAAGGTAGTGTGTTATCGATATTTTTGTTATTCCAATGGATGGTAGCCTTGCCATTATGGAAGGTAGTCTTTTGTATTGATTTTTGTTACTCCAGTGGATGGTAGCCTTTTCATTATGGAAGGTAGTCTATTGTTGAGATTTTTTTTACTCCAATGGATGGTAGACTTGTCATTATGGAAGGTAGTGTGTTGTCGTGATTTTTATTACTCTAAGGGATGGTAGCCTTGTCATTATGGAAGGCTGTATGTTGTCGATATCTATGTTACTCCAATGGATGGTAGCCTTTTCATTATGGAAGGTAGTCTTTTTTCGTGATTTTTGTTACTCTAAGGGATTGTAGCCTTGTCATTATGGAAGGTAGTCTGTTGTCGATATCGTTGTTACTCCAATGGATGGTAGCCTAGTCATTATGGAAGTTAGTTTGTTGTCCAGATTTTTCTTTCTCTAAGGTATGGTAGCCTTATCATTATGGAAGGTAGTGTTTTGTCGATATTTTTGTTATTCCAATGGATGGTAGCATTGTCATTATGGAAGGTAGTCTGTTTTCGAGATTTTTGTTACTCCAATGGATGGTAGCCTTGTCATTAAGGAAGGTAGTCTATTGTCGAGATGTTTTTTACTACAATGGATGGTAGTCTTGTCATTATGGAAGGTAGTCTATTGTCGATATCTTTGTTATTCCAATGGATGGTAGCCTAGTCATTATGGAAAGTAGTCTGTTGTCGAGATTTTAGTTACTCCAATGGATGGTAGCCTTGTCATTATGGAAGGTAGTCTGTTGTCGAGATTTTTGTTATTCCAATGGATGGTAGCCTTTTCATTATGAAAGGTAGTCTATTGTCGATATTTTTGTTATTCTAATAGATTGTAGCCTTGTCATTATGGAAGGTAGGGTGTTATTGAGATTTTTGTTACTCCAATGGATGGTAGCCTAGTAATTTTGGAAGGTAGTCTGTTGTCGTGATTTTTGTTACTCCAATGGATGGTAGCCTTGTCATTATGGAAGGTAGTCTATTGTTGAGATTTTTGTTACTCCAATGTATGGTAGACTTGTCATTATGGAAGGTAGTGTGTTGTCTTGATTTTTCTTACTCTAAGGGATGGTAGCCTTGTCATTATGGAAGGTAGTATGCTGTCGATATCTTTGTTACTCCAATGGATGGTATCCTTTTAATTATGGAAAGCAGTTTGTTGTCGAGATTTTTGTTAATCTAAGGGATGGTAGCCTTGTCATTATGGAACATAGTCTGTTGTCGTGATTTTTGTTATTCCAATGGATGGTAGCCTTGTCATTATGGAAGGTAGTCTGTTGTCAAGATTTTTGTTTCTCTAAGGGATGGTAGCATTTTCATTATGGAAGGTAGTCTGTTTTCGATATCTTTGTTACTCCAATGGATGGTAGACTTTTCATAATGGAAGGTAGTCTTTTGTCGTGATTTTTGTTACTCTAAGGGATTGTAGCCTTGTCGTTATGGAAGGTAGTTGGTTGTCGATATCATTGTTACTCCAATGGATGGTATCCTAGTCATTATGGAAGGTAGTATGTTGTCAAGATTTTTGTTTCTCTAAGGGATGGTAGCATTTTCATTATGGAAGGTAGTGTGTTGTCGATATCTTTGTTATTCCAATGGATGGTAGCCTTGTCATTATGGAAGGTAGTCTGTTGTCGAGATTTTTGTTACTCCAATGGATGGTAGCCTTGTCATTATGAAAGGTAGTCTATTGTCGAGATTTTTGTTACTACATTGGATGGTAGTCTTGTCATTATGGAAGGTAGTATGTTGTTGAGATTTTTGTTACTACAATGGATTGTAGCCTTGTCGTTATGAATGGTAGTCTGTTGTCGATATCTTTGTTACTCCAAGGGATGGTAGCCTTGTCATTATGGAACATAGTCTAGTGTCGAGATTTTTGTTATTCCAATGGATGGTAGCCTTGTCATTATGGAAGGTAGATTGTTGTCGAGATTTTAGTTACTCCAATGGATGGTAGCCTTGTCATTATGGAAGGTAGTGTGTTGTCGATATTTTATTTACTCCAATGGATGGTAGCCTAGTCATTATGGAAGGTAGTCTATTGTCGTGATTTTTGTTACTCCAATGGATGGTAGCCTTGTCATTATGGAAGGTAGTCTATTGTTAAGATTTTTGTTACTCCAATGAATGGTATCCTTGTCATTATGGAAGGTAGTCTGTTGTCGATATCTTTGTTACTCCAAGGGATGGTAGCCTTGTCATTATGGAACGTAGTCTGTTGTCGAGATTTTTGTTATTCCAATGGATGGTAGCCTTGTCATTATGGAAGGTAGATTGTTGACGAGATTTTTGTTACTCCAATGGATGGTAGCCTTGTCATTATGGAAGGTAGTATATTGTCGAATTTTTTTTTACTACAATGGATGGTAGCCTTGTCATTATGGAAGGTAGTCCATTGTCGATATTTTTGTTACTACAATGGATTGTAGACTTGTCGTTATGGAGGTAGTCTAGTGTCGATATCTTTGTTACTTCAATGGATGGTAGCCTAGTCATTATGGAAGGTAGTCTGTTGTCGAAATTTTTGTTACTCCATTGGATGGTAGCCTTGTCATTATGGAAGGTAATGTGTTGTCGATATTTTTGTTATTCCAGTGGATGGTACCCTAGTCATTATGGAAGGTAGTCTATTGTCGAGATTTTTGTTACTCCAATGGATGGTAGCCTTGTCATTATGGAAGGTAGTCTGTTGTCATGATTTTTATTACTCCAATGGATGGTAGCCTTGTCATTATGGAAGGTAGTCTATTGTCGATATTTTTGTTACTACAATGGATGGTAGCCTTGTCATTATGGAAGTTAGTCTGTTGTCGAGATTTTTGTTACTACAATGGATTGTAGCCTTGTCGTTATGGAGGTAGTCTAGTGTCGATATCTTTGTTACTCCAATGGATGGTAGCCTAGTCATTATGGAAGGTAGTCTATTGTCGAGATTTTTAATACTCCATTGGATAGTAGCCTTGTCATTATGGAAGGTAATGTGTTGTCGATATTTTTGTTATTCCAGTGGATGGTAGCCTAGTCATTATGGAAGGTAGTTTGTTGTCGATATTTTTGTTACTCCAATGGATGGTAGCCTTGTCAATATGGAAGGTAGTCTGTTGTCGTGATTTTTGTTACTCCAATGGATGGTAGCCTTGTCATTATGGAAGGTAGTCTATTGTTGAGATTTTTGTTACTCTAATGGATGGTAGACTTGTCAATATGGAAGGTAGTGTGTTGTCGTGATTTTTATTACTCTAAGGGATGGTAGCCTCGCCATTATGGAAGGTAGTCTGTTTTCGATATCTTTGTCACTCCAATGGATGGTAGACTTTTCATTATGGAAGGTAGTCTGTTGTCGATATCTTTGTTACTCCAATGGATGGTAGCCTAGTCATTATGGAAGGTAGTCTGTTGTGTAGGTTTTTTTTACTCCATTGGATGGTAGCCTTGTCATTATGGAAGGTAATGTGTTATCGATATTTTTGTTATTCAAGTGGATGGTAGCCTAGTCATTATGGAAGTTAGTCTGTTGTCGAGATTTTTGTTACTCCAATATATGGTAGCCTTGTCATTATGGAAGGTAGTCTATTAAAGATATCTTTGTTATTCCAATGGATGGTAGACTTGATATTATGGAAGGTAGTGTGTTGTCGTGATTTTTCTTACTCTAAGGGATGGTAGCCTTCTCATTATGGAAGGTAGTATGTTGTCGATATCTTTGTTACTCTAATGGATGGTAGCCTTGTCATTATGGAAGGTAATCTGTTTTCGAGATTTTAGTTACTCCAATGGATGGTAGCCTTGTCATTATGGAAGGTAGTCTATTGTCGAGGTTTTGTATACTCCAATGGATTATAGCCTTGTAATTATGGAAGGTAGTCTCTTGTGGATATTTGGGTTACTCCAATGATGGTACCCTTGTCCTTATCGAACATAGTCTATTGTTGTGATTTTTGTTAATCCAATGGATGGTAGACTTGATATTATGGAAGGTAGTGTGTTGTCGTGATTTTTCTTACTCTAAGGGATGGTAGCCTTGTCATTATGGAAGGTAGTATGTTGTCGATATCTTTGTTACTCCAATGGATGGTAGCCTTGTCATTATGAAAGGTAGTCTATTGTCGATATTTTTGTTACTACAATGGATGGTAGCCTTGTCATTATGGAAGGTAGTCTATTGTCGAGATTTTTATTACTACAATGGATGGTAGCCTTGTCATTATGGAAGGTAGTCTATTGTCGATATTTTTGTTACTACAATTGATGGTAGCCTTGTCATTAGGGAAGGTAGTCTGTTGTCGAGATTTTTGTTACTACAATGGATTGTAGCCTTGTCGTTATGGAGGTAGTCTGGTGTCGATATCTTTGTTACTCCAATGGATGGTAGCCTAGTCATTATGGAAGGTAGTCTATTGTTGAGATTTTTATTACTCCATTGGATGGTAGCCTTCTCATTATGGAAGGTAATGTGTTGTCGATATTTTTGTTATTCCAGTGGATGGTAGCCTAGTCATTATGGAAGGTAGTTTGTTGTCGAGATTTTTGTTACTCCAATGGATGGTAGCCTTTTCAATATGGAAGGTAGTCTGTTGTCGTGATTTTTGTTACTCCAATGGATGGTTGCCTTGTCATTATGGAAGGTAGTCTATTGTTGAGATTTTTGTTACTCCAATGGATGGTAGACTTGTCATTATGGAAGGTAGTGTGTTGTCGTGATTTTTATTACTCTAAGGGATGGTAGCCTTGCCATTATGGAAGGTAGTCTGTTTTCGATATCTTCGTTACTCCAATGGATGGTAGACTTTTCATTATGGAAGGTAGTCTTTTGTCGTGATTTTTGTTACTCTAGGGGATTGTAGCCTTGTCGTTATGGAAGGTAGTCTGTTGTCGATATCTTTGTTACTCCAATGGATGGTAGCCTAGTTATTATGGAAGGTAGTCTGTTGTGTAGGTTTTTTTTACTCCATTGGATGGTAGCCTTGTCATTATGGAAGGTAATGTGTTGTCGATATTTTTGTTATTCAAGTGGATGGTAGCCTAGTCATTATGGAAGGTAGTCTATTGTCGAGATTTTTTTTACTCCAATGGATGGCAGCCTTGTCATTATGGAAGGTAGTCTATTGAAGATATCTTTGTTATTCCAATGGATGGTAGCCTAGTCATTATGGAAGGTAGTATGTTGTCGTTATTTTTGTTACTCCAATGGATGGTAGCCTTATCGTCATGGAAGGTAGTCTAATATCGATATCTTTGTTACTCCAATGGATGGTAGCCTGGTCATTATGGAAGGTAGTCTGTTTTCGAGATTTTAGTTACTCCAATGGATGGTAGCCTTGTCATTATGGAAGGTAGTCTATTGTCGAGGTTTTGTATACTCCAATGGATTGTAGCCTTGTAATTATGGAAGGTAGTCTCTTGTGGATATTTGGGTTACTCCAATGATGGTACCCTTGTCATTACGGAACATAGTCTATTGTTGAGATTTTTGTTAATCCAATGGATGGTAGACTTGATATTATGGAAGGTAGTGTGTTGTCGTGATTTTTCTTACTCTAAGGGATGGTAGCCTTGTCATTATGGAAGGTAGTATGTTGTCGATATCTTTGTTACTCCAATGGATGGTAGCCTTGTCATTATGAAAGGTAGTCTATTGTCGATATTTTTGTTACTACAATGGATGGTAGCCTTGTCATTATGGAAGGTAGTCTGTTGTCGAGATTTTTATTACTCCAATGGACGGTAGCCTTGTCATTATGGAAGGTAGTCTATTGTCGATATTTTTGTTACTACAATGGATGGTAGTGTTGTCATTATGGAAGGTAGTCTGTTGTCGAGATTTTTGTTACTACAATGGATTGTAGCCTTGTCGTTATGGAGGTAGTCTGGTGTCGATATCTTTTATACTCCAATGGATGGTAGCCTAGTCATTATGGAAGGTAGTCTATTGTCGAGATTTTTATTACTCCATTGGATGGTAGCCTTGTCATTATGGAAGGTAATATGTTGTCGATATTTTTGTTATTCCAGTGGATGGTAGCCTAGTCATTATGGAAGGTAGTTTGTTGTTGAGATTTTTGTTACTCCAATGGATGGTAGCCTTTTCAATATGGAAGGTAGTCTGTTGTCGTGATTTTTGTTACTCCAATATATGGTAGCCTTGTCATTATGGAAGGTAGTCTATTGTTGAGATTTTTCTTACTCCAATGGCTGGTAGACTTGTCATTATGGAAGGTAGTGTGTTGTAGTGATTTTTATTACTCTAAGGGATGGTAGCCTTCCCATTATGGAAGGTAGTCTGTTTTCGATATCTTTGTTACTCCAATGGATGGTAGACTTTTCATTATGGAAGGTAGTCTTTTGTCGTGATTTTTGTTACTCTACGAGATTGTAGCCTTGTCGTTATGGAAGGTAGTCTGTTGTCGATATCTTTGTTACTCTAATGGATGGTACCCTAGTTATTAGGGAAGGTAGTCTGTTGTGTAGGTTTTTTTTACTCCATTGGATGGTAGCCTAGTCATTATGGAAAGTAGTCTGTTGTCGAGATTTTTATTACTCCAATGGATGGTAGCCTTGTCATTATGGAAGGTAGTCTATTGAAGATATCTTTGTTATTCCAATGGATGGTAGCCTTGCCATTATAGAAGGTTGTCTATTTTCGATATCTTTGTTACTCCAATGGATGGTAGACTTTTCATTATGGAAGGTAGTCTGTTGTCGATATCTTTGTTACTCCAATGGATGGTAGCCTAGTCATTATGGAAGGTAGTCTGTTGTGTAGGTTTTTTTTACTCCACTGGATGGTAGCCTTGTCATTATGGAAGGTAATGTGTTGTCGAGATTTTTGTTACTCCAATGGATGGTAGCCTTGTCATTATGGAAGGTAGTCTGTTGTCGTGATTTTTATTACTCCAATGGATGGTAGCCTTGTCATTATGGAAGGTAGTCTATTGTCGATATTTTTGTTACTACAATGGATGGTAGCCTTGTCATTATGGAAGTTAGTCTGTTGTCGAGATTTTTGTTACTATAATGGATTGTAGCCTTGTCGTTATGGAGGTAGTCTAGTGTCGATATCTTTGTTACTCCAATGGATGGTAGCCTAGTCATTATGGAAGGTAGTCTATTGTCGAGATTTTTAATACTCCATTGGATGGTAGCCTTGTCATTATGGAAGGTAATGTGTTGTCGATATTTTTGTTATTCCAGTGGATGGTAGCCTAGTCATTATGGAAGGTAGTTTGTTGTCGATATTTTTGTTACTCCAATGGATGGAAGCCTTGTCAATATGGAAGGTAGTCTGTTGTCATGATTTTTGTTACTCCAATGGATGGTAGCCTTGTCATTATGGAAGGTAGTCTATTGTTGAGATTTTTGTTACTCCAATGGATGGTAGACTTGTCATTATGGAAGGTAGTGTGTTGTCGTGATTTTTATTACTCTAAGGGATGGTAGCCTCGCCATTATGGAAGGTAGTCTGTTTTCGATATCTTTGTTACTCCAATGGATGGTAGACTTTTCATTATGGAAGGTAGTATGTTGTCGATATCTTTGTTACCCCAATGGATGGTAGCCTAGTCATTATGGAAGGTAGTCTGTTGTGTAGGTTTTTTTTACTCCATTGGATGGTAGCCTTGTCATTATGGAAGGTAGTCTATTAAAGATATCTTTGTTATTCCAATGGTGGTAGACTTGATATTATGGAAGGTAGTGTGTTGTCGTGATTTTTCTTACTCTAAGGGATGGTAGCCTTGTCATTATGGAAGGTAGTATGTTGTCGATATCTTTGTTACTCCAATGGATGGTAGCCTTGTCATTATGGAAGGTAATTTGTTTTCGAGATTTTAGTTACTCCAATGGATGGTAGCCTTGTCATTATGGAAGGTAGTCTATTGTCGAGGTTTTGTATACTCCAATGGATTATAGCCTTGTAATTATGGAAGGTAGTCTCTTGTGGATATTTGGGTTACTCCAATGATGGTACCCTTGTCCTTATCGAACATAGTCTATTGTTGAGATTTTTGTTAATCCAATGGATGGTAGACTTGATATTATGGAAGGTAGTGTGTTGTCGTGATTTTTCTTACTCTAAGGGATGGTAGCCTTGTCATTATGGAAGGTAGTATGTTGTCGATATCTTTGTTACTCCATTGGATGGTAGCCTTGTCATTATGAAAGGTAGTCTATTGTCGATATTTTTGTTACTACAATGGATGGTAGCCTTGTCATTATGGAAGGTAGTCTATTGTCGAGATTTTTATTACTCCAATGGATGGTAGCCTTGTCATTATGGAAGGTAGTCTATTGTCGATATTTTTGTTACTACAATTGATGGTAGCCTTGTCATTAGGGAAGGTAGTCTGTTGTCGAGATTTTTGTTACTACAATGGATTGTAGCCTTTTCGTTATGGAGGTAGTCTGGTGTCGATATCTTTGTTACTCCAATGGATGGTAGCCTAGTCATTATGGAAGGTAGTCTATTGTCGAGATTTTTATTACTCCATTGGATGGTAGCCTTGTCATTATGGAAGGTAATGTGTTGTCTATATTTTTGTTATTCCAGTGGATGGTAGACTAGTCATTATGGAAGGTAGTTTGTTGTCGAGATTTTTGTTACTCCAATGGATGGTAGCCTTTTCAATATTGAAGGTAGTCTGTTGTCGTGATTTTTGTTACTCCAATGGATGGTAGCCTTGTCATTATGGAAGGTAGTCTATTGTTGAGATTTTTGTTACTCCAATGGATGGTAGACTTGTCATTATGGAAGGTAGTGTGTTGTCGTGATTTTTATTACTCTAAGGGATGGTAGCCTTGCCATTATGGAAGGTAGTCTGTTTTCGATATCTTCGGTACTCCAATGGATGGTAGACTTTTCATTATGGAAGGTAGTCTTTTGTCGTGATTTTTGTTACTCTAGGGGATTGTAGCCTTGTCGTTATGGAAGGTAGTCTGTTGTCGATATCTTTGTTACTCCAATGGATGGTAGCCTAGTTATTATGGAAGGTAGTCTGTTGTGTAGGTTTTTTTTACTCCATTGGATGGTAGCCTTGTCATTATGGAAGGTAATGTGTTGTCGATATTTTTGTTATTCAAGTGGATGGTAGCCTAGTCATTATGGAATGTAGTCTATTGTCGAGATTTTTTTTACTCCAATGGATGGCAGCCTTGTCATTATGGAAGGTAGTCTATTGAAGATATCTTTGTTATTCCAATGGATGGTAGCCTAGTCATTATGGAAGGTAGTCTGTTGTCGTTATTTTTGTTACTCCAATGGATGGTAGCCTTATCGTCATGGAAGGTAGTCTAATGTCGATATCTTTGTTACTCCAATGGATGGTAGCCTGGTCATTATGGAAGGTAGTCTGTTTTCGAGATTTTAGTTACTCCAATGGATGGTAGCCTTGTCATTATTGAAGGTAGTCTATTGTCGAGGTTTTGTATACTCCAATGGATTGTAGCCTTGTAATTATGGAAGGTAGTCTCTTGTGGATATTTGGGTTACTCCAATGATGGTACCCTTGTCATTACGGAACATAGTCTATTGTTGAGATTTTTGTTAATCCAATGGATGGTAGACTTGATATTATGGAAGGTAGTGTGTTGTCGTGATTTTTCTTACTCTAAGGGATGGTAGCCTTGTCATTATGGAAGGTAGTATGTTGTCGATATCTTTGTTACTCCAATGGATGGTAGCCTTGTCATTATGAAAGGTAGTCTATTGTCGATATTTTTGTTACTACAATGGATGGTAGCCTTGTCATTATGGAAAGTAGTCTATTGTCGAGATTTTTATTACTCCATTGGATGGTAGCCTTGTCATTATGGAAGGTAGTCTATTGTTGAGATTTTTGTTACTCCAATGGATGGTAGACTTGTCATTATGGAAGGTAGTGTGTTGTAGTGATTTTTATTACTCTAAGGGATGGTAGCCTTGCCATTAAGGAAGGTAGTCTGTTTTCGATATCTTTGTTACTCCAATGGATGGTAGACTTTTCATTATGGAAGGTAGTCTTTTGTCGTGATTTTTGTTACTCTACGGGATTGTAGCCTTGTCGTTATGGAAGGTAGTCTGTTGTCGATATCTTTGTTACTCTAATGGATGGTACCCTAGTTATTAGGGAAGGTAGTCTGTTGTGTAGGTTTTTTTTACTCCATTGGATGGTAGCCTTGTCATTATGGAAGGTAATGTGTTGTCGATATTTTTGTTATTCAAGTGGATGGTAGCCTAGTCATTATGGAAGGTAGTCTGTTGTCGAGATTTTTGTTACTCCAATGGATGGTAGCCTTGTCATTATGGAAGGTAGTCTATTGAAGATATCTTTGTTAATCCAATGGATGGTAGCCTCGCCATTATGGAAGGTAGTCTGTTTTCGATATCTTTGTTACTCCAATGGATGGTAGACTTTTCATTATGGAAGGTAGTCTGTTGTCGATATCTTTGTTACTCCAATGGATGGTAGCCTAGTCATTATGGAAGGTAGTCTGTTGTGTAGGTTTTTTTTACTCCATTGGATGGTAGCCTTGTCATTATGGAAGGTAATGTGTTGTCGATATTTATGTTATTCAAGTGGATGGTAGCCTAGTCATTATGGAAGTTAGTCTGTTGTCGAGATTTTTTTTACTCCAATGGATGGCAGCCTTGTCATTATGGAAGGTAGTCTATTGAAGATATCTTTGTTATTCCAATGGATGGTAGCCTAGTCATTATGGAAGGTAGTCTGTTGTCGTTATTTTTGTTACTCTAATGGATGGTAGCCTTATCGTTATGGAAGGTAGCCTAATGTCGATATCTTTGTTACTCCAATGGATGGTAGCCTGGTCATTATGGAAGGTAGTCTATTTTCGAGATTTTAGTTACTCCAATGGATGGTAGCCTTGTCATTATGGAAGGTAGTCTATTGTCGAGGTTTTGTATACTCCAATGGATTGTAGCCTTGTAATTATGGAAGGTAGTCTCTTGTGGATATTTGGGTTACTCCAATGATGGTACCCTTGTCATTACTAAACATAGTCTATTGTTGAGATTTTTGTTAATCCAATGGATGGTAGACTTGATATTATGGAAGGTAGTGTGTTGTCATGATTTTTCTTACTCTAAGGGATGGTAGCCTTGTCATTATGGAAGGTAGTATGTTGTCGATATCTTTGTTACTCCAATGGATGGTAGCCTTGTCATTATGAAAGGTAGTCTATTGTCGATATTTTTGTTACTACAATGGATGGTAGCCTTGTCATTATGGAAAGTAGTTTGTTGTCGAGATTTTTATTACTCCAATAGATGGTAGCCTTGTCATTATGGAAGGTAGTCTATTGTCGATATTTTTGTTACTACAATGGATGGTAGCCTTGTCATTATGGAAGGTAGTCTGTTGTCGAGATTTTTGTTACTACAATGGATTGTAGCCTTGTCGTTATGGAGGTAGTCTGGTGTCAATATCTTTGTTACTCCAATGGATGGTAGCCTAGTCATTATGGAAGGTAGTCTATTGTCGAGATTTTTATTACTCCATTGGATGGTAGCCTTGTCATTATGGAAGGTAATGTGTTGTCGATATTTTTGTTATTCCAGTGGATGGTAGCCTAGTCATTATGGAAGGTAGTTTGTTGTCGAGATTTTTGTTACTCCAATGGATGGTAGCCTTTTCAATATGGAAGGTAGTCTGTTGTCGTGATTTTTGTTACTCCGATGGATGGTAGCCTTGTCATTATGGAAGGTAGTCTATTGTTGAGATTTTTGTTACTCCAATGGATGGTAGACTTGTCATTATGGAAGGTAGTGTGTTGTCGTGATTTTTATTACTCTAAGGGATGGTAGCCTTGCCATTATGGAAGGTAGTCTGTTTTCGATATCTTCGGTACTCCAATGGATGGTAGACTTTTCATTATGGAAGGTAGTCTTTTGTCGTGATTTTTGTTACTCTAGGGGATTGTAGCCTTGTCGTTATGGAAGGTAGTCTGTTGTCGATATCTTTGTTACTCCAATGGATGGTAGCCTAGTTATTATGGAAGGTAGTCTGTTGTGTAGGTTTTTTTTACTCCATTGGATGGTAGCCTTGTCATTATGGAAGGTAATGTGTTGTCGATATTTTTGTTATTCAAGTGGATGGTAGCCTAGTCATTATGGAATGTAGTCTATTGTCGAGATTTTTTTTACTCCAATGGATGGCAGCCTTGTCATTATGGAAGGTAGTCTATTGAAGATATCTTTGTTATTCCAATGGATGGTAGCCTAGTCATTATGGAAGGTAGTCTGTTGTCGTTATTTTTGTTACTCCAATGGATGGTAGCCTTATCGTCATGGAAGGTAGTCTAATGTCGATATCTTTGTTACTCCAATGGATGGTAGCCTGGTCATTATGGAAGGTAGTCTGTTTTCGAGATTTTAGTTACTCCAATGGATGGTAGCCTTGTCATTATTGAAGGTAGTCTATTGTCGAGGTTTTGTATACTCCAATGGATTGTAGCCTTGTAATTATGGAAGGTAGTCTCTTGTGGATATTTGGGTTACTCCAATGATGGTACCCTTGTCATTACTAAACATAGTCTATTGTTGAGATTTTTGTTAATCCAATGGATGGTAGACTTGATATTATGGAAGGTAGTGTGTTGTCGTGATTTTTCTTACTCTAAGGGATGGTAGCCTTGTCATTATGGAAGGTAGTATGTTGTCGATATCTTTGTTACTCCAATGGATGGTAGCCTTGTCATTATGAAAGGTAGTCTATTGTCGATATTTTTGTTACTACAATGGATGGTAGCCTTGTCATTATGGAAAGTAGTCTATTGTCGAGATTTTTATTACTCCATTGGATGGTAGCCTTGTCATTATGGAAGGTAGTCTATTGTTGATATTTTTGTTACTCCAATGGATGGTAGACTTGTCATTATGGAAGGTAGTGTGTTGTAGTGATTTTTATTACTCTAAGGGATGGTAGCCTTGCCATTATGGAAGGTAGTCTGTTTTCGATATCTTTGTTACTCCAATGGATGGTAGACTTTTCATTATGGAAGGTAGTCTTTTGTCGTGATTTTTGTTACTCTACGGGATTGTAGCCTTGTCGTTATGGAAGGTAGTCTGTTGTCGATATCTTTGTTACTCTAAGGGATGGTACCCTAGTTATTAGGGAAGGTAGTCTGTTGTGTAGGTTTTTTTTACTCCATTGGATGGTAGCCTTGTCATTATGGAAGGTAATGTGTTGTCGATATTTTTGTTATTCAAGTGGATGGTAGCCTAGTCATTATGGAAGGTAGTCTGTTGTCGAGATTTTTGTTACTCCAATGGATGGTAGCCTTGTCATTATGGAAGGTAGTCTATTGAAGATATCTTTGTTAATCCAATGGATGGTAGCCTCGCCATTATGGAAGGTAGTCTGTTTTCGATATCTTTGTTACTCCAATGGATGGTAGACTTTTCATTATGGAAGGTAGTATGTTGTCGATATCTTTGTTACTCCAATGGATGGTAGCCTAGTCATTATGGAAGGTAGTCTGTTGTGTAGGTTTTTTTTACTCCATTGGATGGTAGCCTTGTCATTATGGAAGGTAATGTGTTGTCGATATTTATGTTATTCAAGTGGATGGTAGCCTAGTCATTATGGAAGTTAGTCTGTTGTCGAGATTTTTTTTACTCCAATGGATGGCAGCCTTGTCATTATGGAAGGTAGTCTATTGAAGATATCTTTGTTATTCCAATGGATGGTAGCCTAGTCATTATGGAAGGTAGTCTGTTGTCGTTATTTTTGTTACTCTAATGGATGGTAGCCTTATCGTTATGGAAGGTAGCCTAATGTCGATATCTTTGTTACTCCAATGGATGGTAGCCTGGTCATTATGGAAGGTAGTCTATTTTCGAGATTTTAGTTACTCCAATGGATGGTAGCCTTGTCATTATGGAAGGTAGTCTATTGTCGAGGTTTTGTATACTCCAATGGATTGTAGCCTTGTAATTATGGAAGGTAGTCTCTTGTGGATATTTGGGTTACTCCAATGATGGTACCCTTGTCATTACTAAACATAGTCTATTGTTGAGATTTTTGTTAATCCAATGGATGGTAGACTTGATATTATGGAAGGTAGTGTGTTGTCATGATTTTTCTTACTCTAAGGGATGGTAGCCTTGTCATTATGGAAGGTAGTATGTTGTCGATATCTTTGTTACTCCAATGGATGGTAGCCTTGTCATTATGAAAGGTAGTCTATTGTCGATATTTTTGTTACTACAATGGATGGTAGCCTTGTCATTATGGAAAGTAGTTTGTTGTCGAGATTTTTATTACTCCAATAGATGGTAGCCTTGTCATTATGGAAGGTAGTCTATTGTCGATATTTTTGTTACTACAATGGATGGTAGCCTTGTCATTATGGAAGGTAGTCTGTTGTCGAGATTTTTGTTACTACAATGGATTGTAGCCTTGTCGTTATGGAGGTAGTCTGGTGTCAATATCTTTGTTACTCCAATGGATGGTAGCCTAGTCATTATGGAAGGTAGTCTATTGTCGAGATTTTTATTACTCCATTGGATGGTAGCCTTGTCATTATGGAAGGTAATGTGTTGTCGATATTTTTGTTATTCCAGTGGATGGTAGCCTAGTCATTATGGAAGGTAGTTTGTTGTCGAGATTTTTGTTACTCCAATGGATGGTAGCCTTTTCAATATGGAAGGTAGTCTGTTGTCGTGATTTTTGTTACTCCAATGGATGGTAGCCTTGTCATTATGGAAGGTAGTCTGTTGTCGACATTTTTGTTACTACAATGGATTGTATCCTCGTCGTTATGGAAGGTAGTCTATTGTTGATATATTTGTTACTCCAATGGATGGTAGCCTTGTCATTATGGAAGGTAGTGTGTTGTCGATATTTTTATTATTCCACTGGATGGTAGCCTAGTCATTTTTATATGGAAGGTAGTCTTTTGTCTTTATTTTTGTTACTCCAATGGATTGTAGCCTTGTCATTATGGAAGGTAGTCTATTGTTGATATTTTTGTTACTCCAATGGATGGTAGACTTGTCCTTATGGAAGGTAGTTTGTTGTCGAGATTTTTGTTACTCCATTGGATGGTAGCCTTGTCATCATGGAAGGTAATATGTTGTCGATATTTTTGTTATTCCAGTGGATGGTAGCCTAGTCATTATGGAACGTAGTCTATTGTCTTGATTTTTGTTACTCGAATGGATGGTGGCCTTGTCATTATGGAAGGTAGTATGTTGTAGATATATTTGTTATTCCAATGCACGGTAGCCTAGTCATTATGGGAGGTAGTCTTTTTTCGTGATTTTTGTTACTCTACGGGATTGTAGCCTTGTCGTTATGGAAGGTAGTCTGTTTTAGATATCTTTGTTACTACAATGGATGGTAGCCTTGTCATTATGGGAGGTAGTCTGTTGTCGAGATTTTTGTTACTACAATGGATTGTAGCCTTGTCGTTATGGAGGTAGTCTATTGTCGATATCTTTGTTATTCCAATGCATGGTAGCCTAGTCATTATGGAATGTAGTCTGTTGTCGAGATTTTTGTTACTCAATTGGATGGTAACCTTGTCATTATGGAAGGTAGTGTGTTGCCGATAGTTTTGTTATTCCAATGGATGGTAGCCTAGTCATTATGGAAGGTAGTTTGTTGTCGTGATTTTTGTTACTCCAATAGATGGTAGCCTTGTCATTATGGAAGGTAGTATGTTGTAGATATCTTTGTTATTCCATTGGATGGTAGCCTAGTCATTATGGAAGGTAGTCTGTTGTCGTAATTTTTGTTACTCCAATGGATGGTAGCCTTGTCATTATGGAAGGTAGTATGTTGTAGATATCTTTGTTACTGCAATGGATGGTAGCCTTGTCATTATGGAAGGTAGTCTGTTGTCGAGATTTTTGTTACTACAATGGATGGTAGCTTAGTCATTATGGAAGGTAGTCTATTGTCGATATTTTTGTTACTCCATTGGATGGTAGCCTTGTCATTATGGAAGGTAGTGTCTTGTTGATATTTTTGTTATTCCAATGGATGATAGCCAAGTCATTACGGAAGGTAGTCTGTTTTCGTGATTTTTGTTACTCTAATGGATGGTAGGTAGCCTTGTCATTATGGAACGTAGTCTGTTGTCTAGATTTTTGTTATTCAAATTGATGGTAGCCTTTTCATTATGAAAGGTAGTCTATTGTCGTGAGTTTTGTTGCTATAACAGATTGAAGTCGTGTCATTATGGAAGGTAGTCTATTGTCGTGATTTTTGTTACTCCAATGGATAGTAGCCTTGTCATTATAGAAGGTAGTATATTGTCGAGATTTTTGTCACCACAAGGGATGGTAGCCTTGTCATTATGGAAGGTAGTTTGTTGTCGAGATTTTGGTTACTATAATGGATTGTAGCCTTGTCTTTATCGAAGGTAGTCTCTTGTCGATATCTTTGTTACTCCAATGAATGGTAGCCTAGTCATTATGGAAGGTAGTCTGTTGTCGAGATTTTTGTTATTCCAATGGATGGTAGCCTTGTCATTATGGAAGGTAGTCTGTTGTCGTGATTGTTGTTACTCTAAGGGATGGTAGCCTTGTCATTATAGAAGGTAGTAAGTTGTCGATATCTTTGTTACTCTAACGGATGGTAGCCTTGTCATTATGGAAGGTAGTCTGTTGTCGAGATTTTTGTTACTCTAAGGGATGGTAGCCTTGTCATTATGGAAGGTAGTCTCTTGTCGAGATTTTTGTTACTACAATAGTTTGTAGCCTTGTTGTTATGGAGGTAGTATGTTGTCGATATCTTTGTTACTCCAATGGATGGTAGCCTAGTCATTATGGAAGGTAGTCTGTTGTCGAGATTTATGTTACTCCAATGGATGGTAGCCTTGTCATTATGGAAGGTAGGCTGTTTTCGAGATTTTGTAGACTCCAATGGATTGTAGCCTTGTCATTATGGAAGGTAGTCTCTTGTGGATATTTGAGTTACTCCAATGGTGGTACCCTTGTCATTATGGAAGATAGTCTATTGTTGAGATTTTTGTTACTCCAATGGATGGTAGCCTGTTTAATTATGGAAGGTAGTTTGTACTCGAGATTTTTCTTACTCTAAGGGATGGTAGCCTTGTCATTATGGAACGTAGTCTGTTGTCGAGAATTTTGTTATTCCAATGGATAGTAGCCTTGTTATTATTAAGGTAGTCTATTGTCGATATTTTTGTTACTATAATAGATTGTAGCCTTGTCATTATGGAACGTAGTCTATTGTCGATATTTTTGTTACTCCATTGGATGGTAGCCTTGTCATTATGGAAGGTAGTCTGTTGTCGAGATTTTTATTACTCCAATGGATGGTAGCCTTGTCATTATGGAAGGTAGTCTATTGTCGATATTTTTGTTACTACAATGGATGGTAGCCTTGTCATTATGGAAGGTAGTCTGTTGTCGATATCTTTGTTACTCCAACGGATGGTAGCCTATTCATTATGGAAGGTAGTCTGTTATCGATATTTTTGTTACTCCAATGGATGGTAGCCTAGTCATTATGGAAGGTAGTCTATTGTCGAGATTTTTATTACTCCATTGGATGGTAGCCTTGTCATTATGGAAGGTAGTTTGTTGTCGATATCTTTGTTACTCCAATAGATGGTAGCCTTTTCATTATGGAAGGTAGTTTGTTGTCGAGATTTTTGTTACTCTAAGGGATGGTAGCCTTGTCATTATGGAACATAGTCTTTTGTCAAGAATTTTTTTATTCTAATGGATGGTAGCCTTGTCATTATGAAGGTAGTCTATTGTTGATATTTTTGTTACTATAATAGATTGTAGCCTTGTCATTATGGAAGTTAGTGTGTTGTCGAGATTTTTGTTACTCCAATGGATGGTATCCTAGTCATTATGGGAGGTAGTCTGTTGTCGAGATTTTTGTTACTCCATTGGATGGTAGCCTTGTCATTATCGAAGGTAGTGTGTTGTCGATATTTTTGTTATTCCAATGGATGGTAGCCTTATCATTATGGAACGTAGTGTGTTGTGGATATTTTTGTTATTCCAATGGATGGTAGCCTTGTCATTATGGAAGGTAGTCTGTTGTCGAGATCTTTGTTACTTCAAAGGTTGGTAGCCTTGTCATTATGGAAGATAGTCTATTGTCGAGATTTTTGTTACTACAATGGATGGTAGCCTTGTCATTATGGAAGGTAGTCTGTTGTCGAGATTTTAGTTACTACAATGGATTATAGCCTTCTTGTTATGGTAGGTAGTCTGTTGTCGATATCTTCGTTACTCCAATAGATGGTAGCCTTTTCATTATGGAAGGTAGTTTGTTGTCGAGATTTTTCTTACTCTAAGGGATGGTAGGCTTGTCATTATGGAACGTAGTCTTTTGTCGAGAATTTTTTTATTCCAATGGTTGGTAGCCTTGTCATTATGAAGGTAGTCTATTGTTGATATTTTTGTTACTATAATAGATAGTAGCCTTGTCATTATGGAAGGTAGTATGTTGTCGAGATTTTTGTTACTCCAATGGATGGTATCCTAGTCATTATGGAATGTAGTCTGTTGTCGAGATTTTTGTTACTCCATTGGATGGTAGCCTTGTCATTATCGAAGGTAGTGTGTTGACGATATTTTTGTTATTCTAATGGATGGTAGCCTTGTCATTATGGAAGGTAGTGTGTTGTCGAGATTTTTGTTATTCCAATGGATGGTAGACTTGTCATTATGGAAGGTAGTCTTTTGTCGCGAATTTTGTTACTCCAACGGATGGTAGCCTTGTCATTATGGAAGGTAGTCTATTGTCGAGATTTTTGTTACTACAATGGATTGTATCCTTGTCATTATGGAAGGTAGTCTGTTGTCGAGATTTTTGTTACTCCAATGGATGGTAGCCTATTCATTATGGAAGGTAGTCTGTTGTCGAGACTTTTGTTAGTCTAAGGGATGGTAGCCTTTTCATTATTGAACGTAGTCTTTTGTCGAGAATTTTTTTATTCTAATGAATGGTAGCCTTGTCATTATGAAGGTAGTGTATTGTTGATATTTTTGTTACTATAATAGATTGTAGCCTTGTCATTATGGAAGGTAGTGTGTTGTCGAGATTTTTGATACTCCAATGGATGGTATCCTAGTCATTATGGAAGGTAGTCTGTTGTCGAGATTTTTGTTACTCCATTGGATGGTAGCCTTGTCATTATCGAAGGTAGTGTGTTGTCGATATTTTTGTTATTCCAATGGATGGTAGCCTTGTCACTATGGAAGGTAGTGTGTTGTGGTTATTTTTGTTATTCCAATGGATGGTAGCCTTGTCATTATGGAAGGTAGTCTGTTGTCGAGATTTTTGTTATTCCAATGGATGGTAGACTTGTCATTATGGAAGGTAGTCTTTTGTCGCGATTTTTGTTACTCCAACGGATGGTAGCCTTGTCATCATGGAAGGTAGTCTATTGTCGAGATTTTTGTTACTACAATGGATTGTAGCCTTGTCGTTATGGAAGGTAGTCTGTTCTGGATATATTTGTTACTCCAATGGATGGTAGCCTATTCATTATGGAAGATAGTATGTTGTCGAGATTTTTGTTAGTCTAAAGGATGGTAGCCTTGTCATTATGGAACGTAGTCTTTGGTCTAGAATTTTTTTATTCTAATGGATGGTAGCCTTGTCATTATGAAGGTAGTCTATTGTTGATATTTTTGTTACTATAATAGATTGTAGCCTTGTCATTATGGAAGGTAGTGTGTTGTCGAGATTTTTGTTACTCCAATGGATGGTATCCTAGTCATTATGGAAGGTAGTCTGTTGTCGAGATTTTTGTTACTCCATTGGATGGTAGCCTTGTCATTATCGAAGGTAGTGTGTTGTCGATATTTTTGTTATTCCAATGGATGGTAGACTTGTCATTATGGAAGGTAGTGTTTTGTGGATATTTTTGTTATTCCAATGGATGGTAGCCTTGTCATTATGGAAGGTAGTCTGTTGTCGAGATTTTTGTTACTCCAAAGGATGGTAGCCTTGTCATTATGGAAGGTAGTCTATTGTCGAGATTTTTGTTACTACAATGGATGGTAGCCTTGTCATTATGGAAGGTAGTCTGTTGTCGAGATTTTTGTTACTACAATGGATTATAGCCTTGTTGTTATGGAAGGTAGTCTGTTGTTGATATCTTTGTTACTCCAATAGATGGTAGCCTTTTCATTATGGAACGAAGTCTTTTGTCGAGAATTTTTTTATTCCTATGTGTGGTAGCCTTGTCATTATGAAGGTAGTCTATTGTTGATATTTTTGTTACTATAATAGATTGTAGCCTTGTCATTTTGGCAGGTATTGTGTTGTCGAGATTTTTGTTACTCCAATGGATGGTATCCTAGTCATTATGGAGGGTGGTCTGTTGTCGAGATTTTTGTTACTCCATTGGATGGTAGCCTTGTTATTATCGAAGGTAGTGTGTTGTCGATATTTTTGTTATTCCAATGGATGGTAGCCTTGTCATTATGGAAGGTAGTGTGTTGTGGATATTTTTGTTATTCCAATGGATGGTAGCCTTATCATTATGGAAGGTAGTCTGTTTTCGAGATTTTTGTTACTCCTAAGGATGGTAGCCTTGTCATTATGGAAGGTAGTCTATTGTCGATATTTTTGTTACTACAATGGATGGTAGCCTTGTCATTATGGAAGGTAGTCTGTTGTCGAGATTTTTGTTACTACAATGGATTATAGCCTTGTTGTTATGGAAGGTAGTCCGTTGTCTAGATTTTTTTTAGTCTAAGGAATGGTAGCCTTGTCATTATGGAAGGTAGTGTGTTGTCGATATTTTTGTTATTCCAATGGATTGTAGCCTTGTCATTATGGAAAGTAGTTTGTTGTCGATATTTTTGATACTCAAATGGATGGTAGCCTTTTCATTATGGAAGGTAGTCTATTGTCGACATTTTTGTTACTACAATGGATGGTAGCCTTGTCATTATGGAAGGTAGTTTGTTGTCGAGATTTTTGTTACTACAATGGATTGTAGCCTTGTCGTTATGGAAAATAGTCTGTTGTCGATATCTTTGTTACTCCAATGGTTGGTAGCCTTTTCATTATGGAAGGTAGTCTATTGTCGAGATTTTTGTTAGTCTAAGGGATGGTAGCCTTGTCATTATTGAAGGTAGTCTATTGTCGAGATTTTTGTTATTCCAATGGATGGTAGCCTTGTCATTATGGAAGGTAGTCTGTTGTCGAGATTTTTGATACTCCAATGGATGGTAGCCTTGTCATTATGGAAGGTAGTCTATTGTTGAGATTTTTGTTACTACAATGGAAGGTAGCCTTGTCATTATGGAAGGTAGTCTGTTATCGAGATTTTTGTTACTAAAATGGATTATAGCCTTGTCGTTATGGAAGGTAGTCTGTTGTCGATATCTTTGTTACTCCAATAGATGGTAGCCTTTTCATTATGGAAGGTAGTCTATTGTCGAGATTTTTCTTACTCTAAGGGATGGTAGCCTTGTCATAATGGAAGGTAGTGTGTTGTCAATATTTTTGTTATTCCAATGGATGGTAGCCTTGTCATTATTGAAGGTAGTCTGTTGTCGAGATTTTTGTTACTCCAATGGATGGTAGCCTTGTCATTATGGAAGGTAGTCTGTTGTCGAGAATTTTGTTACTACAATGGATTATAGCCTTGTTGTTATGGAAGGTAGTCTGTTGTCGATATCTTTGTTACTCCAATAGATGTTAGCCTTTTCATTATGGAAGGTAGTTTGTTTTCGAGATTTTTCTTACTCTAAGGGATAGTAGCCTTGTCATTATGGAACATAGTCTTTTGTCGAGAATTTTTTTATTCTAATGGATGGTAGCCTTGTCATTATGAAGGTAGTTTATTGTTGATATTTTTGTTACTATAATAGATTGTAGCCTTGTCATTATGGAAGGTAGTGTGTTGTCGAGATTTTTGTTACTCCAATGGATGGTATCCTAGTCATTATGGAAGGTAGTCTGTTGTCGAGATTTTTGTTACTCCATTGGATGGTAGCCTTGTCATTATCGAAGGTAGTGTGTTGTCGATATTTTTGTTATTCCAATGGATGGTAGCCTTGTCACTATGGAAGGTAGTGTGTTGTGGTTATTTTTGTTATTCCAATGGATGGTAGCCTTGTCATTATGGAAGGTAGTCTGTTGTCGAGATTTTTGTTATTCCAATGGATGGTAGACTTGTCATTATGGAAGGTAGTCTTTTGTCGCGATTTTTGTTACTCCAACGGATGGTAGCCTTGTCATCATGGAAGGTAGTCTATTGTCGAGATTTTTGTTACTACAATGGATTGTAGCCTTGTCGTTATGGAAGGTAGTCTGTTCTCGATATATTTGTTACTCCAATGGATGGTAGCCTATTCATTATGGAAGGTAGTATGTTGTCGAGATTTTTGTTAGTCTAAAGGATGGTAGCCTTGTCATTATTGAAGGTAGTGTGTTGTCGATATTTCTGTTATTCCAATGGATGGTAGCCTTGTCATTATGGAAGGTAGTGTGTTGTCGATATTTTTGTTATTCCAATGGATGGTAGCCTTGTCATTATGGAAAGTAGTCTATTGTCGAGATTTTTGATACTACAATGGATTATAGCCTTGTCGTTATGGAAGGTAGTCTGTTGTCGACATTTTTGTTACTACAATGGATGGTAGCCTTGTCATTATGGAAGGTAGTCTGTTGTCGAGATTTTTGTTACTACAATGGATGGTAGCCTTGTCATTATGGAAGGTAGTCTGTTGTCGAGAATTTTAATACTACAATGGATTATAGCCTTGTTGTTATGGAAGGTAGTCTGTTGTCGATATCTTTGTTACTCCAATAGATGTTAGCCTTTTCATTATGGAAGGTAGTTTGTTTTCGAGATTTTTCTTACTCTAAGGGATAGTAGCCTTGTCATTACGGAACGTAGTCTTTTGTCGAGAATTTTTTTATTCTAATGGATGGTAGCCTTGTCATTATGAAGGTAGTTTATTGTTGATATTTTTGTTACTATAATAGATTGTAGCCTTGTCATTATGGAAGGTAGTGTGTTGTCGAGATTTTTGTTACTCCAATGGATGGTATCCTAGTCATTATGGAAGGTAGTCTGTTGTCGAGATTTTTGTTACTCCATTGGATGGTAGCCTTGTCATTATCGAAGGTAGTGTGTTGTCGATATTTTTGTTATTCCAATGGATGGTAGCCTTGTCACTATGGAAGGTAGTGTGTTGTGGTTATTTTTATTATTCCAATGGATGGTAGCCTTGTCATTATGGAAGGTAGTCTGTTGTCGAGATTTTTGTTATTCCATCGGATGGTAGACTTGTCATTATGGAAGGTAGTCTTTTATCGCGATTTTTGTTACTCCAACGGATGGTAGCCTTGTCATCATGGAAGGTAGTCTATTGTCGAGATTTTTGTTACTACAATGGATTGTAGCCTTGTCGTTATGGAAGGTAGTCTGTTCTCGATATATTTGTTACTCCAATGGATGGTAGCCTATTCATTATGGAAGGTAGTATGTTGTCGAGATTTTTGTTAGTCTAAAGGATGGTAGCCTTCTCATTATTGAAGGTAGTGTGTTGTCGATATTTCTGTTATTCCAATGGATGGTAACCTTGTCATTATGGAAGGTAGTGTGTTGTCGATATTTTTGTTATTCCAATGGATGGTAGCCTTGTCATTATGGAAAGTAGTCAATTGTCGAGATTTTTGATACTACAATGGATTATAGCCTTGTCGTTATGGAAGGTAGTCTGTTGTCGACATTTTTGTTACTACAATGGATGGTAGCCTTGTCATTATGGAAGGTAGTCTGTTGTCGAGATTTTTGTTACTACAATGGATTGTAGCCTTGTCGTTATGGAAGGTAGTCTGTTGTCGATATCTTTGTTACTCCAATGGATGGTAGCCTTTTCATTATGGAAGGTAGTTTGTTGTCAACATTTTTCTTACTCTAAGGGATGGTAGCCTTGTCATTATGGAACGTAGTCTATTGTCGAGAATTTTTTTATTCCAATGGATGGTAGCCTTGTCATTATAAAGGTAGTCTATTGTTGATATTTTTGGTACTATAATAGATGGTAGCCTTGTCATTATAGAAGGTAATGTGTTGTCGAGATTTTTGTTACTCCAATGGATGGTATCATAGTCATTATGGAAGGTAGTCTGTTGTCAAGATTTTTGTTACTCCATTGGATGGTAGCCTTGTCATTATCGAAGGAAGTTTGTTGTCGATATTTTTGTTATTCCAATGGATTGTAGCCTTGTCATTATGGAAGGTAGTGTGTTATGGATATTTTTGTTATTCCAATGGATGGTAGCCTTGTCATTATGGAAGGTATTCTGTTGTCGAGATTTTTGTTACTCCAAATGATGGTAGCCTTTTCATCATGGAAGGTAGTCTATTGTCGAGATTTTTGTTACTACAATGGATTGTAGCCTTGTCGTTATGGAAGGTAGTCTGTTGTCGATATCTTTGTTACTCCAATGGATGGTAGCCTAGTCATTATGGAAGGTAGTCTGTTTTCGAGATTTTTTTTAGTCTAAGGAATGGTAGCCTTGTCATTATGGAAGGTAGTGTGTTGTCGATATTTTTGTTATTCCAATGGATGGTAGCCTTGTCATTATGGAAAGTAGTCTGTTGTCGAGATTTTTGATACTCCAATGGATGGTAGCCTTTTAATTATGGAAGGTAGTCTATTGTCGACATTTTTGTTACTACAATGGATGGTAGCCTTGTCATTATGGAAGGTACTCTGTTGTCGAGATTTTTGTTACTACAATGGATTGTAGCCTTGTCGTTATGGAAGGTAGTTTGTTGTCGATATCTTTGTTACTCCAATGGATGGTAGCCTTTTCATTATGGAAGGTAGTTTGTTGTCGAGATTTTTCTTACTCTAAGGGATGGTAGCCTTGTCATTATGTAACGTAGTCTATTGTCGAGAATTTTTTTATTCCAATGGATGGTAGCCTTGTCATTATGAAGGTAGTCTATTGTCGATATTTTTGTTACTATAATAGATTGTAGCCTTGTCATTATGGAAGGTAGTGTGTTGTCGAGATTTTTGTACTCCAATGGATGGTATGCTAGTTATTATGGAAGGTAGTCTGTTGTCGATATTTTTGTTATTCCAATGGATGGTAGCCTTGTCATTATGGAAGGTAGTGTGTTGTGGATATTTTTGTTACTACAATGGATTGTAGCCTTATCGTTATGGAAGGTAGTCTGTTTTCGATATCTTTGTTATTCCAACGGATGGTAGCCTACTCATTATGGAAGGTAGTCTGTTGTCGAGATTTTTGTTACTCTAAGGGATGGTAGCCTTGTCATTATCGAAGGTAGTGTGTTGTCGATATTTTTGTTATTCCAATGGATGGTAGACTTGTCATTATGGAAGGTAGTCTGTTGTCGCGATTTTTGTTACTCCAACGGATGGTAGCCTTGTCATCATGGAAGGTAGTCTATTTTCGATATTTTTGTTACTACAATGGATTGTAGCCTTGTCGTTATGGAAGGTAGTATGTTCTTTATATATTTGTTACTCCAATGGATGGTAGCCTATTCATTATGGAAGGTAGTCTGTTGTCGAGATTTTTGTTAGTCTAAGGGATGGTAGCCTTGTCATTATTGAAGGTAGTGTGTCGTTGATATTTTTGTTATTCCAATGGATGGTAGCCATATCATTATGGAAGGTAGTCTGTTGTCGAGATTTTTGTTACTCCAATGGATGGTAGCCTTTTCATTATGGAAGGTAGTCTATTGTTGAGATTTTTGTTACTACAATGGATGGTATCCTTGTCATTATGGAAGGTAGTCTGTTATCGAGATTTTGGTTACTACAATGGATTATAGCCTTGTCGTTATGGAAGGTAGTCTATTGTCGATATCTTTGTTACTCCAATAGATGGTAGCCGTTTCATTATGGAAGGTAGTCTGTTGTCGAGATTTTTCTTACTCTAAGGGATGGTAGCCTTGTGATTATGGAAGGTAGTGTGTTGTAAATATTTTTGTTATTCCAATGGAAGGTAGCCTTGTCATTATTGAAGGTAGTCTATTGTCGAGATTTTTGTTACTCCAATGGATGGTAGCCTTGTCATTATGGAAGGTAGTCTATTGTCGAGATTTTTGTTACTACAATGGATGGTAGCCTTGTCATTATGGAAGGTAGTCTGTTGTCGAGATTTTTGTTACTACAATCGATTATAGCCTTGTTGTTATGGAAGTTAGTCTGTTTTCGATATCTTTGTTACTCCAATAGATGTTAACCTTTTCATTATGGAATGGAGTTTGTTTTCGAGATTTTTCTTACTCTAAGGGATAGTAGCCTTGTCATTATGGAACGTAGTCTTTTGTCGAGAATTTTTTTATTCCAATGGATGGTAGCCTTGTCATTATGAAGGTAGTCTATTGTTGATATTTTTGTTACTATAATAGATTGTAGCCTTGTCATTATGGAAGGTAGTGTGTTGTCGATATTTTTGTTACTCCAATGGATGGTATCCTAGTCATTATGGAAGGTAGTCTGTTGTCGAGATTTTTGTTACTCCATTGGATGGTAGCCTTGTCATTATCGAAGGTAGTGTGTTGTCGATATTTTTGTTATTCCAATGGATGGTAGCCTTGTCATTATGGAAGGTAGTGTGTTGTGGATATTTTTGTTATTCCAATGGATGGTAGCCTTGTCATTATGGAAGGTAGTCTGTTGTCGAGATTTTTGTTACTCCAAAGGATGGTAGCCTTGTCATCATGGAAGGTAGTCTATTCTCGAGATTTTTGTTACTACAATGGATTGTAGCCTTGTCGTTATGGAAGGTAGTCTGTTGTCGATATCTTTGTTACTCCAATGGATGGTAGCCTAGTCATTATGGAAGGTAGTCTATTGTCGCAATTTTTGTTACTCCAACGGATGGTAGCCTTGTCATCATGGAAGGTAGTCTATTGTCGAGATTTTTGTTACTACAATGGATTGTAGCCTTGTCGTTATGGAAGGTAGTCCATTCTCGATATATTTGTTACTCCAATAGATGGTAGCCTATTCATTATGGAAGGTAGTCTGTTGTCGAGATTTTTGTTAGTCTAAGGGATGGTAGCCTTGTTATTATGGAATGTAGTGTGTTGTTGATATTTTTGTTATTCCAATGGATGGTAGCCCTGTCATTATGGAAGGTAGTCTGTTGTCGAGATTTTTTTTACTCCAATGGATGGTAGCCTTGTCATTATGGAAGGTAGTCTATTGTCGAGATTTTTGTTACTACAATGGATGGTAGCCTTGTCATTATGGAAGGTAGTCTATTGTCGAGATTTTTGTTACTACAATGGATTATAGCCTTGTTGTTATGGAAGGTAGTTTGTTGTCGATATCTTTGTTACTCCAATAGACGGTAGCCTTTTCATTATGGAAGGTAGTTTGTTGTCGACATTTCCTTACTCTAAGGGATGGTAGCCTTGTCATTATGGAATGTAGTCTTTTGTCGAGAATTTTTTTATTCCAATGGATGGTAGCCTTGTCATTATGAAGGATGTCTATTGTTGATATTTTTGTTACTATAATAGATTGTAGCCTTTTCATTATGGAAGGTAGTGTGTTGTCGAGATTTTTATTACTCCAATGGATGGTATCCTCGTCATTATGGAAGGTAGTCTGTTGTCGAGATTTTTGTTACTCCATTGGATGGTAGCCTTGTCATTATCGAAGGTAGTGTGTTGTCTATATTTTTGTTATTCCAATGGATGGTAGCCTTGTCATTATGGAAGGTAGTGTGTTGTGGATATTTTTGTTATTCCAATGGATGGTAGCCTTGTCATTATGGAAGGTAGTCTATTGTCGCGATTTTTGTTACTCCAAAGGATGGTAGCCTTGTCATTATGGAAGGTAGTCTATTGTCGAGATTTTTGTTACTACAATGGATGGTAGCCTTGTCATTATGGAAGGTAGTCTGTTCTCGATATATTTGTTACTCCAATGGATGGTAGCCTATTCATTATGGAAGGTAGTCTGTTGTCGAGATTTTTGTTAGTCTAAGGGATGGTAGCCTTGTCATTATGGAAGGTAGTGTGTTGTCGATATTTTTGTTATTACAATGGATGGTAGCCTTGTCATTATGGAAGGTAGTCTGTTGTCGATATCTTTGTTACTCCAATGGATGGTAGCCTTTTCATTATGGAAGGTAGTTTGTTGTCAACATTTTTCTTACTCTAAGGGATGGTAGCCTTGTCATTATGGAACGTAGTCTATTGTCGAGAATTTTTTTATTCCAATGGATGGTAGCCTTGTCATTATAAAGGTAGTCTATTGTTGATATTTTTGGTACTATAATAGATGGTAGCCTTGTCATTATAGAAGGTAATGTGTTGTCGAGATTTTTGTTACTCCAATGGATGGTATCATAGTCATTATGGAAGGTAGTCTGTTGTCAAGATTTTTGTTACTCCATTGGATGGTAGCCTTGTCATTATCGAAGGAAGTTTGTTGTCGATATTTTTGTTATTCCAATGGATTGTAGCCTTGTCATTATGGAAGGTAGTGTGTTATGGATATTTTTGTTATTCCAATGGATGGTAGCCTTGTCATTATGGAAGGTATTCTGTTGTCGAGATTTTTGTTACTCCAAAGGATGGTAGCCTTTTCATCATGGAAGGTAGTCTATTGTCGAGATTTTTGTTACTACAATGGATTGTAGCCTTGTCGTTATGGAAGGTAGTCTGTTGTCGATATCTTTGTTACTCCAATGGATGGTAGCCTAGTCATTATGGAAGGTAGTCTGTTTTCGAGATTTTTTTTAGTCTAAGGAATGGTAGCCTTGTCATTATGGAAGGTAGTGTGTTGTCGATATTTTTGTTATTCCAATGGATGGTAGCCTTGTCATTATGGAAAGTAGTCTGTTGTCGAGATTTTTGATACTCCAATGGATGGTAGCCTTTTAATTATGGAAGGTAGTCTATTGTCGACATTTTTGTTACTACAATGGATGGTAGCCTTGTCATTATGGAAGGTACTCTGTTGTCGAGATTTTTGTTACTACAATGGATTGTAGCCTTGTCGTTATGGAAGGTAGTTTGTTGTCGATATCTTTGTTACTCCAATGGATGGTAGCCTTTTCATTATGGAAGGTAGTTTGTTGTCGAGATTTTTCTTACTCTAAGGGATGGTAGCCTTGTCATTATGTAACGTAGTCTATTGTCGAGAATTTTTTTATTCCAATGGATGGTAGCCTTGTCATTATGAAGGTAGTCTATTGTCGATATTTTTGTTACTATAATAGATTGTAGCCTTGTCATTATGGAAGGTAGTGTGTTGTCGAGATTTTTGTACTCCAATGGATGGTATGCTAGTTATTATGGAAGGTAGTCTGTTGTCGATATTTTTGTTATTCCAATGGATGGTAGCCTTGTCATTATGGAAGGTAGTGTGTTGTGGATATTTTTGTTACTACAATGGATTGTAGCCTTATCGTTATGGAAGGTAGTCTGTTTTCGATATCTTTGTTATTCCAACGGATGGTAGCCTACTCATTATGGAAGGTAGTCTGTTGTCGAGATTTTTGTTACTCTAAGGGATGGTAGCCTTGTCATTATCGAAGGTAGTGTGTTGTCGATATTTTTGTTATTCCAATGGATGGTAGACTTGTCATTATGGAAGGTAGTCTGTTGTCGCGATTTTTGTTACTCCAACGGATGGTAGCCTTGTCATCATGGAAGGTAGTCTATTTTCGATATTTTTGTTACTACAATGGATTGTAGCCTTGTCGTTATGGAAGGTAGTATGTTCTTTATATATTTGTTACTCCAATGGATGGTAGCCTATTCATTATGGAAGGTAGTCTGTTGTCGAGATTTTTGTTAGTCTAAGGGATGGTAGCCTTGTCATTATTGAAGGTAGTGTGTTGTTGATATTTTTGTTATTCCAATGGATGGTAGCCATATCATTATGGAAGGTAGTCTGTTGTCGAGATTTTTGTTACTCCAATGGATGGTAGCCTTTTCATTATGGAAGGTAGTCTATTGTTGAGATTTTTGTTACTACAATGGATGGTATCCTTGTCATTATGGAAGGTAGTCTGTTATCGAGATTTTGGTTACTACAATGGATTATAGCCTTGTCGTTATGGAAGGTAGTCTATTGTCGATATCTATGTTACTCCAATAGATGGTAGCCGTTTCATTATGGAAGGTAGTCTGTTGTCGAGATTTTTCTTACTCTAAGGGATGGTAGCCTTGTGATTATGGAAGGTAGTGTGTTGTAAATATTTTTGTTATTCCAATGGAAGGTAGCCTTGTCATTATTGAAGGTAGTCTATTGTCGAGATTTTTGTTACTCCAATGGATGGTAGCCTTGTCATTATGGAAGGTAGTCTATTGTCGAGATTTTTGTTACTACAATGGATGGTAGCCTTGTCATTATGGAAGGTAGTCTGTTGTCGAGATTTTTGTTACTACAATCGATTATAGCCTTGTTGTTATGGAAGTTAGTCTGTTTTCGATATCTTTGTTACTCCAATAGATGTTAACCTTTTCATTATGGAATGGAGTTTGTTTTCGAGATTTTTCTTACTCTAAGGGATAGTAGCCTTGTCATTATGGAACGTAGTCTTTTGTCGAGAATTTTTTTATTCCAATGGATGGTAGCCTTGTCATTATGAAGGTAGTCTATTGTTGATATTTTTGTTACTATAATAGATTGTAGCCTTGTCATTATGGAAGGTAGTGTGTTGTCGATATTTTTGTTACTCCAATGGATGGTATCCTAGTCATTATGGAAGGTAGTCTGTTGTCGAGATTTTTGTTACTCCATTGGATGGTAGCCTTGTCATTATCGAAGGTAGTGTGTTGTCGATATTTTTGTTATTCCAATGGATGGTAGCCTTGTCATTATGGAAGGTAGTGTGTTGTGGATATTTTTGTTATTCCAATGGATGGTAGCCTTGTCATTATGGAAGGTAGTCTGTTGTCGAGATTTTTGTTACTCCAAAGGATGGTAGCCTTGTCATCATGGAAGGTAGTCTATTCTCGAGATTTTTGTTACTACAATGGATTGTAGCCTTGTCGTTATGGAAGGTAGTCTGTTGTCGATATCTTTGTTACTCCAATGGATGATAGCCTAGTCATTATGGAAGGTAGTCTATTGTCGCAATTTTTGTTACTCCAACGGATGGTAGCCTTGTCATCATGGAAGGTAGTCTATTGTCGATATTTTTGTTACTATAATAGATTGTAGCCTTGTCATTATGGAAGGTAGTGTGTTGTCGAGATTTTTGTACTCCAATGGATGGTATGCTAGTTATTATGGAAGGTAGTCTGTTGTCGATATTTTTGTTATTCCAATGGATGGTAGCCTTGTCATTATGGAAGGTAGTGTGTTGTGGATATTTTTGTTACTACAATGGATTGTAGCCTTATCGTTATGGAAGGTAGTCTGTTTTCGATATCTTTGTTATTCCAACGGATGGTAGCCTACTCATTATGGAAGGTAGTCTGTTGTCGAGATTTTTGTTACTCTAAGGGATGGTAGCCTTGTCATTATCGAAGGTAGTGTGTTGTCGATATTTTTGTTATTCCAATGGATGGTAGACTTGTCATTATGGAAGGTAGTCTGTTGTCGCGATTTTTGTTACTCCAACGGATGGTAGCCTTGTCATCATGGAAGGTAGTCTATTTTCGATATTTTTGTTACTACAATGGATTGTAGCCTTGTCGTTATGGAAGGTAGTATGTTCTTTATATATTTGTTACTCCAATGGATGGTAGCCTATTCATTATGGAAGGTAGTCTGTTGTCGAGATTTTTGTTAGTCTAAGGGATGGTAGCCTTGTCATTATTGAAGGTAGTGTGTTGTTGATATTTTTGTTATTCCAATGGATGGTAGCCATATCATTATGGAAGGTAGTCTGTTGTCGAGATTTTTGTTACTCCAATGGATGGTAGCCTTTTCATTATGGAAGGTAGTCTATTGTTGAGATTTTTGTTACTACAATGGATGGTATCCTTGTCATTATGGAAGGTAGTCTGTTATCGAGATTTTGGTTACTACAATGGATTATAGCCTTGTCGTTATGGAAGGTAGTCTATTGTCGATATCTATGTTACTCCAATAGATGGTAGCCGTTTCATTATGGAAGGTAGTCTGTTGTCGAGATTTTTCTTACTCTAAGGGATGGTAGCCTTGTGATTATGGAAGGTAGTGTGTTGTAAATATTTTTGTTATTCCAATGGAAGGTAGCCTTGTCATTATTGAAGGTAGTCTATTGTCGAGATTTTTGTTACTCCAATGGATGGTAGCCTTGTCATTATGGAAGGTAGTCTATTGTCGAGATTTTTGTTACTACAATGGATGGTAGCCTTGTCATTATGGAAGGTAGTCTGTTGTCGAGATTTTTGTTACTACAATCGATTATAGCCTTGTTGTTATGGAAGTTAGTCTGTTTTCGATATCTTTGTTACTCCAATAGATGTTAACCTTTTCATTATGGAATGGAGTTTGTTTTCGAGATTTTTCTTACTCTAAGGGATAGTAGCCTTGTCATTATGGAACGTAGTCTTTTGTCGAGAATTTTTTTATTCCAATGGATGGTAGCCTTGTCATTATGAAGGTAGTCTATTGTTGATATTTTTGTTACTATAATAGATTGTAGCCTTGTCATTATGGAAGGTAGTGTGTTGTCGATATTTTTGTTACTCCAATGGATGGTATCCTAGTCATTATGGAAGGTAGTCTGTTGTCGAGATTTTTGTTACTCCATTGGATGGTAGCCTTGTCATTATCGAAGGTAGTGTGTTGTCGATATTTTTGTTATTCCAATGGATGGTAGCCTTGTCATTATGGAAGGTAGTGTGTTGTGGATATTTTTGTTATTCCAATGGATGGTAGCCTTGTCATTATGGAAGGTAGTCTGTTGTCGAGATTTTTGTTACTCCAAAGGATGGTAGCCTTGTCATCATGGAAGGTAGTCTATTCTCGAGATTTTTGTTACTACAATGGATTGTAGCCTTGTCGTTATGGAAGGTAGTCTGTTGTCGATATCTTTGTTACTCCAATGGATGGTAGCCTAGTCATTATGGAAGGTAGTCTATTGTCGCAATTTTTGTTACTCCAACGGATGGTAGCCTTGTCATCATGGAAGGTAGTCTATTGTCGAGATTTTTGTTACTACAATGGATTGTAGCCTTGTCGTTATGGAAGGTAGTCCATTCTCGATATATTTGTTACTCCAATAGATGGTAGCCTATTCATTATGGAAGGTAGTCTGTTGTCGAGATTTTTGTTAGTCTAAGGGATGGTAGCCTTGTTATTATGGAATGTAGTGTGTTGTTGATATTTTTGTTATTCCAATGGATGGTAGCCCTGTCATTATGGAAGGTAGTCTGTTGTCGAGATTTTTTTTACTCCAATGGATGGTAGCCTTGTCATTATGGAAGGTAGTCTATTGTCGAGATTTTTGTTACTACAATGGATGGTAGCCTTGTCATTATGGAAGGTAGTCTGTTGTCGAGATTTTTGTTACTACAATGGATTATAGCCTTGTTGTTATGGAAGGTAGTTTGTTGTCGATATCTTTGTTACTCCAATAGACGGTAGCCTTTTCATTATGGAAGGTAGTTTGTTGTCGACATTTCCTTACTCTAAGGGATGGTAGCCTTGTCATTATGGAATGTAGTCTTTTGTCGAGAATTTTTTTATTCCAATGGATGGTAGCCTTGTCATTATGAAGGATGTCTATTGTTGATATTTTTGTTACTATAATAGATTGTAGCCTTTTCATTATGGAAGGTAGTGTGTTGTCGAGATTTTTATTACTCCAATGGATGGTATCCTCGTCATTATGGAAGGTAGTCTGTTGTCGAGATTTTTGTTACTCCATTGGATGGTAGCCTTGTCATTATCGAAGGTAGTGTGTTGTCTATATTTTTGTTATTCCAATGGATGGTAGCCTTGTCATTATGGAAGGTAGTGTGTTGTGGATATTTTTGTTATTCCAATGGATGGTAGCCTTGTCATTATGGAAGGTAGTCTATTGTCGCGATTTTTGTTACTCCAAAGGATGGTAGCCTTGTCATTATGGAAGGTAGTCTATTGTCGAGATTTTTGTTACTACAATGGATGGTAGCCTTGTCATTATGGAAGGTAGTCTGTTCTCGATATATTTGTTACTCCAATGGATGGTAGCCTATTCATTATGGAAGGTAGTCTGTTGTCGAGATTTTTGTTAGTCTAAGGGATGGTAGCCTTGTCATTATGGAAGGTAGTGTGTTGTCGATATTTTTGTTATTACAATGGATGGTAGCCTTGTCATTATGGAAAGTAGTCTGTTATCGAGATTTTTGTTACTACAATCGATTATAGCCTTGTCGTTATGGAAGGTAGTCTGTTGTCGATATCTATGTTACTCCAATAGATGGTAGCCTTTTCATTATGGAAGGTAGTCTGTTGTCGAGATTTTTGTTAGTCTAAGGGATGGTAGCCTTGTCATTATGGAATGTAGTGTGTTGTCGATATTTTTGTTATTCCAATGGATGGTAGCCCTGTCATTATGGAAGGTAGTCTGTTGTCGAGATTTTTGTTACTCCAATGGATGGTAGCCTTGTCAGTATGGAAGGTAGTCTATTGTCGAGATTTTTGTTACTACAATGGATGGTAGCCTTGTCATTATGGAAGGTAATTTGTTGTCGAGATTTTTGTTACTACAATCGATTATAGCCTTGTTGTTATGGAAGGTAGTCTATTGTCGATATCTTTGTTACTCCAATAGATGTTAGCCTTTTCATTATGGAAGGTAGTTTGTTTTCGAGATTTTTCTTACTCTAAGGGATAGTAGCCTTGTCATTATGGAACGTAGTCTTTTGTCGAGAATTTTTTTATTCTAATGGATGGTAGCCTTGTCATTATGAAGGTAGTCTATTGTTGATATTTTGTTACTATAATAGATTATAGTCTTGTCATTATGGAAGGTAGTGTGTTGTCGAGATTTTTGTTACTCCAATGGATGGTATCCTAGTCATTATGGAAGGTAGTCTGTTGTCGAGATTTTTGTTACTCCATTGGATGGTAGCCTTGTCATTATCGAAGGTAGTGTGTTGTCGATATTTTTGTTATTCCAATGGATGGTAGCCTTGTCATTATGGAAGGTAGTGTGTTGTGGATATTTTTGTTATTCCAATGGATGGTAGCCTTGTCATTATGGAAGGTAGTCTGTTGTCGAGATTTTTGTTACTCCAAAGGATGGTAGCCTTGTCATCATGGAAGGTAGTCTATTCTCGAGATTTTTGTTACTACAATGGATTGTAGCCTTGTCATTATGGAAGGTAGTCTGTTGTCGATATCTTTGTTACTCCAATGGATGGTAGCCTAGTCATTATGGAAGGTAGTATATTGTCGCAATTTTTGTTACTCCAACGGATGGTAGCCTTGTCATCATGGAAGGTAGTCTATTGTCGAGATTTTTGTTACTACAATGGATTGTAGCCTTGTCGTTATGGAAGGTAGTCCATTCTCGATATATTTGTTACTCCAATAGATGGTAGCCTATTCATTATGGAAGGTAGTCTGTTGTCGAGATTTTTGTTAGTCTAAGGGATGGTAGCCTTGTTATTATGGAATGTAGTGTGTTGTCGATATTTTTGTTATTCCAATGGATGGTAGCCCTGTCATTATGGAAGGTAGTCTGTTGTCGAGATTTTTGTTACTCCAATGGATGGTAGCCTTGTCATTATGGAAGGTAGTCTATTGTCGAGATTTTTGTTACTACAATGGATAGTAGCCTTGTCATTATGGAAGGTTGTCTGTTGTCGAGATTTTTGTTACTACAATGGATTATAGCCTTGTTGTTATGGAAGGTAGTTTGTTGTCGATATCTTTGTTACTCCAATAGACGGTAGCCTTTTCATTATGGAAGGTAGTTTGTTGTCGACATTTCCTTACTCTAAGGGATGGTAGCCTTGTCATTATGGAATGTAGTCTTTTGTCGAGAATTTTTTTATTCCAATGGATGGTAGCCTTGTCATTATGAAGGTAGTCTATTGTTGATATTTTTGTTACTATAATAGATTGTAGCCTTTTCATTATGGAAGGTAGTGTGTTGTCGAGATTTTTATTACTCCAATGGATGGTATCCTAGTCATTATGGAAGGTAGTCGATTGTCAAGATTTTTGTTACTCCATTGGATGGTAGCCTTGTCATTATCGAAGGTAGTGTGTTGTCTATATTTTTGTTATTCCAATGGATGGTAGCCTTGTCATTATGGAAGGTAGTGTGTTGTGGATATTTTTGTTATTCCAATGGATGGTAGCCTTGTCATTATGGAAGGTAGTCTATTGTCGCGATTTTTGTTACTCCAAAGGATGGTAGCCTTGTCATTATGGAAGGTAGTCTATTGTAGAGATTTTTGTTACTACAATGGATGGTAGCCTTGTCATTATGGAAGGTAGTCTGTTCTCGATATATTTGTTACTCCAATGGATGGTAGCCTATTCATTATGGAAGGTAGTCTGTTGTCGAGATTTTTGTTAGTCTAAGGGATGGTAGCCTTGTCATTATGGAAGGTAGTGTGTTGTCGATATTTTTGTTATTACAATGGATGGTAGCCTTGTCATTATGGAAAGTAGTCTGTTATCGAGATTTTTGTTACTACAATCGATTATAGCCTTGTCGTTATGGAAGGTAGTCGGTTGTCGATATCTATGTTACTCCAATAGATGGTAGCCTTTTCATTATGGAAGGTAGTCTGTTGTCGAGATTTTTGTTAGTCTAAGGGATGGTAGCCTTGTCATTATGGAATGTAGTGTGTTGTCGATATTTTTGTTATTCCAATGGATGGTAGCCCTGTCATTATGGAAGGTAGTCTGTTGTCGAGATTTTTGTTACTCCAATGGATGGTAGCCTTGTCATTATGGAAGGTAGTCTATTGTCGAGATTTTTGTTACTACAATGGATGGTAGCCTTGTCATTATGGAAGGTAATTTGTTGTCGAGATTTTTGTTACTACAATCGATTATAGCCTTGTTGTTATGGAAGGTAGTCTATTGTCGATATCTTTGTTACTCCAATAGATGTTAGCCTTTTCATTATGGAAGGTAGTTTGTTTTCGAGATTTTTCTTACTCTAAGGGATAGTAGCCTTGTCATTATGGAACGTAGTCTTTTGTCGAGAATTTTTTTATTCTAATGGATGGTAGCCTTGTCATTATGAAGGTAGTCTATTGTTGATATTTTGTTACTATAATAGATTATAGCCTTGTCATTATGGAAGGTAGTGTGTTGTCGAGATTTTTGTTACTCCAATGGATGGTATCCTAGTCATTATGGAAGGTAGTCTGTTGTCGAGATTTTTGTTACTCCATTGGATGGTAGCCTTGTCATTATCGAAGGTAGTGTGTTGTCGATATTTTTGTTATTCCAATGGATGATAGCCTTGTCATTATGGAAGGTAGTGTGTTGTGGATATTTTTGTTATTCCAATGGATGGTAGCCTTGTCATTATGGAAGGTAGTCTGTTGTCGAGATTTTTGTTACTCCAAAGGATGGTAGCCTTGTCATCATGGAAGGTAGTCTATTCTCGAGATTTTTGTTACTACAATGGATTGTAGCCTTGTCGTTATGGAAGGTAGTCTGTTGTCGATATCTTTGTTACTCCAATGGATGGTAGCCTAGTCATTATGGAAGGTAGTATATTGTCGCAATTTTTGTTACTCCAACGGATGGTAGCCTTGTCATCATGGAAGGTAGTCTATTGTCGAGATTTTTGTTACTACAATGGATTGTAGCCTTGTCGTTATGGAAGGTAGTCCATTCTCGATATATTTGTTACTCCAATAGATGGTAGCCTATTCATTATGGAAGGTAGTCTGTTGTCGAGATTTTTGTTAGTCTAAGGGATGGTAGCCTTGTTATTATGGAATGTAGTGTGTTGTCGATATTTTTGTTATTCCAATGGATGGTAGCCCTGTCATTATGGAAGGTAGTCTGTTGTCGAGATTTTTGTTACTCCAATGGATGGTAGCCTTGTCATTATGGAAGGTAGTCTATTGTCGAGATTTTTGTTACTACAATGGATGGTAGCCTTGTCATTATGGAAGGTAGTCTGTTGTCGAGATTTTTGTTACTACAATGGATTATAGCCTTGTTGTTATGGAAGGTAGTTTGTTGTCGATATCTTTGTTACTCCAATAGACGGTAGCCTTTTCATTATGGAAGGTAGTTTGTTGTCGACATTTCCTTACTCTAAGGGATGGTAGCCTTGTCATTATGGAATGTAGTCTTTTGTCGAGAATTTTTTTATTCCAATGGATGGTAGCCTTGTCATTATTAAGGTAGTCTATTGTTGATATTTTTGTTACTATAATAGATTGTAGCCTTTTCATTATGGAAGGTAGTGTGTTGTCGAGATTTTTATTACTCCAATGGATGGTATCCTAGTCATTATGGAAGGTAGTCTATTGTCGAGATTTTTGTTACTCCATTGGATGGTAGCCTTGTCATTATCGAAGGTAGTGTGTTGTCTATATTTTTGTTATTCCAATGGATGGTAGCCTTGTCATTATGGAAGGTAGTGTGTTGTGGATATTTTTGTTATTCCAATGGATGGTAGCCTTGTCATTATGGAAGGTAGTCTATTGTCGCGATTTTTGTTACTCCAAAGGATGGTAGCCTTGTCATTATGGAAGGTAGTCTATTGTCGAGATTTTTGTTACTACAATGGATGGTAGCCTTGTCATTATGGAAGGTAGTCTATTCTCGATATATTTGTTACTCCAATGGATGGTAGCCTATTCATTATGGAAGGTAGTCTGTTGTCGAGATTTTTGTTAGTCTAAGGGATGGTAGCCTTGTCATTATGGAAGGTAGTGTGTTGTCGATATTTTTGTTATTACAATGGATGGTAGCCTTGTCATTATGGAAAGTAGTCTGTTATCGAGATTTTTGTTACTACAATCGATTATAGCCTTGTCGTTATGGAAGGTAGTCTGTTGTCGATATCTATGTTACTCCAATAGATGGTAGCCTTTTCATTATGGAAGGTAGTCTGTTGTCGAGATTTTTGTTAGTCTAAGGGATGGTTGCCTTGTCATTATGGAATGTAGTGTGTTGTCGATATTTTTGTTATTCCAATGGATGGTAGCCCTGTCATTATGGAAGGTAGTCTGTTGTCGAGATTTTTGTTACTCCAATGGATGGTAGCCTTGTCATTATGGAAGGTAGTCTATTGTCGAGATTTTTGTTACTACAATGGATGGTAGCCTTGTCATTATGGAAGGTAGTTTGTTGTCGAGATTTTTGTTACTACAATCGATTATAGCCTTGTTGTTATGGAAGGTAGTCTGTTGTCGATATCTTTGTTACTCCAATAGATGTTAGCCTTTTTATTATGGAAGGTAGTTTGTTTTCGAGATTTTTCTTACTCTAAGGGATAGTAGCCTTGTCATTATGGAACGTAGTCTTTTGTCGAGAATTTTTTTATTCTAATGGATGGTAGCCTTGTCATTATGAAGGTAGTCTATTGTTGATATTTTGTTACTATAATAGATTATAGCCTTGTCATTATGGAAGGTAGTGTGTTGTCGAGATTTTTGTTACTCCAATGGATGGTATCCTAGTCATTATGGAAGGTAGTCTGTTGTCGAGATTTTTGTTACTCCATTGGATGGTAGCCTTGTCATTATCGAAGGTAGTGTGTTGTCGATATTTTTGTTATTCCAATGGATGGTAGCCTTGTCATTATGGAAGGTAGTGTGTTGTGGATATTTTTGTTATTCCATTGGATGGTAGCCTTGTCATTATGGAAGGTAGTGTGTTGTCGAGATTTTTGTTACTCCAAAGGATGGTAGCCTTTTCATCATGGAAGGTAGTCTATTCTCAAGATTTTTGTTACTACAATGGATTGTAGCCTTGTCGTTATGGAAGGTAGTCTGTTGTCGATATCTTTGTTACTCCAATGGATGGTAGCCTAGTCATTATGGAAGGTAGTCTGTTGTCGCAATTTTTGTTACTCCAACGGATGGTAGCCTTGTCATCATGGAAGGTAGTCTATTGTCGAGATTTTTGTTACTACAATGGATTGTAGCCTTGTCGTTATGGAAGGTAGTCCATTCTCGATATATTTGTTACTCCAATAGATGGTAGCCTATTCATTATGGAAGGTAGTCTGTTGTCGAGATTTTTGTTAGTCTAAGGGATGGTAGCCTTGTCATTATGGAATGTAGTGTGTTGTCGATATTTTTGTTATTCCAATGGATGGTAGCCCTGCCATTATGGAAGGTAGTCTGTTGTCGAGATTTTTGTTACTCCAATGGATGGTAGCCTTGTCATTATGGAAGGTAGTCTATTGTCGAGATTTTTGTTACTACAATGGATGGTAGCCTTATCATTATGGAAGGTAGTCTGTTGTCGAGATTTTTGTTACTACAATGGATTATAGCCTTGTTGTTATGGAAGGTAGTCTGTTGTCGATATCTTTGTTACTCCAATAGACGGTAGCCTTTTCATTATGGAAGGTAGTTTGTTGTCGACATTTCCTTACTCTAAGGGATGGTAGCCTTGTCATTATGGAATGTAGTCTTTTGTCGAGAATTTTTTTATTCCAATGGATGGTAGCCTTGTCATTATGAAGGTAGTCTATTGTTGATATTTTTGTTACTATAATAGATTGTAGCCTTTTCATTATGGAAGGTAGTGTGTTGTCGAGATTTTTATTACTCCAATGGATGGTATCCTAGTCATTATGGAAGGTAGTCTGTTGTCGAGATTTTTGTTACTCCATTGGATGGTAGCCTTGTCATTATCGAAGGTAGTGTGTTGTCTAAATTTTTGTTATTCCAATGGATGGTAGCCTTGTCATTATGGAAGGTAGTGTGTTGTGGATATTTTTGTTATTCCAATGGATGGTAGCCTTGTCATTATGGAAGGTAGTCTATTGTCGCGATTTTTGTTACTCCAAAGGATGGTAGCCTTGTCATTATGGAAGGTAGTCTATTGTTGAGATTTTTGTTACTACAATGGATGGTAGCCTTGTTATTATGGAAGGTAGTCTGTTCTCGATATATTTGTTACTCCAATGGATGGTAGCCTATTCATTATGGAAGGTAGTCTGTTGTCGAGATTTTTGTTAGTCTAAGGGATGGTAGCCTTGTCATTATGGAAGGTAGTCTGTTGTCGAGATTTTTGTTACTACAATGGATGGTAGCCTTGTCATTATGGAAGGTAGTCTGTTGTCGAGATTTTTGTTACTCCAATGGATGGTAGACTTGTCATTATGGAAGGTAGTCTATTGTTGAGATTTTTGTTACTACAATGGATGGTAGCCTTGTCATTATGGAAAGTAGTTTGTTATCGAGATTTTTGTTACTACAATGGATTATAGCCTTGTCGTTATGGAAGGTAGTCTGTTGTCGATATCTATGTTACTCCAATAGATGGTAGCCTTTTCATTATGGAAGGTAGTTTGTTGTCGAGATTTTTTTTACTCTAAGGGATGGTAGCCTTGTCATTATGGAAGGTAGTGTGTTGTCAATATTTTTGTTATTCCAATGGATGGTAGCCTTGTCATTATTGAAGGTAGTCTGTTGTCGAGATTTTTGTTACTCCAATGGATGGTAGCCTTGTCAATATGGAAGGTAGTCTATTGTCGAGATTTTTCTTACTACAATGGATGGTAGCCTTGTCATTATGGAAGGTTGTCTGTTGTCGAGATTTTTGTTACTACAATCGATTATAGCCTTGTTGTTATGGAAGGTAGTCTGTTGTCGATATCTTTGTTACTCCAATAGATGTTAGCCTTTTCATTATGGAAGGTAGTTTGTTTTCGAGATTTTTCTTACTCTAAGGGATGGTAGCCTTGTCATTATGGAACGTAGTCTTTTGTCGAGAATTTTTTTATTCCAATGGATGGTAGCCTTGTCATTATGAAGGTAGTCTATTGTTGATATTTTTGTTACTATAATAGAATGTAGCCTTTTCATTATGGAAGGTAGTGTGTTGTCGAGATTTTTGTTACTCCAATGGATGGTATCCTAGTCATTATGGAAGGTAGTATGTTGTCGAGATTTTTGTTACTCCATTGGATGGTAGCCTTGTCATTATCGAAGGTAGTGTGTTGTCGATATTTTTGTTATTCCAATGGATGGTAGCCTTGTCATTATGGAAGGTAGTGTGTTGTGGATATTTTTGTTATTCCAATGGATGGTAGCCTTTTCATTATGGAAGGTAGTCTGTTGTCGAGATTTTTGTTACTCCAAAGGATGGTAGCCTTTTCATCATGGAAGGTAGTCTATTCTCGAGATTTTTGTTACTACAATGGATTGTAGCCTTGTCGTTATGGAAGGTAGTCTGTTGTCGATATCTTTGTTACTCCAATGGATGGTAGCCTAGTCATTATGGAAGGTAGTCTGTTGTCGCAATTTTTGTTACTCCAACGGATGGTAGCCTTGTCATCATGGAAGGTAGTCTATTGTCGATATTTTTGTTACTACAATGGATTGTAGCCTTGTCGTTATGGAAGGTAGTCCATTCTCGATATATTTGTTACTCCAATAGATGGTAGCCTATTCATTATGGAAGGTAGTCTGTTGTCGAGATTTTTGTTAGTCTAAGGGATGGTAGCCTTGTCATTATGGAATGTAGTGTGTTGTCAATATTTTTGTTATTCCAATGGATGGTAGCCCTGTCATTATGGAAGGTAGTCTGTTGTCGAGATTTTTGTTACTCCAATGGATGGTAGCCTTGTCATTATGGAAGGTAGTCTATGTCGAGATTTTTGTTACTACAATGGATGGTAGCCTTGTCATTATGGAAGGTAGTCTGTTGTCGAGATTTTTGTTACTACAATGGATTATAGCCTTGTTGTTATGGAAGGTAGTCTGTTGTCGATATCTTTGTTACTCCAATAGACGGTAGCCTTTTCATTATGGAAGGTAGTTTGTTGTCGACATTTCCTTACTCTAAGGGATGGTAGCCTTGTCATTATGGAATGTAGTCTTTTGTCGAGAATTTTTTTATTCCAATGGATGGTAGCCTTGTCATTATGAAGGTAGTATATTGTTGATATTTTTGTTACTATAATAGATTGTAGCCTTGTCATTATGGAAGGTAGTGTGTTGTCAAGATTTTTGTTACTCCAATGGATGGTATCCTAGTCATTATGGAAGGTAGTCTGTTGTCGAGATTTTTGTTACTCCATTGGATGGTAGCCTTGTCATTATCGAAGGTAGTGTGTTGTCGATAATTTTGTTATTCCAATGGATGGTAGCCTTGTCAGTATGGAAGGTAGTGTGTTGTGGATATTTTTGTTATTCCAATGGATGGTAGCCTTGTCATTATGGAAGGTAGTCTGTTGTCGAGATTTTTGTTACTCCAATGGATGGTAGACTTGTAATTATGGAAGGTAGTCTATTGTTGAGATTTTTGTTACTACAATGGATGGTAGCCTTGTCATTATGGAAAATAGTCTGTTATCGAGATTTTTGTTACTACAATGGATTATAGCCTTGTCGTTATGGAAGGTAGTTTGTTGTCGATATCTATGTTACTCCAATAGATGGTAGCTTTTTCATTATGGAAGGTAGTTTGTTGTCGAGATTTTTCTTACTCTAAGGGATGGTAGCCTTGTCATTATGGAAGGTAGTGTGTTGTTAATATTTTTGTTATTCCAATGAATGGTAGCCTTGTCATTATTGAAGGTAGTTTGTTGTCGAGATTTTTGTTACTCCAATGGATGGTAGCCTTGTCATTATGGAAGGTAGTCTATTGTCGAGATTTTTGTTACTACAATGGATGGTAGCCTTGTCATTATGGAAGGTAGTCTGTTGTCGAGGTTTTCGTTACTACAATCGATTATAGCCTTGTGGTTATGGAAGGTAGTCTGTTGTCGATATCTTTGTTACTCAAATAGATGTTAGCCTTTTCATTATGGAAGGTAGTTTGTTTTCGAGATTTTTCTTACTCTAAGGGATAGTAGCCTTGTCATTATGGAACGTAGTCTTTTGTCGAGAATTTTTTTATTCTAATGGATGGTAGCCTTGTCATTATGAAGGTAGTCTATTTTTGATATTTTTGTTACTATAATAGATTGTAGCCTTGTCATTATGGAAGGTAGTGTGTTGTCGAGATTTTTGTTACTCCAATGGATGGTATCCTAGTCATTATGGAAGGTAGTCTGTTGCCGAGATTTTTGTTACTCCATTGGATGGTAGCCTTGTCATTATCGAAGGTAGTGTGTTGTCTATATTTTTGTTATTCCAATGGATGGTAGCCTTGTCATTATGGAAGGTAGTGTGTTGTGGATATTTTTGTTATTCCAATGGATGGTAGCCTTGTCATTATGGAAGGTAGTTTGTTGTAGAGATTTTTGTTACTCCTAAGGATGGTAGCCTTGTCATTATGGAAGGTAGTCTATTGTCGAGATTTTTGTTACTACAATAAATGGTAGCCTTGTCATTATGGAAGGTAGTCTGTTGTCGAGATTTTTGTTACTACAATGGATTATAGCCTTGTTGTTATGGAAGGTAGTCTGTTGTCGATAACTTTTTTACTCCAATAGATGGTAGCCTTTTCATTATGGAAGGTAGTTTGTTGTCTAGATTTTTCTTACTCTAAGGGATGGTAGCCTTATCATTATGGAACGTAGTCTTTTGTCGAGAATTTTTTTATTCCAATGGATGGTAGCCTTGTCATTATGAAGGTAGTCTATTGTTGATATTTTTGTTACTATAATAGATTTTAGCCTTTTCATTATGAAAGGTAGTGTGTTGTCGAGATTTTTGTTATTCCAATGGATGGTATCCTAGTCATTATGGAAGGTAGTTTGTTGTCGAGATTTTTGTTACTCCATTGGATGGTAGCCTTGTCATTATCGAATGTAGTGTGTTGTCGATATTTTTGTTATTCCAATGGATGGTAGCCTTGTCATTATGGAAGGTAGTGTGTTGTGGATATTTTTGTTATTCCAATGGATGGTAGCCTTGTCATTATGGAAGGTAGTCTGTTGTCGAGATTTTTGTTACTCCAAAGGATGGTAGCCTTTTCATCATGGAAGGTAGTCTATTCTCGATATTTTTGTTACTACAATGGATTGTAGCCTTGTCGTTATGGAAGGTAGTCTGTTGTCGATATCTTTGTTACTCCAATGGATGGTAGCCTAGTCATTATGGAAGGTAGTCTTTTGTCGCAATTTTTATTACTCCAACGGATGGTAGCCTTGTCATCATGGAAGGTAGTCTATTGTCGAGATTTTTGTTACTACAATGGATTGTAGCCTTGTCGTTATGGAAGGTAGTCCATTCTCGATATATTTGTTACTCCAATGGATGGTAGCCTATTCATTATGGAAGGTAGTCTGTTGTCGAGATTTTTGTAAGTCTAAGGGATGGTAGCCTTGTCATTATGGAATGTAGTGTGTTGTCGATATTTTTGTTATTCCAATGGATGGTAGCCCTGTCATTATGGAAGGTAGTCTGTTGTCGATATTTTTGTTACTCCAATGGATGGTAGCCTTGTCATTATGGAAGGTAGTCTGTTGTCGAGATTTTTATTACTACAATGGATTATAGCCTTGTTGTTATGGAAGGTAGTCTATTGTCGAGATTTTTGTTACTACAATGGATGGTAGCCTTGTCATTATGGAAGGTAGTCTGTTGTCGAGATTTTTATTACTACAATGGATTATAGCCTTGTTGTTATGGAAGGTAGTCTGTTATCGATATCTTTGTTACTCCAATAGACGGTAGCCTTTTCATTATGGAAGGTAGTTTGTTGTCGACATTTCCTTACTCTAAGGGATGGTAGCCTTGTCATTATGGAATGTAGTCTTTTGTCGAGAATTTTTTTATTCCAATGGATGGTAGCCTTGTCATTTTGAAGGTAGTCTATTGTTGATATTTTTGTTAATATAATAGATTGTAGCCTTGTCATTATGGAAGGTAGTGTGTTGTCAAGATTTTTGTTACTCCAATGGATGGTATCCTAGTCATTATGGAAGGTAGTCTGTTGTCGAGATTTTTGTTACTCCATTGGATGGTAGCCTTGTCATTATCAAAGGTAGTGTGTTGTCGATATTTTTGTTATTCCAATGGATGGTAGCCTTGTCAGAATGGAATGTAGTGTGTTGTGGATATTTTTGTTATTCCAATGGATGGTAGCCTTGTCATTATGGAAGGTAGTCTGTTGTCGAGATTTTTGTTACTCCAAAGGATGGTAGCCTTTTCATCATGGAAGGTAGTCTATTGTCGAGATTTTTGTTACTACAATGGATTGTAGCCTTGTCATTATGGAAGGTAGTCTGTTGTCGATATCTTTGTTACTCCATTGGATGGTAGCCTAGTCATTATGGAAGGTAGTCTGTTGTCGAGATTTTTTTTAGTCTAAGGGATGGTAGCCTTGTCATTATGGAAGGTAGTGTGTTGTCGATATTTTTGTTATTCCAATGGACGGTAGCCTTGTCATTATGGAAGGCTGTTTGTTTTCGAGATTTTTGATACTCCAATGGATGGTAGCCTTTTCATTATGGAAGGTAGTCTATTGTCGACATTTTTGGTACTACAATGGATGGTAGCCTTGTCATTATGGAAGGTAGTCTGTTGTCAAGATTTTTGTTACTACAATGGATTGTAGCCTTGTCGTTATGGAAGGTAGTCTGTTGTTGATATCTTTGTTACTCCAATGGACGGTACCCTTTTCATTATGGAAGGTAGTTTGTTGTCGAGATTTTTCTTACTCTAAGGGATGGTAGCCTTGTCATTATGGAACGTAGTCTGTTGTCGAGAATTTTTTTATTCCAATGGATGGTAGCCTTGTCATTATGAAGGTAGTCTATTGTCGATATTTTTGTTACTATAATAGATTGTAGCCTTGTCATTATGGAAGGTAGTGTGTTGTCGAGATTTTTGTTACTTCAATGGATGGTATCCTAGTCATTATGGAAGGTAGTTTGTTGTCGAGATTTTTGTTACTCCATTGGATGGTAGCCTTGTCATTATCGAAGGTAGTGTGTTGTTGATATTTTTGTTATTCCAATGGATGGTAGCCTTGTCATTATGGAAGGTAGTGTGTTGTGGATATTTTTGTTACTACAATGGATTGTAGCCTTGTCGTTATGGAAGGTAGTCTGTTGTCGATATCTTTGTTATTCCAATGGATGGTAGCCTACTCATTATGGAAGGTAGTTTGTTGTCGAGATTTTTGTTACTCCATTGGATGGTAGCCTTGTCATTATCGAAGGTAGTGTGTTGTCGATATTTTTGTTATTCCAATGGATGGTAGACTTGTCATTATGGAAGGTAGTCTATTGTCGAGATTTTTGTTACTACAATGGATTGTAGCCTTGTCGTTATGCAAGGTAGTCCATTCTCGATATATTTGTTATTCCAATGGATGGTAGCTTATTGATTATGGAAGGTAGTCTGTTGTCGAGATTTTTGTTAGTCTAAGGGATGGTAGCCTTGTCATTATGGAATGTAGTGTGTTGTCGATATTTTTGTTATTCCAATGGATGGTAGCCTTTTCATTATGGAAGGTAGTCTTTTGTCGAGATTTTTGTTACTCCAATGGATGGTAGCCTTGTCATTATGGAAGGTAGTCTATTGTCGAGATTTTTGTTACTACAATGGATGGTAGCCTTGTCATTATGGAAGGTAGTCTGTTGTCGAGATTTTTGTTACTACAATGGATTATAGCCTTGTTGTTATGGAAGGTAGTCTGTTGTCGATATCTTTGTTACTCCAATAGATGGTAGCCTTTTCATTATGGAAGGTAGTCTGTTGTCGTGATTTTTGTTACTCCAACGAATGGTAGCCTTGTCATCATGGAAGGTAGTCTATTATCGAGATTTTTGTTACTACAATGGATTGTAGCCTTGTCGTTATGGAAGGTAGTCCGTTCTCGATATATTTGTTACTCAAATGGATGGTAGCCTATTCATTATGGAAGGTAGTCTGTTGTCGAGATTTTTGTTAGTTTAAGGGATGGTAGCCTTGTCATTATGGAATGTAGTGTGTTGTCGATATTTTTTTTATTCCAATAGATGGTAGCCCTGTCATTATGGAAGGTAGTCTGTTGTCGATATTTTTGTTACTCCAATGGATGGTAGCCTTGTCATTATGGAAGGTAGTCTATTGTCGAGATTTTTGTTACTACAATGGATGGTAGCCTTGTCATTATGGAAGGTAGTCTGTTGTCGAGATTTTTGTTACTACAATGGATTATAGCCTTGTTGTTATGGAAGGTAGTCTGTTGTCGATATCTTTGTTACACCAATAGATGGTAGCCTTTTCATTATGGAAGGTAGTTTGTTGTCGAGATTTTTCTTACTCTAAGGGATGGTAGCCTTGTAATTATGGAACGTAGTCTTTTGTCGAGAATTTTTTTATTCTAATGGATGGTAGCCTTGTCATTATGAAGGTAGTCTATTGTTGATATTTTTGATACTATAATAGATTGTAGCCTTGTCATTATGGAAGGTAGTGTGTTGTCGAGATTTTTGTTACTCCAATGGATGGTATCCTAGTCATTATGGAAGGTAGTCTGTTGTCGAGATTTTTGTTACTCCATTGGATGGTAGCCTTGTCATTATCGAAGGTAGTGTGTTGTCGATATTTTTGTTATTCCAATGGATGGTAGCCTTGTCATTATGGAAGGTAGTGTGTTGTGGATATTTTTGTTATTCCAATGGATGGTAGCCTTGTCATTATGGAAGGTAGTCTGTTGTCGAGATTTTTGTTACTCCAAAGGATTGTAGCCTTTTCATCATGGAAGGTAGTCTATTCTCGAGATTTTTGTTACTACAATGGATTGTAGCCTTGTCGTTATGGAAGGTAGTCCATTCTCGATATATTTGTTATTCCAATGGATGGTAGCCTATTCATTATGGAAGGTAGTCTGTTGTCGAGATTTTTGTTAGTCTAAGGGATGGTAGCCTTGTCATTATGGAATGTAGTGTATTGTCGATATTTTTGTTATTCCAATGGATGGTAGCCCTTTCATTATGGAAGGTAGTCTGTTTTCGAGATTTTTGTTACTACAATGGATGGTAGCCTTGTCGTTATGGAAGGTAGTCTGTTGTCGACATTTTTGGTACTACAATGGATGGTAGCCTTGTCATTATGGAAGGTAGTCTGTTGTCGAGATTTTTGTTACTACAATGGATTGTAGCCTTGTCGTTATGGAAGGTAGTCTGTTGTTGATATCTTTGTTACTCCAATGGACGGTAGCCTTTTCATTATGGAAGGTAGTTTGTTGTCGAGATTTTTCTTACTCTAAGGGATGGTAGCCTTGTCATTATGGAACGTAGTCTGTTGTCGAGAATTTTTTTATTCCAATGGATGGTAGCCTTGTCATTATGAAGGTAGTCCATTGTTGATATTTTTGTTACTATAATAGATTGTAGCCTTGTCATTATGGAAGGTAGTGTGTTGTCGAGATTTTTGTTACTCCAATGGATGGTATCCTAGTCATTATGGAAGGTAGTTTGTTGTCGAGATTTTTGTAACTCCATTGGATGGTAGCCTTGTCATTATCGAAGGTAGTGTGTTGTTGATATTTTTGTTATTCCAATGGATGGTAGCCTTGTCATTATGGAAGGTAGTGTGTTGTGGATATTTTTGTTACTACAATGGATTGTAGCCTTGTCGTTATGGAAGGTAGTCTGTTGTCGATATCTTTGTTATTCCAATGGATGGTAGCCTACTCATTATGGAAGGTAGTTTGTTGTCGAGATTTTTGTTACTCCATTGGATGGTAGCCTTGTCATTATCGAAGGTAGTGTGTTGTCGATATTTTTGTTATTCCAATGGATGGTAGACTTGTCATTATGGAAGGTAGTCTATTGTCGAGATTTTTGTTACTACAATGGATTGTAGCCTTGTCGTTATGGAAGGTAGTCCATTCTCGATATATTTGTTATTCCAATGGATGGTAGCCTATTCATTATGGAAGGTAGTCTGTTGTCGAGATTTTTGTTATTCTAAGGGATGGTAGCCTTGTCATTATGGAATGTAGTGTGTTGTCGATATTTTTGTTATTCCAATGGATGGTAGCCCTTTCATTATGGAAGGTAGTCTTTTGTCGAGATTTTTGTTACTCCAATGGATGGTAGCCTTGTCATTATGGAAGGTAGTCTATTGTCGAGATTTTTGTTACTACAATGGATGGTAGCCTTGTCATTATGGAAGGTAGTCTGTTGTCGAGATTTTTGTTACTACAATGGATTATAGCCTTGTTGTTATGGAAGGTAGTCTGTTGTCGATATCTTTGTTACTCCAATAGATGGTAGCCTTTTCATTATGGAAGGTAGTCTGTTGTCGTGATTTTTGTTACTCCAACGAATGGTAGCCTTGTTATCATGGAAGGTAGTCTATTGTCGAGATTTTTGTTACTACAATGGATTGTAGCCTTGTCGTTATGGAAGGTAGTCCGTTCTCGATATATTTGTTACTCAAATGGATGGTATCCTATTCATTATGGAAGGTAGTCTGTTGTCGAGATTTTTGTTAGTTTAAGGGATGGTAGCCTTGTCATTATGGAATGTAGTGTGTTGTCGATATTTTTGTTATTCCAATAGATGGTAGCCCTGTCATTATGGAAGGTAGTCTGTTGTCGATATTTTTGTTACTCCAATGGATGGTAGCCTTGTCATTATGGAAGGTAGTCTATTGTCGAGATTTTTGTTACTACAATGAATGGTAGCCTTGTCATTATGGAAGGTAGTCTGTTGTCGAGATTTTTGTTACTACAATGGATTATAGCCTTGTTGTTATGGAAGGTAGTCTGTTGTTGATATCTTTGTTACACCAATAGATGGTAGCCTTTTCATTATGGAAGGTAGTTTGTTGTCGAGATTTTTCTTACTCTAAGGGATGGTAGCCTTGTCATTATGGAACGTAGTCTTTTGTCGAGAATTTTTTTATTCTAATGGATGGTAGCCTTGTCATTATGAAGGTAGTCTATTGTTGATATTTTTGTTACTATAATAGATTGTAGCCTTGTCATTATGGAAGGTAGTGTGTTGTCAAGATTTTTGTTACTCCAATGGATGGTATCCTAGTCATTATGGAAGGTAGTCTGTTGTCGAGATTTTTGTTACTCCAATGGATGGTAGCCTAGTCATTATTGAAGGTAGTCTGTTGTCGAGATTTTTTTTAGTCTAAGGGATGGTAGCCTTGTCATTATGGAAGGTAGTGTGTTATGGATATTTTTGTTATTCCAATGGATGGTAGCCTTGTCATTATGGAAGGTAGTCTGTTGTCGAGATTTTTGTTACTCCAAAGGATGGTAGCCTTTTCATCATGGAAGATATTTTATTGTCGATATTTTTGTTACTACAATGGATTGTAGCCTTGTCGTTATGGAAGGTAGTCTGTTGTCGATATCTTTGTTACTCCAATGGATGGTAGCCTAGTCATTATTGAAGGTAGTCTGTTGTCGAGATTTTTTTTAGTCTAAGGGATGGTAGCCTTGTCATTATGGAAGGTAGTGTGTTATCGATATTTTTGTTATTCCAATGGATGCTAGCCTTGTCATTATGGAAGGTAGTCTGTTTTCGAGATTTTTGTTACTACAATGGATGGTAGCCTTGTCGTTATGGAAGGTAGTCTGTTGTCGACATTTTTGGTACTACAATGGATGGTAGCCTTGTCATTATGGAAGGTAGTCTGTTGTCGAGATTTTTGTTACTACAATGGATTGTAGCCTTGTCGTTATGGAAGGTAGTCTGTTGTTGATATCTTTGTTACTCCAATGGACGATAGCCTTTTCATTATGGAAGGTAGTTTGTTGTCGAGATTTTTCTTACTCTAAGGGATGGTAGCCTTGTAATTATGGAACGTAGTCTGTTGTCGAGAATTTTTTTATTCCAATGGATGGTAGCATTGTCATTATGAAGGTAGTCTATTGTCGATATTTTTGTTACTATAATAGATTGTAGCCTTGTCATTATGGAAGGTAGTGTGTTGTCGAGATTTTTGTTACTCCAATGGATGGTATCCTAGTCATTATGGAAGGTAGTTTGTTGTCGAGATTTTTGTTACTCCATTAGATGGTAGCCTTGTCATTATCGAAGGTAGTGTGTTGTGGATATTTTTGTTATTCCAATGGATGGTAGCCTTGTCATTATGGAAGGTAGTGTGTTGTGGATATTTTTGTTACTACAATGGATTGTAGCCTTGTCGTTATGGAAGGTAGTCTGTTTTCGATATCTTTGTTATTCCAATGGATGGTAGCCTACTCATTATGGAAGCTACTTTGTTGTCGAGATTTTTGTTACTCCATTGGATGGTAGCCTTGTCATTATCGAAGGTAGTGTGTTGTCGATATTTTTGTTATTCCAATGGATGGTAGACTTGTCATTATGGAAGGTAGTCTATTGTCGAGATTTTTGTTACTACAATGGATTGTAGCCTTGTCTTTATGGAAGGTAGTCCATTCTCGATATATTTGTTATTCCAATGGATGGTAGCCTATTCATTATGGAAGGTAGTCTGTTGTCGAGATTTTTGTTAGTCTAAGGGATGGTAGCCTTGTCATTATGGAATGTAGTGTGTTGTCGATATTTTTGTTATTCCAATGGATGGTAGCCCTTTCATTATGGAAGGTAGTCTTTTGTCGAGATTTTTGTTACTCCAATGGATGGTAGCCTTGTCATTATGGAAGGTAGTCTATTGTCGAGATTTTTGTTACTACAATGGATGGTAGCCTTGTCATTATGGAAGGTAGTCTGTTGTCGAGATTTTTGTTACTACAATGGATTATAGCCTTGTTGTTATGGAAGGTAGTCTATTGTCGATATCTTTGTTACTCCAATAGATGGTAGCCTTTTCATTATGGAAGGTAGTCTGTTGTCGTGATTTTTGTTACTCCAACGAATGGTAGCCTTGTTATCATGGAAGGTAGTCTATTGTCGAGATTTTTGTTACTACAATGGATTGTAGCCTTGTCGTTATGGAAGGTAGTCCGTTCTCGATATATTTGTTACTCAAATGGATTGTATCCTATTCATAATGGAAGGTAGTCTGTTGTCGAGATTTTTGTTAGTTTAAGGGATGGTAGCCTTGTCATTATGGAATGTAGTGTGTTGTCGATATTTTTGTTATTCCAATAGATGGTAGCCCTGTCATTATGGAAGGTAGTCTGTTGTCGATATTTTTGTTACTCCAATGGATGGTAGCCTTGTCATTATGGAAGGTAGTCTATTGTCGAGATTTTTGTTACTACAATGGATGGTAGCCTTGTCATTATGGAAGGTAGTCTGTTGTCGAGATTTTTGTTACTACAATGGATTATAGCCTTGTTGTTATGGAAGGTAGTCTGTTGTTGATATCTTTGTTACACCAATAGATGGTAGCCTTTTCATTATGGAAGGTAGTTTGTTGTCGAGATTTTTCTTACTCTAAGGGATGGTAGCCTTGTCATTATGGAACGTAGTCTTTTGTCGAGAATTTTTTTATTCTAATGGATGGTAGCCTTGTCATTATGAAGGTAGTCTATTGTTGATATTTTTGTTACTATAATAGATTGTAGCCTTGTCTTTATGGAAGGTAGTGTGTTGTCGAGATTTTTGTTACTCCAATGGATGGTATCCTAGTCATTATGGAAGGTAGTCTGTTGTCGAGATTTTTGTTACTCCATTGGATGGTAGCCTTGTCATTATCAAAGGTAGTGTGTTGTCGATATTTTTGTTATTCCAATGGATGGTAGCCTTGTCATTATGGAAGGTAGTGTGTTGTGGATATTTTTGTTATTCCAATGGATGGTAGCCTTGTCATTATGGAAGGTAGTCTGTTGTCGAGATTTTTGTTACTCCAAAGGATGGTAGCCTTTTCATCATGGAAGGTATTTTATTGTCGATATTTTTGTTACTACAATGGATTGTAGCCTTGTCGTTATGGAAGGTAGTCTGTTGTCGATATCTTTGTTACTCCAATGGATGGTAGCCTAGTCATTATTGAAGGTAGTCTGTTGTCGAGATTTTTTTTAGTCTAAGGGATGGTAGCCTTGTCATTATGGAAGGTAGTGTGTTGTCGATATTTTTGTTATTCCAATGGATGCTAGCCTTGTCATTATGGAAGGTAGTGTGTTGTCGATATTTTTGTTATTCCAATAGATGCTAGGCTTGTCATTATGGAAGGTAGTCTGTTTTCGAGATTTTTGTTACTACAGTGGATGGTAGCCTTGTCGTTATGGAAGGTAGTCTGTTGTCGACATTTTTGGTACTACAATGGATGGTAGCCTTGTCATTATGGAACGTAGTCTGTTGTCGAGAATTTTTTTATTCTAATGGATGGTAGCCTTGTCATTATGAAGGTAGTCTATTGTTGATATTTTTGTTACTATAATAGATTGTAGCCTTGTCATTATGGAAGGTAGTGTGTTGTCGAGATTTTTGTTACTCCAATGGATGGTATCCTAGTCATTATGGAAGGTAGTCTGTTGTCGAGATTTTTGTTACTCCATTTGATGGTAGCCTTGTCATTATCGAAGGTAGTGTGTTGTCGATATTTTTGTTATTCCAATGGATGGTAGCCTTGTCATTATGGAAGGTAGTGTGTTGTGGATATTTTTGTTATTCCAATGGATGGTAGCCTTGTCATTATGGAAGGTAGTCTGTTGTCGAGATTTTTGTTACTCCAAAGGATGGTAGCCTTTTCATCATGGAAGGTATTTTATTGTCGATATTTTTGTTACTACAATGGATTGTAGCCTTGTCGTTATGGAAGGTAGTCTGTTGTCGATATCTTTGTTACTCCAATGGATGGTAGCCTAGTCATTATTGAAGGTAGTCTGTTGTCGAGATTTTTTTTAGTCTAAGGGATGGTAGCCTTATCATTATGGAAGGTAGTGTGTTGTCGATATTTTTGTTATTCCAATGGATGCTAGCCTTGTCATTATGGAAGGTAGTCTGTTTTCGAGATTTTTGTTACTACAATGGATTGTAGCCTTGTCGTTATGGAAGGTAGTCTGTTGTCGATATCTCTGTTACTCCAATGGATGGTAGCCTTTTCATTATGGAAGGTAGTCTGTTGTCGAGATTCTTCTTACTCTAAGGGATGGTAGCCTTGTCATTATGGAACGTAGTCTGTTGTCGAGAATTTTTTTATTCCAATGGATGGTAGCCTTGTCATTATGAAGGTAGTCTATTGTCGATATTTTTGTTACTATAATAGATTTTAGCCTTGTCATTATGGAAGGTAGTGTGTTGTCGAGATTTTTGTTACTCCATTGGATGGTATCCTAGTCATTATGGAAGGTAGTTTGTTGTCGAGATTTTTGTTACTCCATTGGATGGTAGCCTTGTCATTATCGAAGGTAGTGTGTTGTTGATATTTTTGTTATTCCAATGGATGGTAGCCTTGTCATTATGGAAGGTAGTGTGTTGTGGATATTTTTGTTACTACAATGGATTGTAGCCTTGTCGTTATGGAAGGTAGTCTGTTGTTGATATCTTTGTTATTCCAATGGATGGTAGCCTACTCATTATGGAAGGTAGTTTATTGTCGAGATTTTTGTTACTCCATTGGATGGTAGCCTTGTCATTATCGAAGGTAGTGTGTTGTCGATATTTTTGTTATTCAAATGGATGGTAGACTTGTCATTATGGAAGGTAGTCTATTGTCGAGATTTTTGTTACTACAATGGATTGTAGCCTTGTCGTTATGGAAGGTAGTCCATTCTCGATATATTTGTTATTGCAATGGATGGTAGCCTATTCATTATGGAAGGTAGTCTGTTATCGAGATTTTTGTTAGTCTAAGGGATGGTAGCCTTGTCATTATGGAATGTAGTGTGTTGTCGATATTTTTGTTATTCCAATGGATGGTAGCCCTTTCATTATGGAAGGTAGTCTTTTGTCGAGATTTTTGTTACTCCAATGGATGGTAGCCTTGTCATTATGGAAGGTAGTCTATTGTCGAGATTTTTGTTACTACAATGGATGGTAGCCTTGTCATTATGGAAGGTAGTCTGTTGTCGAGATATTTGTTACTACAATGGATTATAGCCTTGTTGTTATGGAAGGTAGTCTGTTGTCGATATCTTTGTTACTCCAATAGATGGTAGCCTTTTCATTATGGAAGGTAGTCTGTTGTCGTGATTTTTGTTACTCCAATGAATGGTAGCCTTGTTATCATGAAAGGTAGTCTATTGTCGAGATTTTTGTTACTACAATGGATTGTAGCCTTGTCGTTATGGAAGGTAGTCCGTTCTCGATATATTTGTTACTCAAATGGATGGTATCCTATTCATTATGGAAGGTAGTCTGTTGTCGAGATTTTTGTTAGTTTAAGGGATGGTAGCCTTGTCATTATGGAATGTAGTGTGTTGTCGATATTTTTGTTATTCCAATAGATGGTAGCCCTGTCATTGTGGAAGGTAGTCTGTTGTCGATATTTTTGTTACTCCAATGGATGGTAGCCTTGTCATTATGGAAGGTAGTCTATTGTCGAGATTTTTGTTACTACAATGGATGGTAGCCTTGTCATTATGGAAGGTAGTTTGTTGTCAAGATTTTTGTTACTCCAACGGATGGTAGCCTTGTCATCATGGAAGGTAGTCTATTGTCGAGATTTTTGTTACTACAATGGATTGTAGCCTTGTCGTTATGGGAGGTAGTCTGTTGTTGATATCTTTGTTACTCCAATGGATGGTAGCCTAGTCATTATGGAAGGTAGTCTGTTGTCGATATTTTTGTTAATCTAAGGGATGGTAGCCTTATCATTATAGAAGGAAGTGTGTTATCGATATTTTTGTTACTCCAATGGATGGTAGCCCTGTCATTATGGAAGGTAGTCTGTTGTCGCGATTTTTGTTACTCCATTGGATGGTATCCTTGTCATTATCGAAGGTAGTGTGTTGTCGATATTTTTGTTATTCCAATGGATGGTAGCCTTGTCATTATGGAAGGTAGTCTGTTGTCGAGATTTTTGTTACTCCAAAGGATGGTAGCCTTTTCATCATGGAAGGTATTTTATTTTCGATATTTTTGTTACTACAATGGATTGTAGCCTTGTCGTTATGGAAGGTAGTCTGTTGTCGATATCTTTGTTACTCCAATGGATGGTAGCCTAGTCATTATTGAAGGTTCTCTATTGTCGAGATTTTTTTTAGTCTAAGGGATGGTAGCCTTGACATTACGGAAGGTAGTGGGTTGTCGATATTTTTGTTATTCCAATGGATGGTAGCCTTGTCATTATGGAAGGTAGTCTGTTGTCGAGATTTTTCTTACTCTAAGGGATGGTAGCCTTGTCATTATGGAACGTAGTCTGTTGTCGAGAATTTTTTATTCCAATGGATGGTAGACTTGTCATTATGGAAGGTAGTCTGTTGTCGAGATTTTTGTTAATACAATGGATTGTAGCCTTGTCGTTATGGAAGGTAGTCTGTTGTCGATATCTTTGTTACTCCAATGGATGGTAGCCAAGTCATTATGAAAGGGAATCTGTTGTCAAGATTTTTGTTACACTAAGGGATGGTAGCCTTGTCATTATGGAATGTAGTCTGTTGTCGATATCTTTGTTACTCCAAAGGATGGTAGCCTTTTCATTATGGAAGGTAGTCTGTTGTCGAGATTTTTGATACTCTAAGGGATGGTAGCCTTGTCATTATGGAAGGTAGTGTGTTATCTATATCTTTGTTATTCCAATGGATGGTAGCCTTGTCATTATGGAAGGTAGTCTGTTGTCAAGATTTTTGTTACTCCAACGGATGGTAGCCTTGTCATCATGGAATGTAGTCTATTGTCGAGATTTTTGTTACTACATTGGATTGTAGCCTTGTCGTTATGGAAGGTAGTCTGTTGTTGATATCTTTGTTACTCCAATGGATGGTAGCCTAGTCATTATGGAAGGTAGTCTTTTGTCGATATTTTTGTTAATCTAAGGGTTGGTAGCCTTGTCATTATAGAAGGTAGTGTGTTATCGATATTATTGTTATTCTAATGGATGGTAGCCCTGTCATTATGGAAGGTAGTCTGTTGTCGAGATTTTTGTTACTCCAATGGATGGTAGCCTTGTCATTATGAAAGGTAGTCTATTGTCGAGATTTTTGTTACTACAATGGATGGTAGCCTTGTCATTATGGAAGGTAGTCTATTGTCGAGAATTTGGTTACTAAAATGGATTGTAGCCTTGTCGTTATGGAAGGTAGTCTGTTGTCGATATCTTTGTTACTCCAATGGATGGTATCCTAGTCATTATGAAAGGTAGTCTCTTGTCTAGATTTTTGTAACTCCATTGGATGGTAGCCTTGTCATTATGGAAGATAGTGTGTTGTCGATATTTTTGTTATTCCAATGGATGGTAGACTAGTCATTATGGAAGGTAGTCTGTTGTCGTGATCTTTGTTACTCCAATGGATGGTAGCCTAGTCATTATGAAAGGGAATCTGTTGTCAAGATTTTTGTTACTCTAAGGGATGGTAGCCTTGTCATTATGGAAGGTAGTGTGTTATCGATATCTTTGTTATTCCAATGGATGGTAGCCTTGTCATTATGGAAGGTAGTTTGTTGTCAAGATTTTTGTTACTCCAACGGATGGTAGCCTTGTCATCATGGAAGGTAGTCTATTGTCGAGATTTTTGTTGCTACAATGGATTGTAGCCTTGTCGTTATGGGAGGTAGTCTGTTGTTGATATCTTTGTTACTCCAATGGATGGTAGCCTAGTCATTATGGAAGGTAGTCTGTTGTCGATATTTTTGTTAATCTAAGGGATGGTAGCCTTATCATTATAGAAGGAAGTGTGTTATCGATATTTTTGTTACTCCAATGGATGGTAGCCCTGTCATTATGGAAGGTAGTCTGTTGTCGAGATTTTTGTTACTCCATTGGATGGTATCCTTGTCATTATCGAAGGTAGTGTGTTGTCGATATTTTTGTTATTCCAATGGATGGTAGCCTTGTCATTATGGAAGGTAGTGTGTTGTGGATATTTTTGTTATTCCAATGGATGGTAGCCTTGTCATTATGGAAGGTAGTCTGTTGTCGAGATTTTTGTTACTCCAAAGGATGGTAGCCTTTTCATCATGGAAGGTATTTTATTGTCGATATTTTTGTTACTACAATGGATTGTAGCCTTGTCGTTATGGAAGGTAGTCTGTTGTCGATATCTTTGTTACTCCAATGGATGGTAGCCTAGTCATTATTGAAGGTAGTCTGTTGTCGAGATTTTTTTTAGTCTAAGGGATGGTAGCCTTGACATTATGGAAGGTAGTGTGTTGTCGATATTTTTGTTATTCCAATGGATGGTAGCCTTGTCATTATGGAAGGTAGTCTGTTTTCGAGATTTTTGTTACTACAATGGATTGTAGCCTTGTCGTTATGGAAGGTAGTCTGTTGTCGATATCTCTGTTACTCCAATGGATGGTAGCCTTTTCATTATGGAAGGTAGTCTGTTGTCGAGATGTTTCTTACTCTAAGGGATGGAAGCCTTGTCATTATGGAACGTAGTATGTTGTCGAGAATTTTTTATTCCAATGGATGGTAGACTTGTCATTATGGAAGGTAGTCTGTTGTCGAGATTTTTGTTAATACAATGGATTGTAGCCTTGTCGTTATGAAAGGTAGTCTGTTGTCGATATCTTTGTTACTCCAATGGATGGTAGCCTAGTCATTATGGAAGGTAGTCTGTTGTCGAGATTTTTGATACTCTAAGGGATGGTAGCCTTGTCATTATGGAAGGTAGTGTGTTATCGATATATTTGTTATTCCAATGGATGGTAGCCTTGTCATTATGGAAGGTAGTCTGTTGTCAAGATTTTTGTTACTCCAACGGATGGTAGCCTTGTCATCATGGAAGGTAGTCTATTGTCGAGATTTTTGTTACTACATTGGATTGTAGCCTTGTCGTTATGGAAGGTAGTCTGTTGTTGATATCTTTGTTTCTCCAATGGATGGTAGCCTAGTCATTATGGAAGGTAGTCTGTTGTCGATATTTTTGTTAATCTAAGGGATGGTAGCCTTATCATTATAGAAGGAAGTGTGTTATCGATATTTTTGTTACTCCAATGGATGGTAGCCCTGTCATTATGGAAGGTAGTCTATTGTCGAGATTTTTGTTACTCCATTGGATGGTATCCTTGTCATTATCGAAGGTAGTGTGTTGTCGATATTTTTGTTATTCCAATGGATGGTAGCCTTGTCATTATGGAAGATAGTGTGTTGTCGATATTTTTGTTACTAAAATGGATTGTAGCCTTGTCGTTTTGGAAGGTAGTCTGTTGTCGATATCTTTGTTACTCCAATGGATGGTATCCTAGTCATTATGAAAGGTAGTCTCTTGTGTAGATTTTTGTAACTCCATTGGATGGTAGCCTTGTCATTATGGAAGATAGTGTGTTGTCGATATTTTTGTTATTCCAATGGATGGTAGCCTAGTCATTATGGAAGGTAGTCTGTTGTCGTGATTTTTGTTACTCCAATGGATGGTAGCCTTGTCTTTATGGAAGGTATTTTATTGTTAAGATTTTTGTTACTCCAATGGATGGTAGACTTGTCATTATGGAAGGTAGTGTGTTGTCGTGTTTTTATTACTCTAAGGGATGGTAGCCTTGTCATTATGGAAGGTCGTATGTTGTCTATATTTTTGTTATTCCAATGGATGGTAGCCTTGTCATTATGGAAGGTAGTTTGTTGTCGAGATTTTTATTACTCCAACGGATGGTAGCCTTGTCATTATGGAAGGTAGTCTATTGTTGAGATTTTTGTTACTAAAATGGATGGTAGTCTTATCATTAAGGAAGGTAGTCTGTTGTCGTGATTTTTGTTACTACAATGGATTGTAGCCTTGTCGTTATGGAATGTAGTCTGTTGTCGATATCTTTGTTACTCCAATGGATTGTAGCCTAGTCATTATGGAAGGTAGTCCGTTGTCGAGATTTTGTTACTCTAAGTGATGGTAGCCTTGTTATTATGGAAGGTAGTGTGTTGTCGATATATTTGTTATTCTAATGGATGGTAGCCTTTCATTATGGAAGGTATTCTGTTGTCAAGATTTTTGTTACTCCAACGGATGGTAGCCTTGTCATCATGGAAGGTAGTCTATTGTCGAGATTTTTGTTACTACAATGGATTATAGCCTTGTCGTTATGGAAGGTAGTCTGTTGTTGATATCTTTGTTACTCCAATGGATGGTAGCCTAGTCATTATGGAAGGTAGTCTATTGTCGGTATTTTTGTTAGTCTAAGGGATGGTAGCCTTGTCATTATGGAAGGTAGTGTGTTATCGATATTTTTGTTATTCCAATGGATGGTAGCCCTGTCATTATGGAAGGTAGTCTGTTGTCGAGATTTTTGTTACTCCAATGGATGGTAGCCTTGTCATTATTAAAGGTAGTCTATTGTCGAGATTTTTGTTACTACAATGGATGGTATCCTTGTCATTATGGAAGGTAGTCTGTTATCGAGAATTTTGTTACTACAATGGATTGTAGCCTTGTCGTTATGGAAGGTAGTCTGTTGTCGATATCTTTGGTACTCCGATGGATGGTATCCTAGTCATTATGAAAGGTAGTCTCTTGTCAAGATTTTTGTAACTCCATTGGATGGTAGCCTTGTCATTATGGAAGATAGTGTGTTCTCGATATTTTTATTATTCCAATGGATGGTAGCCTAGTCATTATGGAAGGTAGTCTGTTGTCATGATTTTTGTTACTCCAATGGATGGTAGCCTTGTCTTTATGGAAGGTATTTTATTGTTAAGATTTTTGTTACTCCAATGGATGGTAGACTTGTCATTATGGAAGGTAGTGTGTTGTCGTGATTTTTATTACTCTAAGGGATGGTAGCCTTGTCATTATGGAAGGTCGTATGTTGTCGATATTTTTGTTATTCCAATGGATGGTAGCCTTGTCATTATGGAAGGTAGTTTGTTGTCGAGATTTTTGTTACTCCAACGGATGGTAGCCTTGTCATTATGGAAGGTAGTCTATTGTTGAAATTTTTGTTACTACAATGGATGGTAGTCTTATCATTAAGGAAGGTAGTCTGTTGTCGTGATTTTTGTTACTACAATGGATTGTAGCCTTGTCGTTATGGAATGTAGTCTGTTGTCGATATCTTTGTTACTCCAATGGATTGTAGCCTAGTCATTATGGAAGGTAGTCTGTTGTCGAGATTTTGTTACTCTAAGTGATGGTAGCCTTGTCATTATGGAAGGTAGTGTGTTGTCGATATCTTTGTTATTCTAATGGATGGTAGCCTTTCATTATGGAAGGTAGTCTGTTGTCAAGATTTTTGTTACTCCAACGGATGGTAGCCTTGTCATCATGGAAGGTAGTCTATTGTCAAGATTTTTGTTACTACAATGGATTATAGCCTTGTCGTTATGGAAGGTAGTCTGTTGTTGATATCTTTGTTACTCCAATGGATGGTAGCCTAGTCATTATGGAAGGTAGTCTATTGTCGGTATTTTTGTTAGTCTAAGGGATGGTAGCCTTGTCATTATGGAAGGTAGTGTGTTATTGATATTTTTGTTATTCCAATGGATGGTAGCCCTGTCATTATGGACGGTAGTCTGTTGTCGAGATTTTTGTTACTCCAATGGATGGTAGCCTTGTCATTATGGAAGGTAGTCTGTTGTCGAGAATTTTGTTACTACAATGGATTGTAGCCTTGTCGTTATGGAAGGTAGTCTGTTGTCGATATCTTTGGTACTCCGATGGATGGTATCCTAGTCATTATGAAAGGTAGTCTCTTGTCAAGATTTTTGTAACTCCATTGGATGGTAGCCTTGTCATTATGGAAGATAGTGTGTTCTCGATATTTTTATTATTCCAATGGATGGTAGCCTAGTCATTATGGAAGGTAGTCTGTTGTCGTGATTTTTGTTACTCCAATGGATGGTAGCCTTGTCTTTATGGAAGGTATTTTATTGTTAAGATTTTTGTTACTCCAATGGATGGTAGACTTGTCATTATGGAAGGTAGTGTGGTGTCGTGATTTTTATTACTCTAAGGGATGGTAGCCTTGTCATTATGGAAGGTCGTATGTTGTCGATATTTTTGTTATTCCAATGGATGGTAGCCTTGTCATTATGGAAGGTAGTTTGTTGTCGAGATTTTTGTTACTCCAACGGATGGTAGCCTTGTCATTATGGAAGGTAGTCTATTGTTGAGATTTTTGTTACTACAATGGATGGTAGTCTTATCATTAAGGAAGGTATTCTGTTGTCGTGATTTTTGTTACTACAATGGATTGTAGCCTTGTCATTATGGAATGTAGTCTGTTGTCGATATCTTTGTTACTCCAATGGATTGTAGCCTAGTCATTATGGAAGGTAGTCTGTTGTCGAGATTTTGTTACTCTAAGTGATGGTAGCCTTGTCATTATGGAAGGTAGTGTGTTGTCGATATCTTTGTTATTCTAATGGATGGTAGCCTTTCATTATGGAAGGTAGTCTGTTGTCAAGATTTTTGTTACTCCAACGGATGGTAGCCTTGTCATCATGGAAGGTAGTCTATTGTCAAGATTTTTGTTACTACAATGGATTATAGCCTTGTCGTTATGGAAGGTAGTCTGTTGTTGATATCTTTGTTACTCCAATGGATGGTAGCCTAGTCATTATGGAAGGTAGTCTATTGTCGGTATTTTTGTTAGTCTAAGGGATGGTAGCCTTGTCATTATGGAAGGTAGTGTGTTATTGATATTTTTGTTATTCCAATGGATGGTAGCCCTGTCATTATGGACGGTAGTCTGTTGTCGAGATTTTTGTTACTCCAATGGATGGTAGCCTTGTCATTATGGAAGGTAGTCTGTTGTCGAGAATTTTGTTACTACAATGGATTGTAGCCTTGTCGTTATGGAAGGTAGTCTGTTGTCGATATCTTTGGTACTCCGATGGATGGTATCCTAGTCATTATGAAAGGTAGTCTCTTGTCAAGATTTTTGTAACTCCATTGGATGGTAGCCTTGTCATTATGGAAGATAGTGTGTTCTCGATATTTTTATTATTCCAATGGATGGTAGCCTAGTCATTATGGAAGGTAGTCTGTTGTCGTGATTTTTGTTACTCCAATGGATGGTAGCCTTGTCTTTATGGAAGGTATTTTATTGTTAAGATTTTTGTTACTCCAATGGATGGTAGACTTGTCATTATGGAAGGTAGTGTGGTGTCGTGATTTTTATTACTCTAAGGGATGGTAGCCTTGTCATTATGGAAGGTCGTATGTTGTCGATATTTTTGTTATTCCAATGGATGGTAGCCTTGTCATTATGGAAGGTAGTTTGTTGTCGAGATTTTTGTTACTCCAACGGATGGTAGCCTTGTCATTATGGAAGGTAGTCTATTGTTGAGATTTTTGTTACTACAATGGATGGTAGTCTTATCATTAAGGAAGGTATTCTGTTGTCGTGATTTTTGTTACTACAATGGATTGTAGCCTTGTCATTATGGAATGTAGTCTGTTGTCGATATCTTTGTTACTCCAATGGATTGTAGCCTAGTCATTATGGAAGGTAGTCTGTTGTCGAGATTTTGTTACTCTAAGTGATGGTAGCCTTGTCATTATGGAAGGTAGTGTGTTGTCGATATCTTTGTTATTCTAATGGATGGTAGCCTTTCATTATGGAAGGTAGTCTGTTGTCAAGATTTTTGTTACTCCAACGGATGGTAGCCTTGTCATCATGGAAGGTAGTCTATTGTCAAGATTTTTGTTACTACAATGGATTATAGCCTTGTCGTTATGGAAGGTAGTCTGTTGTTGATATCTTTGTTACTCCAATGGATGGTAGCCTAGTCATTATAGAAGGTAGTCTATTGTCGGTATTTTTTTTAGTCTAAGGGATGGTAGCCTTGTCATTATGGAAGGTAGTGTGTTATCGATATTTTTGTTATTCCAATGGATGGTAGCCCTGTCATTATGGAAGGTAGTCTGTTGTCGAGATTTTTGTTACTCCAATGGATGGTAGCCTTGTCATTATTAAAGGTAGTCTATTGTCGAGATTTTTGTTACTACAATGGATGGTAGCCTTGTCATTATGGAAGGTAGTCTGTTGTCGAGAATTTTGTTACTACAATGGATTGTAGCCTTGTCGTTATGGAAGGTAGTCTGTTGTCGATATCTTTGGTACTCCGATGGATGGTATCCTAGTCATTATGAAAGGTAGTCTCTTGTCAAGATTTTTGTAACTCCATTGGATGGTAGCCTTGTCATTATGGAAGATAGTGTGTTCTCGATATTTTTATTATTCCAATGGATGGTAGCCTAGTCATTATGGAAGGTAGTCTGTTGTCGTGATTTTTGTTACTCCAATGGATGGTAGCCTTGTCTTTATGGAAGGTATTTTATTGTTAAGATTTTTGTTACTCCAATGGATGGTAGACTTGTCATTATGGAAGGTAGTGTGGTGTCGTGATTTTTATTACTCTAAGGGATGGTAGCCTTGTCATTATGGAAGGTCGTATGTTGTCGATATTTTTGTTATTCCAATGGATGGTAGCCTTGTCATTATGGAAGGTAGTTTGTTGTCGAGATTTTTGTTACTCCAACGGATGGTAGCCTTGTCATTATGGAAGGTAGTCTATTGTTGAGATTTTTGTTACTACAATGGATGGTAGTCTTATCATTAAGGAAGGTATTCTGTTGTCGTGATTTTTGTTACTACAATGGATTGTAGCCTTGTCATTATGGAATGTAGTGTGTTGTCGATATCTTTGTTACTCCAATGGATTGTAGCCTAGTCATTATGGAAGGTAGTCTGTTGTCGAGATTTTGTTACTCTAAGTGATGGTAGCCTTGTCATTATGGAAGGTAGTGTGTTGTCGATATCTTTGTTATTCTAATGGATGGTAGCCTTTCATTATGGAAGGTAGTCTGTTGTCAAGATTTTTGTTACTCCAACGGATGGTAGCCTTGTCATCATGGAAGGTAGTCTATTGTCAAGATTTTTGTTACTACAATGGATTATAGCCTTGTCGTTATGGAAGGTAGTCTGTTGTTGATATCTTTGTTACTCCAATGGATGGTAGCCTAGTCATTATGGAAGGTAGTCTATTGTCGGTATTTTTGTTAGTCTAAGGGATGGTAGCCTTGTCATTATGGAAGGTAGTGTGTTATTGATATTTTTGTTATTCCAATGGATGGTAGCCCTGTCATTATGGACGGTAGTCTGTTGTCGAGATTTTTGTTACTCCAATGGATGGTAGCCTTGTCATTATGGAAGGTAGTCTGTTGTCGAGAATTTTGTTACTACAATGGATTATAGCCTTGTCGTTATGGAAGGTAGTCTGTTGTCGATATCTTTGGTACTCCGATGGATGGTATCCTAGTCATTATGAAAGGTAGTCTCTTGTCAAGATTTTTGTAACTCCATTGGATGGTAGCCTTGTCATTATGGAAGATAGTGTGTTCTCGATATTTTTATTATTCCAATGGATGGTAGCCTAGTCATTATGGAAGGTAGTCTGTTGTCGTGATTTTTGTTACTCCAATGGATGGTAGCCTTGTCTTTATGGAAGGTATTTTATTGTTAAGATTTTTGTTACTCCAATGGATGGTAGACTTGTCATTATGGAAGGTAGTGTGGTGTCGTGATTTTTATTACTCTAAGGGATGGTAGCCTTGTCATTATGGAAGGTCGTATGTTGTCGATATTTTTGTTATTCCAATGGATGGTAGCCTTGTCATTATGGAAGGTAGTTTGTTGTCGAGATTTTTGTTACTCCAACGGATGGTAGCCTTGTCATTATGGAAGGTAGTCTATTGTTGAGATTTTTGTTACTACAATGGATGGTAGTCTTATCATTAAGGAAGGTATTCTGTTGTCGTGATTTTTGTTACTACAATGGATTGTAGCCTTGTCATTATGGAATGTAGTCTGTTGTCGATATCTTTGTTACTCCAATGGATTGTAGCCTAGTCATTATGGAAGGTAGTCTGTTGTCGAGATTTTGTTACTCTAAGTGATGGTAGCCTTGTCATTATGGAAGGTAGTGTGTTGTCGATATCTTTATTATTCTAATGGATGGTAGCCTTTCATTATGGAAGGTAGTCTGTTGTCAAGATTTTTGTTACTCCAACGGATGGTAGCCTTGTCATCATGGAAGGTAGTCTATTGTCAAGATTTTTGTTACTACAATGGATTATAGCCTTGTCGTTATGGAAGGTAGTCTGTTGTTGATATCTTTGTTACTCCAATGGATGGTAGCCTAGTCATTATAGAAGGTAGTCTATTGTCGGTATTTTTTTTAGTCTAAGGGATGGTAGCCTTGTCATTATGGAAGGTAGTGTGTTATCGATATTTTTGTTATTCCAATGGATGGTAGCCCTGTCATTATGGAAGGTAGTCTGTTGTCGAGATTTTTGTTACTCCAATGGATGGTAGCCTTGTCATTATTAAAGGTAGTCTATTGTCGAGATTTTTGTTACTACAATGGATGGTAGCCTTGTCATTATGGAAGGTAGTCTGTTGTCGAGAATTTTGTTACTACAATGGATTGTAGCCTTGTCGTTATGGAAGGTAGTCTGTTGTCGATATCTTTGGTACTCCGATGGATGGTATCCTAGTCATTATGAAAGGTAGTCTCTTGTCAAGATTTTTGTAACTCCATTGGATGGTAGCCTTGTCATTATGGAAGATAGTGTGTTCTCGATATTTTTATTATTCCAATGGATGGTAGCCTAGTCATTATGGAAGGTAGTCTGTTGTCGTGATTTTTGTTACTCAAATGGATGGTAGCCTTGTCTTTATGGAAGGTATTTTATTGTTAAGATTTTTGTTACTCCAATGGATGGTAGACTTGTCATTATGGAAGGTAGTGTGTTGTCGTGATTTTTATTACTCTAAAGGATGGTAGCCTTGTCATTATGGAAGATCGTATGTTCTCGATATTTTTGTTATTCCAATGGATGGTAGCCTTGTCATTATGGAAGGTAGTTTGTTGTCGAGATTTTTGTTACTCCAACGGATGGTAGCCTTGTCATTATGGAAGGTAGTCTATTGTTGAGATTTTTGTTACTACAATGGATGGTAGTCTTATCATTAAGGAAGGTAGTCTGTTGTCGTGATTTTTGTTACTACAATGGATTGTAGCCTAGTCATTATAGAAGGTAGTCTGTTGTCGAGATTTTGTTACTCTAAGTGATGGTAGCCTTGTCATTATGGAAGGTAGTGTGTTGTCGATATCTTTGTTATTCTAATGGATGGTAGCCTTTCATTATGGAAGGTAGTCTGTTGTCAAGATTTTTGTTACTCCAACGGATGGTATCCTTGTCATCATGGAAGGTAGTCTATTGTCGAGATTTTTGTTACTACAATGGATTATAGCCTTGTCGTTATGGAAGGTAGTCTGTTGTTGATATCTTTGTTACTCCAATGGATGGTAGCCTAGTCATTATGGAAGGTAGTCTATTGTCGGTATTTTTGTTAGTCTAAGGGATGGTAGCCTTGTCATTATGGAAGGTAGTGTGTTATCGATATTTTTGTTATTCCAATGGATGGTAGCCCTGTCATTATGGAAGGTAGTATGTTGTCGAGATTTTTGTTACTCCAATGGATGGTAGCCTTGTCATTATTAAAGGTAGTCAATTGTCGAGATTTTTTTTACTACAATGGATGGTAGCCTTGTCATTATGGAAGGTAGTCTGTTGTCGAGAATTTTGTTACTACAATGGATTGTAGCCTTGTCGTTATGGAAGGTAGCCTGTTGTCGATATCTTTGGTACTCCGATGGATGGTATCCTAGTCATTATGAAAGGTAGTCTCTTGTCAAGATTTTTGTAACTCCATTGGATGGTAGCCTTGTCATTATGGAAGATAGTGTGTTCTCGATATTTTTATTATTCCAATGGATGGTATCCTAGTCATTATGGAAGGAAGTATGTTGTCGTGATTTTTGTTATGGTAGCCTTGTCATTATGGAAGGTATTCTATTTTTAAGATTTTTGTTACTCCAATGGATGGTAGACTTGTCATTATGGAAGGTAGTGTGTTGTCGTGATTTTTATTACTCTAAGGGATGGTAGCCATGTCATTATGGAGGGTAGTATGTTGTCGATATCTTTGTTACTCGAATGGATGGTAACCTTTTCATTATGGAAGGTAGTTTTTTGTCATGATTTTTGTTACTCCAATGGATGGTAGCCTTGTCATTATGGAAGGTAGTCTATTGTCGAGATTTTTGTTACTACAATGGATGGTAGCCTTGTCATTATGGAAGGTAGTCTGTTGTCGAGATTTTTGTTACTACAATGGATTGTAGCCTTTTCTTTATGGAAGGTAGTCTGTTATCGATATCTTTGTTACTCCAATGGATGGTATCCTAGTCATTATGGAAGGTAGTCTCTTGTCGAGATTTTTGTAACTCCATTGGATGGTAGCCTTGTCATTATGGAAAATAGTGTGTTGTCGATATTTTTGTTATTCCAATGGATGGTAGCCTAGTCATTATGGAAGGTAGTCTGTTATCGTGATTTTTGTTACTCCAATGGATGGTAGCCTTGTCTTTATGGAAGGTATTTTGTTACTCCAATGGATGGTAGACTTGTCATTATGGAAGGTAGTGTGTTGTCGTGATTTTTATTACTCTAAGGGATGGTAGCCTTGTCATTATGGAAGGTCGTATGTTGTCAATATTTTTGTTATTCCAATGGATGGTAGCCTTATCATTATGGAAGGTAGTTAGTTGTCGAGATTTTTGTTACTCCAATGGATGGTAGCCTTGTCATTATGGAAGGTAGTCTATTGTTGATATTTTTGTTACTACAATGGATTGGTAGTCTTGTCATTAAGGAAGGTAGTCTATTGTCGTGATTTTTGTTACTACAATGGATTGTAGCCTTGTCGTTATGGAAGGTAGTCTGTTGTCGAGAATTTTGTTACTACAATGGATTGTAGCCTTGTCGTTATGGAAGGTAGTCTGTTGTCGATATCTTTGGTACTCCGATGGATGGTATCCTAGTCATTATGAAAGGTAGTCTCTTGTCAAGATTTTTGTAACTCCATTGGATGGTAGCCTTGTCATTATGGAAGATAGTGTGTTCTCGATATTTTTATTATTCCAATGGATGGTAGCCTAGTCATTATGGAAGGTAGTCTGTTGTCGTGATTTTTGTTACTCCAATGGATGGTAGCCTTGTCTTTATGGAAGGTATTTTATTGTTAAGATTTTTGTTACTCCAATGGATGGTAGACTTGTCATTATGGAAGGTAGTGTGTTGTCGTGATTTTTATTACTCTAAGGGATGGTAGCCTTGTCATTATGGAAGGTCGTATGTTGTCGATATTTTTGTTATTCCAATGGATGGTAGCCTTGTCATTATGGAAGGTAGTTTGTTGTCGAGATTTTTGTTACTCCAACGGATGGTAGCCTTGTCATTATGGAAGGTAGTCTATTGTTGAGATTTTTGTTACTACAATGGATGGTAGTCTTATCATTAAGGAAGGTAGTCTGTTGTCGTGATTTTTGTTACTACAATGGATTATAGCCTAGTCATTATGGAAGGTAGTCTGTTGTCGAGATTTTGTTACTCTAAGTGATGGTAGCCTTGTCATTATGGAAGGTAGTGTGTTGTCGATATCTTTGTTATTCTAATGGATGGTAGCCTTTCATTATGGAAGGTAGTCTGTTGTCAAGATTTTTGTTACTCCAACGGATGGTAGCCTTGTCATCATGGAAGGTAGTCTATTGTCGAGATTTTTGTTACTACAATGGATTATAGCCTTGTCGTTATGGAAGGTAGTCTGTTGTTGATATCTTTGTTACTCCAATGGATGGTAGCCTAGTCATTATGGAAGGTAGTCTATTGTCGGTATTTTTGTTAGTCTAAGGGATGGTAGCCTTGTCATTATGGAAGGTAGTGTGTTGTCGATATTTTTGTTATTCCAATGGATGGTAGCCCTGTCATTATGGAAGGTAGTATGTTGTTGAGATTTTTGTTACTCCAATGGATGGTAGCCTTGTCATTATTAAAGGTAGTCAATTGTCGAGATTTTTGTTACTACAATGGATGGTAGCCTTGTCATTATGGAAGGTAGTCTGTTGTCGAGAATTTTGTTACTACAATGGATTGTAGCCTTGTCGTTATGGAAGGTAGCCTGTTGTCGATATCTTTGGTACTCCGATGGATGGTATCCTAGTCATTATGAAAGGTAGTCTCTTGTCAAGATTTTTGTAACTCCATTGGATGGTAGCCTTGTCATTATGGAAGATAGTGTGTTCTCGATATTTTTATTATTCCAATGGATGGTATCCTAGTCATTATGGAAGGAAGTCTGTTGTCGTGATTTTTGTTACTCCAATGGATGGTAGCCTTGTCATTATGGAAGGTATTCTATTTTTAAGATTTTTGTTACTCCAATGGATGGTAGACTTGTCATTATGGAAGGTAGTGTGTTGTCGTGATTTTTATTACTCTAAGGGATGGTAGCCATGTCATTATGGAGGGTAGTATGTTGTCGATATCTTTGTTACTCGAATGGATGGTAACCTTTTCATTATGGAAGGTAGTTTTTTGTCATGATTTTTGTTACTCCAATGGATGGTAGCCTTGTCATTATGGAAGGTAGTCTATTGTCGAGATTTTTGTTACTACAATGGATGGTAGCCTTGTCATTATGGAAGGTAGTCTGTTGTCGAGATTTTTGTTACTACAATGGATTGTAGCCTTTTCTTTATGGAAGGTAGTCTGTTATCGATATCTTTGTTACTCCAATGGATGGTATCCTAGTCATTATGGAAGGTAGTCTCTTGTCGAGATTTTTGTAACTCCATTGGATGGTAGCCTTGTCATTATGGAAAATAGTGTGTTGTCGATATTTTTGTTATTCCAATGGATGGTAGCCTAGTCATTATGGAAGGTAGTCTGTTATCGTGATTTTTGTTACTCCAATGGATGGTAGCCTTGTCTTTATGGAAGGTATTTTGTTACTCCAATGGATGGTAGACTTGTCATTATGGAAGGTAGTGTGTTGTCGTGATTTTTATTACTCTAAGGGATGGTAGCCTTGTCATTATGGAAGGTCGTATGTTGTCGATATTTTTGTTATTCCAATGGATGGTAGCCTTATCATTATGGAAGGTAGTTAGTTGTCGAGATTTTTGTTACTCCAATGGATGGTAGCCTTGTCATTATGGAAGGTAGTCTATTGTTGATATTTTTGTTACTACAATGGATTGGTAGTCTTGTCATTAAGGAAGGTAGTCTATTGTCGTGATTTTTGTTACTACAATGGATTGTAGCCTTGTCGTTATGGAAGGTAGTCTGTTGTCGAGAATTTTGTTACTACAATGGATTGTAGCCTTGTCGTTATGGAAGGTAGTCTGTTGTCGATATCTTTGGTACTCCGATGGATGGTATCCTAGTCATTATGAAAGGTAGTCTCTTGTCAAGATTTTTGTAACTCCATTGGATGGTAGCCTTGTCATTATGGAAGATAGTGTGTTCTCGATATTTTTATTATTCCAATGGATGGTAGCCTAGTCATTATGGAAGGTAGTCTGTTGTCGTGATTTTTGTTACTCCAATGGATGGTAGCCTTGTCTTTATGGAAGGTATTTTATTGTTAAGATTTTTGTTACTCCAATGGATGGTAGACTTGTCATTATGGAAGGTAGTGTGTTGTCGTGATTTTTATTACTCTAAGGGATGGTAGCCTTGTCATTATGGAAGGTCGTATGTTGTCGATATTTTTGTTATTCCAATGGATGGTAGCCTTGTCATTATGGAAGGTAGTTTGTTGTCGAGATTTTTGTTACTCCAACGGATGGTAGCCTTGTCATTATGGAAGGTAGTCTATTGTTGAGATTTTTGTTACTACAATGGATGGTAGTCTTATCATTAAGGAAGGTAGTCTGTTGTCGTGATTTTTGTTACTACAATGGATTATAGCCTAGTCATTATGGAAGGTAGTCTGTTGTCGAGATTTTGTTACTCTAAGTGATGGTAGCCTTGTCATTATGGAAGGTAGTGTGTTGTCGATATCTTTGTTATTCTAATGGATGGTAGCCTTTCATTATGGAAGGTAGTCTGTTGTCAAGATTTTTGTTACTCCAACGGATGGTAGCCTTGTCATCATGGAAGGTAGTCTATTGTCGAGATTTTTGTTACTACAATGGATTATAGCCTTGTCGTTATGGAAGGTAGTCTGTTGTTGATATCTTTGTTACTCCAATGGATGGTAGCCTAGTCATTATGGAAGGTAGTCTATTGTCGGTATTTTTGTTAGTCTAAGGGATGGTAGCCTTGTCATTATGGAAGGTAGTGTGTTGTCGATATTTTTGTTATTCCAATGGATGGTAGCCCTGTCATTATGGAAGGTAGTATGTTGTTGAGATTTTTGTTACTCCAATGGATGGTAGCCTTGTCATTATTAAAGGTAGTCAATTGTCGAGATTTTTGTTACTACAATGGATGGTAGCCTTGTCATTATGGAAGGTAGTCTGTTGTCGAGAATTTTGTTACTACAATGGATTGTAGCCTTGTCGTTATGGAAGGTAGCCTGTTGTCGATATCTTTGGTACTCCGATGGATGGTATCCTAGTCATTATGAAAGGTAGTCTCTTGTCAAGATTTTTGTAACTCCATTGGATGGTAGCCTTGTCATTATGGAAGATAGTGTGTTCTCGATATTTTTATTATTCCAATGGATGGTATCCTAGTCATTATGGAAGGAAGTCTGTTGTCGTGATTTTTGTTACTCCAATGGATGGTAGCCTTGTCATTATGGAAGGTATTCTATTTTTAAGATTTTTGTTACTCCAACGGATGGTAGACTTGTCATTATGGAAGGTAGTGTGTTGTCGTGATTTTTATTACTCTAAGGGATGGTAGCCATGTCATTATGGAGGGTAGTATGTTGTCGATATCTTTGTTACTCGAATGGATGGTAACCTTTTCATTATGGAAGGTAGGTTTTTGTCATGATTTTTGTTACTCCAATGGATGGTAGCCTTGTCATTATGGAAGGTAGTCTATTGTCGAGATTTTTGTTACTACAATGGATGGTAGCCTTGTCATTATGGAAGGTAGTCTGTTGTCGAGATTTTTGTTACTACAATGGATTGTAGCCTTTTCTTTATGGAAGGTAGTCTGTTATCGATATCTTTGTTACTCCAATGGATGGTATCCTAGTCATTATGGAAGGTAGTCTCTTGTCGAGATTTTTGTAACTCCATTGGATGGTAGCCTTGTCATTATGGAAAATAGTGTGTTGTCGATATTTTTGTTATTCCAATGGATGGTAGCCTAGTCATTATGGAAGGTAGTCTGTTATCGTGATTTTTGTTACTCCAATGGATGGTAGCCTTGTCTTTATGGAGGGTATTTTGTTACTCCAATGGATGGTAGACTTGTCATTATGGAAGGTAGTGTGTTGTCGTGATTTTTATTACTCTAAGGGATGGTAGCCTTGTCATTATGGAAGGTCGTATGTTGTCGATATTTTTGTTATTCCAATGGATGGTAGCCTTATCATTATGGAAGGTAGTTAGTTGTCGAGATTTTTGTTACTCCAATGGATGGTAGCCTTGTCATTATGGAAGGTAGTCTATTGTTGATATTTTTGTTACTACAATGGATTGGTAGTCTTGTCATTAAGGAAGGTAGTCTATTGTCGTGATTTTTGTTACTACAATGGATTGTAGCCTTGTCGTTATGGAAGGTAGTCTGTTGTCGATATCTTTGTTACTCCAATTGATGGTAGCCTAGTCATTATGGAGGGTAGTCTGTTGTCGAGATTTTTCTTACTCTAAGGGATGGTAGCCTTGTCATTATGGAACGTAGTCTGTTGTCGAGAATTTTTTATTCCAATGGATGGTAGTCTTGTCATTATGGAATGTAGTCTATTGTCGAGATTTTTGTTAATACAATAGATTGTAGCCTTGTCGTTATGGAAGGTAGTCTGTTGTCGAGATCTTTGTTACTCCAATGGATGGTAGCCTAGTCATTATGGAAGGTAGTGTGTTATCGATATCTTTGTTATTCCAATGGATGGTAGCCTTGTCATTATGGAAGGTAGTCTGTTGTTGATATCTTTGTTACCCCAATGGATGGTAGACTTGTCATTATGAAAGGTAGTCTATTGTCGAGATTTTTGTTACTACAATGGATGGTAGCCTTGTCATTATGGAAGGTAATCTATTGTCGAGAATTTGGTTACTAAAATGGATTGTAGCCTTGTCGTTATGGAAGGTAGTCTGTTGTCGATATCTTTGTTACTCCAATGGATGGTATCCTAGTCATTATGAAAGGTAGTCTCTTGTCTAGATTTTTGTAACTCCATTGGATGGTAGCCTTGTCATTATGGAAGATAGTGTGTTGTCGATATTTTTGTTATTCCAATGGATAGTAGCCTAGTCATTATGGAAGGTAGTCTGTTGTCGTGATTTTTGTTACTCCAATGGATGGTAGCCTTGTCTTTATGGAAGGTATTTTATTGTTAAGATTTTTGTTACTCCAATGGATGGTAGACTTGTCATTATGGAAGGTAGTGTGTTGTCGTGATTTTTAATACTCTAAGGGATGGTAGCCTTGTCATTATGGAAGGTCGTATGTTGTCGATATTTTTGTTATTCCAATGGATGGTAGCCTTGTCATTATGGAAGGTAGTTTGTTGTCGAGATTTTTGTTACTCCAACGGATGGTAGCCTTGTCATTATGGAAGGTAGTCTATTGTTGAGATTTTTGTTACTACAATGGATGGTTGTCTTATCATTAAGGAAGGTAGTCTGTTGTCGTGATTTATGTTACTACAATGGATTGTAGCCTTGTCATTATGGAATGTAGTCTGTTGTCGATATCTTTGTTACTCCAATGGATTGTAGCCTAGTCATTATGGAAGGTAGTCTGTTGTCGAGATTTTGTTACTCTAAGTGATGGTAGCCTTGTCATTATGGAAGGTAGTGTGTTGTCGATATCTTTGTTATTCTAATGGATGTTAGCCTTTCATTATGGAAGGTAGTCTGTTGTCAAGATTTTTGTTACTCCAACGGATGGTAGCCTTGTCATCATGGAAGGTAGTCTATTGTCGATATTTTTGTTACTACAATGGATTATAGCCTTGTCGTTATGGAAGGTAGTCTGTTGTTGATATCTTTGTTACTCCAATGGATGGTAGCCTAGTCATTATGGAAGGTAGTCTATTGTCGGTATTTTTGTTAGTCTAAGGGATGGTAGCCTTGTCATTATGGAAGGTAGTGTGTTATCGATATTTTTGTTATTCCAATGGATGGTAGCCCTGTCATTATGGAAGGTAGTCTGTTGTCGAGATTTTTGTTACTCCAATGGATGGTAGCCTTGCATTATGAAAGGCAGTCTATTGTCGAGATTTTTGTTACTACAATGGATGGTAGCCTTGTCATTATGGAAGGTAGTCTGTTGTCGAGAATTTTGTTACTACAATGGATTGTAGCCTTGTCGTTATGGAAGGTAGTCTATTGTCGATATCTTTGGTACTCCGATGGATGGTATCCTAGTCATTATGAAAGGTAGTCTCTTGTCGAGATTTTTGTAACTCCATTGGATGGTAGCCTTGTCATTATGGAAGATAGTGTGTTGTCGATATTTTTATTATTCCAATGGATGGTAGCCTAGTCATTATGGAAGGAAGTTTGTTGTCGTAATTTTTGTTACTCCAATGGATGGTAGACTTGTCATTATGGAAGGTAGTGTGTTGTCGTGATTTTTATTACTCTAAGGGATGGTAGCCTTGTCATTATGGAGGGTAGTATGTTGTCGATATCTTTGTTACTCGAATGGATGGTAACCTTTTCATTATGGAAGGTAGTCTTTTGTCGTGATTTTTGTTACTCCAATGGATGGTAGCCTTGTCATTATGGAAGGTAGTCTATTGTCGAGATTTTTGTTACTACAATGGATGGTAGCCTTGTCATTATGGAAGGTAGTCTGTTGTCGAGATTTTTGTTACTACAATGGATTGTAGCCTTTTCGTTATGGAAGGTAGTCTGTTATCGATATCTTTGTTACTCCAATGGATGGTATCCTAGTCATTATGGAAGGTAGTCTCTTGTCGAGATTTTTGTAACTCCATTGGATGGTAGCCTTGTCATTATGGAAGATAGTGTGTTGTCGATATTTTTGTTATTCCAATGGATGGTAGCCTAGTCATTATGGAAGGTAGTTTGTTATCGTGATTTTTGTTATTCCAATGGATGGTAGCCTTGTCTTTATGGAAGGTATTTTCTTGTTAAGAATTTTGTTACTCCAATGGATGGTAGACTTGTCATTATGGAAGGTAGTGTGTTGTCGTGATTTTTGTTACTCTAAGGGAAGGTAGCCTTGTCATTATGGAAGGTCGTATGTTGTCGATATTTTTGTTATTCCAATGGATGGTAGCCTTGTCATTATGGAAGGTAGTTAGTTGTCGAGATTTTTGTTACTCCAACGGATGGTAGCCTTGTCATTATGGAAGGTAGTCTATTGTTGAGATTTTTGTTACTACAATGGATTGGTAGTCTTGTGATTAAGGAAGGTAGTCTATTGTCGTGATTTTTGTTACTACAATGGATTGTAGCCTTGTCGTTATGGAAGGTAGTTTGTTGTCGATATCTTTGTTACTCCAATGGATGGTATCCTAGTCATTATGGAAGGTAGTCTCTTGTCGACATTTTTGTTACTCCATTGGATGGAACCCTTGTCATTATGGAAGGTAGTGTGTTATTGATATTTTTGTTATTCCAATGGATGGTAGCCTAGTATTTATGGAAGGTAGTTTGTTGTCATGATTTTTGTTACTCCAATGGATGATAGCCTTGTCATTATGGAAGGTAGTCTATTGTTGAGATTTTTGTTACTACAATGGATTGGTAGTCTTGTGATTAAGGAAGGTAGTCTATTTTCGTGATTTTTGTTACTACAATGGATTGTAGCCTTGTCGTTATGGAAGGTAGTCTATTGTCGATATCTTTGTTACTCCAATGGATGGTATCCTAGTCATTATGGAAGGTAGTCTCTTGTCGACATTTTTGTTACTCCATTGGATGGAACCCTTGTCATTATGGAAGGTAGTGTGTTATCGATATTTTTGTTATTCCAATGGATGGTAGCCTAGTATTTATGGAAGGTAGTTTGTTGTCATGATTTTTGTTACTCCAATGGATGGTAGCCTTGTCATTATGGAAGGTATTCTATTGTTAAGATTTTTATTACTCCAATGGATGGTAGACTTGTCATTATGGAAGGTAGTGTGTTGTCGTGATTTTTATTACTCTAAGGGATGGTAGCCTTGTCATTATGGAGGGTAGTATGTTGTCGATATCTTTGTTACTCCAATGGATGGTAGCCTTTTCATTATGGAAGGTAGTCTTTTGTCATGACTTTTGTTACTCTAAGGGATTGTAGCCTTGTCGTTGTGGAAGGTAGTTTGTTGTCGATACCTTTGTTACTCTAATGGATGGTAGCCTAGTCATTATGGAAGGTAGTATGTTGTCAAGATTTTTGTTTCTCTAAGGGATGTTAGCCTTGTCATTATGGAAGGTAGTGTGTTGTCGATATTTTTGTTATTCTAATGGATGGTAGCCTAGTCATTATGGAAGGTATTATGTTGTCGAGATTTTGTAAACTCCAACGGATTGTAGCCTTGTCATTATGGAAGGTAGTCTCTTGTGTATATTTGGGTTACTCAAAGATGGTACCCTTGTCATTATGGAAGGTAGTGTGTTGTTGAGATTTTTGTTACTCCAATGGATGGTAGACTTGTCATTATGGAAGGTAGTGTGTTGTCGTGATTTTTGTTACTCTAAGGGATGGTAGCCTTGTCATTATGGAAGGTAGTATGTTGTTGATATCTTTGTTACTCCAATGGATGGTAGCCTTTTCATTATGGAAGGTAGTTTGTTGTCGAGATTTTTCTTACTATAAGGGATGGTAGCCTTGTCATTATGGAACGTAGTCTGTTGTCGAGAATTTTGTTATTACAGTGGATAATAGCCTTGTCATTATGAAGGAAGTCTATTGTCGATATTTTTGTTACTATAATAGATTTTAGCCTTGTCATTATGGAAGGTAGTGTCTTGTCGAGATTTTTATTACTCCTATGGATGGTATCCTAGTCATTATGGAAGGTAGTATGTTGTCGAGATTTTTGTTACTCCATTGGATTGTAGCCTTGTCATTATGGAAGGTAGTGTGTTGTCGGTATTTTTTGTTATTCCAATGGATGGTAGCCTTGTCATTATGGAAGGTAGTGTGTTGTCGATAGTTTTGTTATTCCAATGGATGGTAGCCTTTTCATTATGGAAGGTAGTCTTTTATCGAGATTTTTGTTACTCCAATGGATGGTAGCCTTGTCATCATGGAAGGTAGTCTATTGTCGAGATTTTTGTTCCTACAGTAGATGGTAGCCTTGTCATTTATGGAAGGTAGTTTGTTGTCGAGATTTTTGTTACTACAATGGATTGTAGCCTTGTCGTTATGGAAGGTAGTTTGTTGTCGATATCTTTGTTACTCCAAAGGATGGTAGCCTAGTCATTATGGAAGGTAGTCTGTTATCGAGATTTTAGTTACTCCAATGCATGGTAGCCTTGTCATTATAGAAGGTAGTCTATTGTCGATATTGTTTATACTCACAAGGTTTGTAGCCCTCTCATTATGGAAGGTAGTCTGTTGTCGAGATTTTTGTTACTCCAATGGATGGTAGCCTTGTCATTATAAAATGTAGTCTATTGTCGAGATTTTTGTTACTACAATGGATGGTAGCCTTGTCATTATGGAAGGTAGTCTGCTGTCGAGAATTTTGTATCTACAATGGATTGTAGCCTTGTCGTTATGGAAGGTAGTCTGTTTTCGATATCTTTGTTACTCCAATGGATGGTATCCTAGTCATTATGAAAGGAAGTCTCTTGTCGAGATTTTTGTAACTCCATTGGATGGTATCCTTGTCATTATTGAAGATAGTGTGTTGTCGATATTTTTGTTATTCCAATGGATGGTAGCCTAGTCATTATGGAAGGTAGTCTGTTGTCGTGATTTTTGTTACTCCAATGGATGGTAGCCTTGTCATTATGGAAGGTATTCTATTTTTAAGATTTTTGTTACTCCAATGGATGGTAGACTTGTCATTATGGAAGGTAGTGTGTTGTTTTGATTTTTATTACTCTAAGGGATGGTAGCCTTGTCATTATGGAAGTTAGTATGTTGTCGATATCTTTGTTACTCCAATGGATGGTATCCTAGTGATTATGGAAGGTAGTCTCTTTTCGAGATTTTTGTTACTACAATGGATTGTTGCCTTTTCGTTATGGAAGGTAGTGTGTTGTCGATATTTTTGTTATTCCAATGGATGGTTGTCTAGTATTTATGGAAGGTAGTTTGTTGTCATGATTTTTGTTACTCCAATGGATGGTAGCCTTGTCATTATGGAAGGTATTATATTGTTAAGATTTTTATTACTCCAATGGATGGTAGACTTGTCATTATGGAAGGTAGTGTGTTGTCGTGATTTTTATTACTCTAAGGGATGGTAGCCTTGTCATTATGGAGGGTAGTATGTTGTCGATATCTTTGTTACTCCAATGGATGGTAGCCTAGTCATTATGGAAGGTAGTATGATGTCGAGATTTTTGTTTCTCTAAGGGATGTTAGCCTTGTCATTATGGAAGGTAGTCTTTTATCGAGATTTTAGTTACTCCAATGCATGGTAGCCTAGTCATTATGGAAGGTAGTCTGTTGTCGAGATTATAGTTACTCCAATGGATGGTAGCCTTGTCATTATGGAATGTAGTCTGTTGTCGAGATTTTGTAAACTCCAATGGATTGTAGCCTTGTCTATATGGAAGGTAGTCTCTTGTGGATATTTGGGTTACTCAAATGGTGGTACCCTTGTCATTATGGAAGATAGTCTATTGTTGAGATTTTTGTTACTCCAATGGATGGTAGACTTGTCATTATGGAAGGTAGTGTGTTGTCCTGATTTTTGTTACTCTAAGGGATGGTAGCCTTGTCATTATGGAAGGTAGTATGTTGTCGAAATCTTTGTTACTCCAATGGATGGTAGCCTTTTCATTATGGAAGATAGTTTGTTGTCGAGATTTTTCTTACTATAAGGGATGGTAGCCTTGTCATTATGGAACGTAGTCTGTTGTCGAGAATTTTGTTATTACAATGGATAGTAGCCTTGTCATTATGAAGGAAGTCTATTGTCGATATTTTTGTTACTATAATATATTTTAGCCTTGTCATTATGGAAGGTAGTGTCTTGTCGAGATTTTTGTTACTCCTATGGATGGTATCCTAGTCATTATGGAAGGTAGTCTGTTGTCGAGATTTTTGTTACTCCATTGGATTGTAGCCTTGTCATTATAGAAGGTAGTGTGTTGTCGGTATTTTTTGTTATTCCAATGGATGGTAGCCTTGTCATTATGGAAGGTAGTGTGTTGTCGATATTTTTGTTATTCCAATGGATGGTAGCCTTTTCATTATGGAAGGAAGTCTGTTGTCTAGATTTTTGTTACTCCAATGGATGGTAGCCTTGTCATCATGGAAGGTAGTCTATTGTCGAGATTTTTGTTACGACAATGGATTGTAGCCTTGTCGTTATGGAAGGTAGTATGTTGTCGATATCTTTGTTACTCCAATGGATGGTAGCCTAGTCATTATGGAAGGTAGTCTGTTATCGAGATTTTAGTTACTCCAATGCATGGTAGCCTTGTCATTATGGAAGGTAGACTATTGTCGATATTTTTTATACTCCAAAGGTTTGTAGCCCTGTCATTATGGAAGGTAGTCTGTTGTCGATATTTTTGTTACTCCAATGGATGGTAGCCTTGTCATTATGAAATGTAGTGTATTGTCGAGATTTTTGTTACTACAATGGATGGTAGCCTTGTCATTATGGAAGGTAGTCTGTTGTCGAGAATTTTGATACTACAATGGATTGTAGCCTTGTCGTTATGGAAGGTAGTCTGTTGTCGATATCTTTGTTACTCCAATGGATGGTATCCTAGTCATTTTGAAAGGTAGTCTCTTGTCGAGATTTTTGTAACTCCATTGGATGGTATCCTTTTCATTATGGAAGATAGTGTGTTGTCGATATTTTTGTTATTCCAATGGATGGTAGCCTAGTCATTATGGAAGGTAATATGTTGTCGTGATTTTTGTTACTCCAATGGATGGTAGCTTTGTCATTATGGAAGGTATTCTATTGTTAAGATTTTTGTTACTCCAATGGATGGTAGACTTGTCATTATGGAAGGTAGTGTGTTGTCTTGATTTTTATTACTCTAAGGGATGGTAGCCTTGTCATTATGGAAGGTAGTATGTTGTCGATATCTTTGTTACTCCAATGGATGGTAGCCTTTTCATTATGGAAGGTAGTCTATTGTAGAGATCTTTGTTACTCCAATGGATGGTATCCTAGTCATTATGTAAGGTAGTCTCTTGTCGAGATTTTTGTTACTACAATGGATTGTTGCCTTTTCGTTATGGAAGGTAGTGTGTTGTCGATATTTTTGTTATTCCAATGGATGGTTGTCTAGTATTTATGGAAGGTAGTTTGTTGTCATGATTTTTGTTACTCCAATGGATGGTAGCCTTGTCATTATGGAAGGTAGTGTGTTGTCGTGATTTTTATTACTCTAAGGGATGGTAGCCTTGTCATTATGGAGGGTAGTATGTTGTCGATATCTTTGTTACTCCAATGGATGGTAGCCTTTTCATTATGGAAGGTAGTGTGTTGTCATGATTTTTGTTACTCCAAGGGATTGTAGCCTTGTCGTTATGGATGGTAGTTTGTTGTCAATACCTTTGTTACTCCAATGGATGGTAGCCTAGTCATTATAGAAGGTAGTATGATGTCGATATTTTTGTTTCTCTAAGGGATGTTAGTCTTGTCATTATGGAAGGCAGTCTTTTATCGAGATTTTAGTTACTCCAATGCATGGTAGCCTAGTCATTATGGAAGGTAGTCTGTTGTCGAGATTTTAGTTACTCCAATGGATGGTAGCCTTGTCATTATGGAAGGTAGTCTGTTGTCGAAATTTTGTAAACTCCTATGGATTGTAGCCTTGTCTTTATGGAAGGTATTCTCTTGTGGATATTTGGGTTACTCAAATGATGGTACCCTTGTCATTATGGAAGATAGTCTATTGTTTTGATTTTTGTTACTCCAATGGATGGTAGACTTGTCATTATGGAAGGTAGTCTGTTGTCGAGATTTTTGTTACTCCAACGGATGGTAGCCTTGTCATCATGGAAGGTAGTCTATTGTCGATATTTTTGTTACTACAATGGATGGTAGCCTTGTCTTTATGGAAGCTAGTCTGTTGTCGATATATTTTTTAGTCTAAGGGATGGTAGCCTTGTCATTATGGAAGGTAGTGTGTTATCGATATTTTTGTTATTCCAATGGATGGTATCCTTGTCATTATGGAAGGTAGTCTGTTGTCCAGATTTTTGTTACTCCAATGGATGGTAGCCTTGTCATTATGGAAGGTAGTCTATTGTCGAGATTTTTGTTACTACAATGGATGGTAGCCTTGTCATTATGGAAGGTAGTCTGTTGTCGAGAATTTTGTTACTACAATGGATTGTAGCCTTTTCGTTATGGAAGGTAGTCTGTTGTCGAAATCTTTGTTACTCCAATGGATGGTATCCTAGTCATTATGAAAGATAGACTCTTGTCGAGATTTTTGTTACTCCATTGGATGGTAGCCTTGTCATTATGATAGATAGTGTGTTGTCGATATTTTTGTTATTCCAATGGATGGTAGCCTAGTCATTATGGAAGGTAGTCTGTTGTCGTGATTTTTGTTACTCCAATGGATGGTAGCCTTGGTGTTATGGAAGGTATTCTATTGTTAAGATTTTGTTACTCCAATGGATGGCAGACTTGTCATTATGGAAGGTAGTGTGTTGTCGTGATTTTTATTACTCTAAGGGATGGAAGCCTTGTCATTGTGGAAGGTAGCATGTTGTCGATATCTTTGTTACTCCAATGGATGGTAGCCTTTTCATTATGGAAGGTAGTCTTTTGTCATGATTTTTGTTACTCCAATGGATGGTAGACTTGTCATTATGGAAGGTAGTCTATTGTCGAGATTTTTGTTACTACAATGGATGGTAGCCTTGTCATTATGGAATGTAGTCTGTTGTCGAGATTTTTGTTACTACAATGGATTGTAGCCTTTTCGTTATGGAAGGTAGTCTGTTGTCGATATCTTTGTTACTCCATTGGATGGTATCCTAGTCATTATGGAAGGTAGTATCTTGTCGATATTTTTGTTAATCCATTGGATGGAAGCCTTGTCATTATGAAAGGTAGTGTGTTGTCGATATTTTTGTGATTCCAATGGATGGTAGCCTAGTATTTATGGAAGGTAGTCTGTTGTCGTGATTTTTCTTACTCCAATGGATGGTAGCCTTGTCATTATGGAAGGTATTCCATTGTTAAGATTTTTATTACTCCAATGGATGGTAGACTTGTCATTATGGAAGGTAGTGTGTTGTCGTGATTTTTATTACTCTAAGGGATGGTAGCCTTGTCATTATGGAGGGTAGTATGTTGTCGATATCTTTGTTACTCCAATGGATGGTAGCCTTTTCATTATGGAAGGTAGTCTTTTGTCATGATTTTTGTTACTCTAAGCGGTTGTAGCCTTGTCATTATGGAAGGTAGTATGTTGTCGAGATTTTTGTTTCTCTAAGGGATGTTAGCCTTGTCATTATGGAAGGTAGTGTGTTGTCGATATTTTTGTTATTCCAATGGATGGTAGCCTTGTCATTATGGAAGGTAGTCTATTGTCGAGATTTTTGTTACTACAATGGATGGTAGTCTTGTCATTATGGAAGGTAGTCTGTTGTCGAGATTTTTGTTACTACAATGGATTGTAGCCTTGTCGTTATGGAAAGTAGTCTGTTTTCAATATATTTGTTACTCCAATGGATGGTAGCCTAGTCATTATGGAATGTAGTCGGTTGTCGAGATTTTAGTTACTCCAATGGATGGTAGCCTTGTCATTATGGAAGGTAGTTCGTTGTCGAGATTTTGTAAACTCCAATGGATTGTAGCCTTGTCATTATGGAAGGTAGTCTCTTGTGGATATTTGGGTTACTCAAATGATGGTACCCTTGTCATAATGGAAGATAGTCTATTGTTGAGATTTTTGTTACTCCAATGGATGGTAGACTTGTCATTATGGAAGGTAGTCTGTTGTCGAGATTTTTGTTACTCCAACGGATGGTAGCCTTGTCATCATGGAAGGTAGTCTATTGTCGAGATTTTTGTTACTACAATGGATGGTAGCCTTGTCTTTATGGAAGGTAGTCTGTTGTCGATATATTTTTTAGTCTAAGGGATCGTAGCCTTGTCATTATGGAAGGTAGTGTGTTATCGATATTTTTGTTATTCCAATGGATGGTAGCCTTGTCATTATGGAAGGTAGTCTGTTGTCGAGATTTTTGTTACTCCAATGGATGGTAGCCTTGTCATTATGGAAGGTAGTCTATTGTCGAGATTTTTGTTACTATAATGGATGGTAGCCTTGTCATTATGGAAGGTAGTCTGTTGTCGAGAATTTTGTTACTACAATGGATTGTAGCCTTTTCGTTATGGAAGGTAGTCTGTTGTCGAAATCTTTGTTACTCCAATGGATGGTATCCTAGTCATTATGAAAGATAGACTCTTGTCGAGATTTTTGTTACTCCATTGGATGGTAGCCTTGTCATTATGGTAGATAGTGTGTTGTCGATATTTTTGTTATTCCAATGGATGGTAGCCTAGTCATTATGGAAGGTAGTCTGTTGTCGTGATTTTTGTTACTCCAATGGATGGTAGCCTTGGTGTTATGGAAGGTATTCTATTGTTAAGATTTTTGTTACTCCAATGGATGGTAGACTTGTCATTATGGAAGGTAGTGTGTTGTCGTGATTTTTATTACTCTAAGGGATGGTAGCCTTGTCATTATGGAGGGTAGTATGTTGTCGATATCTTTGTTACTCCAATGGATGGTAGCCTTTTCATTATGGAAGGTAGTGTGTTGTCATGATTTTTGTTACTCCAAGGGATTGTAGCCTTGTCGTTATGGATGGTAGTTTGTTGTCAATACCTTTGTTACTCCAATGGATGGTAGCCTAGTCATTATAGAAGGTAGTATGATGTCGATATTTTTGTTTCTCTAAGGGATGTTAGTCTTGTCATTATGGAAGGCAGTCTTTTATCGAGATTTTAGTTACTCCAATGCATGGTAGCCTAGTCATTATAGAAGGTAGTCTGTTGTCGAGATTTTAGTTACTCCAATGGATGGTAGCCTTGTCATTATGGAAGGTAGTCTGTTGTCGAAATTTTGTAAACTCCTATGGATTGTAGCCTTGTCTTTATGGAAGGTATTCTCTTGTGGATATTTGGGTTACTCAAATGATGGTACCCTTGTCATTATGGAAGATAGTCTATTGTTTTGATTTTTGTTACTCCAATGGATGGTAGACTTGTCATTATGGAAGGTAGTCTGTTGTCGAGATTTTTGTTACTCCAACGGATGGTAGCCTTGTCATCATGGAAGGTAGTCTATTGTCGATATTTTTGTTACTACAATGGATGGTAGCCTTGTCTTTATGGAAGCTAGTCTGTTGTCGATATATTTTTTAGTCTAAGGGATGGTAGCCTTGTCATTATGGAAGGTAGTGTGTTATCGATATTTTTGTTATTCCAATGGATGGTATCCTTGTCATTATGGAAGGTAGTCTGTTGTCGAGATTTTTGTTACTCCAATGGATGGTAGCCTTGTCATTATGGAAGGTAGTCTATTGTCGAGATTTTTGTTACTACAATGGATGGTAGCCTTGTCATTATGGAAGGTAGTCTGTTGTCGAGAATTTTGTTACTACAATGGATTGTAGCCTTTTCGTTATGGAAGGTAGTCTGTTGTCGAAATCTTTGTTACTCCAATGGATGGTATCCTAGTCATTATGAAAGATAGACTCTTGTCGAGATTTTTGTTACTCCATTGGATGGTAGCCTTGTCATTATGATAGATAGTGTGTTGTCGATATTTTTGTTATTCCAATGGATGGTAGCCTAGTCATTATGGAAGGTAGTCTGTTGTCGTGATTTTTGTTACTCCAATGGATGGTAGCCTTGGTGTTATGGAAGGTATTCTATTGTTAAGATTTTGTTACTCCAATGGATGGTAGACTTGTCATTATGGAAGGTAGTGTGTTGTCGTGATTTTTATTACTCTAAGGGATGGAAGCCTTGTCATTGTGGAAGGTAGCATGTTGTCGATATCTTTGTTACTCCAATGGATGGTAGCCTTTTCATTATGGAAGGTAGTCTTTTGTCATGATTTTTGTTACTCCAATGGATGGTAGACTTGTCATTATGGAAGGTAGTCTATTGTCGAGATTTTTGTTACTACAATGGATGGTAGCCTTGTCATTATGGAATGTAGTCTGTTGTCGAGATTTTTGTTACTACAATGGATTGTAGCCTTTTCGTTATGGAAGGTAGTCTGTTGTCGATATCTTTGTTACTCCATTGGATGGTATCCTAGTCATTATGGAAGGTAGTATCTTGTCGATATTTTTGTTAATCCATTGGATGGAAGCCTTGTCATTATGAAAGGTAGTGTGTTGTCGATATTTTTGTGATTCCAATGGATGGTAGCCTAGTATTTATGGAAGGTAGTCTGTTGTCGTGATTTTTCTTACTCCAATGGATGGTAGCCTTGTCATTATGGAAGGTATTCCATTGTTAAGATTTTTATTACTCCAATGGATGGTAGACTTGTCATTATGGAAGGTAGTGTGTTGTCGTGATTTTTATTACTCTAAGGGATGGTAGCCTTGTCATTATGGAGGGTAGTATGTTGTCGATATCTTTGTTACTCCAATGGATGGTAGCCTTTTCATTATGGAAGGTAGTCTTTTGTCATGATTTTTGTTACTCTAAGCGGTTGTAGCCTTGTCATTATGGAAGGTAGTATGTTGTCGAGATTTTTGTTTCTCTAAGGGATGTTAGCCTTGTCATTATGGAAGGTAGTGTGTTGTCGATATTTTTGTTATTCCAATGGATGGTAGCCTTGTCATTATGGAAGGTAGTCTATTGTCGAGATTTTTGTTACTACAATGGATGGTAGTCTTGTCATTATGGAAGGTAGTCTGTTGTCGAGATTTTTGTTACTACAATGGATTGTAGCCTTGTCGTTATGGAAAGTAGTCTGTTTTCAATATATTTGTTACTCCAATGGATGGTAGCCTAGTCATTATGGAATGTAGTCGGTTGTCGAGATTTTAGTTACTCCAATGGATGGTAGCCTTGTCATTATGGAAGGTAGTTCGTTGTCGAGATTTTGTAAACACCAATGGATTGTAGCCTTGTCATTATGGAAGGTAGTCTCTTGTGGATATTTGGGTTACTCAAATGATGGTACCCTTGTCATAATGGAAGATAGTCTATTGTTGAGATTTTTGTTACTCCAATGGATGGTAGACTTGTCATTATGGAAGGTAGTCTGTTGTCGAGATTTTTGTTACTCCAACGGATGGTAGCCTTGTCATCATGGAAGGTAGTCTATTGTCGAGATTTTTGTTACTACAATGGATGGTAGCCTTGTCTTTATGGAAGGTAGTCTGTTGTCGATATATTTTTTAGTCTAAGGGATGGTAGCCTTGTCATTATGGAAGGTAGTGTGTTATCGATATTTTTGTTATTCCAATGGATGGTAGCCTTGTCATTATGGAAGGTAGTCTGTTGTCGAGATTTTTGTTACTCCAATGGATGGTAGCCTTGTCATTATGGAAGGTAGTCTATTGTCGAGATTTTTGTTACTATAATGGATGGTAGCCTTGTCATTATGGAAGGTAGTCTGTTGTCGAGAATTTTGTTACTACAATGGATTGTAGCCTTTTCGTTATGGAAGGTAGTCTGTTGTCGAAATCTTTGTTACTCCAATGGATGGTATCCTAGTCATTATGAAAGATAGACTCTTGTCGAGATTTTTGTTACTCCATTGGATGGTAGCCTTGTCATTATGGTAGATAGTGTGTTGTCGATATTTTTGTTATTCCAATGGATGGTAGCCTAGTCATTATGGAAGGTAGTCTGTTGTCGTGATTTTTGTTACTCCAATGGATGGTAGCCTTGGTGTTATGGAAGGTATTCTATTGTTAAGATTTTTGTTACTCCAATGGATGGTAGACTTGTCATTATGGAAGGTAGTGTGTTGTCGTGATTTTTATTACTCTAAGGGATGGTAGCCTTGTCATTGTGGAAGGTAGTATGTTGTCGATATCTTTGTTACTCCAATGTATGGTAACTTTCATTATGGAAGGTAGTCTTTTGTCATGATTTTTGTTACTCCAATGGATGGTAGCCTTGTCATTATGGAAGGTAGTCTATTGTCGAGATTTTTGTTACTACAATGGATGGTAGCCTTGTCATTATGGAATGTAGTCTGTTGTCGAGATTTTTGTTACTACAATGGATTGTAGTCTTTTCGTTATGGAAGGTAGTCTGTTATCGATATCTTTGTTACTCCAATGGATGGTATCCTAGTCATTATGGAAGGTAGTATCTTGTCGATATTTTTGTTACTCCATTGGATGGAAGCCTTGTCATTATGAAAGGTAGTGTGTTGTCGATATTTTTGTGATTCCAATAGATGGTAGCCTAGTATTTATGGAAGGTAGTCTGTTGTCGTGATTTTTCTTACTCCAATGGATGGTAGCCTTGTCATTATGGAAGGTATTCTATTGTTAAGATTTTTATTACTCCAATGGATGGTAGACTTGTCATTATGGAAGGTAGTGTGTTGTCGTGATTTTTATTACTCTAAGGGATGGTAGCCTTGTCATTATGGAGGGTAGTATGTTGTCGATATCTTTGTTCATCCAATGGATGGTAGCCTTTTCATTATGGAAGGTAGTCTTTTGTCATGATTTTTGTTACTCTAAGGGATTGTAGCCTTGTCGTTATGGAAGGTAGTTTGTTGTCGATACCTTTGTTACTCCAATGGATGGTAGCCTAGTCATTATGGAAGGTAGTATGTTGTCGAGATTTTTGTTTCTCTAAGGGATGTTAGCCTTGTCATTATGGAAGGTAGTGTGTTGTCGATATTTTTGTTATTCCAATGGATGGTAGCCTTGTCATTATGGAAGGTAGTCTATTGTGGAGATTTTTGTTACTACAATGGATGGTAGTCTTGTCATTATGGAAGGTAGTATGTTGTCGAGATTTTTGTTACTACAATGGATTGTAGCCTTGTCATTATGGAAAGTAGTCTGTTGTCAATATCTTTGTTACTCCAATGGATGGTAGCCTAGTCATTATGGAATGTAGTCGGTTGTCGAGATTTTAGTTACTCCAATGGATGGTAGCCTTGTCATTATGGAAGGTAGTTTGTTGTCGAGATTTTGTAAACTCCAATGGATTGTAGCCTTGTCATTATGGAAGGTAGTCTCTTGTGGATATTTGGGTTACTCAAATGATGGTACCCTTGTCATTATGGAAGATAGTCTATTTTTGAGATTTTTGTTACTCCAATGGATGGTAGACTTGTCATTATGGCAGGTATTGTGTTGTCGTGATTTTTGTTACTCTAAGGGACGATAGCCTTGTCATTATGGAAGGTAGTATGTTGTCGATATCTTTGTTAGTCAAATGGATTGTAGCCTTTTCATTATGGAAGGTAGTTTGTTGTCGAGATTTTTCTTACTCTAAGGGATGGTAGCCTTGTCATTATGGAACGTAGTCTGTTGTCGAGAATTTTTTTATTCCAATGCATGGTAGCCTTTTCATTATGAAGGTAGTCTATTGTCGATATTTTTGTTACTATAATATATTGTAGTCTTGTCATTATGGAAGGTACTGTGTTGTCGAGATTTTTGGTACTCCAATGGATGGTATCCTAGTCATTATGGAAGGTAGTCTGTTGTCGAGATTTTTGTTACTCCATTGGATGGTAGCCTTGTCATTATGGAAGGTAGTTTGTTGTCGTTAGTTTTGTTTTTCCAATGGATGGTAGCCTTGTCATTATGGAAGGTAGTTTGTTGTCGAGATTTTTGTTACTCTAATGGATGGTAGCCTTGTCATTATGGAAGGTAGTCTATTGTCGATATTTTTGTTACTACAATGGATGGTAGACTTGTCATTATGGAATGTAGTCTGTTTTCGAGATTTTTGTTACTACAATGTATTGTAGCCTTGTCGTTATGGAAGGTAGTCTGTTGTCGATATCTTTGTTACTCCAATGGATGGTAGCCTAGTCATTATGGAAGGTAGTCTGTTATTGAGATTTTAGTTACTCCAATGCATGGTAGCCTTGTCATTATGGAAGGTAGTCTATTGTCAACATTTTTTATACTCCAAAGGTTTGTAGCCTTGTCATTATGGAAGGTAGTCTATTGTCGAGATTTTTTTTACTACAATGGATTGTAGCCTTGTCGTTATGGAAGGTAGTCTATTGTCGATATCTTTGTTACTCCAATGGATGGTAGCCTACTCTTTATGGAAGGTAGTCTGTTGTCGAGATTTTTGTTACTCTAAGGGATGGTAGCCTTGTCATTGTGGAAGGTAGTGTGTTGTCGATATTTTTGTTATTCCAATGGATGGTAGCCTTGTCATTATGGAAGGTAGTCTGTTGTCGAGATTTTTGTTACTCCAACGGATGGTAGCCTTGTCATTATGGAAGGTAGTCTATTGTCGAGATTTTTGTTACTACAATGGATGGTAGCCTTGTCATTATGGAAGGTAGTCTGTTGTCGAGATTTTTCTTACTACAATGGATTATAGCCTTGTTATTATAGAAGGTAGTCTGTTGTTGATATCTTTGTTACTCCAATGGATGGTAGCCTAGTCATTATGGAAGGTAGTCTGTTGTCGATATTTTGGTTAGTCTAAGGGATGGTAGCCTTATCATTTTGGAAGGTAGTTTGTTGTCGATATTTTTGTTATTCCAATGGATGGTAGCCTTGTCATTATGGAAGGTAGTCTGTTGTCGAGATTTTTGTTACTCCAATGGATGCTAGCCTTGTCATTATGGAAGGTAGTCTATTGTCGAGATTTTTGGTATTATAATGGATGGTATCCTAGTCATTATGGAAGGTAGTCTGTTGTCGAGATTTTTGTTACTCCATTGGATGATAGCCTTGTCATTATGGAAGGTAGTCTCTTGTCGATATTTTTGTTAATCCATTGGATGGTAGCCTTGTCATTATGGAAGGTAGTATTTTGTCTTTATTTTTGTTACTCCAATGGATGGTAGCCTTGTCATTATGGAAGGTAGTCTATTGTTGATATTTTTGTTACTCTAATGGATGGTAGCCTTGTCATTATGGAAGGTATTCTATTGTTAAGATTTTTGTTACTCCAATGGTTGGTAGACTTGTCGTTATGGAAGGTAGTGTGTTGTCGTGATTTTTATTACTCTAAGGGATGGTAGCCTTGTCATTATTGAAGGTAGTATGTTTTCGATATCTTTGTTACTCCAATGGATGGTAGCCTTTTAATTATGGAAGGTAGTCTTTTGTCGTGATTTTTGTTACTCTAAGGGATTGTAGCCTTGTCGTTATGGAAGGGAGTTTGTTTTCGATATCTTTGTTACTCCAATGGATGGTAGCCTAGTCATTACGGAAGGTAGTCTGTTGTCGAGATTTTTGTTTCTCTAAGGGATGTTAGCCTTGTCATTATGGAAGGTAGTGTGTTGTCGATATTTTTGTTATTCCAATGGATGGTAGTCTTGTCATTATGGAAGGTAGTTTGTTGTCGAGATTTTTGTAACTCCAATGGATGGTAGCCTTGTCATTATGGAAAGTAGTCTATTGTCGATATCTTTCTTACTCCAATGGATGGTAGCCTAGTCATTATGGAAGGTAGTCTGTTGTCAAGATTTTAGTTACTCCAATTGATTGTAGCCTTGTCATTATGGAAGGTAGTCTCTTATGGATATTTGGGTTACTCCAATGATGGTACCCTTGTCATTATGGAAGATAGTGTGTTGTCGATATTTTTTTTACTCCAATGGATGGTATCCTAGTCATTATGGAAGGTAGTGTGTTGTCGATATTTTTGTTATTCCAATGGATGGTAGCCTAGTCATTATGAAAGGTAGTATTTTGTCTTGATTTTTGTTACTCCAATGGATGGTAGCCTTGTCATTATGGAAGGTAGTCTATTGTTGATATTTTTGTTACTCTAATGGATGGTAGCATTTTCATTATGGAAGGTAGTCTTTTGTCATGATTTTTGTTACTCTAAGGGATTGTAGCCTTGTCGATATGGAAGGTAGTCTGTAGTCGATATCTTTGTTGCTCCAATGGATGGTATCCTAGTCATTTTGGAAGGTAGTCTGTTGTCGATATCTTTGTTGCTCCAATGGATGGTATCCTAGTCATTTTGGAAGGTAGTGTGTTGTCGATATTTTTGTTATTCCAATGGATGGTAGCCTTGTCATTATGGAAGGTAGTTTGTTGTCGAGATTTATGTTACTCCAATAGATGGTAGCCTTGTCATTATGGAAGGTAGTCTATTGTCGAGATTTTTGTTACTACAATGGATTGTAGCCTTGTCGTTATGGAAGGTATTCTATTGTCGAGATCTTTGTTACTCCAATGGATGGTAGCCTAGTAATTATGGAAGGTAGTCTGTTGTCGAGATTTTTGTTATTCTAATGGATGGTAGGCTTGTTATTATGGAAGGTAGTCTGTTGTCGATATTTTTGTTATTCCAATGGATGGTAGCCTTGTCATTATGGATGGTAGTCTATTATCGAGATTTTTAATACTCCAATGGATGGTAGCCTTGTCATCATGGAAGGTAGTCTATTATCGATATTTTTGTTACTATAATGGATGGTAGCCGTGTCATTATGGAAGGTAGTCTGTTGTCGAGAATTTTGTTACTACAATGGATTGTAGCCTTGTCGTTAATGGAAGGTAGTTTGTTGTTGATATCTTTGATACTCTAATTGATGGTAGCCTAGTCATTATGGAAGGTAGTTTGTTGTCGTGATTTTTGTTACTCCAATGGATGGTAGCCTTGTCATTATGGAAGGTATTCTATTGTTAAGATTTTAGTTACTCCAATGGATGGTAGACTTGTCATTATGGAAGGTAGTGTGTTGTCGAGATTTTTATTACTCTAAGGGATGGTAGCCTTGTCATTATTAAAGGTAGTATGTTTTCAATATCTTTGTTACTCCAATGGATGGTAGCCTTTTAATTATGGAAGGTAGTCTTTTGTCGTGATTTTTGTTACTTTAAGGGATTGTAGCCTTGTCGTTATGGAAGGTAGTCTATTGTCGAGATTTTTGTTACTACAATGGATTGTAGCCTTGTCGTTATGGAAGGTATTCTATTGTCGATATCTTTGTTACTCCAATGGATTGTAGCCTAGTCATTATGGAAGGTAGTCTGTTCTCGAGATTTTTTTTATTCCAATGGATGGTAGCCTTGTTATTATGGAAGGTAGTCTGTTGTTGATATTTTTGTTATTCTAATGGATGGCAGCCTTGTGATTATGGAAGGTAGTCTGTTATCGATATTTTTGTTACTCCAATGGATGGTAGCCTTGTCATCATGGAAGGTAGTCTATTGTCGATATTTTTTTTACTTTAATGGATGGTAGCCGTGTCATTATGGAAGGTAGTCTATTATCGAGTATTTTGTTACTACAATGGATTGTAGCCTTGTCGTTAATGGAAGGTAGTTTGTTGTCGATATCTTTGATACTCTAATTGATGGTAGCCTAGTCATTATGGAAGGTAGTTTGTTGTCGTGATTTTTGTTACTCCAATGGATGGTAGCCTTGTCATTATGGAAGGGATTCTATTGTTAAGATTTTTGTTACTCCAATGGATGGTAGACTTGTCATTATGGATGGTAGTGTGTTGTCGTGATTTTTATTACTCCAAGGGACGGTAGCCTTGTCATTATTGAAGGTAGTATGTTTTCGATTTCTTTGTTACTCCAATGGATGGTAGCCTTTTAATTATGGAAGGTAGTCTTTTGTCGTGATTTTTGTTACTAAGGGATTGTAGCCTTGTCGTTATGGAAGGTAGTTTGTTTTCGATATCTTTGTTACTCCAATGGATGGTAGCCTAGTCATTATGGAAGGTAGTATGTTGTCGAGATTTTTGTTTCTCTAAGGGATGTTAGCCTTGTCATTATGGAAGGTAGTGTGTTGTCGATATTTTTGTTATTCCAATGGATGGTAGCCTTGTCATTATGGAAGGTAGTTTGTTGTTGAGATTTTTGTAACTCTAATGGATGGTAGCCTTGTCATTATGGAAGGTAGTCTATTGTTGATATCTTTCTTACTCCAATGGATGGTAGCCTAGTCATTATGGAAGGTAGTCTGTTGTCAAGATTTTAGTTACTCCAATGGATTGTAGCCTTGTCATTTTGGAAGGTAGTCTCTTGTGGATATTTGGGTTACTCCAATGATGGTACCCTTGTCATTATGGAAGATAGTGTGTTGTCGATATTTTTTTTACTCCAATGGATGGTATCCTAGTCATTATGGAAGGTAGTCTATTGTTGAGATTTTTGTTACTCCATTGGATGATAGCCTTGTCATTATGGAAGGTAGTGTGTTGTCGATATTTTTTTTATTCCAATGGATGGTAGCCTACTCATTATGGAAGGTAGTATTTTGTCTTGATTTTTGTTACTCCAATGGATGGTAGCCTTGTCATTATGGAAGGTAGTCTATTGTTGATATTTTTGTTACTCTAATGGATGGTAGACTTGTCATTATGGAAGGTAATGTGTTGTCGTGATTTTTATTACTCTTAGGTATGGTAGCCTTGTCATTATGGAAGGTAGTATGTTGTCTATATCTTTGTTACTCCAATGGATGGTAGCATTTTCATTATGGAAGGTAGTCTTTTGTCATGATTTTTGTTACTCTAAGGGATTGTAGCCTTGTCGATATGGAAGGTAGTCTATTGTCGATATCTTTGTTGCTCCAATGGATGGTATCCTAGTCATTTTGGAAGGTAGTGTGTTGTCGATATTTTTGTTATTCCAATGGATTGTAGCCTTATCATTATGGAAGGTAGTTTGTTGTCGAGATTTTTGTTACTCCAATAGATGGTAGCCTTGTCATTATGGAAGGTAGTCTATTGTCGAGATTTTTGTTACTACAATGGATTGTAGCCTTGTCGTTATGGAAGGTAGTCTGTTGTCGAGATTTTTGTTACTACAATGGATTGTAGCCTTGTCGTTATAGAAGGTAGTCTGTTGTCGATATCTTCGTTACTCCAATGAATGGTAGCCTTGTCATTATGGAAGGTAGTTTTTTGTCTAGATTTTAGTTACACCAATGGATGGTAGCCATGTCAATATGGAAGGTAGTCTATTGTCGAGATTTTTAATACTCCAAAGGTTTGTAGCCTTGTCATTATGGAAGGTAGTCTATTGTCGAGATTTTTGTTACTACAATGGATTGTAGCCTTGTCATTATGGAAGGTATTCTATTGTCAATATCTTTGTTAACCCAATGGATGGTAGCCTAGTCATTATGGAAGGTAGTCTGTTGTCGAGATTTTTGTTATTCCAATGGATGGTAGGCTTGTTATTATGGAAGGTAGTCTGTTGTCGATATTTTTGATATTCCAATGGATGGTAGCCTTGTCATTACGGAAGGTAGTCTGTTGTCGATATTTTGGTTACTCCAATGGATGGTAGCCTTGTCATCATGGAAGGTAGTCTATTATCGATATTTTTGTTACTATAATGGATTGTAGTCGTGTCATTATTGAAGGTAGTCTGTTGTCGAGAATTTTGTTACTACAATGAATTGTAGCCTAGTCGTTAATGGAAGGTAGTTTGTTGTTGATATCTTTGATACTCTAATTGATGGTAGCCTAGTCATTAAGGAAGGTAGTTTGTTGTCGTGATTTTTGTTACTCCAATGGATGGTAGCCTTGTCATTATGGAAGGTATTCTATTGTTAAGATTTTTGTTACTCCAATGGATGGTAGACTTGTCATTATGGAAGGTAGTGTGTTGTCGTGATTTTTATTACTCTAAGGGATGGTAGCATTGTCATTATTGAAGGTAGCATGTTTTCGATTTCTTTGTTACTCCAATGGATGGTAGCCTTTTAATTATGGAAGGTAGTCTTTTGTCATGATTTTTGTTACTCTAAGGGATTGTAGCCTTGTCGTTATGGAAGGTAGTTTGTTTTCGATATCTTTGTTACTCCAATGGATGGTAGCCTAGTCATTATGGAAGGTAGTCTGTTGTCGAGATTTTTGTTTCTCTAAGGGATGTTAGACTTTTCATTATGAAAGGTAGTGTGTTGTCGATATTTTTGTTATTCCAATGGATGGTAGCCTTGTCATTATGGAAGGTAGTTTGTTGTCGAGATTTTTGTAACTCCAATGGATGGTAGCCTTGTCATTATGGAAGGTAGTCTATTGTCGATATCTTTCTTACTCCAATGGATGGTAGCCTAGTCATTAAGGAAGGTAGTCTGTTGTCAAGATTTTAGTTACTCCAATGGATTGTAGCCTTGTCATTATGGAAGGTAGTCTCTTGTGGATATTTGGGTTACTCCAATGATGGTACCCTTGTCATTATGGAAGATAGTGTGTTGTCGATATTTTTTTTACTCCAATGGATGGTATCCTAGTCATTATGGAATGTAGTCTGTTGTTGAGATTTTTGTTACTCCATTGGATGGTAGCCTTGTCATTATGGAAGGTATTGTGATGTCGATATTTTTGTTATTCCAATGGATGGTAGCCTAGTCATTATGGAAGGTAGTATTTTGTCTTGATTTTTGTTACACCAATGGATGGTAGCCTTGTCATTATGGAAGGTAGTCTATTGTTGATATTTTTGTTACTCTAATGGATGGTAGACTTGTCATTATGGAAGGTAATATGTTGTCGTGATTTTTATTACTCTTAGGGATGGTAGCCTTGTCATTATGGAAGGTAGTATGTTGTCTATATATTTGTTACTCCAATGGATGGTAGCATTTTCATTATGGAAGATAGTCTTTTGTGATGATTTTTGTTACTCTAAGGGATTGTAGCCTTGTCGATATGGAAGGTAGTCTGTTGTCGATATCTTTGTTACTCCAATGGATGGTATCCTAGTCATTATGAAAGGTAGTCTCTTGTCTAGATTTTTGTAACTCCATTGGATGGTAGCCTTGTCATTATGGAAGATAGTGTGTTGTCGATATTTTTGTTATTCCAATGGATGGTAGCCTAGTCATTATGGAAGGTAGTCTGTTGTCGTGATTTTTGTTACTCCAATGGATGGTAGCCTTGTCTTTATGGAAGGTATTTTATTGTTAAGATTTTTGTTACTCCAATGGATGGTAGACTTGTCATTATGGAAGGTAGTGTGTTGTCGTGATTTTTAATACTCTAAGGGATGGTAGCCTTGTCATTATGGAAGGTCGTATGTTGTCGATATTTTTGTTATTCCAATGGATGGTAGCCTTGTCATTATGGAAGGTAGTTTGTTGTCGAGATTTTTGTTACTCCAACGGATGGTAGCCTTGTCATTATGGAAGGTAGTCTATTGTTGAGATTTTTGTTACTACAATGGATGGTTGTCTTATCATTAAGGAAGGTAGTCTGTTGTCGTGATTTATGTTACTACAATGGATTGTAGCCTTGTCATTATGGAATGTAGTCTGTTGTCGATATCTTTGTTACTCCAATGGATTGTAGCCTAGTCATTATGGAAGGTAGTCTGTTGTCGAGATTTTGTTACTCTAAGTGATGGTAGCCTTGTCATTATGGAAGGTAGTGTGTTGTCGATATCTTTGTTATTCTAATGGATGTTAGCCTTTCATTATGGAAGGTAGTCTGTTGTCAAGATTTTTGTTACTCCAACGGATGGTAGCCTTGTCATCATGGAAGGTAGTCTATTGTCGATATTTTTGTTACTACAATGGATTATAGCCTTGTCGTTATGGAAGGTAGTCTGTTGTTGATATCTTTGTTACTCCAATGGATGGTAGCCTAGTCATTATGGAAGGTAGTCTATTGTCGGTATTTTTGTTAGTCTAAGGGATGGTAGCCTTGTCATTATGGAAGGTAGTGTGTTATCGATATTTTTGTTATTCCAATGGATGGTAGCCCTGTCATTATGGAAGGTAGTCTGTTGTCGAGATTTTTGTTACTCCAATGGATGGTAGCCTTGCATTATGAAAGGCAGTCTATTGTCGAGATTTTTGTTACTACAATGGATGGTAGCCTTGTCATTATGGAAGGTAGTCTGTTGTCGAGAATTTTGTTACTACAATGGATTGTAGCCTTGTCGTTATGGAAGGTAGTCTATTGTCGATATCTTTGGTACTCCGATGGATGGTATCCTAGTCATTATGAAAGGTAGTCTCTTGTCGAGATTTTTGTAACTCCATTGGATGGTAGCCTTGTCATTATGGAAGATAGTGTGTTGTCGATATTTTTATTATTCCAATGGATGGTAGCCTAGTCATTATGGAAGGAAGTTTGTTGTCGTAATTTTTGTTACTCCAATGGATGGTAGACTTGTCATTATGGAAGGTAGTGTGTTGTCGTGATTTTTATTACTCTAAGGGATGGTAGCCTTGTCATTATGGAGGGTAGTATGTTGTCGATATCTTTGTTACTCGAATGGATGGTAACCTTTTCATTATGGAAGGTAGTCTTTTGTCGTGATTTTTGTTACTCCAATGGATGGTAGCCTTGTCATTATGGAAGGTAGTCTATTGTCGAGATTTTTGTTACTACAATGGATGGTAGCCTTGTCATTATGGAAGGTAGTCTGTTGTCGAGATTTTTGTTACTACAATGGATTGTAGCCTTTTCGTTATGGAAGGTAGTCTGTTATCGATATCTTTGTTACTCCAATGGATGGTATCCTAGTCATTATGGAAGGTAGTCTCTTGTCGAGATTTTTGTAACTCCATTGGATGGTAGCCTTGTCATTATGGAAGATAGTGTGTTGTCGATATTTTTGTTATTCCAATGGATGGTAGCCTAGTCATTATGGAAGGTAGTTTGTTATCGTGATTTTTGTTATTCCAATGGATGGTAGCCTTGTCTTTATGGAAGGTATTTTCTTGTTAAGAATTTTGTTACTCCAATGGATGGTAGACTTGTCATTATGGAAGGTAGTGTGTTGTCGTGATTTTTGTTACTCTAAGGGATGGTAGCCTTGTCATTATGGAAGGTCGTATGTTGTCGATATTTTTGTTATTCCAATGGATGGTAGCCTTGTCATTATGGAAGGTAGTTAGTTGTCGAGATTTTTGTTACTCCAACGGATGGTAGCCTTGTCATTATGGAAGGTAGTCTATTGTTGAGATTTTTGTTACTACAATGGATTGGTAGTCTTGTGATTAAGGAAGGTAGTCTATTGTCGTGATTTTTGTTACTACAATGGATTGTAGCCTTGTCGTTATGGAAGGTAGTTTGTTGTCGATATCTTTGTTACTCCAATGGATGGTATCCTAGTCATTATGGAAGGTAGTCTCTTGTCGACATTTTTGTTACTCCATTGGATGGAACCCTTGTCATTATGGAAGGTAGTGTGTTATTGATATTTTTGTTATTCCAATGGATGGTAGCCTAGTATTTATGGAAGGTAGTTTGTTGTCATGATTTTTGTTACTCCAATGGATGATAGCCTTGTCATTATGGAAGGTAGTCTATTGTTGAGATTTTTGTTACTACAATGGATTGGTAGTCTTGTGATTAAGGAAGGTAGTCTATTTTCGTGATTTTTGTTACTACAATGGATTGTAGCCTTGTCGTTATGGAAGGTAGTCTGTTGTCGATATCTTTGTTACTCCAATGGATGGTATCCTAGTCATTATGGAAGGTAGTCTCTTGTCGACATTTTTGTTACTCCATTGGATGGAACCCTTGTCATTATGGAAGGTAGTGTGTTATCGATATTTTTGTTATTCCAATGGATGGTAGCCTAGTATTTATGGAAGGTAGTTTGTTGTCATGATTTTTGTTACTCCAATGGATGGTAGCCTTGTCATTATGGAAGGTATTCTATTGTTAAGATTTTTATTACTCCAATGGATGGTAGACTTGTCATTATGGAAGGTAGTGTGTTGTCGTGATTTTTATTACTCTAAGGGATGGTAGCCTTGTCATTATGGAGGGTAGTATGTTGTCGATATCTTTGTTACTCCAATGGATGGTAGCCTTTTCATTATGGAAGGTAGTCTTTTGTCATGACTTTTGTTACTCTAAGGGATTGTAGCCTTGTCGTTGTGGAAGGTAGTTTGTTGTCGATACCTTTGTTACTCTAATGGATGGTAGCCTAGTCATTATGGAAGGTAGTATGTTGTCAAGATTTTTGTTTCTCTAAGGGATGTTAGCCTTGTCATTATGGAAGGTAGTGTGTTGTCGATATTTTTGTTATTCTAATGGATGGTAGCCTAGTCATTATGGAAGGTATTATGTTGTCGAGATTTTGTAAACTCCAACGGATTGTAGCCTTGTCATTATGGAAGGTAGTCTCTTGTGTATATTTGGGTTACTCAAAGATGGTACCCTTGTCATTATGGAAGGTAGTGTGTTGTTGAGATTTTTGTTACTCCAATGGATGGTAGACTTGTCATTATGGAAGGTAGTGTGTTGTCGTGATTTTTGTTACTCTAAGGGATGGTAGCCTTGTCATTATGGAAGGTAGTATGTTGTTGATATCTTTGTTACTCCAATGGATGGTAGCCTTTTCATTATGGAAGGTAGTTTGTTGTCGAGATTTTTCTTACTATAAGGGATGGTAGCCTTGTCATTATGGAACGTAGTCTGTTGTCGAGAATTTTGTTATTACAGTGGATAATAGCCTTGTCATTATGAAGGAAGTCTATTGTCGATATTTTTGTTACTATAATAGATTTTAGCCTTGTCATTATGGAAGGTAGTGTCTTGTCGAGATTTTTATTACTCCTATGGATGGTATCCTAGTCATTATGGAAGGTAGTATGTTGTCGAGATTTTTGTTACTCCATTGGATTGTAGCCTTGTCATTATGGAAGGTAGTGTGTTGTCGGTATTTTTTGTTATTCCAATGGATGGTAGCCTTGTCATTATGGAAGGTAGTGTGTTGTCGATAGTTTTGTTATTCCAATGGATGGTAGCCTTTTCATTATGGAAGGTAGTCTTTTATCGAGATTTTTGTTACTCCAATGGATGGTAGCCTTGTCATCATGGAAGGTAGTCTATTGTCGAGATTTTTGTTCCTACAGTAGATGGTAGCCTTGTCATTTATGGAAGGTAGTTTGTTGTCGAGATTTTTGTTACTACAATGGATTGTAGCCTTGTCGTTATGGAAGGTAGTTTGTTGTCGATATCTTTGTTACTCCAAAGGATGGTAGCCTAGTCATTATGGAAGGTAGTCTGTTATCGAGATTTTAGTTACTCCAATGCATGGTAGCCTTGTCATTATAGAAGGTAGTCTATTGTCGATATTGTTTATACTCACAAGGTTTGTAGCCCTCTCATTATGGAAGGTAGTCTGTTGTCGAGATTTTTGTTACTCCAATGGATGGTAGCCTTGTCATTATAAAATGTAGTCTATTGTCGAGATTTTTGTTACTACAATGGATGGTAGCCTTGTCATTATGGAAGGTAGTCTGCTGTCGAGAATTTTGTATCTACAATGGATTGTAGCCTTGTCGTTATGGAAGGTAGTCTGTTTTCGATATCTTTGTTACTCCAATGGATGGTATCCTAGTCATTATGAAAGGAAGTCTCTTGTCGAGATTTTTGTAACTCCATTGGATGGTATCCTTGTCATTATTGAAGATAGTGTGTTGTCGATATTTTTGTTATTCCAATGGATGGTAGCCTAGTCATTATGGAAGGTAGTCTGTTGTCGTGATTTTTGTTACTCCAATGGATGGTAGCCTTGTCATTATGGAAGGTATTCTATTTTTAAGATTTTTGTTACTCCAATGGATGGTAGACTTGTCATTATGGAAGGTAGTGTGTTGTTTTGATTTTTATTACTCTAAGGGATGGTAGCCTTGTCATTATGGAAGTTAGTATGTTGTCGATATCTTTGTTACTCCAATGGATGGTATCCTAGTGATTATGGAAGGTAGTCTCTTTTCGAGATTTTTGTTACTACAATGGATTGTTGCCTTTTCGTTATGGAAGGTAGTGTGTTGTCGATATTTTTGTTATTCCAATGGATGGTTGTCTAGTATTTATGGAAGGTAGTTTGTTGTCATGATTTTTGTTACTCCAATGGATGGTAGCCTTGTCATTATGGAAGGTATTATATTGTTAAGATTTTTATTACTCCAATGGATGGTAGACTTGTCATTATGGAAGGTAGTGTGTTGTCGTGATTTTTATTACTCTAAGGGATGGTAGCCTTGTCATTATGGAGGGTAGTATGTTGTCGATATCTTTGTTACTCCAATGGATGGTAGCCTAGTCATTATGGAAGGTAGTATGATGTCGAGATTTTTGTTTCTCTAAGGGATGTTAGCCTTGTCATTATGGAAGGTAGTCTTTTATCGAGATTTTAGTTACTCCAATGCATGGTAGCCTAGTCATTATGGAAGGTAGTCTGTTGTCGAGATTATAGTTACTCCAATGGATGGTAGCCTTGTCATTATGGAATGTAGTCTGTTGTCGAGATTTTGTAAACTCCAATGGATTGTAGCCTTGTCTATATGGAAGGTAGTCTCTTGTGGATATTTGGGTTACTCAAATGGTGGTACCCTTGTCATTATGGAAGATAGTCTATTGTTGAGATTTTTGTTACTCCAATGGATGGTAGACTTGTCATTATGGAAGGTAGTGTGTTGTCCTGATTTTTGTTACTCTAAGGGATGGTAGCCTTGTCATTATGGAAGGTAGTATGTTGTCGAAATCTTTGTTACTCCAATGGATGGTAGCCTTTTCATTATGGAAGATAGTTTGTTGTCGAGATTTTTCTTACTATAAGGGATGGTAGCCTTGTCATTATGGAACGTAGTCTGTTGTCGAGAATTTTGTTATTACAATGGATAGTAGCCTTGTCATTATGAAGGAAGTCTATTGTCGATATTTTTGTTACTATAATATATTTTAGCCTTGTCATTATGGAAGGTAGTGTCTTGTCGAGATTTTTGTTACTCCTATGGATGGTATCCTAGTCATTATGGAAGGTAGTCTGTTGTCGAGATTTTTGTTACTCCATTGGATTGTAGCCTTGTCATTATAGAAGGTAGTGTGTTGTCGGTATTTTTTGTTATTCCAATGGATGGTAGCCTTGTCATTATGGAAGGTAGTGTGTTGTCGATATTTTTGTTATTCCAATGGATGGTAGCCTTTTCATTATGGAAGGAAGTCTGTTGTCTAGATTTTTGTTACTCCAATGGATGGTAGCCTTGTCATCATGGAAGGTAGTCTATTGTCGAGATTTTTGTTACGACAATGGATTGTAGCCTTGTCGTTATGGAAGGTAGTATGTTGTCGATATCTTTGTTACTCCAATGGATGGTAGCCTAGTCATTATGGAAGGTAGTCTGTTATCGAGATTTTAGTTACTCCAATGCATGGTAGCCTTGTCATTATGGAAGGTAGACTATTGTCGATATTTTTTATACTCCAAAGGTTTGTAGCCCTGTCATTATGGAAGGTAGTCTGTTGTCGATATTTTTGTTACTCCAATGGATGGTAGCCTTGTCATTATGAAATGTAGTGTATTGTCGAGATTTTTGTTACTACAATGGATGGTAGCCTTGTCATTATGGAAGGTAGTCTGTTGTCGAGAATTTTGATACTACAATGGATTGTAGCCTTGTCGTTATGGAAGGTAGTCTGTTGTCGATATCTTTGTTACTCCAATGGATGGTATCCTAGTCATTTTGAAAGGTAGTCTCTTGTCGAGATTTTTGTAACTCCATTGGATGGTATCCTTTTCATTATGGAAGATAGTGTGTTGTCGATATTTTTGTTATTCCAATGGATGGTAGCCTAGTCATTATGGAAGGTAATATGTTGTCGTGATTTTTGTTACTCCAATGGATGGTAGCTTTGTCATTATGGAAGGTATTCTATTGTTAAGATTTTTGTTACTCCAATGGATGGTAGACTTGTCATTATGGAAGGTAGTGTGTTGTCTTGATTTTTATTACTCTAAGGGATGGTAGCCTTGTCATTATGGAAGGTAGTATGTTGTCGATATCTTTGTTACTCCAATGGATGGTAGCCTTTTCATTATGGAAGGTAGTCTATTGTAGAGATCTTTGTTACTCCAATGGATGGTATCCTAGTCATTATGTAAGGTAGTCTCTTGTCGAGATTTTTGTTACTACAATGGATTGTTGCCTTTTCGTTATGGAAGGTAGTGTGTTGTCGATATTTTTGTTATTCCAATGGATGGTTGTCTAGTATTTATGGAAGGTAGTTTGTTGTCATGATTTTTGTTACTCCAATGGATGGTAGCCTTGTCATTATGGAAGGTAGTGTGTTGTCGTGATTTTTATTACTCTAAGGGATGGTAGCCTTGTCATTATGGAGGGTAGTATGTTGTCGATATCTTTGTTACTCCAATGGATGGTAGCCTTTTCATTATGGAAGGTAGTGTGTTGTCATGATTTTTGTTACTCCAAGGGATTGTAGCCTTGTCGTTATGGATGGTAGTTTGTTGTCAATACCTTTGTTACTCCAATGGATGGTAGCCTAGTCATTATAGAAGGTAGTATGATGTCGATATTTTTGTTTCTCTAAGGGATGTTAGTCTTGTCATTATGGAAGGCAGTCTTTTATCGAGATTTTAGTTACTCCAATGCATGGTAGCCTAGTCATTATGGAAGGTAGTCTGTTGTCGAGATTTTAGTTACTCCAATGGATGGTAGCCTTGTCATTATGGAAGGTAGTCTGTTGTCGAAATTTTGTAAACTCCTATGGATTGTAGCCTTGTCTTTATGGAAGGTATTCTCTTGTGGATATTTGGGTTACTCAAATGATGGTACCCTTGTCATTATGGAAGATAGTCTATTGTTTTGATTTTTGTTACTCCAATGGATGGTAGACTTGTCATTATGGAAGGTAGTCTGTTGTCGAGATTTTTGTTACTCCAACGGATGGTAGCCTTGTCATCATGGAAGGTAGTCTATTGTCGATATTTTTGTTACTACAATGGATGGTAGCCTTGTCTTTATGGAAGCTAGTCTGTTGTCGATATATTTTTTAGTCTAAGGGATGGTAGCCTTGTCATTATGGAAGGTAGTGTGTTATCGATATTTTTGTTATTCCAATGGATGGTATCCTTGTCATTATGGAAGGTAGTCTGTTGTCCAGATTTTTGTTACTCCAATGGATGGTAGCCTTGTCATTATGGAAGGTAGTCTATTGTCGAGATTTTTGTTACTACAATGGATGGTAGCCTTGTCATTATGGAAGGTAGTCTGTTGTCGAGAATTTTGTTACTACAATGGATTGTAGCCTTTTCGTTATGGAAGGTAGTCTGTTGTCGAAATCTTTGTTACTCCAATGGATGGTATCCTAGTCATTATGAAAGATAGACTCTTGTCGAGATTTTTGTTACTCCATTGGATGGTAGCCTTGTCATTATGATAGATAGTGTGTTGTCGATATTTTTGTTATTCCAATGGATGGTAGCCTAGTCATTATGGAAGGTAGTCTGTTGTCGTGATTTTTGTTACTCCAATGGATGGTAGCCTTGGTGTTATGGAAGGTATTCTATTGTTAAGATTTTGTTACTCCAATGGATGGCAGACTTGTCATTATGGAAGGTAGTGTGTTGTCGTGATTTTTATTACTCTAAGGGATGGAAGCCTTGTCATTGTGGAAGGTAGCATGTTGTCGATATCTTTGTTACTCCAATGGATGGTAGCCTTTTCATTATGGAAGGTAGTCTTTTGTCATGATTTTTGTTACTCCAATGGATGGTAGACTTGTCATTATGGAAGGTAGTCTATTGTCGAGATTTTTGTTACTACAATGGATGGTAGCCTTGTCATTATGGAATGTAGTCTGTTGTCGAGATTTTTGTTACTACAATGGATTGTAGCCTTTTCGTTATGGAAGGTAGTCTGTTGTCGATATCTTTGTTACTCCATTGGATGGTATCCTAGTCATTATGGAAGGTAGTATCTTGTCGATATTTTTGTTAATCCATTGGATGGAAGCCTTGTCATTATGAAAGGTAGTGTGTTGTCGATATTTTTGTGATTCCAATGGATGGTAGCCTAGTATTTATGGAAGGTAGTCTGTTGTCGTGATTTTTCTTACTCCAATGGATGGTAGCCTTGTCATTATGGAAGGTATTCCATTGTTAAGATTTTTATTACTCCAATGGATGGTAGACTTGTCATTATGGAAGGTAGTGTGTTGTCGTGATTTTTATTACTCTAAGGGATGGTAGCCTTGTCATTATGGAGGGTAGTATGTTGTCGATATCTTTGTTACTCCAATGGATGGTAGCCTTTTCATTATGGAAGGTAGTCTTTTGTCATGATTTTTGTTACTCTAAGCGGTTGTAGCCTTGTCATTATGGAAGGTAGTATGTTGTCGAGATTTTTGTTTCTCTAAGGGATGTTAGCCTTGTCATTATGGAAGGTAGTGTGTTGTCGATATTTTTGTTATTCCAATGGATGGTAGCCTTGTCATTATGGAAGGTAGTCTATTGTCGAGATTTTTGTTACTACAATGGATGGTAGTCTTGTCATTATGGAAGGTAGTCTGTTGTCGAGATTTTTGTTACTACAATGGATTGTAGCCTTGTCGTTATGGAAAGTAGTCTGTTTTCAATATATTTGTTACTCCAATGGATGGTAGCCTAGTCATTATGGAATGTAGTCGGTTGTCGAGATTTTAGTTACTCCAATGGATGGTAGCCTTGTCATTATGGAAGGTAGTTCGTTGTCGAGATTTTGTAAACTCCAATGGATTGTAGCCTTGTCATTATGGAAGGTAGTCTCTTGTGGATATTTGGGTTACTCAAATGATGGTACCCTTGTCATAATGGAAGATAGTCTATTGTTGAGATTTTTGTTACTCCAATGGATGGTAGACTTGTCATTATGGAAGGTAGTCTGTTGTCGAGATTTTTGTTACTCCAACGGATGGTAGCCTTGTCATCATGGAAGGTAGTCTATTGTCGAGATTTTTGTTACTACAATGGATGGTAGCCTTGTCTTTATGGAAGGTAGTCTGTTGTCGATATATTTTTTAGTCTAAGGGATCGTAGCCTTGTCATTATGGAAGGTAGTGTGTTATCGATATTTTTGTTATTCCAATGGATGGTAGCCTTGTCATTATGGAAGGTAGTCTGTTGTCGAGATTTTTGTTACTCCAATGGATGGTAGCCTTGTCATTATGGAAGGTAGTCTATTGTCGAGATTTTTGTTACTATAATGGATGGTAGCCTTGTCATTATGGAAGGTAGTCTGTTGTCGAGAATTTTGTTACTACAATGGATTGTAGCCTTTTCGTTATGGAAGGTAGTCTGTTGTCGAAATCTTTGTTACTCCAATGGATGGTATCCTAGTCATTATGAAAGATAGACTCTTGTCGAGATTTTTGTTACTCCATTGGATGGTAGCCTTGTCATTATGGTAGATAGTGTGTTGTCGATATTTTTGTTATTCCAATGGATGGTAGCCTAGTCATTATGGAAGGTAGTCTGTTGTCGTGATTTTTGTTACTCCAATGGATGGTAGCCTTGGTGTTATGGAAGGTATTCTATTGTTAAGATTTTTGTTACTCCAATGGATGGTAGACTTGTCATTATGGAAGGTAGTGTGTTGTCGTGATTTTTATTACTCTAAGGGATGGTAGCCTTGTCATTATGGAGGGTAGTATGTTGTCGATATCTTTGTTACTCCAATGGATGGTAGCCTTTTCATTATGGAAGGTAGTGTGTTGTCATGATTTTTGTTACTCCAAGGGATTGTAGCCTTGTCGTTATGGATGGTAGTTTGTTGTCAATACCTTTGTTACTCCAATGGATGGTAGCCTAGTCATTATAGAAGGTAGTATGATGTCGATATTTTTGTTTCTCTAAGGGATGTTAGTCTTGTCATTATGGAAGGCAGTCTTTTATCGAGATTTTAGTTACTCCAATGCATGGTAGCCTAGTCATTATAGAAGGTAGTCTGTTGTCGAGATTTTAGTTACTCCAATGGATGGTAGCCTTGTCATTATGGAAGGTAGTCTGTTGTCGAAATTTTGTAAACTCCTATGGATTGTAGCCTTGTCTTTATGGAAGGTATTCTCTTGTGGATATTTGGGTTACTCAAATGATGGTACCCTTGTCATTATGGAAGATAGTCTATTGTTTTGATTTTTGTTACTCCAATGGATGGTAGACTTGTCATTATGGAAGGTAGTCTGTTGTCGAGATTTTTGTTACTCCAACGGATGGTAGCCTTGTCATCATGGAAGGTAGTCTATTGTCGATATTTTTGTTACTACAATGGATGGTAGCCTTGTCTTTATGGAAGCTAGTCTGTTGTCGATATATTTTTTAGTCTAAGGGATGGTAGCCTTGTCATTATGGAAGGTAGTGTGTTATCGATATTTTTGTTATTCCAATGGATGGTATCCTTGTCATTATGGAAGGTAGTCTGTTGTCGAGATTTTTGTTACTCCAATGGATGGTAGCCTTGTCATTATGGAAGGTAGTCTATTGTCGAGATTTTTGTTACTACAATGGATGGTAGCCTTGTCATTATGGAAGGTAGTCTGTTGTCGAGAATTTTGTTACTACAATGGATTGTAGCCTTTTCGTTATGGAAGGTAGTCTGTTGTCGAAATCTTTGTTACTCCAATGGATGGTATCCTAGTCATTATGAAAGATAGACTCTTGTCGAGATTTTTGTTACTCCATTGGATGGTAGCCTTGTCATTATGATAGATAGTGTGTTGTCGATATTTTTGTTATTCCAATGGATGGTAGCCTAGTCATTATGGAAGGTAGTCTGTTGTCGTGATTTTTGTTACTCCAATGGATGGTAGCCTTGGTGTTATGGAAGGTATTCTATTGTTAAGATTTTGTTACTCCAATGGATGGTAGACTTGTCATTATGGAAGGTAGTGTGTTGTCGTGATTTTTATTACTCTAAGGGATGGAAGCCTTGTCATTGTGGAAGGTAGCATGTTGTCGATATCTTTGTTACTCCAATGGATGGTAGCCTTTTCATTATGGAAGGTAGTCTTTTGTCATGATTTTTGTTACTCCAATGGATGGTAGACTTGTCATTATGGAAGGTAGTCTATTGTCGAGATTTTTGTTACTACAATGGATGGTAGCCTTGTCATTATGGAATGTAGTCTGTTGTCGAGATTTTTGTTACTACAATGGATTGTAGCCTTTTCGTTATGGAAGGTAGTCTGTTGTCGATATCTTTGTTACTCCATTGGATGGTATCCTAGTCATTATGGAAGGTAGTATCTTGTCGATATTTTTGTTAATCCATTGGATGGAAGCCTTGTCATTATGAAAGGTAGTGTGTTGTCGATATTTTTGTGATTCCAATGGATGGTAGCCTAGTATTTATGGAAGGTAGTCTGTTGTCGTGATTTTTCTTACTCCAATGGATGGTAGCCTTGTCATTATGGAAGGTATTCCATTGTTAAGATTTTTATTACTCCAATGGATGGTAGACTTGTCATTATGGAAGGTAGTGTGTTGTCGTGATTTTTATTACTCTAAGGGATGGTAGCCTTGTCATTATGGAGGGTAGTATGTTGTCGATATCTTTGTTACTCCAATGGATGGTAGCCTTTTCATTATGGAAGGTAGTCTTTTGTCATGATTTTTGTTACTCTAAGCGGTTGTAGCCTTGTCATTATGGAAGGTAGTATGTTGTCGAGATTTTTGTTTCTCTAAGGGATGTTAGCCTTGTCATTATGGAAGGTAGTGTGTTGTCGATATTTTTGTTATTCCAATGGATGGTAGCCTTGTCATTATGGAAGGTAGTCTATTGTCGAGATTTTTGTTACTACAATGGATGGTAGTCTTGTCATTATGGAAGGTAGTCTGTTGTCGAGATTTTTGTTACTACAATGGATTGTAGCCTTGTCGTTATGGAAAGTAGTCTGTTTTCAATATATTTGTTACTCCAATGGATGGTAGCCTAGTCATTATGGAATGTAGTCGGTTGTCGAGATTTTAGTTACTCCAATGGATGGTAGCCTTGTCATTATGGAAGGTAGTTCGTTGTCGAGATTTTGTAAACACCAATGGATTGTAGCCTTGTCATTATGGAAGGTAGTCTCTTGTGGATATTTGGGTTACTCAAATGATGGTACCCTTGTCATAATGGAAGATAGTCTATTGTTGAGATTTTTGTTACTCCAATGGATGGTAGACTTGTCATTATGGAAGGTAGTCTGTTGTCGAGATTTTTGTTACTCCAACGGATGGTAGCCTTGTCATCATGGAAGGTAGTCTATTGTCGAGATTTTTGTTACTACAATGGATGGTAGCCTTGTCTTTATGGAAGGTAGTCTGTTGTCGATATATTTTTTAGTCTAAGGGATGGTAGCCTTGTCATTATGGAAGGTAGTGTGTTATCGATATTTTTGTTATTCCAATGGATGGTAGCCTTGTCATTATGGAAGGTAGTCTGTTGTCGAGATTTTTGTTACTCCAATGGATGGTAGCCTTGTCATTATGGAAGGTAGTCTATTGTCGAGATTTTTGTTACTATAATGGATGGTAGCCTTGTCATTATGGAAGGTAGTCTGTTGTCGAGAATTTTGTTACTACAATGGATTGTAGCCTTTTCGTTATGGAAGGTAGTCTGTTGTCGAAATCTTTGTTACTCCAATGGATGGTATCCTAGTCATTATGAAAGATAGACTCTTGTCGAGATTTTTGTTACTCCATTGGATGGTAGCCTTGTCATTATGGTAGATAGTGTGTTGTCGATATTTTTGTTATTCCAATGGATGGTAGCCTAGTCATTATGGAAGGTAGTCTGTTGTCGTGATTTTTGTTACTCCAATGGATGGTAGCCTTGGTGTTATGGAAGGTATTCTATTGTTAAGATTTTTGTTACTCCAATGGATGGTAGACTTGTCATTATGGAAGGTAGTGTGTTGTCGTGATTTTTATTACTCTAAGGGATGGTAGCCTTGTCATTGTGGAAGGTAGTATGTTGTCGATATCTTTGTTACTCCAATGTATGGTAACTTTCATTATGGAAGGTAGTCTTTTGTCATGATTTTTGTTACTCCAATGGATGGTAGCCTTGTCATTATGGAAGGTAGTCTATTGTCGAGATTTTTGTTACTACAATGGATGGTAGCCTTGTCATTATGGAATGTAGTCTGTTGTCGAGATTTTTGTTACTACAATGGATTGTAGTCTTTTCGTTATGGAAGGTAGTCTGTTATCGATATCTTTGTTACTCCAATGGATGGTATCCTAGTCATTATGGAAGGTAGTATCTTGTCGATATTTTTGTTACTCCATTGGATGGAAGCCTTGTCATTATGAAAGGTAGTGTGTTGTCGATATTTTTGTGATTCCAATAGATGGTAGCCTAGTATTTATGGAAGGTAGTCTGTTGTCGTGATTTTTCTTACTCCAATGGATGGTAGCCTTGTCATTATGGAAGGTATTCTATTGTTAAGATTTTTATTACTCCAATGGATGGTAGACTTGTCATTATGGAAGGTAGTGTGTTGTCGTGATTTTTATTACTCTAAGGGATGGTAGCCTTGTCATTATGGAGGGTAGTATGTTGTCGATATCTTTGTTCATCCAATGGATGGTAGCCTTTTCATTATGGAAGGTAGTCTTTTGTCATGATTTTTGTTACTCTAAGGGATTGTAGCCTTGTCGTTATGGAAGGTAGTTTGTTGTCGATACCTTTGTTACTCCAATGGATGGTAGCCTAGTCATTATGGAAGGTAGTATGTTGTCGAGATTTTTGTTTCTCTAAGGGATGTTAGCCTTGTCATTATGGAAGGTAGTGTGTTGTCGATATTTTTGTTATTCCAATGGATGGTAGCCTTGTCATTATGGAAGGTAGTCTATTGTGGAGATTTTTGTTACTACAATGGATGGTAGTCTTGTCATTATGGAAGGTAGTATGTTGTCGAGATTTTTGTTACTACAATGGATTGTAGCCTTGTCATTATGGAAAGTAGTCTGTTGTCAATATCTTTGTTACTCCAATGGATGGTAGCCTAGTCATTATGGAATGTAGTCGGTTGTCGAGATTTTAGTTACTCCAATGGATGGTAGCCTTGTCATTATGGAAGGTAGTTTGTTGTCGAGATTTTGTAAACTCCAATGGATTGTAGCCTTGTCATTATGGAAGGTAGTCTCTTGTGGATATTTGGGTTACTCAAATGATGGTACCCTTGTCATTATGGAAGATAGTCTATTTTTGAGATTTTTGTTACTCCAATGGATGGTAGACTTGTCATTATGGCAGGTATTGTGTTGTCGTGATTTTTGTTACTCTAAGGGACGATAGCCTTGTCATTATGGAAGGTAGTATGTTGTCGATATCTTTGTTAGTCAAATGGATTGTAGCCTTTTCATTATGGAAGGTAGTTTGTTGTCGAGATTTTTCTTACTCTAAGGGATGGTAGCCTTGTCATTATGGAACGTAGTCTGTTGTCGAGAATTTTTTTATTCCAATGCATGGTAGCCTTTTCATTATGAAGGTAGTCTATTGTCGATATTTTTGTTACTATAATATATTGTAGTCTTGTCATTATGGAAGGTACTGTGTTGTCGAGATTTTTGGTACTCCAATGGATGGTATCCTAGTCATTATGGAAGGTAGTCTGTTGTCGAGATTTTTGTTACTCCATTGGATGGTAGCCTTGTCATTATGGAAGGTAGTTTGTTGTCGTTAGTTTTGTTTTTCCAATGGATGGTAGCCTTGTCATTATGGAAGGTAGTTTGTTGTCGAGATTTTTGTTACTCTAATGGATGGTAGCCTTGTCATTATGGAAGGTAGTCTATTGTCGATATTTTTGTTACTACAATGGATGGTAGACTTGTCATTATGGAATGTAGTCTGTTTTCGAGATTTTTGTTACTACAATGTATTGTAGCCTTGTCGTTATGGAAGGTAGTCTGTTGTCGATATCTTTGTTACTCCAATGGATGGTAGCCTAGTCATTATGGAAGGTAGTCTGTTATTGAGATTTTAGTTACTCCAATGCATGGTAGCCTTGTCATTATGGAAGGTAGTCTATTGTCAACATTTTTTATACTCCAAAGGTTTGTAGCCTTGTCATTATGGAAGGTAGTCTATTGTCGAGATTTTTTTTACTACAATGGATTGTAGCCTTGTCGTTATGGAAGGTAGTCTATTGTCGATATCTTTGTTACTCCAATGGATGGTAGCCTACTCTTTATGGAAGGTAGTCTGTTGTCGAGATTTTTGTTACTCTAAGGGATGGTAGCCTTGTCATTGTGGAAGGTAGTGTGTTGTCGATATTTTTGTTATTCCAATGGATGGTAGCCTTGTCATTATGGAAGGTAGTCTGTTGTCGAGATTTTTGTTACTCCAACGGATGGTAGCCTTGTCATTATGGAAGGTAGTCTATTGTCGAGATTTTTGTTACTACAATGGATGGTAGCCTTGTCATTATGGAAGGTAGTCTGTTGTCGAGATTTTTCTTACTACAATGGATTATAGCCTTGTTATTATAGAAGGTAGTCTGTTGTTGATATCTTTGTTACTCCAATGGATGGTAGCCTAGTCATTATGGAAGGTAGTCTGTTGTCGATATTTTGGTTAGTCTAAGGGATGGTAGCCTTATCATTTTGGAAGGTAGTTTGTTGTCGATATTTTTGTTATTCCAATGGATGGTAGCCTTGTCATTATGGAAGGTAGTCTGTTGTCGAGATTTTTGTTACTCCAATGGATGCTAGCCTTGTCATTATGGAAGGTAGTCTATTGTCGAGATTTTTGGTATTATAATGGATGGTATCCTAGTCATTATGGAAGGTAGTCTGTTGTCGAGATTTTTGTTACTCCATTGGATGATAGCCTTGTCATTATGGAAGGTAGTCTCTTGTCGATATTTTTGTTAATCCATTGGATGGTAGCCTTGTCATTATGGAAGGTAGTATTTTGTCTTTATTTTTGTTACTCCAATGGATGGTAGCCTTGTCATTATGGAAGGTAGTCTATTGTTGATATTTTTGTTACTCTAATGGATGGTAGCCTTGTCATTATGGAAGGTATTCTATTGTTAAGATTTTTGTTACTCCAATGGTTGGTAGACTTGTCGTTATGGAAGGTAGTGTGTTGTCGTGATTTTTATTACTCTAAGGGATGGTAGCCTTGTCATTATTGAAGGTAGTATGTTTTCGATATCTTTGTTACTCCAATGGATGGTAGCCTTTTAATTATGGAAGGTAGTCTTTTGTCGTGATTTTTGTTACTCTAAGGGATTGTAGCCTTGTCGTTATGGAAGGGAGTTTGTTTTCGATATCTTTGTTACTCCAATGGATGGTAGCCTAGTCATTACGGAAGGTAGTCTGTTGTCGAGATTTTTGTTTCTCTAAGGGATGTTAGCCTTGTCATTATGGAAGGTAGTGTGTTGTCGATATTTTTGTTATTCCAATGGATGGTAGTCTTGTCATTATGGAAGGTAGTTTGTTGTCGAGATTTTTGTAACTCCAATGGATGGTAGCCTTGTCATTATGGAAAGTAGTCTATTGTCGATATCTTTCTTACTCCAATGGATGGTAGCCTAGTCATTATGGAAGGTAGTCTGTTGTCAAGATTTTAGTTACTCCAATTGATTGTAGCCTTGTCATTATGGAAGGTAGTCTCTTATGGATATTTGGGTTACTCCAATGATGGTACCCTTGTCATTATGGAAGATAGTGTGTTGTCGATATTTTTTTTACTCCAATGGATGGTATCCTAGTCATTATGGAAGGTAGTGTGTTGTCGATATTTTTGTTATTCCAATGGATGGTAGCCTAGTCATTATGAAAGGTAGTATTTTGTCTTGATTTTTGTTACTCCAATGGATGGTAGCCTTGTCATTATGGAAGGTAGTCTATTGTTGATATTTTTGTTACTCTAATGGATGGTAGCATTTTCATTATGGAAGGTAGTCTTTTGTCATGATTTTTGTTACTCTAAGGGATTGTAGCCTTGTCGATATGGAAGGTAGTCTGTAGTCGATATCTTTGTTGCTCCAATGGATGGTATCCTAGTCATTTTGGAAGGTAGTCTGTTGTCGATATCTTTGTTGCTCCAATGGATGGTATCCTAGTCATTTTGGAAGGTAGTGTGTTGTCGATATTTTTGTTATTCCAATGGATGGTAGCCTTGTCATTATGGAAGGTAGTTTGTTGTCGAGATTTATGTTACTCCAATAGATGGTAGCCTTGTCATTATGGAAGGTAGTCTATTGTCGAGATTTTTGTTACTACAATGGATTGTAGCCTTGTCGTTATGGAAGGTATTCTATTGTCGAGATCTTTGTTACTCCAATGGATGGTAGCCTAGTAATTATGGAAGGTAGTCTGTTGTCGAGATTTTTGTTATTCTAATGGATGGTAGGCTTGTTATTATGGAAGGTAGTCTGTTGTCGATATTTTTGTTATTCCAATGGATGGTAGCCTTGTCATTATGGATGGTAGTCTATTATCGAGATTTTTAATACTCCAATGGATGGTAGCCTTGTCATCATGGAAGGTAGTCTATTATCGATATTTTTGTTACTATAATGGATGGTAGCCGTGTCATTATGGAAGGTAGTCTGTTGTCGAGAATTTTGTTACTACAATGGATTGTAGCCTTGTCGTTAATGGAAGGTAGTTTGTTGTTGATATCTTTGATACTCTAATTGATGGTAGCCTAGTCATTATGGAAGGTAGTTTGTTGTCGTGATTTTTGTTACTCCAATGGATGGTAGCCTTGTCATTATGGAAGGTATTCTATTGTTAAGATTTTAGTTACTCCAATGGATGGTAGACTTGTCATTATGGAAGGTAGTGTGTTGTCGAGATTTTTATTACTCTAAGGGATGGTAGCCTTGTCATTATTAAAGGTAGTATGTTTTCAATATCTTTGTTACTCCAATGGATGGTAGCCTTTTAATTATGGAAGGTAGTCTTTTGTCGTGATTTTTGTTACTTTAAGGGATTGTAGCCTTGTCGTTATGGAAGGTAGTCTATTGTCGAGATTTTTGTTACTACAATGGATTGTAGCCTTGTCGTTATGGAAGGTATTCTATTGTCGATATCTTTGTTACTCCAATGGATTGTAGCCTAGTCATTATGGAAGGTAGTCTGTTCTCGAGATTTTTTTTATTCCAATGGATGGTAGCCTTGTTATTATGGAAGGTAGTCTGTTGTTGATATTTTTGTTATTCTAATGGATGGCAGCCTTGTGATTATGGAAGGTAGTCTGTTATCGATATTTTTGTTACTCCAATGGATGGTAGCCTTGTCATCATGGAAGGTAGTCTATTGTCGATATTTTTTTTACTTTAATGGATGGTAGCCGTGTCATTATGGAAGGTAGTCTATTATCGAGTATTTTGTTACTACAATGGATTGTAGCCTTGTCGTTAATGGAAGGTAGTTTGTTGTCGATATCTTTGATACTCTAATTGATGGTAGCCTAGTCATTATGGAAGGTAGTTTGTTGTCGTGATTTTTGTTACTCCAATGGATGGTAGCCTTGTCATTATGGAAGGGATTCTATTGTTAAGATTTTTGTTACTCCAATGGATGGTAGACTTGTCATTATGGATGGTAGTGTGTTGTCGTGATTTTTATTACTCCAAGGGACGGTAGCCTTGTCATTATTGAAGGTAGTATGTTTTCGATTTCTTTGTTACTCCAATGGATGGTAGCCTTTTAATTATGGAAGGTAGTCTTTTGTCGTGATTTTTGTTACTAAGGGATTGTAGCCTTGTCGTTATGGAAGGTAGTTTGTTTTCGATATCTTTGTTACTCCAATGGATGGTAGCCTAGTCATTATGGAAGGTAGTATGTTGTCGAGATTTTTGTTTCTCTAAGGGATGTTAGCCTTGTCATTATGGAAGGTAGTGTGTTGTCGATATTTTTGTTATTCCAATGGATGGTAGCCTTGTCATTATGGAAGGTAGTTTGTTGTTGAGATTTTTGTAACTCTAATGGATGGTAGCCTTGTCATTATGGAAGGTAGTCTATTGTTGATATCTTTCTTACTCCAATGGATGGTAGCCTAGTCATTATGGAAGGTAGTCTGTTGTCAAGATTTTAGTTACTCCAATGGATTGTAGCCTTGTCATTTTGGAAGGTAGTCTCTTGTGGATATTTGGGTTACTCCAATGATGGTACCCTTGTCATTATGGAAGATAGTGTGTTGTCGATATTTTTTTTACTCCAATGGATGGTATCCTAGTCATTATGGAAGGTAGTCTATTGTTGAGATTTTTGTTACTCCATTGGATGATAGCCTTGTCATTATGGAAGGTAGTGTGTTGTCGATATTTTTTTTATTCCAATGGATGGTAGCCTACTCATTATGGAAGGTAGTATTTTGTCTTGATTTTTGTTACTCCAATGGATGGTAGCCTTGTCATTATGGAAGGTAGTCTATTGTTGATATTTTTGTTACTCTAATGGATGGTAGACTTGTCATTATGGAAGGTAATGTGTTGTCGTGATTTTTATTACTCTTAGGTATGGTAGCCTTGTCATTATGGAAGGTAGTATGTTGTCTATATCTTTGTTACTCCAATGGATGGTAGCATTTTCATTATGGAAGGTAGTCTTTTGTCATGATTTTTGTTACTCTAAGGGATTGTAGCCTTGTCGATATGGAAGGTAGTCTATTGTCGATATCTTTGTTGCTCCAATGGATGGTATCCTAGTCATTTTGGAAGGTAGTGTGTTGTCGATATTTTTGTTATTCCAATGGATTGTAGCCTTATCATTATGGAAGGTAGTTTGTTGTCGAGATTTTTGTTACTCCAATAGATGGTAGCCTTGTCATTATGGAAGGTAGTCTATTGTCGAGATTTTTGTTACTACAATGGATTGTAGCCTTGTCGTTATGGAAGGTAGTCTGTTGTCGAGATTTTTGTTACTACAATGGATTGTAGCCTTGTCGTTATAGAAGGTAGTCTGTTGTCGATATCTTCGTTACTCCAATGAATGGTAGCCTTGTCATTATGGAAGGTAGTTTTTTGTCTAGATTTTAGTTACACCAATGGATGGTAGCCATGTCAATATGGAAGGTAGTCTATTGTCGAGATTTTTAATACTCCAAAGGTTTGTAGCCTTGTCATTATGGAAGGTAGTCTATTGTCGAGATTTTTGTTACTACAATGGATTGTAGCCTTGTCATTATGGAAGGTATTCTATTGTCAATATCTTTGTTAACCCAATGGATGGTAGCCTAGTCATTATGGAAGGTAGTCTGTTGTCGAGATTTTTGTTATTCCAATGGATGGTAGGCTTGTTATTATGGAAGGTAGTCTGTTGTCGATATTTTTGATATTCCAATGGATGGTAGCCTTGTCATTACGGAAGGTAGTCTGTTGTCGATATTTTGGTTACTCCAATGGATGGTAGCCTTGTCATCATGGAAGGTAGTCTATTATCGATATTTTTGTTACTATAATGGATTGTAGTCGTGTCATTATTGAAGGTAGTCTGTTGTCGAGAATTTTGTTACTACAATGAATTGTAGCCTAGTCGTTAATGGAAGGTAGTTTGTTGTTGATATCTTTGATACTCTAATTGATGGTAGCCTAGTCATTAAGGAAGGTAGTTTGTTGTCGTGATTTTTGTTACTCCAATGGATGGTAGCCTTGTCATTATGGAAGGTATTCTATTGTTAAGATTTTTGTTACTCCAATGGATGGTAGACTTGTCATTATGGAAGGTAGTGTGTTGTCGTGATTTTTATTACTCTAAGGGATGGTAGCATTGTCATTATTGAAGGTAGCATGTTTTCGATTTCTTTGTTACTCCAATGGATGGTAGCCTTTTAATTATGGAAGGTAGTCTTTTGTCATGATTTTTGTTACTCTAAGGGATTGTAGCCTTGTCGTTATGGAAGGTAGTTTGTTTTCGATATCTTTGTTACTCCAATGGATGGTAGCCTAGTCATTATGGAAGGTAGTCTGTTGTCGAGATTTTTGTTTCTCTAAGGGATGTTAGACTTTTCATTATGAAAGGTAGTGTGTTGTCGATATTTTTGTTATTCCAATGGATGGTAGCCTTGTCATTATGGAAGGTAGTTTGTTGTCGAGATTTTTGTAACTCCAATGGATGGTAGCCTTGTCATTATGGAAGGTAGTCTATTGTCGATATCTTTCTTACTCCAATGGATGGTAGCCTAGTCATTAAGGAAGGTAGTCTGTTGTCAAGATTTTAGTTACTCCAATGGATTGTAGCCTTGTCATTATGGAAGGTAGTCTCTTGTGGATATTTGGGTTACTCCAATGATGGTACCCTTGTCATTATGGAAGATAGTGTGTTGTCGATATTTTTTTTACTCCAATGGATGGTATCCTAGTCATTATGGAATGTAGTCTGTTGTTGAGATTTTTGTTACTCCATTGGATGGTAGCCTTGTCATTATGGAAGGTATTGTGATGTCGATATTTTTGTTATTCCAATGGATGGTAGCCTAGTCATTATGGAAGGTAGTATTTTGTCTTGATTTTTGTTACACCAATGGATGGTAGCCTTGTCATTATGGAAGGTAGTCTATTGTTGATATTTTTGTTACTCTAATGGATGGTAGACTTGTCATTATGGAAGGTAATATGTTGTCGTGATTTTTATTACTCTTAGGGATGGTAGCCTTGTCATTATGGAAGGTAGTATGTTGTCTATATATTTGTTACTCCAATGGATGGTAGCATTTTCATTATGGAAGATAGTCTTTTGTGATGATTTTTGTTACTCTAAGGGATTGTAGCCTTGTCGATATGGAAGGTAGTCTGTTGTCGATATTTTTGTTTGCTCCAATGGATGGTATCCTAGTCGTTTTGGAAGGTAGTTTATTGTCGATATCTTTGTTGCTCCAATGGATGGTATCCTAGTCATTTTGGAAGGTAGTGTGTTGTCGATATTTTTGTTATTCCAATGGATGGTAGCCTTGTCATTATGGAAGGTAGTTTGTTGTCGAGATTTTTGTTACTCCAATGGATGGTAGCCTTGTCATTATGGAAGGTAGTCTATTGTCGAGATTTTTGTTACTACAATGGATGGTAGTTTTGTCATTATGGAAGGTAATCTGTTGTCGAGATTTTTGTTACTACAATGGATTGTAGCCTTGTCGTTATAGAAGGTAGTCTGTAGTTGATATCTTTGTTACTCCAATGAATGGTAGCCTAGTCATTATGGAAGGTAGTTTGTTGTCGAGATTTTAGTTACACCAATGGATGGTAGCCTTGTCATTATGGAAGGTAGTCTATTGTCGAGATTTTTAATACTCCAAAGGTTTGTAGCCTTGTCATTATGGAAGGCAGTCTATTGTCGAAATTTTTGTTACTACAATGGATTGTAGCCTTGTCGTTATGGAAGGTATTCTATTGTCGATATCTTTGTTACTCCAATGGATGGTAGCCTAGTCATTATGGAAGGTAGTCTGTTATCGAGATTTTTGTTATTCCAATGGATGGTAGGCTTGTCATTATGGAAGGTAGTCTGTTGTCGATATTTTTGTTATTCCAATGGATGGTAGCCTTGTCATTATGGAAGGTAGTTTGTTGTCGATATTTTTGTTACTCCAATGGATGGTAGCCTTGTCATCATGGAAGATAGTCTATTGTCGATATTTTTGTTACTATAATGGATGGTAGCCGTGTCATTATGGAAGGTAGTCTGTTGTCGAGAATTTTGTTACTACAATGGATTGTAGCCTTGTCATTAATGGAAGGTAGTTTGTTGTCGAGATTTTTGTTACTACAATGGATTGTAGCCTTGTCGTTATAGAAGGTAGTCTGTTGTCGATATGGAAGGTATTCTATTGTCGATATCTTTGTTACTCCAATGGATGGTAGCCTAGTCATTATGGAAGGTAGTCTGTTATCGAGATTTTTGTTATTCCAATGGATGGTATCCTAGTCATTTTGGAAGGTAGTGTGTTGTCGATATTTTTGTTATTCCAATGGATGGTAGCCTTGTCATTATGGAAGGTAGTTTGTTGTCGAGATTTTTGTTACTCCAATAGATGGTAGCCTTTTCATTATGGAAGGTAGTCTATTGTCGAGATTTTTGTTACTATAATGGACGGTAGTCTTGTCATTATGGAAGGTAGTCTGTTGTCGATATTTTTGTTACTACAATGGATTGTAGCCTTGTCGTTATAGAAGGTAGTCTGTTGTCGATATCTTCGTTACTCCAATGAATGGTAGCCTTGTCATTATGGAAGGTAGTTTGTTGTCTAGATTTTAGTTACACCAATGGATGGTAGCCTTGTCATTATGGTAGGTATTCTATTGTTAAGATTTTTGTTACTCCAATGGATGGTAGACTTGTCATTATGGAAGGTAGTATGTTGTCGTGATTTTTGTTACTACAATGGATTGTAGCCTTGTCGTTATGGAAGGTATTCTATTGTCGATATCTTTTTTACTCCAATGGATGGTAGCCTAGTCATTATGGAAGATGGTCTGTTGTCGAGATTTTTGTTATTCCAATGGATGGTAGGCTTATTATTTTGGAAGGTAGTCTGTTGTCGATATTTTTGTTATTCCAATGGATGGTAGCCTTGTCATTACGGAAGGTAGTTTGTTGTCGATATTTTTGTTACTCCAATGGATGGTAGCCTTGTCATCATGGAAGGTAGTCTATTGTCGATATTTTTGTTACTATAATGGATTGTAGTCGTGTCATTATTGAAGGTAGTCTGTTGTCGAGAATTTTGTTACTACAATGAATTGTAGCCTAGTCGTTAATGGAAGGTAGTTTGTTGTTGATATCTTTGATACTCTAATTGATGGTAGCCTAGTCATTAAGGAAGGTAGTTTGTTGTCGTGATTTTTGTTACTCCAATGGATGGTAGCCTTGTCATTATGGAAGGTATTCTATTGTTAAGATTTTTGTTACTCCAATGGATGGTAGACTTGTCATTATGGAAGGTAGTGTGTTGTCGTGATTTTTATTACTCTAAGGGATGGTAGCATTGTCATTATTGAAGGTAGCATGTTTTCGATTTCTTTGTTACTCCAATGGATGGTAGCCTTTTAATTATGGAAGGTAGTCTTTTGTCATGATTTTTGTTACTCTAAGGGATTGTAGCCTTGTCGTTATGGAAGGTAGTTTGTTTTCGATATCTTTGTTACTCCAATGGATGGTAGCCTAGTCATTATGGAAGGTAGTCTGTTGTCGAGATTTTTGTTTCTCTAAGGGATGTTAGACTTTTCATTATGAAAGGTAGTGTGTTGTCGATATTTTTGTTATTCCAATGGATGGTAGCCTTGTCATTATGGAAGGTAGTTTGTTGTCGAGATTTTTGTAACTCCAATGGATGGTAGCCTTGTCATTATGGAAGGTAGTCTATTGTCGATATCTTTCTTACTCCAATGGATGGTAGCCTAGTCATTAAGGAAGGTAGTCTGTTGTCAAGATTTTAGTTACTCCAATGCATTGTAGCCTTGTCATTATGGAAGGTAGTCTCTTGTGGATATTTGGGTTACTCCAATGATGGTACCCTTGTCATTGTGGAAGATAGTGTGTTGTCGATATTTTTTTTACTCCAATGGATGGTATCCTAGTCATTATGGAAGGTAGTGTGTTGTCGATATTTTTGTTATTCCAATGGATGGTAGCCTAGTCATTATGAAAGGTAGTATTTTGTCTTGATTTTTGTTACTCCAATGGATGGTAGCCTTGTCATTATGGAAGGTAGTCTATTGTTGATATTTTTGTTACTCTAATGGATGGTAGCATTTTCATTATGGAAGGTAGTCTTTTGTCATGATTTTTGTTACTCTAAGGGATTGTAGCCTTGTCGATATGGAAGGTAGTCTGTAGTCGATATCTTTGTTGCTCCAATGGATGGTATCCTAGTCATTTTGGAAGGTAGTCTGTTGTCGATATCTTTGTTGCTCCAATGGATGGTATCCTAGTCATTTTGGAAGGTAGTGTGTTGTCGATATTTTTGTTATTCCAATGGATGGTAGCCTTGTCATTATGGAAGGTAGTTTGTTGTCGAGATTTATGTTACTCCAATAGATGGTAGCCTTGTCATTATGGAAGGTAGTCTATTGTCGAGATTTTTGTTACTACAATGGATTGTAGCCTTGTCGTTATGGAAGGTATTCTATTGTCGAGATCTTTGTTACTCCAATGGATGGTAGCCTAGTAATTATGGAAGGTAGTCTGTTGTCGAGATTTTTGTTATTCTAATGGATGGTAGGCTTGTTATTATGGAAGGTAGTCTGTTGTCGATATTTTTGTTATTCCAATGGATGGTAGCCTTGTCATTATGGATGGTAGTCTATTATCGAGATTTTTAATACTCCAATGGATGGTAGCCTTGTCATCATGGAAGGTAGTCTATTATCGATATTTTTGTTACTATAATGGATGGTAGCCGTGTCATTATGGAAGGTAGTCTGTTGTCGAGAATTTTGTTACTACAATGGATTGTAGCCTTGTCGTTAATGGAAGGTAGTTTGTTGTTGATATCTTTGATACTCTAATTGATGGTAGCCTAGTCATTATGGAAGGTAGTTTGTTGTCGTGATTTTTGTTACTCCAATGGATGGTAGCCTTGTCATTATGGAAGGTATTCTATTGTTAAGATTTTAGTTACTCCAATGGATGGTAGACTTGTCATTATGGAAGGTAGTGTGTTGTCGAGATTTTTATTACTCTAAGGGATGGTAGCCTTGTCATTATTAAAGGTAGTATGTTTTCAATATCTTTGTTACTCCAATGGATGGTAGCCTTTTAATTATGGAAGGTAGTCTTTTGTCGTGATTTTTGTTACTTTAAGGGATTGTAGCCTTGTCGTTATGGAAGGTAGTCTATTGTCGAGATTTTTGTTACTACAATGGATTGTAGCCTTGTCGTTATGGAAGGTATTCTATTGTCGATATCTTTGTTACTCCAATGGATTGTAGCCTAGTCATTATGGAAGGTAGTCTGTTCTCGAGATTTTTTTTATTCCAATGGATGGTAGCCTTGTTATTATGGAAGGTAGTCTGTTGTTGATATTTTTGTTATTCTAATGGATGGCAGCCTTGTGATTATGGAAGGTAGTCTGTTATCGATATTTTTGTTACTCCAATGGATGGTAGCCTTGTCATCATGGAAGGTAGTCTATTGTCGATATTTTTTTTACTTTAATGGATGGTAGCCGTGTCATTATGGAAGGTAGTCTATTATCGAGTATTTTGTTACTACAATGGATTGTAGCCTTGTCGTTAATGGAAGGTAGTTTGTTGTCGATATCTTTGATACTCTAATTGATGGTAGCCTAGTCATTATGGAAGGTAGTTTGTTGTCGTGATTTTTGTTACTCCAATGGATGGTAGCCTTGTCATTATGGAAGGGATTCTATTGTTAAGATTTTTGTTACTCCAATGGATGGTAGACTTGTCATTATGGATGGTAGTGTGTTGTCGTGATTTTTATTACTCCAAGGGACGGTAGCCTTGTCATTATTGAAGGTAGTATGTTTTCGATTTCTTTGTTACTCCAATGGATGGTAGCCTTTTAATTATGGAAGGTAGTCTTTTGTCGTGATTTTTGTTACTAAGGGATTGTAGCCTTGTCGTTATGGAAGGTAGTTTGTTTTCGATATCTTTGTTACTCCAATGGATGGTAGCCTAGTCATTATGGAAGGTAGTATGTTGTCGAGATTTTTGTTTCTCTAAGGGATGTTAGCCTTGTCATTATGGAAGGTAGTGTGTTGTCGATATTTTTGTTATTCCAATGGATGGTAGCCTTGTCATTATGGAAGGTAGTTTGTTGTTGAGATTTTTGTAACTCTAATGGATGGTAGCCTTGTCATTATGGAAGGTAGTCTATTGTTGATATCTTTCTTACTCCAATGGATGGTAGCCTAGTCATTATGGAAGGTAGTCTGTTGTCAAGATTTTAGTTACTCCAATGGATTGTAGCCTTGTCATTTTGGAAGGTAGTCTCTTGTGGATATTTGGGTTACTCCAATGATGGTACCCTTGTCATTATGGAAGATAGTGTGTTGTCGATATTTTTTTTACTCCAATGGATGGTATCCTAGTCATTATGGAAGGTAGTCTATTGTTGAGATTTTTGTTACTCCATTGGATGATAGCCTTGTCATTATGGAAGGTAGTGTGTTGTCGATATTTTTTTTATTCCAATGGATGGTAGCCTACTCATTATGGAAGGTAGTATTTTGTCTTGATTTTTGTTACTCCAATGGATGGTAGCCTTGTCATTATGGAAGGTAGTCTATTGTTGATATTTTTGTTACTCTAATGGATGGTAGACTTGTCATTATGGAAGGTAATGTGTTGTCGTGATTTTTATTACTCTTAGGTATGGTAGCCTTGTCATTATGGAAGGTAGTATGTTGTCTATATCTTTGTTACTCCAATGGATGGTAGCATTTTCATTATGGAAGGTAGTCTTTTGTCATGATTTTTGTTACTCTAAGGGATTGTAGCCTTGTCGATATGGAAGGTAGTCTATTGTCGATATCTTTGTTGCTCCAATGGATGGTATCCTAGTCATTTTGGAAGGTAGTGTGTTGTCGATATTTTTGTTATTCCAATGGATTGTAGCCTTATCATTATGGAAGGTAGTTTGTTGTCGAGATTTTTGTTACTCCAATAGATGGTAGCCTTGTCATTATGGAAGGTAGTCTATTGTCGAGATTTTTGTTACTACAATGGATTGTAGCCTTGTCGTTATGGAAGGTAGTCTGTTGTCGAGATTTTTGTTACTACAATGGATTGTAGCCTTGTCGTTATAGAAGGTAGTCTGTTGTCGATATCTTCGTTACTCCAATGAATGGTAGCCTTGTCATTATGGAAGGTAGTTTTTTGTCTAGATTTTAGTTACACCAATGGATGGTAGCCATGTCAATATGGAAGGTAGTCTATTGTCGAGATTTTTAATACTCCAAAGGTTTGTAGCCTTGTCATTATGGAAGGTAGTCTATTGTCGAGATTTTTGTTACTACAATGGATTGTAGCCTTGTCATTATGGAAGGTATTCTATTGTCAATATCTTTGTTAACCCAATGGATGGTAGCCTAGTCATTATGGAAGGTAGTCTGTTGTCGAGATTTTTGTTATTCCAATGGATGGTAGGCTTGTTATTATGGAAGGTAGTCTGTTGTCGATATTTTTGATATTCCAATGGATGGTAGCCTTGTCATTACGGAAGGTAGTCTGTTGTCGATATTTTGGTTACTCCAATGGATGGTAGCCTTGTCATCATGGAAGGTAGTCTATTATCGATATTTTTGTTACTATAATGGATTGTAGTCGTGTCATTATTGAAGGTAGTCTGTTGTCGAGAATTTTGTTACTACAATGAATTGTAGCCTAGTCGTTAATGGAAGGTAGTTTGTTGTTGATATCTTTGATACTCTAATTGATGGTAGCCTAGTCATTAAGGAAGGTAGTTTGTTGTCGTGATTTTTGTTACTCCAATGGATGGTAGCCTTGTCATTATGGAAGGTATTCTATTGTTAAGATTTTTGTTACTCCAATGGATGGTAGACTTGTCATTATGGAAGGTAGTGTGTTGTCGTGATTTTTATTACTCTAAGGGATGGTAGCATTGTCATTATTGAAGGTAGCATGTTTTCGATTTCTTTGTTACTCCAATGGATGGTAGCCTTTTAATTATGGAAGGTAGTCTTTTGTCATGATTTTTGTTACTCTAAGGGATTGTAGCCTTGTCGTTATGGAAGGTAGTTTGTTTTCGATATCTTTGTTACTCCAATGGATGGTAGCCTAGTCATTATGGAAGGTAGTCTGTTGTCGAGATTTTTGTTTCTCTAAGGGATGTTAGACTTTTCATTATGAAAGGTAGTGTGTTGTCGATATTTTTGTTATTCCAATGGATGGTAGCCTTGTCATTATGGAAGGTAGTTTGTTGTCGAGATTTTTGTAACTCCAATGGATGGTAGCCTTGTCATTATGGAAGGTAGTCTATTGTCGATATCTTTCTTACTCCAATGGATGGTAGCCTAGTCATTAAGGAAGGTAGTCTGTTGTCAAGATTTTAGTTACTCCAATGGATTGTAGCCTTGTCATTATGGAAGGTAGTCTCTTGTGGATATTTGGGTTACTCCAATGATGGTACCCTTGTCATTATGGAAGATAGTGTGTTGTCGATATTTTTTTTACTCCAATGGATGGTATCCTAGTCATTATGGAATGTAGTCTGTTGTTGAGATTTTTGTTACTCCATTGGATGGTAGCCTTGTCATTATGGAAGGTATTGTGATGTCGATATTTTTGTTATTCCAATGGATGGTAGCCTAGTCATTATGGAAGGTAGTATTTTGTCTTGATTTTTGTTACACCAATGGATGGTAGCCTTGTCATTATGGAAGGTAGTCTATTGTTGATATTTTTGTTACTCTAATGGATGGTAGACTTGTCATTATGGAAGGTAATATGTTGTCGTGATTTTTATTACTCTTAGGGATGGTAGCCTTGTCATTATGGAAGGTAGTATGTTGTCTATATATTTGTTACTCCAATGGATGGTAGCATTTTCATTATGGAAGATAGTCTTTTGTGATGATTTTTGTTACTCTAAGGGATTGTAGCCTTGTCGATATGGAAGGTAGTCTGTTGTCGATATTTTTGTTTGCTCCAATGGATGGTATCCTAGTCGTTTTGGAAGGTAGTTTATTGTCGATATCTTTGTTGCTCCAATGGATGGTATCCTAGTCATTTTGGAAGGTAGTGTGTTGTCGATATTTTTGTTATTCCAATGGATGGTAGCCTTGTCATTATGGAAGGTAGTTTGTTGTCGAGATTTTTGTTACTCCAATGGATGGTAGCCTTGTCATTATGGAAGGTAGTCTATTGTCGAGATTTTTGTTACTACAATGGATGGTAGTTTTGTCATTATGGAAGGTAATCTGTTGTCGAGATTTTTGTTACTACAATGGATTGTAGCCTTGTCGTTATAGAAGGTAGTCTGTAGTTGATATCTTTGTTACTCCAATGAATGGTAGCCTAGTCATTATGGAAGGTAGTTTGTTGTCGAGATTTTAGTTACACCAATGGATGGTAGCCTTGTCATTATGGAAGGTAGTCTATTGTCGAGATTTTTAATACTCCAAAGGTTTGTAGCCTTGTCATTATGGAAGGCAGTCTATTGTCGAAATTTTTGTTACTACAATGGATTGTAGCCTTGTCGTTATGGAAGGTATTCTATTGTCGATATCTTTGTTACTCCAATGGATGGTAGCCTAGTCATTATGGAAGGTAGTCTGTTATCGAGATTTTTGTTATTCCAATGGATGGTAGGCTTGTCATTATGGAAGGTAGTCTGTTGTCGATATTTTTGTTATTCCAATGGATGGTAGCCTTGTCATTATGGAAGGTAGTTTGTTGTCGATATTTTTGTTACTCCAATGGATGGTAGCCTTGTCATCATGGAAGATAGTCTATTGTCGATATTTTTGTTACTATAATGGATGGTAGCCGTGTCATTATGGAAGGTAGTCTGTTGTCGAGAATTTTGTTACTACAATGGATTGTAGCCTTGTCATTAATGGAAGGTAGTTTGTTGTCGAGATTTTTGTTACTACAATGGATTGTAGCCTTGTCGTTATAGAAGGTAGTCTGTTGTCGATATGGAAGGTATTCTATTGTCGATATCTTTGTTACTCCAATGGATGGTAGCCTAGTCATTATGGAAGGTAGTCTGTTATCGAGATTTTTGTTATTCCAATGGATGGTATCCTAGTCATTTTGGAAGGTAGTGTGTTGTCGATATTTTTGTTATTCCAATGGATGGTAGCCTTGTCATTATGGAAGGTAGTTTGTTGTCGAGATTTTTGTTACTCCAATAGATGGTAGCCTTTTCATTATGGAAGGTAGTCTATTGTCGAGATTTTTGTTACTATAATGGACGGTAGTCTTGTCATTATGGAAGGTAGTCTGTTGTCGATATTTTTGTTACTACAATGGATTGTAGCCTTGTCGTTATAGAAGGTAGTCTGTTGTCGATATCTTCGTTACTCCAATGAATGGTAGCCTTGTCATTATGGAAGGTAGTTTGTTGTCTAGATTTTAGTTACACCAATGGATGGTAGCCTTGTCATTATGGTAGGTATTCTATTGTTAAGATTTTTGTTACTCCAATGGATGGTAGACTTGTCATTATGGAAGGTAGTATGTTGTCGTGATTTTTGTTACTACAATGGATTGTAGCCTTGTCGTTATGGAAGGTATTCTATTGTCGATATCTTTTTTACTCCAATGGATGGTAGCCTAGTCATTATGGAAGATGGTCTGTTGTCGAGATTTTTGTTATTCCAATGGATGGTAGGCTTATTATTTTGGAAGGTAGTCTGTTGTCGATATTTTTGTTATTCCAATGGATGGTAGCCTTGTCATTACGGAAGGTAGTTTGTTGTCGATATTTTTGTTACTCCAATGGATGGTAGCCTTGTCATCATGGAAGGTAGTCTATTGTCGATATTTTTGTTACTATAATGGATTGTAGTCGTGTCATTATTGAAGGTAGTCTGTTGTCGAGAATTTTGTTACTACAATGAATTGTAGCCTAGTCGTTAATGGAAGGTAGTTTGTTGTTGATATCTTTGATACTCTAATTGATGGTAGCCTAGTCATTAAGGAAGGTAGTTTGTTGTCGTGATTTTTGTTACTCCAATGGATGGTAGCCTTGTCATTATGGAAGGTATTCTATTGTTAAGATTTTTGTTACTCCAATGGATGGTAGACTTGTCATTATGGAAGGTAGTGTGTTGTCGTGATTTTTATTACTCTAAGGGATGGTAGCATTGTCATTATTGAAGGTAGCATGTTTTCGATTTCTTTGTTACTCCAATGGATGGTAGCCTTTTAATTATGGAAGGTAGTCTTTTGTCATGATTTTTGTTACTCTAAGGGATTGTAGCCTTGTCGTTATGGAAGGTAGTTTGTTTTCGATATCTTTGTTACTCCAATGGATGGTAGCCTAGTCATTATGGAAGGTAGTCTGTTGTCGAGATTTTTGTTTCTCTAAGGGATGTTAGACTTTTCATTATGAAAGGTAGTGTGTTGTCGATATTTTTGTTATTCCAATGGATGGTAGCCTTGTCATTATGGAAGGTAGTTTGTTGTCGAGATTTTTGTAACTCCAATGGATGGTAGCCTTGTCATTATGGAAGGTAGTCTATTGTCGATATCTTTCTTACTCCAATGGATGGTAGCCTAGTCATTAAGGAAGGTAGTCTGTTGTCAAGATTTTAGTTACTCCAATGCATTGTAGCCTTGTCATTATGGAAGGTAGTCTCTTGTGGATATTTGGGTTACTCCAATGATGGTACCCTTGTCATTATGGAAGATAGTGTGTTGTCGATATTTTTTTTACTCCAATGGATGGTATCCTAGTCATTATGGAATGTATTCTGTTGTTGAGATTTTTGTTACTCCATTGGATGGTAGCCTTGTCATTATGGAAGGTATTGTGATGTCGATATTTTTGTTATTCCAATGGATGGTAGCCTAGTCATTATGGAAGGTAGTATTTTGTCTTGATTTTTGTTACACCAATGGATGGTAGCCTTGTCATTATGGAAGGTAGTCTATTGTTGATATTTTTGTTACTCTAATGGATGGTAGACTTGTCATTATGGAAGGTAATATGTTGTCGTGATTTTTATTACTCTTAGGGATGGTAGCCTTGTCATTATGGAAGGTAGTATGTTGTCTATATATTTGTTACTCCAATGGATGGTAGCATTTTCATTATGGAAGATAGTCTTTTGTGATGATTTTTGTTACTCTAAGGGATTGTAGCCTTGTCGATATGGAAGGTAGTCTGTTGTCGATATTTTTGTTTGCTCCAATGGATGGTATCCTAGTCGTTTTGGAAGGTAGTTTATTGTCGATATCTTTGTTGCTCCAATGGATGGTATCCTAGTCATTTTGGAAGGTAGTGTGTTGTCGATATTTTTGTTATTCCAATGGATGGTAGCCTTGTCATTATGGAAGGTAGTTTGTTGTCGAGATTTTTGTTACTCCAATGGATGGTAGCCTTGTCATTATGGAAGGTAGTCTATTGTCGAGATTTTTGTTACTACAATGGATGGTAGTTTTGTCATTATGGAAGGTAATCTGTTGTCGAGATTTTTGTTACTACAATGGATTGTAGCCTTGTCGTTATAGAAGGTAGTCTGTAGTCGATATCTTTGTTACTCCAATGAATGGTAGCCTAGTCATTATGGAAGGTAGTTTGTTGTCGAGATTTTAGTTACACCAATGGATGGTAGCCTTGTAATTATGGAAGGTAGTCTATTGTCGAGATTTTTAATACTCCAAAGGTTTGTAGCCTTGTCATTATGGAAGGCAGTCTATTGTCGAAATTTTTGTTACTACAATGGATTGTAGCCTTGTCGTTATGGAAGGTATTCTATTGTCGATATCTTTGTTACTCCAATGGATGGTAGCCTAGTCATTATGGAAGGTAGTCTGTTATCGAGATTTTTGTTATTCCAATGGATGGTAGGCTTGTCATTATGGAAGGTAGTCTGTTGTCGTTATTTTTGTTATTCCAATGGATGGTAGCCTTGTCATTATGGAAGGTAGTTTGTTGTCGATATTTTTGTTACTCCAATGGATGGTAGCCTTGTCATCATGGAAGATAGTCTATTGTCGATATTTTTGTTACTATAATGGATGGTAGCCGTGTCATTATGGAAGGTAGTCTGTTGTCGAGAATTTTGTTACTACAATGGATTGTAGCCTTGTCATTAATGGAAGGTAGTTTGTTGTCGAGATTTTTGTTACTACAATGGATTGTAGCCTTGTCGTTATAGAAGGTAGTCTGTTGTCGATATGGAAGGTATTCTATTGTCGATATCTTTGTTACTCCAATGGATGGTAGCCTAGTCATTATGGAAGGTAGTCTGTTATCGAGATTTTTGTTATTCCAATGGATGGTATCCTAGTCATTTTGGAAGGTAGTGTGTTGTCGATATTTTTGTTATTCCAATGGATGGTAGCCTTGTCATTATGGAAGGTAGTTTGTTGTCGAGATTTTTGTTACTCCAATAGATGGTAGCCTTTTCATTATGGAAGGTAGTCTATTGTCGAGATTTTTGTTACTATAATGGACGGTAGTCTTGTCATTATGGAAGGTAGTCTGTTGTCGTGATTTTTGTTACTACAATGGATTGTAGCCTTGTCGTTATGGAAGGTATTCTATTGTCGATATCTTTGTTACTCCAATGGATGGTAGCCTAGTCATTATGGAAGATGGTCTGTTGTCGATATTTTTGTTATTCCAATGGATGGTAGGCTTGTTATTTTGGAAGGTAGTCTGTTGTCGATATTTTTGTTATTCCAATGGATGGTAGCCTTGTCATTACGGAAGGTAGTTTGTTGTCGATATTTTTGTTACTCCAATGGATGGTAGCCTTGTCATCATGGAAGGTAGTCTATTGTCGATATTTTTGTTACTATAATGGATGGTAGCCGTGTCATTATTAAAGGTAGTCTGTTGTCGAGAATTTTGTTACTACAATGGATTGTAGCCTTGTCGTTAATGGAATGTAGTTTGTTGTCGATATCTTTGATACTCTAATTGATGGTAGCCTAGTCATTATGGAAGGTAGTTTGTTGTCGTGATTTTTGTTACTCCAATGGATGGTAGCCTTGTCATTATGGAAGGTATTCTATTGTTAATATTTTTGTTACTCCAATGGATGGTAGACCTGTCATTATGGAAGGTAGTGTGTTGTCGTGATTTTTATTACTCTAAGGGATGGTAGCCTTGTCATTATTGAAGGTAGTATGTTTTCGATTTCTTTGTTACTCCAATGGATGGTAGCCTTTTAATTATGGAAGGTAGTCTTTTGTCATGACTTTTGTTACTCTAAAGGATTGTAGCCTTGTCGTTATGGAAGGTAGTTTGTTTTCGATATCTTTGTTACTCCAATGGATGGTAGCCTAGTCATTATGGAAGGTAGTCTGTTGTCGAGATTTTTGTTTCTCTAAGGGATGTTAGCCTTGTCATTATGGAAGGTAGTGTGTTGTCGATATTTTTGTTATTCCAATGGATGGTAGCCTTGTCATTATGGAAGGTAGTTTGTTGTCGAGATTTTTGTAACTCCAATGGATGGTAGCCTTGTCATTATGGAAGGTAGTCTATTGTCGATATCTTTCTTACTCCAATGGATGGTAGCCTAGTCATTATGGAAGGTAGTCTGTTGTCAAGATTTTAGTTACTCCAATGGATTGTAGCCTTGTCATTAAGGAAGGTAGTCTCTTGTGGATATTTGGGTTACTCCAATGATGGTACCCTTGTCATTATGGAAGATAGTGTGTTGTCGATAATTTTTTTACTCCAATGGATGGTATCCTAGTCATTATGGAAGGTAGTCTGTTGTTGAGATTTTTGTTACTCCATTGGATGGTAGCCTTGTCATTATGGAAGGTAGTGTGATGTCGATATTTTTGTTATTCCAATGGATGGTAGCCTAGTCATTATGGAAGGTAGTATTTTGTCTTGATTTTTGTTACTCCAATGGATGGTAGACTTTTCATTATGGAAGGTAGTCTATTGTCGATATCTTTGTTGCTCCAATGGATTGTATCCTAGTCATTTTGGAAGGTAGTGTGTTGTCGATATTTTTGTTATTCCAATGGATGGTAGCCTTGTCATTATGGAAGGTAGTTTGTTGTCGAGATTTTTGTTACTCCAATGGATGGTAGCCTTGTCATTATGGAAGGTAGTCTATTGTCGAGATTTTTGTTACTACAATGGATGGTAGTCTTGTCATTATGGAAGGTAATCTGTTGTCGAGATTTTTGTTACTACAATGGATTGTAGCCTTGTCGTTATATAAGGTAGTCTGTAGTCGATATCTTTGTTACTCCAATGAATGGTAGCCTAGTCATTATGGAAGGTAGTTTGTTGTCGAGATTTTAATTACACCAATGGATGGTAGCCTTGTCGTTATGGAAGGTATTCTATTGTCGAGATTTTTAATACTCCAAAGGTTTGTAGCCTTGTCATTATGGAAGGTAGTCTATTGTCGAGATTTTTGTTAATACAATGGATTGTAGCCTTGTCGTTATGGAAGGTATTCTATTGTCGATATCTTTGTTACTCCAATGGATGGTAGCCTAGTCATTATGGAAGGTAGTCTGTTATCGAGATTTTTGTTATTCCAATGGATGGTAGGCTTGTCATTATGGAAGGTAGTCTGTTGTCGATATTTTTTTATTCTAATGGATGGTAGCCTTGTCATTATGGAAGGTAGTTTGTTGTCGATATTTTTGTTACTCCAATGGATGGTAGCCTTGTCATCATGGAAGGTAGTCTATTGTCGATATTTTTGTTACTATAATGGATGGTAGCCGTGTCATTATGGAAGGTAGTCTGTTGTCGAGAATTTTGTTACTACAATGGATTGTAGCCTTGTCATTAATGGAAGGTAGTTTGTTGTCGATATCTTTGATACTCTAATGGATGGTAGCCTAGTCATTATGGAAGGTAGTATGTTGTCGAGACTTTTGTTAGTCTAAGGGATTGTAGCCTTGTCATTATGGAAGGTAGTGTGTTGTCGATATTTTTGTTATTCCAATGGATGGTAGCCTTGTCATTATGGAAGGTAGTCTGTTGTCGAGATATTTGTTACTCCAATGGATGGTAGCCTTGTCATTATGGAAGGTATTCTGTTGTCGATATCTTTGTTACTCCAATGGATGGTATCCTAGTCATTATGGAAGGTAGTCTGTTGTCGAGATTTTAGTTACTCTAATGGATGATAGCCTTGTCATTATGGAAGCTAGTCTGTTGTCGAGAATTTGTAGACTACAATGGATTGTAGCCTTGTCATTATGGAAGGTAGTCTCTTGTGGATATTTTTGTTACTCCAATGGATGGTAGACTTGTCATTATGGAAGGTAGTGTGTTGTCGTGATTTTTGTTACTCTAAGGGATGGTAGCCTTGTCATTATGGAAGGTAGTATGTTGTCGATATCTTTGTTACTCCAATGGATTGTAGCCTTGTCATTATGGAAGGTAGTGTGTTGTCGAGATTTTTGTTACTCCAATGGATGGTATCCTAGTCATTATGGAAGGTAGTGTGATGTCGAGATTTTTGTTAATCCAATGGATGGTATCCTAGTCATTATGGAAGGAAGTCTGTTGTCGAGATTTTTGTTATTCCATTGGATGGTAGCCTTGTCATTATGGGAGGTAGTGTGTTGTCGATATTTTTGTTATTCCAATGGATGGTAGCCTAGTCATTATGGAACGTAGTATTTTGTATTGATTTTTGTTACTCTAATGGATGGTAGCCTTGTCATTATGGAAGGTAGTCTATTGTCGTGATTTTTATTACTCTAAGGGATGGTAGCCTTGTCATTATGGAAGGTAGTATGTTGTCTATATCTTTGTTACTCCAATGGATGTTAGCTTTTTCATTATGGAAGGTAGTCTTTTGTCATGATTTTTGTTAGTCTAAGGGATTGTAGCCTTGTCGTTATGGAAGGTAGTCGGTTGTCGATATCTTTGTTGCTCCAATGGATGGTATCCTAGTCATTTTGGAAGGTAGTCTGTTGTCGAGATTTTTGTTACTCCATTGGATGGTAGCCTTGTCATTATGGAAGGTAGTGTGTTGTCGATATTTTTGTTATTCCAATGGATGGTAGCCTTGTCATTATGGAAGGTAGTTTGTTGTCGAGATTTTTGTTACTCCAATAGATGGTAGTCTTGTCATTATGGAAGGTAGTCTTTTGTCGAGATTTTTGTTACTACAATGGATTGTAGCCTTGTCGTTATGGAAGGTAGTCCGTTGTCGATATCTTTGTTACTCCAATGGATGGTAGCCTTGTCATTACGGAAGGTAGTCTTTTGTCGAGATTTTAGTTACTCCAATGGATGGTAGCCTTGTCATTATGGAAGGTAGTCTATTGTCGAGATTTTTAATACTCCAAAGGTTTGTAGCCTTGTCATTATGGAAGGTAATCTATTGTCGAGATTTTTGTTAGTCTAAGGGATGGTAGCCTTGTCATTATGGAAGGTAGTGTGTTGTCGATATTTTTGTTATTCCAATGGATGGTAGCCTTGTCATTATGGAAGGTAGTCTGTTGTCGAGATATTAGTTACTCCAATGGATGGTAGCCTTGTCATTATGGAAGGTAGTCTGTTGTCAAGATTTTTGTTACTACAATGGATTGTAGCCTTGTCGTTATGGAAGGTAGTCTATTGTCGATATCTTTGTTACTCCAATGGATGGTATCCTAGTCATTATGGAAGGTAGTCTGTTGTCGAGATTTTAGTTACTCTAATGGATGATAGCCTTGTCATTATGGAAGCTAGTCTGTTGTGGAGATTTTTTAGACTACAATGGATTGTAGCCTTGTCATTATGGAAGATAGTCTCTTGTGGATATTTTTGTTACTCCAATGGATGGTAGACTTGTCATTATGGAAGGTATTGTGTTGTCGTGATTTTTGTTACTCTAAGGGATGGTAGCCTTGTCATTATGGAAGGTAGTATGTTGTCGATATCTTTGTTTCTCCAATGGATTGTAGCCTTGTCATTATGGAAGGTAGTGTGTTGTCGAGATTTTTGTTACTCCAATGGATGAAATCCTATTCATTATGGAAGGTAGTGTGTTGTTGAGATTTTTGTTAATCCAATGGATGGTATCCTAGTCATTATGGAAGGAAGTCTGTTGTCGAGATTTTTGTTATTCCATTGGATGGTAGCCTTGTCATTATGGAAGGTAGTGTGTTGTCGATATTTTTGTTATTCCAATGGATGGTAGCCTAGTCATTATGGAACGTAGTATTTTGTATTGATTTTTGTTACTCCAATGGATGGTAGCCTTGTCATTATGGAAGGTAGTCTATTGTCGTGATTTTTATTACTCTAAGGGATGGTAGCCTTGTCATTATGGAAGGTAGTATGTTGTCTATATCTTTGTTACTCCAATGGATGGTAGCTTTTTCATTATGGAAGGTAGTCTTTTGTCATGATTTTTTTTACTCTAAGGGATTGTAGACTTGTCGTTATGGAAGGTAGTCGGTTGTCGTTATCTTTGTTGCTCCAATGGATGGTAGCCTAGTCATTATGGAACGTAGTATTTTGTCTTGATTTTTGTTACTATAATGGATGGTAGCCGTGTCATTATGGAAGGTAGTCTACTGTCGAGAATTTTGTTACTACAATGGATTGTAGCCTTGTCATTAATGGAAGGTAGTTTGTTGTCGATATCTTTGATACTCTAATTGATGGTAGCCTAGTCATTATGGAAGGTAGTCTGTTGTCGAGACTTTTGTTAGTCTAAGGGATGGTAGCCTTGTCATTATGGAAGGTAGTGTGTTGTCGATATTTTTGTTATTCCAATGGATGGTAGCCTTGTCATTATGGAAGGTAGTCTGTTGTCGAGATATTTGTTACTCCAATGGATGGTAGCCTTGTCATTATGGAAGGTAGTCTATTGTCGAGATTTTTGTTACTACAATGGATGGTATCCTTGTCGTCATGGAAGTTAGTCTGTTGTCGAGATTTTTGTTACTACAATGGATGGTAGCCTTGTCGTTATGGAAGGTAGTCTGTTGTCGATATCTTTGTTACTCCAATGGATGGTATCCTAGTCATTATGGAAGGTATTCTGTTGTCGAGATTTTAGTTACTCTAATGGATGATAGCCTTGTCATTATGGAAGCTAGTCTGTTGTCGAGAATTTGTAGACTACAATGGATTGTAGCCTTGTCATTATGGAAGGTAGTCTCTTGTGGATATTTTTGTTACTCCAATGGATGGTAGACTTGTCATTATGGAAGGTAGTGTGTTGTCATGATTTTTGTTACTCTAAGGGATGGTAGCATTGTCATTATGGAAGGTAGTATGTTGTCGATATCTTTGTTACTCCAATGGATTGTAGCCTTGTCATTATGGAAGGTAGTGTGTTGTCGAGATTTTTGTTACTCCAATGGATGGTATCCTAGTCATTATGGAAGGTAGTGTGTTGTTGAGATTTTTGTTAATCCAATGGATGGTATCCTAGTCATTATGGAAGGAAGTCTATTGTCGAGATTTTTGTTATTCCATTGGATGGTAGCCTTGTCATTATGGAAGGTAGTGTGTTGTCGATATTTTTGTTATTCCAATGGATGGTAGCCTAGTCATTATGGAACGTAGTATTTTGTATTGATTTTTGTTACTCCAATGGATGGTAGCCTTGTCATTATGGAAGGTAGTCTATTGTCGTGATTATTATTACTCTAAGGGATGGTAGCCTTGTCATTATGGAAGGTAGTATGTTGTCTATATCTTTGTTACTCCAATGGATGGTAGCTTTTTCATTATGGAAGGTAGTCTTTTGTCATGATTTTTTTTACTCTAAGGGATTGTAGACTTGTCGTTATGGAAGGTAGTCGGTTGTCGTTATCTTTGTTGCTCCAATGGATGGTAGCCTAGTCATTATGGAACGTAGTATTTTGTCTTGATTTTTGTTACTATAATGGATGGTAGCCGTGTCATTATGGAAGGTAGTCTGTTGTCGAGAATTTTGTTACTACAATGGATTGTAGCCTTGTCATTAATGGAAGGTAGTTTGTTGTCGATATCTTTGATACTCTAATTGATGGTAGCCTAGTCATTATGGAAGGTAGTCTGTTGTCGAGACTTTTGTTAGTCTAAGGGATGGTAGCCTTGTCATTATGGAAGGTAGTGTGTTGTCGATATTTTTGTTATTCCAATGGATGGTAGCCTTGTCATTATGGAAGGTAGTCTGTTGTCGAGATATTTGTTACTCCAATGGATGGTAGCCTTGTCATTACGGAAGGTAGTCTATTGTCGAGATTTTTGTTACTACAATGGATGGTATCCTTGTCGTCATGGAAGTTAGTCTGTTGTCGAGATTTTTGTTACTACAATGGATGGTAGCCTTGTCGTTATGGAAGGTAGTCTGTTGTCGATATCTTTGTTACTATAATGGATGGTATCCTAGTCATTATGGAAGGTAGTCTGTTGTCGAGATTTTAGTTACTCTAATGGATGATAGCCTTGTCATTATGGAAGCTAGTCTGTTGTCGAGAATTTGTAGACTACAATGGATTGTAGCCTTGTCATTATGGAAGGTAGTCTCTTGTGGATATTTTTGTTACTCCAATGGATGGTAGACTTGTCATTATGGAAGGTAGTGTGTTGTCGTGATTTTTGTTACTCTAAGGGATGGTAGCCTTGTCATTATGGAAGGTAGTATGTTGTCGATATCTTTGTTACTCCAATGGATTGTAACCTTGTCATTATGGAAGGTAGTGTGTTGTCGAGATTTTTGTTACTCCAATGGATGGTATCCTAGTCATTTTGGAAGGTAGTGTGTTGTCGAGATTTTTGTTAATCCAATGGATGGTATCCTAGTCATTATGGAAGGAAGTCTTTTGTCGAGATTTTTGTTATTCCATTGGATGGTAGCCTTGTCATTATGGAAGGTAGTGTGTTGTCGATATTTTTGTTATTCCAATGGATGGTAGCCTAGTCATTATGGAACGTAGTATTTTGTATTGATTTTTGTTACTCTAATGGATGGTAGCCTTGTCATTATGGAAGGTAGTCTATTGTCGTGATTTTTATTACTCTAAGGGATGGTAGCCTTGTCATTATGGAAGGTAGTATGTTGTCCATATCTTTGTTACTCCAATGGATGTTAGCTTTTTCATTATGGAAGGTAGTCTTTTGTCATGACTTTTGTTAATCTAAGGGATTGTAGCCTTGTCGTTATGGAAGGTAGTCGGTTGTCGATATCTTTATTGCTCCAATGGATGGTATCCTAGTCATTTTGGAAGGTAGTATGTTGTCGAGATTTTTATTACTCCATTGGATGGTAGCCTTGTCATTATGGAAGGTAGTGTGTTGTCGATATTTTTGTTATTCCAATGGATGGTAGCCTTGTCATTATGGAAGGTAGTTTGTTGTCGAGATTTTTGTTACTCCAATAGATGGTAGTCTTGTCATTATGGAAGGTAGTCTTTTGTCGAGATTTTTGTTACTACAATGGATTGTAGCATTGTCGTTATGGAAGGTAGTCCGTTGTCGATATCTTTGTTACTCCGATGGATGGTAGCCTTGTCATTATGGAAGGTAGTCTTTTGTCGAGATTTTAGTTACTCCAATGGATGGTAGCCTTGTCATTATGGAAGGTAGTCTATTGTCGAGATTTTTAATACTCCAAAGGTTTGTAGCCTTGTCATTATGGAAGGTAATCTATTGTCGAGATTTTTGTTAGTCTAAGGGATGGTAGCCTTGTCATTATGGAAGGTAGTGTGTTGTCGATATTTTTGTTATTCCAATGGATGGTAGCCTTGTCATTATGGAAGGTAGTGTGTTGTCGATATTTTTGTTATTACAATGGATGGTAGCCTTGTCATTATGGAAGGTAGTCTATTGTCGATATCTTTGTTACTCCAATGGATGGCATCCTAGTCATTATGGAAGGTAGTCTGTTGTCGAGATTTTAGTTACTCTAATGGATGATAGCCTTGTCATTATGGAAGCTAGTCTGTTGTCGAGATTTTTTAGACTACAATGGATTGTAGCCTTGTCATTATGGAAGGTAGTCTCTTCTGGATATTTTTGTTACTCCAATGGATGGTAGACTTGTCATTATGGAAGGTATTGTGTTGTCGTGATTTTTGTTACTCTAAGGGATGGTAGCCTTGTCATTATGGAAGGTAGTATGTTGTCGATATCTTTGTTTCTCCAATGGATTGTAGCCTTGTCATTATGGAAGGTAGTGTGTTGTCGAGATTTTTGTTACTCCAATGGATGGTATCCTAGTCATTATGGAAGGTAGTGTGTTGTTGAGATTTTTGTTAATCCAATGGATGGTATCCTAGTCATTATGGAAGGAAGTCTGTTGTCGAGATTTTTGTTATTCCATTGGATGGTAGCCTTGTCATTATGGAAGGTAGTGTGTTGTCGATATTTTTGTTATTCCAATGGATGGTAGCCTAGTCATTATGGAACGTAGTATTTTGTATTGATTTTTGTTACTCCAATGGATGGAAGCCTTGTCATTATGGAAGGTAGTCTATTGTCGTGATTTTTATTACTCTAAGGGATGGTAGCCTTGTCATTATGGAAGGTAGTATGTTGTCTATATCTTTGTTACTCCAATGGATGGTAGCTTTTTCATTATGGAAGGTAGTCTTTTGTCATGATTTTTTTTACTCTAAGGGATTGTAGACTTGTCGTTATGGAAGGTAGTCGGTTGTCGTTATCTTTGTTGCTCCAATGGATGGTAGCCTAGTCATTATGGAACGTAGTATTTTGTCTTGATTTTTGTTACTATAATGGATGGTAGCCGTGTCATTATGGAAGGTAGTCTATTGTCGAGAATTTTGTTACTACAATGGATTGTAGCCTTGTCATTAATGGAAGGTAGTTTGTTGTCGATATCTTTGATACTCTAATGGATGGTAGCCTAGTCATTATGGAAGGTAGTCTGTTGTCGAGACTTTTGTTAGTCTAAGGGATGGTAGCCTTGTCATTATGGAAGATAGTGTGTTGTCGATATTTTTGTTACTCCAATGGATGGTATCCTAGTCATTATGGAAGGTAGTCTGTTGTCGAGATTTTTGTTATTCCATTGGATGGTAGCCTTGTCATTATGGAAGGTAGTGTGTTGTCGAGATTTTTGTTATTCCAATGGATGGTAGCCTAGTCATTATGGAACGTAGTATTTTGTCTTGATTTTTGTTACTCCAATGGATGGTAGCCTTGTCATTTTGGAAGGTAGTCTATTGTTGAGATTTTTGTTACTCCAATGGATGGTAGACTTGTCATTATGGAAGGTAGTGTGTTGTCGTGATTTTTATTACTCTAAGGGATGGTAGCCTTGTCATTATGGAAGGTAGTATGTTGTCTATATCTTTGTTACTCTAATGGATGGTAGCTTTTTCATTATTGAAGGTAGTCTTTTATCATGATATTTGTTACTCTAAGGGATTGTAGCCTTGTCGTTATGGAAGGTAGTTTGTTGTCGATATCTTTGTTGCTCCAATGGATGGTATCCTAGTCATTTCGGAAGGTAGTCTGTTGTCGAGATTTTTGTTACTCCATTGGATGGTAGCCTTGTCATTATGGAAGGTAGTCTCTTGTGGATATTTTGGTTACTCCAATGATGGTACCCTTGTCATTATGGAAGATAGTGTGTTGTCAATATTTTTTTACTCCAATGGATGGTATCCTAGTCATTATGGAAGGTAGTCTGTTGTTGAGATTTTTGTTACTCCATTGGATGGTAGCCTTGTCGAGATTTTTGTTAGTCTAAGGGATGGTAGCCAAGTCATTATGGAAGGTAGTGTGTTGTCGATATTTTTGTTATTCCAATGGATGGTAGCCTTGTCATTATGGAAGGTAGTTTGTTGTCGAGATATTTGTTACTCCAATGGATGGTAGCCTTGTCATTATGGAAGGTAGTCCATTATCGAGATTTTTGTTACTACAATGGATGGTAGCTTTGTCATTATGGAAGGTAGTCTGTTGTCGAGATTTTTGTTACTACAATGGATCGTAGCCTTGTCGTTATGGAAGGTAGTCTCTTGTGGATATTTTTGTTACTCCAATGGATGGTAGACTTGTCATTATGGAAGGTAGTGTGTTGTCGTGATTTTTGTTACTCTAAGGGATGGTAGCCTTGTCATTATGGAAGGTAGTATGTTGTCGATATCTTTGTTACTCCAATGGATGGTAGACTTGTCATTATGGAAGGTAGTCTCTTGTGGATATTTTTGTTACTCCAATGGATGGTAGACTTGTCATTATGGAAGGTAGTGTGTTGTCGTGATTTTTATTACTCTAAGGGATGGTAGCCTTGTCATTATTGAAGGTAGTATGTTTTCGATTTCTTTGTTACTCCAATGGATGGTAGCCTTTTAATTATGGAAGGTAGTCTTTTGTCGTGATTTTTGTTACTCTAAGGGATTGTAGCCTTTTCGTTATAGAAGGTAGTTTGTTTTCGTATCTTTGTTACTCCAATGGATGGTAGCCTAGTCATTATGGAAGGTAGTCTGTTGTCGAGATTTTTGTTTCTCTAAGGGATGTTAGCCTTGTCATTATGGAAGGTAGTGTGTTGTCGATATTTTTGTTATTCCAATGGATGATAGCCTTGTCATTATGGAAGGTAGTTTGTTGTCGTGATTTTTGTAACTCCAATGGATGGTAGCCTTGTCATTATGGAAGGTAGTCTATTGTCGATATCTTTCTTACTCTAATGGATGGTAGCCTAGTCATTATGGAAGGTAGTCTGTTGTCAAGATTTTAGTTACTCCAATGGATTGTAGCCTTGTCATTATGGAAGGTAGTCTCTTGTGGATATTTGGGTTACTCCAATGATTGTACCCTTGTCATTATGGAAGATAGTGTGTTGTCGATATTTTTTTTACTCCAATGGATGGTATCCTAGTCATTATGGAAGGTAGTCTGTTGTTGAGATTTTTGTTACTCCATTGGATGGTAGCCTTGTCATTATGGAAGGTAGTGTGATGTCGATATTTTTGTTATTCCAATGGATGGTAGCCTAGTCATTATGGAAGGTAGTATTTTGTCTTGATTTTTGTTACTCCAATGGATGGTAGCCTTGTCATTATGGAAGGTAGTCTATTGTCGATATCTTTGTTGCTCCAATGGATGGTATCCTAGTCATTTTGGAAGGTAGTGTGTTGTCGATATTTTTGTTATTCCAATGGATAGTAGCCTTGTCATTATGGAAGGTAGTTTGTTGTCGAGATTTTTGTTACTCCAATGGATGGTAGCCTTGTCATTATGGAAGGTAGTCTATTGTCGAGATTTTTGTTACTACAATGGATGGTAGTCTTGTCATTATGGAAGGTAATCTGTTGTCGAGATTTTTGTTACTACAATGGATTGTAGCCTTGTCTTTATAGAAGGTAGTCTGTATTCGATATCTTTGTTACTCCAATGAATGGTAGCCTAGTCATTATGGAAGGTAGTTTGTTGTCGAGATTTTAGTTACACCAATGGATGGTAGCCTTGTCATTATGGAAGGAAGTCTATTGTCGAGATTTTTAATACTCCAAAGGTTTGTAGCCTTGTCATTATGGAAGGTAGTCTATTGTCAAGATTTTTGTTACTACAATGGATTGTAACCTTGTCGTTATGGAAGGTATTCTATTGTCGATATCTTTGTTACTCCAATGGATGGTAGCCTAGTCATTATGGAAGGTAGTCTGTTATCGAGATTTTTGTTATTCCAATGGATGGTAGGCTTGTCATTATGGAAGGTAGTCTGTTGTCGATATTTTTGTTATTCCAATGGATGGTAGCCTTGTCATTATGGAAGGTAGTTTGTTGTCGATATTTTTGTTACTCCAATGGATGGTAGCCTTGCCATCATGGAAGGTAGTCTATTGTCGATATTTTTGGTACTATAATGGATGGTAGCCGTGTCATTATGGAAGGTAGTCTGTTGTCGAGAATTTTGTTACTACAATGGATTGTAGCCTTGTCATTAATGGAAGGTAGTTTGTTGTCGATATCTTTGATACTCTAATGGATGGTAGCCTATCATTATGGAAGGTAGTCTGTTGTCGAGACTTTTGTTAGTCTAAGGAATGGTAGCCTTGTCATTATGGAAGGTAGTGTGTTGTCGATATTTTTGTTATTCCAATGGATGGTACCCTTGTCATTATGAAAGGTAGTCTGTTGTCGAGATATTTGTTACTCCAATGAATGGTAGCCTTGTCATTATGGAAGGTAGTCTATTGTCGAGATTTTTGTTACTACAATGGATGGTAGCCTTGTCGTCATGGAAGGTAGTCTGTTGTCGATATCTTTGTTACTCCAATGGATGGTATCCTAGTCATTATGGAAGGTAGTCTGTTGTCAAGATTTTAGTTACTCTAATGGATGATAACCTTGTCATTATGGAAGCTAGTCTATTGTCGACAATTTGTAGACTACAATGGATTGTAGCCTTGTCATTATGGAAGGTAGTCTCTTGTGGATATTTTTGTTACTCCAATGGATGGTAGACTTGTCATTATGGAAGGTAGTGTGTTGTCGTGATTTTTGTTACTCCAAGGGATGGTAGCCTTGTCATTATGGAAGGTAGTATGTTGTCGATATCTTTGTTACTCCAATGGATTGTAGCCTTGTCATTATGGAAGGTAGTGTGTTGTCGAGATTTTTGTTACTCCAATGGATGGTATCCTAGTTATTATGGAAGGTAGTGTGTTGTCGAGATTTTTGTTAATCCAATGGATGGTATCCTAGTCATTATGGAAGGAAGTGTGTTGTCGAGATTTTTGTTATTCCATTAGATGGTAGCCTTGTCATTATGGAAGGTAGTGTGTTGTCGATATTTTTGTTATTCCAATGGATGGTAGCCTAGTCATTATGGAACGTAGTATTTTGTATTGATTTTTGTTACTCTAATGGATGGTAGCCTTGTCATTATGGAAGGTAGTCTATTGTCGCGATTTTTATTACTCTAAGGGATGGTAGCCTTGTCATTATGGAAGGTAGTATGTTGTCTATATCTTTGTTACTCCAATGGATGGTGGCTTTTTCATTATGGAAGGTAGTCTTTTGTTATGATTTTTGTTACTCTAAGGGATTGTAACCTTGTCGTTATGGAAGGTAGTCGGTTGTCGATATCTTTGTTGCTCCAATGGATGGTATCCTAGTCATTTTGGAAGGTAGTCTGTTGTCGAGATTTTTGTTACTCCATTGGATGGTAGCCTTGTCATTATGGAAGGTAGTGTGTTGTCGATATTTTTGTTATTCCAATGGATGGTAGCCTTGTCATTATGGAAGGTAGTTTGTTGTCGAGATTTTTGTTACTCCAATAGATGGTAGTCTTGTCATTATGGAAGGTAGTCTTTTGTAGAGATTTTTGTTACTACAATGGATTGTAGCCTTGTCGTTATGGAAGGTAGTCCGTTGTCGATATCTTTGTTACTCCAATGGATGGTAGCCTTGTCATTATGGAAGGTAGTCTTTTGTCGAGATTTTAGTTACTCCAATGGATGGTAGCCTTGTCATTATGGAAGGTAGTCTATTGTCGAGATTTTTAATACTCCAAAGGTTTGTAGCCTTGTCATTATGGAAGGTAATCTATTGTCGAGATTTTTGTTAGTCTAAGGGATGGTAGCCTTGTCATTATGGAAGGTAGTGTGTTGTCGATATTTTTGTTATTCCAATGGATGGTAGCCTTGTCATTATGGAAGGTAGTCTGTTGTCGAGATATTTGTTACTCCAATGGATGGTAGCCTTGTCATTATGGAAGGTAGTCTATTATTGAGATTTTTGTTACTACAATGGATGGTAGCCTTGTCGTTATGGAAGGTAGTCTGTTGTCGATATCTTTGTTACTCCAATGGATGGTATCCTAGTCATTATGGAAGGTAGTCTGTTGTCGAGATTTTAGTTACTCTAATGGATGATAGCCTTGTCATTATGGAAGCTAGTCTGTTGTCGAGAATTTGTAGACTACAATGGATTGTAGCCTTGTCATTATGGAAGATAGTCTCTTGTGGATATTTTTGTTACTCCAATGGATGGTAGACTTGTCATTATGGAAGGTAGTGTGTTGTCGTGATTTTTGTTACTCTAAGGGATGGTAGCCTTGTCATTATGGAAGGTAGTATGTTGTCGATATCTTTGTTACTCCAATGGTAAGTAGCCTTGTCATTATGAAAGGTAGTGTGTTGTCGAGATTTTTGTTACTCCAATGGATGGTATCCTAGTCATTTTGGAAGGTAGTGTGTTGTCGAGATTTTTGTTAATCCAATGGATGGTATCCTAGTCATTATGAAAGGAAGTCTGTTGTCGAGATTTTTGTTATTCCATTGGATGGTCGCCTTGTCATTATGGAAGGTAGTGTGTTGTCGATATTTTTGTTATTCCAATGGATGGTAGCCTAGTCATTATGGAACGTAGTATTTTGTATTGATTTTTGTTACTCTAATGGATGGTAGCCTTGTCATTATGGAAGGTAGTCTATTGTCGTGATTTTTTTTACTCTAAGGGAGGGTAGCCTTGTCATTATGGAAGGTAGTATGTTGTCTATATCTTTGTTACTTCAATGGATGGTAGCTTTTTCATTATGGAAGGTAGTCTTTTGTCATGATTTTTGTTACTCTAAGGGATTGTAGCCTTGTCGTTATGGAAGGTAGTCGGTTGTCGATATCTTTGTTGCTCCAATGGATGGTATCCTAGTCATTTTGGAAGGTAGTCTGTTGTCGAGATTTTTGTTACTCCATTGGATGGTAGCCTTGTCATTATGGAAGGTAGTGTGTTGTCGATATTTTTGTTATTCCAATGGATGGTAGCCTTGTCATTATGTAAGGTAGTTTGTTGTCGAGATTTTTGTTACTCCAATAGATGGTAGTCTTGTCATTATGGAAGGTAGTCTTTTGTCGAGATTTTTGTTACTACAATGGATTGTAGCCTTGTCGTTATGGAAGGTAGTCTGTTGTCGATATCTTTGTTACTCCAATGGATGGTAGCCTTGTCATTATGGAAGGTAGTCTTTTATGGAGATTTTAGTTACTCCAATGGATGGTAGCCTTGTCATTATGGAAGGTAGTGTGTTGTCGATATTTTTGTTATTCCAATGGATGGTAGCCTTGTCATTATGGAAGGTAGTCTATTGTCGAGATTTTTAATACTCCAAAGGTTTGTAGCCTAATCATTATGGAAGGTAATCTATTGTCGAGATTTTTGTTAGTCTAAGGGATGGTAGCCTTGTCATTATGAATGGTAGTGTGTTGTCGATATTTTTGTTATTCCAATGGATGGTAGCCTTGTCATTATGGAAGGTAGTCTGTTGTCGAGATATTTGTTACTCCAATGGATGGTAGCCTTGTCATTATGGAAGGTAGTCTATTATCGAGATTTTTGTTACTACAATGGATGGTAGCCTTGTCATTATGGAAGGTAGTCTATTGTCGAGATTTTTGTTACTACAATGGATTGTAGCCTTGTCGTTATGGAAGGTAGTCTATTGTCGATATCTTTGTTACTCCAATGGATGGTATCCTAGTCATTATGGAAGGTAGTCTGTTGTCGAGATTTTAGTTACTCTAATGGATGATAGCCTTGTCATTATGGAAGCTAGTCTGTTGTCGAGATTTTTTACACTACAATGGATTGTAGCCTTGTCATTATGGAAGGTAGTCTCTTGTGGATATTTTTGTTACTCCAATGGATGTAGCCTTGTCATAATGGAAGGTAGTCTATTATCGAGATTTTTGTTACTATAATGGATGGTAGCCTTGTCATTATGGAAGGTAGTCTGTTGTCAAGATTTTAGTTACTCCAATGGATTGTAGCCTTGTCATTATGGAAGGTAGTCTCTTGTGGATATTTGGGTTACTCCAATGATGGTACCCTTGTCATTATGGAAGATAGTGTGTTGTCGATATTTTTTTTACTCCAATGGATGGTATCCTAGTCATTATGGAAGGTAGTCTGTTGTTGAGATTTTTGTTACTCCATTGGATGGTAGCCTTGTCATTATGGAAGGTAGTGTGATGTCGATATTTTTGTTATTCCAATGGATGGTAGCCTAGTCATTATGGAAGGTAGTATTTTGACTTGATTTTTGTTACTCCAATGGATGGTAGCCTTGTCATTATGGAAGGTAGTCTATTGTCGATATCTTTGTTGCTCCAATGGATGGTATCCTAGTCATTTTGGAAGGTAGTGTGTTGTCGATATTTTTGTTATTCCAATGGATGGTAGCCTTGTCATTATGGAAGGTAGTTTGTTGTCGAGATTTTTGTTACTCTAATGGATGGTAGCCTTGTCATTATGGAAGATAGTCTATTGTCGAGATTTTTGTTACTACAATGGATGGTAGTCTTGTCATTATGGAAGGTAATCTGTTGTCGAGATTTTTGTTACTACAATGGATTGTAGCCTTGTCGTTATAGAAGGTAGTCTGTAGTCGATATCTTTGTTACTCCAATGAATGGTAGCCTAGTCATTATGGAAGGTAGTTTGTTGTCGAGATTTTAGTTACACCAATGGATGGTAGCCTTGTCATTATGGAAGGTAGTCTATTGTCGAGATTTTTAATACTCCAAAGGTCTGTAGCCTTGTCATTGTGGAAGGTAGTCTATTGTCGAGATTTTTGTTACTACAATGGATTGTAACCTTGTCGTTATGGAAGGTATTCTATTATCAATATCTTTGTTACTCTAATGGATGGTAGCCTGGTCATTATGGAAGGTAGTCTGTTATCGAGATTTTTGTTATTCCAATGGATGGTAGGCTTGTCATTATGGTAGGTAGTCTGTTGTCGATATTTTTGTTATTCCAATGGATGGTAGCCTTGTCATTATGGAAGGTAGTTTGTTGTCGATATGTTTGTTACTCCAATGGATGGTAGCCTTGTCATCATGGAAGGTAGTCTATTGTCGATATTTTTGTTACTATAATGGATGGTAGTCGTGTCATTATGGAAGGTAGTCTGTTGTCGAGAATTTTGTTACTACAATGGATTGTAGCCTTGTCATTAATGGAAGGTAGTTTGTTGTCGATATCTTTGATACTCTATTGGATGGTAGCCTAGTCATTATGGAAGGTAGTCTGTTGTCGAGACTTTTGTTAGTCTAAGGGATGGTAGCCTCGTCATTATGGAAGGTAGTGTGTTGTCGATATTTTTGTTATTCCAATGGATGGTAGCCTTGTCATTATGGAAGGTAGTCTGTTGTCGAGATATTTGTTACTCCAATGGATGGTAGCCTTGTCATTATGGAAGGTAGTCTATTGTCGAGATTTTTGTTACTACAATGGATAGTAGCCTTGTCGTCATGGAAGGTAGTTTGTTGTCGATATCTTTGTTACTCCAATGGATGGTATCCTAGTCATTATGGAAGGTAGTCTGTTGTCGAGATTTTAGTTACTCTAATGGATGATAACCTTGTCATTATGGAAGCTAGTCTGTTGTCGAGAATTTGTAGACTACAATGGATTGTAGCCTTGTCATTATGGAAGGTAGTCTCTTGTGGATATTTTTGTTACTCCAATGGATGGTAGACTTGTCATTATGGAAGGTAGTGTGTTGTCGTGATTTTTGTTACTCTAAGGGATGGTAGCCTTGTCATTATGGAAGGTAGTATGTTGTCGATATCTTTGTTACTCCAATGGATTGTAGCCTTGTCATTATGGAAGGTAGTGTGTTGTCGAGATTTTTGTTACTCCAATGGATGGTATCCTAGTTATTATGGAAGGTAGTGTGTTGTCGAGATTTTTGTTAATCCAATGGATGGTATCCTAGTCATTATGGAAGGAAGTGTGTTGTCGAGATTTTTGTTATTCCATTGGATGGTAGCCTTGTCATTATGGAAGGTAGTGTGTTGTCGATATTTTTGTTATTCCAATGGATGGTAGCTAGTCATTATGGAACGTAGTATTTTGTATTGATTTTTGTTACTCTAATGGATGGTAGCCTTGTCATTATGGAAGGTAGTCTATTGTCGTGATTTTTATTACTCTAAGGGATGGTAGCCTTGTCATTATGGAAGGTAGTATGTTGTCTATATCTTTGTTACTCCAATGGATGGTAGCTTTTTCATTATGGAAGGTAGTCTTTTGTCATGATTTTTGTTACTCTAAGGGATTGTAGCCTTGTCGTTATGGAAGGTAGTCGGTTGTCGATATCTTTGTTGATCCAATGGATGGTATCCTAGTCATTTTGGAAGGTAGTATGTTGTCGAGATTTGTGTTACTCCATTGGATGGTAGCTTTGTCATTATGGAAGGTAGTGTGTTGTCGATATTTTTGTTATTCCAATGGATGGTAGCCTTGTCATTATGGAAGGTAGTTTGTTGTCGAGATTTTTGTTACTCCAATAGATGGTAGTCTTGTCATTATGGAAGGTAGTATTTTGTAGAGATTTTTGTTACTACAATGGATTGTAGCCTTGTCGTTATGGAAGGTAGTCCGTTGTCGATATCTTTGTTACTCCAATGGATGGTAGCCTTGTCATTATGGAAGGTAGTCTTTTGTCGAGATTTTAGTTACTCCAATGGATGGTAGCCTTGTCATTATGGAAGGTAGTCTATTGTCGAGATTTTTAATACACCAAAGGTTTGTAGCCTTGTCATTATGGAAGGTAGTCTATTGTCGAGATTTTTGTTACTACAATGGATTGTAACCTTGTCGTTATGGAAGGTATTCTATTGTCGATATCTTTGTTACTCCAATGGATGGTAGCCTGGTCATTATGGAAGGTAGTCTGTTATCGAGATTTTTGTTATTCCAATGGATGGTAGGCTTGTCATTATGGTAGGTAGTCTGTTGTCGATATTTTTGTTATTCCAATGGATGGTAGCCTTGTCATTATGGAAGGTAGTTTGTTGTCGATATTTTTGTGACTCCAATGGATGGTAGCCTTGTCATCATGGAAGGTAGTCTATTGTCGATATTTTTGTTACTATAATGGATGGTAGTCGTGTCATTATGGAAGGTAGTCTGTTGTCGAGAATTTTGTTACTACAATGGATTGTAGCCTTGTCATTAATGGAAGGTAGTTTGTTGTCGATATCTTTGATACTCTAATGGATGGTAGCCTAGTCATTATGGAAGGTAGTCTGTTGTCGAGACTTTTGTTAGTCTAAGGGATGGTAGCCTCGTCATTATGGAAGGTAGTGTGTTGTCGATATTTTTGTTATTCCCATGGATGGTAGCCTTGTCATTATGGAAGGTAGTCTGTTGTCGAGATATTTGTTACTCAAATGGATGATAGCCTTGTCATTATGGAAGGTAGTCTATTATCGAGATTTTTGTTACTACAATGGATGGTAGCCTTGTCGTTATGGAAGGTAGTCTGTTGTCGATATCTTTGTTACTCCAATGGATGGTATCCTAGTCATTATGGAAGGTAGTCTGTTGTCGAGATTTTATTTACTCTAATGGATGATAGCCTTGTCATTATGGAAGCTAGTCTGTTGTCGAGAATTTGTAGACTACAATGGATTGTAGCCTTGTCATTATGGAAGGTAGTCTCTTGTGGATATTTTTGTTACTCCAATGGATGATAGACTTGACATTATGGAAGGTAGTGTGTTGTCGTGATTTTTGTTACTCTAAGGGATGGTAGCCTTATCATTATGGAAGGTAGTATGTTGTCGATATCTTTGTTACTCCAATGGATTGCAGCCTTGTCATTATGGAAGGTAGTGTGTTGTCGAGATTTTTGTTACTCCAATGGATGGTATCCTAGTCATTATGGAAGGTAGTGTGTTGTTGAGATTTTTGTTAATCCAATGGATGGTATCCTAGTCATTATGGAAGGAAGTCTGTTGTCGAGATTTTTGTTATTCCATTGGATGGTAGCCTTGTCATTATGGAAGGTAGTGTGTTGTCGATATTTTTGTTATTCCAATGGATGGTAGCCTAGTCATTATGGAACGTAGTATTTTGTATTGATTTTTGTTACTCTAATGGATGGTAGCCTTGTCATTATGGAAGGTAGTCTATTGTCGAGATTTTTAATACTCCAAAGGTCTGTAGCCTTGTCATTGTGGAAGGTAGTCTATTGTCGAGATTTTTGTTACTACAATGGATTGTAACCTTGTCGTTATGGAAGGTATTCTATTATCAATATCTTTGTTACTCTAATGGATGGTAGCCTGGTCATTATGGAAGGTAGTCTGTTATCGAGATTTTTGTTATTCCAATGGATGGTAGGCTTGTCATTATGGTAGGTAGTCTGTTGTCGATATTTTTGTTATTCCAATGGATGGTAGCCTTGTCATTATGGAAGGTAGTTTGTTGTCGATATGTTTGTTACTCCAATGGATGGTAGCCTTGTCATCATGGAAGGTAGTCTATTGTCGATATTTTTGTTACTATAATGGATGGTAGTCGTGTCATTATGGAAGGTAGTCTGTTGTCGAGAATTTTGTTACTACAATGGATTGTAGCCTTGTCATTAATGGAAGGTAGTTTGTTGTCGATATCTTTGATACTCTATTGGATGGTAGCCTAGTCATTATGGAAGGTAGTCTGTTGTCGAGACTTTTGTTAGTCTAAGGGATGGTAGCCTCGTCATTATGGAAGGTAGTGTGTTGTCGATATTTTTGTTATTCCAATGGATGGTAGCCTTGTCATTATGGAAGGTAGTCTGTTGTCGAGATATTTGTTACTCCAATGGATGGTAGCCTTGTCATTATGGAAGGTAGTCTATTGTCGAGATTTTTGTTACTACAATGGATAGTAGCCTTGTCGTCATGGAAGGTAGTTTGTTGTCGATATCTTTGTTACTCCAATGGATGGTATCCTAGTCATTATGGAAGGTAGTCTGTTGTCGAGATTTTAGTTACTCTAATGGATGATAACCTTGTCATTATGGAAGCTAGTCTGTTGTCGAGAATTTGTAGACTACAATGGATTGTAGCCTTGTCATTATGGAAGGTAGTCTCTTGTGGATATTTTTGTTACTCCAATGGATGGTAGACTTGTCATTATGGAAGGTAGTGTGTTATCGTGATTTTTGTTACTCTAAGGGATGGTAGCCTTGTCATTATGGAAGGTAGTATGTTGTCGATATCTTTGTTACTCCAATGGATTGTAGCCTTGTCATTATGGAAGGTAGTGTGTTGTCGAGATTTTTGTTACTCCAATGGATGGTATCCTAGTTATTATGGAAGGTAGTGTGTTGTCGAGATTTTTGTTAATCCAATGGATGGTATCCTAGTCATTATGGAAGGAAGTGTGTTGTCGAGATTTTTGTTATTCCATTGGATGGTAGCCTTGTCATTATGGAAGGTAGTGTGTTGTCGATATTTTTGTTATTCCAATGGATGGTAGCTAGTCATTATGGAACGTAGTATTTTGTATTGATTTTTGTTACTCTAATGGATGGTAGCCTTGTCATTATGGAAGGTAGTCTATTGTCGTGATTTTTATTACTCTAAGGGATGGTAGCCTTGTCATTATGGAAGGTAGTATGTTGTCTATATCTTTGTTACTCCAATGGATGGTAGCTTTTTCATTATGGAAGGTAGTCTTTTGTCATGATTTTTGTTACTCTAAGGGATTGTAGCCTTGTCGTTATGGAAGGTAGTCGGTTGTCGATATCTTTGTTGATCCAATGGATGGTATCCTAGTCATTTTGGAAGGTAGTATGTTGTCGAGATTTGTGTTACTCCATTGGATGGTAGCTTTGTCATTATGGAAGGTAGTGTGTTGTCGATATTTTTGTTATTCCAATGGATGGTAGCCTTGTCATTATGGAAGGTAGTTTGTTGTCGAGATTTTTGTTACTCCAATAGATGGTAGTCTTGTCATTATGGAAGGTAGTATTTTGTAGAGATTTTTGTTACTACAATGGATTGTAGCCTTGTCGTTATGGAAGGTAGTCCGTTGTCGATATCTTTGTTACTCCAATGGATGGTAGCCTTGTCATTATGGAAGGTAGTCTTTTGTCGAGATTTTAGTTACTCCAATGGATGGTAGCCTTGTCATTATGGAAGGTAGTCTATTGTCGAGATTTTTAATACACCAAAGGTTTGTAGCCTTGTCATTATGGAAGGTAGTCTATTGTCGAGATTTTTGTTACTACAATGGATTGTAACCTTGTCGTTATGGAAGGTATTCTATTGTCGATATCTTTGTTACTCCAATGGATGGTAGCCTGGTCATTATGGAAGGTAGTCTGTTATCGAGATTTTTGTTATTCCAATGGATGGTAGGCTTGTCATTATGGTAGGTAGTCTGTTGTCGATATTTTTGTTATTCCAATGGATGGTAGCCTTGTCATTATGGAAGGTAGTTTGTTGTCGATATTTTTGTGACTCCAATGGATGGTAGCCTTGTCATCATGGAAGGTAGTCTATTGTCGATATTTTTGTTACTATAATGGATGGTAGTCGTGTCATTATGGAAGGTAGTCTGTTGTCGAGAATTTTGTTACTACAATGGATTGTAGCCTTGTCATTAATGGAAGGTAGTTTGTTGTCGATATCTTTGATACTCTAATGGATGGTAGCCTAGTCATTATGGAAGGTAGTCTGTTGTCGAGACTTTTGTTAGTCTAAGGGATGGTAGCCTCGTCATTATGGAAGGTAGTGTGTTGTCGATATTTTTGTTATTCCCATGGATGGTAGCCTTGTCATTATGGAAGGTAGTCTGTTGTCGAGATATTTGTTACTCAAATGGATGATAGCCTTGTCATTATGGAAGGTAGTCTATTATCGAGATTTTTGTTACTACAATGGATGGTAGCCTTGTCGTTATGGAAGGTAGTCTGTTGTCGATATCTTTGTTACTCCAATGGATGGTATCCTAGTCATTATGGAAGGTAGTCTGTTGTCGAGATTTTATTTACTCTAATGGATGATAGCCTTGTCATTATGGAAGCTAGTCTGTTGTCGAGAATTTGTAGACTACAATGGATTGTAGCCTTGTCATTATGGAAGGTAGTCTCTTGTGGATATTTTTGTTACTCCAATGGATGATAGACTTGACATTATGGAAGGTAGTGTGTTGTCGTGATTTTTGTTACTCTAAGGGATGGTAGCCTTATCATTATGGAAGGTAGTATGTTGTCGATATCTTTGTTACTCCAATGGATTGCAGCCTTGTCATTATGGAAGGTAGTGTGTTGTCGAGATTTTTGTTACTCCAATGGATGGTATCCTAGTCATTATGGAAGGTAGTGTGTTGTTGAGATTTTTGTTAATCCAATGGATGGTATCCTAGTCATTATGGAAGGAAGTCTGTTGTCGAGATTTTTGTTATTCCATTGGATGGTAGCCTTGTCATTATGGAAGGTAGTGTGTTGTCGATATTTTTGTTATTCCAATGGATGGTAGCCTAGTCATTATGGAACGTAGTATTTTGTATTGATTTTTGTTACTCTAATGGATGGTAGCCTTGTCATTATGGAAGGTAGTCTATTGTCGAGATTTTTAATACTCCAAAGGTCTGTAGCCTTGTCATTGTGGAAGGTAGTCTATTGTCGAGATTTTTGTTACTACAATGGATTGTAACCTTGTCGTTATGGAAGGTATTCTATTATCAATATCTTTGTTACTCTAATGGATGGTAGCCTGGTCATTATGGAAGGTAGTCTGTTATCGAGATTTTTGTTATTCCAATGGATGGTAGGCTTGTCATTATGGTAGGTAGTCTGTTGTCGATATTTTTGTTATTCCAATGGATGGTAGCCTTGTCATTATGGAAGGTAGTTTGTTGTCGATATGTTTGTTACTCCAATGGATGGTAGCCTTGTCATCATGGAAGGTAGTCTATTGTCGATATTTTTGTTACTATAATGGATGGTAGTCGTGTCATTATGGAAGGTAGTCTGTTGTCGAGAATTTTGTTACTACAATGGATTGTAGCCTTGTCATTAATGGAAGGTAGTTTGTTGTCGATATCTTTGATACTCTATTGGATGGTAGCCTAGTCATTATGGAAGGTAGTCTGTTGTCGAGACTTTTGTTAGTCTAAGGGATGGTAGCCTCGTCATTATGGAAGGTAGTGTGTTGTCGATATTTTTGTTATTCCAATGGATGGTAGCCTTGTCATTATGGAAGGTAGTCTGTTGTCGAGATATTTGTTACTCCAATGGATGGTAGCCTTGTCATTATGGAAGGTAGTCTATTGTCGAGATTTTTGTTACTACAATGGATAGTAGCCTTGTCGTCATGGAAGGTAGTTTGTTGTCGATATCTTTGTTACTCCAATGGATGGTATCCTAGTCATTATGGAAGGTAGTCTGTTGTCGAGATTTTAGTTACTCTAATGGATGATAACCTTGTCATTATGGAAGCTAGTCTGTTGTCGAGAATTTGTAGACTACAATGGATTGTAGCCTTGTCATTATGGAAGGTAGTCTCTTGTGGATATTTTTGTTACTCCAATGGATGGTAGACTTGTCATTATGGAAGGTAGTGTGTTGTCGTGATTTTTGTTACTCTAAGGGATGGTAGCCTTGTCATTATGGAAGGTAGTATGTTGTCGATATCTTTGTTACTCCAATGGATTGTAGCCTTGTCATTATGGAAGGTAGTGTGTTGTCGAGATTTTTGTTACTCCAATGGATGGTATCCTAGTTATTATGGAAGGTAGTGTGTTGTCGAGATTTTTGTTAATCCAATGGATGGTATCCTAGTCATTATGGAAGGAAGTGTGTTGTCGAGATTTTTGTTATTCCATTGGATGGTAGCCTTGTCATTATGGAAGGTAGTGTGTTGTCGATATTTTTGTTATTCCAATGGATGGTAGCTAGTCATTATGGAACGTAGTATTTTGTATTGATTTTTGTTACTCTAATGGATGGTAGCCTTGTCATTATGGAAGGTAGTCTATTGTCGTGATTTTTATTACTCTAAGGGATGGTAGCCTTGTCATTATGGAAGGTAGTATGTTGTCTATATCTTTGTTACTCCAATGGATGGTAGCTTTTTCATTATGGAAGGTAGTCTTTTGTCATGATTTTTGTTACTCTAAGGGATTGTAGCCTTGTCGTTATGGAAGGTAGTCGGTTGTCGATATCTTTGTTGATCCAATGGATGGTATCCTAGTCATTTTGGAAGGTAGTATGTTGTCGAGATTTGTGTTACTCCATTGGATGGTAGCTTTGTCATTATGGAAGGTAGTGTGTTGTCGATATTTTTGTTATTCCAATGGATGGTAGCCTTGTCATTATGGAAGGTAGTTTGTTGTCGAGATTTTTGTTACTCCAATAGATGGTAGTCTTGTCATTATGGAAGGTAGTATTTTGTAGAGATTTTTGTTACTACAATGGATTGTAGCCTTGTCGTTATGGAAGGTAGTCCGTTGTCGATATCTTTGTTACTCCAATGGATGGTAGCCTTGTCATTATGGAAGGTAGTCTTTTGTCGAGATTTTAGTTACTCCAATGGATGGTAGCCTTGTCATTATGGAAGGTAGTCTATTGTCGAGATTTTTAATACACCAAAGGTTTGTAGCCTTGTCATTATGGAAGGTAGTCTATTGTCGAGATTTTTGTTACTACAATGGATTGTAACCTTGTCGTTATGGAAGGTATTCTATTGTCGATATCTTTGTTACTCCAATGGATGGTAGCCTGGTCATTATGGAAGGTAGTCTGTTATCGAGATTTTTGTTATTCCAATGGATGGTAGGCTTGTCATTATGGTAGGTAGTCTGTTGTCGATATTTTTGTTATTCCAATGGATGGTAGCCTTGTCATTATGGAAGGTAGTTTGTTGTCGATATTTTTGTGACTCCAATGGATGGTAGCCTTGTCATCATGGAAGGTAGTCTATTGTCGATATTTTTGTTACTATAATGGATGGTAGTCGTGTCATTATGGAAGGTAGTCTGTTGTCGAGAATTTTGTTACTACAATGGATTGTAGCCTTGTCATTAATGGAAGGTAGTTTGTTGTCGATATCTTTGATACTCTAATGGATGGTAGCCTAGTCATTATGGAAGGTAGTCTGTTGTCGAGACTTTTGTTAGTCTAAGGGATGGTAGCCTCGTCATTATGGAAGGTAGTGTGTTGTCGATATTTTTGTTATTCCCATGGATGGTAGCCTTGTCATTATGGAAGGTAGTCTGTTGTCGAGATATTTGTTACTCAAATGGATGATAGCCTTGTCATTATGGAAGGTAGTCTATTATCGAGATTTTTGTTACTACAATGGATGGTAGCCTTGTCGTTATGGAAGGTAGTCTGTTGTCGATATCTTTGTTACTCCAATGGATGGTATCCTAGTCATTATGGAAGGTAGTCTGTTGTCGAGATTTTATTTACTCTAATGGATGATAGCCTTGTCATTATGGAAGCTAGTCTGTTGTCGAGAATTTGTAGACTACAATGGATTGTAGCCTTGTCATTATGGAAGGTAGTCTCTTGTGGATATTTTTGTTACTCCAATGGATGATAGACTTGACATTATGGAAGGTAGTGTGTTGTCGTGATTTTTGTTACTCTAAGGGATGGTAGCCTTATCATTATGGAAGGTAGTATGTTGTCGATATCTTTGTTACTCCAATGGATTGCAGCCTTGTCATTATGGAAGGTAGTGTGTTGTCGAGATTTTTGTTACTCCAATGGATGGTATCCTAGTCATTATGGAAGGTAGTGTGTTGTTGAGATTTTTGTTAATCCAATGGATGGTATCCTAGTCATTATGGAAGGAAGTCTGTTGTCGAGATTTTTGTTATTCCATTGGATGGTAGCCTTGTCATTATGGAAGGTAGTGTGTTGTCGATATTTTTGTTATTCCAATGGATGGTAGCCTAGTCATTATGGAACGTAGTATTTTGTATTGATTTTTGTTACTCTAATGGATGGTAGCCTTGTCATTATGGAAGGTAGTCTATTGTCGAGATTTTTAATACTCCAAAGGTCTGTAGCCTTGTCATTGTGGAAGGTAGTCTATTGTCGAGATTTTTGTTACTACAATGGATTGTAACCTTGTCGTTATGGAAGGTATTCTATTATCAATATCTTTGTTACTCTAATGGATGGTAGCCTGGTCATTATGGAAGGTAGTCTGTTATCGAGATTTTTGTTATTCCAATGGATGGTAGGCTTGTCATTATGGTAGGTAGTCTGTTGTCGATATTTTTGTTATTCCAATGGATGGTAGCCTTGTCATTATGGAAGGTAGTTTGTTGTCGATATGTTTGTTACTCCAATGGATGGTAGCCTTGTCATCATGGAAGGTAGTCTATTGTCGATATTTTTGTTACTATAATGGATGGTAGTCGTGTCATTATGGAAGGTAGTCTGTTGTCGAGAATTTTGTTACTACAATGGATTGTAGCCTTGTCATTAATGGAAGGTAGTTTGTTGTCGATATCTTTGATACTCTATTGGATGGTAGCCTAGTCATTATGGAAGGTAGTCTGTTGTCGAGACTTTTGTTAGTCTAAGGGATGGTAGCCTCGTCATTATGGAAGGTAGTGTGTTGTCGATATTTTTGTTATTCCAATGGATGGTAGCCTTGTCATTATGGAAGGTAGTCTGTTGTCGAGATATTTGTTACTCCAATGGATGGTAGCCTTGTCATTATGGAAGGTAGTCTATTGTCGAGATTTTTGTTACTACAATGGATAGTAGCCTTGTCGTCATGGAAGGTAGTTTGTTGTCGATATCTTTGTTACTCCAATGGATGGTATCCTAGTCATTATGGAAGGTAGTCTGTTGTCGAGATTTTAGTTACTCTAATGGATGATAACCTTGTCATTATGGAAGCTAGTCTGTTGTCGAGAATTTGTAGACTACAATGGATTGTAGCCTTGTCATTATGGAAGGTAGTCTCTTGTGGATATTTTTGTTACTCCAATGGATGGTAGACTTGTCATTATGGAAGGTAGTGTGTTATCGTGATTTTTGTTACTCTAAGGGATGGTAGCCTTGTCATTATGGAAGGTAGTATGTTGTCGATATCTTTGTTACTCCAATGGATTGTAGCCTTGTCATTATGGAAGGTAGTGTGTTGTCGAGATTTTTGTTACTCCAATGGATGGTATCCTAGTTATTATGGAAGGTAGTGTGTTGTCGAGATTTTTGTTAATCCAATGGATGGTATCCTAGTCATTATGGAAGGAAGTGTGTTGTCGAGATTTTTGTTATTCCATTGGATGGTAGCCTTGTCATTATGGAAGGTAGTGTGTTGTCGATATTTTTGTTATTCCAATGGATGGTAGCTAGTCATTATGGAACGTAGTATTTTGTATTGATTTTTGTTACTCTAATGGATGGTAGCCTTGTCATTATGGAAGGTAGTCTATTGTCGTGATTTTTATTACTCTAAGGGATGGTAGCCTTGTCATTATGGAAGGTAGTATGTTGTCTATATCTTTGTTACTCCAATGGATGGTAGCTTTTTCATTATGGAAGGTAGTCTTTTGTCATGATTTTTGTTACTCTAAGGGATTGTAGCCTTGTCGTTATGGAAGGTAGTCGGTTGTCGATATCTTTGTTGATCCAATGGATGGTATCCTAGTCATTTTGGAAGGTAGTATGTTGTCGAGATTTGTGTTACTCCATTGGATGGTAGCTTTGTCATTATGGAAGGTAGTGTGTTGTCGATATTTTTGTTATTCCAATGGATGGTAGCCTTGTCATTATGGAAGGTAGTTTGTTGTCGAGATTTTTGTTACTCCAATAGATGGTAGTCTTGTCATTATGGAAGGTAGTATTTTGTAGAGATTTTTGTTACTACAATGGATTGTAGCCTTGTCGTTATGGAAGGTAGTCCGTTGTCGATATCTTTGTTACTCCAATGGATGGTAGCCTTGTCATTATGGAAGGTAGTCTTTTGTCGAGATTTTAGTTACTCCAATGGATGGTAGCCTTGTCATTATGGAAGGTAGTCTATTGTCGAGATTTTTAATACACCAAAGGTTTGTAGCCTTGTCATTATGGAAGGTAGTCTATTGTCGAGATTTTTGTTACTACAATGGATTGTAACCTTGTCGTTATGGAAGGTATTCTATTGTCGATATCTTTGTTACTCCAATGGATGGTAGCCTGGTCATTATGGAAGGTAGTCTGTTATCGAGATTTTTGTTATTCCAATGGATGGTAGGCTTGTCATTATGGTAGGTAGTCTGTTGTCGATATTTTTGTTATTCCAATGGATGGTAGCCTTGTCATTATGGAAGGTAGTTTGTTGTCGATATTTTTGTGACTCCAATGGATGGTAGCCTTGTCATCATGGAAGGTAGTCTATTGTCGATATTTTTGTTACTATAATGGATGGTAGTCGTGTCATTATGGAAGGTAGTCTGTTGTCGAGAATTTTGTTACTACAATGGATTGTAGCCTTGTCATTAATGGAAGGTAGTTTGTTGTCGATATCTTTGATACTCTAATGGATGGTAGCCTAGTCATTATGGAAGGTAGTCTGTTGTCGAGACTTTTGTTAGTCTAAGGGATGGTAGCCTCGTCATTATGGAAGGTAGTGTGTTGTCGATATTTTTGTTATTCCCATGGATGGTAGCCTTGTCATTATGGAAGGTAGTCTGTTGTCGAGATATTTGTTACTCAAATGGATGATAGCCTTGTCATTATGGAAGGTAGTCTATTATCGAGATTTTTGTTACTACAATGGATGGTAGCCTTGTCGTTATGGAAGGTAGTCTGTTGTCGATATCTTTGTTACTCCAATGGATGGTATCCTAGTCATTATGGAAGGTAGTCTGTTGTCGAGATTTTATTTACTCTAATGGATGATAGCCTTGTCATTATGGAAGCTAGTCTGTTGTCGAGAATTTGTAGACTACAATGGATTGTAGCCTTGTCATTATGGAAGGTAGTCTCTTGTGGATATTTTTGTTACTCCAATGGATGATAGACTTGACATTATGGAAGGTAGTGTGTTGTCGTGATTTTTGTTACTCTAAGGGATGGTAGCCTTATCATTATGGAAGGTAGTATGTTGTCGATATCTTTGTTACTCCAATGGATTGCAGCCTTGTCATTATGGAAGGTAGTGTGTTGTCGAGATTTTTGTTACTCCAATGGATGGTATCCTAGTCATTATGGAAGGTAGTGTGTTGTTGAGATTTTTGTTAATCCAATGGATGGTATCCTAGTCATTATGGAAGGAAGTCTGTTGTCGAGATTTTTGTTATTCCATTGGATGGTAGCCTTGTCATTATGGAAGGTAGTGTGTTGTCGATATTTTTGTTATTCCAATGGATGGTAGCCTAGTCATTATGGAACGTAGTATTTTGTATTGATTTTTGTTACTCTAATGGATGGTAGCCTTGTCATTATGGAAGGTAGTCTATTGTCGTGATTTTTATTACTCTAAGGGATGGTAGCCTTGTCATTATGGATGGTAGTATGTTGTCTATATCTTTGTTGCTTCAATGGATGGTAGCTTTTTCATTATGGAAGGTAGTCTTTTGTCATGATTTTTGTTACTCTAAGGGATTGTAGCCTTGTCGTTATGGAAGGTAGTCGGTTGTCGATATCTTTGTTGCTCCAATGGATGGTATCCTAGTCATTTTGGAAGGTAGTCTGTTGTCGAGATTTTTGTTACTCCATTGGATGGTAGCCTTGTCATTATGGAAGGTAGTGTGTTGTCGATATTTTTGTTATTCCAATGGATGGTAGCCTTGTCATTATGGAAGGTAGTTTGTTGTCGAGATTTTTTTTACTCCAATAGATGGTAGTCTTGTCATTATGGAAGGTAGTCTTTTGTCGAGATTTTTGTTACTACAATGGATTGTAGCCTTGTCGTTATGGAAGGTAGTCCGTTGTCGATATCTTTGTTACTCCAATGGATGGTAGCCTTGTCATTATGGAAGGTAGTCTTTTATCGAGATTTTAGTTACTCCAATGGATGGTAGCCTTGTCATTATGGAAGGTAGTGTGTTGTAAATATTTTTGTTATTCCAATGGATGGTAGCCTTGTCATTACGGAAGGTAGTTTGTTGTCGAGATTTTTGTTACTCCAATTGATGGTAGTCTTGTCATTATGGAAGGTAGTCTTTTGTCAAGATTTTTGTTACTACAATGGATTGTAGCCTTGTCGTTAGGGAAGGTAGTCCGTTGTCGATATCTTTGTTACTCCAATGGATGATAGCCTTGTCATTATGGAAGGTAGTCTTTTGTCGAGATTTTAGTTACTCCAATGGATGGTAGCCTTGTCATTATGGAAGGTAGTCTATTGTCGAGATTTTTAATACTCCAAAGGTTTGTAGCCTTGTCATTATGGAAGGTAATCTATTGTCGAGATTTTTGTTAGTCTAAGGGATGGTAGCCTTGTCGTTATGGAAGGTAGTCCGTTGTCGATATCTTTGTTACTCCAATGGATGGTAGCCTTGTCATTATGGAAGGTAGTCTTTTGTCGAGATTTTAGTTACTCCAATGGATGGTAGCCTTGTCATTATGGAAGGTAGTCTATTGTCGAGATTTTTAATACTCCAAAGGTTTGTAGCCTTGTCATTATGGAAGGTAGTCTATTGTCGAGATTTTTGTTACTACAATGGATTGTAACCTTGTCGTTATGGAAGGTATTCTATTGTCGATATCTTTGTTACTCCAATGGATGGTAGCCTGGTCATTATGGAAGGTAGTCTGTTATCGAGATTTTTGTTATTCCAATGGATGGTAGGCTTGTCATTATGGTAGGTAGTCTGTTGTCGATATTTTTGTTATTCCAATGGATGGTAGCCTTGTCATTATGGAAGGTAGTTTGTTGTCGATATTTTTGTGACTCCAATGGATGGTAGCCTTGTCATCATGGAAGGTAGTCTATTGTCGATATTTTTGTTACTATAATGGATGGTAGTCGTGTCATTATGGAAGGTAGTCTGTTGTCGAGAATTTTGTTACTACAATGGATTGTAGCCTTGTCATTAATGGAAGGTAGTTTGTTGTCGATATCTTTGATACTCTAATGGATGGTAGCCTAGTCATTATGGAAGGTAGTCTGTTGTCGAGACTTTTGTTAGTCTAAGGGATGGTAGCCTCGTCATTATGGAAGGTAGTGTGTTGTCGATATTTTTGTTATTCCCATGGATGGTAGCCTTGTCATTATGGAAGGTAGTCTGTTGTCGAGATATTTGTTACTCAAATGGATGATAGCCTTGTCATTATGGAAGGTAGTCTATTATCGAGATTTTTGTTACTACAATGGATGGTAGCCTTGTCGTTATGGAAGGTAGTCTGTTGTCGATATCTTTGTTACTCCAATGGATGGTATCCTAGTCATTATGGAAGGTAGTCTGTTGTCGAGATTTTATTTACTCTAATGGATGATAGCCTTGTCATTATGGAAGCTAGTCTGTTGTCGAGAATTTGTAGACTACAATGGATTGTAGCCTTGTCATTATGGAAGGTAGTCTCTTGTGGATATTTTTGTTACTCCAATGGATGATAGACTTGACATTATGGAAGGTAGTGTGTTGTCGTGATTTTTGTTACTCTAAGGGATGGTAGCCTTGTCATTATGGAAGGTAGTATGTTGTCGATATCTTTGTTACTCCAATGGATTGCAGCCTTGTCATTATGGAAGGTAGTGTGTTGTCGAGATTTTTGTTACTCCAATGGATGGTATCCTAGTCATTATGGAAGGTAGTGTGTTGCCGAGATTTTTGTTAATCCAATGGATGGTATCCTAGTCATTATGGAAGGAAGTCTGTTGTCGAGATTTTTGTTATTCCATTGGATGGTAGCCTTGTCATTATGGAAGGTAGTGTGTTGTCGATATTTTTGTTATTCCAATGGATGGTAGCCTAGTCATTATGGAACGTAGTATTTTGTATTGATTTTTGTTACTCTAATGGATGGTAGCCTTGTCATTATGGAAGGTAGTCTATTGTCGTGATTTTTATTACTCTAAGGGATGGTAGCCTTGTCATTATGGATGGTAGTATGTTGTCTATATCTTTGTTGCTTCAATGGATGGTAGCTTTTTCATTATGGAAGGTTGTCTTTTGTCATGATTTTTGTTACTCTAAGGGATTGTAGCCTTGTCGTTATGGAAGGTAGTCGGTTGTCGATATCTTTGTTTCTCCAATGGATGGTATCCTAGTCATTTTGGAAGGTAGTCTGTTGTCGAGATTTTTGTTACTCCATTGGATGGTAGCCTTGTCATTATGGAAGGTAGTGTGTTGTCGATATTTTTGTTATTCCAATGGATGGTAGCCTTGTCATTATGGAAGGTAGTTTGTTGTCGAGATTTTTTTTACTCCAATAGATGGTAGTCTTGTCATTATGGAAGGTAGTCTTTTGTCGAGATTTTTGTTACTACAATGGATTGTAGCCTTGTCGTTATGGAAGGTAGTCCGTTGTCGATATCTTTGTTACTCCAATGGATGGTAGCCTTGTCATTATGGAAGGTAGTCTTTTATCGAGATTTTAGTTACTCCAATGGATGGTAGCCTTGTCATTATGGAAGGTAGTGTGTTGTCAATATTTTTGTTATTCCAATGGATGGTAGCCTTGTCATTATGGAAGGTAGTTTGTTGTCGAGATTTTTGTTACTCCAATTGATGGTAGTCTTGTCATTATGGAAGGTAGTCTTTTGTCAAGATTTTTGTTACTACAATGGATTGTAGCCTTGTCGTTAGGGAAGGTATTCCGTTGTCGATATCTTTGTTACTCCAATGGATGATAGCCTTGTCATTATGGAAGGTAGTCTTTTGTCGAGATTTTAGTTACTCCAATGGATGGTAGCCTTGTCATTATGGAAGGTAGTCTATTGTCGAGATTTTTAATACTCCAAAGGTTTGTAGCCTTGTCATTATGGAAGGTAATCTATTGTCGAGATTTTTGTTAGTCTAAGGGATGGTAGCCTTGTCATTATGGAAGGTAGTGTGTTGTCGATATTTTTGTTATTCCAATGGATGGTAGCCTTGTCATTATGGAAGGTAGTCTGTTGTCGAGATATTTGTCACTCCAATGGATGGTAGCCTTGTCATTATGGAAGGTAGTCTATTATCGAGATTTTTGTTACTACAATGGATGGTAGCCTTGTCATTATGGAAGGTAGTCTGTTGTCGAGATTTTTGTTACTACAATGGATTGTAGCCTTGTCGTTATGGAAGGTAGTCTATCGTCGATATCTTTGTTACTCCAATGGATGGTATCCTAGTCATTATGGAAGGTAGTCTGTTGTCGAAATTTTAGTTACTCTAATGGATGATAGCCTTGTCATTATGGAAGCTAGTCTGTTGTCGAGATTTTTTAGACTACAATGGATTGTAGCCTTGTCATTATGGAAGGTAGTCTCTTGTGGATATTTTTGTTACTCCAATGGATGGTAGACTTGTCATTATGGAAGGTATTGTGTTGTCGTGATTTTTGTTACTCTAAGGGATGGTAGCCTTGTCATTATGGAAGGTAGTATGTTGTCGATATCTTTGTTACTCCAATGAATTGTAGCCTTGTCATTATGGAAGGTAGTGTGTTGTCGAGATTTTTGTTACTCCAATGGATGGCATCCTAGTCATTATGGAAGGTAGTGTGTTGTTGAGATTTTTGTTAATCCAATGGATGGTATCCTAGTCATTATGGAAGGAAGTCTGTTGTCGAGATTTTTGTTATTCCATTGGATAGTAGCCTTGTCATTATGGAAGGTAGTGTGTTGTCGATATTTTTGTTATTCCAATGGATGGTAGCCTAGTCATTATGGAACGTAGTATTTTGTATTGATTTTTGTTACTCCAATGGATGGTAGCCTTGTCATTACGGAAGGTAGTCTATTGTCGTGATTTTTATTACTCTAAGGGATGGTAGCCTTGTCATTATGGAAGGTAGTATGTTGTCTATATCTTTGTTACTCCAATGGATGGTAGCTTTTTCATTATGGAAGGTAGTGTTTTGTCATGATTTTTGTTACTCTAAGGGATTGTAGACTTGTCGTTATGGAAGGTAGTCGGTTGTCGATATCTTTGTTGCTCCAATGGATGGTAGCCTAGTCATTATGGAACGTAGTATTTTGTCTTGATTTTTGTTACTCCAATGGATGGTAGCCTTGTCATTATGGAAGGTAGTCTATTGTTGAGATTTTTGTTACTCCAATGGATGGTAGACTTGTCATTATGGAAGGTAGTGTGTTGTCGTGATTTTTATTACTCTAAGGGTTGGTAGCCTTGTCATTATGGAAGGTAGTATGTTGTCTATATCTTTGTTACTTCAAGGGATTGTAGCCTTGTCATTATGGAAGGTAGTGTGTTGTCGATATTTTTGTTATTCCAATGGATGCTAGCCTAGTCATTATGGAACGTAGTATTTTGTCTTGATTTTTGTTACTCCAATGGATGGTAGCCTTGTCATTTTGGAAGGTAGTCTATTGTTGAGATTTTTGTTACTCCAATGGATGGTAGACTTGTCATTATGGAAGGTAGTGTGTTGTCGTGATTTTTATTACTCTAAGGGATGGTAGCCTTGTCATTATGGAAGGTAGTATGTTGTCTATATCTTTGTTACTCCAATGGATGGTAGCTTTTTCATTATGGAAGGTAGTCTTTTGTCATGATTTTTGTTACTCTAAGAGATTGTAGCCTTGTCGTTATGAAAGGTAGTTTGTTGTCGATATCTTTGTTGCTCCAATGGATGGTATCCTAGTCATTTTGGAAGGTAGTCTGTTGTCGAGATTTTTGTTACTCCATTGGATGGTAGCCTTGTCATTATGGAAGGTAGTCTATTGTCGAGATTTTTGTCAGTCTAAGGGATGGTAGCCATGTCATTATGGAAGGTAGTGTGTTGTCGATATTTTTGTTATTCCAATGGATGGTAGCCTTGTCATTATGGAAGGTAGTCTATTATCGAGATTTTTGTTACTACAATGGATGGTAGCCTTGTCATTATGGAAGGTATTCTGTTGTCGAGATTTTTGTTACTACAATGGATTGTAACCTTGTCGTTATGGAAGGTAGTCTCTTGCGGATATTTTTGTTACTCCAATGGATGGTAGACTTGTCATTATGGAAGGTAGTGTGTTGTCGAGATTTTTGTTACTCCAATGGATGGTATCCTAGTCACTATGGAAGGTAGTCTGTTGTCGAGATTTTTGTTATTCCATTGGATGGTAGCCTTGTCATTATGGAAGGTAGTGTGTTGTCGATATTTTTGTTATTCCAATGGATGGTAGCCTAGTCATTATGGAATGTAGTATTTTGTCTTGATTTTTGTTACTCCAATGGATGGTAGCCTTGTCATTATGGAAGGTAGTCTATTGTTGAGATTTTTGTTACTCCAATGGATGGTAGACTTGTCATTATGGAAGGTAGTGTGTTGTCATGGTTTTTATTACTCTAAGGGATGGTAGCCTTATCATTATGGAAGGTAGTATGTTGTCTATATCTTTGTTACTCCAATGGATGGTATCCTAGTCATTTTGGAAGGTAGTCCGTTGTCGAGATTTTTGTTACTCCATTGGATGGTAGCCTTGTCATTATGGAAGGTAGTGTGTTGTCGATATTTTTGTTATTCCAATGGATGGTAGCCTTGTCATTATGGAAGGTAGTTTGTTGTCGAGATTTTTGTTACTCCAATGGATGGTAGTCTTGTCATTATGGAAGGTAGTCTGTTGTCGAGATTTTTGTTACTACAATGGATTGTAGCCTTGTTGTTATGGAAGGTAGTCTGTTGTCGATATATTTGTTACTCCAATGGATGGTAGCCTAATCATTATGGAAGGTAGTCTTTTGTCGAGATTTTAGTTACTCCAATGGATGGTAGACTTGTCATTATGGAAGGTAGTCTATTGTCGAGATTTTTAATACTCCAAAGGTTTGTAGCCTTGTCATCATGGAAGGTAGTCTATTGTCGAGATTTTTGTTACTACAATGGATTATAGCCTTGTCGTTATGGAAGGTAGTCTATTATCGATATCTTTGTTACTCCAATGGATGGTAGCCTAGTCAATATGGAAGGTAGTTTGTTGTCGAGATTTTTGTTATTCCAATGGATTGTAGGCTTGTCATTATGGAAGGTAGTTTGTTGTCGATATTTTTGTTATTCCAATGGATGGTAGCCTTGTCAATATGGAAGGTAGTCTATTGTCGAGATTTTTGTCATTGTGGATATTTGGGTTACTCCAATGGTTATACCCTTGTCATTATGGAAGATAGTCTATTGTTTAGATTTTTGTTACTCCAATGGATGGTAGACTTGTCATTATGGAAGGTAGTATGTTGTCGTGATTTTTATTACTCTAAGGGATGGTAGCCTTGTCATTATGGAAGGTAGTATGTTGTCTATATCATTGTTACTCCAATGGATGGTAGCTTTTTCAATATGGAAAGTAGTCTTTTGTCATGATTTTTGTTACTCTAAGGGATTGTAGCCTTGTCGTTATGGAAGGTAGTCTGTTGTCGATATCTTTGTTGCTCCAATGGATGGTATCCTATTCATTTTGGAAGGTAGTCTGTTGTCGAGATTTTTGTTACTCCATTGGATGGTAGCCTTGTCATTATGGAAGGTAGTGTGTTGTCGATATTTTTGTTATTCCAATGGATGGTAGCCTTTTCATTATGGAAGGTAGTTTGTTGTCGAGATTTTTGTTACTCTAATGGATGGTAGCCTTGTCGTTATGGAAGGTAGTATGTTGTCGAGATTTTTGTTACTACAATGGATTGTAGCCTTGTCGTCATGGAAGGTAGTATGTTGTCGATATCTTTGTTACTGCAATGGATGGTAGCCTAGTCATTATGGAAGGTAGTCTTTTGTCGAGATTTTAGTTACTCCAATGGATGGTAGCCTTGTCAATATGGAAGGTAGTCTATTGTCGATATTTTTTATACTCCAAAGGTTTGTAGCCTTCTCATTATGGAAGGTAGTCTATTGTCGAGATTTTTGTTACAACAATGGATTGTAGCCTTGTTGTTATGGAAGGTAGTCTATTGTCGATATCTTTGTTACTCCAATGGATGATAGCCTAGTCATTATGGAAGGTAGTTTGTTGTCGAGATTTTTGTTATTCTAATGTATGGTAGCCTTGTCATTATGGAAGGTAGTCTGTTGTCGAGATTTTTGTTACTCCAATGCATGGTATCCTTGTCATCATGGAAGGTAGTCTATTGTCGAGATTTTTGTTACTACAATGGATGGTAGCCATGTCATTATGGAAGCTAGTCTGTTGTCATGATTTTTGTTACTACAATGGATTGTAGCCTTGTCGTTATTGAAGGTAGTTTGTTGTCGATATCTTTGTTACTCCAATTGATGGTAGCCTAGTCATTATGGAAGGTAGTCTATTGTCAAGATTTTTGTTAGTCTATGGGATGGTAGCCTTGTCATTATGGAAGGTAGTTTGTTGTCGATATTTTTGTTATTCTAAGGGATGGTAGCCTTGTCATTATGGAAGGTAGTCTGTTGTCGAGATTTTTGTTACTCCAATGTATGGTACCCTTGTCATTATGGAAGGTAGTCTATTGTCGAGATTTTTGTTACTACAATGGATGGTAGCCTTGTCATTATGGAAGGTAGTGTGTTGTCGAGATTTTTGTTACTACAATGGATTGTAGCTTTGTCGTTATGGAAGATAGTCTATTGTTGAGATTTTTGTTACTCCAATGGAGTGTAGACTTGTCATTATGGAAGGTAGTGTGTTGTCGTGATTTTTGTTACTCTAAGTTATTGTAGCCTTGTCATTATGGAAGGTAGTATGTTGTCGATATCTTTGTTACTCCAATGGATGGTAGCCTTTTTATTATGGAAGGTAGTTTGTTGTCCAGATTTTTCTTACTCTAAGGGATGGTAGCCTTGTCATTATGGAACGTAGTCTGTTGTCGAGTTTTTGTTATTCCAATGGATGACAGCCTTGTCATTATGAAGGTAGTCTATTGTCGATATTTTTGTTACTATAATAGATTGTAGCCTTGTCATTAGGGAAGGTAGTGTGTTGTCGACATTTTTGTTACTCCAATGGATGGTATCCTAATCATCATGGAAAGTAGTCTGTTGTCGAGATTTTTGTTACTCCATTGGATGGTAGCCTTGTAATTATGGAAGGTAGTGTGTTGTCGATATTTTTGTTATTCCAATGGATGGTAGACTAGTCATTATGGAAGGTATTCTTTTGTCTTGATTTTTGTTACTCCAATGGATGGTAGCCTTGTCATTATGGAAGGTAGTCTATTGTTGAGATTTTTTTACTCGAATGGATGGTAGACTTGTCATTATGGAAGGTAGTCTGTTGTCGTGATTTTTATTACTCTAAGGGATGGTAGCCTTGTCATTATGAAAGGTAGTATGTTGTCTATATCTTCGTTACTCCAATGGATGGTAGACTTTTCATTATGGAAGGTAGTCTTTTATCGATATCTTTGTTACTCCAATGGATGGTATCCTAGTCATTTTGAAAGGTAGTCTGTTGTCGAGATTTTTGTTACTCCACTTGATGGTAGCCTTGTTATTATGAAAGGTAGCGTGTTGTCGATATTTTTGTTATTCCGATGAATGGTAGCCTAGTCATTATGGAAGGTAGTCTTTTGTCTTGATTTTTGTTACTCCAATGGATGGTAGCCTAGTCATTATGGAAGGTAGTCTTTTTTCTTGATTTTTGTTACTGCAATGGATGGTAGCCTTGTCATTATGGAAGGAAGTTTGTTGTCGAGATTTTTGTTACTCCAATGGATGGTAGCCTTGTCATTATGGAAGGTAGTCTATTGTCGAGATTTTTGTTACTACAATGGATGGTAGTCTGTTGTCGATATTTTAGTTACTACAAAGGATTGTAGCCTTGTCGTTATGGAAGGTAGTCTGTTGTCGATATCTTTGTTACTCCAATGGATGGTAGCCTAGTCATTATGGAAGGTAGTATGTTGTCGAGATTTTAGTTACTCCAATGGATGGTAGCCTTTTCATTATGGAAGGTAGTCTTTTGTCATGATTTTTGTTATTCTAAGGCACTGTAGCCTTGTCGTTATGGAAGGTAGTCTGTTGTCGATATTTTTGTTACTCCGATGGATGGTACCCTTGTCATTATGGAAGGTAGTCTATTGTCGAGATTTTTGTTACTACAATGGATGGTAGCCTTGTCATTATGGAAGGTAGTCTGTTGTCGAGATTTTTGTTACTACAATGGATTGTAGCCTTGTCTTTATGGAAGGTATTCTATAGTCGATATCTTTGTTACTCCAATGGATGGTATCCTAGTCATTATGGAAGGTAGTAGGTTGTCGAGATTTTAGTTACTCCAATGGATGGTAGCCTTGTCATTATGGAAGGTAGTCTGTTGTCGAGATTTTGTAGACTCCAATGGATTGTAGCCTTGTCATTATGGAAGGTAGTCTCTTGTGGATATTTGGGTTACTCCAATGGTTGTACCCTTGTCATTATGGAAGATAGTCTATTGTTGAGATTTTTGTTACTCCAATGGATGGTAGACTTGTCATTATGGAAGGTAGTGTGTTGTCGTGATTTTTGTTACTCTAACGGATTGTAGCCTTGTCATTATGGAAGGTAGTATGTTGGCGATATCTTTGTTACTCCAATGGCTGGTAGCCTTTTCATTATGGAAGGTTTGTGTACCGAGATTTTTCTTACTCTAAGGGATGGTAGCCTTGTCATTATCGAACGTAGTCTGTTATCGAGATTTTTGTTATTCCAATGGATGACAGCCTTGTCATTATGGAAGGTAGAATGATGTCGATATCTTTGTTACTCCAATGGATTGTAGCCATGTAATTATGGAAGGTAGTGTGTTGTCGAGATTTTTGTTACTCCAATGGATGGTAGCCTTGTCATTATGGAAGGTAGTCTATTGTTGAGATTTTTGTTACTCCAATGGATGGTAGACTTGTCATTATGGAAGGTAGTGTGTTGTCGTGATTTTTATTACTCTAAAGGATGGTGGCCTTGTCATTATGGAAGGTAGTATGTTGTCTATATCTTTGTTAGTCCAATGGATGGTAGCTTTTTCATTATGGAAGGTAGTCTTTTGTCATGATTTTTGTTAATCTAAGGGATTGTAGCCTTGTCGTTATGGAAGGTAGTTTGTTGTCGATATCTTTGTTGCTCCAATGGATGGTATCCTATTCATTTTGGAAGGTAGTCTATTGTCGAGATTTTTGGTACTCCATTGGATGGTAGCCTTGTCATTATGGAAGGTAGTGTGTTGTCGTGATTTTTGTTACTCTAAGGGATGGTAGCCTTGTCATTATGAAAGTTAGTATGTTGTCGATATCTTTGTTACTCCAATGGATGGTAGCCTTTTCATTATGGAAGGTAGTTTGTTGTCGAGATTTTTTTACTCTAATGGATGGTATCTTTATCATCATTGAAGGTAGTCTATTGTCGTGATTTTTGTTACTACAATGGATGGTAGCCGTGTCATTATGGAAGGTAGTCTGTTGTCGAGATTTTTGTTACGACAATGGATTGTAGCCTTGTCGTTATGGAAGGTAGTCTGTTGTCGATCTCTTTGTTACTCCAATGAATGGTAGCCTAGTCACTATGGAAGGTAGTCTGTTGTCGAGATTTTTGTTAGTATAAGGGATGGTAGCCTTGTCATTATGGAAGGTAGTGTGTTGTCGATATTTTTGTTATTCTAATGAATACTAGCCTTGTCATTACGGAAGGTAGTCTGTTGTCGAGATTTTTGATACTCCAATGGATGGTAGCCTTGTCATTATGGAAGGTAGTCTATTGTCGAGATTTTTATTACTACAATGGATGGTAGCCTTGTCATTATGGAAGGTAGTCTGTTGTCGAGATTTTTGTTACTACAATGGATTGTAGCCTTGTCGTTAAGGAAGGTAGTCTATTGTCGATATCTTTGTTACTCCAATGGATGGTATCGTAGTCATTATGGAAGGTAGTCTATTGTCGAGATTTTAGTTACTCCAGTGGATGGTAGCCTTGACATTATGGAAGGTAGTCTGTTGTCGAGATTTAGTAGACTCCAATGGATTGTAGCCTTGTCATAATGGAAGGTAGTCTCTTGTGGATATTTGTGTTACTCCAATGGTTGTACCCTTGTCATTATGGAAGATAGTCTATTGTAGAGATTTTTGTTACTCCAATGGATGGTAGACTTATCATTATGGAAGGTACTGTGTTGTCGTGATTTTTGTTACTCTAAGGGATTGTAGCCTTGTCATTATGGAAGGTAGTATGTTGTCGATATCCTTGTTACTCCAATGCATGTTAGCCTTTTCATTATGGAAGGTAGTTTGTGTACCGAGATTTTTCTTACTCTAAGGGATGGTAGCCTTTTCATTTTCGAACGTAGTCTGTTGTCGAGATTTTTGTTACTCCAATGGATGACAGCCTTGTCATTATGGAAGGTAGAATGTTGTCGATATCTTTGTTACTCTAATGGATTGTAGCCATGTAATTATGGAAGGTAGTGTGTTGTCGAGATTTTTGTTACTCCAATGAATGGTAGCCTTGTCATTATGGAAGGTAGTCTATTGTTGAGATTTTTGTTACTCCAATGGATGGTAGACTTGTCATTATGGAAGGTAGTTTGTTGTCGTGATTTTTATTACTCTAAGGGATGGTTGCCTTGTCATTATGGAAGGTAGTATGTTGTCTATATCTTTGTTAGTCCATTGGATGGTAGCTTTTTCATTATGGAAGGTAGTCTTTTATCATGATTTTTGTTACTCTAAGGGATTGTAGCCTTGTCGTTATGGAAGGTAGTTTGTTGTCGATATCTTTGTTGCTCCAATGGATGGTATCCTATTAATTTTGGAAGGTAGTCTATTGTCGAGATTTTTGTTACTCCATTGGATGGTAGCCTTGTCATTATGGAAGGTAGTGTGTTGTCGATATTTTTGTTATTCCAATGGATGGTAGCCTTGTCATTATGGAAGGTAGTTTGTTGTCGAGATTTTTGTTACTCCAATGGATGTTAGTCTTGTCATTATGGAAGGTAGTCTGTTGTCGAGATTTTTGTTACTACAATGGATTGTAGCCTTGTCGTTATGGAAGGTAGTATGTTGTCGATATCTTTGTTACTCCAATGGATGGTAGCCTAGTCATTATGGAAGGTAGTCTTTTGTCGAGATTTTAGTTACTCCAATGGATGGTAGCCTTGTCAATATGGAAGGTAGTCTATTGTCGAGATTTTTTATACTCCAGAGGTTTGTAGCCTTGTCATTATAGAAGGTAATCTATTGTCGAGATTTTTGTTACTACAATGGATTGTAGCCTTGTCCTTATGGAAGGTAGTCTATTGTCGATATCTTTGTTACTACAATGGATGGTAGCCTAGTCATTATGGAAGGTAGTTTGTTGTCGAGATTTTTGTTATTCTAATGGATGGTAGCCTTGTCATTACAGAAGGTAGTCTGTTGTCGTGATATTTGTTACTCCAATGCATGGTAGCCTTGTCATTATGGAAGGTAGTCTATTGTCGAGATTTTTGTTACTACAATGAATGGTAGTCGTGTCATTATGGAAGGTAGTCTGTTGTCGAGATTTTTGTTACTACAATGGATTGTAGCCTTGTCGTTATGGAAGGTAGTCTATTGTCGATATCTTTGTTACTCCAATGGATGGTATCCTAGTCATTATGGAAGGTAGTCTGTTGTCGAGATTTTAGTTACTCCAATGGATGGTAGCCTTGTCATTATGGAAGGTAGTCTGTTGTCGAGATTTAGTAGACTCCAATGGATTGTATCCTTGTCATTATGGAAGGAAGTCTCTTGTGGATATTTGGGTTACTCCAATGGTTGTACCCTTGTCATTAAGGAAGGTAGTGTGTTGTCGTGATTTTTGTTACTCTAAGGGATGGTAGCCTTGTCATTACGGAAGGTAGTCTGTTGTCGAGATTTTTGTTACTCCAATGCATGGTAGCCTTGTCATCATGGAAGGTAGTCTATTGTCGAGATTTTTGTTACTACAATGGATGGTACCCGTGTCATTATGGAAGGTAGTCTGTTGTCGAGATTTTTGTTACTACAATGGATTGTAGCCTTGTCGTTTTTGAAGGTAGTCTATTGTCGATATCTTTGTTACTCCAATGGATGGTATCCTAGTTATTATGGAAGGTAGTCTGTTGTCGAGATTTTAGTTACTCCAATGGATGGTAGCCTTGTCATTATGGAAGGTAGTCTGTTGTCGAGATTTAGTAGACTCCAATGGATTGTATCCTTGTCATTATGGAAGGTAGTCTCTTGTGGATATTTGGGTTACTCCAATGGTTGTACCCTTGTCATTATGGAAGATAGTCTATTGTTGAGATTTTTGTTACTCCAATGGATGGTAGACTTGTCTTTATGGAAGGTAGTGTGTTGTCGTGATTTTTGTTACTCTAAGGGATGGTAGCCTTGTCATTATGGAAGGTAGTATGTTGTCGATATCTTTGTTACCTCAATGGATGGTAGCCTTTTCATTATGGAAGGTAGTTTGTTGTCGAGATTTTTCTTACTCTAAGGGATGGTAGCCTTATCATTATGGAACGTAGTCAGTTGTCGAGATTTTTGATATTCCAATGGATGACGACCTTGTCATTATGGAAGGTAGAATGTTGTCGATATCTTTGTTACTCCAATGGATTGTAGCCATGTAATTATGGAAGGTAGTGTGTTGTCGAGATTTTTGTTACTCTAATGGATGGTATCCTAGTCATTATGTAAGGTAGTCAGTTGTCGATATTTTTGTTACTCCATTGGATGGTAGCCTTGTCATTATGGAAGGTAGTGTGTTGTCGATATTTTTGTTATTCCAATGGATGGTAGCCTAGTCATTATTGAAGGTAGTATTTTGTCTTGATTTTTGTTACTCCAATGGATGGTAGTCTTGTCATTATGGAAGGTAGTCTATTGTTGAGATTTTTGTTACTCCAATGGATGGTAGACTTGTCATTATGGAAGGTAATGTGTTGTCGTGATTTTTATTACTCTAATGGATGGTAGCCTTGTCATTATGGAAGGTAGTATGTTGTCTATATCTTTGTTACTCCAATGGATGGTAGCTTTTTCATTATGGATGGTAGTCTTTTGTCATGATTTTTGTTACTCTAAGGGATTGTAGCCTTGTCGTTATGGAAGGTAGTCTGTTGTCGATATCTTTGTTGCTCCAATGGATGGTATCCTATTCATTTTGGAAGGTAGTCTATTATCGAGATTTTTGTTACTCCATTGGATGGTAGTCTTGTCATTATGGAAGGTAGTGTGTTGTCGATATTTTTGTTATTCCAATGGATGGTAGCCTTGTCAATATGGAAGGTAGTTTGTTGTCGAGATTTTTGTTACTCCAATGGATGGTAGTCTTGTCATTATGGAAGGTAGTTTGTTGTCGAGATTTTTATTACTACAATGGATTGTAGCCTTGTCATTATGGAAGGTAGTATGTTGTAGATATCTTTGTTACTCCAATGGATGGTAGCCTTTTCATTATGGAAGGTAGTTTGTGTACCGAAATTTTTCTTACTCTAAGGGATGGTAGCCTTATCATTATCGAACGTAGTCTGTTGTCGAGATTTTTGTTATTTCAATGGATGACAGCCTTGTCATTATGGAAGGTAGAATGTTGTCGATATCTTTGTTACTCCAATGGATTGTAGCCATGTAATTATGGAAGGTAGTGTGTTGTCTAGATTTTTGTTACTCCAATGGATGGTAGCCTTGTCATTATGGAATGTAGGCTAGTCAATATGGAAGGTAGTATTTTGTCTTGATTTTTGTTACTCCAATGGATGGTAGCTTTTTCATTATGGAAGGTAGTCTTTTGTCATGATTTTTGTTACTCTAAGGGATTGTAGCCTTGTCGTTATGGAAGGTAGTCTGTTGTCGATATCTTTGTTGCTCCAATGGATGGTATCCTATTCATTTTGGAAGGTAGTCTACTGTCGAGATTTTTGTTACTCCATTGGATGGTAGCCTTGTCATTATGGAAGGTAGTGTGTTGTCGATATTTTTGTTATTCCAATGGATGGTAGCCTTGTCATTATGGAATGTAGGCTAGTCATTATGGAAGGTAGTATTTTGTCTTGATTTTTGTTACTCCAATGGATGGTAGCTTTTTCATTATGGAAGGTAGTCTTTTGTCATGATTTTTGTTACTCTAAGGGATTGTAGCCTTGTCGTTATGGAAGGTAGTCTGTTGTCGATATCTTTGTTGCTCCAATGGATGGTATCCTATTCATTTTGGAAGGTAGTCTATTGTCGAGATTTTTGTTACTCCATTGGATGGTAGCCTTGTCATTATGGAAGGTAGTGTGTTGTCGATATTTTTGTTATTCCAATGGATGGTAGCCTTGTCATTATGGAAGGTAGTTTGTTGTCGAGATTTTTGTTACTCCAATGGATGTTAGTCTTGTCATTATGGAAGGTAGTCTGTTGTCGAGATTTTTTTTACTACAATGGATTGTAGCCTTGTCGTTATGGAAGGTAGTTTGTTGTCGATATCTTTGTTACTCCAATGGATGGTAGCCTAGTCATTATGGAAGGTAGTCTTTTGTCGAGATTTTAGTTACTCCAATTGATGGTAGCCTTGTCAATATGGAAGGTAGTCTATTGTCGAGATTTTTTATACTCTAAAGGTTTGTAGCCTTGTCATTATGGAAGGTAATCTATTGTCGAGATTTTTGTTACTACAATGGATTGTAGCCTTGTCGTTATGGAAGGTAGTCTATTGTCGATATCGTTGTTACTCCAATGGATGGTAGCCTAGTCATTATGGAAGGTAGTTTGTTGTCGAGATTTTTGTTATTCTAATGGATGGTAGCCTTGTCATTATGAAAGGTAGTATGTTGTCTAGATTTTTGTTACTCCAATGGATGGTAGTCGTGTCATTATGGAAGGTAGTCTATTGTCGATATCTTTGTTACTCCAATGGATGGTAGCCTAGTCAATATGGAAGGTAGTTTGTTGTCGAGATTTTTGTTATTCTAAAGCATGGTAGCCTTGTCATTATGGAAGGTAGTCTATTGTCGAGATTTTTGTTACTACAATGGATGGTAGTCGTGTCATTATGGAAGGTAGTCTGTTGTCGAGATTTTTGTTACTACAATGGATTGTAGCCTTGTCGTTATGGAAGGTAGTTTGTTGTCGAGATTTAGTAGACTCCAATGGATTGTAGACTTGTCATTATGGAAGGTAGTCTCTTGTGGATATTTGCGTTACTCCAATGGTTGTAACCTTGTAATTATGGAAGATAGTCTATTGTTGAGATTTTTATTACTCCAATGGATGGTAGACTTGTCATTATGGAAGGTAGTATGTTGTCTTGATTTTTGTTACTCTAAGGGATGGTGGCCTTGTCATTATGGAAGGTAGTATGTTGTCGATATCTTTGTTACTCCAATGGATGGTAGCCTTTTCATTATGGAAGGTAGTTTGTTGTCGAGATTTTTCTTACTCTAAGGGATGGTAGTCTTGTCATTATGGAACGTAGTGTGTTGTCGAGATTTTTGTTATTCCAATGGATGACAGCCTTGTCATTATGGAAGGTAGAATGTTGTCGATATCTTTGTTACTCCAATGGATTGTAGCCATGTAATTATGGAAGGTAGTGCGTTGTCGAGATTTTTGTTACTCCAATGGATGGTATCCTAGTCATTATGGAAGGTAGTCTCTTGTCGAGATTTTTGTTAGTCTAAGGGATGGTAGCCTTGTCATTATGGAAGGTATTTTGTTGTAGATATTTTTGTTATTCTAATGGATGGTAGCCTTGTCATTATGGAAGGTAGTCTGTTGTCGAGATTTTTGTTACTCCAATGGATGGTACCCTTGTCATTATGGAAGGTAGTCTATTGTCGAGATTTTAGTTACTACAATGGATGGTAGCCTTGTCATTATGGAAGGTAGTCTGTTTTCGAGATTTTTGTTACTATAATGGATTGTAGACTTGTCATTATGGAAGGTAGTCTATTGTCGATATCTTTGTTACTCCAATGGATGGTATCCTAGTCATTATGGAAGGTAGTCTGTTGTCGAGATTTTAGTTACTCCAATGGATGGTAGACTTGTCATTATGGATGGTAGTGTGTTGTCGTGATTCTAATTACTCCAATGGATGACAGCCTTGTCATTATGAAGGTAGTATATTGTCGATAATTTTGTTACTACAATAGATTGTAGCCTTGTCATTATGGAAGGTAGTGTGTTGTCGACATTTTTGTTACTCCAATGGATGGTATCCTAGTCATTATGGAAGGTAGTCTGTTGTCGAGATTTTTGTTACTCCATTGGATGGTAGCCTTGTCATTATGGAAGGTAGTGTGTTGTCGATATTTTTGTTATTCCAATGGATGGTATCCTAGTCATTATGGAAGGTAGTCTATAGTCTTGATTTTTGTTACTCCAATGGATGGTAGCCTTGTCATTATGGAAGGTAGTCTATTGTTGAGATTTTTGTTACTCCAATGGATGGTAGACTTGTCATTATGGAAGGTAGTGTGTCGTCGTGATTTTTATTACTCTAAGGGATTGTAGCCTTGTCATTATGGAAGGTAGTATGTTGTCTATATCTTTGTTACTCCAATGGATGGTAGCCTTTTCATTATGGAAGGTAGTCTTTTGTCATGATTTTTGTTACTCTAAGGCATTGTAGCCTTGTCGTTATGGAAGGTAGTCTGTTGTCGATATCTTTGTTACTCCATTGGATGGTAGCCTTGTCATTATGGAAGGTAGTGTGTTGTCGATATTTTGGTTATTCCAATGGATGGTAGCCTAGTAATCTTGGAAGGTAGTCTTTTGTCTTGATTTTTGTTACTCCAATGGATGGTAGCCTAGTCAATATGGAAGGTAGTTTTTTGTCTTGATTTTTGTTACTGCAATGGATGGTAGCCTTGTCATTATGGAAGGTAGTTTGTTGTCGAGATTTTTGTTACTCCAATGGATGGTAGCCTTGTCATTATGGAAGGTAGTCTATTGTCGAGATTTTTGTTACTACAATGGATGGTAGTTTGTTGTCGATATTTTTGTTACTACAATGGATTGTAGCCTTGTCGTTATGGAAGGTAGTCTGTTGTCGATATCTTTGTTACTCCAATGGATGTTAGCCTAGTCATTATGGAAGGTAGTCTGTTGTCGATATTTTAGTTACTCCAATGGATGGTAGCCATTTCATTATGGAAGGTAGTCTTTTGTCATGATTTTTGTTACTCTAAGGCACTGTAGCCTTGTCGTTATGGAAGGTAGTCTGTTGTCGATATATTTGTTACTCCAATGGATGGTAGCCTAATCATTATTGAAGGTAGTCTGTTGTCGAGATTTTTGTTAGTCTAAGGGATGGTAGCCTTGTCATTATTGAAGGTAGTGTGTTGTCAATATTTTTGTTATTCTAATGGATGGTAGCCTTGTCATTATGGAAGGTAGTGTGTTGTCGATATTTTTGTTACTCCAATGGATGGTATCCTAGTCATTATGGAAGGTAGTCTGTTGTCGAGATTTTTGTTATTCCTATGGATGGTAGCCTAGCCATTATTGAAGGTAGTATTTTGTCTTGATTTTTGTTACTCCAATGGATGGTAGCCTTGTCATTATAGAAGGTAGTCTATTGTTGAGATTTTTGTTACTCCAATGGATGGTAGACTTGTCATTATGGAAGGTAGTGTGTTGTCATGATTTTTATTACTCTAAGGGATGGTAGCCTTGTCATTATGGAAGGTAGTATGTTGTCTATATCTTTGTTACTCCAATGGATGGTAGCTTTTTCATTATAGAAGGTAGTCTTTTGTCATGATTTTTGTTACTCTAAGGGATTGTAGCCTTGTCGTTATGGAAGGTAGTCTGTTGTCGATATCTTTGTTGCTCCATTGGATGGTATCCTATTCATTTTGGAAGGTAGTCCATTGTCGAGATTTTTGTTAATCCATTGGATGGAAGCCTTGTCATTATGGAAGGTAGTGTGTTGTCGATATTTTTGTTATTCCAATGGATGGTAGCCTTGTAATTATGGAAGGTAGTTTGTTGTCGAGATTTTTGTTACTCCAATGGATGGTAGTCTTGTCATTATGGAAGGTAGTCTGTTGTCGAGATTTTTGTTACTACAATGGATTGTAGCCTTGTCATTATGGAAGGTAGTATGTTGTCGATATCTTTGTTACTCCAATGGATGGTAGCCTAGTCATTATGGAAGGTAGTCTTTTGTCGAGATTTTAGTTACTCCAATGGATGGTAGCATTGTCAATATGGAAGGTAGTCTATTGTCGAGATTTTTTATACTCCAAAGGTTTGTAGCCTTGTCATTATGGAAGGTAATCTATTGTCGAGATTTTTGTTACTACAATGGATTGTAGCCGTGTTGTTATGGAAGGTAGTCTATTGTCGATATCTTTGTTACTCCAATGGATGGTAGCCTAGTCATTATGGAAGGTAGTTTATTGTCGAGATTTTTGTTATTCTAATGGATGGTAGCCTTGTAATTAAGGAAGGTATTCTGTTGTCGAGATTTTTGTTACTCCAATGCATGGTAGCCTTGTCATCATGGAAGGTAGTCTATTGTCGAGATTTTTGTTACTACAATGGATGGTAGCCGTGTCATTATGGAAGGTAGTCTGTTGTCGATATCTTTGTTACTCCAATGGATGGTAGCCTAGTCATTATGGAAGGTAGTCTGTTGTCGAGATTTTTCTTAGTCTAAGGGATGGTAGCCTTGTAATTATGGATGGTAGTGTGTTATCGATATTTTTGTTATTCTAATGGATGGTAGTCTTGTCATTATGGAAGGTAGTCTGTTGTCGAGATTTTTGTTACTCCAATGGATGGTATCCTTGTCATTATGGAAGGTAGTCTATTGTCGAGATTTTTGTTACTACAATTAATTGTAGTCTTGTCATTATGGAAGGTAGTATGTTGTCGATATCTTTGTTACTCCAATGGATTGTAGCCTTGTAATTATGGAAGGTAGTGTGTTGTCGAGATTTTTGTTACTCCAATGGATGGTATCCTAGTCATTATGGAAGGTGGTCTGTTGTCGAGATTTTTGTTACTCCATTGAATGGTAGCTTTGTCATTATGGAAGGTAGTGTGTTGTCGATATTTTTGTTATTCCAATGAATGGTAGCCTAGTCATTATGGAAGGTAGTATTTTGTCTTGATTTTTGTTACTCCAATGGATGGTAGCCTTGTCATTATAGAAGGTAGTCTATTGTTGAGATTTTTGTTACTCCAATGGATGGTAGACTTGTCATTATGGAAGGTAGTGTGTTGTCATGATTTTTATTACTCTAAGGGATGGTAGCCTTGTCATTATGGAAGGTAGTATGTTGTCTATATCTTCGTTACTCCAATGGATGGTAGCCTTTTCATTATGGAAGGTAGTCTTTTGTCATGATTTTTGTTACTCTAAGGCATTGTAGCCTTGTCGTTATGGAAGGTAGTCTGTTGTCGATATCTTTGTTGCTCCAATGGATGGTATCCTATTTATTTTGGAAGGTAGTCTATTGTCGAGATTTTTGTTACTGCATTGGATGGTAGCCTTGTCATTATGTAAGGTAGTGTGTTGTCGATATTTTTGTTATTCCAATGGATGGTAGCCTTGTCATTATGGAAGGTACTTTGTTGTCGAGATTTTTGTTACTCCAATGGATGGTAGCCTTGTCATTATGGAGGTAGTCTATTATCGATATTTTTGTTACTATAATAGATTGTAGCCTCGTCGTTATGGAAGGTAGTCTGTTGTCGATATCTTTGTTGCTCCAATGGATGGTATCCTATTTATTTTGGAAGGTAGACTATTGTCGAGATTTTTGTTACTTCATTGGATGGTAGCCTTGTCATTATGTAAGGTAGTGTGTTGTCGATATTTTTGTTATTCCAATGGATGGTAGCCTTGTCATTATGGAAGGTAGTTTGTTGTCGAGATTTTTGTTACTCCAATGGATGGTAGCCTTGTCATTATGAAGGTAGTCTATTGTCGATATTTTTTTTACTATAATAGATTGTAGCCTTGTCATTATGGAAGGTAGTGTGTTGTCAATATTTTTGTTACTCCAATGGATGGTATCCTAGTCATTATGGAAGGTAGTCTGTTGTCGAGATTTTTGTTACTCCATTGGATGGTAGCCTTGTCATTATGGAAGGTAGTGTGTTGTTGATATTTTTGTTATTCCAATGAATGGTAGCCTAGTCATTATGGAAGGTAGTCTTTTGTCTTGCTTTTTATTACTCCAATGGATGGTAGCTTTGTCATTATGGAAGGTAGGCTATTGTTGAGATTTTTGTTACTCCAATGGATGGTAGACCTGTCATTATGGAAGGTAGTGTGTTATCGTGATTTTTATCACTCTAAGGGATGGTAGCCTTGTCATTATGGAAAGTAGTATGTTGTCTATATCTTTGTTACTCCAATGGATGGTAGCCTTTTCATTATGGAAGGTAGTCTTTTGTCATGATTTTTGTTACTCTAAGGCATTGTAGCCTTCTCGTTATGGAAGGTAGTCTGCTGTCGATATCTTTGTTACTCCAATGGATGGTATCCTAGTCATTTAGAAAGGTAGTCTGTTGTCGAGATTTTTGTTACTCCATTGGATGGTATCCTTGTCATTATGGAAGGTAGTGTGTTGTCGATATTTTTGTTATTCGAATGGATGGTAGCCTAGTCATTTTGGAATGTAGTCTTTTGTCTTGATTTTTGTTACTCCAATGGATGGTAGCCTAGTCAATATGGAAGGTAGTTTTTTGTCTTGATTTTTGTTACTGCAATGGATGGTAGCCTTGTCATTATGGAAGGTAGTTTGTTGTCGAGATTTTTGTTACTCCAATGGATGGTGGCCTTGTCATTATGGAAGATAGTCTATTGTCGAGATTTTTGTTACTACAATGGATGGTAGTCTCTTGTCGATATTTTTGTTACTACAATGGATTGTAGCCTTGTCGTTATGGAAGGTAGTCTGTTGTCGATATCTTTGTTACTCTAATGGATGGTAGCCTAGTCATTATGGAAGCTAGTGTGTTGTCAAGATTTTAGTTACTCCAATGGATGGTAGCCTTTTCATTATGGAAGGTAGTCTTTTGTCATGAGTTTTGTTACTCCGAGGCATTGTAGCCTTCTCGTTATGGAAGGTAGTCTGTTGTCGATATCTTTGTTACTCCATTGTATGGTAGCCTTGTCATTATGGAAGGTAGTGTTTTGTCTATATTTTTGTTATTCCAATGGATGGTAGCCTTCTCATTATGGAAGGTAGTTTGTTGTCGAGATTTTTGTTACTCCAATGGATGGTAGCCTTGTCATTATGGAATGTAGTCTATTGTCGAGATTTTTGTTACTACAATGGATGGTAGTCTGTTGTCGAGATTTATGTTACTACAATGGATTGTAGCCTTGTCGTTATGGAAGGTAGTCTATTGTCGATATCTTTGTTACTGCAATGGATGGTAGCCTTGTCATTATGGAAGGTAGTTTGTTGTCGAGATTTTTGTTACTCCAATGGATGGTAGCCTTGTCATTATGAAGGTAGTCTATTGTCGATATTTTTGTTACTATAATAGATTGTAGCCTTGTCATTATGGAAGGTAGTGTGTTGTCAATATTTTTGTTACTCCAATGGATGGTATCCTAGTCATTATGGAAGGTAGTCTGTTGTCGAGATTTTTGTTACTCCATTGGATGGTAGCCTTGTCATTATGGAAGGTAGTGTGTTGTTGATATTTTTGTTATTCCAATGAATGGTAGCCTAGTCATTATGGAAGGTAGTCTTTTGTCTTGCTTTTTATTACTCCAATGGATGGTAGCTTTGTCATTATGGAAGGTAGTCTATTGTTGAGATTTTTGTTACTCCAATGGATGGTAGACCTTTCATTATGGAAGGTAGTGTGTTATCGTGATTTTTATCACTCTAAGGGATGGTAGCCTTGTCATTATGGAAAGTAGTATGTTGTCTATATCTTTGTTACTCCAATGGATGGTAGCCTTTTCATTATGGAAGGTAGTCTTTTGTCATGATTTTTGTTACTCTAAGGCATTGTAGCCTTCTCGTTATGGAAGGTAGTCTGTTGTCGATATCTTTGTTACTCCAATGGATGGTATCCTAGTCATTTAGAAAGGTAGTCTGTTGTCGAGATTTTTGTTACTCCATTGGATGGTATCCTTGTCATTATGGAAGGTAGTGTGTTGTCGATATTTTTGTTATTCGAATGGATGGTAGCCTAGTCATTTTGGAATGTAGTCTTTTGTCTTGATTTTTGTTACTCCCATGGATGGTAGCCTAGTCAATATGGAAGGTAGTTTTTTGTCTTGATTTTTGTTACTGCAATGGATGGTAGCCTTGTCATTATGGAAGGTAGTTTGTTGTCGAGATTTTTGTTACTCCAATGGATGGTGGCCTTGTCATTATGGAAGGTAGTCTATTGTCGAGATTTTTGTTACTACAATGGATGGTAGTCTCTTGTCGATATTTTTGTTACTACAATGGATTGTAGCCTTGTCGTTATGGAAGGTAGTCTGTTGTCGATATCTTTGTTACTCTAATGGATGGTAGCCTAGTCATTATGGAAGCTAGTCTGTTGTCAAGATTTTAGTTACTCCAATGGATGGTAGCCTTTTCATTATGGAAGGTAGTCTTTTGTCATGAGTTTTGTTACTCCAAGGCATTGTAGCCTTCTCGTTATGGAAGGTAGTCTGTTGTCGATATCTTTGTTACTCCATTGTATGGTAGCCTTGTCATTATGGAAGGTAGTGTTTTGTCTATATTTTTGTTATTCCAATGGATGGTAGCCTTGTCATTATGGAAGGTAGTTTGTTGTCGAGATTTTTGTTACTCCAATGGATGGTAGCCTTGTCATTATGGAATGTAGTCTATTGTCGAGATTTTTGTTACTACAATGGATGGTAGTCTGTTGTCGAGATTTATGTTACTACAATGGATTGTAGCCTTGTCGTTATGGAAGGTAGTCTATTGTCGATATCTTTGTTACTGCAATGGGTGGTAGCCTTGTCATTATGGAAGGTAGTTTGTTGTCGAGATTTTTGTTACTCCAATGGATGGTAGGCTTGTCATTATGGAAGGTAGTCTATTGTCGAGATTTTTGTTACTACAATGGATGGTAGTCTGTTGTCGATATTTTTGTTACTACAATGGCTTGCAGCCTTGTCGTTATGGAAGCTACTCTGTTGTCGATATCTTTGTTACTCCAATGGATGGTAGCCTAGTCATTATGGAAGGTAGTCTTATGTCGAGATTTTAGTTACTCCAATGGATGGTAGCCTTTTCATTATGGAAGGTAGTCTTTTGTCATGATTTTTGTTACTCTAAGGCACTGTAGCCTTGTCGTTATGGAAGGTAGTCTATTGTCAATATCTTTGTTACTCCAATGGATGGTAGCCTAGTCATTATGTAAGGTAGTCTGTTGTCGAGATTTTTGTTAGTCTAAGGGATGGTAGCTTTGTCGTTATGGAAGGTAGTGTGTTGTCGATATTTTTGTTATTCTAATGGATGGTAGCCTTGTCATTATGGAAGGTAGTCTTTTGTCTTGATTTTTGTTACTCCAATGGATGGTATCCTTGTCATTATGGAAGGTAGTCTATCGTCGAGATTTTTGTTACTACAATTGATGGTAGCCTTGTCATTATGGAAGGTAGTCTGTTGTTGAGATTTTTGTTACTACATTGGATGGTAGCCTTGTCATTATGTAAGGTAGTGTGTTGTCGATATTTTTGTTATTCCAATGGATGGTAGCCTAGTCATTGTGGAAGGTAGTCTTTTGTCTTGCTTTTTGTTACTCCAATGGATGGTAGCTTTGTCATTATGGAAGGTAGTCTATTGTTGAGATTTTTGTTACTCCAATGGATGGTAGACCTGTCATTATGGAAGGTAATGTGTTATCGTGATTTTTATCACTCTAAGGGATGGTAGCCTTGTCATTATGGAAAATAGTATGTTGTCTATATCTTTGTTACTCCAATGGATGGTAGCCTTTTCATTATAGAAGGTAGTCTTTTGTCATGAGTTTTGTTACTCCAAAGCATTGTAGCCTTCTCGTTATGGAAGGTAGTCTGTTGTCGATATCTTTGTTACTCCATTGTATGGTAGCCTTGTCATTATGGAAGGTAGTGTTTTGTCTATATTTTTGTTATTCCAATAGATGGTAGCCTTGTCATTATGGAAGGTAGTTTGTTGTCGAGATTTTTGTTACTCCAATGGATGGTAGCCTTGTCATTATGGAATGTAGTCTATTGTCGAGATTTTTGTTACTACAATGGATGGTAGTCTGTTGTCGAGATTTATGTTACTACAATGGATTGTAGCCTTGTCGTTATGGAAGGTAGTCTATTGTCGATATCTTTGTTACTGCAATGGATGGTAGCCTTGTCATTATGGAAGGTAGTTTGTTGTCGAGATTTTTGTTACTCCAATGGATGGTAGGCTTGTCATTATGGAAGGTAGTCTATTGTCGAGATTTTTGTTACTACAATGGATGGTAGTCTGTTGTCGATATTTTTGTTACTACAATGGCTTGCAACCTTGTCGTTATGGAAGCTACTCTGTTGTCGATATCTTTGTTACTCCAATGGATGGTAGCCTAGTCATTATGGAAGGTAGTCTGTTGTCGAGATTTTAGTTACTCCAATGGATGGTAGCCTTTTCATTATAGAAGGTAGTCTTTTGTCATGAGTTTTGTTACTCCAATGGATGGTAGCCTTGTCATTATGTAAGGTAGTGTGTTGTCGATATTTTTGTTATTCCAATGGATGGTAGCCTTGTCATTATGGAAGGTAGTCTGTTGTTGAGATTTTTGTTACTCCAATGGATGGTACCCATGTCATTATGGAAGGTAGTGTGTTGTCTTGCTTTTTGTTACTCAAATGGATGGTAGCTTTGTCATTATGGAAGGCAGTCTATTGTTGAGATTTTTGTTACTCCAATGGATGGTAGACCTGTCATTATGGAAGGTAGTGTGTTATCGTGGTTTTTATCACTCTAAGGGATGGTAGCCTTGTCATTATGGAAAGTAGTATGTTGTCTATATCTTTGTTACTCCAATGGATGGTAGCCTTTTCATTATGGAAGGTAGTGTGTTGTCGATATTTTTGTTACTCCATTGGATTGTAGCCTTGTCATTATGGAAGGTAGTGTGTTGTCAATATTTTTGTTATTCCAATGGATGGTAGCCTAGTCATTATGGAAGGTAGTCTTTTGTCTTGCTTTTTGTTACTCCAATGGATGGTAGCTTTGTCATTATGGAAGGTAGTCTATTGTTGAGATTTTTGTTACTCCAATGGATGGTAGACCTGTCATTATGGAAGGTAATGTGTTATCGTGATTTTTATCACTCTAAGGGATGGTAGCCTTGTCATTATGGAAAGTAGTATGTTGTCTATATCTTTGTTACTCCAATGGATGGTAGCCTTTTCATTATAGAAGGTAGTCTTTTGTCATGAGTTTTGTTACTCCAAGGCATTGTAGCCTTCTCGTTATGGAAGGTAGTCTGTTGTCGATATCTTTGTTACTCCATTGTATGGTAGCCTTGTCATTATGGAAGGTAGTGTTTTGTCTATATTTTTGTTATTCCAATGGATGGTAGCCTTGTCATTATGGAAGGTAGTTTGTTGTCGAGATTTTTGTTACTCCAATGGATGGTAGCCTTGTCATTATGGAATGTAGTCTATTGTCGAGATTTTTGTTACTACAATGGATGGTAGTCTGTTGTCGAGATTTATGTTACTACAATGGATTGTAGCCTTGTCGTTATGGAAGGTAGTCTATTGTCGATATCTTTGTTACTGCAATGGATGGTAGCCTTGTCATTATGGAAGGTAGTTTGTTGTCGAGATTTTTGTTACTCCAATGGATGGTAGGCTTGTCATTATGGAAGGTAGTCTATTGTCGAGATTTTTGTTACTACAATGGATGGTAGTCTGTTGTCGATATTTTTGTTACTACAATGGCTTGCAGCCTTGTCGTTATGGAAGCTACTCTATTGTCGATATCTTTGTTACTCCAATGGATGGTAGCCTAGTCATTATGGAAGGTAGTCTGTTGTCGAGATTTTAGTTACTCCAATGGATGGTAGCCTTTTCATTATGGAAGGTAGTCTTTTGTCATGATTTTTGTTACTCTAAGGCACTGTAGCCTTGTTGTTATGGAAGGTAGTCTATTGTCAATATCTTTGTTACTCCAATGGATGGTAGCCTAGTCATTATGTAAGGTAGTCTGTTGTCGAGATTTTTGTTAGTCTAAGGGATGGTAGCTTTGTCGTTATGGAAGGTAGTGTGTTGTCGATATTTTTGTTATTCTAATGGATGGTAGCCTTGTCATTATGGAAGGTAGTCTTTTGTCTTGATTTTTGTTACTCCAATGGATGGTATCCTTGTCATTATGGAAGGTAGTCTATCGTCGAGATTTTTGTTACTACAATTGATGGTAGCCTTGTCATTATGGAAGGTAGTCTGTTGTTGAGATTTTTGTTACTACATTGGATGGTAGCCTTGTCATTATGTAAGGTAGTGTGTTGTCTATATTTTTGTTATTCCAATGGATGGTAGCCTTGTCATTATGGAAGGTTGTTTGTTGTCGAGATTTTTGTTACTCCAATGGATGGTAGCCTTGTCATTATGGAAGGTAGTCTTTTGTCTTGCTTTTTGTTACTCAAATGGATGGTAGCTTTGTCATTATGGAAGGTAGTCTATTGTTGAGATTTTTGTTACTCCAATGAATGGTAGACCTGTCATTATGGAAGGTAGTGTGTTATCGTGATTTTTATCACTCTAAGGGATGGTAGCCTTGTCATTTTGGAAAGTAGTATGTTGTCTATATCTTTGTTACTCCAATGGATGGTAGCCTTTTCATTATGGAAGGTAGTCTTTTGTCATGATTTTTGTTACTCCAAGGCATTGTAGCCTTCTCGTTATTGAAGGTAGTCTGTTGTCGATATCTTTGTTACTCAAATGGATGGTATCCTAGTCATTTTGAAAGGTAGTCTATTGTCAAGATTTTTGTTACTCCATTGGATGGTAGCCTTGTCATTATGGAAGGTAGTATGTTGTCGATATTTTTGTTATTCCAATGGATGGTAGCCTTGTCATTATGGAAGGTAGTTTGTTGTCGAGATTTTTGTTACTCCAATGGATGGTAGCCTTGTCATTATGGAAGGTAGTCTATTGTCGAGATTTTTGTTACTACAATGGATGGTAGTCTGTTGTCGAGATTTATGTTACTACAATGGATTGTAGCCTTGTCGTTATGGAAGGTAGTCTATTGTCGAGATTTTTGTTACTACAATGGATGGTAGTCTGTTGTCGATATTTTTGTTACTACAATGGATTGTAGCCTTGTCGTTATGGAAGGAAGTCTGTTGTCGATATCTTTGTTACTCCAATGGATGGTAGCTTAGTCATTATGGAAGGTAGTTTGTTGTCGAGATTTTAGTTACTCCAATGGATGGTAGCCTTTTCATTATGGAAGGTAGTCTTTTGTCATGATTTTTGTTACTCTAAGGCATTGTAGCCTTGTCGTTATGGAAGGTAGTCTGTTGTCGATATCTTTGTTACTCCAATGGATGGTAGCCTAGTCATTATGGAAGGTAGTCTATTGTCGAGATTTTTGTTAGTCTAAGGGATGGTAGCCTTGTCATTATGGAAGGTAGTGTGTTGTCGATATCTTTGTTATTCTAATGGATGGTTGCCTTGTCATTATGGAAGGTAGTCTATTGTCGAGATTTTTGTTACTCCAATGGATGGTATCCTTGTCATTATGGAAGGTAGTCTATTGTCGAGATTTTTGTTACTACAATTGATGGTAGCCTTGTCATTATGGAAGGTAGTCTGTTGTCGAGATTTTTGTTACTACAATGGATTGTAGCCATGCCTTTATGAAAGGTTGTCTATTGTCGATATCTTTGTTACTCCAATGGATGGTATCCTACTCATTATGGAAGGTAGTCTGTTGTGAAGATTTTAGTTACTCCAATGGATGGTAGCCTTGTCATTATGGAAGGTAGTTTGTTGTCGAGATTTTTAGACTCCAATGGATTGTAGCCTTGTCATTATGGAAGGTACTCTCTTATGGATATTTGGGTTACTCCAATGGTTGTACCCTTGTCATTATGGAAGATAGTTTATTGTTGAGATTTTTGTTACTCCAATGGATGGTAGACTTGTCATTATGGAAGGTAGTATGTTGTCGATATCTTTGTTACTGCAATGGATGGTAGCCTTTTAAATATGGAAGGTAGTTTGTTGTCGAGATTTTTCTTACTCTAAGGGATGGTAGCCTTGTGATTATGGAACGTAGTCTGTTGTCGAGATTTTTGTTATTCTAATGGATGACAGCCTTTTCATTATGGAAGGTAGTATGTTGTCGATATCTTTGTTACTCCAATGGATTGTAGCCTTGTAATTATGGAAGGTAGTGTGTTGTCGAGATTTTTGTTACTCCAATGGATGGTATCCTAGTCATTATGGAAGGTGGTCTGTTGTCGAGATTTTTGTTACTCCATTGGATGGTAGCCTTGTCATTATGGAAGGTGGTGTGTTGTCGATATTTTTGTTATTCAATTGGTTGGTAGCCTAGTCATTATGGAAGGTAGTATTTTGTCTTGATTTTTGTTACTCCAATTGATGGTAGCCTTGTCATTATGGAAGGTAGTTTTTTGTCGAGATTTTTGTTACTCCAATGGATGGTAGCCTTGTCATTATGGAAGGTAGTCTATTGTCGAGATTTTTGTTACTACAATGGATTGTAGTCTGTTGTCGATATTTTTGTTACTACAATGGATTGTAGCCTTGTCGTTATGGAAGGTAGTCTGTTGTCGATATCTTTGTTACTCCAATGGATGGTAGCCTAGTCATTATGGAAGGTAGTCTGTTGTCGAGATTTTAGTTACTCCAATGGATGGTAGCCTTTTCATTATGGAAGGTAGTCTTTTGTCATGAATTTTGTTACTCTAAGGCACTGTAGCCTTGTCGTTATGGAAGGTAGTCTGTTGTCGATATCTTTGTTACTCCAATGGATGGTAGCCTAGTCATTATGGAAGGTAGTCTGTTATCGAGATTTTTGTTAGTCTAAGGGATGGTAGCCTTGTCATTATGGAAGGTAGTGTGTTGTCGATATTTTTGTTATTCTAATGGATGGTAGCCTTGTCATTATGGAAGGTAGTCTATTGTCGAGATTTTTGTTACTCCAATGGATGGTATCCTTGTCATTATGGAAGGTAGTCTGTTGTCGAGATTTTTGTTACTACAATGGATTGTAGCCTTGCCTTTATGGAAGGTTGTCTATTGTCGATATCTTTGTTACTCCAATGGATGGTATCCTAGTCATTATGGAAGGTACTCTGTTGTGAAGATTTTAGTTACTCCAATGGATGGTAGCCTTGTCATTATGGAAGGTAGTCTGTTGTCGAGATTTTTAGACTCCAATGGATTGTAGCCTTGTCATTGTGGAAGGTACTCTCTTATGGATATTTGGGTTACTCCAATGGTTGTACCCTTGTCATTATGGAAGATAGTCTATTGTTGAGATTTTTGTTACTCCAATGGTTGGTAGACTTGTCATTATGGAAGGTAGTATGTTTTCGATATCTTTGTTACTCCAATGGATGGTAGCCTTTTAAATATGGAAGGTAGTTTGTTGTCGAGATTTTTCTTACTCTAAGGGATGGTAGCCTTGTCATTATGGAACGTAGTCTGTTGTCGAGATTTTTGTTATTCCAATGGATGACAGCCTTGTCATTATGGAAGGTAGTATGTTGTCGATATCTTTGTTACTCCAATGGATTGTAGCCTTGTAATTATGGAAGGTAGTGTGTTGTCGAGATTTTTGTTACTCCAATGGATGGTATCCTAGTCATTATGGAATGTGGTCTGTTGTCGAGATTTTTGTTACTCCCTTGGATGGTAGCCTTGTCATTATGGAAGGTAGTGTGTTGTCGATATTTTTGTTATTCCAATGGTTGGTAGCCTAGTCATTATGGAAGGTAGTATTTTGTCTTGATTTTTGATACTCCAATTGATGGTAGCCTTGTCATTCTGGAAGGTAGTTTATTGTTGTGATTTTTGTTACTCCAATGGATGGTAGACTTGTCATTATGGAAGGTAGTGTGTTGTCGTGATTTTTATTACTCTAAGGGATGGTAGCCTTGTCATTATGGAAGGTAGTATGTTGTCTATATCTTCGTTACTCCAATAGATGGTAGCCTTTTCATTATGGAAGGTAGTTTTTTGTCATGATTTTTGTTACTCTAAGGCATTGTAGCCTTGTCGTTATGGAAGGTAGTCTATTGTCGATATCTTTGTTGCTCCAATGGATGGTATCCTATTCATTTTGGAAGGTAGTCTATTGTCGAGATTTTTGTTACTCCATTGGATTGTAGCCGAGTCATTATGTAAGGTAGTGTGTTGTCGATATTTTTGTTATTCCAATGGATGGTAGCCTTGTCATTATGGAAGGTAGTTTGTTGTCGAGATTTTTGTTACTCCAATGGATGGTAGCCTTGTCATTATGAAGGTAGTCTATTGTCGATATTTTTGTTACTATAATAGATTGTAGCCTTGTCATTATGGAAGGTAGTGTGTTTTCAATATTTTTGTTACTCCAATGGATGGTATCCAAGTCATTATGGAAGGTAGTCTGTTGTCGAGATTTTTGTTACTCCATTGGATGGTAGCCTTGTCATTATGGAAGGTAGTGTGTTATCGATATTTTTGTTATTCCAATGGATGGTAGCCTAGTCATTATGGAAGGTAGTCTTTTGTCTTGCTTTTTGTTACTCCAATGGATGGTAGCTTTGTCATTATGGAAGGTAGTCTGTTGTTGAGATTTTTATTACTCCAATGGATGGTAGACCTGTCATTATGGAAGGTAGTCTTTTGTCTTGCTTTTTGTTACTCCAATGGATGGTAGCCTTGTCATTATGGAAGGTAGTCTGTTGTTGAAATTTTTATTACTCCAATGGATGGTAGACCTGTCATTATGGAAGGTAGTGTGTTATCGTGATTTTTATCACTCTAAGGGATGGTAGCCTTGTCATTATGGAAAGTAGTATGTTGTCTATATCTTTGTTACTCCAATGGATGGTAGCCTTTTCATTATGGAAGGTAGTCTTTTGTCATGATTTTTGTTACTCCAAGGCATTGTAGCCTTCTCGTTATGGAAGGTAGTCTGTTGTCGATATCTTTGTTACTCCAATGGATGGTATCCTAGTCATTTTGAAAGGTAGTCTGTTGTCGAGATTTTTGTTACTCCATTGGATGGTAGCCTTGTCATTATGGAAGGTAGTGTGTTGTCGAGATTTTTGTTACTCCAATGGATGGTAGCCTTGTCATTATGGAAGGTAGTCTATTGTCGAGATTTTTGTTACTACAATGGATGGTAGTCTGTTGTCGAGATTTATGTTACTACAATGGATTGTAGCCTTGTCATTATGGAAGGTAGTCTATTGTCGATATCTTTGTTACTCCAATGGATGGTAGCCTAGTCATTATGGAAGGCAGTATGTTGTCGAGATTTTAGTTACTCCAATGGATGGTAGCCTTGTCATTATGGAAGGTAGTCTATTGTCGAGATTTTTGATACTACAATGGATGGTAGTCTGTTGTCGATATTTTTGTTACTACAATGGATTTTAGCATTGTCGTTATGGAAGGTAGTCTGTTGTCGATATCTTTGTTACTCCAATGGATGGTAGCCTAGTCATTATGGAAGGTAGTCTGTTGTCGAGATTTTAGTTACTCGAATGGATGGTAGCCTTTTCATTATGGAAGGTAGTCTTTTGTCATGATTTTTGTTACTCTAAGGCACTGTAGCCTTGTCGTTATGGAAGGTAGTCTGTTGTCGATATCTTTGTTACTCCAATGGATGGTAGCCTAGTCATTATGGAAGGTAGTCTGTTGTCGAGATTTTTGTTAGTCTAAGGGATGGTAGCCTTGTCATTATGAAAGGTAGTGTGTTGTCGATATTTTTGTTATTCTAATGGATGGTAGCCTTGTCATTATGGAAGGTAGTTTGTTGTTGATATTTTTGTTACTCCGATGGATGGTACCCTTGTCATTATGGAAGGTAGTCTATTGTCGAGATTTTTGTTACTACAATGGATGGTAGCCTTGTCATTATGGAAGGTAGTCTGTTGACGAGATTTTTGTTACTATAACGGATTGTAGCATTGTCTTTACGGAAGGTAGTCTATTGTCGATATCTTTGTTACTCCAATGGATGGTATCCTAGTCATTATGGAAGGTAGTCGGTTGTCGAGATTTTAGTTACTCCAATGGATGGTAGCCTTGTCATTATGGAAGGTAGTCTGTTGTCGAGATTTTGTAGACTCCAATGGATTGTAGCCTTGTCATTATGGAAGGTAGTCTCTTGTGAATATTTGGGTTACTCCAATGGTTATACCCTTGTCATTATGGAAGATAGTCTATTGTTGAGATTTTTGTTACTCCAATGGATGGTAGACTTGTCATTATGGAAGGTAGTGTGTTGTCGTGATTTTTGTTACTCTAAGGGATGGTAGCCTTGTCATTATGAAAGGTAGTATGTTGTCGATATCTTTGTTACTCCAATGGATGGTAGCCTTTTCATTATGGAAGGTAGTTTGTTGTCGAGATTTTTGTTACTCTAATGGAGGGTATCTTTGTCATCATGGAAGGTAGTCTATTGTGGAGATTTTTGTTACTACAATGGATGGTAGCCGTGTCATTATGGAAGGTAGTTTGTTGTCGAGATTTTTGTTACGACAATGGATTGTAGCCTTGTACTTATGGAAGGTAGTCTGTTGTTGATATCTTTGTTACTCCAATGGATGGTAGCCTAGTCACTATGGAAGGTAGTCTGTTGTCGAGATATTTGTTTGTATAAAGGATGGTAGCCTTGTCATTATGGAAGGTAGTGTGTTATCGATATTTTTGTTATTCTAAGGGATGGTAGCCTTGTCATTATGGAAGGTAGTATGTTGTCTATATCTTCGTTACTCCAATAGATGGTAGCCTTTTCATTATGGAAGGTAGTTTTTTGTCATGATTTTTGTTACTCTAAGGCATTGTAGCCTTGTCGTTATGGAAGGTAGTCTATTGTCGATATCTTTGTTGCTCCAATGGATGGTATCCTATTCATTTTGGAAGGTAGTCTATTGTCGAGATTTTTGTTACTCCATTGGATTGTAGCCGAGTCATTATGTAAGGTAGTGTGTTGTCGATATTTTTGTTATTCCAATGGATGGTAGCCTTGTCATTATGGAAGGTAGTTTGTTGTCGAGATTTTTGTTACTCCAATGGATGGTAGCCTTGTCATTATGAAGGTAGTCTATTGTCGATATTTTTGTTACTATAATAGATTGTAGCCTTGTCATTATGGAAGGTAGTGTGTTTTCAATATTTTTGTTACTCCAATGGATGGTATCCAAGTCATTATGGAAGGTAGTCTGTTGTCGAGATTTTTGTTACTCCATTGGATGGTAGCCTTGTCATTATGGAAGGTAGTGTGTTATCGATATTTTTGTTATTCCAATGGATGGTAGCCTAGTCATTATGGAAGGTAGTCTTTTGTCTTGCTTTTTGTTACTCCAATGGATGGTAGCTTTGTCATTATGGAAGGTAGTCTGTTGTTGAGATTTTTATTACTCCAATGGATGGTAGACCTGTCATTATGGAAGGTAGTCTTTTGTCTTGCTTTTTGTTACTCCAATGGATGGTAGCCTTGTCATTATGGAAGGTAGTCTGTTGTTGAAATTTTTATTACTCCAATGGATGGTAGACCTGTCATTATGGAAGGTAGTTTGTTATCGTGATTTTTATCACTCTAAGGGATGATAGCCTTGTCATTATGGAAAGTAGTATGTTGTCTATATCTTTGTTACTCCAATGGATGGTAGCCTTTTCATTATGGAAGGTAGTCTTTTGTCATGATTTTTGTTACTCCAAGGCATTGTAGCCTTCTCGTTATGGAAGGTAGTCTGTTGTCGATATCTTTGTTACTCCAATGGATGGTATCCTAGTCATTTTGAAAGGTAGTCTGTTGTCGAGATTTTTGTTACTCCATTGGATGGTAGCCTTGTCATTATGGAAGGTAGTGTGTTGTCGAGATTTTTGTTACTCCAATGGATGGTAGCCTTGTCATTATGGAAGGTAGTCTATTGTCGAGATTTTTGTTACTACAATGGATGGTAGTCTGTTGTCGAGATTTATGTTACTACAATGGATTGTAGCCTTGTCGTTATGGAAGGTAGTCTATTGTCGATATCTTTGTTACTCCAATGGATGGTAGCCTAGTCATTATGGAAGGCAGTATGTTGTCGAGATTTTAGTTACTCCAATGGATGGTAGCCTTGTCATTATGGAAGGTAGTCTATTGTCGAGATTTTTGATACTACAATGGATGGTAGTCTGTCGTCGATATTTTTGTTACTACAATGGATTTTAGCATTGTCGTTATGGAAGGTAGTCTGTTGTCGATATCTTTGTTACTCCAATGGATGGTAGCCTAGTCATTATGGAAGGTAGTCTGTTGTCGAGATTTTAGTTACTCGAATGGATGGTAGCCTTTTCATTATGGAAGGTAGTCTTTTGTCATGATTTTTGTTACTCTAACGCACTGTAGCCTTGTCGTTATGGAAGGTAGTCTGTTGTCGATATCTTTGTTACTCCAATGGATGGTAGCCTAGTCATTATGGAAGGTAGTCTGTTGTCGAGATTTTTGTTAGTCTAAGGGATGGTAGCCTTGTCATTATGAAAGGTAGTGTGTTGTCGATATTTTTGTTATTCTAATGGATGGTAGCCTTGTCATTATGGAAGGTAGTTTGTTGTTGATATTTTTGTTACTCCGATGGATGTTACCCTTGTCATTATGGAAGGTAGTCTATTGTCGAGATTTTTGTTACTACAATGGATGGTAGCCTTGTCATTATGGAAGGTAGTATGTTGACGAGATTTTTGTTACTATAACGGATTGTAGCATTGTCTTTACGGAAGGTAGTCTATTGTCGATATCTTTGTTACTCCAATGGATGGTATCCTAGTCATTATGGAAGGTAGTCGGTTGTCGATATTTTAGTTACTCCAATGGATGGTAGCCTTGTCATTATGGAAGGTAGTCTGTTGTCGAGATTTTGTAGACTCCAATGGATTGTAGCCTTGTCATTATGGAAGGTAGTCTCTTGTGAATATTTGGGTTACTCCAATGGTTATACCCTTGTCATCATGGAAGATAGTCTATTGTTGAGATTTTTGTTACTCCAATGGATGGTAGACTTGTCATTATGGAAGGTAGTGTGTTGTCGTGATTTTTGTTACTCTAAGGGATGGTAGCCTTGTCATTATGAAAGGTAGTATGTTGTCGATATCTTTGTTACTCCAATGGATGGTAGCCTTTTCATTATGGAAGGTAGTTTGTTGTCGAGATTTTTGTTACTCTAATGGAGGGTATCTTTGTCATCATGGAAGGTAGTCTATTGTGGAGATTTTTGTTACTACAATGGATGGTAGCCGTGTCATTATGGAAGGTAGTTTGTTGTCGAGATTTTTGTTACGACAATGGATTGTAGCCTTGTACTTATGGAAGGTAGTCTGTTGTTGATATCTTTGTTACTCCAATGGATGGTAGCCTAGTCACTATGGAAGGTAGTCTGTTGTCGAGATATTTGTTTGTATAAAGGATGGTAGCCTTGTCATTATGGAAGGTAGTGTGTTATCGATATTTTTGTTATTCTAATGAATGCTAGCCTTGTCATTATGGAAGGTAGTCTATTGTCGATATCTTTGTTACTCCAATGGATGGTATCCTAGTCATTATGGAAGGTAGTCTGTTGTCGATATTTTAGTTACTCCAATGGATGGTAGCCTTGTCATTATGGAAGGTAGTTTGTTGTCGTGATTTAGTAGACTCCAATGGATTGTAGCCTTGTCATTATGGAAGATAGTCTATTGTTGAGATTTTTGTTACTCCAATGGATGGTAGACTTGTCATTAGGGAAGGTAGTGTGTTGTCGTCATTTTTGTTACTCTAAGGGATGGTAGCCTTGTCATTATGGAAGGTAGTATGTTGTTGATATCTTTGTTACTCCAATGGATGGTAGCCTTTTCATTATGGAAGGTAGTTTGTTGTCGAGATTTTTCTTACTCTAAGGGATGGTAGCCTTGTCATTATGGAACGTAGTCTGTTGTTGAGATTTTTTTTCTTCCAATGGATGACAGCCTTGACATTATAGAAGGTAGAATGTTGTCGATATCTTTGTTACCCCAATGGATTGTAGCCATGTAATTATGGAAGGTAGTGTGTTGTCGAGATTTTTGTTACTCCAATGGATGGTATCCTAGTCATTATGGAAGGTAGTCTATTGTCGAGATTTTTGTTACTCCATTGGAAGGTAGCCTTGCCATTATGGAAGGTAGTGTGTTGTCGATATTTTTGTTATTCCAATGGATGGTAGGCTAGTCATTATGGAAGGTAGTATTTTGTCTTGATTTTTGTTACTCCAATGGATGGTAGCCTTGTCATTATAGAAGGTAGTCTATTGTTGAGATTTTTGTTACTCTAATGGATGGTAGACTTGTCATTATGGAAGGTAGTATGTTGTCTATATCTTTGTTAGTCCAATGGATGGTAGCTTTTTCATTATGGAAGGTAGTCTTTTGTCATGATTTTTGTTACTTTAAGGGATTGTAGCCTTGTCGTTATGGAAGGTAGTCTATTGTCGAGATTTTTTTTACTCCATTGGATGGTAGCCTTGTCATTATGGAAGGTAGTGTGTTGTCGATATTTTTATTATTCCAATGGATGGTAGCCTTGTCATTATGGAAGGTAGTTTGTTGTTGAGATTTTATTAACTCCAATGGATGTTAGTCTTGTCATTATGGAAGGTAGTCTGTTGCCGAAATTTTTGTTACTACAATGAATGGTAGCCTTGTCGTTCTGGAAGGTAGTATGTTGTCGATATCTTTGTTACTCCAATGGATGGTAGCCTAGTCATTATGGAACGTAGTCTTTTGTAGAGATTTTAGTTACTCCAATGAATGGTAGCCTTGTCAATATGGAAGGTAGTCTATTGTCGAGATTTTTTATACTCCAAAGGTTTGTAGCCTTGTCATTATGGAAGGTAATCTATTGTCGAGATTTTTGTTACTACAATGGATTGTAGCCTTGTCGTTATGGAAGGTAGTCTATTGTCGATATCTTTGTTACTCTAATGGATGGTAGCCTAGTCATTATGGAAGGTAGTTTGTTGTCGAGATTTTTGTTATTCTAATGGATGGTAGCCTTGTCATAACGGAAGGTAGTCTATTGTCGAGATTTTTGTTACTCCAATGCATGGTAGCCTTGTCATTATGGAAGGTAGTCTATTGTCGAGATTTTTGTTACTACAATGGATGGTAGCCGTGTCATTATGGAAGGTAGTCTGTTGTCGAGATTTTTGTTACTACAATGGATTGTAGCCTTGTCGTTATGGAAGGTAGTCTATTGTCGATATCTTTGTTACTCCAATGGATGGTATCCTAGTCATTATGGAAGGTAGTCTGTTGTCGAGATTTTAGTTACTCCAATGGATGGTTGCCTTGTCATTATGGAAGGTAGTCTGTTGTCGAGATTTAGTAGACTCCAATGGATTGTAGCCTTGTCATTATGGAAGGTAGTCTCTTGTGGATATTTCGGTTACTCCAATGGTTGTACCCTTGTCATTATGGAAGATAGTCTATTGTTGAGATTTTTGTTACTCCAATGGATGGTAGACTTGTCATTATGGAAGGTAGTCTCTTGTCGAGATTTTTGTTACTACAATGGATTGTAGCCTTGTCATTATGGAAGGTAGTCTATTGTCGATATCTTTGTTACTCCAATGGATGGTATCCTAGTCATTATGGAAGGTAGTCTATTGTCGAGATTTTAGTTACTCCGATGGATGGTAGCCTTGTCATTATGGAAGGTAGTCTGTTATCGAGATTTAGTAGACTCCAATGGATTGTAGCCTTGTCATTATGGAAGGTAGTCTCTTGTGGATATTTTGGTTACTCCAATGGTTGTACCCTTGTCATTATGGAAGATAGTCTATTGTTGAGATTTTTGTTACTCCAATGGATGGTAGACTTGTCATTATGGAAGGTAGTGTGTTGTCGTGATTTTTGTTACTCTAAGGGATGGTAGCCTTGTCATTATGGAAGGTAGTATGTTGTCGATATCTTTGTTACTCCAATGGATGGTAGCCTTTTCATTATGGAAGGTAGTTTGTTGTCGAGATTTTTCTTACTCTAAGGGATGGTAGCCTTGTCATTATGGTACGTAGTCTGTTGTCGAGATTTTTGTTATTCCAATGGATGAAAGCCTTATCATTATGGAAGGTAGAATGTTGTCGATATCTTTGTTACTCCAATGGATTGTAGCCATGTAATTATGGAAGGTAGTGTGTTGTCGAGATTTTTGTTACTCCAATTGATGGTATCCTAGTCGTTATGGAAGGTAGTCTGTTGTCGAGATTTTTGTTACTCCATTGGATGGTAGCCTTGTCATTATGGAAGGTAGTGTATTGTCGATATTTTTGTTATTCCAATGGATGGTAGCCTAGTCATTATTGAAGGTAGTATTTTGTCTTGATTTTTGTTACTCCAATGGATGGTAGCCTTGTCATTATGGAAGTTAGTCTATTATTGAGATTTTTATTACTCCAATGGATGGTAGACTTGTCATTATGGAAGGTAGTGTGTTGTCGTGATTTTTATTACTCTAAGGGATGGTAGCCTTGTCATTATGGAAGGTAGTATGTTGTCTATATCTTTGTTACTCCAATGGATGGTAGCTTTTTCATTATGGAAGGTAGTCTTTTGTCGAGATTTTAGTTACTCCAATGGATGGTAGCCTTGTCAATATGGAAGGTAGTCTATTGTCGAGATTTTTTATACTCCAAAGGTTTGTAGCCTTGTCATTATGGAAGGTAATCTATTGTCGAGATTTTTGTTACTACAATAGATTGTAGCCTTGTCGTTATGGAAGGTAGTCTATTATCGATATCTTTGTTACTCCAATGGATGGTAGCCTAGTCATTATGGAAGATAGTTTATTGTCGAGATTTTTGTTATTCTAATGGATGGTAGCCTTGTCATTATGGAAGGTATTCTGTTGTCGAGATTTTTGTTACTCCAATGCATGGTAGCCGTGTCATTATGGAAGGTAGTCTGTTGTCCAGATTTTTGTTACTACAATGGATTGTAGCCTTGTTGTTATGGAAGGTAGTCTGTTGTCGATATCTTTGTTACTCCAATGGATGGTAGCCTAGTCATTATGGAAGGTAGTCTGTTGTCGAGATTTTTGTTAGTCTAAGGGATGGTAGCCTTGTCATTATGGAAGGTAGTGTGTTGTAGATATTATTGTTATTCTAATGGATGGTAGCCTTGTCATTATGGAAGGTAGTCTGTTGTCGAGATTTTTGTTACTCCAATGGATGGTACCCTTGTCATTATGGAAGGTAGTCTATTGTCGAGATTTTTGTTACTACAATGGATGGTAGCCTTGTCATTATGGAAGGAAGTCTGTTTTCGAGATTTTTGTTACTACAATGGATTGTAGCCTTGTCGTTATGGAAGGTAGTCTATTGTCGATATCTTTGTTACTCCAATGGATGGTATCCTAGTCATTATGGAAGGTAGTCTGTTGTCGAGATTTTAGTTACTCCAATGGATGGTAGCCTTGTCATTATGGAAGGTAGTCTGTTGTCGAGATTTTGTAGACTCCAATTGATTGTAGCCTTGTCATTATGGAAGGTAGTCTCTTATGGATATTTGGGTTACTCCAATGGTTGTACCCTTGTCATTATGGAAGATAATCTATTGTTGAGATTTTTGTTACTCCAATGGATTATAGACTTGTCATTATGATTGGTAGTGTGTTGTCGTGATTTTTATTACTCTAACAGATGGTAGCCTTGTCATTATGGAACGTAGTCTGTTGTCGATATTTTTATTATTCCAATGGATGACAGCCTTGTCATTATGAAGGTAGTCTATTGTCGATATTTTTGATACTATAATAGATTGTAGCCTTGTCATTAAGGAAGGTAGTGTGTTCTCGACATTTTTGTTACTCCAATGTATGGTATCCTAGTCATTATGGAAGGTGGTCTGTTGTCGAGATTTTTGTTACTCCATTGGATGGTAGCCTTGTCATTATGGAAGGTGGTGTGTTGTCGATATTTTTGTTATTCCAATGGATGGTATCCTAGTCATTATGGAAGGTAGTGTGTTGTCGTGATTTTTATTACTCTAAGGGATGGTAGCCTTGTCATTATGGAAGGTAGTATGTTGTCGAGATTTTAGTTACTCCAATGGATGGTAGCCTTTTTATTATGGAAGGTAGTCTTTTGTCATGATTTTTGTTACTCTAAGGCATTGTAGCCTTGTCGTTATGGAAGGTAGTTTGTTGTCGATATCTTTGTTACTCCAATGGATGGTAGCCTAGTCATTATGGAAGGTAGTCTGTTATCGAGATTTTTGTTAGTCTAAGGGATGGTAGCCTTGTCATTATGGAAGGTAGTGTATTGTCGATATTTTTGTTATTCTAATGGATGGTAGCCTTGTCATTATGGAAGGTAGTCTGTTGTCGAGATTTTGGTTACTCCAATGGATGGTATCCTTGTCATTATGGAAGGTAGTCTGTTGTCAAGATTTTAGTTACTCCAATGGATGGTAGCCTTGTCATTATGGAAGGTAGTCTGTTGTCGAGATTTTTAGACTCCAATGGATTGTAGCCTTGTCATTATGGAAGGTAGTCTCTTGTGGATATTTGTGTTACTCCAATGGTTGTACCCTTGTCATTATGGAAGATAGTCTATTGTTGAGATTTTTGTTACTCCAATGGATGGTAGACTTGCCATTATGGAAGGTAGTGTGTTGTCGTGATTTTTGTTACTCTAAGGGATGGTAGCCTTGTCATTATGGAAGGTAGTATGTTGTCGATATCTTTGTTACTCCAATGGAATGTAGCCTTTTAATTATGGAAGGTAGTTTGTTGTCGATATTTTTCTTACTCTAAGGGATGGTAGCCTTGTCATTATGGAACGTAGCCTGTTGTCGATATTTTTGTTATTCCAATGGATGACAGCCTTGTCATTATGGAAGGTAGTATGTTGTCGATATCTTTGTTACTCCAATGGATTGTAGCCTTGTAATTATTTAAGGTAGTGTGTTGTCGAGATTTTTGTTACTCCAATGGATGGTATCCTAGTCATTATGGAAGGTAGTCTGTTGTCGAGATTTTTGTTACTCCATTGGATGGTAGCCTTGTCATTATGGAAGGTAGTGTGTTGTCGATATTTTTGTTATTCCAATGGATGGTAGCCTAGTCATTATGGAAGGTAGTATTTTGTCTTGATTTTTGTTACTCCAATGGATGGTAGCCTTGTCATTATGGAAGGTAGTCTATTGTTGAGATTTTTGTTACTCCAATGGATGGTAGACTTGTCATTATGGAAGGTAGTGTGTTGTCGTGATTTTTATTACTCTAAGGGATTGTAGCCTTGTCATTATGGAAGGTAGTATGTTGTCTATATCTTCGTTACTCCAATGGATGGAAGCCTTTTCATTATGGAAGGTAGTCCTTTGTCATGATTTTTGTTACTCTAAGGCATTTTAGCCTTGTCGTTATGGAAGGTAGTCTGTTGTCGATATCTTTGTTGCTCCAATGGATGGTATCCTATTCATTTTGGAAGGTAGTCTCTTGTCGAGATTTTTGTTACTCCATTGGATGGTAGCCTTGTCATTATGTAAGGTAGTGTGTTGTCGATATTTTTGTTATTCCAATGGATGGTAGCCTTGTCATTATGGAAGGTAGATTGTTGTCGAGATTTTTGTTACTCCAATGGATGGTAGCCTTGTCATTATGAAGGTAGTCTATTGTCGATATTTTGGTTACTATAATAGATTGTAGCCTTGTCATTGTGGAAGGTAGTGTGTTGTCAATATTTTTGTTACTCCAGTGGATGGTATCCTAGTCGTTATGGAAGGTAGTCTGTTATTGAGATTTTTGTTACTCCATTGGATGGTAGCCTTGTCATTATGGAAGGTAGTGTGTTGTCGATATTTTTGTTATTCCAATGGATGGTAGCCTAGTCATTATGGAAGGTAGTATTTTGTCTTGATTTTTGTTACTCCAATGGATGGTAGCCTTGTCATTATGGAAGGTAGTCTATTATTGAGATTTTTGTTACTCCAATGGATGGTAGACCTGTCATTATGGAAGGTAGTGTGTTATCGTGATTTTTATCACTCTAAGGGATGGTAGCCTTGTCATTATGGAAAGTAGTATGTTGTCTATATCTTTGTTACTCCAATGGATGGTAGCCTTTTCATTATGGAAGGTAGTCTTTTGTCATGATTTTTGTTACTCTAAGTGAAGGTAGCCTAGTCATTATGGAAGGTAGTATGTTGTCGATATCTTTGTTACTCCAATGGATGGTAGCCTTTTCATTATGGAAGGTAGTTTGTTGTCGAGATTTTTATTACTCTAAGGGATGGTAGCCTTTTCATTATGGAACGTAGTCTGTTGTCAAGATTTTTGTTATTCCAATGGATGAAAGCCTTGTCATTAAGAAGGTAGTCTATTATCCATATTTTTGTTACTATAATAGATTATAGCCTTGTCATTATTGAGGGTAGTGTGTTGTTGAGATTTTTGTTATTCCAATGGATGGTATCCTACTCATTATGGAAGGTAGTCTGTTGTCGAGATTTTTGTTACTCCATTGGATGGTAGCCTTGTCATTATGGAAGGTAGTGTGTTGTCGTGTTTTTTGTTATTCCAATGGATGGTAGCCTAGTCATTATGGAAGGTAGTCTTTTGTCTTGATTTTTGTTACTCCAATGGATGGTAGCCTTGTCATTATGGAAGGTAGTATGTTGTCGATATTTTTGTTATTCCAATGGATGGTAGCCTAGTCATTATGGAAGGTAGTCTTTTGTCTTGCTTTTTGTTACTCCAATGGATGGTAGCCTTGTCATTATGGAAGGTAAGCTATTGTTGAGATTTTTGTTACTCCAATGGATGGTAGACCTGTCATTATGGAAGGTAGTGTGTTATCGTGATATTCATCACTCTAAGGGATGGTAGCCTTGTCATTATGGAAAGTAGTATGTTGTCTATATCTTTGTTACTCCAATGGATGGTAGCCTTCTCATTATGGAAGGTAGTCTTTTGTCATGATTTTTGTTACTCCAAGGCATTGTAGCCTTGTCGTTATGGAAGGTAGTTTGTTGTCGATATCTTTGTTACTCTAATGGATGGTATCCTAGTCCTTTTGTAAGGTAGTCTGTTGTTGAGATTTTTGTTACTGCATTGGATGGTAGCCTTGTCATTATGGAAGGTAGTGTGTTGTCGATATTTTTGTTATTCCAATTGATGGTAGCCATGTCATTATGGAAGGTAGTTTGTTGTCGAGATTTTTGTTACTCCAATGGATGGTAGCCTTGTCATTATGGAAGGTAGTCTATTGTTGAGATTTTTGTTACTACAATGGATGGTAGTCTGTTGTCGAGATTTATGTTACTACAATGGATTGTAGCCTTGTCATTATGGAAGGTAGTCTCTTGTGGATATTTGGGTTACTCTAATGGTTGTACCCTTGTCATTATGGAAGATAGTCTATTGTTGAGATTTTTGTTACTCCAATGGATGGTAATCTTGTCATTATGGAAGGTAGTGTGCTGTCGTGATTTTTGTTACTCTAAGTGAAGGTAGCCTAGTCATTATGGAAGGTAGTATGTTGTCGATATCTTTGTTACTCCAATGGATGGTAGCCTTTTCATTATGGAAGGTAGTTTGTTGTCGAGATTTTTCTTACTCTAAGGGATGGTAGCCTTTTCATTATGGAACGTAGTCTGTTGTCGAGATTTTTGTTATTCCAATGGATGAAAGCCTTGTCATTATGAAGGTAGTCTATTGTCGATATTTTTGTTACTATAATATATTGTAGACTTTTCATTATTGAAGGTAGTGTGTTGTTGAGATTTTTGTTATTCCAATGGATAGTATCCTACTCATTATGGAAGGTAGTCTATTGTCGAGATTTTTGTTACTCCATTGGATGGTAGCCTTGTCATTATGGAAGGTAGTGTGTTGTCGTGTTTTTTGTTATTCCAATGGATGGTAGCCTAGTCATTATGGAAGGTAGTCTTTTGTCTTGATTTTTGTTACTCCAATGGATGGTAGCCTTGTCATTATGGAAGGTAGTGTGTTGTCGATATTTTTGTTATTCCAATGGATGGTAGCCTAGTCATTATGGAAGGTAGTATTTTGTCTTGCTTTTTGGTACTCCAATGGATGGTAGCCTTGTCATTATGGAAGGTAGTCTATTGTTGAGATTTTTGTTACTCCAATGGATGGTAGACTTGTCATTATGGAAGGTTGTGTGTTGTCGTGATTTTTATCACTCTAAGGGATGGTAGCCTTGTCATTATGGAAAGTAGTATGTTGTCTATATCTTTGTTACTCCAATGGATGGTAGCCTTTTCATTATGGAAGGTAGTCTTTTGTCATGATTTTTGTTACTCCAAGGCATTGTAGCCTTGTCGTTATGGAAGGTAGTTTGTTGTCGATATCTTTGTTACTCCAATGGATGGTAGCCTTTTCATTATGGAAGGTAGTTTGTTGTCGAGATTTTTCTTACTCTAAGGGATGGTAGCCTTTTCATTATGGAACGTAGTCTGTTGTCAAGATTTTTGTTATTCCAATGGATGAAAGCCTTGTCATTATGAAGGTAGTCTATTATCGAGATTTTTGTTACTATAATAGATTGTAGCCTTGTCATTATTGAAGGTAGTGTGTTGTTGAGATTTTTGTTATTCCAATGGATGGTATCCTACTCATTATGGAAGGTAGTCTGTTGTCGAGATTTTTGTTACTCCATTGGATGGTAGCCTTGTCATTATGGAAGGTAGTGTGTTGTCGTGTTTTTTGTTATTCCAATGGATGGTAGCATAGTCATTATGGAAGGTAGTCTTTTGTCTTGATTTTTGTTACTCCAATGGATGGTAGCATTGTCATTATGGAAGGTAGTGTGTTGTCGATATTTTTGTTATTCCAATGGATGGTAGCCTAGTCATTATGGAAGGTAGTCTTTTGTCTTGCTTTTTGTTACTCCAATGGATGGTAGCCTTGTCATTATGGAAGGTAATCTATTGTTGAGATTTTTGTTACTCCAATGGATGGTAGACCTGTCATTATGGAAGGTAGTGTGTTATCGTGATATTCATCACTCTAAGGGATGGTAGCCTTGTCATTATGGAAAGTAGTATGTTGTCTATATCTTTGTTACTCCAATGGATGGTAGCCTTCTCATTATGGAAGGTAGTCTTTTGTCATGATTTTTGTTACTCCAAGGCATTGTAGCCTTGTCGTTATGGAAGGTAGTTTGTTGTCGATATCTTTGTTACTCTAATGGATGGTATCCTAGTCATTTTGTAAGGTAGTCTGTTGTTGAGATTTTTGTTACTGCATTGGATGGTAGCCTTGTCATTATGGAAGGTAGTGTGTTGTCGATATTTTTGTTATTCCAATTGATGGTAGCCTTGTCATTATGGAAGGTTGTTTGTTGTCGAGATTTTTGTTACTCCAATGGATGGTAGCCTTGTCATTATGGAAGGTAGTCTATTGTTGAGATTTTTGTTGCTACAATGGATGGTAGTCTGTTGTCGAGATTTATGTTACTACAATGGATTGTAGCCTTGTCATTATGGAAGGTAGTCTCTTGTGGATATTTGGGTTACTCTAATGGTTGTACCCTTGTCATTATGGAAGATAGTCTATTGTTGAGATTTTTGTTACTCCAATGGATGGTAATCTTGTCATTATGGAAGGTAGTGTGCTGTCGTGATTTTTGTTTCTCTAAGTGAAGGTAGCCTAGTCATTATGGAAGGTAGTATGTTGTCGATATCTTTGTTACTCCAATGGATGGTAGCCTTTTCATTATGGAAGGTAGTTTGTTGTCGAGATTTTTCTTACTCTAAGGGATGGTAGCCTTTTCATTATGGAACGTAGTCTGTTGTCGAGATTTTTGTTATTCCAATGGATGAAAGCCTTGTCATTATGAAGGTAGTCTATTGTCGATATTTTTGTTACTATAATAGATTGTAGCCTTTTCATTATTGAAGGTAGTGTGTTGTTGAGATTTTTGTTATTCCAATGGATAGTATCCTACTCATTATGGAAGGTAGTCTGTTGTCGATATTTTTGTTACTCCATTGGATGGTAGCCTTGTCATTATGGAAGGTAGTGTGTTGTCGTGTTTTTTGTTATTCCATTGGATGGTAGCCTAGTCATTATGGAAGGTATTCTTTTGTCTTGATTTTTGTTACTCCAATGGATGGTAGCCTTGTCATTATGGAAGGTAGTGTGTTGTCGATATTTTTGTTAGTCCAATGGATGGTAGCCTAGTCATTATGGAAGGTAGTCTTTTGTCTTGCTTTTTGTTACTCCAATGGATGGTAGCCTTGTCATTATGGAAGGTAGTCTATTGTTGAGATTTTTGTTACTCCAATGGATGGTAGACCTGTCATTATGGAAGGTAGTGTGTTGTCGTGATTTTTATCACTCTAAGGGATGGTAGCCTTGTCATTATGGAAAGTAGTATGTTGTCTATATCTTTGTTACTCCAATGGATGGTAGCCTTTTCATTATGGAAGGTAGTCTTTTGTCATGATTTTTGTTACTCCAAGGCATTGTAGCCTTGTCGTTATGGAAGGTAGTTTGTTGTCGATATCTTTGTTACTCTAATGGATGGTATCCTTCTCATTATGAAAGGTAGTCCGTTGTCGATATCTTTGTTACTCCAATGGATGGTAGCCTAGTCATTATGGAAGGTAGTCTATTGTCGAGATTTTTGTTACTACAATGGATGGTAACCTTGTCATTATGGAAGGAAGTCTGTTTTCGAGATTTTTGTTACTACAATGGATTGTAGCCTTGTCGTTATGGAAGGTAGTCTATTGTCGATATCTTTGTTACTCCAATGGATGGTATCCTAGTCATTAAGGAAGGTAGTCTGTTGTCGAGATTTTAGTTACTCCAATGGATGGTAGCCTTGTCATTATGGAAGGTAGTCTGTTGTCGAGATTTTGTAGACTCCAACTGATTGTAGCCTTGTCATTATGGAAGGTAGTCTCTTATGGATATTTGGGTTACTCCAATGGTTGTACCCTTGTCATTATGGAATATAGTCTATTGTTGAGATTTTTGTTACTCCAATGGATTGTAGACTTGTCATTGTGGATGGTAGTGTGTTGTCGTGATTTTTATTACTCTAAGAGATGGTAGCCTTGTCATTATGGAAGGTAGTGTGTTGTCGATATTTTTGTTATTCTAATGGATGACAACCTTGTCATTATGAAGGTAGTCTATTGTCGATATTTTTGATACTATAATAGATTGTAGCCTTGTCATTAAGGAAGGTAGTGTGTTCTCGACATTTTTGTTACTCCAATGGATGGTATCCTAGTCATTATGGGAGGTAGTCTGTTGTCGAGATTTTTGTTACTCCAATGGATGGTAGCCTTGTCATTATGGAAGGTAGTGTGTTGTCAATATTTTTGTTATTCCAATGGATTGTATCCTAGTCATTATGGAAGGTAGTGTGTTGTCGTGATTTTTATTACTCTAAGGGATGGTAGCCTTGTCATTATGGAAGGTAGTATGTTGTCGAGATTTTAGTTACTCCAATGGATGGTAGCCTTTTCATTATGGAAGGTAGTCTTTTGTCATGATTTTTGTTACTCCAAGGCATTGTAGCCTTGTCGTTATGGAAGGTAGTTTGTTGTCGATATCTTTGTTACTCTAATGGATGGTATCCTTCTCATTATGAAAGGTAGTCCGTTGTCGATATCTTTGTTACTCCAATGGATGGTAGCCTAGTCATTATGGAAGGTAGTCTATTGTCGAGATTTTTGTTACTACAATGGATGGTAACCTTGTCATTATGGAAGGAAGTCTATTTTCGAGATTTTTGTTACTACAATGGATTGTAGCCTTGTCGTTATGGAAGGTAGTCTATTGTCGATATCTTTGTTACTCCAATGGATGGTATCCTAGTCATTAAGGAAGGTAGTCTGTTGTCGAGATTTTAGTTACTCCAATGGATGGTAGCCTTGTCATTATGGAAGGTAGTCTGTTGTCGAGATTTTGTAGACTCCAACTGATTGTAGCCTTGTCATTATGGAAGGTAGTCTCTTATGGATATTTGGGTTACTCCAATGGTTGTACCCTTGTCATTATGGAATATAGTCTATTGTTGAGATTTTTGTTACTCCAATGGATTGTAGACTTGTCATTGTGGATGGTAGTGTGTTGTCGTGATTTTTATTACTCTAAGAGATGGTAGCCTTGTCATTATGGAACGTAGTCTGTTGTCGATATTTTTGTTATTCCAATGGATGACAACCTTGTCATTATGAAGGTAGTCTATTGTCGATATTTTTGATACTATAATAGATTGTAGCCTTGTCATTAAGGAAGGTAGTGTGTTCTCGACATTTTTGTTACTCCAATGGATGGTATCCTAGTCATTATGGGAGGTAGTCTGTTGTCGAGATTTTTGTTACTCCAATGGATGGTAGCCTTGTCATTATGGAAGGTAGTGTGTTGTCGATATTTTTGTTATTCCAATGGATTGTATCCTAGTCATTATGGAAGGTAGTGTGTTGTCGTGATTTTTATTACTCTAAGGGATGGTAGCCTTGTCATTATGGAAGGTAGTATGTTGTCGAGATTTTAGTTACTCCAATGGATGGTAGCCTTTTCATTATGGAAGGTAGTCTTTTGTCATGATTTTTGTTACTCTAAGGCACTGTAGCCTTGTCGTTATGGAAGGTAGTCTGTTGTCGATATCTTTGTTACTCCAATGGATGGTAGCCTAGTCATTATGGAAGGTAGTCTGTTATCAAGATTTTTGTTAGTCTAAGGGATGGTAGCCTTGTCATTATGGAAGGTAGTGTATTGTCGATATTTTTGTTATTCTAATGGATGGTAGCCTTGTCATTATGGAAGGTAGTCTGTTGTCGAGATTTATGTTACTCCAATGGATGGTATCCTTGTCATTATGGAAGGTAGTCTGTTGTCAAGATTTTAGTTACTCCAATGGATGGTAGCCTTGTCATTAGGGAAGGTAGTCTGTTGTCGAGATTTTTAGACTCCAATGGATTATAGCCTTATCATTATGGGTGGTAGTCTCTTGTGGATATTTGGGTTACTCCAATGGTTGTACCCTTGTCATTATGGAAGATAGTCTATTGTTGAGATTTTTGATACTCCAATGGATGGTAGACTTGCCATTATGGAAGGTAGTGTGTTGTCGTGATTTTTATTACTCTAAGGGATGGTAGCCTTGTCATTATGGAAGGTAGTATGTTGTCGATATCTTTGTTACTCCAATGGAATGTAGCCTTTTAATTATGGAAGGTAGTTTGTTGTCGATATTTTTCTTACTCTAAGGGATGGTAGCCTTGTCATTATGGAACGTAGCCTGTTGTCGATATTTTTGTTATTCCAATGGATGACAGCCTTGTCATTATGGAAGGTAGTATGTTGTCGATATCTTTGTTACTCCAATGGATTGTAGCCTTGTAATTATGGAAGGTAGTGTGTTGTCGAGATTTTTGTTACTCCAATGGATGGTATCCTAGTCATTATGGAAGGTAGTCTGTTGTCGAGATTTTTGTTACTCCATTGGATGGTAGCCTTGTCATTATGGAAGGTAGTGTGTTGTCGATATTTTTGTTATTCCAATGGATGGTAGCCTAGTCATTATGGAAGGTAGTATTTTGTCTTGATTTTTGTTACTCCAATGGATGGTAGCCTTGTCATTATGGAAGGTAGTCTATTGTTGAGATTTTTGTTACTCCAATGGATGGTAGACTTGTCATTATGGAAGGTAGTGTGTTGTCGTGATTTTTATTACTCTAAGGGATTGTAGCCTTGTCATTATGGAAGGTAGTATGATGTCTATATCTTCGTTACTCCAATGGATGGAAGCCTTTTCATTATGGAAGGTAGTCCTTTGTCATGATTTTTGTTACTCTAAGGCATTTTAGCCTTGTCGTTATGGAAGGTAGTCTATTGTCGATATCTTTGTTGCTCCAATGGATGGTATCCTATTCATTTTGGAAGGTAGTCTCTTGTCGAGATTTTTGTTACTCCATTGGATGGTAGCCTTGTCATTATGTAAGGTAGTGTGTTGTCGATATTTTTGTTATTCCAATGGATGGTAGCCTTGTCATTATGGAAGGTAGATTGTTGTCGAGATTTTTGTTACTCCAATGGATGGTAGCCTTGTCATTATGAAGGTAGTCTATTGTCGATATTTTTGTTACTATAATAGATTGTAGCCTTGTCATTATGGAAGGTAGTGTGTTGTTAATATTTTTGTTACTCCAGTGGATGGTATCCTAGTCGTTATGGAAGGTAGTCTGTTGTTGAGATTTTTGTTACTCCATTGGATGGTAGCCTTGTCATTATGGAAGGTAGTGTGTTGTCGATATTTTTGTTATTCCAATGGATGGTAGCCTAGTCATTATGGAAGGTAGTATTTTGTCTTGATTTTTGTTACTCCAATGGATGGTAGCCTTGTCATTATGGAAGGTAGTCTATTGTTGAGATTTTTGTAACTCCAATGGATGGTAGACCTGTCATTATGGAAGGTTATGTGTTATCGTGATTTTTATCACTCTAAGGGATGGTAGCCTTGTCATTATGGAAAGTAGTATGTTGTCTATATCTTTGTTACTCCAATGGATGGTAGCCTTTTCATTATGGAAGGTAGTCTTTTGTCATGATTTTTGTTACTCTAAGTGAAGGTAGCCTAGTCATTATGGAAGGTAGTATGTTGTCGATATCTTTGTTACTCCAATGGATGGTAGCCTTTTCATTATGGAAGGTAGTTTGTTGTCGAGATTTTTATTACTCTAAGGGATGGTAGCCTTTTCATTATGGAACGTAGTCTATTGTCAAGATTTTTGTTATTCCAATGGATGAAAGCCTTGTCATTATGAAGGTAGTCTATTATCGATATTTTTGTTACTATAATAGATTATAGCCTTGTCATTATTGAGGGTAGTGTGTTGTTGAGATTTTTGTTATTCCAATGGATGGTATCCTACTCATTATGGAAGGTAGTCTGTTGTCGAGATTTTTGTTACTCCATTGGATGGTAGCCTTGTCATTATGGAAGGTAGTGTGTTGTCGTGTTTTTTGTTATTCCAATGGATGGTAGCCTAGTCATTATGGAAGGTAGTCTTTTGTCTTGATTTTTGTTACTCCAACGGATGGTAGCCTTGTCATTATGGAAGGTAGTATGTTGTCGATATTTTTGTTATTCCAATGGATGGTAGCCTAGTCATTATGGAAGGTAGTCTTTTGTCTTGCTTTTTGTTATTCCAATGGATGGTAGCCTTGTCATTATGGAAGGTAAGCTATTGTTGAGATTTTTGTTACTCCAATGGATGGTAGACCTGTCATTATGGAAGGTAGTGTGTTATCGTGATATTCATCACTCTAAGGGATGGTAGCCTTGTCATTATGGAAAGTAGTATGTTGTCTATATCTTTGTTACTCCAATGGATGGTAGCCTTCTCATTATGGAAGGTAGTCTTTTGTCATGATTTTTGTTACTCCAAGGCATTGTAGCCTTGTCGTTATGGAAGGTAGTTTGTTGTCGATATCTTTGTTACTCTAATGGATGGTATCCTAGTCATTTTGTAAGGTAGTCTGTTGTTGAGATTTTTGTTAATGCATTCGATGGTAGCCTTGTCATTATGGAAGGTAGTGTGTTGTCGATATTTTTGTTATTCCAATTGATGGTAGCCTTGTCATTATGGAAGGTAGTTTGTTGTCGAGATTTTTGTTACTCCAATGGATGGTAGCCTTGTCATTATGGAAGGTAGTCTATTGTTAAGATTTTTGTTACTACAATGGATGGTAGTCTGTTGTCGAGATTTATGTTACTACAATGGATTGTAGCCTTGTCATTATGGAAGGTAGTCTCTTGTGGATATTTGGGTTACTCTAATGGTTGTACCCTTGTCATTATGGAAGATAGTCTATTGTTGAGATTTTTGTTACTCCAATGGATGGTAATCTTGTCATTATGGAAGGTAGTGTGATGTCGTGATTTTTGTTACTCTAAGTGAAGGTAGCCTAGTCATTATGAAAGGTAGTATGTTGTCGATATCTTTGTTACTCCAATGGATGGTAGCCTTTTCATTATGGAAGGTAGTTTGTCGTCGAGATTTTTCTTACTCTAAGGGATGGTAGCCTTTTCATTATGGAACGTAGTCTGTTGTCGAGATTTTTGTTATTCCAATGGATGAAAGCCTTGTCATTATGAAGGTAGTCTATTGTCGATATTTTTGTTACTATAATAGATTGTAGCCTTTTCATTATTGAAGGTAGTGTGTTGTTTAGATTTTTGTTATTCCAATGGATAGTATCCTACTCATTATGGAAGGTAGTCTGTTGTCGAGATTTTTGTTACTCCATTGGATGGTAGCCTTGTCATTATGGAAGGTAGTGTGTTGTCGTGGTTTTTGTTATTCCAATGGATGGTAGCCTAGTCATTATGGAAGGTAGTCTTTTGTCTTGATTTTTGTTACTCCAATGGATGGTAGCCTTGTCATTATGGAAGGTAGTGTGTTGTCGATATTTTTGTTATTCCAATGGATGGTAGCCTAGTCATTATGGAAGGTAGTATTTTGTCTTGATTTTTGTTACTCCAATGGATGGTAGCCTTGTCATTATGGAAGGTAGTCTATTGTTGAGATTTTTGTTACTCCAATGGATGGTAGACCTGTCATTATGGAAGGTAGTGTGTTGTCGTGATTTTTATCACTCTAAGGGATGGTAGCCTTGTTATTATGGAAAGTAGTATGTTGTCTATATCTTTGTTACTCTAATGGATGGTAGCCTTTTCATTATGGAAGGTAGTCTTTTGTCATGATTTTTGTTACTCCAAGGCATTGTAGCCTTGTCGTTATGGAAGGTAGTTTGTTGTCGATATCTTTGTTACTCTAATGGATCGATATCTTTGTTACTCCAATGGATGGTAGCCTTGTCATTATGGAAGGTAGTGTGTTGTCGATATTTTTGTTATTCCAATTGATGGTAGCCTTGTCATTATGGAAGGTAGTTTGTTGTCGAGATTTTTGTTACTCCAATGGATGGTAGCCTTGTCATTATGGAAGGTAGTCTATTGTTGAGATTTTTGTTACTACAATGGATGGTAGTCTGTTGTCGAGATTTATGTTACTACAATGGATTGTAGCCTTGTCATTATGGAAGGTAGTCTCTTGTGGATATTTGGGTTACTCTAATGGTTGTACCCTTATCATTATGGAAGATAGTCTATTGTTGAGATTTTTGTTACTCCAATGGATGGTAATCTTGTCATTATGGAAGGTAGTGTGTTGTCGTGATTTTTGTTACTCTAAGTGAATGTAGCCTAGTCATTATGGAAGGTAGTATGTTGTCGATATCTTTGTTACTCCAATGGATGGTAGCCTTTTCATTATGGAAGGTAGTTTGTTGTCAAGATTTTTCTTACTCTAAGGGATGATAGCCTTTTCATTATGGAACGTAGTCTGTTGTCGAGATTTTTGTTATTCCAATGGATGAAAGCCTTGTCATTATGAAGGTAGTCTATTGTCGATATTTTTGTTACTATAATAGATTGTAGCCTTTTCATTATTGAAGGTAGTGTGTTGTTGAGATTTTTGTTATTCCAATGGATAGTATCCTACTCATTATGGAAGGTAGTCTGTTGTCGAGATTTTTGTTACTCCATTGGATGGTAGCCTTGTCATTATGGAAGGTAGTGTGTTGTCGTGTTTTTTGTTATTCCAATGGATGGTAGCCTAGTCATTATGGAAGGTAGTATTTTGTCTTGATTTTTGTTACTCCAATGGATGGTAGCCTTGTCATTATGGAAGGTAGTGTGTTGTCGATATTTTTGTTATTCTAATGGATGGTAGCCTAGTCATTATGGAAGGTAGTCTTTTGTCTTGCTTTTTGTTACTCCAATGGATGGTAGCCTTGTCATTATGGAAGGTAGTCTATTATTGAGATTTTTGTTACTCCAATGGATGGTAGACCTGTCATTATGGAAGGTAGCGTGTTGTCGTGATTTTTATCACTCTAAGGGATGGTAGCCTTGTCATTATGGAAAGTAGTATGTTGTCTATATCTTTGTTACTCCAATGGATGGTAGCCTTTTCATTATGGAAGGTAGTCTTTTGTCATGATTTTTGTTACTCCAAGGCATTGTAGCCTAGTCATTATGGAATGTAATCTGCTGTCGAGATTTTTGTTATTCCAATGGATGGTATCCTTCTCATTATGAAAGGTAGTCCGTTGTCGATATCTTTGTTACTCCAATGGATGGTAGCCTAGTCATCATGGAAGGTAGTCTGTTGTCGAGATTTTTGTTACTCCAATGGATGGTAGCCTTGTCATTATGGAAGGTAGTCTGTTGTCGTGATTTTTGTTACTCCAATGGATGGTAGCCTTGACATTATGGAAGGTAGTCTATTGTCGAGATTTTTGTTACTACAATGGATGGTAGTCTGTTGTCTAGATTTATGTTACTACAATTGATTATAGCCTTGTCATTATGGAAGGTAGTGTGTTGTCGTGATTTTTGTTAGTCTAAGTGATGGTAGCCTATTCATTATGGAAGGTAGTATGTTGTCGATATCTTTGTTACTCCAATGGATGGTAGCCTTTTCATTATGGAAGGTAGTTTGTTGTCGAGATTTTTCTTACTCTAAGGGATGGTAGCCTTTTCATTATGGAACGTAGTCTGTTGTCGAGAATTTTGTTATTCCAATGGATGAAAGCCTTGTCATTACGAAGGTAGTCTATTGTCGATATTTTTGTTACTATAATAGATTGTAGCCTTGTCATTATGGAAGGTAGTGTGTTGTCGAGATTTTTGTTATTCCAATGGATGGTATCCTACTCATTATGGAAGGTAGTCTGTTGTCGAGATTTTTGTTACTCCATTGGATAGTAGCCTTGTCATTATGGAAGGTAGTGTGTTGTCTTGTTTTTTGTTATTCCAATGGATGGTAGCCTAGTCATTATGGAAGGTAGTCTTTTGTCTTGATTTTTGTTACTCCAATGGATGGTAGCCTTGTCATTATGGAAGGTAGTGTGTTGTCGATATTTTTGTTATTCCAATGGATGGTAGCCTAGTCATTATGGAAGGTAGTCTTTTTTCTTTCTTTTTGTTACTCCAATGGATGGTAGCCTTGTCATTATGGAAGGTAGTCTATTGTTGACATTTTTGTTACTCCAATGAATGGTAGACCTGTCATTATGGAAGGTAGTGTGTTATCGTGATTTTTTTCACTCTAAGGGATGGTAGCCTTGTCATTATGGAAATTAGTATGTTGTCTATATCTTTGTTACTCCAATGGATGGTAGCCTTTTCATTATGGAAGGTAGTCTTTTGTCATGATTTTTGTTACTCCAAGGCATTGTAGCCTTGTCGTTATGGAAGGTAGTCTGTTGTCGAGATTTTTGTTATTCCATTGGATGGTATCCTTCTCATTATGAAAGGTAGTCCGTTGTCGATATCTTTGTTACTCCAATGGATGGTAGCCTAGTCATTATGGAAGGTAGTCTATTGTCGAGATTTTTGTTACTCCAATGGATGATATCCTTGTCATTATGGAAGGTAGTCTGTTGTCGTGATTTTTGTTACTCCAATGGATGGTAGCCTTGACATTATGGAAGGTAGTCTATTGTCGAGATTTTTGTTACTACAATGGATGGTAGTCTGTTGTCTAGATTTATGTTACTACAATGGATTATAGCCTTGTCATTATGGAAGGTAGTCTCTTCTGGATATTTGGGTTATTCCAATGGTTGTACCCTTGTCATTATGGAAGATAGTCTATTGTTGAGATTTTTGTTACTCCAATGGATGGTAGACTTGTCATTATGGAAGGTAGTGTGTTGTCGTGATTTTTGTTAGTCTAAGTGATGGTAGCCTATTCAGTATGGAAGGTAGTATGTTGTCGATATCTTTGTTACTCCAATGGATGGTAGCCTTTTCATTATGGAAGGTAGTTTGTTGTCGAGATTTTTCTTACTCTAAGGGATGGTAGCCTTTTCATTATGGAACGTAGTCTGTTGTCGAGATTTTTGTTATTCCAATGGATGAAAGCCTTGTCATTATGAAGGTAGTCTATTGTCGATATTTTTGTTACTATAATAGATTGTAGCCTTGTCATTATGGAAGGTAGTGTGTTGTCGAGATTTTTGTTATTCCAATGGATGGTATCCTACTCATTATGGAAGGTAGTCTGTTGTCGAGATTTTTGTTACTCCATTGGATGGTAGCCTTGTCATTATGGAAGGTAGTCTATTGTTGACATTTTTGTTACTCCAATGAATGGTAGACCTGTCATTATGGAAGGTAGTGTGTTATCGTGATTTTTTTCACTCTAAGGGATGGTAGCCTTGTCATTATGGAAATTAGTATGTTGTCTATATCTTTGTTACTCCAATGGATGGTAGCCTTTTCATTATGGAAGGTAGTCTTTTGTCATGATTTTTGTTACTCCAAGGCATTGTAGCCTTGTCGTTATGGAAGGTAGTCTGTTGTCGAGATTTTTGTTATTCCATTGGATGGTATCCTTCTCATTATGAAAGGTAGTCCGTTGTCGATATCTTTGTTACTCCAATGGATGGTAGCCTAGTCATTATGGAAGGTAGTCTATTGTCGAGATTTTTGTTACTCCAATGGATGATATCCTTGTCATTATGGAAGGTAGTCTGTTGTCGTGATTTTTGTTACTCCAATGGATGGTAGCCTTGACATTATGGAAGGTAGTCTATTGTCGAGATTTTTGTTACTACAATGGATGGTAGTCTGTTGTCTAGATTTATGTTTCTACAATGGATTATAGCCTTGTCATTATGGAAGGTAGTCTCTTCTGGATATTTGGGTTATTCCAATGGTTGTACCCTTGTCATTATGGAAGATAGTCTATTGTTGAGATTTTTGTTACTCCAATGGATGGTAGACTTGTCATTATGGAAGGTAGTGTGTTGTCGTGATTTTTGTTAGTCTAAGTGATGGTAGCCTATTCAGTATGGAAGGTAGTATGTTGTCGATATCTTTGTTACTCCAATGGATGGTAGCCTTTTCATTATGGAAGGTAGTTTGTTGTCGAGATTTTTCTTACTCTAAGGGATGGTAGCCTTTTCATTATGGAACGTAGTCTGTTGTCGAGATTTTTGTTATTCCAATGGATGAAAGCCTTGTCATTATGAAGGTAGTCTATTGTCGATATTTTTGTTACTATAATAGATTGTAGCCTTGTCATTATGGAAGGTAGTGTGTTGTCGAGATTTTTGTTATTCCAATGGATGGTATCCTACTCATTATGGAAGGTAGTCTGTTGTCGAGATTTTTGTTACTCCATTGGATGGTAGCCTTGTCATTATGGAAGGTAGTGTGTTGTCGTGTTTTTTGTTATTCCAATGGATGGTAGCCTAGTCATTATGGAAGGTAGTCTTTTGTCTTGATTTTTGTTACTCCAATGGATGGTAGCCTTGTCATTATGGAAGGTAGTGTATTGTCGATATTTTTGTTATTCCAATGGATGGTAGCCTAGTCATTATGGAAGGTAGTCTTTTTTCTTGCTTTTTGTTACTCCAATGGATGGTAGCCTTGTCATTATGGAAGGTAGTCCATTGTTGACATTTTTGTTACTCCAATGGATGGTAGACCTGTCATTATGGAAGGTAGTGTGTTATCGTGATTTTTATCACTCTAAGGGATGGTAGCCTTGTCATTATGGAAAGTAGTATGTTGTCTATATCTTTGTTACTCCAATGGATGGTAGCCTTTTCATTATGGAAGGTAGTCTTCTGTCATGATTTTTGTTACTCCAAGGCATTGTAGCCTTGTCGTTATGGAAGGTAGTCTGTTGTCGATATCTTTGTTATTCCATTGGATGGTATCCTTCTCATTATGGAAGGTAGTCCGTTGTCGATATCTTTGTTACTCCAATGGATGGTAGCCTAGTCATTATGGAAGGTAGTCTGTTGTCGAGATTTTTGTTACTCCAATGGATGATAGCCTTGTCATTATGGAAGGTAGTCTGTTGTCGTGATTTTTGTTACTCCAATGGATGGTAGCCTTGACATTATGGAAGGTAGTCTATTGTCGAGATTTTTGTTACTACAATGGATGGTAGTCTGTTGTCTAGATTTATGTTACTACAATGGATTATAGCCTTGTCATTATGGAAGGTAGTCTCTTGTGGATATTTGGGTTATTCCAATGGTTGTATCCTTGTCATTATGGAAGATAGTCTATTGTTGAGATTTTTGTTACTCCAATGGATGGTAGACTTGTCATTATGGAAGGTAGTGTGTTGTCGTGATTTTTGTTAGTCTAAGTGATGGTAGCCTATTCATTATGGAAGGTAGTATGTTGTCGATATCTTTGTTACTCCAATGGATGGTAGCCTTTTCATTATGGAAGGTAGTTTGTTGTCGAGATTTTTCTTACTCTAAGGGATGGTAGCCTTTTCATTATGTAACGTAGTCTGTTGTCGAGATTTTTGTTATTCCAATGGATGAAAGCCTTGTCATTATGAAGGTAGTCTATTGTCGATATTTTTGTTACTATAATAGATTGTAGCCTTGTCATTATGGAAGGTAGTGTGTTGTCGAGATTTTTGTTATTCCAATGGATGGTATCCTACTCATTATGGTAGGTAGTCTGTTGTCGAGATTTTTGTTACTCCATTGGATCGTAGCCTTGTCATTATGGAAGGTAGTGTGTTGTCGTGTTTTTTGTTATTCCAATGGATGGTAGCCTAGTCATTATGGAAGGTAGTCTTTTGTCTTGATTTTTGTTACTCCAATGGATGGTAGCCTTGTCATTATGGAAGGTAGTGTGTTGTCGTTATTTTTGTTATTCCAATGGATGGTAGCCTAGTCATTATGGAAGGTAGTCTTTTGTCTTGCTTTTTGTTACTCCAATGGATGGTAGCCTTGTCATTATGGAAGGTAGTCTATTGTTGAGATTTTTGTTACTCCAATGGATGGTAGACCTGTCATTATGGAAGGTAGTGTGTTATCGTGATTTTTATCACTCTAAGGGATGGTAGCCTTGTCATTATGGAAAGTAGTATGTTGTCTATATCTTTGTTACTCCAATGCATGGTAGCCTTTTCATTATGGAAGGTAGTCTTTTGTCATGATTTTTGTTACTCCAAGGCATTGTAGCCTTGTCGTTATGGAAGGTAGTCTGTTGTCGATATCTTTGTTACTCCAATGGATGGTATCCTAGTCATTTTGAAAGGTAGTCTGTTGTCGAGATTTTTTTTACTCCATTGGATGGTAGCCTTGTCATTATGGAAGGTAGTGTGTTGTTGATATTTTTGTTATTCCAATGGATGGTAGCCTTGTCATTATGGAATGTAGTTTGTTGTCGAGATTTTTGTTACTCCAATGGATGGTAGCCTTGTCATTATGGAAGGTAGTCTATTGTCGAGATTTTTGTTACTACAATGGATGGTAGTCTGTTGTCGAGATTTATGTTACTACAATGGATTGTAGCCTTGTCATTATGGAAGGTAGTCTCTTGTGGATATTTGGGTTACTCCAATGGTTGTACCCTTTTCATTATGGAAGATAGTCTATTGTTGAGATTTTTGTTACTCCAATGGATGGTAGACTTGTCATTATGGAAGGTAGTGTGTTGTCGTGATTTTTGTTAGTCTAAGTGATGGTAGCCTATTCATTATGGAAGGTAGTATGTTGTCGATATCTTTGTTACTCCAATGGATGGTAGCCTTTTCATTATGGAAGGTAGTTTGTTGTCGAGATTTTTCTTACTCTAAGGGATGGTAGCCTTTTCATTATGGAACGTAGTCTGTTGTCGAGATTTTTGTTATTCCAATGGATGAAAGCCTTGTCATTATGAAGGTAGTCTATTGTCGATATTTTTGTTACTATAATAGATTGTAGCCTTGTCATTATGGAAGGTAGTGTGTTGTCGAGATTTTTGTTATTCCAATGGATGGTATCCTACTCATTATGGAAGGTAGTCTGTTGTCGAGATTTTTGTTACTCCATTGGATGGTAGCCTTGTCATTATGGAAGGTAGTGTGTTGTCGTGTTTTTTGTTATTCCAATGGATGGTAGCCTAGTCATTATGGAAGGTAGTCTTTTGTCTTGATTTTTGTTACTCCAATGGATGGTAGCCTTGTCATTATGGAAGGTAGTGTATTGTCGATATTTTTGTTATTCCAATGGATGGTAGCCTAGTCATTATGGAAGGTAGTCTTTTTTCTTGCTTTTTGTTACTCCAATGGATGGTAGCCTTGTCATTATGGAAGGTAGTCCATTGTTGACATTTTTGTTACTCCAATGGATGGTAGACCTGTCATTATGGAAGGTAGTGTGTTATCGTGATTTTTATCACTCTAAGGGATGGTAGCCTTGTCATTATGGAAAGTAGTATGTTGTCTATATCTTTGTTACTCCAATGGATGGTAGCCTTTTCATTATGGAAGGTAGTCTTTTGTCATGATTTTTGTTACTCCAAGGCATTGTAGCCTTGTCGTTATGGAAGGTAGTCTGTTGTCGATATCTTTGTTATTCCATTGGATGGTATCCTTCTCATTATGGAAGGTAGTCCGTTGTCGATATCTTTGTTACTCCAATGGATGGTAGCCTAGTCATTATGGAAGGTAGTCTGTTGTCGAGATTTTTGTTACTCCAATGGATGATAGCCTTGTCATTATGGAAGGTAGTCTGTTGTCGTGATTTTTGTTACTCCAATGGATGGTAGCCTTGACATTATGGAAGGTAGTCTATTGTCGAGATTTTTGTTACTACAATGGATGGTAGTCTGTTGTCTAGATTTATGTTACTACAATGGATTATAGCCTTGTCATTATGGAAGGTAGTCTCTTGTGGATATTTGGGTTATTCCAATGGTTGTATCCTTGTCATTATGGAAGATAGTCTATTGTTGAGATTTTTGTTACTCCAATGGATGGTAGACTTGTCATTATGGAAGGTAGTGTGTTGTCGTGATTTTTGTTAGTCTAAGTGATGGTAGCCTATTCATTATGGAAGGTAGTATGTTGTCGATATCTTTGTTACTCCAATGGATGGTAGCCTTTTCATTATGGAAGGTAGTTTGTTGTCGAGATTTTTCTTACTCTAAGGGATGGTAGCCTTTTCATTATGTAACGTAGTCTGTTGTCGAGATTTTTGTTATTCCAATGGATGAAAGCCTTGTCATTATGAAGGTAGTCTATTGTCGATATTTTTGTTACTATAATAGATTGTAGCCTTGTCATTATGGAAGGTAGTGTGTTGTCGAGATTTTTGTTATTCCAATGGATGGTATCCTACTCATTATGGTAGGTAGTCTGTTGTCGAGATTTTTGTTACTCCATTGGATGGTAGCCTTGTCATTATGGAAGGTAGTGTGTTGTCGTGTTTTTTGTTATTCCAATGGATGGTAGCCTAGTCATTATGGAAGGTAGTCTTTTGTCTTGATTTTTGTTACTCCAATGGATGGTAGCCTTGTCATTATGGAAGGTAGTGTATTGTCGATATTTTTGTTATTCCAATGGATGGTAGCCTAGTCATTATGGAAGGTAGTCTTTTTTCTTGCTTTTTGTTACTCCAATGGATGGTAGCCTTGTCATTATGGAAGGTAGTCCATTGTTGACATTTTTGTTACTCCAATGGATGGTAGACCTGTCATTATGGAAGGTAGTGTGTTATCGTGATTTTTATCACTCTAAGGGATGGTAGCCTTGTCATTATGGAAAGTAGTATGTTGTCTATATCTTTGTTACTCCAATGGATGGTAGCCTTTTCATTATGGAAGGTAGTCTTTTGTCATGATTTTTGTTACTCCAAGGCATTGTAGCCTTGTCGTTATGGAAGGTAGTCTGTTGTCGATATCTTTGTTATTCCATTGGATGGTATCCTTCTCATTATGGAAGGTAATCCGTTGTCGATATCTTTGTTACTCCAATGGATGGTAGCCTAGTCATTATGGAAGGTAGTCTGTTGTCGAGATTTTTGTTACTCCAATGGATGATAGCCTTGTCATTATGGAAGGTAGTCTGTTGTCGTGATTTTTGTTACTCCAATGGATGGTAGCCTTGACATTATGGAAGGTAGTCTATTGTCGAGATTTTTGTTACTACAATGGATGGTAGTCTGTTGTCTAGATTTATGTTACTACAATGGATTATAGCCTTGTCATTATGGAAGGTAGTCTCTTGTGGATATTTGGGTTATTCCAATGGTTGTATCCTTGTCATTATGGAAGATAGTCTATTGTTGAGATTTTTGTTACTCCAATGGATGGTAGACTTGTCATTATGGAAGGTAGTGTGTTGTCGTGATTTTTGTTAGTCTAAGTGATGGTAGCCTATTCATTATGGAAGGTAGTATGTTGTCGATATCTTTGTTACTCCAATGGATGGTAGCCTTTTCATTATGGAAGGTAGTTTGTTGTCGAGATTTTTCTTACTCTAAGGGATGGTAGCCTTTTCATTATGTAACGTAGTCTGTTGTCGAGATTTTTGTTATTCCAATGGATGAAAGCCTTGTCATTATGAAGGTAGTCTATTGTCGATATTTTTGTTACTATAATAGATTGTAGCCTTGTCATTATGGAAGGTAGTGTGTTGTCGAGATTTTTGTTATTCCAATGGATGGTATCCTACTCATTATGGTAGGTAGTCTGTTGTCGAGATTTTTGTTACTCCATTGGATGGTAGCCTTGTCATTATGGAAGGTAGTGTGTTGTCGTGTTTTTTGTTATTCCAATGGATGGTAGCCTAGTCATTATGGAAGGTAGTCTTTTGTCTTGATTTTTGTTACTCCAATGGATGGTAGCCTTGTCATTATGGAAGGTAGTGTGTTGTCGTTATTTTTGTTATTCCAATGGATGGTAGCCTAGTCATTATGGAAGGTAGTCTTTTGTCTTGCTTTTTGTTACTCCAATGGATGGTAGCCTTGTCATTATGGAAGGTAGTCTATTGTTGAGATTTTTGTTACTCCAATGGATGGTAGACCTGTCATTATGGAAGGTAGTGTGTTATCGTGATTTTTATCACTCTAAGGGATGGTAGCCTTGTCATTATGGAAAGTAGTATGTTGTCTATATCTTTGTTACTCCAATGCATGGTAGCCTTTTCATTATGGAAGGTAGTCTTTTGTCATGATTTTTGTTACTCCAAGGCATTGTAGCCTTGTCGTTATGGAAGGTAGTCTGTTGTCGATATCTTTGTTACTCCAATGGATGGTATCCTAGTCATTTTGAAAGGTAGTCTGTTGTCGAGATTTTTTTTACTCCATTGGATGGTAGCCTTGTCATTATGGAAGGTAGTGTGTTGTTGATATTTTTGTTATTCCAATGGATGGTAGCCTTGTCATTATGGAATGTAGTTTGTTGTCGAGATTTTTGTTACTCCAATGGATGGTAGCCTTGTCATTATGGAAGGTAGTCTATTGTCGAGATTTTTGTTACTACAATGGATGGTAGTCTGTTGTCGAGATTTATGTTACTACAATGGATTGTAGCCTTGTCATTATGGAAGGTAGTCTCTTGTGGATATTTGGGTTACTCCAATGGTTGTACCCTTTTCATTATGGAAGATAGTCTATTGTTGAGATTTTTGTTACTCCAATGGATGGTAGACTTGTCATTATGGAAGGTAGTGTGTTGTCGTGATTTTTGTTAGTCTAAGTGATGGTAGCCTATTCATTATGGAAGGTAGTATGTTGTCGATATCTTTGTTACTCCAATGGATGGTAGCCTTTTCATTATGGAAGGTAGTTTGTTGTCGAGATTTTTCTTACTCTAAGGGATGGTAGCCTTTTCATTATGGAACGTAGTCTGTTGTCGAGATTTTTGTTATTCCAATGGATGAAAGCCTTGTCATTATGAAGGTAGTCTATTGTCGATATTTTTGTTACTATAATAGATTGTAGCCTTGTCATTATGGAAGGTAGTGTGTTGTCGAGATTTTTGTTATTCCAATGGATGGTATCCTACTCATTATGGTAGGTAGTCTGTTGTCGAGATTTTTGTTACTCCATTGGATGGTAGCCTTGTCATTATGGAAGGTAGTGTGTTGTCGTGTTTTTTGTTATTCCAATGGATGGTAGCCTAGTCATTATGGGAGGTAGTCTTTTGTCTTGATTTTTGTTTCTCCAATGCATGGTAGCCTTGTCATTATGGAAGGTAGTGTGTTGTCGATATTTTTGTGATTCCAATGGATGGTAGCCAAGTCATTATGGAAGGTAGTCTTTTGTCTTGCTTTTTGTTACTCCAATGGATGGTAGCCTTGTCATTATGGAAGGTAGTTTATTGTTGAGATTGTTGTTTCTCCAATGGATGGTAGACCTGTCATTATGGAAGGTAGTGTGTTATCGTGATTTTTATCACTCTAAGGGATGGTAGCCTTGTCATTATGGAAAGTAGTATGTTGTCTATATCCTTGTTACTCCAATGGATGGTAGCCTTTTCATTATGGAAGGTAGTCTTTTGTCATGATTTTTGTTACTCCAAGGCATTGCAGCCTTGTCGTTATGGAATGTAATCTGCTGTCGATATTTTTGTTATTCCAATGGATGGTATCCTTCTCATTTTGAAAGGTAGTCTGTTGTCGTGATTTTTGTTACTCCAATGGATGGTAGCCTTGACATTATGGAAGGTAGGCTGTTGTCAAGATTTTTGTTACTCCAATGGATGATAGCCTTGTCATTATGGAAGGTAGTCTGTTGTCGTGATTTTTGTTACTTCAATGGATGGTAGCCTTGGCATTATGGAAGGTAGTCTATTGTCGAGATTTTTGTTACTACAATGGATGGTAGTCTGTTGTCGAGATTTATGTTACTACAATGGATTGTAGCCTTGTCATTATGGAAGGTAGTCTCTTGTGGATATTTGGGTTACTCCAATGGTTGTACCCTTGTCATTATGGAAGATAGTCTATTGTTGAGATTTTTGTTACTCCAATGGATGGTAGACTTGTCATTATGGAAGGTAGTGTGTTGTCGTGATTTTTGTTACTGTAAGTGTTGGTAGCCTAGTCATTATGGAAGGTAGTATGTTGTCGATATCTTTGTTACTCCAATGGATGGTAGCCTTTTCATTATGGAAGGTAGTATGTTGTCGAGATTTTTCTTACTCTAAGGGATGGTAGCCTTTTCATTATGGAACGTAGTCTGTTGTCGAGATTTTTGTTATTCCAATGGATGAAAGCCTTGTCATTATGAAGGTAGTCTATTGTCGATATTTTTATTACTATAATAAATTGTAGCCTTGTCATTATGGAAGGTAGTGTGTTGTCGAGATTTTTGTTATTCCAATGGATGGTATCCTACTCATTATGGAAGGTAGTCTATTGTCGAGATTTTTGTTACTCCATTGGATGGTAGCCTTGTCATTATGGAAGGTAGTGTGTTATCGTGTTTTTTGTTATTCCAATGGATGGTAGCCTAGTCATTATGGAAGGTAGTCTTTTGTCTTGATTTTTGTTACTCAAATGCATGGAAGCCTTGTCATTATGGAAGGTAGTGTGTTGTCGATATTTTTGTGATTCCAATGGATGGTAGCCAAGTCATTATGGAAGGTAGTCTTTTGTCTTGCTTTTTGTTACTCCAATGGATGGTAGCCTTGTCATTATGGAAGGTAGTCTATTGTTGAGATTGTTGTTACTCCAATGGATGGTAGACCTGTCATTATGGAAGGTAGTGTGTTATTGTGATTTTTATCACTCTAAGGGATGGTAGCCTTGTCATTATGGAAAGTAGTATGTTGTCTATATCCTTGTTACTCCAATGGATGGTAGCCTTTTCATTATGGAAGGTAGTCTTTTGTCATGATTTTTGTTACTCCAAGGCATTATAGCCTTGTCGTTATGGAATGTAATCTGCTGTCGATATTTTTGTTATTCCAATGGATGGTATCCTTCTCATTTTGAAAGGTAGTCTGTTGTCGTGATTTTTGTTACTCCAATGGATGGTAGCCTTGACATTATGGAAGGTAGTCTATTGTCGAGATTTTTGTTACTACAATGGATGGTAGTTTGTTGTCGAGATTTATGTTACTACAATGGATTATAGCCTTGTCATTATGGAAGGTAGTCTCTTGTGGATATTTGGGTTACTCCAATGGTTGTACCCTTGTCATTATGGAAGATAGTCTATTGTTGAGATTTTTGTTACTCCAATGGATGGTAGACTTGTCATTATGGAAGGTAGTGTGTTGTCGTGATTTTTGTTACTCAAAGTGATGGTAGCCTAGTCATTATGGAAGGTAGTATGTTGTCGATATCTTTGTTACTCCGATGGATGGTAGCCTTTTCATTATGGAAGGTAGTTTGTTGTCGAGATTTTTCTTACTCTAAGGGATGGTAGCCTTTTCATTATGGAACGTAGTCTGTTGTCGAGATTTTTGTTATTCCAATGGATGAAAGCCTTGTCATTATGAAGGTAGTCTATTGTCGATATTTTTTACTATAATAGATTATAGCCTTGTCATTATGGAAGGTAGTGTGTTGTCGAGATTTTTGTTATTCCAATGGATGGTATCCTACTCGTTATGGAAGGTAGTCTATTGTCGAGATTTTTGTTACTCCAATGGATGGTAGCCTAGTCATTATGGAAGGTAGTCTTTTGTCTTGATTTTTGTTACTCCAATCCATGGTAGCCTTGTCATTATGGAAGGTAGTGTGTTGTCGATATTTTTTTTATTCCAATGGATGGTAGCCTAGTCATTATGGAAGTTAGTCTTTTGTCTTGCTTTTTGTTACTCCAATGGATGGTAGCCTTGTCTTTATGGAAGGTAGTCTATTGTTGAGATTTTTGTTACTCCAATGGATGGTAGACCTGTCATTATGGAAGGTAGTGTGTTATCGTGATTTTTATCACTCTAAGGGATGGAAGCAATGTCATTATGGAAAGTAGTATGTTGTCTATATCTTTGTTACTCCAATGGATGGTAGCCTTTTCATTATGGAAGGTAGTCTTTTGTCATGATTTTTGTTACTCCAAGGCATTGTAGCCTTGTCGTTATGGAATGTAATCTGCTGTCGAGATTTTTGTTATTCCAATGGATGGTATCCTTCTCATTTTGAAAGGTAGTCTGTTGTCGTGATTTTTGTTACTCCAATGGATGGTAGCCTTGACATTATGGAAGGTAGTCTATTGTAGAGATTTTTGTTACTACAATGGATGGTAGTCTGTTGTCGAGATTTATGTTACTACAATGGATTGTAGCCTTGTCATTATGGAAGGTAGTCTCTTGTGGATATTTTGGTTACTCCAATGGTTGTACCCTTTTCATTATGGAAGATAGTCTATTGTTGAGATTTTTGTTACTCCAATGGATGGTAGACTTGTCATTATGGAAGGTAGTGTGTTGTCGTGATTTTTGTTACTCTAAGTGATGGTAGCCTATTCATTATGGAAGGTAGTATGTTGTCGATATCTTTGTTACTCCAATGGATGGTAGCCTTTTCATTATGGAAGGTAGTTTGTTGTCGAGGTTTTTCTTACTCTAAGGGATGGTAGCCTTTTCATTATGGAACGTAGTCTGTTGTCGAGATTTTTGTTATTCCAATGGATGAAAGCCTTGTCATTATGAAGGTAGTCTATTGTCGATATTTTTGTTACTATAATAGATTGTAGCCTTGTCATTATGGAAGGTAGTGTGTTGTCGAGATTTTTGTTATTCCAATGGATGGTATCCTACTCATTATGGTAGGTAGTTTGTTGTCGAGATTTTTGTTACTCCATTGGATGGTAGCCTTGTCATTATGGAAGGTAGTGTGTTGTCGTGTTTTTTGTTATTCCAATGGATGGTAGCCTAGTCATTATGGGAGGTAGTCTTTTGTCTTGATTTTTGTTTCTCCAATGCATGGTAGCCTTGTCATTATGGAAGGTAGTGTGTTGTCGATATTTTTGTGATTCCAATGGATGGTAGCCAAGTCATTATGGAAGGTAGTCTTTTGTCTTGCTTTTTGTTACTCCAATGGATGGTAGCCTTGTCATTATGGAAGGTAGTCTATTGTTGAGATTGTTGTTTCTCCAATGGATGGTAGACCTGTCATTATGGAAGGTAGTGTGTTATCGTGATTTTTATCACTCTAAGGGATGGTAGCCTTGTCATTATGGAAAGTAGTATGTTGTCTATATCCTTGTTACTCCAATGGATGGTAGCCTTTTCATTATGGAAGGTAGTCTTTTGTCATGATTTTTGTTACTCCAAGGCATTGCAGCCTTGTCGTTATGGAATGTAATCTGCTGTCGATATTTTTGTTATTCCAACGGATGGTATCCTTCTCATTTTGAAAGGTAGTCTGTTGTCGTGATTTTTGTTACTCCAATGGATGGTAGCCTTGACATTATGGAAGGTAGGTTGTTGTCAAGATTTTTGTTACTCCAATGGATGATAGCCTTGTCATTATGGAAGGTAGTCTGTTGTCGTGATTTTTGTTACTTCAATGGATGGTAGCCTTGGCATTATGGAAGGTAGTCTATTGTCGAGATTTTTGTTACTACAATGGATGGTAGTCTGTTGTCGAGATTTATGTTACTACAATGGATTGTAGCCTTGTCATTATGGAAGGTAGTCTCTTGTGGATATTTGGGTTACTCCAATGGTTGTACCCTTGTCATTATGGAAGATAGTCTATTGTTGAGATTTTTGTTACTCCAATGGATGGTAGACTTGTCATTATGGAAGGTAGTGTGTTGTCGTGATTTTTGTTACTGTAAGTGTTGGTAGCCTAGTCATTATGGAAGGTAGTATGTTGTCGATATCTTTGTTACTCCAATGGATGGTAGCCTTTTCATTATGGAAGGTAATATGTTGTCGAGATTTTTCTTACTCTAAGGGATGGTAGCCTTTTCATTATGGAACGTAGTCTGTTGTCGAGATTTTTGTTATTCCAATGGATGAAAGCCTTGTCATTATGAAGGTAGTCTATTGTCGATATTTTTATTACTATAATAAATTGTAGCCTTGTCATTATGGAAGGTAGTGTGTTGTCGAGATTTTTGTTATTCCAATGGATGGTATCCTACTCATTATGGAAGGTAGTCTATTGTCGAGATTTTTGTTACTCCATTGGATGGTAGCCTTGTCATTATGGAAGGTAGTGTGTTATCGTGTTTTTTGTTATTCCAATGGATGGTAGCCTAGTCATTATGGAAGGTAGTCTTTTGTCTTGATTTTTGTTACTCCAATGCATGGAAGCCTTGTCATTATGGAAGGTAGTGTGTTGTCGATATTTTTGTGATTCCAATGGATGGTAGCCAAGTCATTATGGAAGGTAGTCTTTTGTCTTTCTTTTTGTTACTCCAATGGATGGTAGCCTTGTCATTATGGAAGGTAGTCTATTGTTGAGATTGTTGTTACTCCAATGGATGGTAGACCTGTCATTATGGAAGGTAGTGTGTTATCGTGATTTTTATCACTCTAAGGGATGGTAGCCTTGTCATTATGGAAAGTAGTATGTTGTCTATATCCTTGTTACTCCAATGGATGGTAGCCTTTTCATTATGGAAGGTAGTCTTTTGTCATGATTTTTGTTACTCCAAGGCATTATAGCCTTGTCGTTATGGAATGTAATCTGCTGTCGATATTTTTGTTATTCCAATGGATGGTATCCTTCTCATTTTGAAAGGTAGTCTGTTGTCGTGATTTTTGTTACTCCAATGGATGGTAGCCTTGACATTATGGAAGGTAGTCTATTGTCGAGATTTTTGTTACTACAATGGATGGTAGTTTGTTGTCGAGATTTATGTTACTACAATGGACTATAGCCTTGTCTATGGAAGGTAGTCACTTGTGGATATTTGGGTTACTCCAATGGTTGTACCCTTGTCATTATGGAAGATAGTCTATTGTTGAGATTTTTGTTACTCCAATGGATGGTAGACTTGTCATTATGGAAGGTAGTGTGTTGTCGTGATTTTTGTTACTCAAAGTGATGGTAGCCTAGTCATTATGGAAGGTAGTATGTTGTCGATATCTTTGTTACTCCGATGGATGGTAGCCTTTTCATTATGGAAGGTAGTTTGTTGTCGAGATTTTTCTTACTCTAAGGGATGGTAGCCTTTTCATTATGGAACGTAGTCTGTTGTCGAGATTTTTGTTATTCCAATGGATGAAAGCCTTGTTATTATGAAGGTAGTCTATTGTCGATATTTTTTACTATAATAGATTATAGCCTTGTCATTATGGAAGGTAGTGTGTTGTCGAGATTTTTGTTATTCCAATGGATGGTATCCTACTCGTTATGGAAGGTAGTCTATTGTCGAGATTTTTGTTACTCCAATGGATGGTAGCCTAGTCATTATGGAAGGTAGTCTTTTGTCTTGATTTTTGTTACTCCAATCCATGGTAGCCTTGTCATTATGGAAGGTAGTGTGTTGTCGATATTTTTTTTATTCCAATGGATGGTAGCCTAGTCATTATGGAAGTTAGTCTTTTGTCTTGCTTTTTGTTACTCCAATGGATGGTAGCCTTGTCTTTATGGAAGGTAGTCTATTGTTGAGATTTTTGTTACTCCAATGGATGGTAGACCTGTCATTATGGAAGGTAGTGTGTTATCGTGATTTTTATCACTCTAAGGGATGGAAGCAATGTCATTATGGAAAGTAGTATGTTGTCTATATCTTTGTTACTCCAATGGATGGTAGCCTTTTCATTATGGAAGGTAGTCTTTTGTCATGATTTTTGTTACTCCAAGGCATTGTAGCCTTGTCGTTATGGAATGTAATCTGCTGTCGAGATTTTTGTTATTCCAATGGATGGTATCCTTCTCATTTTGAAAGGTAGTCTGTTGTCGTGATTTTTGTTACTCCAATGGATGGTAGCCTTGACATTATGGAAGGTAGTCTATTGTAGAGATTTTTGTTACTACAATGGATGGTAGTCTGTTGTCGAGATTTATGTTACTACAATGGATTGTAGCCTTGTCATTATGGATGGTAGTCTCTTGTGGATATTTGGGTTACTCCAATGGTTGTACCCTTGTCATTATGGAAGATAGTCTATTGCTGAGATTTTTGTTACTCCAATGGATGGTAGACTTGTCATTATGGAAGGTAGTGTGTTGTCGTGATTTTTGTTACTCTAAGTGATGGTATCCTAGTCATTATGGATGGTAGCATGTTGTCGATATCTTTGTTACTCCAATGGATGGTATCCTTTTCATTATGGAAGGTAGTTTGTTGTCGAGATTTTTCTTACTCTAAGGGATGGTAGCCTTTTCATTATGGAACATAGTCTGTTGTCGAGATTTTTGTTATTCCAATGGAAGAAAGCCTTGTCATTATGAAGGTAGTCTATTGTCGATATTTTTGTTACTATAATAGATTGTAGCCTTGTCATTATGGAAGGTAGTGTGTTGTCGAGATTTTTGTTATTCCAATTGATGGTATCCTACTCATTATGGAAGGTAGTCTATTGTCGAGATTTTTGTTACTCCATTGGATGGTAGCCTTGTCATTATGGAAGGTAGTGTGTTGTCGTGTTTTTTGTTATTCCAATGGATGCTAGCCTAGTCATTATGAAAGGTAGTCTTTTGTCTTGATTTTTGTTACTCCAATGCATGGTAGCCTTCTCATTATGGAAGGTAATGTGTTGTCGATATTTTTGTTATTCCAATGGATGGTAGCCTAGTCATTATGGAAGGTAGTCTTTTGTCTTTCTTTTTGTTACTCCAATGGATGGTAGCCTTGTCATAATGGAAGGTAGTCTATTGTTGAGATTTTTGTTACTCCAATGGATGGTAGACCTGTCATTATGGAAGGTAGTGTGTTATCGTGATTTTTATCACTCTAAGGGATAGTAGCCTTGTCATTATGGAAAGTAGTATGTTGTCTATATCTTTGTTACTCCAATGGATGGTAGCCTTTTCATTATGGAAGGTAGTCTTTTGTCATGATTTTTGTTACTCCAAGGCATTGTAGCCTTGTCGTTATGGAATGTAATCTGCTGTCGAGATTTTTGTAATTCCAATGGATGGTATCCTTCTCATTTTGAAAGGTAGTCTGTTGTCGTGATTTTTGTTACTCCAATGGATGGTAGCCTTGACATTATGGAAGGTAGTCTATTGTCGAGATTTTTGTTACTACAATGGATGGTAGTCTGTTTTCGAGATTTATGTTACTACAATGGATTGTAGCCTTGTCATTATGGAAGGTAGTCTCTTGTGGATATTTGGGTTACTCCAATGGTTGTACCCTTGTCATTATGGAAGATAGTCTATTGTTGAGATTTTTGTTACTCCAATGGATGGTAGACTTGTCATTATGGAAGGTAGTGTGTTGTCGTGATTTTTGTTACTCAAAGTGATGGTAGCCTAGTCATTATGGAAGGTAGTATGTTGTCAATATCTTTGTTACTCCAATAGATGGTAGCCTTTTCATTATGGAAGGTAGTTTGTTGTCGAGATTTTTCTTACTCTAAGGGATGGTAGCCTTTTCATTATGGAACGTAGTCTGTTGTCGAGATTTTTGTTATTCCAATGGATGAAAGCCTTGTCATTATGAAGGTAGTCTATTGTCGATATTTTTGTTACTATAATAGATTGTAGCCTTGTCATTATGGAAGGTAGTGTGTTGTCGAGATTTTTGTTATTCCAATGGATGGTATCCTACTCGTTATGGAAGGTAGTCTATTGTCGAGATTTTTGTTACTCCATTGGATGGTAGCCTTGTCATTATGGAAGGTAGTGTGTTGTCGTGTTTTTTGTTATTCCAATGGATGGTAGCCTAGTCATTATGGAAGGTAGTCTTTTGTCTTGATTTTTGTTACTCCAATGCATGGTAGCCTTGTCATTATGGTAGGTAGTGTGTTGTCGATATTTTTGTTATTCCAATGGATGGTAGCTTAGTCATTATGGAAGGTAGTCTTTTGTCTTGCTTTTTGTTACTCCAATGGATGGTAGCCTTGTCATTATGGAAGGTAGTCTATTGTTGAGATTTTTGTTACTCCAATGGATGGTAAACCTGTCATTATGGAAGGTAGTGTGTTATCGTGATTTTTATCACTCTAAGGGATAGTAGCCTTGTCATTATGGAAAGTAGTATGTTGTCTATATCTTTGTTACTCCAATGGATGGTAGCCTTTTCATTATGGAAGGTAGTCTTTTGTCATGATTTTTATTACTCCAAGGCATTGTAGCCTTGTCGTTATGGAATGTAATCTGCTGTCGAGATTTTTGTAATTCCAATGGATGGTATCCTTCTCATTTTGAAAGGTAGTCTGTTGTCGTGATTTTTGTTACTCCAATGGATGGTAGCCTTGACATTATGGAAGGTAGTCTATTGTCGAGATTTTTGTTACTACAATGGATGGTAGTCTGTTTTCGAGATTTATGTTACTACAATGGATTGTAGCCTTGTCATTATGGAAGATAGTCTCTTGTGGATATTTGGATTACTCCAATGGTTGTACCCTTGTCATTATGGAAGATAGTTTATTGTTGAGATTTTTGTTACTCCAATGGATGGTAGACTTGTCATTATGGAAGGTAGTGTGTTGTCGTGATTTTTGTTACTCAAAGTGATGGTAGCCTAGTCATTATGGAAGGTAGCATGTTGTCAATATCTTTGTTACTCCAATAGATGGTAGCCTTTTCATTATGGAAGGTAGTTTGTTGTCGAGATTTTTCTTACTCTAAGGGATGGTAGCCTTTTCATTATGGAACGTAGTCTGTTGTCGAGATTTTTGTTATTCCAATGGATGAAAGCCTTGTCATTATGAAGGTAGTCTATTGTCGATATTTTTGTTACTATAATAGATTGTAGCCTTGTCATTATGGAAGGTAGTGTGTTGTCGAGATTTTTGTTATTCCAATGGATGGTATCCTACTCGTTATGGAAGGTAGTCTATTGTCGAGATTTTTGTTACTCCATTGGATGGTAGCCTTGTCATTATGGAAGGTAGAGTGTTGTCGTGTTTTTTGTTATTCCAATGGATGGTAGCCTAGTCATTATGGAAGGTAGTCTTTTGTCTTGATTTTTGTTACTCCAATGCATGGTAGCCTTGTCATTATGGTAGGTAGTGTGTTGTCGATATTTTTGTTATTCCAATGGATGGTAGCTTAGTCATTATGGAAGGTAGTCTTTTGTCTTGCTTTTTGTTACTCCAATGGATGGTAGCCTTGTCATTATGGAAGGTAGTCTATTGTTGAGATTTTTGTTACTCCAATGGATGGTAGACCTGTCATTATGGAAGGTAGTGTGTTATCGTGATTTTTATCACTCTAAGGGATAGTAGCCTTGTCATTATGGAAAGTAGTATGTTGTCTATATCTTTGTTACTCCAATGGATGGTAGCCTTTTCATTATGGAAGGTAGTCTTTTGTCATGATTTTTGTTACTCCAAGGCATTGTAGCCTTGTCGTTATGGAATGTAATCTGCTGTCGAGATTTTTGTAATTCCAATGGATGGTATCCTTCTCATTTTGAAAGGTAGTCTGTTGTCGTGATTTTTGTTACTCCAATGGATGGTAGCCTTGACATTATGGAAGGTAGTCTATTGTCGAGATTTTTGTTACTACAATGGATGGTAGTCTGTTTTCGAGATTTATGTTACTACAATGGATTGTAGCCTTGTCATTATGGAAGGTAGTCTCTTGTGGATATTTGGGTTACTCCAATGGTTGTACCCTTGTCATTATGGAAGATAGTCTATTGTTGAGATTTTTGTTACTCCAATGGATGGTAGACTTGTCATTATGGAAGGTAGTGTGTTGTCGTGATTTTTGTTACTCAAAGTGATGGTAGCCTAGTCATTATGGAAGGTAGTATGTTGTCGATATCTTTGTTACTCCGATGGATGGTAGCCTTTTCATTATGGAAGGTAGTTTGTTGTCGAGATTTTTCTTACTCTAAGGGATGGTAGCCTTTTCATTATGGAACGTAGTCTGTTGTCGAGATTTTTGTTATTCCAATGGATGAAAGCCTTGTTATTATGAAGGTAGTCTATTGTCGATATTTTTTACTATAATAGATTATAGCCTTGTCATTATGGAAGGTAGTGTGTTGTCGAGATTTTTGTTATTCCAATGGATGGTATCCTACTCGTTATGGAAGGTAGTCTATTGTCGAGATTTTTGTTACTCCAATGGATGGTAGCCTAGTCATTATGGAAGGTAGTCTTTTGTCTTGATTTTTGTTACTCCAATCCATGGTAGCCTTGTCATTATGGAAGGTAGTGTGTTGTCGATATTTTTTTTATTCCAATGGATGGTAGCCTAGTCATTATGGAAGTTAGTCTTTTGTCTTGCTTTTTGTTACTCCAATGGATGGTAGCCTTGTCTTTATGGAAGGTAGTCTATTGTTGAGATTTTTGTTACTCCAATGGATGGTAGACCTGTCATTATGGAAGGTAGTGTGTTATCGTGATTTTTATCACTCTAAGGGATGGAAGCAATGTCATTATGGAAAGTAGTATGTTGTCTATATCTTTGTTACTCCAATGGATGGTAGCCTTTTCATTATGGAAGGTAGTCTTTTGTCATGATTTTTGTTACTCCAAGGCATTGTAGCCTTGTCGTTATGGAATGTAATCTGCTGTCGAGATTTTTGTTATTCCAATGGATGGTATCCTTCTCATTTTGAAAGGTAGTCTGTTGTCGTGATTTTTGTTACTCCAATGGATGGTAGCCTTGACATTATGGAAGGTAGTCTATTGTAGAGATTTTTGTTACTACAATGGATGGTAGTCTGTTGTCGAGATTTATGTTACTACAATGGATTGTAGCCTTGTCATTATGGATGGTAGTCTCTTGTGGATATTTGGGTTACTCCAATGGTTGTACCCTTGTCATTATGGAAGATAGTCTATTGCTGAGATTTTTGTTACTCCAATGGATGGTAGACTTGTCATTATGGAAGGTAGTGTGTTGTCGTGATTTTTGTTACTCTAAGTGATGGTATCCTAGTCATTATGGATGGTAGCATGTTGTCGATATCTTTGTTACTCCAATGGATGGTATCCTTTTCATTATGGAAGGTAGTTTGTTGTCGAGATTTTTCTTACTCTAAGGGATGGTAGCCTTTTCATTATGGAACATAGTCTGTTGTCGAGATTTTTGTTATTCCAATGGAAGAAAGCCTTGTCATTATGAAGGTAGTCTATTGTCGATATTTTTGTTACTATAATAGATTGTAGCCTTGTCATTATGGAAGGTAGTGTGTTGTCGAGATTTTTGTTATTCAAATTGATGGTATCCTACTCATTATGGAAGGTAGTCTATTGTCGAGATTTTTGTTACTCCATTGGATGGTAGCCTTGTCATTATGGAAGGTAGTGTGTTGTCGTGTTTTTTGTTATTCCAATGGATGCTAGCCTAGTCATTATGAAAGGTAGTCTTTTGTCTTGATTTTTGTTACTCCAATGCATGGTAGCCTTGTCATTATGGAAGGTAATGTGTTGTCGATATTTTTGTTATTCCAATGGATGGTAGCCTAGTCATTATGGAAGGTAGTCTTTTGTCTTTCTTTTTGTTACTCCAATGGATGGTAGCCTTGTCATAATGGCAGGTAGTCTATTGTTGAGATTTTTGTTACTCCAATGGATGGTAGACCTGTCATTATGGAAGGTAGTGTGTTATCGTGATTTTTATCACTCTAAGGGATAGTAGCCTTGTCATTATGGAAAGTAGTATGTTGTCTATATCTTTGTTACTCCAATGGATGGTAGCCTTTTCATTATGGAAGGTAGTCTTTTGTCATGATTTTTGTTACTCCAAGGCATTGTAGCCTTGTCGTTATGGAATGTAATCTGCTGTCGAGATTTTTGTAATTCCAATGGATGGTATCCTTCTCATTTTGAAAGGTAGTCTGTTGTCGTGATTTTTGTTACTCCAATGGATGGTAGCCTTGACATTATGGAAGGTAGTCTATTGTCGAGATTTTTGTTACTACAATGGATGGTAGTCTGTTTTCGAGATTTATGTTACTACAATGGATTGTAGCCTTGTCATTATGGAAGGTAGTCTCTTGTGGATATTTGGGTTACTCCAATGGTTGTACCCTTGTCATTATGGAAGATAGTCTATTGTTGAGATTTTTGTTACTCCAATGGATGGTAGACTTGTCATTATGGAAGGTAGTGTGTTGTCGTGATTTTTGTTACTCAAAGTGATGGTAGCCTAGTCATTATGGAAGGTAGTATGTTGTCAATATCTTTGTTACTCCAATAGATGGTAGCCTTTTCATTATGGAAGGTAGTTTGTTGTCGAGATTTTTCTTACTCTAAGGGATGGTAGCCTTTTCATTATGGAACGTAGTCTGTTGTCGAGATTTTTGTTATTCCAATGGATGAAAGCCTTGTCATTATGAAGGTAGTCTATTGTCGATATTTTTTTTACTATAATAGATTGTAGCCTTGTCATTATGGAAGGTAGTGTGTTGTCGAGATTTTTGTTATTCCAATGGATGGTATCCTACTCGTTATGGAAGGTAGTCTATTGTCGAGATTTTTGTTACTCCATTGGATGGTAGCCTTGTCATTATGGAAGGTAGTGTGTTGTCGTGTTTTTTGTTATTCCAATGGATGGTAGCCTAGTCATTATGGAAGGTAGTCTTTTGTCTTGATTTTTGTTACTCCAATGCATGGTAGCCTTGTCATTATGGTAGGTAGTGTGTTGTCGATATTTTTGTTATTCCAATGGATGGTAGCTTAGTCATTATGGAAGGTAGTCTTTTGTCTTGCTTTTTGTTACTCCAATGGATGGTAGCCTTGTCATTATGGAAGGTAGTCTATTGTTGAGATTTTTGTTACTCCAATGGATGGTAAACCTGTCATTATGGAAGGTAGTGTGTTATCGTGATTTTTATCACTCTAAGGGATAGTAGCCTTGTCATTATGGAAAGTAGTATGTTGTCTATATCTTTGTTACTCCAATGGATGGTAGCCTTTTCATTATGGAAGGTAGTCTTTTGTCATGATTTTTATTACTCCAAGGCATTGTAGCCTTGTCGTTATGGAATGTAATCTGCTGTCGAGATTTTTGTAATTCCAATGGATGGTATCCTTCTCATTTTGAAAGGTAGTCTGTTGTCGTGATTTTTGTTACTCCAATGGATGGTAGCCTTGACATTATGGAAGGTAGTCTATTGTCGAGATTTTTGTTACTACAATGGATGGTAGTCTGTTTTCGAGATTTATGTTACTACAATGGATTGTAGCCTTGTCATTATGGAAGATAGTCTCTTGTGGATATTTGGATTACTCCAATGGTTGTACCCTTGTCATTATGGAAGATAGTTTATTGTTGAGATTTTTGTTACTCCAATGGATGGTAGACTTGTCATTATGGAAGGTAGTGTGTTGTCGTGATTTTTGTTACTCAAAGTGATGGTAGCCTAGTCATTATGGAAGGTAGCATGTTGTCAATATCTTTGTTACTCCAATAGATGGTAGCCTTTTCATTATGGAAGGTAGTTTGTTGTCGAGATTTTTCTTACTCTAAGGGATGGTAGCCTTTTCATTATGGAACGTAGTCTGTTGTCGAGATTTTTGTTATTCCAATGGATGAAAGCCTTGTCATTATGAAGGTAGTCTATTGTCGATATTTTTGTTACTATAATAGATTGTAGCCTTGTCATTATGGAAGGTAGTGTGTTGTCGAGATTTTTGTTATTCCAATGGATGGTATCCTACTCGTTATGGAAGGTAGTCTATTGTCGAGATTTTTGTTACTCCATTGGATGGTAGCCTTGTCATTATGGAAGGTAGAGTGTTGTCGTGTTTTTTGTTATTCCAATGGATGGTAGCCTAGTCATTATGGAAGGTAGTCTTTTGTCTTGATTTTTGTTACTCCAATGCATGGTAGCCTTGTCATTATGGTAGGTAGTGTGTTGTCGATATTTTTGTTATTCCAATGGATGGTAGCTTAGTCATTATGGAAGGTAGTCTTTTGTCTTGCTTTTTGTTACTCCAATGGATGGTAGCCTTGTCATTATGGAAGGTAGTCTATTGTTGAGATTTTTGTTACTCCAATGGATGGTAGACCTGTCATTATGGAAGGTAGTGTGTTATCGTGATTTTTATCACTCTAAGGGATAGTAGCCTTGTCATTATGGAAAGTAGTATGTTGTCTATATCTTTGTTACTCCAATGGATGGTAGCCTTTTCATTATGGAAGGTAGTCTTTTGTCATGATTTTTGTTACTCCAAGGCATTGTAGCCTTGTCGTTATGGAATGTAATCTGCTGTCGAGATTTTTGTAATTCCAATGGATGGTATCCTTCTCATTTTGAAAGGTAGTCTGTTGTCGTGATTTTTGTTACTCCAATGGATGGTAGCCTTGACATTATGGAAGGTAGTCTATTGTCGAGATTTTTGTTACTACAATGGATGGTAGTCTGTTTTCGAGATTTATGTTACTACAATGGATTGTAGCCTTGTCATTATGGAAGGTAGTCTCTTGTGGATATTTGGGTTACTCCAATGGTTGTACCCTTGTCATTATGGAAGATAGTCTATTGTTGAGATTTTTGTTACTCCAATGGATGGTAGACTTGTCATTATGGAAGGTAGTGTGTTGTCGTGATTTTTGTTACTTAAAGTGATGGTAGCCTAGTCATTATGGAAGGTAGTATGTTGTCGATATCTTTATTACTCCAATGGATGGTAGCCTTTTCATTATGGAAGGTAGTTTGTTGTCGAGATTTTTCTTACTCTAAGGGATGGTAGCCTTTTCATTATGGAACATAGTCTGTTGTCGAGATTTTTGTTATTCCAATGGATGAAAGCCTTGTCATTATGAAGGTAGTCTATTGTCGATATTTTTGTTACTATAATAGATTGTAGCCTTGTCATTATGGAAGGTAGTGTGTTGTCGAGATTTTTGTTATTCCAATGGATGGTATCCTACTCGTTATGGAAGGTAGTCTATTGTCGAGATTTTTGTTACTCCATTGGATGGTAGCCTTGTCATTATGGAAGGTAGTGTGTTGTCGTGTTTTTTGTTATTCCAATGGATGGTAGCCTAGTCATTATGGAAGGTAGTCTTTTGTCTTGATTTTTGTTACTCCAATGCATGGTAGCCTTGTCATTATGGTAGGTAGTGTGTTGTCGATATTTTTGTTATTCCAATGGATGGTAGCCTAGTCATTATGGAAGGTAGTCTTTTGTCTTGCTTTTTGTTACTCCAATGGATGGTAGCCGTGTCATTATGGATGGTAGTGTGTTGTCGTGTTTTTTGTTATTCCAATGGATGGTAGCCTAGTCATTATGAAAGGTAGTCTTTTGTCTTGATTTTTGTTACTCCAATGCATGGTAGCCTTGTCATTATGGAAGGTAGTGTGTTGTCGATATTTTTGTTATTCAAATGGATGGTAGCCTAGTCATTATGGAAGGTAGTCTTTTGTCTTGCTTTTTGTTACTCCAATGGATGGTAGCCTTGTCATTATGGAAGGTAGTCTATTGTTGAGATTTTTGTTACTCCAATGGATGGTAGACCTGTCATTATGGAAGGTAGTGTGTTATCGTGATTTTTATCACTCTAAGGGATGGTAGCCTTGTCATTATGGAAAGTAGTATGTTGTCTATATCTTTGTTACTCCAATGGATGGTAGCCTTTTCATTATGGAAGGTAGTGTTTTGTCATGATTTTTGTTACTCCAAGGCATTATAGCCTTGTCGTTATGGAATGTAATCTGCTGTCGAGATTTTTGTTATTCCAATGGATGGTATCCTTCTCATTTTGAAAGGTAGTCTATTGTCGTGATTATTGTTACTCCAATGGATGGTAGCCTTGACATTATGGAAGGTAGTCTATTGTCGAGATTTTTGTTACTACAATGGATGGTAGTCTGTTGTCGAGATTTATGTTACTACAATGGATTGTAGCCTTGTCATTATGGAAGGTAGTCTCTTGTGGATATTTGGGTTACTCCAATGGTTGTACCCTTGTCATTATGGAAGATAGTCTATTGTTGAGATTTTTGTTACTCCAATGGATGGTAGACTTGTCATTATGGAAGGTAGTGTCTTGTCGTGATTTTTGTTACTCAAAGTGATGGTAGCCTAGTCATTATGGAAGGTAGTATGTTGTCGATATCTTTATTACTCCAATGGATGGTAGCCTTTTCATTATGGAAGGTAGTTTGTTGTCGAGATTTTTCTTACTCTAAGGGATGGTAGCCTTTTCATTATGGAACGTAGTCTGTTGTCGAGATTTTTGTTATTCCAATGGATGAAAGCCTTGTCATTATGAAGGTAGTCTATTGTCGATATTTTTGTTACTATAATAGATTGTAGCCTTGTCATTATGGAAGGTAGTGTGTTGTCGAGATTTTTGTTATTCCAATGGATGGTATCCTACTTGTTATGGAAGGTAGTCTATTGTCGAGATTTTTGTTACTCCATTGGATGGTAGCCTTGTCATTATGGAAGGTAGTGTGTTGTCGTGTTTTTTGTTATTCCAATGGATGGTAGCCTAGTCATTATGGAAGGTAGTCTTTTGTCTTGATTTTTGTTACTCCAATGCATGGTAGCCTTGTCATTATGGTAGGTAGTGTGTTGTCGATATTTTTGTTATTCCAATGGATGGTAGCCTAGTCATTATGGAAGGTAGTCTTTTGTCTTGCTTTTTGTTACTCCAATGGATGGTAGCCGTGTCATTATGGATGGTAGTGTGTTGTCGTGTTTTTTGTTATTCCAATGGCTGGTAGCCTAGTCATTATGAAAGGTAGTCTTTTGTCTTGATTTTTGTTACTCCAATGCATGGTAGCCTTGTCATTATGGAAGGTAGTGTGTTGTCGATATTTTTGTTATTCAAATGGATGGTAGCCTAGTCATTATGGAAGGTAGTCTTTTGTCTTGCTTTTTGTTACTCCAATGGATGGTAGCCTTGTCATTATGGAAGGTAGTCTATTGTTGAGATTTTTGTTACTCCAATGGATGGTAGACCTGTCATTATGGAAGGTAGTGTGTTATCGTGATTTTTATCACTCTAAGGGATGGTAGCCTTGTCATTATGGAAAGTAGTATGTTGTCTATATCTTTGTTACTCCAATGGATGGTAGCCTTTTCATTATGGAAGGTAGTGTTTTGTCATGATTTTTGTTACTCCAAGGCATTATAGCCTTGTCGTTATGGAATGTAATCTGCTGTCGAGATTTTTGTTATTCCAATGGATGGTATCCTTCTCATTTTGAAAGGTAGTCTGTTGTCGTGATTTTTGTTACTCCAATGGATGGTAGCCTTGACATTATGGAAGGTAGTCTATTGTCGAGATTTTTGTTACTACAATGGATGGTAGTCTGTTGTCGAGATTTATGTTACTACAATGGATTGTAGCCTTGTCATTATGGAAGGTAGTCTCTTGTGGATATTTGGGTTACTCCAATGGTTGTACCCTTGTCATTATGGAAGATAGTCTATTGTTGAGATTTTTGTTACTCCAATGGATGGTAGACTTGTCATTATGGAAGGTAGTGTGTTGTCGTGATTTTTGTTACTCTAAGTGATGGTATCCTAGTCATTATGGATGGTAGTATGTTGTCGATATCTTTGTTACTCCAATGGATGGTAGCCTTTTCATTATGGAAGGTAGTTTGTTGTCGAGATTTTTCTTACTCTAAGGGATGGTAGCCTTTTCATTATGGAACGTAGTCTGTTGTCGAGATTTTTGTTATTCCAATGGATGAAAGCCTTGTCATAATGAAGGTAGTCTATTGTCGATATTTTTGTTACTATAATAGATTGTAGCCTTGTCATTATGGAAGGTAGTGTGTTGTCGAGATTTTTGTTATTCAATGGATGGAATCCTTCTCATTATAGAAGGTAGTCTATTGTCGAGATTTTTGTTACTCCATTGGATGGTAGCCTTGTCATTATGGAAGGTAGTGTGTTGTCGTGTTTTTTGTTATTCCAATGGATGGTATCCTAGTCATTATGAAAGGTAGTCTTTTGTCTTGATTTTTGTTACTCAAATGCATGGTAGCCTTGTCATTATGGAAGGTAGTGTGTTGTCGATATTTTTGTTATTCCAATGGATGGTAGCCTAGTCATTATGGAAGGTAGTCTTTTGTCTTGCTTTTTGTTACTCCAATGGATGGTAGCCTTGTCATTATGGAAGATAGTCTATTGTTGAGATTTTTGTTACTCCAATGGATGGTAGACCTGACATTATGGAAGGTAGTCTTTTGTCATGATTTTTGTTACTCCAAGGCATTGTAGCCTTGTCGTTATGGAATGTAATCTGCTGTCGAGATTTTTGTTATTCCAATGGATGGTATCCTTCTCATTTTGAAAGGTAGTCTGTTGTCGTGATTTTTGTTACTCCAATGGATGGTAGCCATGACATTATGGAAGGTAGTCTATTGTCGAGATTTTTGTTACTACAATGGATGGTAGTTTGTTGTCGAGATTTATGTTACTACAATGGATTGTAGCCTTGTCATTATGGAAGGTAGTCTCTTGCGGATATTTGGGTTACTCCAATGGTTGTACCCTTGTCATTATGGAAGATAGTCTATTGTTGAGATTTTTGTTACTCCAATGGATGGTAGACTTGTCATTATGGAAGGTAGTGTGTTGTCGTGATTTTTGTTACTCAAAGTGATGGTAGCCTAGTCATTATGGAAGGTAGTATGTTGTCGATATCTTTGTTACTCCAATGGATGGTAGCCTTTTCATTATGGAAGGTAGTTTGTTGTCGAGATTTTTCTTACTCTAAGGGATGGTAGCCTTTTCATTATGGAACTTAATCTGTTGTCGAGATTTTTGTTATTCCAATGGATGAAAGCCTTGTCATTATGAAGGTAGTCTATTGTCGATATTTTTGTTACTATAATAGATTGTAGCCTTGTCATTATGGAAGGTAGTGTGTTGTCGAGATTTTTGTTATTCCAATGGATGGTATCCTACTCGTTATGGAAGGTAGTCTATTGTCGAGATTTTTGTTACTCCATTGGATGGTAGCCTTGTCATTATGGAAGGTAGTGTGTTGTCGTGTTTTTTGTTATTCCAATGGATGGTAGCCTAGTCATTATGGAAGGTAGTCTTTTGTCTTGATTTTTGTTACTCCAATGCATGGTAGCCTTGTCATTATGGTAGGTAGTGTGTTGTCGATATTTTTGTTATTCCAATGGATGGTAGCCTAGTCATTATGGAAGGTAGTATTTTGTCTTGCTTTTTGTTACTCCAATGGATGGTAGCCGTGTCATTATGGAAGGTAGTGTGTTGTCGTGTTTTTTGTTATTTCAATGGATGGTAGCCTAGTCATTATGAAAGGTAGTCTTTTGTCTTGATTTTTGTTACTCCAATGCATGGTAGCCTTGTCATTATGGAAGGTAGTGTGTTGTCGATATTTTTGTTATTCCAATGGATGGTAGCCTAGTCATTATGGAAGGTAGTCTTTTGTCTTGCATTTTGTTACTCCAATGGATGGTAGACTTGTCATTATGGAAGGTAGTCTATTGTTGAGATTTTTGTTACTCCAATGGATGGTAGACCTGTCATTATGGAAGGTAGTGTGTTATCGTGATTTTTATCACTCTAAGGGATGGTAGCCTTGTCATTATGGAAAGTAGTATGTTGTCTATATCTTTGTTACTCCAATGGATGGTAGCCTTTTCATTATGGAAGGTAGTCTTTTGTCATGATTTTTGTTACTCCAAGGCATTATAGCCTTGTCGTTATGGAATGTAATCTGCTGTCGAGATTTTTGTTATTCCAATGGATGGTATCCTTCTCATTTTGAAAGGTAGTCTGTTGTCGTGATTTTTGTTACTCCAATGGATGGTAGCCTTGACATTATGGAAGGTAGTCTATTGTTGAGATTTTTGTTACTACAATGGATGGTAGTCTGTTGTCGAGATTTATGTTACTACAATGGATTGTAGCCTTGTCATTATGGAAGGTAGTCTCTTGTGGATATTTGGGTTACTCCAATGGTTGTATCCTTGTCACTATGGAAGATAGTCTATTGTTGAGATTTTTGTTACTCCAATGGATGGTAGACTTGTCATTATGGAAGGTAGTGTGTTGTCGTGATTTTTGTTACTCTAAGTGATGGTATCCTAGTCATTATGGATGGTAGTATGTTGTCGATATCTTTGTTACTCCAATGGATGGTATCCTTTTCATTATGGAAGGTAGTTTGTTGTCGAGATTTTTCTTACTCTAAGGGATGGTAGCCTTTTCATTATGGAATGTAGTCTGTTGTCGAGATTTTTGTTATTCCAATGGATGAAAGCCTTGTCATAATGAAGGTAGTCTATTGTCGATATTTTTGTTACTATAATAGATTGTAGCCTTGTCATTATGGAAGGTAGTGTGTTGTCGAGATTTTTGTTATTCAATGGATGGAATCCTACTCATTATAGAAGGTAGTCTATTGTCGAGATTTTTGTTACTCCATTGGATGGTAGCCTTGTCATTATGGAAGGTAGTGTGTTGTCGTGTTTTTTGTTATTCCAATGGATGGTAGCCTAGTCATTATGAAAGGTAGTCTTTTGTCTTGATTTTTGTTACTCAAATGCATGGTAGCCTTGTCATTATGGAAGGTAGTGTGTTGTCGATATTTTTGTTATTCCAATGCATGGTAGCCTAGTCATTATGGAAGGTAGTCTTTTGTCTTGCTTTTTGTTACTCCAATGGATGGTAGCCTTGTCATTATGGAAGATAGTCTATTGTTGAGATTTTTGTTACTCCAATGGATGGTAGACCTGACATTATGGAAGGTAGTCTTTTGTCATGATTTTTGTTACTCCAAGGCATTGTAGCCTTGTCGTTATGGAATGTAATCTGCTGTCGAGATTTTTGTAATTCCAATGGATGGTATCCTTCTCATTTTGAAAGGTAGTCTGTTGTCATGATTTTTGTTACTCCAATGGATGGTAGCCTTGACAATATGGAAGGTAGTCTATTGTCGAGATTTTTGTTACTACAATGGATGGTAGTCTGTTTTCGAGATTTATGTTACTACAATGGATTGTAGCCTTGTCATTATGGAAGGTAGTCTCTTATGGATATTTGGATTACTCCAATGGTTGTACCCTTGTCATTATGGAAGATAGTCTATTTTTGAGATTTTTGTTACTCCAATGGATGGTAGACTTGTCATTATGGAAGGTAGTGTGTTGTCGTGATTTTTGTTACTCAAAGTGATGGTAGCCTAGTCATTATGGAAGGTAGTATGTTGTCGATATCTTTGTTACTCCAATGGATGGTAGCCTTTTCATTATGGAAGGTAGTTTGTTGTCGAGATTTTTCTTACTCTAAGGGATGGTAGCCTTTTCATTATGGAACGTAATCTGTTGTCGAGATTTTTGTTATTCCAATGGATGAAAGCCTTGTCATTATGAAGGTAGTCTATTGTCGATATTTTTGTTACTATAATAGATTGTAGCCTTGTCATTATGGAAGGTAGTGTGTTGTCGAGATTTTTGTTATTCCAATGGATGGTATCCTACTCGTTATGGAAGGTAGTCTATTGTCGAGATTTTTGTTACTCCATTGGATGGTAGCCTTGTCATTATGGAAGGTAGTGTGTTGTCGTGTTTTTTGTTATTCCAATGGATGGTAGCCTAGTCATTATGGAAGGTAGTCTTTTGTCTTGATTTTTGTTACTCCAATGCATGGTAGCCTTGTCATTATGGTAGGTAGTGTGTTGTCGATATTTTTGTTATTCCAATGGATGGTAGCCTAGTCATTATGGAAGGTAGTCTTTTGTCTTGCTTTTTGTTACTCCAATGGATGGTAGCCGTGTCATTATGGATGGTAGTGTGTTGTCGTGTTTTTTGTTATTCCAATGGCTGGTAGCCTAGTCATTATGAAAGGTAGTCTTTTGTCTTGATTTTTGTTACTCCAATGCATGGTAGCCTTGTCATTATGGAAGGTAGTGTGTTGTCGATATTTTTGTTATTCAAATGGATGGTAGCCTAGTCATTATGGAAGGTAGTCTTTTGTCTTGCTTTTTGTTACTCCAATGGATGGTAGCCTTGTCATTATGGAAGGTAGTCTATTGTTGAGATTTTTGTTACTCCAATGGATGGTAGACCTGTCATTATGGAAGGTAGTGTGTTATCGTGATTTTTATCACTCTAAGGGATGGTAGCCTTGTCATTATGGAAAGTAGTATGTTGTCTATATCTTTGTTACTCCAATGGATGGTAGCCTTTTCATTATGGAAGGTAGTGTTTTGTCATGATTTTTGTTACTCCAAGGCATTATAGCCCTGTCGTTATGGAATGTAATCTGCTGTCGAGATTTTTGTTATTCCAATGGATGGTATCCTTCTCATTTTGAAAGGTAGTCTGTTGTCGTGATTTTTGTTACTCCAATGGATGGTAGCCTTGACATTATGGAAGGTAGTCTATTGTCGAGATTTTTGTTACTACAATGGATGGTAGTCTGTTGTCGAGATTTATGTTACTACAATGGATTGTAGCCTTGTCATTATGGAAGGTAGTCTCTTGTGGATATTTGGGTTACTCCAATGGTTGTAGCCTTGTCATTATGGAAGATAGTCTATTGTTGAGATTTTTGTTACTCCAATGGATGGTAGACTTGTCATTATGGAAGGTAGTGTGTTGTCGTGATTTTTGTTACTCTAAGTGATGGTATCCTAGTCATTATGGATGGTAGTATGTTGTCGATATCTTTGTTACTCCAATGGATGGTAGCCTTTTCATTATGGAAGGTAGTTTGTTGTCGAGATTTTTCTTACTCTAAGGGATGGTAGCCTTTTCATTATGGAACGTAGTCTGTTGTCGAGATTTTTGTTATTCCAATGGATGAAAGCCTTGTCATAATGAAGGTAGTCTATTGTCGATATTTTTGTTACTATAATAGATTGTAGCCTTGTCATTATGGAAGGTAGTGTGTTGTCGAGATTTTTGTTATTCAATGGATGGAATCCTTCTCATTATAGAAGGTAGTCTATTGTCGAGATTTTTGTTACTCCATTGGATGGTAGCCTTGTCATTATGGAAGGTAGTGTGTTGTCGTGTTTTTTGTTATTCCAATGGATGGTATCCTAGTCATTATGAAAGGTAGTCTTTTGTCTTGATTTTTGTTACTCAAATGCATGGTAGCCTTGTCATTATGGAAGGTAGTGTGTTGTCGATATTTTTGTTATTCCAATGGATGGTAGCCTAGTCATTATGGAAGGTAGTCTTTTGTCTTGCTTTTTGTTACTCCAATGGATGGTAGCCTTGTCATTATGGAAGATAGTCTATTGTTGAGATTTTTGTTACTCCAATGGATGGTAGACCTGACATTATGGAAGGTAGTCTTTTGTCATGATTTTTGTTACTCCAAGGCATTGTAGCCTTGTCGTTATGGAATGTAATCTGCTGTCGAGATTTTTGTTATTCCAATGGATGGTATCCTTCTCATTTTGAAAGGTAGTCTGTTGTCGTGATTTTTGTTACTCCAATGGATGGTAGCCATGACATTATGGAAGGTAGTCTATTGTCGAGATTTTTGTTACTACAATGGATGGTAGTTTGTTGTCGAGATTTATGTTACTACAATGGATTGTAGCCTTGTCATTATGGAAGGTAGTCTCTTGTGGATATTTGGGTTACTCCAATGGTTGTACCCTTGTCATTATGGAAGATAGTCTATTGTTGAGATTTTTGTTACTCCAATGGATGGTAGACTTGTCATTATGGAAGGTAGTGTGTTGTCGTGATTTTTGTTACTCAAAGTGATGGTAGCCTAGTCATTATGGAAGGTAGTATGTTGTCGATATCTTTGTTACTCCAATGGATGGTAGCCTTTTCATTATGGAAGGTAGTTTGTTGTCGAGATTTTTCTTACTCTAAGGGATGGTAGCCTTTTCATTATGGAACGTAATCTGTTGTCGAGATTTTTGTTATTCCAATGGATGAAAGCCTTGTCATTATGAAGGTAGTCTATTGTCGATATTTTTGTTACTATAATAGATTGTAGCCTTGTCATTATGGAAGGTAGTGTGTTGTCGAGATTTTTGTTATTCCAATGGATGGTATCCTACTCGTTATGGAAGGTAGTCTATTGTCGAGATTTTTGTTACTCCATTGGATGGTAGCCTTGTCATTATGGAAGGTAGTGTGTTGTCGTGTTTTTTGTTATTCCAATGGATGGTAGCCTAGTCATTATGGAAGGTAGTCTTTTGTCTTGATTTTTGTTACTCCAATGCATGGTAGCCTTGTCATTATGGTAGGTAGTGTGTTGTCGATATTTTTGTTATTCCAATGGATGGTAGCCTAGTCATTATGGAAGGTAGTATTTTGTCTTGCTTTTTGTTACTCCAATGGATGGTAGCCGTGTCATTATGGAAGGTAGTGTGTTGTCGTGTTTTTTGTTATTCCAATGGATGGTAGCCTAGTCATTATGAAAGGTAGTCTTTTGTCTTGATTTTTGTTACTCCAATGCATGGTAGCCTTGTCATTATGGAAGGTAGTGTGTTGTCGATATTTTTGTTATTCCAATGGATGGTAGCCTAGTCATTATGGAAGGTAGTCTTTTGTCTTGCATTTTGTTACTCCAATGGATGGTAGACTTGTCATTATGGAAGGTAGTCTATTGTTGAGATTTTTGTTACTCCAATGGATGGTAGACCTGTCATTATGGAAGGTAGTGTGTTATCGTGATTTTTATCACTCTAAGGGATGGTAGCCTTGTCATTATGGAAAGTAGTATGTTGTCTATATCTTTGTTACTCCAATGGATGGTAGCCTTTTCATTATGGAAGGTAGTCTTTTGTCATGATTTTTGTTACTCCAAGGCATTATAGCCTTGTCGTTATGGAATGTAATCTGCTGTCGAGATTTTTGTTATTCCAATGGATGGTATCCTTCTCATTTTGAAAGGTAGTCTGTTGTCGTGATTTTTGTTACTCCAATGGATGGTAGCCTTGACATTATGGAAGGTAGTCTATTGTCGAGATTTTTGTTACTACAATGGATGGTAGTCTGTTGTCGAGATTTATGTTACTACAATGGATTGTAGCCTTGTCATTATGGAAGGTAGTCTCTTGTGGATATTTGGGTTACTCCAATGGTTGTATCCTTGTCACTATGGAAGATAGTCTATTGTTGAGATTTTTGTTACTCCAATGGATGGTAGACTTGTCATTATGGAAGGTAGTGTGTTGTCGTGATTTTTGTTACTCTAAGTGATGGTATCCTAGTCATTATGGATGGTAGTATGTTGTCGATATCTTTGTTACTCCAATGGATGGTATCCTTTTCATTATGGAAGGTAGTTTGTTGTCGAGATTTTTCTTACTCTAAGGGATGGTAGCCTTTTCATTATGGAATGTAGTCTGTTGTCGAGATTTTTGTTATTCCAATGGATGAAAGCCTTGTCATAATGAAGGTAGTCTATTGTCGATATTTTTGTTACTATAATAGATTGTAGCCTTGTCATTATGGAAGGTAGTGTGTTGTCGAGATTTTTGTTATTCAATGGATGGAATCCTACTCATTATAGAAGGTAGTCTATTGTCGAGATTTTTGTTACTCCATTGGATGGTAGCCTTGTCATTATGGAAGGTAGTGTGTTGTCGTGTTTTTTGTTATTCCAATGGATGGTAGCCTAGTCATTATGAAAGGTAGTCTTTTGTCTTGATTTTTGTTACTCAAATGCATGGTAGCCTTGTCATTATGGAAGGTAGTGTGTTGTCGATATTTTTGTTATTCCAATGCATGGTAGCCTAGTCATTATGGAAGGTAGTCTTTTGTCTTGCTTTTTGTTACTCCAATGGATGGTAGCCTTGTCATTATGGAAGATAGTCTATTGTTGAGATTTTTGTTACTCCAATGGATGGTGGACCTGACATTATGGAAGGTAGTCTTTTGTCATGATTTTTGTTACTCCAAGGCATTGTAGCCTTGTCGTTATGGAATGTAATCTGCTGTCGAGATTTTTGTAATTCCAATGGATGGTATCCTTCTCATTTTGAAAGGTAGTCTGTTGTCATGATTTTTGTTACTCCAATGGATGGTAGCCTTGACAATATGGAAGGTAGTCTATTGTCGAGATTTTTGTTACTACAATGGATGGTAGTCTGTTTTCGAGATTTATGTTACTACAATGGATTGTAGCCTTGTCATTATGGAAGGTAGTCTCTTGTGGATATTTGGGTTACTCCAATGGTTGTACCCTTGTCATTATGGAAGATAGTCTATTGTTGAGATTTTTGTTACTCCAATGGATGGTAGACTTGTCATTATGGAAGGTAGTGTGTTGTCGTGATTTTTGTTACTCAAAGTGATGGTAGCCTAGTCATTATGGAAGGTAGTATGTTGTCGATATCTTTGTTACTCCAATGGATGGTAGCCTTTTCATTATGGAAGGTAGTTTGTTGTCGAGATATTTCTTACTCTAAGGGATGGTAGCCTTTTCATTATGGAACGTAATCTGTTGTCGAGATTTTTGTTATTCCAATGGATGAAAGCCTTGTCATTATGAAGGTAGTCTATTGTCGATATTTTTGTTACTATAATAGATTGTAGCCTTGTCATTATGGAAGGTAGTGTGTTGTCGAGATTTTTGTTATTCCAATGGATGGTATCCTACTCGTTATGGAAGGTAGTCTATTGTCGAGATTTTTGTTACTCCATTGGATGGTAGCCTTGTCATTATGGAAGGTAGTGTGTTGTCGTGTTTTTTGTTATTCCAATGGATGGTAGCCTAGTCATTATGGAAGGTAGTCTTTTGTCTTGATTTTTGTTACTCCAATGCATGGTAGCCTTGTCATTATGGTAGGTAGTGTGTTGTCGATATTTTTGTTATTCCAATGGATGGTAGCCTAGTCATTATGGAAGGTAGTATTTTGTCTTGCTTTTTGTTACTCCAATGGATGGTAGCCGTGTCATTATGGAAGGTAGTGTGTTGTCGTGTTTTTTGTTATTCCAATGGATGGTAGCCTAGTCATTATGAAAGGTAGTCTTTTGTCTTGATTTTTGTTACTCCAATGCATGGTAGCCTTGTCATTATGGAAGGTAGTGTGTTGTCGATATTTTTGTTATTCCAATGGATGGTAGCCTAGTCATTATGGAAGGTAGTCTTTTGTCTTGCATTTTGTTACTCCAATGGATGGTAGACTTGTCATTATGGAAGGTAGTCTATTGTTGAGATTTTTGTTACTCCAATGGATGGTAGACCTGTCATTATGGAAGGTAGTGTGTTATCGTGATTTTTATCACTCTAAGGGATGGTAGCCTTGTCATTATGGAAAGTAGTATGTTGTCTATATCTTTGTTACTCCAATGGATGGTAGCCTTTTCATTATGGAAGGTAGTCTTTTGTCATGATTTTTGTTACTCCAAGGCATTATAGCCTTGTCGTTATGGAATGTAATCTGCTGTCGAGATTTTTGTTATTCTAATGGATGGTATCCTTCTCATTTTGAAAGGTAGTCTGTTGTCGTGATTTTTGTTACTCCAATGGATGGTAGCCTTGACATTATGGAAGGTAGTCTATTGTCGAGATTTTTGTTACTACAATGGATGGTAGTCTGTTGTCGAGATTTATGTTACTACAATGGATTGTAGCCTTGTCATTATGGAAGGTAGTCTCTTGTGGATATTTGGGTTACTCCAATGGTTGTATCCTTGTCACTATGGAAGATAGTCTATTGTTGAGATTTTTGTTACTCCAATGGATGGTAGACTTGTCATTATGGAAGGTAGTGTGTTGTCGTGATTTTTGTTACTCTAAGTGATGGTATCCTAGTCATTATGGATGGTAGTATGTTGTCGATATCTTTGTTACTCCAATGGATGGTATCCTTTTCATTATGGAAGGTAGTTTGTTGTCGAGATTTTTCTTACTCTAAGGGATGGTAGCCTTTTCATTATGGAATGTAGTCTGTTGTCGAGATTTTTGTTATTCCAATGGATGAAAGCCTTGTCATAATGAAGGTAGTCTATTGTCGATATTTTTGTTACTATAATAGATTGTAGCCTTGTCATTATGGAAGGTAGTGTGTTGTCGAGATTTTTGTTATTCAATGGATGGAATCCTACTCATTATAGAAGGTAGTCTATTGTCGAGATTTTTGTTACTCCATTGGATGGTAGCCTTGTCATTATGGAAGGTAGTGTGTTGTCGTGTTTTTTGTTATTCCAATGGATGGTAGCCTAGTCATTATGAAAGGTAGTCTTTTGTCTTGATTTTTGTTACTCAAATGCATGGTAGCCTTGTCATTATGGAAGGTAGTGTGTTGTCGATATTTTTGTTATTCCAATGCATGGTAGCCTAGTCATTATGGAAGGTAGTCTTTTGTCTTGCTTTTTGTTACTCCAATGGATGGTAGCCTTGTCATTATGGAAGATAGTCTATTGTTGAGATTTTTGTTACTCCAATGGATGGTGGACCTGACATTATGGAAGGTAGTCTTTTGTCATGATTTTTGTTACTCCAAGGCATTGTAGCCTTGTCGTTATGGAATGTAATCTGCTGTCGAGATTTTTGTAATTCCAATGGATGGTATCCTTCTCATTTTGAAAGGTAGTCTGTTGTCATGATTTTTGTTACTCCAATGGATGGTAGCCTTGACAATATGGAAGGTAGTCTATTGTCGAGATTTTTGTTACTACAATGGATGGTAGTCTGTTTTCGAGATTTATGTTACTACAATGGATTGTAGCCTTGTCATTATGGAAGGTAGTCTCTTGTGGATATTTGGGTTACTCCAATGGTTGTACCCTTGTCATTATGGAAGATAGTCTATTGTTGAGATTTTTGTTACTCCAATGGATGGTAGACTTGTCATTATGGAAGGTAGTGTGTTGTCGTGATTTTTGTTACTCAAAGTGATGGTAGCCTAGTCATTATGGAAGGTAGTATGTTGTCGATATCTTTGTTACTCCAATGGATGGTAGCCTTTTCATTATGGAAGGTAGTTTGTTGTCGAGATTTTTCTTACTCTAAGGGATGGTAGCCTTTTCATTATGGAACGTAATCTGTTGTCGAGATTTTTGTTATTCCAATGGATGAAAGCCTTGTCATTATGAAGGTAGTCTATTGTCGATATTTTTGTTACTATAATAGATTGTAGCCTTGTCATTATGGAAGGTAGTGTGTTGTCGAGATTTTTGTTATTCCAATGGATGGTATCCTACTCGTTATGGAAGGTAGTCTATTGTCGAGATTTTTGTTACTCCATTGGATGGTAGCCTTGTCATTATGGAAGGTAGTGTGTGTCGTGTTTTTTGTTATTCCAATGGATGGTAGCCTAGTCATTATGGAAGGTAGTCTTTTGTCTTGATTTTTGTTACTCCAATGCATGGTAGCCTTGTCATTATGGTAGGTAGTGTGTTGTCGATATTTTTGTTATTCCAATGGATGGTAGCCTAGTCATTATGGAAGGTAGTATTTTGTCTTGCTTTTTGTTACTCCAATGGATGGTAGCCGTGTCATTATGGAAGGTAGTGTGTTGTCGTGTTTTTTGTTATTCCAATGGATGGTAGCCTAGTCATTATGAAAGGTAGTCTTTTGTCTTGATTTTTGTTACTCCAATGCATGGTAGCCTTGTCATTATGGAAGGTAGTGTGTTGTCGATATTTTTGTTATTCCAATGGATGGTAGCCTAGTCATTATGGAAGGTAGTCTTTTGTCTTGCATTTTGTTACTCCAATGGATGGTAGACTTGTCATTATGGAAGGTAGTCTATTGTTGAGATTTTTGTTACTCCAATGGATGGTAGACCTGTCATTATGGAAGGTAGTGTGTTATCGTGATTTTTATCACTCTAAGGGATGGTAGCCTTGTCATTATGGAAAGTAGTATGTTGTCTATATCTTTGTTACTCCAATGGATGGTAGCCTTTTCATTATGGAAGGTAGTCTTTTGTCATGATTTTTGTTACTCCAAGGCATTATAGCCTTGTCGTTATGGAATGTAATCTGCTGTCGAGATTTTTGTTATTCCAATGGATGGTATCCTTCTCATTTTGAAAGGTAGTCTGTTGTCGTGATTTTTGTTACTCCAATGGATGGTAGCCTTGACATTATGGAAGGTAGTCTATTGTCGAGATTATTGTTACTACAATGGATGGTAGTCTGTTGTCGAGATTTATGTTACTACAATGGATTGTAGCCTTGTCATTATGGAAGGTAGTCTCTTGTGGATATTTGGGTTACTCCAATGGTTGTATCCTTGTCATTATGGAAGATAGTCTATTGTTGAGATTTTTGTTACTCCAATGGATGGTAGACTTGTCATTATGGAAGGTAGTGTGTTGTCGTGATTTTTGTTACTCAAAGTGATGGTAGCCTAGTCATTATGGAAGGTAGTATGTTGTCGATATCTTTGTTACTCCAATGGATGGTAGCCTTTTCATTATGGAAGGTAGTTTGTTGTCGAGATTTTTCTTACTCTAAGGGATGGTAGCCTTTTCATTATGGAACATAGTCTGTTGTCGAGATTTTTGTTATTCCAATGGATGAAAGCCTTGTCATTGTGAAGGTAGTCTATTGTCGATATTTTTGTTACTATAATAGATTGTAGCCTTGTCATTATGGAAGGTAGTGTGTTGTCGAGATTTTTGTTATTCCAATGGATGGTATCCTACTCGTTATGGAAGGTAGTCTATTGTCGAGATTTTTGTTACTTCATTGGATGGTAGCCTTGTCATTATGGAAGGTAGTGTGTTGTCGTGTTTTTTGTTATTCCAATGGATGGTAGCCTAGTCATTATGGAAGGTAGTCTTTTGTCTTGATTTTTGTTACTCCAATGCATGGTAGCCTTGTCATTATGGAAGGTAGTGTGTTGTCGAAATTTTTTTTATTCCAATGGATGGTAGCCTAGTCATTATGGAAGGTAGTCTTTTGTCTTGCTTTTTGTTACTCCAATGGATGGTAGCCTTGTCATTATGGAAGGTAGTGTGTTGTCGTGTTTTTTGTTATTCCAATGGATGGTAGCCTAGTCATTATGAAAGGTAGTCTTTTGTCTTGATTTTTGTTACTCCAATGCATGATAGCCTTGTCATTATGGAAGGTAGTGTGTTGTCGATATTTTTGTTATTCCAATGGATGGTAGCCTAGTCATTATGGAAGGTAGTCTTTTGTCTTGCTTTTTGTTACTCCAATGGATGGTGGCCTTGTCATTATGGAAGGTAGTCTATTGTTGAGATGTTTGTTACTCCAATGGATGGTAGACCTGTCATTATGGAAGGTAGTGTGTTATCGTGATTTTTATCACTCTAAGGGATGGTAGCCTTGTCATTATGGAAAGTAGTATGTTGTCTATATCTTTGTTACTCCGATGGATGGTAGCCTTTTCATTATGGAAGGTAGTCTTTTGTCATGATTTTTGTTACTCCAAGGCATTGTAGCCTTGTCGTTATGGAATGTAATCTGCTGTCGAGATTTTTGTAATTCCAATGGATGGTATCCTTCTCATTTTGAAAGGTAGTCTGTTGTCGTGATTTTTGTTACTCCAATGGATGGTAGCCTTGACAATATGGAAGGTAGTCTATTGTCGAGATTTTTGTTACTACATTGGATGGTAGTCTGTTTTCGAGATTTATGTTACTACAATGGATTGTAGCCTTGTCATTATGGAAGGTAGTCTCTTGTGGATATTTGGGTTACTCCAATGGTTGTACCCTTGTCATTATGGAAGATAGTCTATTGTTGAGATTTTTGTTACTCCAATGGATGGTAGACTTGTCATTATGGAAGGTAGTGTGTTGTCGTGATTTTTGTTACTCAAAGTGATGGTAGCCTAGTCATTATGGAAGGTAGTATGTTGTCGATATCTTTGTTACTCCAATGGATGGTAGCCTTTTCATTATGGAAGGTAGTTTGTTGTCGAGATTTTTCTTACTCTAAGGGATGGTAGCCTTTTCATTATGGAACGTAGTCTGTTGTCGAGATTTTTGTTATTCCAATGGATGAAAGCCTTGTCATTATGAAGGTAGTCTATTGTCGATATTTTTGTTACTATAATAGATTGTAGCCTTGTCATTATGGAAGGTAGTGTGTTGTCGAGATTTTTGTTATTCCAATGGATGGTATCCTACTCGTTATGGAAGGTAGTCTATTGTCGAGATTTTTGTTACTCCATTGGATGGTAGCCTTGTCATTATGGAAGGTAGTGTGTTGTCGTGTTTTTTGTTATTCCAATGGATGGTAGCCTAGTCATTATGGAAGGTAGTCTTTTGTCTTGATTTTTGTTACTCCAATGCATGGTAGCCTTGTCATTATGGTAGGTAGTGTGTTGTCGATATTTTTGTTATTCCAATGGATGGTAGCCTAGTCATTATGGAAGGTAGTCTTTTGTCTTGCTTTTTGTTACTCCAATGGATGGTAGCCGTGTCATTATGGAAGGTAGTGTGTTGTCGTGTTTTTTGTTATTCCAATGGATGGTAGCCTAGTCATTATGAAAGGTAGTCTTTTGTCTTGATTTTTGTTACTCCAATGCATGGTAGCCTTGTCATTATAGAAGGTAGTGTGTTGTCGATATTTTTGTTATTCCAATGGATGGTAGCCTAGTCATTATGGAAGGTAGTCTTTTGTCTTGCTTTTAGTTACTCCAATGGATGGTAGCCTTGTCATTATGGAAGGTAGTCTATTGTTGAGATTTTTGTTACTCCAATGGATGGTAGACCTGTCATTATGGAAGGTAGTGTGTTATCGTGATTTTTATCACTCTAAGGGATGGTAGCCTTGTCATTATGGAAAGTAGTATGTTGTCTATATCTTTGTTACTCCAATGGATGGTAGCCTTTTCATTATGGAAGGTAGTCTTTTGTCATGATTTTTGTTACTCCAAGGCATTGTAGCCTTGTCGTTATGGAATGTAATCTGCTGTCGAGATTTTTGTAATTCCAATGGATGGTATCCTTCTCATTTTGAAAGGTAGTCTGTTGTCGTGATTTTTGTTACTCCAATGGATGGTAGCCTTGACAATATGGAAGGTAGTCTATTGTCGAGATTTTTGTTACTACATTGGATGGTAGTCTGTTTTCGAGATTTATGTTACTACAATGGATTGTAGCCTTGTCATTATGGAAGGTAGTCTCTTGTGGATATTTGGGTTACTCCAATGGTTGTACCCTTGTCATTATGGAAGATAGTCTATTGTTGAGATTTTTGTTACTCCAATGGATGGTAGACTTGTCATTATGGAAGGTAGTGTGTTGTCGTGATTTTTGTTACTCAAAGTGATGGTAGCCTAGTCATTATGGAAGGTAGTATGTTGTCGATATCTTTGTTACTCCAATGGATGGTAGCCTTTTCATTATGGAAGGTAGTGTGTTGTCGTGATTTTTGTTACTCAAAGTGATGGTAGCCTAGTCATTATGGAAGGTAGTATGTTGTCGATATCTTTGTTACTCCAATGGATGGTAGCCTTTTCATTATGGAAGGTAGTTTGTTGTCGAGATTTTTCTTACTCTAAGGGATGGTAGCCTTTTCATTATGGAACATAGTCTGTTGTCGAGATTTTTGTTATTCCAATGGATGAAAGCCTTGTCATTGTGAAGGTAGTCTATTGTCGATATTTTTGTTACTATAATAGATTGTAGCCTTGTCATTATGGAAGGTAGTGTGTTGTCGAGATTTTTGTTATTCCAATGGATGGTATCCTACTCGTTATGGAAGGTAGTCTATTGTCGAGATTTTTGTTACTTCATTGGATGGTAGCCTTGTCATTATGGAAGGTAGTGTGTTGTCGTGTTTTTTGTTATTCCAATGGATGGTAGCCTAGTCATTATGGAAGGTAGTCTTTTGTCTTGATTTTTGTTACTCCAATGCATGGTAGCCTTGTCATTATGGAAGGTAGTGTGTTGTCGAAATTTTTTTTATTCCAATGGATGGTAGCCTAGTCATTATGGAAGGTAGTCTTTTGTCTTGCTTTTTGTTACTCCAATGGATGGTAGCCTTGTCATTATGGAAGGTAGTGTGTTGTCGTGTTTTTTGTTATTCCAATGGATGGTAGCCTAGTCATTATGAAAGGTAGTCTTTTGTCTTGATTTTTGTTACTCCAATGCATGATAGCCTTGTCATTATGGAAGGTAGTGTGTTGTCGATATTTTTGTTATTCCAATGGATGGTAGCCTAGTCATTATGGAAGGTAGTCTTTTGTCTTGCTTTTTGTTACTCCAATGGATGGTGGCCTTGTCATTATGGAAGGTAGTCTATTGTTGAGATGTTTGTTACTCCAATGGATGGTAGACCTGTCATTATGGAAGGTAGTGTGTTATCGTGATTTTTATCACTCTAAGGGATGGTAGCCTTGTCATAATGGAAAGTAGTATGTTGTCTATATCTTTGTTACTCCGATGGATGGTAGCCTTTTCATTATGGAAGGTAGTCTTTTGTCATGATTTTTGTTACTCCAAGGCATTGTAGCCTTGTCGTTATGGAATGTAATCTGCTGTCGAGATTTTTGTAATTCCAATGGATGGTATCCTTCTCATTTTGAAAGGTAGTCTGTTGTCGTGATTTTTGTTACTCCAATGGATGGTAGCCTTGACAATATGGAAGGTAGTCTATTGTCGAGATTTTTGTTACTACATTGGATGGTAGTCTGTTTTCGAGATTTATGTTACTACAATGGATTGTAGACTTGTCATTATGGAAGGTAGTCTCTTGTGGATATTTGGGTTACTCCAATGGTTGTACCCTTGTCATTATGGAAGATAGTCTATTGTTGAGATTTTTGTTACTCCAATGGATGGTAGACTTGTCATTATGGAAGGTAGTGTGTTGTCGTGATTTTTGTTACTCAAAGTGATGGTAGCCTAGTCATTATGGAAGGTAGTATGTTGTCGATATCTTTGTTACTCCAATGGATGGTAGCCTTTTCATTATGGAAGGTAGTTTGTTGTCGAGATTTTTCTTACTCTAAGGGATGGTAGCCTTTTCATTATGGAACGTAGTCTGTTGTCGAGATTTTTGTTATTCCAATGGATGAAAGCCTTGTCATTATGAAGGTAGTCTATTGTCGATATTTTTGTTACTATAATAGATTGTAGCCTTGTCATTATGGAAGGTAGTGTGTTGTCGAGATTTTTGTTATTCCAATGGATGGTATCCTACTCGTTATGGAAGGTAGTCTATTGTCGAGATTTTTGTTACTCCATTGGATGGTAGCCTTGTCATTATGGAAGGTAGTGTGTTGTCGTGTTTTTTGTTATTCCAATGGATGGTAGCCTAGTCATTATGGAAGGTAGTCTTTTGTCTTGATTTTTGTTACTCCAATGCATGGTAGCCTTGTCATTATGGTAGGTAGTGTGTTGTCGATATTTTTGTTATTCCAATGGATGGTAGCCTAGTCATTATGGAAGGTAGTCTTTTGTCTTGCTTTTTGTTACTCCAATGGATGGTAGCCGTGTCATTATGGAAGGTAGTGTGTTGTCGTGTTTTTTGTTATTCCAATGGATGGTAGCCTAGTCATTATGAAAGGTAGTCTTTTGTCTTGATTTTTGTTACTCCAATGCATGGTAGCCTTGTCATTATAGAAGGTAGTGTGTTGTCGATATTTTTGTTATTCCAATGGATGGTAGCCTAGTCATTATGGAAGGTAGTCTTTTGTCTTGCTTTTAGTTACTCCAATGGATGGTAGCCTTGTCATTATGGAAGGTAGTCTATTGTTGAGATTTTTGTTACTCCAATGGATGGTAGACCTGTCATTATGGAAGGTAGTGTGTTATCGTGATTTTTATCACTCTAAGGGATGGTAGCCTTGTCATTATGGAAAGTAGTATGTTGTCTATATCTTTGTTACTCCAATGGATGGTAGCCTTTTCATTATGGAAGGTAGTCTTTTGTCATGATTTTTGTTACTCCAAGGCATTGTAGCCTTGTCGTTATGGAATGTAATCTGCTGTCGAGATTTTTGTAATTCCAATGGATGGTATCCTTCTCATTTTGAAAGGTAGTCTGTTGTCGTGATTTTTGTTACTCCAATGGATGGTAGCCTTGACAATATGGAAGGTAGTCTATTGTCGAGATTTTTGTTACTACATTGGATGGTAGTCTGTTTTCGAGATTTATGTTACTACAATGGATTGTAGCCTTGTCATTATGGAAGGTAGTCTCTTGTGGATATTTGGGTTACTCCAATGGTTGTACCCTTGTCATTATGGAAGATAGTCTATTGTTGAGATTTTTGTTACTCCAATGGATGGTAGACTTGTCATTATGGAAGGTAGTGTGTTGTCGTGATTTTTGTTACTCAAAGTGATGGTAGCCTAGTCATTATGGAAGGTAGTATGTTGTCGATATCTTTGTTACTCCAATGGATGGTAGCCTTTTCATTATGGAAGGTAGTTTGTTGTCGAGATTTTTCTTACTCTAAGGGATGGTAGCCTTTTCATTATGGAACGTAGTCTGTTGTCGAGATTTTTGTTATTCCAATGGATGAAAGCCTTGTCATTATGAAGGTAGTCTATTGTCGATATTTTTGTTACTATAATAGATTGTAGCCTTGTCATTATGGAAGGTAGTGTGTTGTCGAGATTTTTGTTATTCCAATGGATGGTATCCTACTCGTTATGGAAGGTAGTCTATTGTCGAGATTTTTGTTACTCCATTGGATGGTAGCCTTTCATTATGGAAGGTAGTGTGTTGTCGTGTTTTTTGTTATTCCAATGGATGGTAGCCTAGTCATTATGGAAGGTAGTCTTTTGTCTTGATTTTTGTTACTCCAATGCATGGTAGCCTTGTCATTATGGTAGGTAGTGTGTTGTCGATATTTTTGTTATTCCAATGGATGGTAGCCTAGTCATTATGGAAGGTAGTCTTTTGTCTTGCTTTTTGTTACTCCAATGGATGGTAGCCGTGTCATTATGGAAGGTAGTGTGTTGTCGTGTTTTTTGTTATTCCAATGGATGGTAGCCTAGTCATTATGAAAGGTAGTCTTTTGTCTTGATTTTTGTTACTCCAATGCATGGTAGCCTTGTCATTATAGAAGGTAGTGTGTTGTCGATATTTTTGTTATTCCAATGGATGGTAGCCTAGTCATTATGGAAGGTAGTCTTTTGTCTTGCTTTTAGTTACTCCAATGGATGGTAGCCTTGTCATTATGGAAGGTAGTCTATTGTTGAGATTTTTGTTACTCCAATGGATGGTAGACCTGTCATTATGGAAGGTAGTGTGTTATCGTGATTTTTATCACTCTAAGGGATGGTAGCCTTGTCATTATGGAAAGTAGTATGTTGTCTATATCTTTGTTACTCCAATGGATGGTAGCCTTTTCATTATGGAAGGTAGTCTTTTGTCATGATTTTTGTTACTCCAAGGCATTATAGCCTTGTCGTTATGGAATGTAATCTGCTGTCGAGATTTTTGTTATTCCAATGGATGGTATCCTTCTCATTTTGAAAGGTAGTCTGTTGTCGTGATTTTTGTTACTCCAATGGATGGTAGCCTTGACATTATGGAAGGTAGTCTATTGTCGAGATTTTTGTTACTACAATGGATGGTAGTCTGTTGTCGAGATTTATGTTACTACAATGGATTGTAGCCTTGTCATTATGGAAGGTAGTCTCTTGTGGATATTTGGGTTACTCCAATGGTTGTATCCTTGTCATTATGGAAGATAGTCTATTGTTGAGATTTTTGTTACTCCAATGGATGGTAGACTTGTCATTATGGAAGGTAGTGTCTTGTCGTAATTTTTGTTACTCTAAGTGATGGTATCCTAGTCATTATGGATGGTAGTATGTTGTCGATATCTTTGTTACTCCAATGGATGGTATCCTTTTCATTATGGAAGGTAGTTTGTTGTCGAGATTTTTCTTACTCTAAGGGATGGTAGCCTTTTCATTATGGAACGTAGTCTGTTGTCGAGATTTTTGTTATTCCAATGGATGAAAGCCTTGTCATAATGAAGGTAGTCTATTGTCGATATTTTTGTTACTATAATAGATTGTAGCCTTGTCATTATGGAAGGTAGTGTGTTGTCGAGATTTTTGTTATTCAATGGATGGAATCCTACTCATTATAGAAGGTAGTCTATTGTTGAGATTTTTGTTACTCCATTGGATGGTAGCCTTGTCATTATGGAAGGTAGTGTGTTGTCGTGTTTTTTGTTATTCCAATGGATGGTAGCCTAGTCATTATGAAAGGTAGTCTTTTGTCTTGATTTTTGTTACTCCAATGCATGGTAGCCTTGTCATTATGGAAGGTAGTGTGTTGTCGATATTTTTGTTATTCCAATGGATGGTAGCCTAGTCATTATGGAAGGTAGTCTTTTGTCTTGCTTTTTGTTACTCCTATGGATGGTAGCCTTGTCATTATGGAAGATAGTCTATTGTTGAGATTTTTGTTACTCCAATGGATGGTAGACCTGACATTATGGAAGGTAGTGTGTTATCGTGATTTTTATCACTCTAAGGGATGGTAGCCTTGTCATTATGGAAAGTAGTATGTTGTCTATATCTTTGTTACTCCAATGGATGGTAGCCTTTTCATTATGAAAGGTGGTCTTTTGTCATGATTTTTGTTACTCCAAGGCATTGTAGCCTTGTCGTTATGGAATGTAATCTGCTGTCGAGATTTTTGTTATTCCAATGGATGGTATCCTTCTCATTTTGAAAGGTAGTCTGTTGTCGTGATTTTTGTTATTCCAATGGATGGTAGCCTTGACATTATGGAAGGTAGTCTATTGTCGAGATTTTTGTTACTACAATGGATGGTAGTCTGTTGTCGAGATTTATGTTACTACAATGGATTGTAGCCTTGTCATTATGGAAGGTAGTCTCTTGTGGATATTTGGGTTACTCCAATGGTTGTACCCTTGTCATTATGGAAGATAGTCTAGTGTTGAGATTTTTGTTACTCCAATGGATGGTAGACTTGTCATTATGGAAGGTAGTGTGTTGTCGTGATTTTTGTTACTCTAAGTGATGATAGCCTAGTCATTATGGAAGGTAGTATGTTGTCGATATCATTGTTATTCCAATGGATGGTAGCCTTTTCATTATGGAAGGTTGTTTGTTGTCGAGATTTTTCTTACTCTAAGGGATGGTAGCCTTGTCATTAAGGAACGTAATCTGTTGTCGAGATTTTTGTTATTTCAATGGATGGTAGCCTTGTCATTATGAAGGTAGTCTATTTTCGATATTTTTGTTACTATAATAGATTGTAGCCTTGTCATTATGGAAGGTAGTGTGTTGTCGAGATTTTTGTTACTCCAATGGATGGTATCCTAGTCATTATGGAAAGTAGTCTGTTGTCGAAATTTTTGTTACTCCATTGTATGGTAACCTTGTTATTATGGAAGGTAGTATGTTGTTGATATCTTTGTTACTCTAATGGATGGTAGCCTTTTCATTATGGAAGGTAGTCTTTTGTCGTGATTTTTGTTACTCTAAGGGATTGTAACCTTGTCGTTATGGAAGGTAGCTTGTTGTCAATATCTTTGTTACTCCAATGGATGGTAGCCTAGTCATTATGGAAGGTTGTCTGTTGTCGAGATTTTTGTTTCTCTAAGGAATAGTAGCCTTGTCATTATGGAAGTTAGTGTGTTGTCGATATTTTTGTTACTATAATGGATTGTAGCCTCGTCGTTGTAGGAGGTAGTCTGTTGTGGTGATTTTTGGTACTCCAATGGATGGTCGCCTTGTCATTATGGAAGGTAGTCTGTGATCGATATTTTATTTACTCCAATGGACGGTAGCCTTGTCATTATGGAAGGTAGTCAGTTGTCGAGATTTTGTAGACTCCAATGGTATGTAGCCTTGTCATTATGGAAGGTAGTCTCTTGTGGATATTTGGGTTACTCCAATGGTTGTACCCTTGTCATTATGGAAGATAGTCTATTATTGAGATTTTTGTTACTCCAATGGATGGTAGACTTGTCATTATGGAAGGTAGTGTGTTGTCGATATTTTTATTATTCCAATGGATGGTATCCTAGTCATTATTGAAGGTAGTCTTTTGTCTTGATTTTTGTTACTCCAATGGATGGTAGCCTTATCATTATGGAAGGTAGTCTATTGTTGAGATTTTTGTTACTCCAATGGATGGTAGACTTGTCATTATGGAAGGTAGTATGTTGTCGTGATTTTTATTACTCTAAGGGATGGTAGCCTTGTCATTATGGAAGGTAGTATGTTGTCTATATCTTCGTTACTCCAATGGATGGTAGCCTTTTCATTATGGAAGGTAGTATTTTGTCATGATTTTTGTTACTCTAAGGCATTATAGCCTTGTCGTTATGGAAGGTAGTCTTTTGTCGATATCTTTGTTACTCCAATGGATGGTATCCTAGTCATTTTGGAAGGTAGTCTGTTGTCGATATTTTTGTTACTCCATTGGATGGTAGCCTTGTCATTATGGAAGGTAGTGTGTTATCGATATTTTTGTTATTCCAATGGATGGTAGCCTTTTCATTATGGAAGGTAGTTTGTTGTCGAGATTTTTGTTACTCCAATGGATGGTAGCCTTGTCTTTGTGGAAGGTAGTCTATTGTCGAGATTTTTGCTACTACAATGGATGGTAGTCTGTTGTCGAGATTTATGTTACTACAATGGATTGTAGCCGTGTCATTATGGAAGGTAGTCTCTTGTGGATATTTGGGTTACTCCAATGGTTGTACCCTTGTCATTATGGAAGATAGTCTATTGTTGAGATTTTTGTTACTCCAATGGATGGTAGACTTGTCATTATGGAAGGTAGTGTGTTGTCGTGATTTTTGTTACTCTAAGTGATGATAGCCTAGTCATTATGGAAGGTAGTATGTTGTCGATATCATTGTTATTCCAATGGATGGTAGCCTTTTCATTATGGAAGGTTGTTTGTTGTCGAGATTTTTCTTACTCTAAGGGATGGTAGCCTTGTCATTATGGAACGTAATCTGTTGTCAAGATTTTTGTTATTCCAATGGATGGTAGCCTTGTCATTATGAAGGTAGTCTATTATCGATATTTTTGTTACTATAATAGATTGTAGCCTTGTCATTATGGAAGGTAGTGTGTTGTCGAGATTTTTGTTACTCCAATGGATGGTATCCTAGTCATTATGGAAAGTAGTCTGTTGTCGAAATTTTTGTTACTCCATTGGATGGTAGCCTTGTCATTATGGAAGGTAGTATGTTGTCGATATATTTGTTACTCCAATGGATGGTAGCCTTTTCATTATGGAAGGTAGTCTTTTGTCATGATTTTTGTTACTCAAAGGGATTGTAGCCTTGCCAATATGGAAGGTAGTCTATTGTCGATATCTTTGTTACTCCAATGGATGGTAGCCTAGTCATTATGGAAGGTTGTCTGTTGTCGAGATTTTTGTTTCTCTAAGTAATAGTAGCCTTGTCATTATGGAAGTTAGTGTGTTGTCGATATTTTTGTTACTATAATGGATTGTAGCCTCGTCGTTGTAGGAGGTAGTCTGTTGTCGTGATTTTTGGTACTCCAATGGATGGTCGCCTTGTCATTATGGAAGGTAGTCTGTTATCGATATTTTATTTACTCCAATGGACGGTAGCCTTGTTATTATGGAAGGTAGTCAGTTGTCGAGATTTTGTAGACTCCAATGGATTGTAGCCTTGTCATTATGGAAGGTAGTCTCTTGTGGATATTTGGGTTACTCCAATGGTTGTACCCTTGTCATTATGGAAGATAGTCTATTATTGAGATTTTTGTTACTCCAATGGATGGTAGACTTGTCATTATGGAAGGTAGTGTGTTGCCGATATTTTTGTTATTCCAATGGATGGTAGCCTAGTCATTATTGAAGGTAGTCTTTTGTCTTGATTTTTGTTACTCCAATGGATGGTAGCCTTATCATTATGGAAGGTAGTCTATTGTTGAGATTTTTGTTACTCCAATGGATGGTAGACTTGTCATTATGGAAGGTAGTATGTTGTCGTGATTTTTATTACTCTAAGGGATGGTAGCCTTGTCATTATGGAAGGTAGTATGTTGTCTATATCTTCGTTACTCCAATGGATGGTAGCCTTTTCATTATGGAAGGTAGTATTTTGTCATGATTTTTGTTACTCTAAGGCATTATAGCCTTGTCGTTATGGAAGGTAGTCTTTTGTCGATATCTTTGTTACTCCAATGGATGGTATCCTAGTCATTTTGGAAGGTAGTCTGTTGTCGAGATTTTTGTTACTCCATTGGATGGTAGCCTTGTCATTATGGAAGGTAGTGTGTTATCGATATTTTTGTTATTCCAATGGATGGTAGCCTTGTCATTATGGAAGGTAGTTTGTTGTCGAGATTTTTGTTACTCCAATGGATGGTAGCCTTGTCATTGTGGAAGGTAGTATATTGTCGAGATTTTTGCTACTACAATGGATGGTAGTCTGTTGTCGAGATTTATGTTACTACAATGGATTGTAGCCTTGTCATTATGGAAGGTAGTCTCTTGTGGATATTTGGGTTACTCCAATGTTTGTACCCTTGTCATTATGGAAGATAGTCTATTGTTGAGATTTTTGTTACTCCAATGGATGGTAGACTTGTCATTATGGAAGGTAGTGTGTTATCGTGATTTTTGTTACTCTAAGTGATGATAGCCTAGTCATTATGGAAGGTAGTATGTTGTCGATATCATTGTTATTCCAATGGATGGTAGCCTTTTCATTATGGAAGGTTGTTTGTTGTCGAGATTTTTCTTACTCTAAGGGACGGTAGCCTTGTCATTATGCAACGTAATCTGTTGTCAAGATTTTTGTTATTCCAATGGATGGTAGCCTTGTCATTATGAAGGTAGTCTATTATCGATATTTTTGTTACTATAATAGATTGTAGCCTTGTCATTATGGAAGGTAGTGTGTTGTCGAGATTTTTGTTACTCCAATGGATGGTATCCAAGTCATTATGGAAAGTAGTCTGTTGTCGAAATTTTTGTTACTCCATTGGATGGTAGCCTTGTCATTATGGAACGTAGTATGTTGTCGATATATTTGTTACTCCAATGGATGGTAGCTATTTCATTATGGAAGGTAGTCTTTTGTCATGATTTTTGTTACTCAAAGGGATTGTAGCCTTGCCGTTATGGAAGGTAGTCTATTGTCGATATCTTTGTTACTCCAATGGATGGTAGCCTAGTCATTATGGAACGTAGTCGGTTGTCGAGATTTTTGTTTCTCTAAGGAATAGTAGCCTTGTCATTATGGAAGTTAGTGTGTTGTCGATATTTTTGTTACTATAATGGATTGTAGCCTCGTCGTTGTAGGAGGTAGTCTGTTGTCGTGATTTTTGGTACTCCAATGGATGGTCGCCTTGTCATTATGGAAGGTAGTCTATTATCGATATTTTATTTACTCCAATGGACGGTAGCCTTGTCATTATGGAAGGTAGTCAGTTGTCGAGATTTTGTAGACTCCAATGGATTGTAGCCTTGTCATTATGGAAGGTAGTCTCTTGTGGATATTTGGGTTACTCCAATGGTTGTACCCTTGTCATTATGGAAGATAGTCTATTATTGAGATTTTTGTTACTCCAATGGATGGTAGACTTGTCATTATGGAAGGTAGTGTGTTGTCGATATTTTTGTTATTCCAATGGATGGTAGCCTAGTCATTATTGAAGGTAGTCTTTTGTCTAGATTTTTGTTACTCCAATGGATGGTAGCCTTATCATTATGGAAGGTAGTCTATTGTTGAGATTTTTGTTACTCCAATGGATGGTAGACTTGTCATTATGGAAGGTAGTATGTTGTCGTGATTTTTATTACTCTAAGGGATGGTAGCCTTGTCATTATGGAAGGTAGTATGTTGTCTATATCTTCGTTACTCCAATGGATGGTAGCCTTTTCATTATGGAAGGTAGTATTTTGTCATGATTTTTGTTACTCTAAGGCATTATAGCCTTGTCGTTATGGAAGGTAGTCTTTTGTCGATATCTTTGTTACTCCAATGGATGGTATCCTAGTCATTTTGGAAGGTAGTCTGTTGTCGAGATTTTTGTTACTCAATTGGATGGTAGCCTTGTCATTATGGAAGGTAGTGTGTTATCGATATTTTTGTTATTCCAATGGATTGTAGCCTTGTCATTATGGAAGGTAGTTTGTTGTCGAGATTTTTGTTACTCCAATGGATGGTAGCCTTGTCATTGTGGAAGGTAGTCTATTGTCGAGATTTTTGCTACTACAATGGATGGTAGTCTGTTGTCGAGATTTATGTTACTACAATGGATTGTAGCATTGTCTTAATGGAAGGTAGTCTCTTGTGGATATTTGGGTTACTCCAATGTTTGTACCCTTGTCATTATGGAAGATAGTCTATTGTTGAGATTTTTGTTACTCCAATGGATGGTAGACTTGTCATTATGGAAGGTAGTGTGTTGTCGTGATTTTTGTTACTCTAAGTGATGATAGCCTAGTCATTATGGAAGGTAGTATGTTGTCGATATCATTGTTATTCCAATGGATGGTAGCCTTTTCATTATGGAAGGTTGTTTGTTGTCGAGATTTTTCTTACTCTAAGGGATGGTAGCCTTGTCAATATGGAACGTAATCTGTTGTCAAGATTTTTGTTATTCCAATGGATGGTAGCCTTGTCATTATGAAGGTAGTCTATTATCGATATTTTTGTTACTATAATCGATTGTAGCCTTGTCATTATGGAAGGTAGTGTGTTGTCGAGATTTTTGTTACTCCAATGGATGGTAGCCTTTTCATTATGGAAGGTAGTCTTTTGTCGTGATTTTTGTTACTCTAAGGGATTGTAACCTTGTCGTTATGGAAGGTAGCTTGTTGTCAATATCTTTGTTACTCCAATGGATGGTAGCCTAGTCATTATGGAAGGTTATCTGTTGTCGAGATTTTTGTTTCTCTAAGGGATGGTAGCCTTGTCATTATGGAAGGTAGTGTGTTGTCGATATTTTTGTTACTATAATGGATTGTAGCCTTGTCGTTGTAGGAGGTAGTCTGTTGTCGTGATTTTTGGAACTCCAATGGATGATCGCCTTATCATTATGGAAGGTAGTCTGTTATCGATATTTTATTTACTCCAATGTACGGTAGCCTTGTCATTATGGAAGGTAGTCAGTTGTCGAGATTTTGTAGACTCCAATGGATTGTAGTCCTGTCATTATGGAAGGTAGTCTCTTGTGGATATTTGGGTTACTCCAATGATGGTACCGTTGTCATTATGGAAGATAGTCTATTGTTGAGATTTTTTTTACTCCAATGGATGGTAGACTTATCATTATGGAAGGTAGTGTGTTGTCGTGATTTTTGTTACTCTAAGGGATGGTAGCCTTGTCATTATGGAAGGTAGTATGTTGTCGATATCTTTGTTACTCAAATGGATGGTAGCCTTTTCATTATGGAAGGTAGTTTGTTGTCGAGATTTTTCTTACTCTAAGGGATGGTAGCCTTGTCATTATGGAACGTAATCTGTTGTTGAGACTTTTGTTATTCCAATGGATGGTAGCCTTGTCATTATGAAGGTAGTCTATTGTCGATATTTTTGTTACTATAATAGATTGTAGCCTTGTCATTATGGAAGGTAGTGTGTTGTCGAGATTTTTGTTACTCCAATGGATGGTATCCTAGTCATTATGGAAGGTAGTCTGTTGTCGAGATTTTTGTTACTCCATTAGATGGTAGCCTTGTCATTATGGAAGGTAGTGTGATGTCGATATTTTTGTTATTCCAATGGATGGTAGCCTAGTCATTATGGAAGGTAGTCTATTGTTGATGTTTTTGTTACTCCAATGGATGGTAGACTTGTCATTATGTAAGGTAGTGTGTTGTCGTGATTTTTATTACTCTAAGGGGTTGTAGCCTTGTCATTATGGAAGGTAGTATGTTGTCGATATCTTTGTTACTCCAATGGATGGTAGCTATTTCATTATGGAAGGTAGTCTTTTGTCATGATTTTTGTTACTCTAAGGGATTGTAGCCTTGCCGTTATGGAAGGTAGTCTATTGTCGATATCTTTGTTACTCCAATGGATGGTAGCCTAGTCATTATGGAAGGTAGTCGGTTGTCGAGATTTTTTTTTCTCTAAGGGATGGTAGCCTTATCATTATGGAAGGTAGTGTGTTGTCGATATTTTTGTTATTCCAATGGATGGTAGCCTTGTCATTATGGAAGGTAGTCTTTTGTCGAGATTTTTGTTACTCCAATGGATGGTAGCCTTGTCATTATGGAAGGTAGTCTATTGTCGAGATTTTTGTTACTACAATGGATGGTAGTCTTGTCATTATGGAAGGTAGTCTGTTGTCGAGATTTTTGTTACTACAATGGATTGTATCCTCGTCATTATGGAAGGTAGTCTGTTGTCGAGATTTTTGTTACTACAATGGATTGTAGCCTTGTCGTTATGGAAGGTAGTCTGTTGTTGAGATTTTAGTTACACCAATGGATGGTAGCCTTGTCATTATGGAATGTAGTCTTTTGTCGAGATTTTTATTATTCCAATGGATGGTAGCCTTGTCATTATGAAAGGTAGTCTATTGTCGATATTTTTGTTACTATAATAGATTGTAGCCTTGTCATTATGGAAGGTAGTGTGTTGTCAAGATTTTTGTTACTCCAATGGATGGTAGCCTTGTCATTATGGAAGGTAGTCTATTGTTGAGATTTTTGTTACTCTAATGGATGGTAGACTTGTCATTATGGAAGGTAGTGTGTTGTCGTGATTTTTGTTACTCTAAGTGATGATAGCCTAGTCATTATGGAAGGTAGTATGTTGTCGATATCATTGTTACTCCAATGGATGGTAGCCTTTTCATTATGGAAGGTTGTTTGTTGTCGAGATTTTTCTTACTCTAAGGGATGGTAGCCTTGTCATTATGGAACGTAATCTGTTGTTGAGACTTTTGTTATTCCAATGGATGGTAGCCTTGTCATTATGAAGGTAGTCTATTGTCGATATTTTTGTTACTATAATAGATTGTAGCCTTGTCATTATGGAAGGTAGTGTGTTGTCGATATTTTTGTTACTCCAATGGATGGTAGCCTTGTCATTATGGAAGGTAGTGTGATGTCGATATTTTTGTTATTCCAATGGATGGTAGCCTAGTCATTATGGAAGGTTGTCTTTTGTCTTGATTTTTGTTACTCCAATGGATGGTAGACTTGTCATTATGGAAGGTAGTCTATCGTTGATGTTTTTGTTACTCCAATGGATGGTAGACTTGTCATTATGTAAGGTAGTGTGTTGTCGTGATTTTTATTACTCTAAGGGGTTGTAGCCTTGTCATTATGGAAGGTAGTATGTTGTCGATATCTTTGTTACTCCAATGGATGGTAGCTATTTCATTATGGAAGGTAGTCTTTTGTCATGATTTTTGTTACTCTAAGGGATTGTAGCCTTGCCGTTATGGAAGGTAGTCTATTGTCGATATCTTTGTTACTCCAATGGATGGTAGCCTAGTCATTATGGAAGGTAGTCGGTTGTCGAGATTTTTTTTTCTCTAAGGGATGGTAGCCTTATCATTATGGAAGGTAGTGTGTTGTCGATATTTTTGTTATTCCAATGGATGGTAGCCTTGTCATTATGGAAGGTAGTCTTTTGTCGAGATTTTTGTTACTCCAATGGATGGTAGCCTTGTCATTATGGAAGGTAGTCTATTGTCGAGATTTTTGTTACTACAATGGATGGTAGTCTTGTCATTATGGAAGGTAGTCTGTTGTCGAGATTTTTGTTACTACAATGGATTGTATCCTCGTCATTATGGAAGGTAGTCTGTTGTCGAGATTTTTGTTACTACAATGGATTGTAGCCTTGTCGTTATGGAAGGTAGTCTGTTGTTGAGATTTTAGTTACACCAATGGATGGTAGCCTTGTCATTATGGAATGTAGTCTTTTGTCGAGATTTTTATTATTCCAATGGATGGTAGCCTTGTCATTATGAAAGGTAGTCTATTGTCGATATTTTTGTTACTATAATAGATTGTAGCCTTGTCATTATGGAAGGTAGTGTGTTGTCAAGATTTTTGTTACTCCAATGGATGGTAGCCTTGTCATTATGGAAGGTAGTCTATTGTTGAGATTTTTGTTACTCTAATGGATGGTAGACTTGTCATTATGGAAGGTAGTGTGTTGTCGTGATTTTTGTTACTCTAAGTGATGATAGCCTAGTCATTATGGAAGGTAGTATGTTGTCGATATCATTGTTACTCCAATGGATGGTAGCCTTTTCATTATGGAAGGTTGTTTGTTGTCGAGATTTTTCTTACTCTAAGGGATGGTAGCCTTGTCATTATGGAACGTAATCTGTTGTTGAGACTTTTGTTATTCCAATGGATGGTAGCCTTGTCATTATGAAGGTAGTCTATTGTCGATATTTTTGTTACTATAATAGATTGTAGCCTTGTCATTATGGAAGGTAGTGTGTTGTCGATATTTTTGTTACTCCAATGGATGGTAGCCTTGTCATTATGGAAGGTAGTGTGATGTCGATATTTTTGTTATTCCAATGGATGGTAGCCTAGTCATTATGGAAGGTTGTCTTTTGTCTTGATTTTTGTTACTCCAATGGATGGTAGACTTGTCATTATGGAAGGTAGTCTATCGTTGATGTTTTTGTTACTCCAATGGATGGTAGACTTGTCATTATGTAAGGTAGTGTGTTGTCGTGATTTTTATTACTCTAAGGGGTTGTAGCCTTGTCATTATGGAAGGTAGTATGTTGTCGATATCTTTGTTACTCCAATGGATGGTAGCTATTTCATTATGGAATGTAGTCTTTTGTCATGATTTTTGTTACTCTAAGGGATTGTAGCCTTGTCGTTATGGAAGGTAGTCTATTGTCGATATCTTTGTTACTCCAATGGATGGTAGCCTAGTCATTATGGAAGGTAGTCGGTTGTCGAGATATTTGTTTCTCTAAGGGATGGTAGCCTTATCATTATGGAAGGTAGTGTGTTGTCGATATTTTTGTTATTCCAATGGATGGTAGCCTTGTCATTATGGAAGGTAGTCTTTTGTCGAGATTTTTGTTACTCCAATGGATGGTAGCCTTGTCATTATGGAAGGTAGTCTATTGTCGAGATTTTTGTTACTACAATGGATGGTAGTCTTGTCATTATGGAAGGTAGTCTGTTGTCGAGATTTTTGTTACTACAATGGATTGTATCCTCGTCATTATGGAAGGTAGTTTGTTGTCGATATTTTTGTTACTACAATGGATTGTAGCCTTGTCGTTATGGAAGGTAGTCTGTTGTTGAGATTTTAGTTACACCAATGGATGGTAGCCTTGTCATTATGGAATGTAGTCTTTTGTCGAGATTTTTATTATTCCAATGGATGGTAGCCTTGTTATTATGAAAGGTAGTCTATTGTCGATATTTTTGTTACTATAATAGATTGTAGCCTTGTCATTATGGAAGGTAGTGTGTTGTCAAGATTTTTGTTACTCCAATGGATGGTAGCCTTGTCATTATGGAAAGTAGTCTATTGTTGAGATTTTTGTTACTTTAATGGATGGTAGACTTGTCATTATGGAAGGTAGTGTGTTGTCGTGATTTTTATTACTCTAAGGGATGGTAGCCTTGTCATTATGGAAGGTAGTCTGTTTTCAATATCTTTGTTACTCCAATGTATGGTAGACTTTTCATTATGGAAGGTAGTCTTTTATTGTGATTTTTGTTACTCTAAGGGATTGTAGCCTTTTCGTTATGGAAGGTAGTCTGTTGTCGATATCTTTGTTACTCCAATGGATGGTAGCCTTGTCATTATGAAGGTAGTCTATTGTCGATATTTTTGCTACTATAATAGATTGTAGCCATTTCATTATGGAAGGTAGTCTATTGTTGTCGAGATTTTTGTTACTCCCATGGATGGTATCCTAGTCATAATGGAAGGTAGTCTGTTGTCGAGATTTTTGTTACTCTATTGGATGGTAGCCTTGTCATTATGGAAGGTAGTGTGTTGTCGATATTTTTGTTATTCCAATGGATGGTAGCCTAGTCATTATGGAAGGTAGTCTTTTGTCTTGATTTTTGTTACTCCAATGGATGGTAGCCTTGTCATTATGGAAGGTAGTCTATTGTTGAGATTTTTTTACTCTAATGGATGGTAGACTTGTCATTATGGAAGGTAGTGTGTTGTCGTGATTTTTATTACTCTAAGGGATGGTAGCCTTGTCATTATGGAAGGTAGTTTGTTTTCGATATCTTTGTTACTCCAATGTATGGTAGACTTTTCATTATGGAAGGTAGTCTTTTATTGTGATTTTTGTTACTCTAAGGGATTGTAGCCTTGTCATTATGGAATGTAATCTGTTGTTGAGATTTTTGTTATTCCAACGTGAAATTCTGGCTACAGATACTCAATGTCACGTCCAATGTTATGACACGGTATCTGACTTACTATATGACAGTAAATACAAAAGCAGTAAATAACACAGTCAATTGTTTACCTAGTTCAGTGTGCAACAACACCTACTCTGGGGGCTACCAAGCCAGGGAGAGAATCCACTATAAGAGATGTTAATTCAGGAATAAACCAACCAGTTTATCTCCTTCACTTAAGACCTACCCAATGCAATTCTAATCTAAGTACAACTTAAACCTGAGTTCCTACTCACTCCCCCTCAATCACAGCAGTGATACATAAACCAATTTGACTTGAGAATTGATGAAGACACTCTTCAAAACACACACTTGATTAAGCTTCACAGCTTTTCAATCAAGTAACACAATCACTCGTGCTTCACAGCTTTGAGTGATGTACACACCTAATTTGACTCTGCTTCACAGCTTTAGTCAAGTAACATTCAAACACTCTTGCTTCAAAGCTTTGAGTGCTACACAACCCTTACAACTGAAACCTATTCCAAGGCACTTATCACAATGATAATTGCTTGGAGTACAATAAACAAATCTATACAGATTACAAAATTGATCTTCTAATCAATCAGCAGGGATGACTTCAAAAACCGCAGCTCTGTTGAATATATAGCAGCTGCAACTTCAGTTAGGGTTTCCAAAAACCTAGGGTTGATTCCGTTTGACCTAAAGACCAGGTCACAGTACTTTGTTGATCAGGTTAGGATTGAGCTAGGTTACTCCTCAGAAAACGCAGGATTCTGTTTAGGAAGGACTGAGTTATTTCCTGAAAAAACTCAGACTTATCCAATCCTGTAATCCTGCTAGTTCAGAACAGGATGTCATAACATCTGTTATGACATCTGAGAAAACCTGTCTACTGATTAGCAAAATGTGATCATTTTGCAAACATGCTCAGATACACACTTATAAACATCAGTATTTGAGTTACAATATTTTTCTGCACATGTACCTAAAGAGTTAGTACAACCTGAACTAGAATGTTATGACATCAGTCATGACATTCACACATACACTTGGAATTTACCAAAAATGCAAGCCAATACCTAAACACCTACAAACTCCCCCTTTGGCAGATTTTTGGCTAAAGTCCCTAAACAATCAGAGATAGATAGATAGCAGCAGAAATAAGTGACAGCAGAAAAATAGTGTTAAGTACTAATTAAGCAGTACCAAAAATATTCTCCCCCACTTTAGCCACAAATGGGCCAAAGATTACATGTTTATAAAGTTATACAGTTATCCAAGACAAAATAATGAGATCAGCAGCAGACAACATCAGAACATACTTCCAAACTCCACCAGCAACACCACCAAGCAGCAATCATCCTTCAAGTACTGTCATCAGACTCAGAGGAGCCAATTTCTTCATTGTTGAGCTGTCCTTCATCTTCTTCCCTCCTGCTTTCTTCAGCTTCTTCCTTTTCTAGCCTGGCAATTAGAGCTTCTAGGGTCCTTTTTCTAGCATCCAGATCTTTGCAAGTTTCTTTTAAAACAGCTATGACATCTGATGTTTTGGACTGAATCTTTGCAGACGATGTCTCAGCTGATGTTATGACAATGTCTGGAGCATGGGATCCCTGAAACAGTTTGTAGTGCAGGCCAAGGGCAGGGGCTCTTTTGCAGACTGTATCTCTTGCTACAAGGATGTCAGGATATTGTGCAAGGATGATTCCACAAAGGAGGGAGGGAAAAGCAATTGGTCCTTTGACAGCATAACTGCCAGCATGCTTCAAGGTTTGTTCAAAGATGTACCTTCCATAGACAAAGGCAGTCTTGGTTCCTACAGCATAGATAAATCTCCCCAATCCTGTGGAGATGGTTGATTTGTGATTTGTAGGCACCCAGTTTGCTGCACCTATTTTATGCAAGATGGCAAATTTCATGCTGAGTTTACTAGCATTCAGCTTCCCTTTCAATGGCCAGTACTTTACTTGCCTGGCAGTGATGGTCAAGCACACTTCATTGTCAGTTGCCTCTAGATCAGGACAGTCTTTATTTGTTCTTCCAAGAAACTTGTTGATTTCTGATGGAGAGAACTTGACCCTTCTTCCTCTAACAAACACACTCTCAAAATCAGCTGACCTCCCATCAGCACAATCATTGGACAGGTTCACTACAAACTCCTTAACCAGATTTTCATAACATTTGCTGAACTTCATCACTGTCTTCATTAGCCCAGCATTCCTGATCAGCTCCATGATGTCTTTGCACTCCAAGGCATCATTGTTGAGCTCTCTCTCCAAGGCTATTCTCTTCAAGCAAACATACTTCCATCTGTTTGCATTATCAGGATGATGAAAGGAGATGTTGTCAGTTGGCACTTCAGGCACTCTAGCAATCTTGCTGGAGGGGAGCTTCCTTCTGATGGGAGTATTGTCAATGTCAATCTCAAATTCTGATTCATCATCAGAAGTTTCAGGTTCTTTTCTTTGCTTGGAGATTGGTTGTCTGGCAGTCTGCACCTGTGCCTTCTTCCCTTTTGTCTGAATTTTCTCAGCCAACCCTTCAGCCTTGGATTTCTTAGCATCAGGTTTAACAGTCTCACCACTCTTTCTTTTCATCAATCTCCTAGCAATGCTAGGGTTCACATTTGCAATTAGTTCATTATCTGAGTAATCTTCATCCACATCAATGATAGGTGGATCAGCAGCCTTTTGAATGTTGTCTTTTGGTGTCACAACATCCTTAGTGACATCTATATTTTCAGAACCTTCCACATTTGGACTTTCTGATTGATTCAAAGGGATAGAAATCCCCGGTACAGATTGGTTGCCACTCAGAATGCTAGAAACTAGTCTAGCAATAGCTTGGTGTACTTGAACTGATCCTTCTTTATTAGGTGTAGAAGACGAAGGAAGAGAAGAATTACCAGAGACTGTAGCTTGAGCTCTTCCTGCATGTCTGGTCCTGAGCTTTTTGACTCTGGCTGGGTCAGTTGCCATCTCCCTGAGAGGAGTGACCTCAAGAACTTCAGATTCTATGCATGTAGTGATTGCCCTAGAATCTTGATCAGATGACGATGATGAGTGAGACGAAGCCGCCATGGTGGAAGATGATGTCTGAGACATTGTGTTTAACGTTGAGTAGCAGTAGCAGTTTGAGAAGACTCTTTGATTGGGAGAAGAAAACAGGTTGCAAGGATGAGAAAGATAGGGAGTACAAGGGAGTCTTTTCAACTTCTGAAGGTTTTTGAAGGAATTATGAATGAATATGATTAACCCACTAAATATAGACTTAATAGAATTAATCCCTTCAACCCTTGTTTTCAGCAAAACTAATTGCTATAATTTCTCATGTTGGTGAATGCCCAATCTGCCCCTCAAATTTTCAAGTTTATTTCCAACAAGCGCCTTGGTAGAAGAATCAGTTAGCTGAAGCTTAGAGAAACTATGTTCCAGTTCAAATGACTTCTTCTCTCCAAAGTCAATAGGGTTCAAGGAAATGTTGAATGTTTTCAGATTATCACACCACAATGTCACAACATCTTGTGTAACATTGTCTTTAGGTAGCATCTGTGTTGACCAGAATTTTTGAGAACAGAATTTATGAGACTTGTTCTTTGCCACATCACATATATTAACAGCCTGTAGTTTAGGAGTTCTTCTGAAATCTTCCATAGGAATAGCTCTTTTCATTCCTTCAAGTTTATGCTGCCACTGTTTCATCTCTTTTTCTTCTTTGATGATTTGACTCATAGTGGAGATATCAGTGTTCTCAGGCTGCCACACATAACAGTTATTTTTGGATTTGATTCCTCTCATTACAATATCTAGTTTTTCATTAAACACTAGACATTCAGATCTTGAGAAGTTGACCATGAATCCTAGATCACATAATTGACTGATGCTGATGAGATTAGTAGTCAACCCTTTTACCAGCAGTACCTTATTCAGACTTGGAACTCCAGGGTAGTCCAAATTACCAACTCCTTTGATTTCTCCTTTAGCACCATCTCCAAAAGTCACAAAACTGGTGGTGTGAGGCATAACATTATTGAGGAGATTTTTGAATCCAGTCATGTGTCTGGAACATCCACTGTCAAAGTACCAATCTTCCTTTGCTGTGATCTTCAGGGAAGTGTGTGCTATCAGTGCAGTAGCCTTTTTCTTCCATTGAGGAGCGTGTGGTACCTTTTTAGACTTAGGTTTGACATCTGAGTTCTGATAAGGATATCCATGTAGTCTGAAGCAGAAGGGCTTTATGTGACCATATTTCCCACAATGATGACATCTCCATCTTTGGTACCTTTTCTTCATATGTCTCTGTCCCTGATGTTGAGAGTAATGTGGAGACATCCGTTTTGACATTTGCTTCCCTGTACCAAATTTCTTTGTTTCCACAAATCCTAGGCCAGATTTATTTCCCACATTTTGACCAGCCTGAAGGATCTCTTCCAATTTGTCTGTTCCATTGGTCAACATCTTGACAGATTTGGTCATTTGATTCAGTTGTGAGTTTAGCAGTTGAACTTTTCCTTCTAAAAGACCTATAGTTTCAAGATTTGCCCTCTTTTCAGCCTCCAGCTTTACAATGAGTTTTGATTGTTTCTCATTTTGCACACAGACTTCACCACTTCTGATACACAATTTCTTGTAGGTATCAGCCAGTTCTTCAAATGTTACTTCTTCATCACTGGTGTCACTTTCAGAAGTACAAATACTAGTTAGGGCAGTAACTAGTTTGGCAGATTCTTCTTCAGAATTGCTTTCTGAATCATAGTCAGACCAAGTAACAGTCATGCCTTTCTTTTGCTTCTTAAGAAAGGTAGGACATTCAGCTCGAATATGTCCATATCCTTCACATCCATGGCATTGAATTCCTCTACCTTGGTTTTCCTTATCTTCTGACCTTGGTCTTCTGCTGGAACTGTCAATGTCAGAAGGAATGTTATGAACATTAGACCTTGACTTTGGGTCCATTCTTTTGATGAGCCTGTTGAACTGTCTTCCAAGCATGGCAATGGCTTCTGATATGTTTTCTTCTTCATCCTCCTTGTGTTCAACATCAGTGTTGGTTACAAGTGCTATACTTTTGTTCTTCTTGTCACCATTATCAGTGATCCCCATCTCAAAAGTCTGAAGAGACCCAATAAGTTCATCCACTTTTAACTTGCTAATGTCCTGGGCTTCCTCTATGGCAGTTACCTTCATTGCAAATCTTTTAGGCAAGGATCTGAGAATCTTCCTCACCGGTTTTTCTTCTGACATTTTTTCTCCCAGTGCTCCTGAGGTGTTGGCAATCTCCAAGATGTTCATGTGAAATTCATGGATGGTTTCATCTTCCATCATTTTTAGATTCTCAAACTTAGTGGTCAACATCTGAAGCCTTGACATCTTTACTTTGGAAGTGCCCTCATGAGTAGTTTTGAGGGTGTCCCAAACTTCCTTGGCCAGTTCATATTGATGTACGAGTCTGAAGATGTTTCTATCAATTCCATTGAACAAGGCATTTAAGGCTTTTGAATTTCCCAGAGCTAACTCATCTTCTTCTTTACTCCAATCTTCCTCAGGCTTCAGACTGATTGTCCCATCTCTTTCAGTTATGGTGGGATGAATCCATCCTTTGTCAGCAGCTCTCCAAGCCTTTTTGTCCAGAGATTTTAGGAAGGCAATCATACGAGGTTTCCAGTAGTCATAATTAGTTCCATCCAGAATGGGTGGTCTATTTCCAAAAACTCCTTCTTTGTCCATAGTGCCAGAAAGTGATATCCCTAGATCTCACCCAGTAATACAGGCAGGGTGCCTGCTCTGATGCCAATTGAAATTCTGGCTACAGATACTCAATGTCACGTCCAATGTTATGACACGGTATCTGACTTACTATATGACAGTAAATACAAAAGCAGTAAATAACACAGTCAATTGTTTACCCAGTTCAGTGTGCAACAACACCTACTCTGGGGGCTACCAAGCCAGGGAGAGAATCCACTATAAGAGATGTTAATTCAGGAATAAACCAACCAGTTTATCTCCTTCACTTAAGACCTACCCAATGCAATTCTAATCTAAGTACAACTTAAACCTGAGTTCCTACTCACTCCCCCTCAATCACAACAGTGATACATAAACCAATTTGACTTGAGAATTGATGAAGACACTCTTCAAAACACACACTTGATTAAGCTTCACAGCTTTTCAATCAAGTAACACAATCACTCGTGCTTCACAACTTTGAGTGATGTACACACCTAATTTGACTCTGCTTCACAGCTTTAGTCAAGTAACATTCAAACACTCTTGCTTCAAAGCTTTGAGTGCTACACAACCCTTACAACTGAAACCTATTCCAAGGCACTTATCACAATGATAATTGCTTGGAGTACAATAAACAAATCTATACAGATTACAAAATTGATCTTCTAATCAATCAGCAGGGATGACTTCAAAAACCGCAGCTCTGTTGAATATATAGCAGCTGCAACTTCAGTTAGGGTTTCCAAAAACCTAGGGTTGATTCCGTTTGACCTAAAGACCAGGTCACAGTACTTTGTTGATCAGGTTAGGATTGAGCTAGGTTACTCCTCAGAAAACGCAGGATTCTGTTTAGGAAGGACTGAGTTATTTCCTGAAAAAACTCAGACTTATCCAATCCTGTAATCCTGCTAGTTCAGAACAGGATGTCATAACATCTGTTATGACATCTGAGAAAACCTGTCTACTGATTAGCAAAATGTGATCATTTTGCAAACATGCTCAGATACACACTTATAAACATCAGTATTTGAGTTACAATATTTTTCTGCACATCTACCTAAAGAGTTAGTACAACCTGAACTAGAATGTTATGACATCAGTCATGACATTCACACATACACTTGGAATTTACCAAAAATGCAAGCCAATACCTAAACACCTACACAACGGATGGTAGCCTTGACATTATGAAGGTAGTCTATTGTCGATATTTTTGTTACTATAATAGATTGTAGCCTTGTCATTATGGAAGGTAATGTGTTGTCGGAATTTTTGTTACTCCAATGGATGGTATCCTAGTCATTATGGAAGGTAGTCTGTTGTCGAGATTTTTGTTACTCCATTGGATGGTAGCCTTGTCATTATGGAAGGTAGTGTGATGTCGATATTTTTGTTATTCCAATGGATGGTAGCCTAGTCATTATGGAAGGTAGTCTTTTGTCGAGATTTTTGTTACTCCAATGGATGGTAGCCTTGTCATTATGGAAGGTAGTCTATTGTCGAGATTTTTGTTACTACAATGGATTGTATCCTCGTCGTTATGGAAGGTAGTCTGTTGTCAAGATTTTTGTTACTACAATGGATTGTAGCCTTGTCGTTATGGAAGGTAGTCCGTTGTTGAGATTTTAGTTACACCAATGGATGGTAGCCTTGTCATTAGGGAATGTAGTCTGTTGTCGATATTTTTATTATTCCAATGGATGATAGCCTTGTCATTATGAAAGGTAGTCTATTGTCCATATTTATGTTACTATAATAGATTGTAGCCTTGTCATTATGGAAGGTAGTGTGTTGTCGAGATTTTTGTTACTCCAATTGATGGTAGCCTAGTCATTATGGAAGGTAGTCTGTTGTCGTGATTTTTGTTACTCCAATGGATGGTAGCCTTGTCATTATGGAAGGTAGTCTATTGTTGAGATTTTTGTTACACTAATGGATGGTAGACTTGTCATTATGGAAGGTAGTGTGTTGTCGTGATTTTTATTACTATAAGGGATGATAGCCTTGTCATTATGGAAGGTAGTATGTTTTCGATATCTTTGTTACTCCAATGTATGGTAGACTTTTCATTATGGAAGGTAGTCTTTTATTATGATTTTTGTTACTCTAAGGGATTGTAGCCTTGTCGTTATTGAAGGTAGTCTATTGTCGATATCTTTGTTACTCCAATGGATGGTATCCTAGTCATTATGTAAGGTAGTCTATTGTCAAGATTTTTGTTTCTCTAAGGGTTGGTAGCCTTTTCATTATGGAAGGTAGTGTGTTATCGATATTTTTGTTACTACAATGAATTGTAGCCTCGTCGTTATAGAAGGTAGTCTGTTATCGATATCTTTGTTACTCCAATGGATGGTAGCCTTGTCATTATGGAAGGTAGTCAGTTGTCGAGATTTTGTAGACTCCAATGGATTGTAGCCTTGTCATTATGGAAGGAAGTCTCTTGTGGATATTTGGGTTACTCCAATGATGGTACCCTTGACATTATGGAAGATAGTCTATTGTTGAGATTTTGGTTACTCCAATGGATGGTAGACTTATCATTATGGAAGGTAGTGTGATAAAGTGATTTTTGTTGTCCTAAGGGACGGTAGCCTTGTCATTATGGAAGGTTGTATGTAGTCGATATCTTTGTTACTCCAATGGAGGGTAGCCTTGTCATTATGGAAGGTAGTGTGTTGTCGAGATTTTTGTTACTCCAATGGATGGTATCCTAGTCATTATGGAAGGTAGTCTGTTGTCGAGATTTTTGTTACTCCATTGGATGGTAGCCTTGTAATTATGGAAGGTAGTGTGATGTCGATATTTTTGTTATTCCAATGGATGGTAGCCTAGTCATTATGGAAGGTAGTCTTTTGTCTTGATTTTTGTTACTGCAATGGATGGTAGCCTTGTCATTATGGAAGGTAGTCTATTGTTGATGTTTTTGTTACTCCAATGGATGGTAGACTTGTCATTATGTAAGGTAGTGTGTTGTCGTGATTTTTATTACTCTAAGGGGTTGTGGCCTTGTCATTATGGAAGGTAGTATGTTGTCGATATATTTGTTACTCTAATGGATGGTAGCCTTTTCATTATGGAAGGTAGTCTTTTGTCATGATTTTTGTTACTCTAAGGGATTGTAGCCTTGTCATTATGGAAGGTAGTCTATTGTCGATATCTTTGTTACTCCAATGGATGGTAGCCTAGTCATTATGGAAGGTAGTCGCTTGTCGAGATTTTTGTTTCTCTAAGGGATGGTAGCCTTATCATTATGGAAGGTAGTGTGTTGTCGAAATTTTTGTTATTCCAATGGATGGTAGCCTTGTCATTATGGAAGGTAGTCTGTTGTCGAGATTTTTGTTACTCAAATGGATGGTAGCCTTGTCATTATGGAAGGTAGTCTATTGTCGAGATTTTTGTTACTACAATGGATGGTAGTCTTGTCATTATGGAAGGTAGTCTGCTTTCGAGATTTTTGTTACTACAATGGATTGTATCCTCGTCGTTATGGAAGGTAGTCTGTTGTCGAGATTTTTGTTACTACAATGGATTGTAGCCTTGTCGTTATGGAAGGTAGTTTGTTGTTGAGATTTTAGTTACACCAATGGATGGTAGCCTTGTCATTATGGAATGTAGTCTGTTGTCGAGATTTTTATTATTCCAATGGATGGTAGCCTTGTCATTATGAAAGGTAGTCTATTGTCGATATTTTTGTTACTATAATAGATTGTAGCCTTGTCATTATGGAAGGTAGTGTGTTGTCGAGATTTTTGTTACTCCAATGGATGGTAGCCTAGTCATTATGGAAGGTAGTCTATTGTCGTGATTTTTGTTACTCCTATGGATGGTAGCCTAGTCATTATGGAAGGTAGTCTATTGTCGTGATTTTTGTTACTCCTATGGATGGTAGACTTGTCAATATGGAAGGTAGTGTGTTGTCGTGATTTTTATTACTCTAAGGGATGGTAGCCTTGTCATTATGGAAGGTAGTCTGTTTTCGATATCTTTGTTACTCCAATGTATGGTAGACTTTTCATTATGGAAAGTAGTCTTTTATCGTGATTTTTGTTACTCTAACGCATTGTAGCCTTGTCGTTATGGAAGGTAGTCTGTTGTCGGTATCTTTGTTACTCCAATGGATGGTATCCTAGTCATTATGTAAGGTAGTTTATTGTCAAGATTTTAGTTTCTCTAAGGGATGGTAGCCTTGTCATTATGAAAGGTAGTGTGTTATCGATATTTTTGTTACTACAATGAATTGTAGCCTCGTCGTTATAGAAGGTAGTCTGTTATTGATATCTTTGTTACTTTAATGGATGGTCGCCTTATCATTATGGAAGGTAGTCTGTTGTCGATATTTTATTTACTCCAATCGATGGTAGCCTTGTCATTATGGAAGGTAGTCAGTTGTCGAGATTTTGTAGACTCCAATGGATTGTAGCCTTGTCATTATGGAAGGCAGTCTCTTGTGGATATTTGTGTTACTCCAATGATGGTACCCTTGTCATTATGGAAGATAGTCTATTGTTGAGATTTTGGTTACTCCAATGGATGGTAGACTTATCATTATGGAAGGTAGTGTGTTGACGTGATTTTTGTTACTCTAAGGGACGGTAGCCTTGTCATTATGGAAGGTAGTATGTTGTCGATATCTTTGTTACTCCAATGGATGGTAGCCTTTTCATTATGGAAGGTAGTTTGTTGTCGAGATTTTTCTTACTCTAAGGGATGGTAGCCTTGTCATTATGGAACGTAATCTATTGTTGAGATTTTTGTTATTCCAATGGATGGTAGCCTTGTCATTATGAAGTTAGTCTATTTTCAATATTTTTGTTACTATAATAGATTGTAGCCATGTCATTATGGAAGGTAGTGTGTTGTCGAGATTTTTGTTACTCCAATGGATGGTATCCTAGTCATTATGGAAGGTAGTCTATTGTCGAGATTTTTGTTACTCCATTGGATGGTAGCCTTGTCATTATGGAAGGTAGTGTGTTGTAGATATTTTTGTTAATCCAATGGATGGTAGCCTAGTCATTATGGAAGGTAGTATTTTGTCATGATTTTTGTTACTCCAATGGATGGTAGCCTTGTCATTATGGAAGGTAGTCTATTGTTGATATTTTTGTTACTCCAATGGATGGTAGACTTGTCATTATGGAAGGTAGTGTGTTGTCATGATTTTTATTACTCTAAGGGATGGTAGCCTTGTCATTATGGAAGGTAGTATGTTGTCGATATCTTTGTTACTCCAATGGATGGTAGCCTTTTTATTATGGAAGCTAGTCTTTTGTCATGATTTTTATTACTCTAAGGGATTGTAGCCTTGTCGTTATGGAAGGTAGTCTGTTGTTGATATCTTTGTTACTCCAATGGATGGTATCCTGGTCATTATGGAAGGTAGTCTGTTGTCGAGATTTTTGTTATTCCAATGGATGGTAGCCTTGTCATTATGGAAGGTAGTCTGTTGTCGAGATTTTTGTTACTACAATGGATGGTAGTCTTGTCATTATGGAAGGTAGTTTGTTGTCGAGATTTTTGTTACTATAATGGATTGTATCGTCGTCGTTATGGAAGGTAGTCTATTGTCGAGATTTTTGTTACTACAATGGATGGTAGTCTTGTCATTATGGAAGGTAGTCTATTGTCGAGATATTTGTTACTACACTGGATTGTATTCTGGTTGTTATGGAAGGTAGTCTATTATCGATATCTTTGTTACTCCAATGGATGGTAGCCTAGTCGTTATGGAAGGTAGTCTGTTGTTGATATTTTAGTTACACCAATGGATGGTAGCCTTGTCATTATGGAAGGTAGTCTGTTTTCAAGATTTTTATTATTCCAATGGATGGTAGCCTTGTCATTATGAAAGGTAGTCTATTGTCGATATTTTTGTTACTATAATAGATTTTAGCCTTGTCTTTACGGAAGGTAGTGTGTTGTCGAGATTTTTGTTACTCCAATGGATGGTAGCCTAGTCATTATGGAAGGTAGTCTGTTGTCGTGATTTTTGTTACTCCAATGGATGGTAGCCTTGTCATTATGGAAGGTAGTCTATTGTTGAGATTTTAGTTACTCTAATGGATGGTAGACTTTTCATTATGGAAGGTACTCTTTTATCGTGATTTTTGTTACTCTAAGGGATTGTATACTTGTCGTTATGGAAGGTAGTCTGTTGTCGATATCTTTGTTACTCCAGTGGATGGTATCTTAGTCATTATGTAAGGTAGTCTATTGTCAAGATTTTTGTTTCTCTAAGGGATGGTAGCCTTGTCATTATGGAAGGTAGTGTGTTATCGATATTTTTGTTACTACAATGGATTGTAGTCTTGTCGTTATAGAAGGTAGTTTGTTATCGATATCTTTGTTACTCCAATGGATGGTCGCCTTATCATTATGGAAGGTAGTCTGTTGTCAAGATTTTATTTACTCCAATGGATGGTAGCCTTGTCATTATGGAAGGTAGTAAGTTGTCGAGATTTTGTAGACTCCAATGGATTGTAGCCTTGTCATTATGGAAGGTCATCTCTTGTGGATACTTGGGTTACTCCAATGATGGTACCCTTGTCATTATGGAAGATAGTCTATTATTGAGATTTTTGTTACTCCAATGGATGGTAGACTTATCATTATGCAAGTTAGTGTGTTGACGTGATTTTTGTTACTCTAAGGGACGGTAGCCTTGTCATTATGGAAGGTAGTATGTTGTTGATATCTTTGTTACTCCAATGGATGGTAGACTTTTCATTATGGAAGGTAGTTTGTTGTCGAGATTTTTCTTACTCTAAGGGATGGTAGCCTTGTCATTATGGAACGTAATCTGTTGTCGAGATTTTTTTTATTCCAATGGATGGTAGCCTTGTCATTATGAAGGTAGTCTATTATCGATATTTTTGTTAATATAATAGATTGTAGCCATGTCATTATGGAAGGTAGTGTGTTGTCGAGATTTTTGTTACTCCAATGGATGGTATCCTAGTCATTATGGAAGGTAGTCTGTTGTCGAGATTTTTGTTACTCCATTGGATGGTAGCCTTGTCATTATGGAAGGTAGTGTGTTGTAGATATTTTTGTTATTCAAATGGATGGTAGCCTAGTCATTATGGAAGGTAGTCTTTTGTCTTGATTTTTGTTACTCCAATGGATGGTAGCCTTGTCATTATGGAAGGTAGTCTATTGTTGATATTTTTGTTACTCCAATGGATGGTAGACTTGTCATTATGGAAGGTAGTGTGTTGTCATGATTTTTATTACTCTAAGGGATGGTAGCCTTGTCATTATGGAAGGTAGTATGTTGTCGATATCTTTGTTACTCCAATGGGTGGTAGTGTTTTCATTATGGAAGCTAGTCTTTTGTCATGATTTTTGTTACTCTAAGGGATTGTAGCCTTGTCGTTATGGAAGGTAGTCTGTTTTCGATATCTTTGATACTCCAATGGATGGTATCCTGGTCATTATGGAAGGTAGTCTGTTGTCGAGATTTTTGTTTCTCTAAGGGATGGTAGCCTTATCATTATGGAAGGTAGCGTGTTGTCGATATTTTTGTTATTCCAATGGATGGTAGCCTAGTCATTATGGAAGGTAGTCTTTTGTCTTGATTTTTGTTACTCCAATGGATGGTTGCCTTGTCATTATGGAAGGTAGTCTATTGTCGAGATTTTTGTTACTACAATGGATGGTAGTCTTATCATTATGGAAGGTAGTCTGTTGTCGAGATTTTTGTTACTACAATGGATTGTATCCTCGTCGTTATGGAAGGTAGTCTATTGTCGATATATTTGTTACTCCAATGGATGGTAGCCTAGTCATTATGGAAGGTAGTATGTTGTCGAGATTTTAGTTACACCAATGGATGGTATCCTAGTCATTATGGAAGCTAGTCTGTTGTCGAGATTTTTGTTACTCCATCGGATGGTAGCCTTGTCATTATGGAAGGTAATGTGTTGTCAATATTTTTATTATTCCAATGGATGGTAGCCTAGTCATTATGGAAGGTAGTCTTTTGTCTTTATTTTTGTTACTCCAATGGATGGTAGCCTTGTCATTATGGAAGGTAGTCTATTGTTGATATATTTGTTACTCCAATGGATGGTCGCCTTATCATTATTGAAGGTAGTCTGTTGTCAAGATTTTATTTACTCCAATGGATGGTAGCCTTTTCATTATGGAAGGTAGTCAGTTGTCGAGATTTTGTAGACTCCAATGGATTGTAGCCTTGTCATTATGGAAGGTCATCTCTTGTGGATATTTGGGTTACACCAATGATGGTACCCTTGTCATTATGGAAGATAGTCTATTGTTGAGATTTTTGTTACCCCAATGGATGGTAGACTTATCATTATGTAAGTTAGTGTGTTGACGTGATTTTTGTTACTCTAAGGGACGGTAGCCTTGTCATTATGGAAGGTAGTATGTTATCGATATCTTTGTTAATCCAATGGATGGTAGCCTTTTCATTATGGAAGGTAGTTTGTTGTCGAGATTTTTCTTACAATAAGGGATTGTAGCCTTGTCATTATGGAACGTAATCTGTTGTCGAGATTTTTGTTATTCCAATGGATGGTAGCCTTGTCATTATGAAGGTAGTCTATTGTCGATATTTTTTTTACTATAATAGATTGTAGCCATGTCATTATGGAAGGTAATGTGTTGTCAAGATTTTTGTTACTCCAATGGATGGTATCCTAGTCATTATGGAAGGTAGTCTGTTGTCGAGATTTTCGTTACTGCATTGGATGGTAGCCTTGTCATTATGGAAGGTAGTGTGTTGTAGATATTTTTGTTATTCCAATGGATGGTAGCCTAGTCATTATGGAAGGTAGTCTTTTGTCTTGATTTTTGTTACTCCAATGGATGGTAGCCTTGTCATTATGGAAGGTAGTCTATTGTTGATATTTTTGTTACTCCAATGGATGGTAGACTTGTCATTATGGAAGGTAGTGTGTTGTCATTATTTTTAATACTCTAAGGGATTGTAGCCTTGTCGTTATGGAAGGTAGTCTATTGTCGATATCTTTGATACTCCAATGCATGGTAGCCTGGTCATTATCGAAGGTAGTCTGTTGTCGAGATTTTTGTTTCTCTAAGGGATGGTAGCCTTATCATTATGGAAGGTAGTGTGTTGTCGATATTTTTCTTATTCCAATGGATGGTAGCATTGTCATTATGGAAAGTAGTCTGTTGTCGAGATTTTTTTTACTCCAATGGATGGTAGCCTTGTCATTATGGAAGGTAGTCTATTGTCGAGATTTTTATTACTACAATGGATGGTAGTCTTGTCATTATGGAAGGCAGTTTGTTGTCGAGATTTTTGTTACTACAATAGATTGTATCCTCGTTGTTATGGAAGGTAGTCTATTTTTGATATATATGTTACACCAATGGATGGTAGCCTAGTCATTATGGAAGGTAGTATGTTGTCGAGATTTTAGTTACACCAATGGATGGTATCCTAGTCATTATGGAAGGTAGTCTGTTGTCGAAATTTTTGTTACTCCATCGGATGGTAGACTTGTCATTATGGAAGGTAGTGTGTTGTCATGATTTTTATTACTCTAAGGGATGGTATCCTTGTCATTATGGAAGGTAGTCTGTTTTCGATATCTTTGTTACTCCAATGTATGGTAGACTTTTCATTATGGAAGGTAGTCTTTTATCGTGATTTTTGTTACTCTAAGGGATTGTAGCCTTGTCGTTATGGAAGGTAGTATGTTATTGATATCTTTGTTACTCCAATGGATGGTGTCCTAGTCATTATGGAAGGTAGTCTGTTGTCAAGATTTTTGTTTCTCTAAGGGATGATAGCCTTGTCATTATGGAAGGTAGTGTGTTGTCGAGATTTTTGTTATTCCCATGGATGGTAGCCCTGGCATTATGGAAGGTAGTCTGTTGTCGAGATTTTTGTTACTACAATGGATTGTAGCCTTGTCGTTATGGAGGTAGTCTATTGTCGATGTCTTTGTTACTCCAATGGATGGTAGCCTAGTCATTATGGAAGGTAGTCTGTTGTTGAGATTTTTGTTATTCCATTGGATGGTAGCCTTGTCATTATGGAAGGTAGTGTGTTGTCGTGATTTTTATTACTCTAAGGGATGGTAGCCTTGTGATTATGGAAGGTAGTCTGTTTTCGATATCTTTGTTACTCTAATGTATGGTAGACTTTTCATTATGGAAGCTAGTCTTTTGTCATGATTTTTGTTACTCTAAGGGTTTGTAGCCTTGTCATTTTGGAAGGTAGTCTGTTGTCGATATCTTTGTTACTCCAATGGATGGTAGCCTGGTCATTATGGAAGGTAGTAAGTTATCGAGATTTTTGTTTCTCTAAGGGATGGTAGCCTTATCATTATGGAAGGTAGTGTGTTGTCGATATTTTTGTTATTCCAATGGATGGTAGCCTTTTCATTATGGAAAGTAGTCTGTTGTCGAGATTTTTGTTACTCCAATGGATGGTAGCCTTGTCATTATGGAAGGTAGTCTATTGTCGAGATTTTTGTAACTACAATGGATGGTAGTCTTGTCATTATGGAAGGTAGTCTGTTGTCGAGATTTTTGTTACTACAATGGATTGTATCCTCTTCGTTATGGAAGGTAGTCTATTGTCGATATATTTGTTACACCAATGGATGGTAGCCTAGTCATTATGGAAGGTAGTATGTTGTCGAGATTTTAGTTACACCAATGGATGGTATCCTAGTCATTATGGAAGGTAGTCTGTTGTCGAGATTTTTTTTACTCCATCGGATGGTAGACTTGTCATTATGGAAGGTAGTGTGTTGTCATGATTTTTAGTACTCTAAGGGATGGTAGCCTTGTCATTATGGAAAGTAGTCTGTTTTCGATATCTTTGTTACTCCAATGTATGGTAGACTTTTCATTACGGAAGGTAGTCTTTTATCGTGATTTTTGCTACTTTAAGGGATTGTAGCCTTGTCGTTATGGAAGGTAGTCTGTTGTCGATATATTTGTTACTCCAATGGATGGTATCCTAGTCACTATGGAAGGTAGTCTGTTGTCAAGATTTTTGTTTCTCTAAGGGATGATAGCCTTGTCATTATGGAAGGTAGTGTGTTGTCGAGATTTTTGTCATTCCAATGGATGGTAGCCTTGTCATTATGGATGGTAGTCTGTTGTCGAGATTCTTGTTACTACAATGGATTGTAGCCTTGTCATTATGGAGGTAGTCTGTTGTCGATATCTTTGTTACTCCAATGGATGGTAGCCTAGTCATCATGGAAGGTAGTCTGTTGTCGAGATTTTTGTTATTCCATTGGATGGTAGCCTTGTCATTATGGAAGGTAATGTGTTATCGATATTTTTGTTATTTCAGTGGATGGTAGCCTAGTCATTATGGAAGGTAGTCTGTTGTCGAGATTTTTGTTATTCCAATGGATGGTAGCCTTGTCATTATGGAAGGTAGTCTATTATAGATATCTTCGTAATTCCAATGGATGGTAGCCTAGTCATTATGGAAGGTAGTCTGTTGTCGTGATTTTTGTTACTCCAATGGATGGTAGCCTTATCGTTATGAAAGGTAGTCTATGGTCGATATCTTTGTTACTCCAATGGATGGTAGCCTAGTCATTATGGAAGGTAGTCTGTTGTCGAGATTTTAGTTACTCCAATGGATGGTAGCCTTTTCATTATGGAAGGTAGTCTGTTGTCGAGGTTTTGTATACTCCAATGTATTCTAGCCTTGTAATTATGGAAGGTAGTCTCTTGTGGATATTTGGGTTACTCCAATGATGGTACCCTTGTCATTATGGAAGATAGTTTATTGTTGAGATTTTTGTTAGTCCAATGGATGGTAGACTTGTCATTATGGAAGGTAGTGTGTTGTCGTGATTTTTCTTACTCTAAGGGATGTTAGCCTTGTCATTATGGAAGGTAGTATGTTGTCGATATCTTTGATACTCCAATGGATGGTATCCTTTTAATTATGGAAGGTAGTTTGTTGTCGAGATTTTTGTTACTCGAAGGGATGGTAGCCTTGTCATTATGGAACATAGTCTGTTGTCCAGATTTTTGTTATTCCAATGGATGGTAGCCTTGTCATTATGAAAGGTAGTCTATCGTCGATATTTTTGTTACTATAATAGATTGTAGCTGTGTCATTATGGAAGGTAGTGTGTTGTCGAGATTTTTGTTACTCCAATGGATGGTAGCCTAGTCATTATGGAAGGTAGTCTGTTGTCGTGATTTTTGTTACTCCAATGGATGGTAGCCTTGTCAATATGGAAGGTAGTCTATTGTTGAGATTTTTGTTACTCCAATGGATGGTAGACTTGTAGTTATGGAAGGTAGTGTGTTGTCGTGATTTTTATTACTCTAAGGGATGCTAGCCTTGTCATTATGGAAGGTAGTGTGTTTTCCATAACTTTGTTACTCCAATGGATGGTAGACGTTTCATTATGGAAAGTAGTCTTTTGTCGTGATTTTTGTTACTCCAAGGGATTAGCCTAGTCATTATGGAAGGTAGTATGTTGTCAAGATTTTTGTTTCTCTAAGGGATGGTAGCCTTGTCACTATGGAAGGTAGTGTGTTGTCAATATTTTTGTTATTCCAATGGATGGTAGCCTTGTCATTATGGAAGGTAGTCTGTTGTCAAGATTTTTGTTACTCCAATGGATCGTAGCCTTGTAATTATGGAAGGTAGTCTATTTTCGAGATTTTTGTTACTACAATAGATGGTAGTTTTGTCATTATGGAAGGTAGTCTGTTGTCGATATTTTTGTTATTCCAATGGATGGTAGCCTTGTCATTATGGAAGGTATATTGTTGTCGAGATTTTTATTACTCCAATGGATGGTAGCCTTGTCATTATGGTAGGTAGTCTAATGTCGATATTTTTGTAACTACAATGGATGGTAGCCTTGTCATTATGGAAGGTAGTCTGTTGTAGAGATTTTTGTTACTACAATGGATTGTAGCCTTGTCGTTATGGAGGTATTCTGTTGTAGATATCTTTATTACTCAAATGAATGGTAGCCTAGTCATTATGGAAGGTAGATTGTTGTCGAGATTTTTATTACTCCATTGGATGGTAGCCTTGTCATTATGGAAGGTAATGTCTTGTCGATATTTTTGTTATTCCAGTGGATGGTAGCCTAGTCACTATGGAAGGTAGTCTGTTGTTGAGGTTTTGTATACTCCAATGAATTGTAGCCTTGTAATTATGGAAGGTAGTCTCTTGTGGATATTTGGGTTACTCCAATGATTTTACTCTTGTCATTATGGAAGATAGTCTATTGTTGAGATTTTTGTTACTCCAATGGATGGTAGACTTGTCATTATGGAAGGTAGTTTGTTGTCGTGATTATTCTTACTCTAAGGGATGGTAGCCTTGTCATTATGGAAGGTAGTATGTTGTCGATATCTTTGATACTCCAATGGATGGTATCCTTTTAATTATGGAATGTAGTCTGTTGTTGAGATATTTGTTACTCTAAGGGATGGTAGCCTTGTCATTATGGAACATAGTCTGTTGTCGATATTTTTGTTATTCCAATGGATGGTAGCCTTGTCATTACGGAAGGTAGTCTATTGTCGAGATTTTTGTTACTACAATGGATTGTATCCTCGTCGTTATGGAAGGTAGTCTATTGTGGATATCTTTGTTATTCCAATGGATGGTAACCTAGTCATTATGGAATGTAGTCTGTTGTTGAGATTTTTGTTACTCCAATGGATGGTAGCCTTGTCATTATGGAAGGTAGTATGTTGTTGAGATTTTTGTTATTCCAATGGATGGTAGCCTTTTCATTATGAAAGGTAGTCTATTGCCGATATTTTTGTTACTATAATAGATTGTAGCCTTGTCATTATGGAAGGTATGGTGTTGTTGAGATTTTTGTTACTCCAATGGATGGTAGCCTACTCATTGTGGAAGGTAGTCTGTTGTCGTGATTTTTGTTACTCCAATGGATGGTAGCCTTGTCATTATGGAAGGTAGTCTATTGTTGAGATTTTTGTTATTCCAATGGATGGTAGACTTGTCATTATGGAAGGTAGTGTGTTTTCTTGATTTTTCTTACTATAAGGGATGATAGCCTTGTCATTATGGAAGGTAGTATGTTGTCGATATCTTTGTTACTCCAATGGATGGAATTGTTTTAATTATGGAAGGTAGTTTGTTGTCGATATTTTTGTTACTCTAAGGGATGGTAGCCTTGTCATTATGGAACATAGTCTTTTGTCGAGATTTTTGTTATTCCAATGGATGGTAACCTTGTCATTATGAAAGGTAGTCTATTGTCGATATTTTTGTTACTATAATAGATTGTAGCCTTGTCATTATGGAAGGTAGTGTGTTGTTGAGATTTTTGTTACTCCAATGGATGGTAGCCTAGTCATTATGGAAGGTAGTTTGTTGTCGTGATTTTTGTTACTCCAATGGATGGTAGCCTTGTCAATATGGAAGGTAGTCTATTGTTGAGATTTTTGTTACTCCAATGGATGGTAGACTTGTAGTTATGAAAGGTAGTGTGTTGTCATGATTTTTATTACTCTAAGGGATGCTAGCCTTGTCATTATGGAAGGTAGTCTGTTTCCGATATCTTTGTTACCCCAATGGATGGTAGACTTTTCATTATGGAATGTAGTCTTTTGTCGTGATTTTTGTTACTCTAAGGGATTTTAGCCTTGTCGTTATGGAAGGTAGTTTGTTGTCGATATCTTTGTAACTCCAATGGATGGTATCCTAGTCTTTATGGAAGGTAGTCTGTTGTCAAGATTTTTGTTTCTCTTAGGGATGGTAGCCTTGTCATTATGGAAGGTAGTGTGTTGTCGATATTTTTGTTATTCCAATGGATGGTAGCCTTGTCATTATGGAAGGTAGTATGTTGTCGAGATTTTTGTTACTCCAAGGGATGGTAGACTTGTCATTATGGAAGGTAGTCTATTGTCGAGATTTTTGTTACTACAATGGATGGTAGTCTTGTCATTATGGAAAGTAGTCTGTTGTCGAGATTTTTATTAGTACAATGGATTGTAGCCTTGTCGTTATGGAAGGTAGTCTGTTGTCGATATCTATGTTACTCCAAGGGATGGTATACTTTTCATTATGGAACATAGTCTGTTGTCGAGATTTTTGTTATTCCAATGGATGGTAGCCTTTTCATTATGGAAGGTAGATTGTTGTCGAGATTTTTGTTACTCCAATGGATGGTAGCCTTGTCATTATGAAAGGTAGTCTATTGTCGACATTTTTGTAACTACAATGGATGGTAGTCTTGTCATTATGGAAGGTAGTCTGTTGTAGAGATTTTTGTTACTACAATGGATTGTAGCCTTGTCGTTATGGAGGTAGTCTGTTGTAGATATCTTTGTTACTCCAATGGATGGTAGCCTAGTCATTATGGAAGGAAATTTGTTGTCGAGATTTTTGTTACTCCATTGGATGGTGGCCTTGTCATTATGGAAGATAATGTCTTGTCGATATTTTTGTTATTCCAGTGGATGGTAGACTAGTCAATATGGAAGGTAGTTTGTTGTCATGATTTTTGTTACTCCAATGGATGGTATCCTTGTCATTATGGAAGGTATTATGTTGTACATATCTTTGTTATTCCTATACATGGTAGCCTAGTCATTATGCAAGGTAGTCTGTTGTCGTGATTTTTGTTACTCCAATGAATGGTAGCCTTGTCATTATGGAAGGTAGTATGTTGTAGATATCTTTGTTACTACAATGGATGGTAGCCTTGTCATTATGGGATGTAGTCTGTTGTCGAGATTTTTGTTATTCCAATGGATGGTAGCCTAGTCATTATGGAAGATAGTGTGTTATCGATATTTTTGTTACTCCAATGGATGGCAGCCGTGTCATTATGGAAGGTAGTCTGTTGTCGTGATTTTTGTTACTCCAATGGATGGTAGCCTTGTCATTATGCAAGGTAGTATGTTGTAGATATCTTTGTTACTCCAATGGATGGTAGCCTTGTTATTATGGAAGGTAGTCTGTTGTCGAGATTTTTGTTACTCCAATGGATGGTAGTCTTGTCATTATAGAAGGTAGTATATTGTCAAGATTTTTCTGACTACAATGAATGATAGCCTTGTCATTATGGAAGGAAGTCTGTTGTCGAGATTTTTGTTACTACAATGGATTGTAGCCTTGTTGTTGTGGAAGGTAGTCTGTTGTCGATATCTTTGTTACTCCAATGGATGGTAGCCTAGTCATTATGGTAGGTAGTTTGTTGTCGTGATTTTTGTTACTCCAATGGATGGTAGCCTTGTCATTATGGAAGGTAGTATTTTTTAGATATCTTTGTTACTCCAATGGATGGTAGCCTTGTCATTATGGAAGGTAGTCTGTTGTCGAGATTTTTGTTACTCTAAGGGATGGTAGCCTTGTCATTATGAAAGGTAGTCTGTTGTCGAGATTTTTGTTATTCCAATGGATGGTAGCCTTTTAATTATGAAAGGTAGTCTATTTTCGAGATTTTTGTTAGTATAATAGATTGTAGCCTTGTCATTATGGAAGGTACTCTATTGTCGAGATTTTTGTTACTACAATGGATTGTAGCCTTGTCTTTTTGTAGAAGGTAGTCTGTTGTCCATGTCTTTGTCACTCCAATGGATGGTAGCCTAGTCATTATGGAAGGTAGTCTGTTGTCGTGATTTTTGGTACTCGAATGGATAGTAGCCTTGTCATTATAGAAGGTAGTGTGTTGTCGATATTTTTGTTATTCCAATGGATGGTAGCCTAGTCATTATGGAAGGTAGTCTATTTCGTGATTTTTGTTACTCCAATGGATGGTAGCCTTATGATTATGGAAGGTAGTATGTTGTAGATATCTTTGTTACTCCATTGGATGGTAGCCTTGTCATTATGGAAGGTAGTCCGTTGTCGAGATTTTTGTTACTCTGAGGGATGGTAGCCTTGTCATTATGGAAGGTAGTCTGTTGTCAAGATTTTTGTTATTCCAATGGATGGTATCCTTTTAATTATGAAAGGTAGTCTATTGTCGAGATTTTTGTTACTATAATAGATTGTAGCCTTGTCATTATAGAAGGTAGTCTGTTGTCGATTTTTGTTACTCCAATGGACGGTAGCCTTGTCATTATAGAAGGTAGTATATTGTCGAGATTTTTGTCACTACAATGGATGGTAGCCTTGTCATTTTTGAAGGTAGTATATTGTTGAGATTTTTGTCACTATAATGGATGGTTGCTTTGTCATTATGGAAGGTAGTGTGTTGTCGAGATTTTTGTTACTACAATGAATTATAGCCTTGTCGTTATGGAAGGTAGTCTATTGTCGATATTTTGTTACTCTAATGCATGGTAGCCTAGTCATTATGGAACGTAGTTTGTTGTCGAGTTTTTTGTTTCTCCAATGGATGGTAGCCTTGTCATTATGGAAGGTAGTCTGTTGTCGAGATTTTTTATACTCCAATGGATTGTAGCCTTGTCATTATGGAAGGTAGTGTGTTGTCGATATTTTTATTATTCCAATGGATGGTAGCCTTGTCATTATGGAAGGTAGTGTGTTGTCGAGATTTTTGTTACTCCAATGGATGGTAGCCTTGTCATTATGGAAGGTAGTCTGTTGTCGAGATTTTTGTTACTCAATGGATGGTAGCCTTGTCATTATGGAAGGTAGTCTATTGTCGAGATTTTTGTTACTATAATGGATGGTCGTCTTGTCATTATGGAAGGTAGTCTGTTGTCGAGATTTTTGTTACTCCATTGGATGGTAGCCTTGTAATTATAGAAGGTAGTCTTTTGTTCATATTTTTGTTACTGCAATGGATAATAGCCTTGTCATTATTGAAGGTAGTCTGTCGTTATGATTTCTGTTACTCTAATGGATGGTAGCCTTGTCATTTTGGAAGGTAATCTTTTATTAATATTTTTGTTACTCCAATGGATGGTAGCCTTGTCAGTACATAAGGAAGTTTGTTGTCGAGATTTTTGTTACTCTAATGTGTGGTAGCCTTTTCATTATGGAAGCTAGTCTGTTGTTCATATTTTTGTTAATCCAATGGATGGTAGCCTTTTCATTATGGAAGGTAGCCTGTTGTCGAGATTTTTGTTATTCCATTGGATGGTAGCCTTGTCATTATGGAAGGTAGTCTGATGTTAGGATTTTTGTTATTCCAATGTATGGTACCCTTGTCATTTTGGAAGGTAGTCTGTTGTCGAGATTTTTGTTACTCCAATGGATGGTAGTCTTGTTCTTATGGGACGTAGTCTATGATCAATATTTTTGTTACTCCAATGGGTGGTAGCCTTGTCATTATGGAAGTTAGTGTGTTGTCGAGATTTTCGTTACTACAATGGATGGTAGCCTTGTCATTTTGGAAGGTAGTATGTTGTTAATATTTTTGTTACTCCAATTGATGGTAGCCTTGATATTATGTTAGCCTTTTCATTATGGAAGGTAGTCTGTTATTCAGATTTTTGTTAATCCAATGGATGGTAGCCTTGTCATTATGGAATGTAGTCTGTTGTCGAGATTTTTGTTGTTCCATTGGATGGTACTTTGTCATTATAGAAGGTAGTCTGATGTCGAGATTTTTGTTATTCCAAAGGATGGTAACCTTGTCATTTTGGAAGGTAGACTGTTGTCGAGATTTTGGTTACTATAATGCAGGGTAGCCTTGTCATTATGGAAGTTAGTCTGTTGTCGAGATTTTTGTTACTCCCATGGATGGTAGCCTTATCATTATGGGACGTAGTCTGTTGTCAATATTTCTGTTACTCCAATGGATTGTAGCCTTGTCATTATGGAAGGTACTCTATTGTTGAGATTTTTGTGACTTCAATGGATGGTAGCCTTCTCATTATGGAAGGTACTCTGTTGTTAATATTTTTGTTACTCCAATGGATGGTAGCCTTGTCATTATGGAAGGTAGTCTGTTGTCGAGATTTTTGTTACTCCAATGGATAATAGCCTTGTCATTAATGAAGGTAGTCTGTTGTTATGATATTTGTTACTCTAATGGATGGTAGCCTTGTCATTATGGAAGCTAGTCTGTTGTTCAGATTTTTGTTAATCCAATGGATGGTAGCCTTTTCATTATGGAAGGAAGTCTGTTATAGAGATTTTTGTTATTCCATTGGATGGTAGCCTTGTCATTTTGGAAGGTAGACTATTCTAGAGATTTTGGTTACTATAATGGAGGGTAGCCTTGTCATTATGGAAGGTAGTCTGTTGTCCGGATTTTTGTTACTCCCATGGATGGTAGCCTTATCATTATGGGACGTAGCCTGTTGTCAATATTTCTGTTACTTCAATGGATTGTAGCCTTGTCTTTATGGAAGGTACTCTGTCATTATGGAAGGTAGTCTGTTTTCGATATTTTTGTTATTCCAATGGATGGAAGCCTTGTCATTATGGAAGGTAGTAAGTTGTCGATATCTTTGTTACTCCAATGTATGGTAGCCTTGTCATTATGGAAGGTAGTTTGTTGTCGATATCTTTGTTACTCCAATGGATGGTAGCCTTGTCATTATGGAAGGTAGTCTATTGTCGAGATTTTTGTTATTCCAATGGATGGTAGCCTTGTCATTATGGAAGGTAGTCTTTTGTCGATATCTTTGTTCCTCCAATAGGTGGTATCCTTGTCATTATGGAAGGTAGTATGTTGTCGATATCTTTGTTACTCCAATGGATGGTAGCCTTATCATTATGGAAGGTAGTCTATTGTCAAGATTTTTATTACTCCAATGTATTGTAACCTTGTCATTATGGAAGGTAGCCTGGTGTCGATATCTTTGTTACTCCAATGGAAGTAGCCTAGACATTAAGGAAGGTAGTCTGTTGTCGAGATTTTTGTTACTCCATTGGATGGTAGCCTTATCATTATGGAAGGTAGTCTGTTGTCGAGATTTTTGTTATTCCAATGGATGTTAGCCTTGTCATTATGGAAGGTAGTCTGTTGTCGTATTTTTTGTTATTCCAATGGATGGTAGCCTTGTCATTATGGAAGGTAGTCTCTTGTTGATATTTTTGTTATTCCAATGGATGGTATCCTTATCATTATGGAACGTAGTCTGTTGACCATATTTTTATTACTCCAATGACTGGTAGCCTTGTCATTATGGAAGGTAGTATGTTGCCGATATCTTTGTTAGTCCAATGGATGGTATCCTTGTCTTTATTGAAGGTAGTATGTTGTCGATGTCTTTGTTACTCCAATGGATGGTAACCTTATCATTATGGAAGGTAGTCTGTTGTCGAGATTTTTATTACTCCAATGGATTTTAACCTTGTCATTATGGAAGGTAGCCTTGTGTCGATATCTTTGTTACTCCTATGGAAGTAGCCTAGTCATTATGGAAGGTAGTTTGTTGTCGAGATTTTTGTTACTCCAATGGATGGTAGCCTTGTCATCATGGAAGGTAGTCTGTTGTCAAAAAATTTTATACTCCAATGGATGGTAGCCTTGTCATTATGGAAGGTAGTCTCTTGTTGATATTTTTGTTACTCCAATGGATGGTAGCCTTGTCATTATGGAAGGTAGTCTGTTGACCAGATTTTGTTACTCTAATAAATGGTAGCCTTGTCATTATGGAAGGTAGTCTATTGCCGATATTTTTGATACTCCATTGGATGGTAGCCTTATTATTATGGAAGGTAGTCTGTTGTCGAGATTTTTTTTACTCCAAAGGATGGTAGCCTTATCATTATGGAAGGTAGTCTGTTGTCAAGATTTTTGTTATTCCAATGGATGACAGCCTTGTCATTATGGAACTTAGTAAGTTGTCAATATCTTTGTTACTCCAATGTATGGTAGCCTTGTCATTATGGAAGGTAGTCTGTTGTCGATATCTTTGTTACTCCAATGGATGGTAGCCTGGTCATTATGGAAGGTAGTCTGTTGTCGAGATTTTTGTTATTCCAATGGATGGTAGCCTTGTCATTATGGAAGGTAGTCTTTTGTCGTGATTTTTGTTACTCCAATGACTGGCAGCCTTGTCATTATGGAAGGTAGTCTTTTGTCATGATTTTTGTTACTCCAATGACTGGTAGCCTTGTCATTACGGAAGGTAGTATGTTGTCGATATATTTGTTACTCCAATGGATGGTAGCCTTGTCATTATGGAAGGTAGTATGTTGTCGATATCTTTGTTACTCCAATGGATGGTAGCCTTATCATTATGAAAGGTAGTCTGTTGTCGAGATTTTTATTACTCCAATGGATTTTAACCTTGTCATTATCAAAGGTAGCCTGCTGTCGATATCTTTGTTACTCCAATGGAAGTAGCCTTGTCATTATGGAAGGTAGTCTGTTGTCAAAAAATTTTATACTCCAATGGATGGTAGCCTTGTCATTATGGAAGGTAGTCTGTTGTTGATATTTTTGGTACTCCAATGGATGGTAGCCTTGTCATTATGGAAGGTAGTCTGTTGTTCATATTTTGTTACTTTAATAAATGGTAGTTTTGTCATTATGGAAGGTAGTCTGTTGTCGATATTTTTGTTACTCTATTGGATGGTAGCCTTATCATTATTGAAGGTAGTCTGTTGTCGAGATTTTTTTAATTCCAATTGATGGTAGCCTTGTCTTTATGGAAGGTAGTATGTTGTCGAGTTTTTTGTTATTCCAATGGATGGCAGGCTTGTCATTATGGAAGGTAGTATTTTGTCGTGATTTTTGTTACTCTAATGAATGGTAGCCTTGTAATTATAGAAGGTAGTATGTTGTCGATATGTTTGTTACTCCAATGGATGGTAGCCTTGTCATTATGGAAGGTACTATGTTGTCGAGATTTTTTTACTCCAATGGATGGTAGCCTTGTCATTATGGAAGGTACTTTGTTGTCGAGATTTTTGTTATTCCAATGGATGGTAGCCTTGTTATTATGGAAGGTAGTCTTTTGTCGTGATTTTGTTTACTCCAATGACTGGCAGCCTTGTCATTATGGAAGTTAGTCTTTTGTCGTGATTTTTGTTACTCCAATGACTGGTAGCCTTGTCTTTATGGAAGGTAGTATGTTGTTGATATATTTGTTACTCCAATGGATGGTAGCCTTGTCATTATGGAAGGTAGTATGTTGTCGATATCTTTGTCACTCCAATGGATGGTAGCCTTATCATTATGGAAGGTAGTCTGTTGTCGAGATTTTTATTACTCCAATGGATTTTAACCTTGTCATTATGGAAGGTAGCCTAGTGTCGATATCTTTGTTACTCCAATGGAAGTAGCCTAGTCATTATCGAAGGTAGTTTGGTGTCGATGTTTTTGTTACTCCAATGGATGGTAGCCTTGTCATTATGGAAGGTAGTCAGTTGTCAAAAAATTTTATACTCCAATGGATGGTAGCCTTGTCATTATGGAAAGTATTCTCTTGTTGATATTTTTGGTACTCCAATGGATGGTAGCCTTGTCATTATGGAAGATAGTCTGTTGACCAGATTTTGTTACTTTAATTAATGGTAGCCTTATCATTATGGAAGGTAGTCTGTTGTCGAGATTTTTGTTACTCCATTGGATGGTAGCCTTATCATTATTGAAGGTACTCTGTTGTCGAGATTTTTGTTATTCCAATGGATGGTAGCTTTGTAATTATGGAAGGTAGTCTGTTGTCGAGATTTTTGTTATTCCAATGGATGGTAGCCTTGTCATTATGGAAGGTAGTCTTTTGTCGATATCTTTGTTCCTCCAATAGCTGGTAGCCTTGTCATTATGGAAGGTAGTATGTTGTCGATATCTTTGTTACTCCAATGGATGGTAGCCTTATCATTATGGAAGGTAGTCTATTGTTAAGATTTTTATTACTCCAATGGATTGTAACCTTGTCATTATGGAAGGTAGCCTGGTGTCGATATCTTTGTTACTCCAATGGAAGTAGCCTAGTCATTAAGGAAGGTAGTCTGTTGTCGAAATTTTTGTTACTCCATTGGATGGTAGCCTTATCATTATGGAGGTAGTCTGTTGTCGAGATTTTTGTTATTCCAATGGATGGTAGCCTTGTCATTATGGAAGGTAGTCTATTGTCGAAATTTTTGTTATTCCAATGGATGGCAGCCTTGTCATTATGGAAGGTAGTCTTTTGTCGTGATTTTTGTTACTCTAATGAATGGTAGCCTTGTTATTATGGAAGGTAGTCTATTGTCGATATTTTTGATACTCCATTGGATGGTAGCCTTATTATTATGGAAGGTAGTCTGGTGTCGATATCTTTTTTACTCCAAAGGATGGTAGCCTTATCATTATGGAAGGTAGTCTGTTGTCAAGATTTTTGTTACTCCAATGGATGGTAGCCTTGTCATTATGGAAGGTAGTCTGTTCTCAAAAAAATTTATACTCCAATGGATGGTAGCCTTGTCATTATGGAAGGCAGTCTCTTGTTGATATTTTTGGTATTCCAATGGATGGTAGCCTTGTCATTATGGAAGGTAGTCTGTTGACCAGATTTTGTTACTCTAATAAATGGTAGCCTTGTCATTATGGAAGGTAGTTTGATGTCGAGATTTTTGTTACTTCATTGGATGGTAGCCTTATCATTATGGAAGGTAGTTTGTTATCGAGATTTTTGTTATTCCAATGGATGGCAGCCTTGTCATTATGGAAGGTAGTCTGTTGTCGAGATTTTTGTTATTCCAATGGATGACAACCTTGTCATTATGGAACGTAGTAAGTTGTCGACATCTTTGTTACTCCAATGTATGTTAGCATTGTCATTATGGAAGGTAGTCTGTTGTCGATATCTTTGTTACTCCAATGGATGGTAGGCTGGTCATTATGGAAGGTAGTCTGTTGTTGAGATTTTTGTTATTCCAATGGATGGTAGCCTTGTCATTATGGAAGGTAGTCTTTTGTCTTGATTTTTGTTACTCCAATGACTGGCAGCCTTGTCATTATGGAAGGTAATCTTTTGTCATGATTTTTGTTACTCCAATGACTGGTAGCCTTGTCATTACGGAAGGTAGTATGTTGTCGATATATTTGTTACTCCAATGGATGGCATCCTTGTCATTATGGAAGGTAGTATGTTGTCGATATCTTTGTTACTCCAATGGATGGTAGCCTTATCATTATGAAAGGTAGTCTGTTGTCGAGATTTTTATTACTCCAATGGATTTTAACCTTGTCATTATCGAAGGTAGCCTGCTGTCGATATCTTTGTTACTCCAATGGAAGTTGCCTTGTCATTATGGAAGGTAGTCTGTTGTCAAAAAATTTTATACTCCAATGGATGGTAGCCTTGTCATTATGGAAGGTAGTCTCTTGTTGATATTTTTGGTACTCCAATGGATGGTAGCCTTGTCATTAGGGAAGGTAGTCTGTTGACCAGATTTTGTTACTTTAATAATTGGTAGCTTTGTCATTATGGAAGGTAGTCTGTTGTCGATATTTTTGTTACTCTATTGGATGGTAGCCTTATCATTATTGAAGGTAGTCTGTTGTCGAGATTTTTTTTATTCCAATGGATGGTAGCCTTGTCATTATGGAAGGTAGTCTGTTGTCGAGTTTTTTGTTATTCCAATGGATGGCAGGCTTGTCATTATGGAAGGTAGTCTTTTGTCGTGATTTTTGTTATTCTAATGAATGGTAGCCTTGTAATTATGGAAGGTAGTATGTTGTCGATATCTTTGTTACTCCAATGGATGGTAGCCTTGTCATTATGGAAGGTACTATGTTGTCGAGATTTTTTTACTCCAATGGATGGTAGCCTTGTCATTATGGAAGGTACTTTGTTGTCGAGATTTTTGTTATTCCACTGGATGGCAGCCTTGTTATTATGGAAGGTAGTCTTTTGTCGTGATTTTTGTTACTCCAATGACTGGCAGCCTTGTCATTATGGAAGTTAGTCTTTTGTCGTGATTTTTGTTACTCCAATGACTGGTAGCCTTGTCTTTATGGAAGGTAGTATGTTGTTGATATATTTGTTACTCCAATGGATGGTAGCCTTGTCATTATGGAAGGTAGTATGTTGTCGATATCTTTGTCACTCCAATGGATGGTAGCCTTATCATTATGGAAGGTAGTCTGTTGTCGAGATTTTTATTACTCCAATGGATTTTAACCTTAGCATTATCGAAGGTAGCCTGGTGTCGATATCTTTGTTACTCCAATGGAAGTAGCCTAGTCATTATGGAAGGTAGTTTGTTGTCGATATTTTTGTTACTCCAATGGATGGTAGCCTTGTCATTAAGGAAGGTAGTCTGTTGTCAAAAAATTTTATACTCCAATGGATGGTAGCCTTGTCATTATGGAAAGTATTCTCTTGTTGATATTTTTGGTACTCCAATGGATGGTAGCCTTGTCATTATGGAAGGTAGTCTGTTGACCAGATTTTGTTACTTTAATTAATGGTAGCCTTGTCATTATGGAAGGTAGTCTGTTGTCGAGATTTTTGTTACTCCATTGGATGGTAGCCTTATCATTATTGAAGGTACTCTGTTGTCGAGATTTTTGTTATTCCAATGGATGGTAGCTTTGTAATTATGGAAGGTAGTCTGTTGTCGAGATTTTTGTTATTCCAATGGATGGTAGCCTTGTCATTATGGAAGGTAGTCTTTTGTCGATATCTTTGTTCCTCCAATAGGTGGTAGCCTTGTCATTATGGAAGGTAGTATGTTGTCGATATCTTTGTTACTCCAATGGATGGTAGCCTTATCATTATGGAAGGTAGTCTATTGTTAATATTTTTATTACTCCAATGGATTGTAACCTTGTCATTATGGAAGGTAGCCTGGTGTCGATATCTTTGTTACTCCAATGGAAGTAGCCTAGTCATTAAGGAAGGTAGTCTGTTGTCGAGATTTTTGTTACTCCATTGGATGGTAGCCTTATCATTTTGGAAGGTAGTCTAGTGTCGAGATTTTTGTTATTCCAATGGATGGTAGCCTTGTCATTATGGAAGGTAGTCTTTTGTCGAGATTTTTGTTATTCCAATGGATGGCAGCCTTGTCATTATGGAAGGTAGTCTTTTGTCGTGATTTTTGTTACTCCAATGAATGGTAGCCTTGTTATTATGGAAGGTAGTCTCTTGTTGATATTTTTGTTACTCCAATAGATGGTATCCTTATCATTATGGAACATAGTCTGTTGACCAGATTTTTGTTACTCCAATGACTGGTAGCCTTGTCATTATGGAATGTAGTATGTTGTCGATGTCTTTGTTAGTCCAATGGATGGTAGCCTTGTCTTTATTGAAGGTAGTTTGTTGTCGATATCTTTGTTACTCCAATGGATGGTAACCTTATCATTATGGAAGGTAGTCTGTTGTCGAGATTTTTATTACTCCAATGGATTGTAACCTTGTCATTATGGAAGGCAGCCTGGTGTCAATATCTTTGTTATTCCAATGGAAGTAGCCTAGTCATTATGGAAGGTAGTTTGTTGTCGATATTTTTGTTACTCCAATGGATGGTAGCCTTGTCATTATGGAAGGTAGTCTGTTGTCAAAAAAATTTATACTCCTATGGATGGTAGCCTTGTCATTATGGAAGGTAGTCTCTTGTTGATATTTTTGTTACTCCAATGGATGGTAGCCTTGTCATTATGGAAGGTAGTCTCTTGACCAGATTTTGTTACTCTAATAAATGGTAGCCTTGTCATTATGGAAGGTAGTCTATTGTCGATATTTTTGATACTCCATTGGATGGTAGCCTTATTATTATGGAAGGTAGTCTGTTGTCGAGATTTTTGTTACTCCAAAGGATGGTAGCCTTGTCATTATGGAAGGCAGTCTGTTGTCAAGATTTTTGTTACTCCATTGGATGGTAGCCATGTCATTATGGAAGGTAGCCTGGTGTCGATATCTTTGTTACTCCAATGGAAGTAGCCTAGTCATTATGGAAGGTAGTTTGTTGTCGAGATTTTTGTTACTCCAATGGATGGTAGCCTTGTCATTATGGAAGGTAGTCTATTGTCAAAACAATTTATACTCCAATGGATGGTAGCCTTGTCATTATGGAAGGCAGTCTCTTATTGATATTTTTGGTATTCCAATGGATGGTAGCCTTGTCATTATGGAAGGTAGTCTTTTGTCGTGATTTTTGTTACTCCAATGACTGGCAACCTTGTCATTATGGAAGGTAGTCTTTTGTGATGATTTTTGTTACTCCAATGACTGGTAGCCTTGTCATTACGAAAGGTAGTATGTTGTCGATATATTTGTTACTCCAATGGATGGTAGCCTTGTCATTATGGAAGGTAGTATGTTATCGATATCTTTGTTACTCCAATGGTTGGTAGCCTTATCATTATGAAAGGTAGTCTGTTGTCGAGATTTTTATTACTCCAATGGATTTTAACCTTGTCATTATGGAAGGTAGCCTGCTGTCGATATCTTTGTTACTCCGATGGAAGTAGCCTTGTCATTATGGAAGGTAGTCTGTTGTCAACAAATTTTATACTCCAATGGATGGTAGCCTTGTCATTATGGAAGGTAGTCTCTTGTTGATATTTTTGGTACTCCAATGGATGGTAGCCTTTTCATTATGGAAGTTAGTCTGTTGACCAGATTTTGTTACTTTAATAAATGGTAGCTTTGTCACTATGGAAGGTAGTCTGTTGTCGAGATTTTTGTTACTCCATTGGATGGTAGCCTTATCATTATTGAAGGTAGTCTGTTGTCGATATTTTTGTAATTCCAATGGATGGTAGCCTTGTCATTATGGAAGGTAGTCTGTTGTCGAGTTTTTTGTTATTCCAATGGATGGCAGGCTTGTCATTATTGAAGGTATTCTTTTGTCGTGATTTTTGTTACTCTAATGAATGGTAGCCTTGTAATTATGGAAGGTAGTATGTTGTCGATATCTTTGTTACTCCAATGGATGGTAGCCTTGTCATTATGGAAGTTAGTATGTTGTCGAGATTTTTTTTACTCCAATGGATGGTAGCCTTGTCATTATGGAAGGTACTTTGTTGTCGACATTTTTGTTAATCCAATGGATGTCAGCCTTGTTATTATGGAAGGTAGTCTTTTGTCGTGATTTTTGTTACTGCAATGACTGGCAGCCTTGTCATTATGGAAGGTAGTCTTTTGTCGTGATTTTTGTTACTCCAATGACTGGTAGCCTTGTCATTATGGAAGGTAGTATGTTGTCGATATCTTTGTTACTCCAATGGAAGTAGCCTAGTCATTATGGAAGGTAGTTTGTTGTCGATATTTTTGTTACTCCAATGGATGGTAGCCTTGTCATTATGGAAGGTAGTCTGTTGTCAAAAAAGTTTATACTCTAATGGATGGTAGCCTTGTCATTATGGAAAGTAGTCTCTTGTTGATATTTTTAATACTCCAATGGATGGTAGCCTTGTCATTATGGAAGGTAGTCTGTTGACCAGATTTTGTTACTTTAATTAATGGTAGCCTTGTCATTATGGAAGGTAGTCTGATGTCGATATTTTTGTTACTCCATTGGATGGTAGCCTTATCATTATTGAAGGTAGTCTGTTGTCGAGATTTTTGATATTCCAATGGATGGTAGCCTTGTCATTATGGAAGGTAGTATATTGTCAAGATTTTTTTTACTCTAATGGACGGTGGCCTTGTCATTATGGAAGGTAGTCTTTTGTCGTGATTTTTGTTACTCCAATGACTGGCAGCCTTGTCATTATGGAAGGTAGTCTTTTGTCGTGATTTTTGTTACTCCAATGAATGGTAGCCTTGTCTTTATGGAAGGTAGTATGTTGTCGATATATTTGTTACTCCAATGGATGGTAGCCTTGTCATTATGGAAGGTAGTATGTTGTCGATATCTTTGTTACTCCAATGGATGGTAGCCTTATCATTATGGAAGGTAGTCTGTTGTCGAGATTTTTATTACTCCAATGGATTTTAACCTTGTCATTATGGAAGGTAGCCTGGTGTCGATATCTTTGTTACTCCAATGGAAGTAACCTAGTCATTATGGAAGGTAGTTTGTTGTCGATATTTTTGTTACTCCAATGGATGGTAGCCTTGTCATTATGGAAGGTAGTCTGTTGACCATATTTTGTTACTTTAATTAATGGTAGCTTTGTCATTATGGAAGGTAGTCTGTTGTCGAGATTTTTGTTACTCCATTGGATGGTAGCCTTATCATTATTGAAGGTACTCTATTGTCGAGATTTTTGTTATTCCAATGGATGGTAGCCTTGTCATTATGGAAGGTAGTATGTTGTCGAGATTTTTTTACTCCAATGGACAGTGGCCTTGTCATTATGGAAGGTACTTTGTTGTCGAGATTTTTGTTATTCCAATGGATGGCACCCTTGTTATTATTGAAGGTAGTCTTTTGTCGTGATTTTTTTTACTCCAATGACTGGTAGCCTTGTCATTATGGAAGGTAGTATGTTTTTGATATCTTTGTTACTCCAATGTATGGTAGCCTTGTCATTATGGAAGGTAGTCTGTTGTCGAGATTTTTGTTACTCCGTTGGATGGTAGCCTTATCATTATTGAAGGTAGTCTGTTGTCGAGTTTTTTGTTATTCCAATGGATGGTAGCCTTGTCATTATGGAAGGTAGTCTGTTGTCGAGTTTTTTGTTATTCCAATGGATGGCAGGCTTGTCATTATGGGAGGTAGACTTTTGTCGTGATTTTTGTTACTCCAATGAATGGTAGCCTTGTCATTATGGAAGGTAGTATGTTGTCGTTATCTTTGTTACTCCAATGGATGGTAGCCTTGTCATTATGGAAGGTAGTATGTTGTCGAGATTTTTTTTACTCCAATGGATGGAAGCCTTGTCATTATGGAAGGTACTTTATTGTCGAGATTTTTGTTATTCCAATGGATGGCAGCCTTGTTATTATGGAAGGTAGTCTTTTGTCGTGATTTTTGTTACTCCAATGACTGGTAGCCTTGTCATTATGGAAGGTAGTATGTTGTCGATATCTTTGTTACTCCAATGGAAGTAGCCTAGTCATTATGGAAGGTAGTTTATTGTCGATATTTTTGTTACTCCAATGGATGGTAGCCTTGTCATTATGGAAGGTAGTCTGTTGTCAAAAAAGTTTATACTCCAATGGATAGTAGCCTTGTCATTAGGGAAAGTAGTCTCTTGTTGATATTTTTGGTACTCCAATGGATGGTAGCCTTGTCATTATGGAAGGTAGTCTGTTGACCAGATTTTGTTACTTTAATTAATGGTAGCCTTGTAATTATGGAAGGTAGTCTGTTGTCGATATTTTTCTTACTCCATTGGATGGTAGCCTTATCATTATTGAAGGTAGTCTGTTGTCGAGATTTTTGTTATTCCATTGGATGGTAGCCTTGTCATTATGGAAGGTAGTATGTTGTCAAGATTTTTTTTACTCTAATGGACGGTGGCCTTGTCATTATGGAAGGTAGTCTTTTGTCGTGATTTTTGTTACTCCAATGAATGGTAGCCTTGTCATTATGAAAGGTAGTATGTTGTCGATATCATTGTTACTCCAATGGATGGTAGCCTTGTCATTATGTAAGGTAGGCTGTTGTCGAGATTTTTGTTACTCCATTGGATGGTAGCCTTATCATTATTGAAGGTACTTTATTGTCGAGATTTTTGTTATTCTAATGGATGGTAGCCTTGTCATTATGGAAGGTAGTATGTTTTTGATATCTTTGTTACTCTAATGTATGGTAGCCATGTCATTATGGAAGGTAGTCTGTTGTCGAGATTTTTGTTACTCCATTGGATGGTAGCCTTATCATTATTGAAGGTAGTCTGTTGTCGAGATTTTTGTTATTCCAATGGATGGTAGCCTTGTCATTATGGAAGGTAGTCTGTTGTCAAGTTTTTTGTTATTCCAATGGATGGCAGGCTTGTCATTATGGAAGGTAGACTTTTGTCGTGATTTTTGTTACTCCAATGAATAGCAGCCTTGTCATTATGGGAGGTAGTATGTTGTCGATATCTTTGTTACTCCAATGGATGGTAGCCTTGTCATTATGGAAGGTAGTATGTTGTCGAGATTTTTTTTACTCCAATGGATGGTAGCCTTGTCATTATGGAAGGTACTTTGTTGTCGAGTTTTTTGTTATTCCAATGGATGGCAGCCTTGTTATTATGGAAGGTAGTCTGTTGTCAAAAAAATTTATACTCCAATGGATGGTAGCCTTGTCATTACGGAAAGTAGTCTCTTATTGATATTTTTGGTACTCCAATGGATGGTAGCCTAGTCATTATGGAAGGTAGTTTGTTGTCGATATTTTTGTTACTCCAATGGATGGTAGCCTTGTCATTATGGAAGGTAGTCTGTTGTCAAAAAATTTTATACTCCAATGGATGGTAGCCTTGTCAGTATGGAAAGTAGTCTCTTATTGATATTTTTGGTACTCCAATGGATGGTCGCCTTGTCATTATGGAAGGTAGTCTGTTGACCAGATTTTTTTACTTTAATTAATGGTAGCCTTGTCATTATGGAAGGTAGTTTGTTGTCGAGATTTTTTTTACTCCATCGGATGGTAGCCTTATCATTATTGAAGGTAGTCTGTTGTCGAGATTTTTGTTATTCCAATGGATGGTAGCCTTGTCATTATGGAAGGTAGTCTGTTGTCGAGTTTTTTGTTATTCCAATGGATGGGAGGCTTGTCATTATGGAAGGTAGTCTTTTGTCGTGATTTTGGTTACTCCAATGAATGGTAGCCTTGTCATTATGGAAGGTAGTATGTTGTCGAGTTTTTTGTTATTCCAATGGATGGCAGGCTTGTCATTATGGAAGGTATACTTTTGTCGTGATTTTTGTTACTCCAATGAATGGTAGCCTTGTCATTATGGAAGGTAGTATGTTGTCGATATCTTTGTTTCTCCAATGGATGGTAGCCTTGTCATTATCGAAGGTAGTATGTTGTCGAGATTTTTTTTACTCCAATGGATGGTAGCCTTGTCATTATGGAAGGTACTTTGTTGTCGAGATTTTTGTTATTCCAATGGATGGCAGCCTTGTTATTATGGAAGGTAGTCTTTTGTCGTGATTATTGTTACTCCAATGACCGGAAACCTTGTCATTATGGAAGGTAGTCTTTTGTCATGATTTTTGTTACTCCAATGACTGGTAGCCTTGTCATTATGGAAGGTAGTATGTTGTCGATATCATTGTTACTCCAATGGATGGTAGCCTTGTCATTATGGAAGGTAGTCTGTTGTCGAGATTTTTGTTACTCCATTGGATGGTAGCCTTATCATTATTGAAGGTACTCTATTGTCGAGATTTTTGTTATTCCAATTGATGGTAGCCTTGTCATTATGGAAGGTAGTATGTTTTTGATATCTTTGTTACTCAAATGTATGGTAGCCTTGTCATTATGGAAGGTAGTCTGTTGTCGAGATTTTTGTTACTCCATTGGATGGTAGCCTTATCATTATTGAAGGTAGTCTGTTGTCGAGATTTTTGTTATTCCAATGGATGGTAGCCTTGTCATTATGGAAGGTAGTCTGTTGTCGAGTTTTTTGTTATTCCAATGGATGGCAGGCTTGTCATTATGGAAGGTAGACTTTTGTCGTGATTTTTGTTACTCCAATGAATGTTAGCCTTGTCATTATGGGAGGTAGTATGTTGTCGATATTTTTGTTACTCCAAAGGATGGTAGCCTTGTCATTATGGAAGGTAGTATGTTGTCGAGATTTTTTTTACTCCAATGGATGGTAGCCTTGTCATTATGGAAGGTACTTTGTTGTCGAGTTTTTTGTTATTTCAATGGATGGCAGCCTTGTTATTATGGAAGGTAGTCTGTTGTCAAAAAAATTTATACTCTAATGGATGGTAGCCTTGTCATTATGGAAAGTAGTCTCTTATTGATATTTTTGGTACTCCAATGGATGGTAGCCTAGTCATTATGGAAGGTAGTTTGTTGTCGATATTTTTGTTACTCCAATGGATGGTAGCCTTGTCATTATGGAAGGTAGTCTGTTGTCAAAAAATTTTATACTCCAATGGATGGTAGCCTTGTCATTATGCAAAGTAGTCTCTTATTGCTATTTTTGGTACTCCAATGGATGGTCGCCTTGTCATTATGGAAGGTAGTCTGTTGACCAGATTTTTTTACTTTAATTAATGGTAGCCTTGTCATTATGGAAGGTAGTTTGTTGTCGAGATTTTTTTTACTCCATCGGATGGTAGCCTTATCATTATTGAAGGTAGTCTGTTGTCGAGATTTTTGTTATTCCAATGGATGGTAGCCTTGTCATTATGGAAGGTAGTCTGTTGTCGAGTTTTTTGTTATTCCAATGGATGGGAGGCTTGTCATTATGGAAGGTAGTCTTTTGTCGTGATTTTGGTTACTCCAATGAATGATAGCCTTGTCATTATGGAAGGTAGTATGTTGTCAAGTTTTTTGTTATTCCAATGGATGGCAGGCTTGTCATTATGGAAGGTATACTTTTGTCGTGATTTTTGTTACTCCAATGAATGGTAGCCTTGTCATTATGGAAGGTAGTATGTTGTCGATATCTTTGTTTCTCCAATGGATGGTAGCCTTGTCATTATCGAAGGTAGTATGTTGTCGAGATTTTTTTTACTCCAATGGATGGTAGCCTTGTCATTATGGAAGGTACTTTGTTGTCGAGATTTTTGTTATTCCAATGGATGGCAGCCTTGTTATTATGGAAGGTAGTCTTTTGTCGTGATTTTTGTTACTCCAATGACCGGAAACCTTGTCATTATGGAAGGTAGTCTTTTGTCATGATTTTTGTTACTCCAATGACTGGTAGCCTTGTCATTATGGAAGGTAGTATGTTGTCGATATCATTGTTACTCCAATGGATGGTAGCCTTGTCATTATGGAAGGTAGTCTGTTGTCGAGATTTTTGTTACTCCATTGGATGGTAGCCTTATCATTATTGAAGGTAATCTATTGTCGAGATTTTTGTTATTCCAATGGATGGTAGCCTTGTCATTATGGAAGGTAGTATGTTTTTGATATCTCTGTTACTCAAATGTATGGTAGCCTTGTCATTATGGAAGGTAGTCTGTTGTCGAGATTTTTGTTACTCCATTGGATGGTAGCCTTATCATTATTGAAGGTAGTCTGTTGTCGAGATTTTTGTTATTCCAATGGATGGTAGCCTTGTCATTATGGAAGGTAGTCTGTTGTCGAGTTTTTTGTTATTCCAATGGATGGGAGGCTTGTCATTATGGAAGGTAGTCTTTTGTCGTGATTTTGGTTACTCCAATGAATGGTAGCCTTGTCATTATGGAAGGTAGTATGTTGTCGAGTTTTTTGTTATTCCAATGGATGGCAGGCTTGTCATTATGGAAGGTATACTTTTGTCGTGATTTTTGTTACTCCAATGAATGGTAGCCTTGTCATTATGGAAGGTAGTATGTTGTCGATATCTTTGTTTCTCCAATGGATGGTAGCCTTGTCATTATCGAAGGTAGTATGTTGTCGAGATTTTTTTTACTCCAATGGATGGTAGCCTTGTCATTATGGAAGGTACTTTGTTGTCGAGATTTTTTTTATTTCAATGGATGGCAGCCTTGTTATTATGGAAGGTAGTCTTTTGTCGTGATTTTTGTTACTCCAATGACCGGCAACCTTGTCATTATGGAAGGTAGTCTTTTGTCATGATTTTTGTTACTCCAATGACTGGTATCCTTGTCATTATGGAAGGTAGTATGTTGTCGATATATTTGTTACTCCAATGGATGGTAGCCTTGTCATTATGGAAGATAGTATGTTGTCGATATCTTTGTTACTCCAATGGATGGTAGCCTTATAATTATGGAAGGTAGTCTGTTGTCGAGATTTTTATTACTCCAATGGATTTTAACCTTGTCATTATAGAAGGTAGCCTGTTGTCGATATCTTTGTTACTCCAATGGAAGTAGCCTAGTCATTATTGAAGGTAGTTTGTTGTCGATATTTTTGTTACTCCAATGGATGGTAGCCTTGTCATTATTGAAGGTAGTTTGTTGTCAAAAAATTTTATACTCAAGTGGATGGTAGCCTTGTCATTATGGAAAGTAGTCTCTTGTTGATATATTTGGTACTCCAATGGATGGTAGCCTTGTCATTATGGAAGGTAGTCTGTTGACCAGATTTTTTTACTTTAATTAATGGTAGCCTTGTCATTATGGAAGGTAGTCTGTTGTCGAGATTTTTGTTACTCCATTGGATGGTAGCCTTATCATTATTGAAGGTAGTCTGTTGTCGAGATTTTTTTTACTCCAATGGATGGTAGCCTTGTCATTATGGAAGGTACTTTGTTGTCGAGATTTTTGTTATTCCAATGGATGGCAGCCTTGTTATTATGGAAGGTAGTCTTTTGTCGTGATTTTTGTTACTCCAATGACCGGCAACCTTGTCATTATGGAAGGTAGTCTTTTGTCATGATTTTTTTTACTCCAATGACTGGTAGCCTTGTCATTATGGAAGGTAGTATGTTGTCGATATCATTGTTACTCCAATGGATGGTAGCCTTGTCATTATGGAAGGTAGTCTGTTGTTGAGATTTTTGTTACTCCATTGGATGGTAGCCTTATCATTATTGAAGGTACTCTATTGTCGAGATTTTTTTTATTCCAATGGATGGTAGCCTTGTCATTATGGAAGGTAGTATGTTTTTGATATCTTTGTTACTCAAATGTAGGGTAGCCTTGTCATTATGGAAGGTAGTCTGTTGTCGAGATTTTTGTTACTCCATTGGATGGTAGCCTTATCATTATTGAAGGTAGTCTGTTGTCGAGATTTTTGTTATTCCAATGGATGGTAGCCTTGTCATTATGGAAGGTAGTCTGTTGTCGAGTTTTTTGTTATTCCAATGGATGGCAGGCTTGTCATTATGGAAGGTAGTCTTTTGTCATGATTTTGGTTACTCCAATGAATGGTAGCCTTGTCATTATGGAAGGTAGTATGTTGTCGAGTTTTTTGTTATTCCAATGGATGGCAGGCTTGTCATTATGGAAGGTATACTTTTGTCGTGATTTTTGTTACTCCAATGAATGGTAGCCTTGTCATTATGGAAGGTAGTATGTTGTCGATATCTTTGTTTCTCCAATGGATGGTAGCCTTGTCATTATCGAAGGTAGTATGTTGTCGAGATTTTTTTTACTCCAATGGATGGTAGCCTTGTCATTATGGAAGGTACTTTGTTGTCGAGATTTTTGTTATTCCAATGGATGGCAGCATTGTTATTATGGAAGGTAGTCTCTTGTCGTGATTTTTGTTACTCCAATGACCGGCAACCTTGTCATTATGGAAGGTAGTCTTTTGTCATGATTTTTGTTACTCCAATGACTGGTATCCTTGTCATTATGGAAGGTAGTATGTTGTCGATATATTTGTTACTCCAATGGATGGTAGCCTTGTCATTATGGAAGATAGTATGTTGTCGATATCTTTGTTACTCCAATGGATGGTAGCCTTATAATTATGGAAGGTAGTCTGTTGTCGAGATTTTTATTACTCCAATGGATTTTAACCTTGTCATTATAGAAGGTAGCCTGTTGTCGATATCTTTGTTACTCCAATGGAAGTAGCCTAGTCATTATTGAAGGTAGTTTGTTGTCGACATTTTTGTTGCTCCAATGGATGGTAGCCTTGTCATTATGGAAGGTAGTTTGTTGTCAAAAAATTTTATACTCCAGTGGATGGTAGCCTTGTCATTATGGAAGGTAGTTTGTTGTCGAGATTTTTTTTACTCCATCGGATTGTAGCCTTATCATTATTGAAGGTAGTCTGTTGTCGAGATTTTTGTTATTCCAATGGATGGTAGCCTTGTCATTATGGAAGGTAGTCTGTTGTCGAGTTTTTTGTTATTCCAATGGATGGGAGGCTTGTCATTATGGAAGGTATACTTTTGTCGTGATTTTTGTTACTCCAATGAATGGTAGCCTTGTCATTATGGAAGGTAGTATGTTGTCGATATCTTTGTTTCTCCAATGGATGGTAGCCTTGTCATTATCGAAGGTAGTATGTTGTCGAGATTTTTTTTACTCCAATGGATGGTAGCCTTGTCATTATGGAAGGTACTTTGTTGTCGAGATTTTTGTTATTCCAATGGATGGCAGCCTTGTTATTATGGAAGGTAGTCTTTTGTCGTGATTTTTGTTACTCCAATGACCGGCAACCTTGTCATTATGGAAGGTAGTCTTTTGTCATGATTTTTGTTACTCCAATGACTGGTATCCTTGTCATTATGGAGGGTAGTATGTTGTCGATATATTTGTTACTCCAATGGATGGTAGCCTTGTCATTATGGAAGATAGTATGTTGTCGATATCTTTGTTACTCCAATGGATGGTAGCCTTATAATTATGGAAGGTAGTCTGTTGTCGAGATTTTTATTACTCCAATGGATTTTAACCTTGTCATTATAGAAGGTAGCCTGTTGTCGATATCTTTGTTACTCCAATGGAAGTAGCCTAGTCATTATTAAAGGTAGTTTGTTGTCGATATTTTTGTTACTCCAATGGATGGTAGCCTTGTCATTATGGAAGGTAGTTTGTTGTCAAAAAATTTTATACTCCAGTGGATGGTAGCCTTGTCATTATGGAAAGTAGTCTCTTGTTGATATTTTTGGTACTCCAATGGATGGTAGCCTTGTCATTATGGAAGGTAGTCTATTGACCAGATTTTTTTACTTTAAATAATGGTAGCCTTGTCATTATGGAAGGTAGTCTGTTGTCGAGATTTTTGTTACTTCATTGGATGGTAGCCTTATCATTATTGAAGGTAGTCTGTTGTCGAGAATTTTTTATTCCAATGGATGGTAGCCTTGTCATTATGGAAGGTAGTCTGTTGTCGAGTTTTTTGTTATTCCAACGAATGGCAGGCTTGTCATTTTGGAAGGTAGTCTTTTGTCGTGATTTTTGTTACTCCAATGACTGGCAGCCTTGTCATTATGGAAGGTAGTCTTTTGTCGTGATTTTTGTTACTCCAATGACTGGTAGCCTTGTCATTATGGAAGGTAGTATGTTGTCGATATCTTTGTTACTCCAATGGAAGTAGCCTAGTCATTATGGAAGGTAGTTTGTTGTCGATATTTTTGTTACTCCAATGGATGGTAGCCTTGTTATTATGGAAGGTAGTCTGTTGTCAAAAAATTTTATACTCCAATGGATGGTAGCCTTGTCATTATGGAAAGTAGTCTCTTATTGATATTTTTGGTACTCCAATGGATGGTCGCCTTGTCATTATGGAAGGTAGTCTATTGACCAGATATTTTTACTTTAATTAATGGTAGCCTTGTCATTATGGAAGGTAGTTTGTTGTCGAGATTTTTTTTACTCCATCGGATGGTAGCCTTATCATTATTGAAGGTAGTCTGTTGTCGAGATTTTTGTTATTCCAATGGATGGTAGCCTTGTCATTATGGAAGGTAGTCTGTTGTCGAGTTTTTTGTTATTCCAATGGATGGGAGGCTTGTCATTATGGAAGGTATACTTTTGTCGTGATTTTTGTAACTCCAATGAATGGTAGCCTTGTCATTATGGAAGGTAGTATGTTGTCGATATCTTTGTTTCTCCAATGGATGGTAGCCTTGTCATTATCGAAGGTAGTATGTTGTCGAGATTTTTTTTACTCCAATGGATGGTAGCCTTGTCATTATGGAAGGAACTTTGTTGTCGAGATTTTTGTTATTCCAATGGATGGCAGCATTGTTATTATGGAAGGTAGTCTTTTGTCGTGATTTTTGTTACTCCAATGACCGACAACCTTGTCATTATGGAAGGTAGTCTTTTGTCATGATTTTTGTTACTCCAATGACTGGTATCCTTGTCATTATGGAAGGTAGTATGTTGTCGATATATTTGTTACTCCAATGGATGGTAGCCTTGTCATTATGGAAGATAGTATGTTGTCGATATCTTTGTTACTCCAATGGATGGTAGCCTTATAATTATGGAAGGTAGTCTGTTGTCGAGATTTTTATTACTCCAATGGATTTTAACCTTGTCATTATAGAAGGTAGCTTGTTGTCGATATCTTTGTTACTCCAATGGAAGTAGCCTAGTCATTATTGAAGGTAGTTTGTTGTCGATATTTTTGTTACTCCAATGGATGGTAGCCTTGTCATTATGGAAGGTAGTTTGTTGTCAAAAAATTTTATACTCCAGTGGATGGTAGCCTTGTCATTATGGAAAGTAGTCTCTTGTTGATATTTTTGGTACTCCAATGGATGGTAGCCTTGTCATTATGGAAGGTAGTCTGTTGACCAGATTTTTTTACTTTAAATAATGGTAGCCTTGTCATTATGGAAGGTAGTCTGTTGTCGAGATTTTTGTTACTCCATTGGATGGTAGCCTTATGATTATTGAAGGTAGTCTGTTGTCGAGATTTTTTTTACTCCAATGGATGGTAGCCTTGTCATTATGGAAGGTACTTTGTTGTCGAGATTTTTGTTATTCCAATGGATGGCAGCCTTGTTATTATGGAAGGTAGTCTTTTGTGGTGATTTTTGTTACTCCAATGACCGGCAACCTTGTCATTATGGAAGGTAGTCTTTTGTCATGATTTTTGTTACTCCAATGACTGGTAGCCTTGTCATTATGGAAGGTAGTATGTTGTCGATATCATTGTTACTCCAATGGATGGTAGCCTTGTCATTATGGAAGGTAGTCTGTTGTCGAGATTTTTGTTACTCCATTGGATGGTAGCCTTATCATTATTGAAGGTACTCTATTGTCGAGATTTTTGTTATTCCAATGGATGGTTGCCTTGTCATTATGGAAGGTAGTATGTTTTTCATATCTTTGTTACTCAAATGTATGGTAGCCTTGTCATTATGGAAGGTAGTCTGTTGTCGAGATTTTTGTTACTCCATTGGATGGTAGCCTTATCATTATTGAAGGTAGTCTATTGTCGAGATTTTTATTATTCCAATGGATGGTAGCCTTGTCATTATGGAAGGTAGTCTGTTGTCGAGTTTTTTGTTATTCCAATGGATGGCAGGCTTGTCATTATGGAAGGTAGACTTTTGTCGTGATTTTTGTTACTCCAATGAATGTTAGCCTTGTCATTATGGGAGGTAGTATGTTGTCGATATTTTTGTTACTCCAATGGATGGTAGCCTTGTCATTATGGAAGGTAGTATGTTGTCGAGATTTTTTTTACTCCAATGGATGGTAGCCTTGTCATTATGGAAGGTACTTTGTTGTCGAGTTTTTTGTTATTCCAATGGATGGCAGCCTTGTTATTATGGAAGGTAGTCTGTTGTCAAAAAAATTTATACTCTAATGGATGGTAGCCTTATCATTATGGAAAGTAGTCTCTTATTGATATTTTTGGTACTCCAATGGATGGTAGCCTAGTCATTATGGAAGGTAGTTTGTTGTCGATATTTTTGTTACTCCAATGGATGGTAGCCTTGTCATTATGGAAGGTAGTCTGTTGTCAAAAAATTTTATACTCCAATGGATGGTAGCCTTGTCATTATGGAAAATAGTCTCTTATTGATATTTTTGGTACTCCAATGGATGGTCGCCTTGTCATTATGGAAGGTAGTCTATTGACCAGATATTTTTACTTTAATTAATGGTAGCCTTGTCATTATGGAAGGTAGTTTGTTGTCGAGATTTTTTTAACTCCATCGGATGGTAGCCTTATCATTATTGAAGGTAGTCTGTTGTCGAGATTTTTGTTATTCCAATGGATGGTAGCCTTGTCATTATGGAAGGTAGTCTGTTGTCGAGTTTTTTGTTATTCCAATGGATGGGAGGCTTGTCATTATGGAAGGTATACTTTTGTCGTGATTTTTGTTACTCCAATGAATGGTAGCCTTGTCATTATGGAAGGTAGTATGTTGTCGATATCTTTGTTTCTCCAATGGATGGTAGCCTTGTCATTATCGAAGGTAGTATGTTGTCGAGATTTTTTTTACTCCGATGGATGGTAGCCTTGTCATTATGGAAGGTACTTTGTTGTCGAGATTGTTGTTATTCCAATGGATGGCAGCCTTGTTATTATGGAAGGTAGTCTTTTGTCGTGATTTTTGTTACTCCAATGACCGGCAACCTTGTCATTATGGAAGGTAGTCTTTTGTCATGATTTTTGTTACTCCAATGACTGGTATCCTTGTCATTATGGAGGGTAGTATGTTGTCGATATATTTGTTACTCCAATGGATGGTAGCCTTGTCATTATGGAAGATAGTATGTTGTCGATATCTTTGTTACTCCAATGGATGGTAGCCTTATAATTATGGAAGGTAGTCTGTTCTCGAGATTTTTATTACTCCAATGGATTTTAACCTTGTCATTATAGAAGGTAGCCTGTTGTCGATATCTTTGTTACTCCAATGGAAGTAGCCTAGTCATTATTGAAGGTAGTTTGTTGTCGATATTTTTGTTACTCCAATGGATGGTAGCCTTGTCATTATGGAAGGTAGTTTGTTGTCAAAAAATTTTATACTCCAGTGGATGGTAGCCTTGTCATTATGGAAAGTAGTCTCTTGTTGATATTTTTGGTACTCCAATGGATGGTAGCCTTGTCATTATGGAAGGTAGTCTATTGACCAGATTTTTTTACTTTAAATAATGGTAGCCTTGTCATTATGGAAGGTAGTCTGTTGTCGAGATTTTTGTTACTTCATTGGATGGTAGCCTTATCATTATTGAAGGTAGTCTGTTGTCGAGAATTTTTTATTCCAATGGATGGTAGCCTTGTCATTATGGAAGGTAGTCTGTTGTCGAGTTTTTTGTTATTCCAACGAATGGCAGGCTTGTCATTTTGGAAGGTAGTCTTTTGTCGTGATTTTTGTTACTCCAATGACTGGCAGCCTTGTCATTATGGAAGGTAGTCTTTTGTCGTGATTTTTGTTACTCCAATGACTGGTAGCCTTGTCATTATGGAAGGTAGTATGTTGTCGATATCTTTGTTACTCCAATGGAAGTAGCCTAGTCATTATGGAAGGTAGTTTGTTGTCGAGATTTTTTTTACTCCATCGGATGGTAGCCTTATCATTATTGAAGGTAGTCTGTTGTCGAGATTTTTGTTATTCCAATGGATGGTAGCCTTGTCATTATGGAAGGTAGTCTGTTGTCGAGTTTTTTGTTATTCCAATGGATGGGAGGCTTGTCATTATGGAAGGTATACTTTTGTCGTGATTTTTGTTACTCCAATGAATGGTAGCCTTGTCATTATGGAAGGTAGTATGTTGTCGATATCTTTGTTTCTCCAATGGATGGTAGCCTTGTCATTATCGAAGGTAGTATGTTGTCGAGATTTTTTTTACTCCGATGGATGGTAGCCTTGTCATTATGGAAGGTACTTTGTTGTCGAGATTTTTGTTATTCCAATGGATGGCAGCCTTGTTATTATGGAAGGTAGTCTTTTGTCGTGATTTTTGTTACTCCAATGACCGGCAACCTTGTCATTATGGAAGGTAGTCTTTTGTCATGATTTTTGTTACTCCAATGACTGGTATCCTTGTCATTATGGAGGGTAGTATGTTGTCGATATATTTGTTACTCCAATGGATGGTAGCCTTGTCATTATGGAAGATAGTATGTTGTCGATATCTTTGTTACTCCAATGGATGGTAGCCTTATAATTATGGAAGGTAGTCTGTTGTCGAGATTTTTATTACTCCAATGGATTTTAACCTTGTCATTATAGAAGGTAGCCTGTTGTCGATATCTTTGTTACTCCAATGGAAGTAGCCTAGTCATTATTGAAGGTAGTTTGTTGTCGATATTTTTGTTACTCCAATGGATGGTAGCCTTGTTATTATGGAAGGTAGTCTGTTGTCAAAAAAGTTTATACTCCAATGGATCGTAGCCTTGTCATTAGGGAAAGTAGTCTCTTGTTGATATTTTTGGTACTCCAATGGATGGTAGCCTTGTCATTATGGAAGGTAGTCTGTTGACCAGATTTTGTTACTTTAATTAATGGTAGCCTTGTGATTATGGAAGGTAGTCTGTTGTCGATATTTTTGTTACTCCATTGGATGGTAGCCTTATCATTATTCAAGGTAGTCTGTTGTCGAGATTTTTGTTATTCCATTGGATGGTAGCCTTGTCATTATGGAAGGTAGTATGTTGTCAAGATTTTTTTTACTCTAATGGACGGTGGCCTTGTCATTATGGAAGGTAGTCTTTTGTCGTGATTTTTGTTACTCCAATGAATGGTAGCCTTGTCATTATGGAAGGTAGTATGTTGTCGATATCATTGTTACTCCAATGGATGGTAGCCTTGTCATTATGGAAGGTAGGCTGTTGTCGAGATTTTTGTTACTCCATTGGATGGTAGCCTTATCATTATTGAAGGTACTCTATTGTCGAGATTTTGTTATTCCAATGGATGGTAGCCTTGTCATTATGGAAGGTAGTATGTTTTTGATATCTTTGTTACTCCAATGTATGGTAGCCTTGTCATTATGGAAGGTAGTCTGTTGTCGAGATTTTTGTTACTCCATTGGATGGTAGCCTTCTCATTATTGAAGCTAGTCTGTTGTCGAGATTTTTGTTATTCCAATGGATGGTAGCCTTGTCATTATGGAAGGTAGTCTGTTGTCGAGTTTTTTGTTATTCCAATGGATGGCAGGCTTGTCATTATGGAAGGTAGACTTTTGTCGTGATTTTTGTTACTCCAATGAATGGCAGCCTTGTCATTATGGGAGGTAGTATGTTGTCGATATCTTTGTTACTCCAATGGATGGTAGCCTTGTCATTATGGAAGGTAGTATGTTGTCGAGATTTTTTTTAATCCAATGGATGGTAGCCTTGTCATTATGGAAGGTACTTTGTTGTCGAGTTTTTTGTTATTCCAATGGATGGCAGCCTTGTTATTATGGAAGGTAGTCTGTTGTCAAAAAAATTTATACTCTAATGGATGGTAGCCTTGTCATTATGGAAAGTAGTCTCTTATTGATATTTTTGGTACTCCAATGGATGGTAGCCTAGTCATTATGGAAGGTAGTTTGTTGTCGAGATTTTTGTTACTCCAATGGATGGTAGCCTTGTCATTATGGAAGGTAGTCAGCTGTCAATAAATTTTATACTCCAATGGATGGTAGCCTTGTCATTATGGAAAGTAGTCTCTTATTGATATTTTTGGTACTCCAATGGATGGTCGCCTTGTCATTATGGAAGGTAGTCTGTTGACCAGATTTTTTTACTTTAATTAATGGTAGCCTTGTCATTATGGAAGGTAGTTTGTTGTCGAGATTTTTTTTACTCCATCGGATGGTAGCCTTATCATTATTGAAGGTAGTCTGTTGTCGAGATTTTTGTTATTCCAATGGATGGTAGCCTTGTCATTATGGAAGGTAGTCTGTTGTCGAGTTTTTTGTTATTCCAATGGATGGGAGGCTTGTCATTATGGAAGGTAGTCTTTTGTCGTGATTTTGGTTACTCCAATGAATGGTAGCCTTGTCATTACGGAAGGTAGTATGTTGTCGAGTTTTTTGTTATTCCAATGGATGGCAGGCTTGTCATTATGGAAGGTATACTTGTGTCGTGATTTTTGTTACTCCAATGAATGGTAGCCTTGTCATTATGGAAGGTAGTATGTTGTCGATATCTTTGTTTCTCCAATGGATGGTAGCCTTGTCATTATCGAAGGTAGTATGTTGTCGAGATTTTTTTTACTCCAATGGATGGTAGCCTTGTCATTATGGAAGGTACTTTGTTGTCAAGATTTTTGTTATTCCAATGGATGGCAGCCTTGTTATTATGGAAGGTAGTCTTTTGTCGTGATTTTTGTTACTCCAATGACCGGCAACCTTGTCATTATGGAAGGTAGTCTTTTGTCATGATTTTTGTTACTCCAATGACTGGTAGCCTTGTCATTATGGAAGGTAGTATGTTGTCGATATATTTGTTACTCCAATGGATGGTAGCCTTGTCATTATGGAAGATAGTATGTTGTCGATATCTTTGTTACTCCAATGGATGGTAGCCTTATAATTATGGAAGGTAGTCTGTTGTCGAGATTTTTATTACTCCAATGGATTTTAACCTTGTCATTATAGAAGGTAGCCTGTTGTCGATATCTTTGTTACTCCAATGGAAGTAGCCTAGTCATTATGGAAGGTAGTTTGTTGTCGATATTTTTGTTACTCCAATGGATGGTAGCCTTGTCATTATGGAAGGTAGTTTGTTGTTAAAAAATTTTATACTCCAGTGGATGGTAGCCTTGTCATTATGGAAAGTAGTCTCTTGTTGATATTTTTGGTACTCCAATGGATGGTAGCCTTGTCATTATGGAAGGTAGTCTGTTGACCAGATTTTTTTACTTTAAATAATGGTAGCCTTGTCATTATGGAAGGTAGTCTGTTGTCGAGATTTTTGTTACTCCATTGGATGGTAGCCTTATCATTATTGAAGGTAGTCTGTTGTCGAGATTTTTTTTATTCCAATGGATGGTAGCCTTGTCATTATGGAAGGTAGTCTGTTGTCGAGTTTTTAGTTATTGCAACGGATGGCAGGCTTGTCATTTTGGAAGGTAGTCTTTTGTCGTGATTTTTGTTACTCCAATGAATGGTAGCCTTGTCATTATGGAAGGTAGTATGTTGTCGATATCATTGTTACTCTGATGGATGGTAGCCTTGTCATTATGGAAGGTAGTATGTTGTCGAGATTTTTTTTACTCCAATGGATGGTAGCCTTGTCATTGTGGAAGGTACTTTGTTGTCGAGATTTTTGTTATTCCAATGGATGGCAGCCTTGTTATTATGGAAGGTAGTCTTTTGTCGTGATTTTTGTTACTTCAATGACCGGCAGCCTTGTCATTATGGAAGGTGACCTTTTGTCGTGATTTTTGTTACTCCAATGACTGGTAGCCTTGTCATTATGGAAGGTAGTATGTTGTCGATATATTTGTTACTCCAATGGATGGTAGCCTTGTCATTATGGAAGATAGTATGTTGTCGATATCTTTGTTACTCCAATGGATGGTAGCCTTATAATTATGGAAGGTAGTCTGTTGTCGAGATTTTTATTACTCCAATGGATTTTAACCTTGTCATTATAGAAGGTAGCCTGTTGTCGATATCTTTGTTACTCCAATGGAAGTAGCCTAGTCATTATGGAAGGTAGTTTATTGTCGATATTTTTGTTACTCCAATGGATGGTAGCCTTGTCATTATGGAAGGTAGTCTGTTGTCAAAAAATTTTATACTCCAATGGATGGTAGCCTTGTCATTATGGAAAGTAGTCTCTTGTTGATATTTTTGGTACTCCAATGGATAGTAGCCTTGTCAATATGGAAGGTAGTCTGTTGACCTGATTTTTTTACTTTAATTATTTGTAGCCTTGTCATTATGGAAGGTAGTCTGTGGTCGAGATTTTTGTTACTCCATTGGATGGTAGCCTTATCATTATTGAAGGTAGTCTGTTGTCGAGATTTTTGTTATTCCAATGGATGGTAGCCTTGTCATTATGGAAGGTAGTCTGTTGTTGAGTTTTTTGTTATTCCAATGGATGGCAGGCTTGTCATTATGGAAGGTAGTCTTTTGTCGTGATTTTTGTTACTCCAATGAATGGTAGCCTTGTCATTATGGAAGGTAGTATGTTGTCGATATCATTGTTACTTCAATGGATGGTAGCCTTTTCATTATGGAAGGTAGTATGTTGTCGAGATTTTTTTTACTCCAATGGATGGTAGCCTTGTCATTGTGGAAGGTACTTTGTTGTCGAGATTTTTGTTATTCCAATGGATGGCAGCCTTGTTATTATGGAAGGTAGTCTTTTGTCGTGATTTTTGTTACTCCAATGACTGGTAGCCTTGTCATTATGGAAGGTAGTATGTTTTCGATATCTTTGTTACTCCAATGTATGGTAGCCTTGTCATTATGGAAGGTAGTCTGTTGTCGAGATTTTTGTTACTCCATTGGATGGTAGCCTTGTCATTATGGAAGGTAGTCTGTTGTCGAGTTTTTTGTTATTCCAATGGATGGCAGGCTTGTCATTATGGAAGGTATACTTTTGTCGTGATTTTTGTTACTCCAATGAATGGTAGCCTTGTCATTATGGAAGGTACTATGTTGTCGATATCTTTGTTTCTCCAATGGATGGTAGCCTTGTCATTATCGAAGGTAGTATGTTGTCGAGATTTTTTTTACTCCAATGGATGGTAGCCTTGTCATTATGGAAGGTACTTTGTTGTCGAGATTTTTGTTATTCCAATGGATGGCAGCCTTGTTATTATGGAAGGTAGTCTTTTGTCGTGATTTTTGTTACTCCAATGACCGACAACCTTGTCATTATGGAAGGTAGTCTTTTGTCATGATTTTTGTTACTCCAATGACTGGTAGCCTTGTCATTATGGAAGGTAGTATGTTGTCGATATCATTGTTACTCCAATGGATGGTAGCCTTGTCATTATGGAAGGTAGTCTGTTGTCGAGATTTTTGTTACTCCATTGGATGGTAGCCTTATCATTATTGAAGGTACTCTATTGTCGAGATTTTTGTTATTCCAATGGATGGTAGCCTTGTCATTATGGAAGGTAGTATGTTTTTGATATCTTTGTTACTCCAATGTATGGTAGCCTTGTCATTATGGAAGGTAGTCTGTTGTCGAGATTTTTGTTACTCCATTGGATGGTAGCCTTATCATTATTGAAGGTACTCTATTGTCGAGATTTTGGTTATTCCAATGGATGGTAGCCTTGTCATTATGGAAGGTAGTATGTTTTTGATATCTTTGTTACTCCAATGTAAGGTAGCCTTGTCATTATGGAAGGTAGTCTGTTGTCGAGATTTTTGTTACTCCATTGGATGGTAGCCTTATCATTATTGAAGGTAGTCTATTGTCGAGATTTTTGTTATTCCAATGGATGGTAGCCTTGTCATTATGGAAGGTAGTCTGTTGTCGAGTTTTTTGTTATTCCAATGGATGGCAGGCTTGTCATTATGGAAGGTAGACTTTTGTCGTGATTTTTGTTACTCCAATGAATGGTAGCCTTGTCATTATGGGAGGTAGTATGTTGTCGATATCTTTGTTACTCCAATGGATGGTAGCCTTGTCATTATGGAAGGTAGTATGTTGTCGAGATTTTTTTTACTCCAATGGATGGTAGCCTTGTCATTATGGAAGGTACTTTGTTGTCGAGTTTTTTGTTATTCCAATGGATGGCAGCCTTGTTATTATGGAAGGTAGTCTGTTGTCAAAAAAATTTATACTCTAATGGATGGTAGCCTTGTCATTATGGAAAGTAGTCTCTTATTGATATTTTTGGTACTCCAATGGATGGTAGCCTAGTCATTATGGAAGGTAGTTTGTTGTCGAGATTTTTGTTACTCCAATGGATGGTAGCTTTGTCATTATGGAAGGTAGTCTGTAGTCAAAAAATTTTATACTCCAATGGATGGTAGCCTTGTCATTATGGAAAGTAGTCTCTTATTGATATTTTTGGTACTCCAATGGATGGTCGCCTTGTCATTATGGAAGGTAGTCTGTTGACCAGATTTTTTTACTTTAATTAATGGTAGCCTTGTCATTATGGAAGGTAGTTTGTTGTCGAGATTTTTTTTACTCCATCGGATGGTAGCCTTATCATTATTGAAGGTAGTCTGTTGTCGAGATTTTTGTTATTCCAATGGATGGTAGCCTTGTCATTATGGAAGGTAGTCTGTTGTCGAGTTTTTTGTTATTCCAATGGATGGGAGGCTTGTCATTATGGAAGGTAGTCTTTTGTCGTGATTTTGGTTACTCCAATGAATGGTAGCCTTGTCATTATGGAAGGTAGTATGTTGTCGAGTTTTTTGTTATTCCAATGGATGGCAGGCTTGTCATTATGGAAGGTAGTCTTTTGTCGTGATTTTTGTTACTCCAATGAATGGTAGCCTTGTCATTATGGAAGGTAGTATGTTGTCGATATCATTGTTACTCCAATGGATGGTAGCCTTGTCATTATGGAAGGTAGTATGTTGTCGAGATTTTTTTTACTCCAATGGATGGTAGCCTTGTCATTGTGGAAGGTACTTTGTTGTCGAGATTTTTGTTATTCCAATGGATGGCAGACTTGTTATTATGGAAGGTAGTCTTTTGTCGTGATTTTTGTTACTCCAATGAATGGTAGCCTTGTCATTATGGAAGGTAGTATGTTTTCGATATCTTTGTTACTCCAATGTATGGTAGCCTTGTCATTATGGAAGGTAGTCTGTTGTCGAGATTTTTGTTACTCCATTGGATGGTAGCCTTGTCATTATGGAAGGTAGTCTGTTGTCGAGTTTTTTGTTATTCCAATGGATGGCAGGCTTGTCATTATGGAAGGTATACTTTTGTCGTGATTTTTGTTACTCCAATGAATGGTAGCCTTGTCATTATGGAAGGTAGTATGTTGTCGATATCTTTGTTTCTCCAATGGATTGTAGCCTTGTCATTATCGAAGGTAGTATGTTGTCGAGATTTTTTTTACTCCAATGGATGGTAGCCTTGTCATTATGGAAGGTACTTTGTTGTCGAGATTTTTGTTATTCCAATGGATGGCAGCCTTGTTATTATGGAAGGTAGTCTTTTGTCGTGATTTTTGTTACTCCAATGACCGGCAACCTTGTCATTATGGAAGGTAGTCTTTTGTCATGATTTTTGTTATTCCAATGACTGGTAGCCTTGTCATTATGGAAGGTAGTATGTTGTCGATATCATTGTTACTCCAATGGATGGTAGCCTTGTCATTATGGAAGGTAGTCTGTTGTCGAGATTTTTGTTACTCCATTGGATGGTAGCCTTATCATTATTGAAGGTACTCTATTGTCGAGATTTTTGTTATTCCAATGGATGGTAGCCTTGTCATTATGGAAGGTAGTATGTTTTTGATATCTTTGTTACTCCAATGTATGGTAGCCTTGTCATTATGGAAGGTAGTCTGTTGTCGAGATTTTTGTTACTCCATTGGATGGTAGCCTTATCATTATTGAAGGTACTCTATTGTCGAGATTTTTGTTATTCCAATGGATGGTAGCCTTGTCATTATGGAAGGTAGTATGTTTTTGATATCTTTGTTACTCCAATGTATGGTAGCCTTGTCATTATGGAAGGTAGTCTGTTGTCGAGATTTTTCTTACTCCATTGGATGGTAGCCTTATCATTATTGAAGGTAGTCTATTGTCGAGATTTTTGTTATTCCAATGGATGGTAGCCTTGTCATTATGGAAGGTAGTCTGTTGTCGAGTTTTTTGTTATTCCAATGGATGGCAGGCTTGTCATTATGGAAGGTAGACTTTTGTCGTGACTTTTGTTACTCCAATGAATGGTAGCCTTGTCATTATGGGAGGTAGTATGTTGTCGATATCTTTGTTACTCCAATGGATGGTAGCCTTGTCATTATGGAAGGTAGTATGTTGTCGAGATTTTTTTTACTCCAATGGATGGTAGCCTTGTCATTATGGAAGGTACTTTGTTGTCGAGTTTTTTGTTATTCCAATGGATGGCAGCCTTGTTATTATGGAAGGTAGTCTGTTGTCAAAAAAATTTATACTCTAATGGATGGTAGCCTTGTCATTATGGAAAGTAGTCTCTTATTGATATTTTTGGTACTCCAATGGATGGTAGCCTAGTCATTATGGAAGGTAGTTTGTTGTCGAAATTTTTGTTACTCCAATGGATGGTAGCATTGTCATTATGGAAGGTAGTCTGTTGTCAAAAAATTTTATACTCCAATGGATGGTAGCCTTGTCATTATGGAAAGTAGTCTCTTATTGATATTTTTGGTACTCCAATGGATGGTCGCCTTGTCATTATGGAAGGTAGTCTGTTGACCAGATTTTTTTACTTTAATTAATGGTAGCCTTGTCATTATGGAAGGTAGTTTGTTGTCGAGATTTTTTTTACTCCATCGGATGGTAGCCTTATCATTATTGAAGGTAGTCTGTTGTCGAGATTTTTGTTATTCCAATGGATGGTAGCCTTGTCATTATGGAAGGTAGTCTGTTGTCGAGTTTTTTGTTATTCCAATGGATGGGAGGCTTGTCATTATGGAAGGTAGTCTTTTGTCGTGATTTTGGTTACTCCAATGAATGGTAGCCTTGTCATTATGGAAGGTAGTATGTTGTCGAGTTTTTTGTTATTCCAATGGATGGCAGGCTTGTCATTATGGAAGGTAGTCTTTTGTCGTGATTTTTGTTACTCCAATGAATGGTAGCCTTGTCATTATGGAAGGTAGTATGTTGTCGATATCATTGTTACTCCAATGGATGGTAGCCTTGTCATTATGGAAGGTAGTATGTTGTCGAGATTTTTTTTACTCCAATGGATGGTAGCCTTGTCATTGTGGAAGGTACTTTGTTGTCGAGATTTTTGTTATTCCAATGGATGGCAGCCTTGTTATTATGGAAGGTAGTCTTTTGTCGTGATTTTTGTTACTCCAATGAATGGTAGCCTTGTCATTATGGAAGGTAGTATGTTTTCGATATCTTTGTTACTCCAATGTATGGTAGCCTTGTCATTATGGAAGGTAGTCTGTTGTCGAGATTTTTGTTACTCCATTGGATGGTAGCCTTGTCATTATGGAAGGTAGTCTGTTGTCGAGTTTTTTGTTATTCAAATGGATGGCAGGCTTGTCATTATGGAAGGTATACTTTTGTCGTGATTTTTGTTACTCCAATGAATGGTAGCCTTGTCATTATGGAAGGTAGTATGTTGTCGATATCTTTTTTTCTCCAATGGATTGTAGCCTTGTCATTATCGAAGGTAGTATGTTGTCGACATTTTTTTTACTCCAATGGATGGTAGCCTTGTCATTATGGAAGGTACTTTGTTGTCGAGATTTTTGTTATTCCAATGGATGGCAGCCTTGTTATTATGGAAGGTAGTCTTTTGTCGTGATTTTTGTTACTCCAATGACCGGCAACCTTGTCATTATGGAAGGTAATCTTTTGTCATGATTTTTGTTACTCCAATGACTGGTAGCCTTGTCATTATGGAAGGTAGTATGTTGTCGATATCATTGTTTCTCCAATGGATGGTAGCCTTGTCATTATGGAAGGTAGTCTGTTGTCGAGATTTTTGTTACTCCATTGGATGGTAGCCTTATCATTATTGAAGGTACTCTATTGTCGAGATTTTTGTTATTCCAATGGATGGTAGCCTTGTCATTATGGAAGGTAGTATGTTGTCGATATCATTGTTACTCCAATGGATGGTAGCCTTGTCATTATGGAAGGTAGACTGTTGTCGAGATTTTTGTTACTCCATTGGATGGTAGCCTTATCATTATTGAAGGTACTCTATTGTCGAGATTTTTGTTATTCCAATGGATGGTAGCCTTGTCATTATGGAAGGTAGTATGTTTTTGATATCTTTGTTACTCCAATGTATGGTAGCCTTGTCATTATGGAAGGTAGTCTGTTGTCGAGATTTTTGTTACTCCATTGGATGGTAGCCTTATCATTATTGAAGGTAGTCTATTGTCGAGATTTTTGTTATTCCAATGGATGGTAGCCTTGTCATTATGGAAGGTAGTCTGTTGTCGAGTTTTTTGTTATTCCAATGGATGGGAGGCTTGTCATTATGGAAGGTAGTCTTTTGTCGTGATTTTGGTTACTCCAATGAATGGTAGCCTTGTCATTATGGAAGGTAGTATGTTGTCGAGTTTTTTGTTATTCCAATGGATGGCAGGCTTGTCATTATGGAAGGTAGTCTTTTGTCGTGATTTTTGTTACTCCAATGAATGGTAGCCTTGTCATTATGGAAGGTAGTATGTTGTCGATATCATTGTTACTCCAATGGATGGTAGCCTTGTCATTATGGAAGGTAGTATGTTGTCGAGATTTTTTTTACTCCAATGGATGGTAGCCTTGTCATTGTGGAAGGTACTTTGTTGTCGAGATTTTTGTTATTCCAATGGATGGCAGCCTTGTTATTATGGAAGGTAGTCTTTTGTCGTGATTTTTGTTACTCCAATGAATGGTAGCCTTGTCATTATGGAAGGTAGTATGTTTTCGATATCTTTGTTACTCCAATGTATGGTAGCCTTGTCATTATGGAAGGTAGTCTGTTGTCGAGATTTTTGTTACTCCATTGGATGGTAGCCTTGTCATTATGGAAGGTAGTCTGTTGTCGAGTTTTTTTGTTATTCAAATGGATGGCAGGCTTGTCATTATGGAAGGTATACTTTTGTCGTGATTTTTGTTACTCCAATGAATGGTAGCCTTGTCATTATGGAAGGTAGTATGTTGTCGATATCTTTGTTTCTCCAATGGATTGTAGCCTTGTCATTATCGAAGGTAGTATGTTGTCGAGATTTTTTTTACTCCAATGGATGGTAGCCTTGTCATTATGGAAGGTACTTTGTTGTCGAGATTTTTGTTATTCCAATGGATGGCAGCCTTGTTATTATGGAAGGTAGTCTTTTGTCGTGATTTTTGTTACTCCAATGACCGGCAACCTTGTCATTATGGAAGGTAATCTTTTGTCATGATTTTTGTTACTCCAATGACTGGTAGCCTTGTCATTATGGAAGGTAGTATGTTGTCGATATCATTGTTACTCCAATGGATGGTAGCCTTGTCATTATGGAAGGTAGTCTGTTGTCGAGATTTTTGTTACTCCATTGGATGGTAGCCTTATCATTATTGAAGGTACTCTATTGTCGAGATTTTTGTTATTCCAATGGATGGTAGCCTTGTCATTATGGAAGGTAGTATGTTGTCGATATCATTGTTACTCCAATGGATGGTAGCCTTGTCATTATGGAAGGTAGACTGTTGTCGAGATTTTTGTTACTCCATTGGATGGTAGCCTTATCATTATTGAAGGTACTCTATTGTCGAGATTTTTGTTATTCCAATGGATGGTAGCCTTGTCATTATGGAAGGTAGTATGTTTTTGATATCTTTGTTACTCCAATGTATGGTAGCCTTGTCATTATGGAAGGTAGTCTGTTGTCGAGATTTTTGTCACTCCATTGGATGGTAGCCTTATCATTATTGAAGGTAGTCTATTGTCGAGATTTTTGTTATTCCAATGGATGGTAGCCTTGTCATTATGGAAGGTAGTCTGTTGTCGAGTTTTTTGTTATTCCAATGGATGGGAGGCTTGTCATTATGGAAGGTAGTCTTTTGTCGTGATTTTGGTTACTCCAATGAATGGTAGCCTTGTCATTATGGAAGGTAGTATGTTGTCGAGTTTTTTGTTATTCCAATGGATGGCAGGCTTGTCATTATGGAAGGTAGTCTTTTGTCGTGATTTTTGTTACTCCAATGAATGGTAGCCTTGTCATTATGGAAGGTAGTATGTTGTCGATATCATTGTTACTCCAATGGATGGTAGCCTTGTCATTATGGAAGGTAGTATGTTGTCGAGATTTTTTTTACTCCAATGGATGGTAGCCTTGTCATTGTGGAAGGTACTTTGTTGTCGAGATTTTTGTTATTCCAATGGATGGCAGCCTTGTTATTATGGAAGGTAGTCTTTTGTCGTGATTTTTGTTACTCCAATGAATGGTAGCCTTGTCATTATGGAAGGTAGTATGTTTTCGATATCTTTGTTACTCCAATGTATGGTAGCCTTGTCATTATGGAAGGTAGTCTGTTGTCGAGATTTTTGTTACTCCATTGGATGGTAGCCTTGTCATTATGGAAGGTAGTCTGTTGTCGAGTTTTTTGTTATTCAAATGGATGGCAGGCTTGTCATTATGGAAGGTATACTTTTGTCGTGATTTTTGTTACTCCAATGAATGGTAGCCTTGTCATTATGGAAGGTAGTATGTTGTCGATATCTTTTTTTCACCAATGGATTGTAGCCTTGTCATTATCGAAGGTAGTATGTTGTCGACATTTTTTTTACTCCAATGGATGGTAGCCTTGTCATTATGGAAGGTACTTTGTTGTCGAGATTTTTGTTATTCCAATGGATGGCAGCCTTGTTATTATGGAAGGTAGTCTTTTGTCGTGATTTTTGTTACTCCAATGACCGGCAACCTTGTCATTATGGAAGGTAATCTTTTGTCATGATTTTTGTTACTCCAATGACTGGTAGCCTTGTCATTATGGAAGGTAGTATGTTGTCGATATCATTGTTACTCCAATGGATGGTAGCCTTGTCATTATGGAAGGTAGTCGGTTGTCGAGATTTTTGTTACTCCATTGGATGGTAGCCTTATCATTATTGAAGGTACTCTATTGTCGAGATTTTTGTTATTCCAATGGATGGTAGCCTTGTCATTATGGAAGGTAGTATGTTGTCGATATCATTGTTACTCCAATGGATGGTAGCCTTGTCATTATGGAAGGTAGACTGTTGTCGAGATTTTTGTTACTCCATTGGATGGTAGCCTTATCATTATTGAAGGTACTCTATTGTCGAGATTTTTGTTATTCCAATGGATGGTAGCCTTGTCATTATGGAAGGTAGTATGTTTTTGATATCTTTGTTACTCCAATGTATGGTAGCCTTGTCATTATGGAAGGTAGTCTGTTGTCGAGATTTTTGTTACTCCATTGGATGGTAGCCTTATCATTATTGAAGGTAGTCTATTGTCGAGATTTTTGTTATTCCAATGGATGGTAGCCTTGTCATTATGGAAGGTAGTCTGTTGTCGAGTTTTTTGTTATTCCAATGGATGGCAGGCTTGTCATTATGGAAGGTAGACTTTTGTCGTGATTTTTGTTACTCCAATGAATGGTAGCCTTGTCATTATGGGAGGTAGTATGTTGTCGATATCTTTGTTACTCCAATGGATGGTAGCCTTGTCATTATGGAAGGTAGTATGTTGTCGAGATTTTTTTTACTCCAATGGATGGTAGCCTTGTCATTATGGAAGGTACTTTGTTGTCGAGTTTTTTGTTATTCCAATGGATGGCAGCCTTGTCATTATGGAAGGTAGTCTGTTGTCAAAAAATTTTATACTCCAATGGATGGTAGCCTTGTCATTATGGAAAGTAGTCTCTTATTGATATTTTTGGTACTCCAATGGATGGTCGCCTTGTCATTATGGAAGGTAGTCTGTTGACCAGATTTTTTTACTTTAATTAATGGTAGCCTTGTCATTATGGAAGGTAGTTTGTTGTCGAGATTTTTTTTACTCCATCGGATGGTAGCCTTATCATTATTGAAGGTAGTCTGTTGTCGAGATTTTTGTTATTCCAATGGATGGTAGCCTTGTCATTATGGAAGGTAGTCTGTTGTCGAGTTTTTTGTTATTCCAATGGATGGGAGGCTTGTCATTATGGAAGGTAGTCTTTTGTCGTGATTTTGGTTACTCCAATGAATGGTAGCCTTGTCATTATGGAAGGTAGTATGTTGTCGAGTTTTTTGTTATTCCAATGGATGGCAGGCTTGTCATTATGGAAGGTATACTTTTGTCGTGATTTTTGTTACTCCAATGAATGGTAGCCTTGTCATTATGGAAGGTAGTATGTTGTCGATATCTTTGTTTCTCCAATGGATGGTAGCCTTGTCATTATCGAAGGTAGTATGTTGTCGAGATTTTTTTTACTCCAATGGATGGTAGCCTTGTCATTATGGAAGGTACTTTGTTGTCAAGATTTTTGTTATTCCAATGGATTGCAGCCTTGTTATTATGGAAGGTAGTCTTTTGTCGTGATTTTTGTTACTCCAATGACCGGCAACCTTGTCATTATGGAAGGTAGTCTTTTGTCATGATTTTTGTTACTCCAATGACTGGTAGCCTTGTCATTATGGAAGGTAGTATGTTGTCGATATATTTGTTACTCCAATGGATGGTAGCCTTGTCATTATGGAAGATAGTATGTTGTCGATATCTTTTTTACTCCAATGGATGGTAGCCTTATAATTATGGAAGGTAGTCTGTTGTCGAGATTTTTGTTACTCCATTGGATGGTAGCCTTATCATTATTGAAGGTACTCTATTGTCGAGATTTTTGTTATTCCAATGGATGGTAGCCTTGTCATTATGGAAGGTAGTATGTTTTTGATATCTTTGTTACTCCAATGTATGGTAGCCTTGTCATTATGGAAGGTAGTCTGTTGTCGAGATTTTTGTTACTCCATTGGATGGTAGCCTTATCATTATTGAAGGTAGTCTATTGTCGAGATTTTTGTTATTCCAATGGATGGTAGCCTTGTCATTATGGAAGGTAGTCTGTTGTCGAGTTTTTTGTTATTCCAATGGATGGCAGGCTTGTCATTATGGAAGGTAGACTTTTGTCGTGATTTTTGTTACTCCAATGAATGGTAGCCTTGTCATTATGGGAGGTAGTATGTTGTCGATATCTTTGTTACTCCAATGGATGGTAGCCTTGTCATTATGGAAGGTAGTATGTTGTCGAGATTTTTTTTACTCCAATGGATGGTAGCCTTGTCATTATGGAAGGTACTTTGTTGTCGAGTTTTTTGTTATTCCAATGGATGGCAGCCTTGTCATTATGGAAGGTAGTCTGTTGTCAAAAAATTTTATACTCCAATGGATGGTAGCCTTGTCATTATGGAAAGTAGTCTCTTATTGATATTTTTGGTACTCCAATGGATGGTCGCCTTGTCATTATGGAAGGTAGTCTGTTGACCAGATTTTTTTACTTTAATTAATGGTAGCCTTGTCATTATGGAAGGTAGTTTGTTGTCGAGATTTTTTTTACTCCATCGGATGGTAGCCTTATCATTATTGAAGGTAGTCTGTTGTCGAGATTTTTGTTATTCCAATGGATGGTAGCCTTGTCATTATGGAAGGTAGTCTGTTGTCGAGTTTTTTGTTATTCCAATGGATGGGAGGCTTGTCATTATGGAAGGTAGTCTTTTGTCGTGATTTTGGTTACTCCAATGAATGGTAGCCTTGTCATTATGGAAGGTAGTATGTTGTCGAGTTTTTTGTTATTCCAATGGATGGCAGGCTTGTCATTATGGAAGGTATACTTTTGTCGTGATTTTTGTTACTCCAATGAATGGTAGCCTTGTCATTATGGAAGGTAGTATGTTGTCGATATCTTTGTTTCTCCATTGGATGGTAGCCTTATCATTATTGAAGGTACTCTATTGTCGAGATTTTTGTTATTCCAATGGATGGTAGCCTTGTCATTATGGAAGGTAGTATGTTTTTGATATCTTTGTTACTCCAATGTATGGTAGCCTTGTCATTATGGAAGGTAGTCTGTTGTCGAGATTTTTGTTACTCCATTGGATGGTAGCCTTATCATTATTGAAGGTAGTCTATTGTCGAGATTTTTGTTATTCCAATGGATGGTAGCCTTGTCATTATGGAAGGTAGTCTGTTGTCGAGTTTTTTGTTATTCCAATGGATGGCAGGCTTGTCATTATGGAAGGTAGACTTTTGTCGTGATTTTTGTTACTCCAATGAATGGTAGCCTTGTCATTATGGGAGGTAGTATGTTGTCGATATCTTTGTTACTCCAATGGATGGTAGCCTTGTCATTATGGAAGGTAGTATGTTGTCGAGATTTTTTTTACTCCAATGGATGGTAGCCTTGTCATTATGGAAGGTAGTCTGTTGTCGAGATTTTTATTACTCCAATGGATTTTAACCTTGTCATTATAGAAGGTAGCCTGTTGTCGATATCTTTGTTACTCCAATGGAAGTAGCCTAGTCATTATGGAAGGTAGTTTGTTGTCGATATTTTTGTTACTCCAATGGATGGTAGCCTTGTCATTATGGAAGGTAGTTTGTTGTTAAAAAATTTTATACTCCAGTGGATGGTAGCCTTGTCATTATGGAAAGTAGTCTCTTGTTGATATTTTTGGTACTCCAATGGATGGTAGCCTTGTCATTATGGAAGGTAGTCTGTTGACCATATTTTTTTACTTTAAATAATGGTAGCCTTGTCATTATGGACGGTAGTCTGTTGTCGAGATTTTTGTTACTCCATTGGATGGTAGCCTTATCATTATTGAAGGTAGTCTGTTGTCCAGATTTTTTTTATTCCAATGGATGGTAGCCTTGTCATTATGGAAGGTAGTCTGTTGTCGAGTTTTTTGTTATTGCAACGGATGGCAGGCTTGTCATTTTGGAAGGTAGTCTTTTGTCGTGATTTTTGTTACTCCAATGAATGGTAGCCTTGTCATTATGGAAGGTAGTATGTTGTCGATATCATTGTTACTCCAATGGATGGTAGCCTTGTCATTATGGAAGGTAGTATGTTGTCGATATTTTTTTTACTCCAATGGATGGTAGCCTTGTCATTGTGGAAGGTACTTTGTTGTCGAGATTTTTTTTATTCTAATGGATGGCAGCCTTGTTATTATGGAAGGTAGTCTTTTGTCATGATTTTTGTTACTCCAATGACCGGCAGCCTTGTCATTATGGAAGGTGACCTTTTGTCGTGATTTTTGTTACTCCAATGACTGGTAGCCTTGTCATTATGGAAGGTAGTATGTTGTCGATATATTTGTTACTCCAATGGATGGTAGCCTTATAATTATGGAAGGTAGTCTGTTGTCGAGATTTTTATTACTCCAATGGATTTTAACCTTGTCATTATAGAAGGTAGCCTGTTGTCGATATCTTTGTTACTCCAATGGAAGTAGCCTAGTCATTATGGAAGGTAGTTTGTTGTCGATATTTTTGTTACTCCAATGGATGGTAGCCTTGTCATTATGGAAGGTAGTCTGTTGTCAAAAAATTTTATACTCCAATGGATGGTAGCCTTGTCATTATGGAAAGTAGTCTCTTGTTGATATTTTTGGTACTCCAATGGATAGTAGCCTTGTCAATATGGAAGGTAGTCTGTTGACCAGATTTTTTTACTTTAATTAATGGTAGCCTTGTCATTATGGAAGGTAGTCTGTGGTCGAGATTTTTGTTACTCCATTGGATGGTAGCCTTATCATTATTGAAGGTAGTCTGTTGTCGAGATTTTTGTTATTCCAATGGATGGTAGCCTTGTCATTATGGAAGGTAGTCTGTTGTCGAGTTTTTTGTTATTCCAATGGATGGCAGGCTTGTCATTATGGAAGGTAGTCTTTTGTCGTGATTTTTGTTACTCCAATGAATGGTAGCCTTGTCATTATGGAAGGTAGTATGTTGTCGATATCATTGTTACTCCAATGGATGGTAGCCTTGTCATTATGGAAGGTAGTATGTTGTCGAGATTTTTTTTACTCCAATGGATGGTAGCCTTGTCATTGTGGAAGGTACTTTGTTGTCGAGATTTTTGTTATTCCAATGGATGGCAGCCTTGTTATTATGGAAGGTAGTCTTTTGTCGTGATTTTTTTTACTCCAATGACTGGTAGCCTTGTCATTATGGAAGGTAGTATGTTTTCGATATCTTTGTTACTCCAATGGAAGTAGCCTTGTCATTATGGAAGGTAGTCTGTTGTCGAGATTTTTGTTACTCCAATGGATGGTAGCCTTGTCATTATGGAAGGTAGTCTGTTGTCAAAAAAATTTATACTCCAATGGATGGTAGCCTTATCATTATGGAAAGTAGTCTCTTCTTGATATTTTTGGTACTCCAATGGATAGTAGCCTTGTCAATATGGAAGGTAGTCTGTTGACCAGATTTTTTTACTTTAATTAATGGTAGCCTTGTCATTATGGAAGGTAGTCTGTGGTCGAGATTTTTGTTACTCCATTGGATGGTAGCCTTATCATTATTGAAGGTAGTCTGTTGTCAAGATTTTTGTTATTCCAATGGATGGTAGCCTTGTCATTATGGAAGGTAGTCTGTTGTCGAGTTTTTTGTTATTCCAATGGATGGCAGGCTTGTCATTATGGAAGGTAGTCTTTTGTCGTGATTTTTGTTACTCCAATGAATGGTAGCCTTGTCATTATGGAAGGTAGTATGTTGTCGATATCTTTGTTACTCCAATGTATGGTAGCCTTGTCATTATGGAAGGTAGTCTGTTGTCGAGATTTTTTTTACTCCATTGGATGGTAGCCTTGTCATTATGGAAGGTAGTCTGTTGATGACTGGTAGCCTTGTCATTATGGAAGGTAGTTTGTTGTCGTGATCTTTGTTACTCCAATGAGTGGTAGCCTTGTCATTATGGAAGGTAGTATGTTGTCGATATCTTTGTTACTCCAATGGATGGTAGCCTTGTCATTATGGAAGGTAATATGTTGTCGAGATTTTTGTTACTCCAATGGATGGTGGCCTTGTCAATATGGAAGGTAGTTTGTTGTCCAGATTTTTGTTATTCCAATGGATGGCAGCCTTGTTATTATGGAAGGTAGTCTTTTGTCGTGATTTTTGTTACTCCAATGACTGGTACCCTTGTCATTAAGGAAGGTAGTATGTTGTCGATATCTTTGTTACTCCAATGAATGGTGGCCTTGTCATTATGGAAGGTAGTATGTTGTCGATATATTTGTTACTCCATTGGATGATAGCCTTGTCATTATGGAAGGTAGTTTGTTGTCGAGATTTTTGTTACTCCAATGGATGGTAGCCTTGTCATTATGGAAGGTAGTCTATTGTCGAGATTTTTGTTATTCCAATGGATGGCAGACTTGTCATTATGGAAGGTAGTCTTTTGTCGTGATTTTTGTTACTCCAATGAATGGTAGCCTTGTCATTATGGAAGGTAGTATGTTGTCGATATCTTTGTTACTCCAATGGATGGTAGCCTTGTCATTATGGAAGGTAGTATGTTGTCGAGATTTTTGTTACTCCAATGGATGGTAGCCTTGTCATTATGGAAGGTAGTTTGTTTGTCGATATTTTTGTTACTCCATTGGATGGTAGCCTTATCATTATGGAAGGTAGTCTGTTGTCGAGATTTTTGTTATTCCAATGGATGGTAGCCTTGTTATTATGGAAGGTAGTTTGTTTGTCGATATTTTTGTTACTCCATTGGATGGTAGCCTTATCATTATGGAAGGTAGTCTGTTGTCGAGATTTTTGTTATTCCAATGGATGGTAGCCTTGTCATTATGGAAAGTAGTCTCTTCTTGATATTTTTGGTACTCCAATGGATAGTAGCCTTGTCAATATGGAAGGTAGTCTGTTGACCAGATTTTTTTACTTTAATTAATGGTAGCCTTGTCATTATGGAAGGTAGTCTGTGGTCGAGATTTTTGTTACTCCATTGGATGGTAGCCTTATCATTATTGAAGGTAGTCTGTTGTCAAGATTTTTGTTATTCCAATGGATGGTAGCCTTGTCATTATGGAAGGTAGTCTGTTGTCGAGTTTTTTGTTATTCCAATGGATGGCAGGCTTGTCATTATGGAAGGTAGTCTTTTGTCGTGATTTTTGTTACTCCAATGAATGGTAGCCTTGTCATTATGGAAGGTAGTATGTTGTCGATATCTTTGTTACTCCAATGGATGGTAGCCTTGTCATTATGGAAGGTAGTATGTTGTCGAGATTTTTTTTACTCCAATGGATGGTAGCCTTGTCATTATGGAAGGTAGTTTGTTTGTCGATATTTTTGTTACTCCATTGGATGGTAGCCTTATCATTATGGAAGGTAGTCTGTTGTCGAGATTTTTGTTATTCCAATGGATGGTAGCCTTGTTATTATGGAAGGTAGTCTGTTGTCGAGATTTTTGTTATTCCAATGGATGGCAGCCTTGTCATTATGGAAGGTAGTCTTTTGTCGTGATTTTTGTTACTCCAATGACTGGTAGCCTTGTCATTATGGAAGGTAGTATGTTGTCGATATATTTGTTTCTCCAATGGATGGTAGCCTTGTCATTATGGAAGGTAGTCTGTTGACCAGATTTTTTTACTTTAATTAATGGTAGCCTTGTCATTATGGAAGGTAGTCTGTGGTCGAGATTTTTGTTACTCCATTGGATGGTAGCCTTATCATTATTGAAGGTAGTCTGTTGTCAAGATTTTTGTTATTCCAATGGATGGTAGCCTTGTCATTATGGAAGGTAGTCTATTGTCGAGATTTTTGTTATTCCAATGGATGGCAGCCTTGTCATTAGGGAAGGTAGTCTTTTGTCGTGATCTTTGTTACTCCAATGAGTGGTAGCCTTGTCATTTTGGAAGGTAGTATGTTGTCGATATCTTTGTTACTCCAATGGATGGTAGCCTTGTCATTATGGAAGGTAGTATGTTGTCGAGATTTTTGTTACTCCAATGGATGGTGGCCTTGTCAATATGGAAGGTAGTTTGTTGTCCTGATTTTTGTTATTCCAATGGATGGCAGCCTTGTTATTATGGAAGGTAGTCTTTTGTCGTGATTTTTGTTACTCCAATGACTGGTAGCCTTGTCATTAAGGAAGGTAGTATGTTGTCGATATCTTTGTTACTCCAATGAATGGTGGCCTTGTCATTATGGAAGGTAGTATGTTGTCGATATATTTGTTACTCCATTGGATGATAGCCTTGTCATTATGGAAGGTAGTTTGTTGTCGAGATTTTTGATACTCCAATGGATGGTAGCCTTGTCATTATGGAAGGTAGTCTATTGTCGAGATTTTTGTTATTCCAATGGATGGCAGACTTGTCATTATGGAAGGTAGTCTTTTGTCGTGATTTTTGTTACTCCAATGAATGGTAGCCTTGTCATTATGGAAGGTAGGATGTTTTCGATATCTTTGTTACTCCAATGGAAGTAGCCTAGTCATTATGGAAGGTAGTTTGTTGTCGATATTTTTGTTACTCCAATGGATGGTAGCCTTGTCATTATGGAAGGTAGTCTGTTGTCAAAAAAATTTACTCCAATGGATGGTAGCCTTGTCATTATGGAAAGTAGTCTCTTCTTGATATTTTTGGTACTCCAATGGATAGTAGCCTTGTCAATATGGAAGGTAGTTTGTTGACCAGATTTTTTTACTTTAATTAATGGTAGCCTTGTCATTATGGAAGGTAGTCAGTGGTGGAGATTTTTGTTACTCCATTGGATGGTAGCCTAATCATTATTGAAGGTAGTCTGTTGTCAAGATTTTTGTTATTCCAATGGATGGTAGCCTTGTCATTATGGAAGGTAGTCTGTTGTCGAGTTTTTTGTTATTCCAATGGATGGCAGGCTTGTCATTATGGAAGGTAGTCTTTTGTCGTGATTTTTGTTACTCCAATGAATGGTAGCCTTGTCATTATGGAAGGTAGTATGTTGTCGATATCTTTGTTACTCCAATGTATGGTAGCCTTGTCATTATGGAAGGTAGTCTGTTGTCGAGATTTTTTTTACTCCATTGGATGGTAGCCTTGTCATTATGGAAGGTAGTCTGTTGATGACTGGTAGCCTTGTCATTATGGAAGGTAGTCTGTTGTCGTGATCTTTGTTACTCCAATGAGTGATAGCCTTGTCATTATGGAAGGTAGTATGTTGTCGATATCTTTGTTACTCCAATGGATGGTAGCCTTGTCATTATGGAAGGTAGTATGTTGTCGAGATTTTTGTTACTCCAATGGATGGTGGCCTTGTCAATATGGAAGGTAGTTTGTTGTCCAGATTTTTGTTATTCCAATGGATGGCAGCCTTGTTATTATGGAAGGTAGTCTTTTGTCGTGATTTTTGTTACTCCAATGACTGGTAGCCTTGTCATTAAGGAAGGTAGTATGTTGTCGATATCTTTGTTACTCCAATGAATGGTGGCCTTGTCATTATGGAAGGTAGTATGTTGTCGATATATTTGTTACTCCATTGGATGATAGCCTTGTCATTATGGAAGGTAGTTTGTTGTCGAGATTTTTTTTACTCCAATGGATGGTAGCCTTGTCATTATGGAAGGTAGTCTATTGTCGAGATTTTTGTTATTCCAATGGATGGCAGACTTGTCATTATGGAAGGTAGTCTTTTGTCGTGATTTTTGTTACTCCAATGAATGGTAGCCTTGTCATTATGGAAGGTAGTATGTTGTCGATATCTTTGTTACTCCAATGGATGGTAGCCTTGTCATTATGGAAGGTAGTATGTTGTCGAGATTTTTGTTACTCCAATGGATGGTAGCCTTTTCATTATGGAAGGTAGTTTGTTTGTCGATATTTTTGTTACTCCATTGGATGGTAGCCTTATCATTATGGAAGGTAGTCTGTTGTCGAGATTTTTGTTATTCCAATGGATGGTAGCCTTGTTATTATGGAAGGTAGTTTGTTTGTCGATATTTTTTTTACTCCATTGGATGGTAGCCTTATCATTATGGAAGGTAGTCTGTTGTCGAGATTTTTGTTATTCCAATGGATGGTAGCCTTGTCATTATGGAAAGTAGTCTCTTCTTGATATTTTTGGTACTCCAATGGATAGTAGCCTTGTCAATATGGAAGGTAGTCTGTTGACCAGATTTTTTTACTTTAATTAATGGTAGCCTTGTCATTATGGAAGGTAGTCTGTGGTCGAGATTTTTGTTACTCCATTGGATGGTAGCCTTGTCATTATTGAAGGTAGTCTGTTGTCAAGATTTTTGTTATTCCAATGGATGGTAGCCTTGTCATTATGGAAGGTAGTCTGTTGTCGAGTTTTTTGTTATTCCAATGGATGGCAGGCTTGTCATTATGGAAGGTAGTCTTTTGTCGTGATTTTTGTTACTCCAATGAATGATAGCCTTGTCATTATGGAAGGTAGTATGTTGTCGATATCTTTGTTACTCCAATGGATGGTAGCCTTGTCATTATGGAAGGTAGTATGTTGACGAGATTTTTGTTACTCCAATGGATGGTAGCCTTGTCATTATGGAAGGTAGTTTGTTTGTCGATATTTTTGTTACTCCATTGGATGGTAGCCTTATCATTATGGAAGGTAGTCTGTTGTCGAGATTTTTGTTATTCCAATGGATGGTAGCCTTGTTATTATGGAAGGTAGTCTGTTGTCGAGATTTTTGTTATTCCAATGGATGGCAGCCTTGTCATTATGGAAGGTAGTCTTTTGTCGTGATTTTTGTTACTCCAATGACTGGTAGCCTTGTCATTATGGAAGGTAGTATGTTGTCGATATATTTGTTTCTCCAATGGATGGTAGCCTTGTCATTATGGAAGGTAGTCTGTTGACCAGATTTTTTTAATTTAATTAATGGTAGCCTTGTCATTATGGAAGGTAGTCTGTGGTCGAGATTTTTGTTACTCCATTGGATGGTAGCCTTATCATTATTGAAGGTAGTCTGTTGTCAAGATTTTTGTTATTCCAATGGATGGTAGCCTTGTCATTATGGAAGGTAGTCTGTTGTCGAGTTTTTTGTTATTCCAATGGATGGCAGGCTTGTCATTATGGAAGGTAGTCTTTTGTCGTGATTTTTGTTACTCCAATGAATGGTAGCCTTGTCATTATGGAAGGTAGTATGTTGTCGATATCATTGTTACTCCAATGGATGGTAGCCTTGTCATTATGGAAGGTAGTACGTTGTCGAGATTTTTTTTACTCCAATGGATGGTAGCCTTGTCATTGTGGAAGGTACTTTGTTGTCGAGATTTTTGTTATTCCAATGGATGGCAGCCTTGTTATTATGGAAGGTAGTCTTTTGTCGTGATTTTTGTTACTCCAATGACTGGTAGCCTTGTCATTATGGAAGGTAGTATGTTTTCGATATCTTTGTTACTCCAATGTATGGTAGCCTTGTCATTATGGAAGGTAGTCTGTTGTCGAGATTTTTGTTACTCCATTGGATGGTAGCCTTATCATTATGGAAGGTAGTCTGTTGTCGAGATTTTTGTTATTCCAATGGATGGTAGCCTTGTCATTATGGAAGGTAGTCTATTGTCGAGATTTTTGTTATTCCAATGGATGGCAGCCTTGTCATTAGGGAAGGTAGTCTTTTGTCGTGATCTTTGTTACTCCAATGAGTGGTAGCCTTGTCATTATAGAAGGTAGTATGTTGTCGATATCTTTGTTACTCCAATGGATGGTAGCCTTGTCATTATGGAAGGTAGTATGTTGTCGAGATTTTTGTTACTCCAATGGATGGTGGCCTTGTCAATATGGAAGGTAGTTTGTTGTCCTGATTTTTGTTATTCCAATGGATGGCAGCCTTGTTATTATGGAAGGTAGTCTTTTGTCGTGATTTTTGTTACTCCAATGACTGGTAGCCTTGTCATTAAGGAAGGTAGTATTTTGTCGATATCTTTGTTACTCCAATGAATGGTGGCCTTGTCATTATGGAAGGTAGTGTGTTGTCGATATATTTGTTACTCCATTGGATGATAGCCTTGTCATTATGGAAGGTAGTTTGTTGTCGAGATTTTTGATACTCCAATGGATGGTAGCCTTGTCATTATGGAAGGTAGTCTATTATCGAGATTTTTGTTATTCCAATGGATGGCAGACTTGTCATTATAGAAGGTAGTCTTTTGTCGTGATTTTTGTTACTCCAATGAATGGTAGCCTTGTCATTATGGAAGGTAGTATGTTGTCGATATCTTTGTTACTCCAATGTATGGTAGCCTTGTCATTATGGAAGGTAGTCTGTTGTCGAGATTTTTTTTACTCCATTGGATGGTAGCCTTGTCATTATGGAAGGTAGTCTGTTGATGACTGGTAGCCTTGTCATTATGGAAGGTAGTCTGTTGTCGTGATCTTTGTTACTCCAATGAGTGATAGCCTTGTCATTATGGAAGGTAGTATGTTGTCGATATCTTTGTTACTCCAATGGATGGTAGCCTTGTCATTATGGAAGGTAGTATGTTGTCGAGATTTTTGTTACTCCAATGGATGGTGGCCTTGTCAATATGGAAGGTAGTTTGTTGTCCAGATTTTTGTTATTCCAATGGATGGCAGCCTTGTTATTATGGAAGGTAGTCTTTTGTCGTGATTTTTGTTACTCCAATGACTGGTAGCCTTGTCATTAAGGAAGGTAGTATGTTGTCGATATCTTTGTTACTCCAATGAATGGTGGCCTTGTCATTATGGAAGGTAGTATGTTGTCGATATATTTGTTACTCCATTGGATGATAGCCTTGTCATTATGGAAGGTAGTTTGTTGTCGAGATTTTTTTTACTCCAATGGATGGTAGCCTTGTCATTATGGAAGGTAGTCTATTGTCGAGATTTTTGTTATTCCAATGGATGGCAGACTTGTCATTATGGAAGGTAGTCTTTTGTCGTGATTTTTGTTACTCCAATGAATGGTAGCCTTGTCATTATGGAAGGTAGTATGTTGTCGATATCTTTGTTACTCCAATGGATGGTAGCCTTGTCATTATGGAAGGTAGTATGTTGTCGAGATTTTTGTTACTCCAATGGATGGTAGCCTTTTCATTATGGAAGGTAGTTTGTTTGTCGATATTTTTGTTACTCCATTGGATGGTAGCCTTATCATTATGGAAGGTAGTCTGTTGTCGAGATTTTTGTTATTCCAATGGATGGTAGCCTTGTTATTATGGAAGGTAGTTTGTTTGTCGATATTTTTTTTACTCCATTGGATGGTAGCCTTATCATTATGGAAGGTAGTCTGTTGTCGAGATTTTTGTTATTCCAATGGATGGTAGCCTTGTCATTATGGAAAGTAGTCTCTTCTTGATATTTTTGGTACTCCAATGGATAGTAGCCTTGTCAATATGGAAGGTAGTCTGTTGACCAGATTTTTTTACTTTAATTAATGGTAGCCTTGTCATTATGGAAGGTAGTCTGTGGTCGAGATTTTTGTTACTCCATTGGATGGTAGCCTTGTCATTATTGAAGGTAGTCTGTTGTCAAGATTTTTGTTATTCCAATGGATGGTAGCCTTGTCATTATGGAAGGTAGTCTGTTGTCGAGTTTTTTGTTATTCCAATGGATGGCAGGCTTGTCATTATGGAAGGTAGTCTTTTGTCGTGATTTTTGTTACTCCAATGAATGATAGCCTTGTCATTATGGAAGGTAGTATGTTGTCGATATCTTTGTTACTCCAATGGATGGTAGCCTTGTCATTATGGAAGGTAGTATGTTGACGAGATTTTTGTTACTCCAATGGATGGTAGCCTTGTCATTATGGAAGGTAGTTTGTTTGTCGATATTTTTGTTACTCCATTGGATGGTAGCCTTATCATTATGGAAGGTAGTCTGTTGTCGAGATTTTTGTTATTCCAATGGATGGTAGCCTTGTTATTATGGAAGGTAGTCTGTTGTCGAGATTTTTGTTATTCCAATGGATGGCAGCCTTGTCATTATGGAAGGTAGTCTTTTGTCGTGATTTTTGTTACTCCAATGACTGGTAGCCTTGTCATTATGGAAGGTAGTATGTTGTCGATATATTTGTTTCTCCAATGGATGGTAGCCTTGTCATTATGGAAGGTAGTCTGTTGACCAGATTTTTTTAATTTAATTAATGGTAGCCTTGTCATTATGGAAGGTAGTCTGTGGTCGAGATTTTTGTTACTCCATTGGATGGTAGCCTTATCATTATTGAAGGTAGTCTGTTGTCAAGATTTTTGTTATTCCAATGGATGGTAGCCTTGTCATTATGGAAGGTAGTCTGTTGTCGAGTTTTTTGTTATTCCAATGGATGGCAGGCTTGTCATTATGGAAGGTAGTCTTTTGTCGTGATTTTTGTTACTCCAATGAATGGTAGCCTTGTCATTATGGAAGGTAGTATGTTGTCGATATCATTGTTACTCCAATGGATGGTAGCCTTGTCATTATGGAAGGTAGTACGTTGTCGAGATTTTTTTTACTCCAATGGATGGTAGCCTTGTCATTGTGGAAGGTACTTTGTTGTCGTGATTTTTGTTATTCCAATGGATGGCAGCCTTGTTATTATGGAAGGTAGTCTTTTGTCGTGATTTTTGTTACTCCAATGACTGGTAGCCTTGTCATTATGGAAGGTAGTATGTTTTCGATATCTTTGTTACTCCAATGTATGGTAGCCTTGTCATTATGGAAGGTAGTCTGTTGTCGAGATTTTTGTTACTCCATTGGATGGTAGCCTTATCATTATGGAAGGTAGTCTGTTGTCGAGATTTTTGTTATTCCAATGGATGGTAGCCTTGTCATTATGGAAGGTAGTCTATTGTCGAGATTTTTGTTATTCCAATGGATGGCAGCCTTGTCATTAGGGAAGGTAGTCTTTTGTCGTGATCTTTGTTACTCCAATGAGTGGTAGCCTTGTCATTATAGAAGGTAGTATGTTGTCGATATCTTTGTTACTCCAATGGATGGTAGCCTTGTCATTATGGAAGGTAGTATGTTGTCGAGATTTTTGTTACTCCAATGGATGGTGGCCTTGTCAATATGGAAGGTAGTTTGTTGTCCTGATTTTTGTTATTCCAATGGATGGCAGCCTTGTTATTATGGAAGGTAGTCTTTTGTCGTGATTTTTGTTACTCCAATGACTGGTAGCCTTGTCATTAAGGAAGGTAGTATTTTGTCGATATCTTTGTTACTCCAATGAATGGTGGCCTTGTCATTATGGAAGGTAGTGTGTTGTCGATATATTTGTTACTCCATTGGATGATAGCCTTGTCATTATGGAAGGTAGTTTGTTGTCGAGATTTTTGATACTCCAATGGATGGTAGCCTTGTCATTATGGAAGGTAGTCTATTATCGAGATTTTTGTTATTCCAATGGATGGCAGACTTGTCATTATAGAAGGTAGTCTTTTGTCGTGATTTTTGTTACTCCAATGAATGGTAGCCTTGTCATTATGGAAGGTAGTATGTTGTCGATATCTTTGTTACTCCAATGGATGGTAGCCTTGTCATTATGGAAGGTAGTATGTTGTCGAGATTTTTGTTACTCCAATGGATGGTAGCCTTGTCATTATGGAAGGTAGTTTGTTTGTCGATATTTTTGTTACTCCATTGGATGGTAGCCTTATCATTATGGAAGGTAGTCTGTTGTCGAGATTTTTGTTATTCCAATGGATGGTAGCCTTGTTATTATGGAAGGTAGTCTGTTGTCGAGATTTTTGTTATTCCAATGGATGGCAGCCTTGTCATTATGGAAGGTAGTCTTTTGTCGTGATTTTTGTTACTCCAATGACTGGTAGCCTTGTCATTATGGAAGGTGGTATGTTGTCGATATATTTGTTTCTCCAATGGATGGTAGCCTTGTCATTATGGAAGGTAGTCTGTTGACCAGATTTTTTTACTTTAATTAATGGTAGCCTTGTCATTATGGAAGGTAGTCTGTGGTCGAGATTTTTGTTACTCCATTGGATGGTAGCCTTATCATTATTGAAGGTAGTCTGTTGTCAAGATTTTTGTTATTCCAATGGATGGTAGCCTTGTCATTATGGAAGGTAGTCTGTTGTCGAGTTTTTTGTTATTCCAATGGATGGCAGGCTTGTCATTATGGAAGGTAGTCTTTTGTCGTGATTTTTGTTACTCCAATGAATGGTAGCCTTGTCATTATGGAAGGTAGTATGTTGTCGATATCATTGTTACTCCAATGGATGGTAGCCTTGTCATTATGGAAGGTAGTACATTGTCGAGATTTTTTTTACTCCAATGGATGGTAGCCTTGTCATTGTGGAAGGTACTTTGTTGTCGAGATTTTTGTTATTCCAATGGATGGCAGCCTTGTTATTATGGAAGGTAGTCTTTTGTCGTGATTTTTGTTACTCCAATGACTGGTAGCCTTGTCATTATGGAAGGTAGTATGTTTTTGATATCTTTGTTACTCCAATGTATGGTAGCCTTGTCATTATGGAAGGTAGTCTGTTGTCGAGATTTTTGTTACTCCATTGGATGGTAGCCTTATCATTATGGAAGGTAGTCTGTTGTCGAGATTTTTGTTATTCCAATGGATGGTAGCCTTGTCATTATGGAAGGTAGTCTATTGTCGAGATTTTTGTTATTCCAATGGATGGCAGCCTTGTCATTAGGGAAGGTAGTCTTTTGTCGTGATCTTTGTTACTCCAATGAGTGGTAGCCTTGTCATTATGGAAGGTAGTATGTTGTCGATATCTTTGTTACTCCAATGGATGGTAGCCTTGTCATTATGGAAGGTAGTATGTTGTCGAGATTTTTGTTACTCCAATGGATGGTGGCCTTGTCAATATGGAAGGTAGTTTGTTGTCCAGATTTTTGTTATTCCAATGGATGGCAGCCTTGTTATTATGGAAGGTAGTCTTTTGTCGTGATTTTTGTTACTCCAATGACTGGTAGCCTTGTCATTAAGGAAGGTAGTATGTTGTCGATATCATTGTTACTCCAATGAATGGTGGCCTTGTCATTATGGAAGGTAGTATGTTGTCGATATATTTGTTACTCCATTGGATGATAGCCTTGTCATTATGGAAGGTAGTTTGTTGTCGAGATTTTTGTTACTCCAATGGATGGTAGCCTTGTCATTATGGAAGGTAGTCTATTGTCGAGATTTTTGTTATGCCAATGGATAGCAGACTTTTCATTATGGAAGGTAGTCTTTTGTCGTGATTTTTGTTACTCCAATGAATGGTAGCCTTGTCATTATGGAAGGTAGTATGTTGTCGATATCTTTGTTACTCCAATGGATGGTAGCCTTGTCATTATGGAAGGTAGTATGTTGTCGAGATTTTTGTTACTCCAATGGATGGTAGCCTTTTCATTATGGAAGGTAGTTTGTTTGTCAATATTTTTGTTACTCCATTGGATGGTAGCCTTATCATTATGGAAGGTAGTCTGTTGTCGAGATTTTTGTTATTCCAATGGATGGTAGCCTTGTTATTATGGAAGGTAGTTTGTTTGTCGATATTTTTTTTACTCCATTGGATGGTAGCCTTATCATTATGGAAGGTAGTCTGTTGTCGAGATTTTTGTTATTCCAATGGATGGTAGCCTTGTCATTATGGAAAGTAGTCTCTTCTTGATATTTTTGGTACTCCAATGGATAGTAGCCTTGTCAATATGGAAGGTAGTCTGTTGACCAGATTTTTTTACTTTAATTAATGGTAGCCTTGTCATTATGGAAGGTAGTCTGTGGTCGAGATTTTTGTTACTCCATTGGATGGTAGCCTTGTCATTATTGAAGGTAGTCTGTTGTCAAGATTTTTGTTATTCCAATGGATGGTAGCCTTGTCATTATGGAAGGTAGTCTGTTGTCGAGTTTTTTGTTATTCCAATGGATGGCAGGCTTGTCATTATGGAAGGTAGTCTTTTGTCGTGATTTTTGTTACTCCAATGAATGATAGCCTTGTCATTATGGAAGGTAGTATGTTGTCGATATCTTTGTTACTCCAATGGATGGTAGCCTTGTCATTATGGAAGGTAGTATGTTGACGAGATTTTTGTTACTCCAATGGATGGTAGCCTTGTCATTATGGAAGGTAGTTTGTTTGTCGATATTTTTGTTACTCCATTGGATGGTAGCCTTATCATTATGGAAGGTAGTCTGTTGTCGAGATTTTTGTTATTCCAATGGATGGTAGCCTTGTTATTATGGAAGGTAGTCTGTTGTCGAGATTTTTGTTATTCCAATGGATGGCAGCCTTGTCATTATGGAAGGTAGTCTTTTGTCGTGATTTTTGTTACTCCAATGACTGGTAGCCTTGTCATTATGGAAGGTAGTATGTTGTCGATATATTTGTTTCTCCAATGGATGGTAGCCTTGTCATTATGGAAGGTAGTCTGTTGACCAGATTTTTTTAATTTAATTAATGGTAGCCTTGTCATTATGGAAGGTAGTCTGTGGTCGAGATTTTTGTTACTCCATTGGATGGTAGCCTTATCATTATTGAAGGTAGTCTGTTGTCAAGATTTTTGTTATTCCAATGGATGGTAGCCTTGTCATTATGGAAGGTAGTCTGTTGTCGAGTTTTTTGTTATTCCAATGGATGGCAGGCTTGTCATTATGGAAGGTAGTCTTTTGTCGTGATTTTTGTTACTCCAATGAATGGTAGCCTTGTCATTATGGAAGGTAGTATGTTGTCGATATCATTGTTACTCCAATGGATGGTAGCCTTGTCATTATGGAAGGTAGTACGTTGTCGAGATTTTTTTTACTCCAATGGATGGTAGCCTTGTCATTGTGGAAGGTACTTTGTTGTCGAGATTTTTGTTATTCCAATGGATGGCAGCCTTGTTATTATGGAAGGTAGTCTTTTGTCGTGATTTTTGTTACTCCAATGACTGGTAGCCTTGTCATTATGGAAGGTAGTATGTTTTCGATATCTTTGTTACTCCAATGTATGGTAGCCTTGTCATTATGGAAGGTAGTCTGTTGTCGAGATTTTTGTTACTCCATTGGATGGTAGCCTTATCATTATGGAAGGTAGTCTGTTGTCGAGATTTTTGTTATTCCAATGGATGGTAGCCTTGTCATTATGGAAGGTAGTCTATTGTCGAGATTTTTGTTATTCCAATGGATGGCAGCCTTGTCATTAGGGAAGGTAGTCTTTTGTCGTGATCTTTGTTACTCCAATGAGTGGTAGCCTTGTCATTATAGAAGGTAGTATGTTGTCGATATCTTTGTTACTCCAATGGATGGTAGCCTTGTCATTATGGAAGGTAGTATGTTGTCGAGATTTTTGTTACTCCAATGGATGGTGGCCTTGTCAATATGGAAGGTAGTTTGTTGTCCTGATTTTTGTTATTCCAATGGATGGCAGCCTTGTTATTATGGAAGGTAGTCTTTTGTCGTGATTTTTGTTACTCCAATGACTGGTAGCCTTGTCATTAAGGAAGGTAGTATTTTGTCGATATCTTTGTTACTCCAATGAATGGTGGCCTTGTCATTATGGAAGGTAGTGTGTTGTCGATATATTTGTTACTCCATTGGATGATAGCCTTGTCATTATGGAAGGTAGTTTGTTGTCGAGATTTTTGATACTCCAATGGATGGTAGCCTTGTCATTATGGAAGGTAGTCTATTATCGAGATTTTTGTTATTCCAATGGATGGCAGACTTGTCATTATAGAAGGTAGTCTTTTGTCGTGATTTTTGTTACTCCAATGAATGGTAGCCTTGTCATTATGGAAGGTAGTATGTTGTCGATATCTTTGTTACTCCAATGGATGGTAGCCTTGTCATTATGGAAGGTAGTATGTTGTCGAGATTTTTGTTACTCCAATGGATGGTAGCCTTGTCATTATGGAAGGTAGTTTGTTTGTCGATATTTTTGTTACTCCATTGGATGGTAGCCTTATCATTATGGAAGGTAGTCTGTTGTCGAGATTTTTGTTATTCCAATGGATGGTAGCCTTGTTATTATGGAAGGTAGTCTGTTGTCGAGATTTTTGTTATTCCAATGGATGGCAGCCTTGTCATTATGGAAGGTAGTCTTTTGTCGTGATTGTTGTTACTCCAATGACTGGTAGCCTTGTCATTATGGAAGGTGGTATGTTGTCGAGATTTTTGTTACTCCAATGGATGGTAGCCTTTTCATTATGGAAGGTAGTTTGTTTGTCAATATTTTTGTTACTCCATTGGATGGTAGCCTTATCATTATGGAAGGTAGTCTGTTGTCGAGATTTTTGTTATTCCAATGGATGGTAGCCTTGTTATTATGGAAGGTAGTTTGTTTGTCGATATTTTTTTTACTCCATTGGATGGTAGCCTTATCATTATGGAAGGTAGTCTGTTGTCGAGATTTTTGTTATTCCAATGGATGGTAGCCTTGTCATTATGGAAAGTAGTCTCTTCTTGATATTTTTGGTACTCCAATGGATAGTAGCCTTGTCAATATGGAAGGTAGTCTGTTGACCAGATTTTTTTACTTTAATTAATGGTAGCCTTGTCATTATGGAAGGTAGTCTGTGGTCGAGATTTTTGTTACTCCATTGGATGGTAGCCTTGTCATTATTGAAGGTAGTCTGTTGTCAAGATTTTTGTTATTCCAATGGATGGTAGCCTTGTCATTATGGAAGGTAGTCTGTTGTCGAGTTTTTTGTTATTCCAATGGATGGCAGGCTTGTCATTATGGAAGGTAGTCTTTTGTCGTGATTTTTGTTACTCCAATGAATGATAGCCTTGTCATTATGGAAGGTAGTATGTTGTCGATATCTTTGTTACTCCAATGGATGGTAGCCTTGTCATTATGGAAGGTAGTATGTTGACGAGATTTTTGTTACTCCAATGGATGGTAGCCTTGTCATTATGGAAGGTAGTTTGTTTGTCGATATTTTTGTTACTCCATTGGATGGTAGCCTTATCATTATGGAAGGTAGTCTGTTGTCGAGATTTTTGTTATTCCAATGGATGGTAGCCTTGTTATTATGGAAGGTAGTCTGTTGTCGAGATTTTTGTTATTCCAATGGATGGCAGCCTTGTCATTATGGAAGGTAGTCTTTTGTCGTGATTTTTGTTACTCCAATGACTGGTAGCCTTGTCATTATGGAAGGTAGTATGTTGTCGATATATTTGTTTCTCCAATGGATGGTAGCCTTGTCATTATGGAAGGTAGTCTGTTGACCAGATTTTTTTAATTTAATTAATGGTAGCCTTGTCATTATGGAAGGTAGTCTGTGGTCGAGATTTTTGTTACTCCATTGGATGGTAGCCTTATCATTATTGAAGGTAGTCTGTTGTCAAGATTTTTGTTATTCCAATGGATGGTAGCCTTGTCATTATGGAAGGTAGTCTGTTGTCGAGTTTTTTGTTATTCCAATGGATGGCAGGCTTGTCATTATGGAAGGTAGTCTTTTGTCGTGATTTTTGTTACTCCAATGAATGGTAGCCTTGTCATTATGGAAGGTAGTATGTTGTCGATATCATTGTTACTCCAATGGATGGTAGCCTTGTCATTATGGAAGGTAGTACGTTGTCGAGATTTTTTTTACTCCAATGGATGGTAGCCTTGTCATTGTGGAAGGTACTTTGTTGTCGAGATTTTTGTTATTCCAATGGATGGCAGCCTTGTTATTATGGAAGGTAGTCTTTTGTCGTGATTTTTGTTACTCCAATGACTGGTAGCCTTGTCATTATGGAAGGTAGTATGTTTTCGATATCTTTGTTACTCCAATGTATGGTAGCCTTGTCATTATGGAAGGTAGTCTGTTGTCGAGATTTTTGTTACTCCATTGGATGGTAGCCTTATCATTATGGAAGGTAGTCTGTTGTCGAGATTTTTGTTATTCCAATGGATGGTAGCCTTGTCATTATGGAAGGTAGTCTATTGTCGAGATTTTTGTTATTCCAATGGATGGCAGCCTTGTCATTAGGGAAGGTAGTCTTTTGTCGTGATCTTTGTTACTCCAATGAGTGGTAGCCTTGTCATTATAGAAGGTAGTATGTTGTCGATATCTTTGTTACTCCAATGGATGGTAGCCTTGTCATTATGGAAGGTAGTATGTTGTCGAGATTTTTGTTACTCCAATGGATGGTGGCCTTGTCAATATGGAAGGTAGTTTGTTGTCCTGATTTTTGTTATTCCAATGGATGGCAGCCTTGTTATTATGGAAGGTAGTCTTTTGTCGTGATTTTTGTTACTCCAATGACTGGTAGCCTTGTCATTAAGGAAGGTAGTATTTTGTCGATATCTTTGTTACTCCAATGAATGGTGGCCTTGTCATTATGGAAGGTAGTGTGTTGTCGATATATTTGTTACTCCATTGGATGATAGCCTTGTCATTATGGAAGGTAGTTTGTTGTCGAGATTTTTGATACTCCAATGGATGGTAGCCTTGTCATTATGGAAGGTAGTCTATTATCGAGATTTTTGTTATTCCAATGGATGGCAGACTTGTCATTATAGAAGGTAGTCTTTTGTCGTGATTTTTGTTACTCCAATGAATGGTAGCCTTGTCATTATGGAAGGTAGTATGTTGTCGATATCTTTGTTACTCCAATGGATGGTAGCCTTGTCATTATGGAAGGTAGTATGTTGTCGAGATTTTTGTTACTCCAATGGATGGTAGCCTTGTCATTATGGAAGGTAGTTTGTTTGTCGATATTTTTGTTACTCCATTGGATGGTAGCCTTATCATTATGGAAGGTAGTCTGTTGTCGAGATTTTTGTTATTCCAATGGATGGTAGCCTTGTTATTATGGAAGGTAGTCTGTTGTCGAGATTTTTGTTATTCCAATGGATGGCAGCCTTGTCATTATGGAAGGTAGTCTTTTGTCGTGATTTTTGTTACTCCAATGGATGGTAGCCTTGTCATTATGGAAGGTAGTATGTTGTCGAGATTTTTGTTACTCCAATGGATGGTAGCCTTTTCATTATGGAAGGTAGTTTGTTTGTCAATATTTTTGTTACTCCATTGGATGGTAGCCTTATCATTATGGAAGGTAGTCTGTTGTCGAGATTTTTGTTATTCCAATGGATGGTAGCCTTGTTATTATGGAAGGTAGTTTGTTTGTCGATATTTTTTTTACTCCATTGGATGGTAGCCTTATCATTATGGAAGGTAGTCTGTTGTCGAGATTTTTGTTATTCCAATGGATGGTAGCCTTGTCATTATGGAAAGTAGTCTCTTCTTGATATTTTTGGTACTCCAATGGATAGTAGCCTTGTCAATATGGAAGGTAGTCTGTTGACCAGATTTTTTTACTTTAATTAATGGTAGCCTTGTCATTATGGAAGGTAGTCTGTGGTCGAGATTTTTGTTACTCCATTGGATGGTAGCCTTGTCATTATTGAAGGTAGTCTGTTGTCAAGATTTTTGTTATTCCAATGGATGGTAGCCTTGTCATTATGGAAGGTAGTCTGTTGTCGAGTTTTTTGTTATTCCAATGGATGGCAGGCTTGTCATTATGGAAGGTAGTCTTTTGTCGTGATTTTTGTTACTCCAATGAATGATAGCCTTGTCATTATGGAAGGTAGTATGTTGTCGATATCTTTGTTACTCCAATGGATGGTAGCCTTGTCATTATGGAAGGTAGTATGTTGACGAGATTTTTGTTACTCCAATGGATGGTAGCCTTGTCATTATGGAAGGTAGTTTGTTTGTCGATATTTTTGTTACTCCATTGGATGGTAGCCTTATCATTATGGAAGGTAGTCTGTTGTCGAGATTTTTGTTATTCCAATGGATGGTAGCCTTGTTATTATGGAAGGTAGTCTGTTGTCGAGATTTTTGTTATTCCAATGGATGGCAGCCTTGTCATTATGGAAGGTAGTCTTTTGTCGTGATTTTTGTTACTCCAATGACTGGTAGCCTTGTCATTATGGAAGGTAGTATGTTGTCGATATATTTGTTTCTCCAATGGATGGTAGCCTTGTCATTATGGAAGGTAGTCTGTTGACCAGATTTTTTTAATTTAATTAATGGTAGCCTTGTCATTATGGAAGGTAGTCTGTGGTCGAGATTTTTGTTACTCCATTGGATGGTAGCCTTATCATTATTGAAGGTAGTCTGTTGTCAAGATTTTTGTTATTCCAATGGATGGTAGCCTTGTCATTATGGAAGGTAGTCTGTTGTCGAGTTTTTTGTTATTCCAATGGATGGCAGGCTTGTCATTATGGAAGGTAGTCTTTTGTCGTGATTTTTGTTACTCCAATGAATGGTAGCCTTGTCATTATGGAAGGTAGTATGTTGTCGATATCATTGTTACTCCAATGGATGGTAGCCTTGTCATTATGGAAGGTAGTACGTTGTCGAGATTTTTTTTACTCCAATGGATGGTAGCCTTGTCATTGTGGAAGGTACTTTGTTGTCGAGATTTTTGTTATTCCAATGGATGGCAGCCTTGTTATTATGGAAGGTAGTCTTTTGTCGTGATTTTTGTTACTCCAATGACTGGTAGCCTTGTCATTATGGAAGGTAGTATGTTTTCGATATCTTTGTTACTCCAATGTATGGTAGCCTTGTCATTATGGAAGGTAGTCTGTTGTCGAGATTTTTGTTACTCCATTGGATGGTAGCCTTATCATTATGGAAGGTAGTCTGTTGTCGAGATTTTTGTTATTCCAATGGATGGTAGCCTTGTCATTATGGAAGGTAGTCTATTGTCGAGATTTTTGTTATTCCAATGGATGGCAGCCTTGTCATTAGGGAAGGTAGTCTTTTGTCGTGATCTTTGTTACTCCAATGAGTGGTAGCCTTGTCATTATAGAAGGTAGTATGTTGTCGATATCTTTGTTACTCCAATGGATGGTAGCCTTGTCATTATGGAAGGTAGTATGTTGTCGAGATTTTTGTTACTCCAATGGATGGTGGCCTTGTCAATATGGAAGGTAGTTTGTTGTCCTGATTTTTGTTATTCCAATGGATGGCAGCCTTGTTATTATGGAAGGTAGTCTTTTGTCGTGATTTTTGTTACTCCAATGACTGGTAGCCTTGTCATTAAGGAAGGTAGTATTTTGTCGATATCTTTGTTACTCCAATGAATGGTGGCCTTGTCATTATGGAAGGTAGTGTGTTGTCGATATATTTGTTACTCCATTGGATGATAGCCTTGTCATTATGGAAGGTAGTTTGTTGTCGAGATTTTTGATACTCCAATGGATGGTAGCCTTGTCATTATGGAAGGTAGTCTATTATCGAGATTTTTGTTATTCCAATGGATGGCAGACTTGTCATTATAGAAGGTAGTCTTTTGTCGTGATTTTTGTTACTCCAATGAATGGTAGCCTTGTCATTATGGAAGGTAGTATGTTGTCGATATCTTTGTTACTCCAATGGATGGTAGCCTTGTCATTATGGAAGGTAGTATGTTGTCGAGATTTTTGTTACTCCAATGGATGGTAGCCTTGTCATTATGGAAGGTAGTTTGTTTGTCGATATTTTTGTTACTCCATTGGATGGTAGCCTTATCATTATGGAAGGTAGTCTGTTGTCGAGATTTTTGTTATTCCAATGGATGGTAGCCTTGTTATTATGGAAGGTAGTCTGTTGTCGAGATTTTTGTTATTCCAATGGATGGCAGCCTTGTCATTATGGAAGGTAGTCTTTTGTCGTGATTTTTGTTACTCCAATGACTGGTAGCCTTGTCATTATGGAAGGTGGTATGTTGTCGATATATTTGTTTCTCCAATGGATGGTAGCCTTGTCATTATGGAAGGTAGTCTGTTGACCAGATTTTTTTACTTTAATTAATGGTAGCCTTGTCATTATGGAAGGTAGTCTGTGGTCGAGATTTTTGTTACTCCATTGGATGGTAGCCTTATCATTATTGAAGGTAGTCTGTTGTCAAGATTTTTGTTATTCCAATGGATGGTAGCCTTGTCATTATGGAAGGTAGTCTGTTGTCGAGTTTTTTGTTATTCCAATGGATGGCAGGCTTGTCATTATGGAAGGTAGTCTTTTGTCGTGATTTTTGTTACTCCAATGAATGGTAGCCTTGTCATTATGGAAGGTAGTATGTTGTCGATATCATTGTTACTCCAATGGATGGTAGCCTTGTCATTATGGAAGGTAGTACATTGTCGAGATTTTTTTTACTCCAATGGATGGTAGCCTTGTCATTGTGGAAGGTACTTTGTTGTCGAGATTTTTGTTATTCCAATGGATGGCAGCCTTGTTATTATGGAAGGTAGTCTTTTGTCGTGATTTTTGTTACTCCAATGACTGGTAGCCTTGTCATTATGGAAGGTAGTATGTTTTTGATATCTTTGTTACTCCAATGTATGGTAGCCTTGTCATTATGGAAGGTAGTCTGTTGTCGAGATTTTTGTTACTCCATTGGATGGTAGCCTTATCATTATGGAAGGTAGTCTGTTGTCGAGATTTTTGTTATTCCAATGGATGGTAGCCTTGTCATTATGGAAGGTAGTCTATTGTCGAGATTTTTGTTATTCCAATGGATGGCAGCCTTGTCATTAGGGAAGGTAGTCTTTTGTCGTGATCTTTGTTACTCCAATGAGTGGTAGCCTTGTCATTATGGAAGGTAGTATGTTGTCGATATCTTTGTTACTCCAATGGATGGTAGCCTTGTCATTATGGAAGGTAGTATGTTGTCGAGATTTTTGTTACTCCAATGGATGGTGGCCTTGTCAATATGGAAGGTAGTTTGTTGTCCAGATTTTTGTTATTCCAATGGATGGCAGCCTTGTTATTATGGAAGGTAGTCTTTTGTCGTGATTTTTGTTACTCCAATGACTGGTAGCCTTGTCATTAAGGAAGGTAGTATGTTGTCGATATCATTGTTACTCCAATGAATGGTGGCCTTGTCATTATGGAAGGTAGTATGTTGTCGATATATTTGTTACTCCATTGGATGATAGCCTTGTCATTATGGAAGGTAGTTTGTTGTCGAGATTTTTGTTACTCCAATGGATGGTAGCCTTGTCATTATGGAAGGTAGTCTATTGTCGAGATTTTTGTTATTCCAATGGATAGCAGACTTTTCATTATGGAAGGTAGTCTTTTGTCGTGATTTTTGTTACTCCAATGAATGGTAGCCTTGTCATTATGGAAGGTAGTATGTTGTCGATATCTTTGTTACTCCAATGGATGGTAGCCTTGTCATTATGGAAGGTAGTATGTTGTCGAGATTTTTATTACTCCAATGGATGGTAGCCTTGTCATTATGGAAGGTAGTTTGTTTGTCGATATTTTTGTTACTCCATTGGATGGTAGCCTTATCATTATGGAAGGTAGTTTGTTGTCGAGATTTTTGTTATTCCAATGGATGGTAGCCTTGTTATTATGGAAGGTAGTCTATTGTCGAGATTTTTGTTATTCCAATGGATGGCAGCCTTGTCATTATGGAAGGTAGTCTTTTGTCGTGATTTTTGTTACTCCAATGACTGGTAGCCTTGTCATTATGGAAGGTAGTATGTTGTCGATATATTTGTTTCTCCAATGGATGGTAGCCTTGTCATTATGGAAGGTAGTATGTTGTCGATATCTTTGTTACTCCAATGGATGGTAGCCTTATCATTATGGAAGGTAGTCTGTTGTCGATATTTTTATTACTCCAATGGATTTTAACCTTGTCATTATGGAAGGTAGCCTGGTGTCAATATCTTTGTTACTCCAATAGAAGTAGCCTAGTCATTATGGAAGGTAGTTTGTTGTCGATATTTTTGTTACTCCAATGGATGGCAGGCTTGTCATTATGGAAGGTAGTATGTTGTCGAGATTTTTGTTACTCCAGTGGATGGTGGCCTTGTCAATATGGAAGGTAGTTTGTTGTCCAGATTTTTGTTATTCCAATGGATGGCAACCTTGTTATTATGGAAGGTAGTCTTTTTTCGTGATTTTTGTTACTCCAATGACTCGTAGCCTTGTCATTAAGGAAGGTAGTATGTTGTCGATATCTTTGTTACTCCAATGAATGGTGGCCTTGTCATTATGGAAGGTAGTATGTTGTCGATATATTTGTTACTCCATTGGATGATAGCCTTGCCATTATGGAAGGTAGTTTGTTGTCGAGATTTTTGTTACTCCAATGGATTGTAGCCTTGTCATTATGGAAGGTAGCCTGGTGTCGATATCTTTGTTACTCCAATGGAAGTAGCGTAGTCATTATGGAAGGTAGTTTGTTTTCGAGATTTTTGTTACTCCAATGGATGGTAGCCTTGTCATTATGGAAGGTAGTCTATTGTCGAGATTTTTGTTATTCCAATGGATGGCAGCCTTGTCATTATGGAAGGTAGTCTTTTGTCGTGATTTTTGTTTCTCTAATGAATGGTAGCCTTGTCATTATGGAAGGTAGTATGTTGTCGATATCTTTGTTATTCCAATGGATGGTAGCCTTCTCATTATGGAAGGTAGTATGTTATCGAGACTTTTGTTACTCCAATGGATGGTAGCCTTATCATTATGGAAGGTAGTTTGTTTGTCGATATTTTTGTTACTCCATTGGATGGTAGCCTTATCATTATGGAAGGTAGTCTGTTGTCGAGATTTTTGTTATTCCAATGGATGGTAGCCTTGTCATTATGGAAGGTAGTCTGTTGTCGAGATTTTTGTTATTCCAATGGATGGCAGCCTTGTCATTATGGAAGGTAGTCTTTTGTCGTGATTTTTGTTATTCCAATGGATGGCAGCCTTGTCATTAGGGAAGGTAGTCTTTTGTCGTGATCTTTGTTACTCCAATGAGTGGTAGCCTTGTCATTATGGAAGGTAGTATGTTGTCGATATCTTTGTTATTCCAATGGATGGTAGCCTTGTCATTATGGAAGGTAGTATGTTGTCGAGATTTTTGTTACTCCAATGGATCGTGGCCTTGTCAATATGGAAGGTAGTTTGTTGTCCAGATTTTTGTTATTCCAATGGATGGCAGCCTTATTATTATGGAAGGTAGTCTTTTGTCGTGATTTTTGTTACTCCAATGACTGGTAGCCTTGTCATTAAGGAAGGTAGTATGTTGTCGATATCTTTGTTACTCCAATGAATGGTGGCCTTGTCATTATGGAAGGTAGTATGTTGTCGATATATTTGTTACTCCATTGGATGATAGCCTTGCCATTATGGAAGGTAGTTTGTTGTCGAGATTTTTGTTACTCCAATGGATTGTAGCCTTGTCATTATGGAAGGTAGCCTGGTGTCGATATCTTTGTTACTCCAATGGAAGTAGCGTAGTCATTATGGAAGGTAGTTTTTTTTTGAGATTTTTGTTACTCCAATGGATGGTAGCCTTGTCATTATGGAAGGTAGACTATTGTCGAGATTTTTGTTATTCCAATGGAAGGCAGCCTTGTCATTATGGAAGGTAGTCTTTTGTCGTGATTTTTGTTACTCTAATGAATGGTAGCCTTGTCATTATGGAAGGTAGTATGTTGTCGATATCTTTGTTACTCCAATGGATGGTAGCCTTGTCATTATGGAAGGTAGTATGTTGTCGAGACTTTTGTTACTCCAATGGATGGTAGCCTTGTCATTATGGAAGGTAGTTTGTTTGTCGATATTTTTGTTACTCCATTGGATGGTAGCCTTATCATTATGGAAGGTAGTCTGTTGTCGAGATTTTTGTTATTCCAATGGATGGTAGCCTTGTCATTATGGAAGGTAGTCTGTTGTCGAGATTTTGGTTATTCCAATGGATGGCAGCCTTGTCATTATGGAAGGTAGTCTTTTGTCGTGATTTTTGTTACTCCAATGACTGGTAGCCTTGTCATTATGGAAGGTAGTATGTTGTCGATATATTTGTTTCTCCAATGGATGGTAGCCTTGTCATTATGGAAGGTAGTATGTTGTCGATATCTTTGTTACTCCAATGGATGGTAGCCTTATCATTATGGAAGGTAGTCTGTTGTCGATATTTTTATTACTCCAATGGATTTTAACCTTGTCGTTATGGAAGGTAGCCTGGTGTCAATATCTTTGTTACTCCAATAGAAGTAGCCTAGTCATTATGGAAGGTAGTTTGTTGTAGATATTTTTGTTACTCCAATGGATGGTAGCCTTGTCATTATGGAAGGTAGTCTGTTGTCAAAAAATTTTATACTCCAATGGATGGTAGCCTTGTCATTATGGAAGGTAGTCTGTTTACCATATTTTGTTACTTTAATAAATGGTAGCCTTGTCAATATGAAAGGTAGTCTGTTGTCGAGATTTTTGTTACTCCATTGGATGGTAGCCTTATCATTATTGAAGGTAGTCTGTTGTCGATATTTTTGTTATTCCAATGGATGGTAGCCTTGTCATTATGGGAGGTAGTTTGTTGTCGAGTTTTTTGTTATTCCAATGGATGGCAGCCTTGTCATTATGGAAGGTAGTCTTTTGTCGTGATTTTTGTTACTTCAATGAATGGTAGCCTTGTCATTATGGAAGGTAGTATGTTGTCGATATCTTTGTTACTCCAATGGATGGTAGCCTTGTCATTATGGAAGGTAGTATGTTGTCGAGATTTTTGTTACTCCAATGGATGGTAGCCTTGTCATTACGGAAGGTACTTTGTTGTCGATATTTTTTTTATTCCAATGGATGGTAGCCTAGTTATTATGGAAGGTAGTCTTTTGTCGTGATTTCTGTTACTCCAATGACTGGTAGCCTTGTCATTATGGAAGGTAGTATGTTTTCGATATCTTTGTTACTCCAATGTATGGTAGCCTTGTCATTATGGAAGGTAGTCTGTTGTCGAGATTTTTGTTACTCCATTAGATGGTAGCCTTATCATTATGGAAGGTAGTCTGTTGTCGAGATTTTTGTTATTCCAATGGATGGCAGCCTTGTCATTATAGAAGGTAGTTTGTTGTCGTGATTGTTGTTACTCTAATAAATGTTAGCCTTGTCATTATGGAAGGTAGGGTGTTGTCGATATTTTTTTTATTCAAATGGATGGTAGCCTTGTAATTATGGAAGGTAGTCAGTTGTCGAGATTTCTGTTACTCCAATGGATGGTAGCCTTGTCATGATGGAAGGTAGTCTAATGTCGAGATTTTTGTTAGTACAATGAATGGTGGCCTTGTCATTATGGAAGGTAGTCTGTTGTCGAGATTTTTGTTACTACAATGGATTGTAGACTTGTCGTTATGGAAGGTAGTCTATTGTCGAGATTTCTTTTGCACTAAAGGATTATATCCTTGTCATTATGGAAGGTAGTCCATTGTCTACATTTTTGTTACTAAAATGGATTGTAGCCTTGTCGTTATGGAAGGTAGTCTGTTGTCGATATCTTTGATACTCCAATGGATGGAAGCCTAGTCATTATGGAAGGTAGTCTGTTATCGAGATTTTTGTTACTCTATGGGATGGTAGCCTTGTCATTATGTAAGGTAGTTTGTTGTCGATATTTTTTTTATTCCAATGGATGGTAGCCTTGTCATTATGGAAGGTAGTCTGTTGTTGAGATTTCTGTTACTCCAATGGATGGTAGCCTTGTCATCATGGAAGGTAGTCTATTGTTGAGATTCTTGTTAATAAAATGGATGGTAGCCTTGTCATAATGAAAGGTAGTCTGTTGTCGAGATTTTTGTTACTACACAGGATTGTAGCCTTGTCATTATGGAAGGTAGTCTGTTGTCGATATCTTTGTTACTCCAATGGATGGTAGCCTAGTCATTATGGAAGGTAGTCTGTTGTCGAGATTTTTGTTAGTCTAAGGGATGGTCGCCTTGACATTATGGAAGGTAGTGTCTTGTCGATATTTTTTATATTCCAATGGATGGGAGACTTGTCATTATAGATCGTAGTCTGTTGTCGAGATTTTTGTTATTCCAATGGATGGTAGCCTTGTCATTATGAAAGGTAGTCTATTGTCGATATTTTTGTTACTCCAAAGGATGGTATCCTAGTCATTATGGAAGGTAGTCTGTTGTCAAGATTTTTATTACTCTAAGGGATGGTAGCCTTTTCATTATGGAAGGTAGTCTTTTGTCGTGATTTTTCTTACTCTAAGGGATTGTAGCCTTGTCGTTATGGAAGGTAGTTTGTTGTCGATATCTTTGTTACTCCAATGGATGGTAGCCTAGTCATTATAGAAGGTAGTCTGTTGTCTAGATTATTGTTTCTCTAAGGGATGGTAGCCTTATCATTATGGAAGGTAGTGTGTTGTCGATATTTTTGTTATTCCAATGGATGGTAGCCTTGTCATTATGGAAGGTAGTTAGTTGTCGAGATTTTTGTTACTCCAATGGATGGTAGCCTTGTCATTATGGAAGGTAGGGTGTTGTCGATATTTTTGTTATTCAAATGGATGGTAGCCTTGTAATTATGGAAGGTAGTCAGTTGTCGAGATTTCTGTTACTCCAATGGATGGTAGCCTTGTCATGATGAAAGGTAGTTTATTGTCGAGATTTTTGTAACTACAATGGATGGTAGCCTTGTCATTATGGAAGGTAGTCTGTTGTCGAGATTTTTGTTACTACAATGGATTGTAGACTTGTCGTTATGGAAGGTAGTCGGTTGTTGATATCTTTTTTACTCCAATGGATGGTAGCCTAGTCATTATGGAAGGTAGTCTATTGTCGAGATTTATATTACTCTAATATATTGTAGCCTTGTCGTTATGGAAGGTAGGGTGTTGTCAATATTTTTGTTATTCAAATGGATGGTAGCCTTGAAATTATGGAAGGTAGTCAGTTATCGAGATTTTTGTTACTCCAATGGATGGTAGCCTTGTCATGATGGAAGGTAGTCTATTGTCGAGATTTTTGTTACTATAATGGATGGTAGACTTGTCATTATGGAAGGTAGTCTGTTGTCGAGATTTTTGTTACTACAATGGATTGTAGACTTGTCGTTATGGAAGGTAGTCTATTGTCGATATTTCTTATACTCCAAAGGATTGTAGCCTTGTCATTATGGAAGGTAGTCCATTGTTGAGATTTTTGTTACTACAATGGATTGTAGCCTTGTCATTATGGAAGGTAGTCTGTTGTCGATATCTTTGATACTCCAATGGATGGAAGCCTAGTCATTATGGAAGGTAGTCTGTTGTCGAGAAGTTTTTTACTCCAATGGATGGTATCCTTGTCATCATGGAAGGTATTCTATTGTCGAGATTTTTGTTACTACAATGGATGGTAGCCTTATCATTATGGAAGGAAGTTTGTTGTCGAGTTTTTAGTTACTACAATGGATTGTAGCCTTGTCGTTATGGAAGGTAGTCGGTTGTTGATATCTTTGTTACTCCAATGGATGGTAGCCTAGTCATTATGGAAGGTAGTCTATTGTCGAGATTTATATTATTCTAATATATTGTAGCCTTGTCATTATGGAAGGTAGGATGTTGTCAATATTTTTATTATTCAAATGGATGGTAGCCTTGTAATTATGGAAGGTAGTCAGTTGTCAAGATTTATGTTACTCCAATGGATGGTAGCCTTGTCATGATGGAAGGTAGTCTATTGTCGAGACTTTTGTCACTACAATGGATGGTAGCCTTGTCATTATGGAAGGTAGTCTGTTGTCAAGATTTTTGTTACTACAATGGATTGTAGACTTGTCATTATGGAAGGTAGTCTATTGTCTAGATTTCTTATACTCTAAAGGATTATAGCCTTGTCATTATGGAAGGTAGTCCATTGTCGAGATTTTTGTTACTACAATGGATTGTAGCCTTGTCGTTATGGAAGGTAGCCTGTTGTCGATATCTTTGATACTCCAATGGATGGAAGCCTAGTCATTATGGAAGGTAGTCTGTTGTCGGGATTTTTTATACTCCAATAAATTGTAGCGTATGGAAGGTAGTCTCTTGTTGATATTTTGGTTACTCCAATGATGGTAGCCTTGTTATTATGGAAAGTAGTCTATTGCCGAGATTTTTGTTACTCCATTGCATGGTAGCCTTGTCATTATGGAAGGTAGTGTGTTGTCGATATTTTTGTTATTCCAATGGATGGTAGCCTTGTCATTATGAAAGGAAGTCTATTGTCCTGATTTTTGTTACTCTAAGGGATGGTATCCTTGTCATTATGGAAGGTAGTATGTTGTCGATATCTTTGTTACTCCAATGGATGGTAGCCTTGTCATTATGGAAGGTAGTCTGTTGTCTAGATTTTTATTACTCTAAGGGATGGTATCTTTGTCATTATAGAAGGTAGTATATTATCGAGATTTTTGTCACTATAATGGATGGTAGCCTTGTCATTATGGAAGGTAGTCTGTTATCAAGATTTTTGTTACTACAATGGATTGTAGCCTTGTCGTTATGGAAGGTAGTTTGTTGTCGATATCTTTGTTAGTCCAAGGGATGGTAGCCTAGTCATTATGGAAGGTAGATTGTGTACGAGATTTTAGTTACTTTAATGGATGGTAGCCTTGTCATTATGGAAGGTAGTCTGCTGTCGAGATTTTTTATTCTCCAATAAATTGTAGCCTTGTAATGATGGAAGGTAGTCTCTTGTTGATATTTTGGTTACTCCAATGATGGTACCCTTGTTATTATGGAAGGTAGTCTATTGCCAAGATTTTTGTTACTCCATTGCATGGTAGCCTTGTCATTATGGAAGGTAGTGTGTTGTCGATATTTTTGTTATTCCAATGGATGGTAGCCTTGTCATTATGGAAGGTAGTCTATTTTCGTGATTTTTGTTACTCCAATGGATTGTAGCCTTGTCATTATGGAAGGTAGTATGTTGTCGATATCTTTGTTACTCCAAAGGATGGTAGCCTTGTCATTATGGAAGGTAGTCTATTGTCGATATTTTTGTTACTCTAAGGGATGGTAGCCCTGTCCATATGGAAGTTAGTCTGTTGTCGAGATTTTTTTTATTCCAATGGATGGTAGCGTTGTCATTATAGAAGGTAGTATATTGTCGAGATTTTTGTCACTACAATGGATGGTAGCCTTGTCATTATGTAAGGTAGTCTATTGTCGAGATTTTTGTTACTAGAATGGATCGTAGCCTTGTCGTTATGGAAGGTATTCTGTTGTCTATATCTTTGTTACTCCAATGGATGGTAGCCTAGTCATTATGGAAGGTAGTTTGTGTATGAGATTTTAGTTACTTTAATGGATGGTAGCCTTGTCATTATGGAAGGTAGTCTGTTGTCGAGATTTTTTATACTACAATAAATTGTAGCCTTGTAATTATGGAAGGTAGTCTCTTGTTGATATTTTGGTTACTCCAATGATGGTACCCTTGTCATTATGGAAAGTAATCTATTGCCGATATTTTTGTTACTCTGTTGCATGGTAGCCTTGTCATTATGGAAGGTAGTGTGTGTTCGATATTTTCGTTATTCCAATGGATAGTTGCCTTGTCATTATGGAAGGTAGTATGTTTTCGTGATTTTTGTTACTCCAATGGATGGTAGCCTTGTCATTATGGAAGGTAGTATGTTGTCGATATCTTTGTTACTCCAATGGATGGTAGCCTTGTCGTTATGGAAGGTAGACTGTTGTTTATATCTTTGTTACTTCAATGGTTGGTAGCCTAGTCATTATGGAAGGTAGTCTGTTGTCGAGATTTTTTATACTCTAATAAATTGTAGCCTATGGAAGGTAGTCTCTTGTTGATATTTTGGTCACTCCAATGATGGTACCCTTGTCCTTATGGAAAGTAGTCTATTGCCGAGATTTTTGTTACTCCATTGCATGGTAGCCTTGTCATTATGGAAGGTAGTGTGTTGTCGATGTTTTTGTTATTCCAATGGATGGTAGACTTGTCATTATGAAAGGAAGTCTATTGTCCTGATTTTTGTTACTCTAAGGGATGGTATCCTTGTCATTATGGAAGGTAGTATGTTGTCGATATCTTTGTTACTCCAATGGATGGTAGCCTTGTCATTATGGAAGGTAGTCTGTTGTCCAGATTTTTATTACTCTAAGGGATGGTATCTTTGTCATTATAGAAGGTAGTATATTATCGAGATTTTTATCACTATAATGGATAGTAGTCTTGTCATTATGGAAGGTAGTCTGTTGTCAAGATTTTTGTTACTACAATGGATTGTAGCCTTGTCTTTATGGAAGGTAGTTTGTTGTCGATATCTTTTTTAGTCCAAGGGATGGTAGCCTAGTCATTATGGAAGGTAGATTGTGTACGAGATTTTAGTTACTTTAATGGATGGTAGCCTTGTCATTATGGAAGGTAGTCTGCTGTCGAGATTTTTTATACTCCAATAAATTGTAGCCTTGTAATTATGGAAGGTAGTCTCTTGTTGATATTTTGGTTACTCCAATGATGGTACCCTTGTTATTATGGAAGGTAGTCTATTGCCAAGATTTTTGTTACTCCATTGCATGGTAGCCTTGTCATTATGGAAGGTAGTGTGTTGTCGATATTTTTGTTATTCCAATGGATGATAGCCTTGTCATTATGGAAGGTAGTCTGTTTTCGTGATTTTTGTTACTCCAATGGATGGTAGCCTTGTCATTATGGAAGGTAGTATGTTGTCGATATCTTTGTTACTCCAATGGATGGTAGCCTTGTCATTATGGAAGGTAGTCTATTGTCGATATTTTTGTTACTCTAAGGGATGGTAGCCCTGTCCATATGGAAGTTAGTCTGTTGTCGAGATTTTTTTTATTCCAATGGATGGTAGCGTTGTCATTATAGAAGGTAGTATATTGTCGAGATTTTTGTCACTACAATGGATGGTAGCCTTGTCATTATGTAAGGTAGTCTATTGTCGAGATTTTTGTTACTAGAATGGATCGTAGCCTTGTCGTTATGGAAGGTATTCTGTTGTCTATATCTTTGTTACTCCAATGGATGGTAGCCTAGTCATTATGGAAGGTAGTTTGTGTATGAGATTTTAGTTACTTTAATGGATGGTAGCCTTGTCATTATGGAAGGTAGTCTGTTGTCGAGATTTTTTATACTACAATAAATTGTAGCCTTGTAATTATGGAAGGTAGTCTCTTGTTGATATTTTGGTTACTCCAATGATGGTACCCTTGTCATTATGGAAGGTAATCTATTGCCGATATTTTTGTTACTCTGTTGCATGGTAGCCTTGTCATTATGGAAGGTAGTGTGTGTTCGATATTTTCGTTATTCCAATGGATAGTTGCCTTGTCATTATGGAAGGTAGTATGTTTTCGTGATTTTTGTTACTCCAATGGATGGTAGCCTTGTCATTATGGAAGGTAGTATGTTGTCGATATCTTTGTTACTCCAATGGATGGTAGCCTTGTCGTTATGGAAGGTAGACTGTTGTTTATATCTTTGTTACTTCAATGGTTGGTAGCCTAGTCATTATGGAAGGTAGTCTGTTGTCGAGATTTTTTATACTCTAATAAATTGTAGCCTATGGAAGGTAGTCTCTTGTTGATATTTTGGTCACTCCAATGATGGTACCCTTGTCCTTATGGAAAGTAGTCTATTGCCGAGATTTTTGTTACTCCATTGCATGGTAGCCTTGTCATTATGGAAGGTAGTGTGTTGTCGATGTTTTTGTTATTCCAATGGATGGTAGACTTGTCATTATGAAAGGAAGTCTATTGTCCTGATTTTTGTTACTCTAAGGGATGGTATCCTTGTCATTATGGAAGGTAGTATGTTGTCGATATCTTTGTTACTCCAATGGATGGTAGCCTTGTCATTATGGAAGGTAGTCTGTTGTCCAGATTTTTATTACTCTAAGGGATGGTATCTTTGTCATTATAGAAGGTAGTATATTATCGAGATTTTTATCACTATAATGGATAGTAGTCTTGTCATTATGGAAGGTAGTCTGTTGTCAAGATTTTTGTTACTACAATGGATTGTAGCCTTGTCTTTATGGAAGGTAGTTTGTTGTCGATATCTTTTTTAGTCCAAGGGATGGTAGCCTAGTCATTATGGAAGGTAGATTGTGTACGAGATTTTAGTTACTTTAATGGATGGTAGCCTTGTCATTATGGAAGGTAGTCTGCTGTCGAGATTTTTTATACTCCAATAAATTGTAGCCTTGTAATTATGGAAGGTAGTCTCTTGTTGATATTTTGGTTACTCCAATGATGGTACCCTTGTTATTATGGAAGGTAGTCTATTGCCAAGATTTTTGTTACTCCATTGCATGGTAGCCTTGTCATTATGGAAGGTAGTGTGTTGTCGATATTTTTGTTATTCCAATGGATGATAGCCTTGTCATTATGGAAGGTAGTCTGTTTTCGTGATTTTTGTTACTCCAATGGATGGTAGCCTTGTCATTATGGAAGGTAGTATGTTGTCGATATCTTTGTTACTCCAATGGATGGTAGCCTTGTCATTATGGAAGGTAGTCTATTGTCGATATTTTTGTTACTCTAAGGGATGGTAGCCCTGTCCATATGGAAGGTAGTCTGTTGTCAAGATTTTTTTTATTCCAATGGATGGTAGCGTTGTCATTATAGAAGGTAGTATATTGTCGAGATTTTTGTCACTACAATGGATGGTAGCCTTGTCATTATGTAAGGTAGTCTATTGTCGAGATTTTTGTTACTAGAATGGATCGTAGCCTTGTCGTTATGGAAGGTAGTCTGTTGTCTATATCTTTGTTACTCCAATGGATGGTAGCCTAGTCATTATGGAAGGTAGTTTGTGTACGAGATTTTAGTTACTTTAATGGATGGTAGCCTTGTCATTATGGAAGGTAGCCTGTTGTCGAGATTTTTTAACCTCCAATAAATTGTAGCCTTGTAATTATGGAAGGTAGTCTCTTGTTGATATTTTGGTTACTCCAATGATGGTACCCTTGTCATTATGGAAGGTAATCTATTGCCGAGATTTTTGTTACTCCGTTGCATGGTAGCCTTGTCATTATGGAAGGTAGTGTGTTGTCGATATTTTTGTTATTCCAATGGATGGTAGCCTAGTCATTATGGAAGGTAGTCTATTTTCGTGATTTTTGTTGCTCCAATGGATGGTAGCCTTGTCATTATGGAAGGTAGTATGTTGTCGATATCTTTGTTACTCCAATGGATGGTAGCCTTGTCATTGTGGAAGGTAGTCTATTGTCGATATTTTTGTTACTCTAAGGGATGGTAGCCTTGTCCATATGGAAGGTAGTCTATTGTCGAGATTTTTGTTATTCCAATGGATGGTAGCGTTGTCATTATTTAAGGTAGTCTGTGGTCGAGATTTTTGTTATTCCAATGGATGGTAGCCTAGTCATTATGGAAGGTAGTCTTTTGTCGAGATTTTTGTTACTAGAATGGGTTTTAGCCTTGTCGTTATGGAAGGTAATATGTTGTCTATATCTTTGTTACTCCAATGGATGGTAGCATAGTCATTATGGAAGGTAGTTTGTGTACGATATTTTATTTATTCCAATGGATGGTAGCCTTGTCATTATGAAAGGAAGTTTATTGTCCTGATTTTTGTTACTCTAAGGGATGGTAGCCTTGTCATTATGGAAGGTAGTATGTTGTCGATATCTTTGTTACTCCAATGGATGGTAGCCTTGTCATTAAAGAAGGTAGTTTGTTGTCCAGATTTTTGTTATTCTAAGGGATGGTATCCTTTTTATTATGGAACGTAGTCTGTTGTCGAGATTTTTGTTATTCCAATGGATGGTAGCGTTGTCATTATAGAAGGTAGTTTGTGTACGAGATTTTAGTTACTCCAATGGATGGTAGCCTTGTCATTATGGAAGGTAGTCTGTTGTCGAGATTTTTGTTACTCCAATGGATGGTAGCCTTGTCATTATAGAAGGTGATATATTGTCACTATAATGGATGGTAGCCTTGTCATTATGGAACGTTGTCTGTTGTCGAGATTTTTGTTATTCCATTAGATGGTAGCGTTGTCATTATAGAAGGCAGTATATTATCGAAATTTTTGTCACTACAATGGATGGTGGCCTTGTCATTATGGAAGGTAGTCTGTTGTCAAGATTTTTATTACTACAATGGATTGTGGCCTTGTCGTTATGGAAGGTAGTTTGTTGTCGATATCTTTGTTAGTCCAATGGATGGTAGCCTAGGCATTATGGAAGGTAGTTTGTGTACGAGAATTTAGTTACTTTAATGGATGGTAGCCTTGTCATTATGGAAGGTAGTCTGTTGTTGAGATTTTTTATACTCCAATAGATTGTAGCCTTGTAATTATGGAAGGTAGTCTCTTGTTGATATTTTGGTTACTCCAATGATGGTACCCTTGTCATTATGGAAGGTAGTCTATTGCCGAGATTTTTGTTACTCCATTGCATGGTAGCCTTGTCATTATGGATGGAAGTGTGTTGTCGATATTTTTGTTATTCCAATGGATGGTATCCTTGTCATTATGGAAAGTAGTCTGTTTTCGTGATTTTTGTTACTCCAATGGATGGTAGCTTTGTCATTATGGAAGGTAGTATGTTATCGATATCTTTGTTACTACAATGGTTGGTAGCCTTGTCATTATGGAAGGTAGTCTATTGTCGAGATTTTTGTCACTACAATGGATGGTAGCCTTGTCATTATGTAAGGTAGTCTATTGTCGATATTTTTGTTACTAGAATGGATTGTAGCCTTGTCGTTATGGAAGGTAGTATGTTGTCTATATCTTTGTTACTCCAATGGATGATATCCTAGTCATTATGGAAGGTAGTCTGTTGTCGAGATATTTTATACTCCAATAAATTGTAGCCTTGTAATTATGGAAGGTAGTCTGTTGTTGATATTTTGGTTACTCCAATGATGGTACCCTTGTCATTATGGAAGGTAGTCTATTGCCGAGATTTTTGTTACTCCGTTGCATGGTAGCCTTGTCATTATGGAAGGTAGTGTGTTTTCGATATTTTTGTTATTCCAATGGATGGTAATCTTGTCATTATGGAAGGTAGTCTGTTTTCTTGATTTTTGTTACTCCAATGGATGGTAGCCTTGTCATTATGGAAGGTAGTATGTTGTCGATATCTTTGTTACTCCAATGGATGGTAGCCTTGTCATTATGGAAGGTAGTCTATTGTCGATATTTTTGTTACTCTAAGGGATGGTAGCCCTGTCCATATGGAAGGTAGTATGTTGTCGAGATTTTTGTTATTCCAATGGATGGTAGCATTGTCATTATAAAAGGTAGTATATTGTCGAGATTTTTGTCACTATAATGGATGGTAGCCTTGTCATTATGTAAGGTAGTCTATTGTCGAGATTTTTGTTACTAGAATGGATTGTAGCCTTGTCATTATGGAAGGTAGTCTGTTGTCTATATCTTTATTACTCCAATGGATGGTAGCCTAGTCATTATGGAAGGTAGTTTGTTTACGATATTTTTTTTACTCCAATGGATGGTAGCCTTGTCATTATGAAAGGAAGTCTATTGTCCTGATTTTTGTTAGTCTAGGGGATGGTAGCCTTGTCATTATGGAAGGTAGTATGTTGTCGATATCTTTGTTACTCCAATGGATGTTAGCCTTGTCATTATGAAAGGTAGTATGTTGTCAAGATATTTGTTACTCTAAGGGAAGGTAGCCTTGTCATTATGGAACGTAGTCTGTTGTCGAGATTTTTGTTATTCCAATTGATGGTAGCATTGTCATTATAGAAGGTAGTATATTATCGAGATTTTTGTCACTACAATGGATTGTAGCCTTGTCATTATGGAAGGTAGTCTGTTGTCAAGATTTTTGTTACTACAATGGATTATAGCCTTGTCGTTATGGAAGGTAGTTTGTTGTCGATATCTTTGTTAGTCCAATGGATGGTAGCCTAGTCATTATGGAAGGTAGTTTGTCTACCAGATTTTAGTTACTTTAATGGATGGTAGCCTTGTCATTATGGAAGGTAGTCTGTTGTCGAGATTTTTTATAATCCAATAAATTGTAGCCTTGTAATTATGGAAGGTAGTCTCTTATTGATAATTTGGATACTCCAATGATGGTACCCTTGTCATTATGGAAGGTAGTCTATTGCCGAGATTTTTGTTACTCCATTGCATGGTAGCCTTGTCATTATGGAAGGTAGTGTGTTGTCGATATTTTTGTTATTCCAATGGATGGTAGCCTTGTCATTATGAAAGGAAGTCTATTGTCCTGAATTTTGTTACTCTAAGGGATGGTAGCCTTGTCATTATGTAAGGTAGTATGTTGTCGATATCTTTGTTACTCCAATGGATGGTAGCCTTGTCATTATGGAAGGTAGTCTATTGTCTAGATTTTTGTTACTCTAGGGGATGGTAGCTTTGTCATTATAGAAGGTAGTATATTATCGAGATTTTTGTCAACACAATGGATGGTAGCCTTGTCATTATGGAAGGTAGTCTGTTGTCAAGATTTTTGTTACTACAATGGATTGTAGCCTTGTCGTTATGGAAGGTAGTTTTTTGTCGATATCTTTGTTAGTCCAAGGGATGGTAGCCTAGTCATTATGGAAGGTAGATTGTGTACGAGATTTTAGTTACTTTAATGGATGGTAGCCTTGTCATTATGGAAGGTAGTCTGTTATCGAGATTTTTTTTACTCCAATAAATTGTAGCCTTGTAATTATGGAAGGTAGTCTCTTATTGATATTTCGGTTACTCCAATGATGGTACCCGTGTTATTATGGAAGGTAGTCTATTGCCAAGATTTTTGTTACTCCATTGCATGGTAGCCTTGTCATTATGGAAGGTAGTGTGTTGTCGATATTTTTGTTATTCCAATGGATGGTAGCCTTGTCATTATGGAAGGTAGTCTGTTTTCGTGATTTTTGTTACTCCAATGGATGGTAGCCTTTTCATTATGGAAGGTAGTATGTTGTCGATATCTTTGTTACTCCAATGGATGGTAGACTTGTCATTATGGAAGGTAGTCTATTGTTGATATTTTTGTTACTCTAAGGGATGGTAGCCTTATCCATATGGAAGGTAGTCTGTTGTCGAGATTTTTGTTATTCCAATGGATGGTAGCGTTGTCATTATAGAAGGTAGTATATTGTCGAGATTTTTGTCACTACAATGGATGGTAGCCTTGTCATTATGTAAGGTAGTCTTTTGTCGAGATTTTTGTTACTAGAATGGATTGTAGCCTTGTCGTTATGGAAGTTAGTATGTTGTCTATATCTTTGTTACTCCAATGGATGGTAGCCTAGTCATTATGGAAGGTAGTTTGTGTACGATATTTTTGTTATTCCAATGGATGGTAGCCTTGTCATTATGAAAGGAAATTTATTGACCTGATTTTTGTTAATCTAAGGGATGGTAGCCTTGTCATTATGGAAGGTAGTCTGTTGTCAAGATTTTTGTTACTCTAAGGGATGGTAGCCTTTTCATTATGGAACGTAGTCTGTTGTCGAGATTTTTGTTATTCCAATGGATGGTAGCATTGTCATTATAGAAGGTAGTATATTATCGAGATTTTTGTCACTACAATGGATGGTAGCCTTGTCATTATTGAAGGCAGTCTATTGTCAAGATTTTTGTTACTACAATGGATTGTAGCCTTGTCGTTATGGAAGGTAGTCTGTTGTCAAGATTTTTTATTCTAGAATGGATTGTAGCCTTGTCGTTATGGAAGGTAGTATGTTGTCTATATCTTTGTTACTCCAATGGATGGTAGCGTAGTCATTATGGAAGGTAGTTTGTGTACGATATTTTTGTTATTCCAATGGATGGTAGCCTTGTCATTATGAAAGGAAGTCTATTGTCCTGATTTTTGTTACTCTAAGGGATGGTAGCCTTGTCATTATGGAAGGTAGAATGTTGTCGATATCTTTGTTACTCCAATGGATGGTAGCCTTGTCATTATGGAAGGTAGTTTGTTGTCCAGATTTTTGTTACTCTAAGGGATGGTAGCCTTGTCATTATGGAACGTAGTCTGTTGTCGAGATTTTTGTTATTCCAATGGATGGTAGCATTGTCATTATAGAAGGTAGTATATTATCGAGATTTTTGTCACTACAATGGTTGGTAGCCTTGTCATTATGGAAGGTAGTCTATTGTCGAGATTTTTTATACTCCAATAAATTGTATCCTGGTAATTATGGAAGGTAATCTCTTGTTGATATTTTGGTTACTCCAATGATGGTACCCTTGTTATTATGGAAGGTAGTCTATTGCTGATATTTTTGTTACTCCCTTGCATGGTAGCCTTGTCATTATGCAAGGTAGTGTGTTGTCGATATTTTTGTCATTCCAATGGATGGTAGCCTTGTCATTATGGAAGGTAGTCTGTTTTCGTGATTTTTGTTACTCCAATGGATGGTAGCCTTGTCATTATGGAAGGTAGTATGTTGTCGATATTTTTGTTACTCCAATGGATGGTAGCCTTGTCATTTTGGAAGGTAGTCTATTGTTGATATTTTTGTTACTCTAAGGGTTGGTAGCCTTGTCCATATGGAAGGTAGTTTGCTGTCGAGATTTTTGTTATTCCAATGAATGGTAGCGTTGTCATTATAGAAGGTAGTATATTGTCGAGATTTTTGTCACTACAATGGATGGTAGCCTTGTCATTATGTAAGGTAGTCTTTTGTCGAGATTTTTGTTAATAGAATGGATTGTATCCTTGTCATTATGGAAGGTAGTATGTTGTCTATATCTTTGTTACTCCAATGGATGGTAGCCTAGTCATTATGGAAGGTAGTTTGTGTACGATATTTTTGTTATTCCAATGGATGGTAGCCTTGTCATTATGAAAGGAAGTCTATTGTCCTGATTTTTGTTACTCTAAGGGATGGTAGCCTTGTCATTATGGAAGGTAGTATGTTGTCGATATCTTTGTTACTCCAATGGATGGTAGCCTTGTTATTATGGAAGGTAGTCTGTTGTCCAGATTTTTGTTACTCTAAGGGATGTTAGCCTTGTCATTATGGAACGTAGTCTGTTGTCGAGATTTTTGTTATTCCAATGGATGGTAGCGTTGTCATTATAGAAGGTAGTATATTGTCGAGATTTTTGTCACTACAATGGATGGTAGACTTATAATTATGTAAGGTAGTCTTTTGTCGAGATTTTTGTTACTAGAATGGATTGTAGCCTTGTCGTTATGGAAGGTAGTATGTTGTCTATATCTTTGTTACTCCAATGGATGGTAGCGTAGTCATTATGGAAGGTAGTTTGTGTACGATATTTTTGTTATTCCAATGGATGGTAGCCTTGTCATTATGAAAGGAAGTCTATTATCCTGATTTTTGTTACTCTAAGGGATGGTAGCCTTGTCATTATGGAAGGTAGTATGTTGTCGATATCTTTGTTACTCCAATGGATGGTAGCCTTGTCATTATGGAAGGTAGTTTGTTGTCCAGATTTTTGTTACTCTAAGGGATGGTAGCCTTGTCTTTATGGAACGTAGTCTGTTGTCGAGATTTTTGTTATTCCAATGGATGGTAGCGTTGTCATTATAGAAGGTAGTATATTATCGAGATTTTTGTCACTACAATGGTTGGTAGCCTTGTCATTATGGAAGGTAGTTTGTTGTCGAGATTTTTTATACTCCAATAAATTGTAGCCTTGTAATTATGGAAGGTAGTCTCTTGTTGATATTTTGGTTACTCCAATGATGGTACCCTTGTTATTATGGAAGGTAGTCTATTGCAGAGATTTTTGTTACTCCCTTGCATGGTAGCCTTGTCATTATGCAAGGTAGTGTGTTGTCGATATTTTTGTTATTCCAATGGACGGTAGCCTTGTCATTGTGGAAGGTAGTCTGTTTTCGTGATTTTTGTTACTCCAATGGATGGTAGCCTTGTCATTATGGAATGTAGTATGTTGTCGATATCTTTGTTACTCCAATGGATGGTAGCCTTGTCATTATGGAAGGTAGTCTATTGTTGATATTTTTCTTACTCTAAGGGTTGGTAGCCTTATCCATATGGACGGTAGTTTGTTGTCGAGATTTTTGTTATTCCAATGGATGGTAGCATTGTCATTATAGAAGGTAGCATATTGTCGAGATTTTTCTCACTACAATGGATGGTAGCCTTGTCATTATGTAAGGTAGTCTTTTGTCGAGATTTTTGTTACTAGAATGGATTCTAGCCTTGTCGTTATGGAAGGTAGTATGTTGTCTATATCTTTGTTACTCCAATGGATGGTAGCCTAGTCATTATGGAAGGTAGTTTGTGTACGATATATTTGTTATTCCAATGGATGGTAGCCTTGTCATTATGAAAGGAAGTCTATTGTCCTGATTTTTGTTACTCTAAGGGATGGTAGCCTTGTCATTATGGAAGGTAGTATGTTGTCGATATCTTTGGTACTCCAATGGATGGTAGCCTTGTTATTATGGAAGGTAGTTTGTTTTCCAGATTTTTGTTACTCTAAGGGATGGTAGCCTTGTCATTATGGAACGTAGTCTGTTGTCGAGATTTTTGTTATTCCAATGGATGGTAGCATTGTCATTATAGAAGGTAGTATATTGTCGAGATTTTTGTCTCTACAATGGATGGTAGCCTTGTCATTATGTAAGGTAGTCTTTTGTCGAGATTATTGTTACTAGAATGGATTGTAGCCATGTCGTTATGGAAGGTAGTATGTTGTCTATATCTTTGTTACTCCAATGGATGGTAGCGTAGTCATTATGGAAGGTAGTTTGTGTATGATATTTTTGTTATTCCAATGGATGGTAGCCTTGTCATTATGAAATGAAGTCTATTGTCCTGATTTTTGTTACTCTAAGGGATGGTATCCTTGTCATTATGGAAGGTAGTATGTTGTCGATATCTTTGTTACTCCAATGGATGGTAGCCTTGTCATTATGGAAGGTAGTTTGTTGTCCAGATTTTTGTTACTCTAAGGGATGGTAGCCTTGTCATTATGGAACGTAGTCTGTTGTCGAGATTTTTGTTATTCCAATGGATGGTAGCGTTTCCATTATAGAAGGTAGTATAATATCGAGATTTTTGTCACTACAATGGTTGGTAGCCTTGTCATTATGGAAGGTAGTCTATTGTCGAGATTTTTTATACTCCAATAAATTGTAGCCTTGTAATTATGGAAGGTAGTCTCTTGTTGATATTTTGGTTACTCCAATGATGGTACCCTTGTTATTATGGAAGGTAGTCTATTGCTGAGATTTTTGTTACTCCCTTGCATGGTAGCCTTGTCATTATGCAAGGTAGTGTGTTGTCGATATTTTTGTTATTCCAATGGATGGTAGCCTTGTCATTATGGAAGGTAGTCTGTTTTCGTGATTTTTGTTACTCCAATGGATGGTAGCCTTGTCATTATGGAAGGTAGTATGTTGTCGATATCTTTGTTACTCCAATGGATGGTAGCCTTGTCATTATGGAAGGTAGTCTATTGTTGAAATTTTTGTTACTCTAAGGGTTGGTAGCCTTGTCCATATGGAAGGTAGTTTGGTGTCGAGATTTTTGTTATTCCAATGAATGGTAGCGTTGTCATTATAGAAGGTAGTATATTGTCGAGATTTTTGTCACTACAATGGATGGTAGCCTTGTCATTATGTAAGGTAGTCTTTTGTCGAGATTTTTGTTACTAGAACAGATTGTAGCCTTGTCGTTATGGAAGGTAGTATGTTGTCTATATCTTTGTTACTCCAATGGATGGTAGCCTAGTCATTATGGAAGGTAGTTTGTGTATGATATTTTTGTTATTCCAATGGATGGTAGCCTTGTCATTATGAAAGGAAGTCTATTGTGCTGATTTTTGTTACTCTAAGGGATGGTAGCCTTGTCATTATGGAAGGTAGTATGTTGTCGATATCTTTGTTACTCCAATGGATGGTAGCCTTGTCATTATGGAAGGTAGTTTGTTGTCCAGATTTTTGTTACTCTAAGGGATGGTAGCCTTGTCATTATGGAACGTAGCCTGTTGTCGAGATTTTTGTTATTCCAATGGATGGTAGCGTTTCCATTATAGATGGTAGTATATTATCGAGATTTTTGTCACTACAATGGTTGGTAGCCTTGTCATTATGGAAGGTAGTCTGTTGTCGAGATTTTTTATACTCCAATAAATTGTATCCTTGTAATTATGGAAGGTAGTCTCTTGTTGATATTTTGGTTACTCCAATGATGGTACCCTTGTTATTATGGAAGGTAGTCTATTGCTGAGATTTTTGTTACTCCCTTGCATGGTAGCCTTGTCATTATGCAAGGTAGTGTGTTGTCGATATTTTTGTTATTCCAATGGATGGTAGCCTTGTCATTATGGAAGGTAGTCTGTTTTCGTGATTTTTGTTACTCCAATGGATGGTAGGCTTGTCATTATGGAAGGTAGTATGTTGTCGATATCTTTGTTACTCCAATGGATGGTAGCCTTGTCATTATGGAAGGTAGTCTATTGTTGATATTTTTGTTACTCTAAGGGTTGGTAGCCTTGTCCATATGGAAGGTAGTTTGGTGTCGAGATTTTTGTTATTCCAATGAATGGTAGCGTTGTCATTATAGAAGGTAGTATATTGTCGAGATTTTTGTCACTACAATGGATGGTAGCCTTGTCATTATGTAAGGTAGTCATTTGTCGAGATTTTTGTTACTAGAACGGATTGTAGCCTTGTCGTTATGGAAGGTAGTATGTTATCTATATCTTTGTTACTCCAATGGATGGTAGCCTAGTCATTATGGAAGGTAGTTTGTGTACGATATTTTTGTTATTCCAATGGATGGTAGCCTTGTCATTATGAAAGGAAGTCTATTGTGCTGATTTTTGTTACTCTAAGAGATGGTAGCCTTGTCATTATGGAAGGTAGTATGTTGTCGATATCTTTGTTACTCCAATGGATGGTAGCCTTGTTATTATGGAAGGTAGTCTGTTGTCCAGATTTTTGTTACTCTAAGGGATGTTAGCCTTGTCATTATGGAACGTAGTCTGTTGTCGAGATTTTTGTTATTCCAATGGATGGTAGCATTGTCATTATAGAAGGTAGTATATTGTCGAGATTTTTGTCACTACAATGGATGGTAGCCTTGTCATTATGTAAGGTAGTTTGTTGTCGAGATATTTTATACTCCAATAAATTGTAGCCTTGTAATTATGGAAGGTAGTCTCTTGTTGATATTTTGGTTACTCCAATGATGGTACCCTTGTTATTATGGAAGGTAGTCTATTGCAGAGATTTTTGTTACTCCCTTGCATGGTAGCCTTGTCATTATGCAAGGTAGTGTGTTGTCGATATTTTTGTTATTCCAATGGATGGTAGCCTTGTCATTATGGAAGCTAGTCTGTTTTCGTGATTTTTGTTACTCCAATGGATGGTAGCCTTGTCATTATGGAATGTAGTATGTTGTCGATATCTTTGTTACTCCAATGGATGGTAGCCTTGTCATTATGGAAGGTAGTCTATTGCTGATATTTTTGTTACTCTAAGGGTTGGTAGCCTTATCCATATGGAAGGTAGTTTGTTGTCGAGATTTTTGTTATTCCAATGGATGGTAGCATTGTCATTATAGAAGGTAGCATATTGTCGAGATTTTTCTCACTACAATGGATGGTAGCCTTGTCATTATGTAAGGTAGTCTTTTGTCGAGATTTTTGTTACTAGAATGGATTCTAGCCTTGTCGTTATGGAAGGTAGTATGTTGTCTATATCTTTGTTACTCCAATGGATGGTAGCCTAGTCATTATGGAAGGTAGTTTGTGTACGATATATTTGTTATTCCAATGGATGGTAGCCTTGTCATTATGAAAGGAAGTCTATTGTCCTGATTTTTGTTACTCTAAGGGATGGTAGCCTTGTCATTATGGAAGGTAGTATGTTGTCGATATCTTTGGTACTCCAATGGATGGTAGCCTTGTTATTATGGAAGGTAGTTTGTTTTCCAGATTTTTGTTACTCTAAGGGATGGTAGCCTTGTCATTATGAAACGTAGTCTGTTGTCGAGATTTTTGTTATTCCAATGGATGGTAGCGTTGTCATTATAGAAGGTAGTATATTGTCGAGTTTTTTGTCACTACAATGGACGGTAGCCTTGTCATTATGTAAGGTAGTCTTTTGTCGAGATTTTTGTTACTAGAATGGATTGTAGCCTTGTCGTTATGGAAGGTAGTATGTTGTCTATATCTTTGTTACTCCAATGGATGTTAGCCTAGTCATTATGGAAGGTAGTTTGTGTACGATATTTTTGTTATTCCAATGGATGGTAGCCTTGTCATTATGAAAGGAAGTCTATTGTCCTGATTTTTATTACTCTAAGGGATGGTAGCCTTGTCATTATGGAAGGTAATATGTTGTCGATATCTTTGTTATTCCAATGGATGGTAGCCTTGTCATTATGGAAGGTAGTCTGTTGTCCAGATTTTTGTTACTCTAAGGGATGGTAGCCTTGTCATTATGGAACATAGTCTGTTGTCGAGATTTTTGTTATTCCAATGGATGGTAGCGTTGTCTTTATTGAAGATAGTATATTATCGAGATTTTTGTCACTATAATGGATGGTAGCCTTGTCATTATGGAAGGTAGTCTGTTGTCAAGATTTTTGTTACTACAATGGATTGTAGACTTGTCGTTATGGAATGTAGTTTGTTGTCGATATCTTTGTTCGTCCAATGGATGGTAGCCTAGTCATTATGGAAGGTAGTTTGTGTACGAGATTTTAGTTACTTTAATGAATGGTAGCCTTGTCATTATGGAAGGTAGTTTGTTGTCGAGATTTTTTATACTCCAATAAATTGTAGCCTTGTAATTATGGAAGGTAGTCTCTTGTTGATATTTTGGTTACTCCAATGATGGTACCCTTGTCATTATGGAAGGCAGTCTATTGCCGAGATTTTTGTTACTCCATAGCATGGTAGCCTTGTCATTATGGAAGGTAGTGTGTTATCGATATGTTTGTTATTACAATGGATGATAGCCTTGTCATTATGGAAGGTAGTCTGTTGTCTTGATTTTTGTTACTCCAATGGATGGTAGCCTTGTCATTATGGAAGGTAGTATGTTGTTGATATCTTTGTTACTGCATTGGATGGTAGCCTTGTCTTTTTGGAAGGTAGTCTATTGTCGATATTTTTGTTACTCTAATGGATGGTAGCCTTATCCATATGGAAGGTAGTCTGTTGACGAGATTTTTGTTATTCCAATGGATGGTAGCGTTGTCATTATAGAAGGTACTATATTGTCGAGATTATTGTCACTACAATGGATGGTAGCCTTGTCATTATGTAAGGTAGTCTGTTGACGAGATTTTTGTTATTCCAATGGATGGTAGCGTTGTCATTATAGAAGGTAGTATATTGTCGAGATTTTTGTCACTACAATGGATGGTAGACTTGTCATTATGTAAGGTAGTCTTTTGTCGAGATTTTTGTTACTAGAATGGATTGTAGCCTTGTCGTTATGGAAGGTAGTATGTTCTCTATATCTTTGTTACTCCAATGGATAGTAGCGTAGTCATTATGGAAGGTAGTTTGTGTACGATATTTTTGTTATTCCAATGGATGGTAGCCTTGTCATTATGAAAGGAAGTCTATTGTCCTGATTTTTTTTACTCTAAGGGATTGTAGCCTTGTCATTATGGAAGGTAGTATGTTGTCGATATCTTTGTTAATCCAATGGATGGTAGCCTTGTCATTATGGAAGGTAGTCTGTTGTCCAGATTTTAGTTACTCTAAGGGATGGTAGCCTTGTCTTTATGGAACGTAGTCTGTTGTCGAGATTTTTTGTTATTCCAATGGATGGTAGCGTTGTCATTATAGAAGGTAGTATATTATCGAGATTTTTTTCACTACAATGGTTGGTAGCCTTGTCATTATGGAAGGTAGTTTGTTGTCGAGATTTTTGTTACTCCAATAAATTGTATTCTTGTAATTATGGAAGGTAGTCTGTTGTTGATATTTTGGTTACTCCAATGATGGTACCCTTGTTATTATGGAAGGTAGTCTATTGCAGAGATTTTTGTTACTCCCTTGCATGGTAGCCTTGTCATTATGCAAGGTAGTGTGTTGTCGATATTTTTGTTATTCCAATGGATGGTAGCCTTGTCATTATGGAAGGTAGTCTGTTTTCGTGATTTTTGTTACTCCAATGGATGGTAGCCTTGTCATTATGGAATGTAGTATGTTGTCGATATCTTTGTTACTCCAATGGATGGTAGCCTTCTCATTATGGAAGGTAGTCTATTGTTGATATTTTTGTTACTCTAAGGGATGGTAGCCTTGTCATTATGAAACATAGTTTGTTGTCGAGATTTTTGTTATTCCAATGGATGGTAGCGTTGTCATTATAGAAGGTAGTATATTGTCGAGTTTTTTGTCACTGCAATGGACGGTAGCCTTGTCATTATGTAAGGTAGTCTTTTGTCGAGATTTTTGTTACTAGAATGGATTGTAGCCTTGTCGTTATGGAAGGTAGTATGTTGTCTATATCTTTGTTACTCCAATGGATGGTAGCCTAGTCATTATGGAAGGTAGTTTGTGTACGATATTTTTGTTATTCCAATGGATGGTAGCCTTGTCATTATGAAACGAAGTCTATTGTCCTGATTTTTATTACTCTAAGGGATGGTAGCCTTGTCATTATGGAAGGTAACATGTTGTCGATATCTTTGTTACTCCAATGGATGGTAGCCTTGTCATTATGACAGGTAGTCTGTTGTCCAGATTTTTGTTACTCTAAGGGATGGTAGCCTTGTCATTATGGAACATAGTCTGTTGTCGAGATTTTTGTTACTACAATGGATTGTAGCCTTGTCGTTATGGAATGTAGTTTGTTGTCGATATCTTTGTTCGTCCAATGGATGGTAGCCTAGTCATTATGGAAGGTAGTTTGTGTACGAGATTTTAGTTACTTTAATGAATGGTAGCCTTGTCATTATGGAAGGTAGTTTGTTGTCGAGATTTTTTATACTCCAATAAATTGTAGCCTTGTAATTATGGAAGGTAGTCTCTTGTTGATATTTTGGTTACTCCAATGATGGTACCCTTGTCATTATGGAAGGCAGTCTATTGCCGAGATTTTTGTTACTCCATAGCATGGTAGCCTTGTCATTATGGAAGGTAGTGTGTTATCAATATGTTTGTTATTACAATGGATGATAGCCTTGTTATTATGGAAGGTAGTCTGTTGTCATGATTTTTGTTACTCCAATGGATGGTAGCCTTGTCATTATGGAAGGTAGTATGTTGTTGATATCTTTGTTACTGCATTGGATGGTAACCTTGTCATTTTGGAAGGTAGTCTATTGTCGATATTTTTGTTACTCTAACGGATGGTAGCCTTATCCATATGGAAGGTAGTCTGTTGACGAGATTTTTGTTATTCCAATGGATGGTAGCGTTGTCATTATAGAAGGTACTATATTGTCGAGATTATTGTCACTACAATGGATGGTAGCCTTGTCATTATGTAAGGTAGTCTGTTGACGAGATTTTTGTTATTCCAATGGATGGTAGCGTTGTCATTATAGAAGGTACTATATTGTCGAGATTATTGTCACTACAATGGATGGTAGCCTTGTCATTATGTAAGGTAGTCTTTTGTCGAGATTTTTGTTATTAGAATGGATTGTAGCCTTGTCGTTATGGAAGGTAGTATGTTGTCTATATATTTGTTACTCCAACGGATGGTAGCCTAGTCATTATGGAAGGTAGTTTGTGTACGATATTTTTGTTATTCCAATCGATGGTAGCCTTGTCATTATGAAAGGAAGTCTATTGTCCTGATTTTTGTTACTCTAAGGGATGGTAGCCTTGTCATTATGGAAGGTAGTATGTCGTCGATATCTTTGTTACTCCAATGGATGGTAGCCTTGTCATTATGGAAGGTAGTCTATTGTCCAGATTTTTGTTACTCTAAGGGATGGTAGCCTTGTCATTATGGAACGTAGTCTGTTGTCGAGATTTTTGTTATTCCAATGGATGGTAGCGTTGTCATTATAGAAGGTAGTATATTATCGAGATTTTTGTCACTATAATGGATGGTAACCTTGTCATTATGGAAGGTAGTCTGTTGTCAAGATTTTTGTTACTACAATGAATTGTAGCCTTCTCGTTATGGAATGTAGTTTGTTGTCGATATCTTTGTTCGTCCAATGGATGGTAGCCTAGTCATTATGGAAGGTAGTTTGTGTACGAGATTTTAGTTACTTTAATGGATGGTAGCCTTATCATTATTGAAGGAAGTTTGTTGTCGAGATTTTTTATACTCCAATAAATTGTAGCCTTCTAATTATGGAAGGTAGTCTCTTGCCGAGATTTTTGTTACTCCATTGCATGGTAGCCTTGTCATTATGGAAGGTAGTGTGTTATCGATATGTTTGTTATTATAATGGATGATAGCCTTGTCATTATGGAAGGTAGTCTGTTGTCGTGATTTTTGTTACTCCAATGGATGGTAGCCTTGTCATTATGGAAGGTAGTATGTTGTCGATATCTTTGTTACTGTAATGGATGGTAGCCTTGTTATTATGGAAGGTAGTCTATTGTCGATATTTTTGTTACTCTAACGGATGGTAGCCTTATCCATGTGGAAGGTAGTCTGTTGACGAGATTTTTGTTATTCCAATGGATGGTAGCGTTGTCATTATAGAAGGTAGTATATCGACAATGGATGGTAGCCTTATCATTATGTAAGGTAGTCTGTTGTCGAGATTTTTGTTACTAGAATGGATTGTAGCCTTGTCGTTATGGAAGGTAGTATGTTGTCTATATCTTTGTTACTCCAATGGATGGTAGCCTAGTCATTATGGAAGGTAGTTTGTGTACGATATATTTTTTAATCCAATGGATGGTAGCCTTGTCATTATGAAAGGTAGTATGTTGTCGATATCTTTGTTACTCCAATGGATGGTAGCCTTGTTTTTATGGAAGGTAGTTTGTTGTCCAGATTTTTGTTACTCTAAGGGATGGTAGCCTTGTCATTATGGAACGTAGTCTGTTGTCGAGATTTTTGTTATTCCAATGGATGGTAGCATTGTCATTATAGAAGGTAGTATATTGTCGAGATTTTTTTCACTACAATGGATAGTAGCCTTGTCATTATGTAAGGTAGTCTTTTGTCGAGTTTTTTGTTACTAGAATGGATTGTAGCGTTGTCGTTATGGAAGGTATTATGTTTTCTATATCTTTGTTACTCCAATGGATGGTAGCCTAGTCATTATGGAAGGTAGTTTGTGTACGATATTTTTGTTATTCCAAAGGATGGTAGCCTTGTCATTATGAAAGGAAGTCTATTGTCCTGATTTTTGTTACTCTAAGGGATGGTAGCCTTGTCATTATGGAATGTAGTATGTTGTCGATATCTTTGTTACTCCAATGGATGGTAGCCTTGTCATTATGGAAGGTAGTCTGTTGTCCAAATTTTTGTTACTCTAAGGGATGGTAGCCTTGTCATTATGGAACGTAGTCTGTTGTCGAGATTTTTGTTATTCCAATGGATGGTAGCATTGTCATTATAGAAGGTAGTATATTGTCGAGATTTTTGTCACTACAATGGATGGTAGCCTTGTCATTATAGAAGGTAGTATATTGTCGAGATTTTTGTCACTATAATGGATTGTAGCCTTGTCGTTATGGAATGTAGTTCGTTGTCGATATCTTTGTTAGTCCAATGGATGGTAGCCTAGTCATTATGGAAGGTGGTTTGTGTACGAGATTTTAGTTACTTTAATGGATGGTAGCCTTATAATTATGGAAGGTAGTGTCTTGTTGATATTTTGGTTACTCCAATGATGGTACCCTTTTCATTATGGAAGGTAGTCTATTGCCTAGATTTTTGTTACTCCATTGCATGGTAGCTTTGTCATTATGGAAGGTAGTGTGTTGTCGATATGTTTGTTATTCCAATGGATGATAGCATTGTCGTTATGGAAGGTAGTCTGTTGTCGTGATTTTTGTCACTCCAATAAATGGTAGCCTTGTCATTATGGAAGGTAGTATGTTGTCAATATCTTTGTTACTCCAATGGATGGTAGCCTTGTCATTATGGAAGGTACTCTATTGTCGATATTTTTGTTACTCTAACGGATGGTAGCCTTATCCATATGGAAGGTAGTCTGTTGACGAGATTTTTTGTTATTCCAATGGATGGTAGCGTTTTCATTATAGAAGGTAGTATATTGTCGAGATTTTTGACACTGCAATGGATGGTAGCCTTGTCATTATGTAAGGTAGTCTGTTGTCGAGATTTTTGTTACTAGAATGGATTGTAGCCTTGTCGTTATGGAAGGTAGTATGTTGTCTATATTTTTGTCACTACAATGGATGGTAACCTTGTCATTATGGAAGGTAGTCTGTTGTCAAGATTTTTGTTACTACAATGAATTGTAGCCTTCTCGTTATGGAATGTAGTTTGTTGTCGATATCTTTGTTCGTCCAATGGATGGTAGCCTAGTCATTATGGAAGGTAGTTTGTGTACGAGATTTTAGTTACTTTAATGGATGGAAGCCTTATCATTATGGAAGGAAGTTTGTTGTCGATATTTTTTATACTCCAATAAATTGTAGCCTTGTAATTATGGAAGGTAGTCTCTTGTTGATATTTTGGTTACTCCAATGATGGTACCCTTGTCATTATGGAAGGTAGTCTATTGCCGAGATTTTTGTTACTCCATTGCATGGTAGCCTTGTCATTATGGAAGGTAGTGTGTTGTCGATATGTTTGTTATTATAATGGATGATAGCCTTGTCATTATGGAAGGTAGTCTGTTGTCGTGACTTTTGTTACTCCAATGGATGGTAGCCTTGTCATTATGAAAGGAATTCTATTGTCCTGATTTTTGTTACTCTAAGGGATGGTAGCCTTGTCATTATGGAAGGTAGTATGTTGTTGATATCTTTGTTACTCCAATGGATGGTAGCCTTGTTATTATGGAAGGTAGTTTGTTGTCCAGATTTTTGTTACTCTAAGGGATGGTAGCCTTGTCATTATGGAACGTAGTCTGTTGTCGAGATTTTTGTTATTCCAATGGATGGTAGCATTGTCATTATAGAAGGTAGTATATTGTCGAGATTTTTGTCACTACAATGGATAGTAGCCTTGTCATTATGTAAGGTAGTCTTTTGTCGAGTTATTCGTTACTAGAATGGATTGTAGCGTTGTCGTTATGGAAGGTATTATGTTGTCTATATCTTTGTTACTCCAACGGATGGTAGCCTAGTCATTATGGAAGGTAGTTTGTATATGATATTTTTGTTATTCCAAAGGATGGTAGCCTTGTCATTATGAAAGGAAGTCTATTGTCCTGATTTTTGTTACTCTAAGGGATGGTAGCCTTGTCATTATGGAAGGTAGTATGTTGTCGATATCTTTGTTACTCCAATGGATGGTAGCCTTGTCATTATGGAAGGTAGTCTGTTGTCCAAATTTTTGTTACTCTAAGGGATGGTAGCCTTGTCATTATGGAACGTAGTCTGTTGTCGAGATTTTTGTTATTCCAATGGATGGTAACGTTGTCATTATTGAAGGTAGTATATTATTGAGATTTTTGTCACTATAATGGATGGTAGCCTTGTCATTATGGAAGGTAGTCTGTTGTCAAGATTTTTGTTACTACAATGGATTGTAGCCTTGTCGTTATGGAATGTAGTTTGTTGTCGATATCTTTGTACGTCCAATGGATGGTATCCTAGTCATTATGGAAGGTAGTTTGTGTACGAGATTTTAGTTACTTTAATGAATGGTAGCCTTGTCATTATGGAAGGTAGTTTGTTGTCGAGATTTTTTATACTCCAATAAATTGTAGCCTTGTAATTATGGAAGTTAGTCTCTTGTTGATATTTTGGTTACTCCAATGATGGTAACCTTGTCATTATGGAAGGTAGTCTATTGCCGAGATTTTTGTTACTCCATAGCGTGGTAGCCTTGTCATTATGGAAGGTAGTGTGTTATCGATATGTTTGTTATTACAATGGATGATAGCCTTGTCATTATGGAAGGTAGTCTGTTGTATTGATTTTTGTTACTCCAATGGATGATAGCCTTGTCATTATGGAAGGTAGTATGTTGTTGATATCTTTGTTACTGCAATGGATGGTAGCCTTGTCATTATGGAAGGTAGTATATTGTCGATATTTTTGTTACTCTAACGGATGGTAGCCTTATCCATATGCAAGGTAGTCTGTTGACGATATTTTTGTTATTCCAATGGATGGTAGCGTTGTCATTATAGAAGGTACTATATTGTCGAGATTTTTGTCACTACAATGGATGGTAGCCTTGTCATTATGTAAGGTAGTCTTTTGTCGAGATTTTTGTTACTAGAATGGATTGTAGCCTTGTCGTTATGGAAGGTAGTATGTTGTCTATATCTTTGTTACTCCAATGGATGGTAGCCTAGTCATTATGGAAGGTAGTTTGTGGATGATATTTTTGTTATTCCAATCGATGGTAGCCTTATCATTATGAAAGGAATTCTATTGTCCTGATTTTTGTTACTCTAAGGGATGGTAGCCTTGTCATTATGGAAGGTAGTATGTTGTCGATATCTTTGTTACTCCAATGGATGGTAGCCTTGTCATTATGGAAGGTAGTCTATTGTCCAGATTTTTTTTACTCTAAGGGATGGTAGCCTTGTCATTATGGAACGTAGTCTATTGTTGAGATTTTTGTTATTCCAATGGAAGGTAGTCTATTGCCGAGATTTTTGTTACTCCATTGCATGGTAGCCTTGTCATTATGGAAGGTAGTGTGTCGTCGATATGTTTGTTATTCCAATTGATGATAGCCTTGTCATTATGGAAGGTAGTCTGTTGTCATGATTTTTGTCACTCCAATGGATGGTAGCCTTGTCATTATGGAAGGTAGTATGTTGTCGATATCTTTGTTACTCCAATGGATGGTAGCCTTGTCATTATGGAAGGTAGTCTATTGTTGAGATTTTTGTTACTCTAACGGATGGTAGCCTTATCCATATGGAAGGTAGTCTATTGACGAGATTTTTGGTATTCCAATGGATGGTAGCGTTGTCATTATAGAAGGTAGTATATTGTCAATATTTTTGTCACATCAATGGATGGTAGCGTTGTCATTATGTAAGGTAGTATGTTGTCGAGATTTTTGTTACTAGAATGGATTGTAGCCTTGTCGTTATGGAAGGTAGTATGTTGTCTATATCTTTGTTACTCCAATGGATGGTAGCCTAGTCATTATGGAAGGTAGTTTGTGTATGATATTTTTATTATTCCAATAGATGGTAGCCTTGTCATTATGAAAGGAAGTCTATTGTCCTGATTTTTGTTACTCTAAGGGATGGTAGCCTTGTCATTATGGAAGGTAGTCAGGTGTACAGATTTTTGTTACTCTAAGGGATGGTAGCCTTGTCATTATGGAACGTAGTCTGTTGTCGAGATTTTTGTTATTCCAATGGATGGTAGCGTTGTCATTATAGAAGGTAGTATATTATCGAGATTTTTGTCACTACAATGGATGGTAGCCTTGTCATTATGAAAGGTAGTCTGTTGTCAAGATTTTTTTTACTACAATGGATTGTAGCCTTGTCGTTATGGAAGGTAGTTTGTTGTCGATATCATTGTTAGTCCAATGGATGGTAGCCAAGTCATTATGGAAGGTAGTTTGTGTACGAGATTTTAGTTACTTTAATGAATGGTAGCCTTGTCATTATGGAAGGTAGTCTGTTGTCGAGATTTTTTATACTCCAATAAATTGTACCCTTGTAATTATGGAAGGTAGTCTCTTGTTGATATTTTGGTTACTCCAATGATGGTACCCTTGTCATTATGGAAGGTAATCTATTGCCGAGATTTTTGTTACTCCATTGCATGGTAGCCTTGTCATTATGGAAGGTAGTGTGTCGTCGATATGTTTGTTATTCCAATGGATGATAGCCTTGTCATTATGGAAGGTAGTCTGTTGTCGTGATTTTTGTAACTCCAATGGATGGTAGCCTTGTCATTATGGAAGGTAGTATGTTGTCGATATCTTTGTTACTCCAATGGATGGTAGCCTTGTCAATATGGAAGGTAGTCTATTGTCGAGATTTTTGTTACTCTAACGGATGGTAGCCTTATCCATATGGAAGGGAGTCTATTGACGAGATTTTTGTTATTCCAATGGATGGTAGCATTGTTATTATAGAAGGTAGTATATTGTCGAGATTTTTGTCACTACAATGGATGGTAGCCTTGTCATTATGTAAGGTAGTATGTTGTCGAGATTTTTGTTACTAGAATGGATTGTAGCCTTGTCGTTATGGAAGGTAGTATGTTGTCGATATCTTTGTTACTCCAATGGATGGTAGCCTTGTCATTATGGAAGGTAGTCTGTTGTCCAAATTTTTGTTACTCTAAGGGATGGTAGCCTTGTCATTATGGAACGTAGTCTGTTGTCGAGATTTTTGTTATTCCAATGGATGGTAACGTTGTCATTATTGAAGGTAGTATATTATTGAGATTTTTGTCACTATAATGGATGGTAGCCTTGTCATTATGGAAGGTAGTCTGTTGTCAAGATTTTTGTTACTACAATGGATTGTAGCCTTGTCGTTATGGAATGTAGTTTGTTGTCGATATCTTTGTACGTCCAATGGATGGTATCCTAGTCATTATGGAAGGTAGTTTGTGTACGAGATTTTAGTTACTTTAATGAATGGTAGCCTTGTCATTATGGAAGGTAGTTTGTTGTCGAGATTTTTTATACTCCAATAAATTGTAGCCTTGTAATTATGGAAGTTAGTCTCTTGTTGATATTTTGGTTACTCCAATGATGGTAACCTTGTCATTATGGAAGGTAGTCTATTGCCGAGATTTTTGTTACTCCATAGCGTGGTAGCCTTGTCATTATGGAAGGTAGTGTGTTATCGATATGTTTGTTATTACAATGGATGATAGCCTTGTCATTATGGAAGGTAGTCTGTTGTATTGATTTTTGTTACTCCAATGGATGATAGCCTTGTCATTATGGAAGGTAGTATGTTGTTGATATCTTTGTTACTGCAATGGATGGTAGCCTTGTCATTATGGAAGGTAGTATATTGTCGATATTTTTGTTACTCTAACGGATGGTAGCCTTATCCATATGCAAGGTAGTCTGTTGACGATATTTTTGTTATTCCAATGGATGGTAGCGTTGTCATTATAGAAGGTACTATATTGTCGAGATTTTTGTCACTACAATGGATGGTAGCCTTGTCATTATGTAAGGTAGTCTTTTGTCGAGATTTTTGTTACTAGAATGGATTGTAGCCTTGTCGTTATGGAAGGTAGTATGTTGTCTATATCTTTGTTACTCCAATGGATGGTAGCCTAGTCATTATGGAAGGTAGTTTGTGGATGATATTTTTGTTATTCCAATCGATGGTAGCCTTATCATTATGAAAGGAATTCTATTGTCCTGATTTTTGTTACTCTAAGGGATGGTAGCCTTGTCATTATGGAAGGTAGTATGTTGTCGATATCTTTGTTACTCCAATGGATGGTAGCCTTGTCATTATGGAAGGTAGTCTATTGTCCAGATTTTTTTTACTCTAAGGGATGGTAGCCTTGTCATTATGGAACGTAGTCTATTGTTGAGATTTTTGTTATTCCAATGGAAGGTAGTCTATTGCCGAGATTTTTGTTACTCCATTGCATGGTAGCCTTGTCATTATGGAAGGTAGTGTGTCGTCGATATGTTTGTTATTCCAATTGATGATAGCCTTGTCATTATGGAAGGTAGTCTGTTGTCATGATTTTTGTCACTCCAATGGATGGTAGCCTTGTCATTATGGAAGGTAGTATGTTGTCGATATCTTTGTTACTCCAATGGATGGTAGCCTTGTCATTATGGAAGGTAGTCTATTGTTGAGATTTTTGTTACTCTAACGGATGGTAGCCTTATCCATATGGAAGGTAGTCTATTGACGAGATTTTTGGTATTCCAATGGATGGTAGCGTTGTCATTATAGAAGGTAGTATATTGTCAATATTTTTGTCACATCAATGGATGGTAGCGTTGTCATTATGTAAGGTAGTATGTTGTCGAGATTTTTGTTACTAGAATGGATTGTAGCCTTGTCGTTATGGAAGGTAGTATGTTGTCTATATCTTTGTTACTCCAATGGATGGTAGCCTAGTCATTATGGAAGGTAGTTTGTGTATGATATTTTTATTATTCCAATAGATGGTAGCCTTGTCATTATGAAAGGAAGTCTATTGTCCTGATTTTTGTTACTCTAAGGGATGGTAGCCTTGTCATTATGGAAGGTAGTCAGGTGTACAGATTTTTGTTACTCTAAGGGATGGTAGCCTTGTCATTATGGAACGTAGTCTGTTGTCGAGATTTTTGTTATTCCAATGGATGGTAGCGTTGTCATTATAGAAGGTAGTATATTATCGAGATTTTTGTCACTACAATGGATGGTAGCCTTGTCATTATGAAAGGTAGTCTGTTGTCAAGATTTTTTTTACTACAATGGATTGTAGCCTTGTCGTTATGGAAGGTAGTTTGTTGTCGATATCATTGTTAGTCCAATGGATGGTAGCCAAGTCATTATGGAAGGTAGTTTGTGTACGAGATTTTAGTTACTTTAATGAATGGTAGCCTTGTCATTATGGAAGGTAGTCTGTTGTCGAGATTTTTTATACTACAATAAATTGTACCCTTGTAATTATGGAAGGTAGTCTCTTGTTGATATTTTGGTTACTCCAATGATGGTACCCTTGTCATTATGGAAGGTAATCTATTGCCGAGATTTTTGTTACTCCATTGCATGGTAGCCTTGTCATTATGGAAGGTAGTGTGTCGTCGATATGTTTGTTATTCCAATGGATGATAGCCTTGTCATTATGGAAGGTAGTCTGTTGTCGTGATTTTTGTAACTCCAATGGATGGTAGCCTTGTCATTATGGAAGGTAGTATGTTGTCGATATCTTTGTTACTCCAATGGATGGTAGCCTTGTCAATATGGAAGGTAGTCTATTGTCGAGATTTTTGTTACTCTAACGGATGGTAGCCTTATCCATATGGAAGGGAGTCTATTGACGAGATTTTTGTTATTCCAATGGATGGTAGCATTGTTATTATAGAAGGTAGTATATTGTCGAGATTTTTGTCACTACAATGGATGGTAGCCTTGTCATTATGTAAGGTAGTATGTTGTCGAGATTTTTGTTACTAGAATGGATTGTAGCCTTGTCGTTATGGAAGGTAGTATGTTGTCTATATCTTTGTTACTCCAATGGATGGTAGCCTTGTCATTATGAAAGGAAGTCTATTGTCCTGATTTTTGTTACTCTAAGGGATGGTAGCCTTGTCATTATGGAAGGTAGAATGTTGTCGATATCTTTGTTACTCTAATGGATTGTAGCCTTGTAATTATGGAAGGTAGTTCGTTGTCCAGATTTTTGTTACTCTAAGGGATGGTAGCCTTGTCATTATGGAACATAGTCTGTTGTCGAGATTTTTGTTATTCCAATGGATGGTAGCGTTGTCATTATAGAAGGTAGTATATTAGCGAGATTTTTGTCACTACAATGGTTGGTAGCCTTGTCATTATGGAAGGTAGTCTGTTGTCGAGATTTTTTATACTCCAATAAATTGTAACCTTGTAATTATGGAAGGTAGTCTCTTGTTGATATTTTGGTTACTCCAATGATGGTACCCTTTTTATTATGGAAGGTAGTCTATTGCCGAGATTTTTGTTACTCCATTACATGGTAGCCTTGTCATTATGCAAGGTAGTGTGTTGTCGATATTTTTGTTATTCCAATGGATGGTAGCCTTGTCATTATGGAAGGTAGTCTGTTTTCGTGATTTTTGTTACACAAATGGATGGTAGCCTTGTCATTATGGAAGGTAGTATGTTGTCGATATCTTTGTTACTCCAAAGGATGGTAGCCTTGTCATTATGGAAGGTAGTCTATTCTTGATATTATTGTTACTCTAAGGGTTGGTAGCCTTGTCCATATGGAAGGTAGTCTGTTGTCGAGATTTTTGTTATTCCAATGAATGGTAGCATTGTCATTATAGAAGGTAGTATATTGTCGAGATTTTTGTCACTACAATGGATGGTAGCCTTGTCATTATTTAAGTTAGTCTTTTGTCGAGATTTTTGTTACTAGAATGGATTGTAGCCTTGTCGTTATGGAAGGTACTATGTTCTCAATATCTTTGTTACTCCAATGGATGGTAGCCTAGTCATTATGGAAGGTAGTTTGTGTACGATATTTTTGTTATTCCAATGGATGGTAGCGTTGTCATTATGAAAGGAAGTCTATTGTCTTGATTTTTGTTACTCTAAGGGATGGTAGCCTTGTCATTATGGAAGGTAGTATGTTATCGATATCTTTGTTACTCCAATGGATGGTAGCCTTGTCATTATGGAAGGTAGTCTGTTGTCCAGATTTTTGTTACTCTAAGGGATGGTAGCCTTGTTATTATGGAACGTAGTCTGTTGTCGAGATTTTTGTTATTCCAATGGATGGTAGCGTTGTCATTATAGAAGGTAGTATATTATCGAGATTTTTGTCACTACAATGGATGGTAGCCTTGTCATTATGGAAGGTAGTCTGTTGTCAAGATTTTTGTTACTACAATGGATTGTAGCCTTGTCGTTATGGAATGTAGTTTGTTTTTGATATCTTTGTTAGTCCAATGGATGGTAGCCAAGTCATTATGGAAGGTAGTTTGTGTACGAGATTTTAGTTACTTTAATGAATGGTAGCCTTGTCATTATGGAAGGTAGTCTGTTGTCAAGATTTTTTATACTCCAATAAATTGTACCCTTGTAATTATGGAAGGTAGTCTCTTGTTGATATTTCGGTTACTCCAATGATGGTACCCTTGTCATTATGGAAGGTAGTCTATTGCCAAGATTTTTGTTACTCCATTACATGGTAGCCTTGTCATTATGGAAGGTAGTGTGTTGTCGATATGTTTGTTATTATAATGGATGATAGCCTTGTCATTATGGAAGGTAGTTTGTTGTCGTGATTTTTGTTACTCCAATGGATGGTAGCCTTGTCATTATGGAAGGTAGTATGTTGTCGATATCTTTGTTACTGCAATGGATGGTAGCCTTGTCATTATGGAAGGTAGTCTATTGTCGATATTTTTGTTACTCTAACGGATGGTAGCCTTATCCATATGGAAGGTAGTCTGTTGACTAAATTTTTATTATTCCAATGGATGGTAGCATTGTCATTATAGAAGGTAGTATATTGTCGAGATTTTTTTCACTACAATGGATGGTAGCCTTGTCATTATGTAAGGTAGTCTGTTGTCGAGTTTTTTGTTACTAGAATGGATTGTAGCCTTGTCGTTATGGAAGGTAGTATGTTGTCTATATCTTTGTTACTCCAATGGATGGTAGCCTAGTCATTATGGAAGGTAGTTTGTGTATGATATTTTTGTTATTCCAATGGATGGTAGCCTTGTCATTATGAAAGGAAGTCTATTGTCCCGATTTTTGTTACTCTAAGGGATGGTAGCCTTGTCATTATGGAATGTAGTATGTTGTCGATATCTTTGTTAATCCAATGGATGGTAGCCTTGTCATTATGGAAGGTAGTCAGGTGTCCAGATTTTTGTTACTCTAAGGGATGGTAGCCTTGTCATTATAGAACGTAGTCTGTTGTCGAGATTTTTGTTATTCCAATGGATGGTAGCGTTGTCATTATAGAAGGTAGTATATTATCGAGATTTTTGTCACTACAATGGATTGTAGCCTTGTCGTTATGGAAGGTAGTTTTTTGTAGATATCATTGTTAGTCCAATGGATGGTAGCCAAGTCATTATGGAAGGTAGTTTGTGTACGAGATTTTAGTTACTTTAATGAATGGTAGCCTTGTCATTATGGAAGGTAGTCTGTTGTCGAGATTTTTTATACTCCAATAAATTGTACCCTTGTAATTATGGAAGGTAGTCTCTTGTTGATATTTTGGTTACTCCAATGATGGTACCCTTGTCATTATGGAAGGTAGTCTATTGCCGAGATTTTTGTTACTCCATTGCATGGTAGCCTTGTGATTATGGAAGGTAGTGTGTCGTCGATATGTTTGTTATTCCAATGGATGATAGCCTTGTCATTATGGAAGGTAGTCTGTTGTCGTGATTTTTGTCACTCCAATGGATGGTAGCCTTGTCATTATGGAAGGTAGTATGTTGTCGATATCTTTGTTACTCCAATGGATGGTAGCCTTGTCAATTTGGAAGGTAGTCTATTGTCGAGATTTTTGTTACTCTAACGGATGGTAGCCTTATCCATATGGAAGGGAGTCTATTGACGAGATTTTTGTTATTCCAATGGATGGTAGCGTTGTTATTATAGAAGGTAGTATATTGTCGAGATTTTTGTCACTACAATGGATGGTAGCCTTGTCATTATGTAAGGTAGTATGTTGTCGAGATTTTTGTTACTAGAATGGATTGTAGCCTTGTCGTTATGGAAGGTAGTATGTTGTCTATATCTTTGTTACTCCAATGGATGGTAGCCTTGTCATTATGAAAGAAAGTCTATTGTCCTGATTTTTATTACTCTAAGGGATGGTAGCCTTGTCATTATGGAAGGTAGAATGTTGTCGATATCTTTGTTACTCTAATGGATTGTAGCCTTGTCATTATGGAAGGTAGTCCGTTGTCCAGATTTTTGTTACTCTAAGGGATGGTAGCCTTGTCATTATGGAACATAGTCTGTTGTCGAGATTTTTGTTATTCCAATGGATGGTAGCGTTGTCATTATAGAAGGTAGTATATTATCGAGATTTTTGTCACTACAATGGTTGGTAGCCTTGTCATTATGGAAGGTAGTCTGTTGTTGAGATTTTTTATACTCCAATAAATTGTAGCCTTGTAATTATGGAAGGTAGTCTCTTGTTGATATTTTGGTTACTCCAATGATGGTACCCTTTTTATTATGGAAGGTAGTCTATTGTCGAGATTTTTGTTACTCTAACGGATGGTAGCCTTATCCATATGGAAGGTAGTCTATTAACGAGATTTTTGTTATTCCAAATGATGGTAGCGTTGTCATTATAGAAGGTAGTATATTGTCGAGATTTTTGTCACTACAATGGATGGTAGCCTTGTCATTATGTAAGGTAGTATGTTGTCGAGATTTTTGTTACTAGAATGGATTATAGCCTTGTCGTTATAGAAGGTAGTATGTTGTCTATATCTTTGTTACTCCAATGGATGGTAGCCTAGTCATTATGGAAGGTAGTTTGTGTATGATATTTTTATTATTCCAATGGATGGTAGCCTTGTCATTATGAAAGGAAGTCTATTGTCCTGATTTTAGTTACTCTAAGGGATGGTAGCCTTGTCATTATGGAAGGTAGAATGTTGTCGATATCTTTGTTACTCTAATGGATTGTAGCCTTGTCATTATGGAAGGTAGTCCGTTGTCCAGATTTTTGTTACTCGAAGGGATGGTAGCCTTGTCATTATGGAACATAGTCTGTTGTCGAGATTTTTGTTATTCCAATGGATGGTAGCGTTGTCATTATAGAAGGTAGTATATTATCGAGATTTTTGTCACTACAATGGTTGGTAGCCTTGTCATTATGGAAGGTAGTCTGTTGTCGAGATTTTTTATACTCCAATAAATTGTAGCCTTGTAATTATGGAAGGTAGTCTCTTGTTGATATTTTGGTTACTCCAATGATGGTACCCTTATTATTATGGAAGGTAGTCTATTGTCGAGATTTTTGTTACTCTAACGGATGGTAGCCTTATCCATATGGAAGGTAGTCTATTAACGAGATTTTTGTTATTCCAAATGATGGTAGTGTTGTCATTATAGAAGGTAGTATATTGTCGAGATTTTTGTCACTACAATGGATGGTAGCCTTGTCATTATGTAAGGTAGTATGTTGTCGAGATTTTTGTTACTAGAATGGATTGTAGCCTTGTCGTTATAGAAGGTAGTATGTTGTCTATATCTTTGTTACTCCAATGGATGGTAGCCTAGTCATTATGGAAGGTAGTTTGTGTATGATATTTTTATTATTCCAATGGATGGTAGCCTTGTCATTATGAAAGGAAGTATATTGTCCTGATTTTTGTTACTCTAATGGATTGTAGCCTTGTCATTATGGAAGGTAGTCCGTTGTCCAGATTTTTGTTACTCTAAGGGATGGTAGCCTTGTCATTATGGAACATAGTCTGTTGTCGAGATTTTTGTTATTCCAATGGATGGTAGCATTGTCATTATAGAAGGTAGTATATTATCGAGATTTTTGTCACTATAATGGTTGGTAGCCTTGTCATTATGGAAGGTAGTCTGTTGTCGAGATTTTTTATACTCCAATAAATTGTAGCCTTGTAATTATGGAAGGTAGTCTCTTGTTGATATTTTGGTTACTCCAATGATGGTACCCTTTTTATTATGGAAGGTAGTCTATTGCCGAGATTTTTGTTACTCCGTTGCATGGTAGCCTTGTCATTATGCAAGGTAGTGTGTTGTCGATATTTTTGTTATTCCAATGGATGGTAGCCTTGTCATTATGAAAGGTAGTCTGTTTTCGTGATTTTTGTTACACAAATGGATGGTAGCCTTGTCATTATGGAAGGTAGTATGTTGTCGATATCTTTGTTACTCCAAAGGATGGTAGCCTTGTCATTATGGAAGGTAGTCTATTGTTGATATTATTGTTACTCTAAGGGTTGGTAGCCTTGTCCATATGGAAGGTAGTCTGTTGTCGAGATTTTTGTTATTCCAATGAATGGTAGAATTGTCATTATAGAAGGTAGTATATTGTCGAGATTTTTGTCACTACAATGGATGGTAGCCTTGTCATTATTTAAGTTAGTCTTTTGTCGAGATTTTTGTTACTAGAATGGATTATAGCCTTGTCGTTATGGAAGGTACTATGTTCTCAATATCTTTGTTACTCCAATGGATGGTAGCCTAGTCATTATGGAAGGTAGTTTGTGTATGATATTTTTGTTATTCCAATGGATGGTAGCGTTGTCATTATGAAAGGAAGTCTATTGTCTTGATTTTTGTTACTCTAAGGGATGGTAGCCTTGTCATTATGGAAGGTAGTATGTTATCGATATCTTTGTTACTCCAATGGATGGTAGCCTTGTCATTATGGAAGGTAGTCTGTTGTCCAGATTTTTGTTACTCTAAGGGATGGTAGCCTTGTTATTATGGAACGTAGTCTGTTGTCGAGATTTTTGTTATTCCAATGGATGGTAGCGTTGACATTATAGAAGGTAGTATATTATCGAGATTTTTGTCACTACAATGGATGGTAGCCTTGTCATTATGGAAGGTAGTCTGTTGTCAAGATTTTTGTTACTACAATGGATTGTAGCCTTGTTGTTATGGAATGTAGTTTGTTTTTGATATCTTTGTTAGTCCCATGGATTGTAGCCTAGTCATTATGGAAGGTAGTTTGTGTACGAGATTTTAGTTACTTTAATGGATGGTAGCCTTATCATTATGGAAGGTAGTCTGTTGTCGAGATTTTTTATACTCCAATAAATTGTAGCCTTGTAATTATGGAAGGTAGTCTCTTGTTGATATTTTGGTTACTCCAATGACGGTACCCTTGTCATTATGGAAGGTAGTCTATTGCCGAGATTTTTGTTACTCCATTGCATGGTAGCCTTGTCATTATGGAAGGTAGTGTTTTGTCGATATGTTTGTTATTCCAATGGATGATAGCCTTGTCATTATGGAAGGTAGTCTGTTGTCGTGATTTTTGTCACTCCAATGGATGGTAGCCTTGTCATTATGGAAGGTAGTATGTTGTCGATATCTTTGTTACTCCAATGGATGGTAGCCTTGTCATTATGGAAGGTAGTCTATTGTCGAGATTTTTGTTACTCTAACGGATGGTAGCCTTATCCATATGGAAGGTAGTCTATTGACGATATTTTTGTTATTCCAATGGATGGTAGCGTTGTCATTATAGAAGGTAGTATATTGTCGAGATTTTTGTCACTGCAATGAATGGTAGCCTTGTCATTATGTAAGGTAGCCTGTTGTCGAGATTTTTGTTACTAGAATGGATTGTAGCCTTGTCGTTATGGAAGGTAGTATGTTGTCTATATCTTTGTTACTCCAATGGATGGTAGCCAAGTCATTATGGAAGGTAGTTTGTGTACGATATTTTTGTTATTCCAATGGATGGTAGCCTTGTCATTATGAAAGGAAGTCTATTGTCCTGATTTTTGTTACTCTAAGGGATGGTAGCCTTGTCATTATAGAAGGTAGTATGTTGTCGATATCTTTGTTACTCCAATGGATGGTAGCCTAGTCATTATGGAAGGTAGTTTGTGTACGATATTTTTGTTATTCCAATGGCTGGTAGCCTTGTCATTATGAAAGGAAGTCTATTGTCCTGATTTTTGTTACTCTAAGGGATGGTAACCTTGTCATTATAGAAGGTAGTATGTTGTCGATATCTTTGTTACTCCAATGGATGGTAGCCTTGTCATTATGGAAGGTAGTCTATTGTCCAAATTTTTGTTACTCTAAGGGATGGTAGCCTTGTCATTATGGAACGTAGTCTGTTGTCGAGATTTTTGTTATTCCAATGGATGGTAGCGTTGTCATTATAGAAGGTAGTATATTATCGAGATTTTTGTCACTACAATGGATGGTAGCCTTGTCATTATGGAAGGTAGTCTGTTGTCAAGATTTTTGTTACTATAATGGATTGTAGCCTTGTCGTTATGGAATGTAGTTTGTTGTCGATATCTTTGTTAGTCCAATGGATGGTAGCCTAGTCATTATGGAAGGTGGTTTGTGTACGAGATTTTAGTTACTTTAATGGATGGTAGCCTTATAATTATGGAAGGTAGTCTCTTGTTGATATTTTGGTTACTCTAATGATGGTACCCTTCTCAATATGGAAGGTAGTCTATTGCCTAGATTTTTTTTACTCCATTGCATGGTAGCCTTGTCATTATGGAAGGTAGTGTGTTGTCGATATGTTTGTTATTCCAATGGATGATAGTATTGTCATTATGGAAGGTAGTTTGTTGTCGTGATTTTTGTCACTCCAATAAATGGTAGCCTTGTCATTATGGAAGGTAGTATGTTGTCGATATCTTTGTGACTCCAATGGATGGTAGCCTTGTTATTATGGAAGGTAGTCTATTGTCGATATTTTTTTTACTCTAACGGATGGTAGCCTTATCCATATGGAAGGTAGTCTGTTGACGAGATTTTTGTTATTTCAATGAATGGTAGCGTTGTCATTATAGAAGGTAGTATATTGTCGAGATTTTTGTCACTGCAATGGATGGTAGCCTTGTCATTATGTAAGGTAGTCTGTTGTCGAGATTTTTGTTACTAGAATGGATTGTAGCCTTGTCGTTATGGAAGGTAGTATGTTGTATATATCTTTGTTACTCCAATGGATGGAAGCCTAGTCATTATGGAAGGTAGTTTGTGTACGATATATTTGTTATTCCAATGGATGGTAGCCTTGTCATTATGAAAGGAAGTTTATTCTCCTGATTTTTGTTACTCTAAGGGATGGTAGCCTTGTCATTATGGAAGGTAGTATGTTGTCGATATGTTTGTTACTCAAATGGATTGTAGCCTTGTCATTATGGAAGGTAGTCTGTTGTCCAGATTTTTGTTACTCTAAGGGATGGTAGCCTTGTCATTATGGAACATAGTTTGTTGTCGAGATTTTTGTTATTCTAATGGATGGTAGCGTTGTCATTATAGAAGGTAGTGTTTTATCGAGATTTTTGTCACTACAATGGATGGTAACCTTGTCATTATGGAAGGTAGTCTGTTGTCGAGATTTTTTATACTCCAATAAATTGTAGCCTTGTAATTATGGAAGGTAGTCTCTTGTTGATATTTTGGTTACTCCAATGATGGTACCCTTGTCATTATGGAAGGTAGTCTATTGCCGAGATTTTTGTTACTACATTGCATGGTAGCCTTGTCATTATGGAAGGTAGTGTTTTGTCGATATGTTTGTTATTCCAATGGATGATAGCCTTGTCATTATGGAAGGTAGTCTGTTGTCGTGATTTTTGTCACTCCAATGGATGGTAGCCTTGTCATTATGGAAGGTAGTATGTTGTCGACATCTTTGTTACTCTAATGGATGATAGCCTTGTCATTATGGAAGGTAGTCTATTGTCGAGATTTTTGTTACTCTAATGGATGGTAGCCTTATCCATATGGAAGGTAGTCTATTGACGTATTTTTGTTATTCCAATGGATGGTAGCGTTGTCATTATAGAAGGTAGTATATTGTCGAGATTTTTGTCACTGCAATGGATGGTAGCCTTGTCATTATGTAAGGTAGCCTGTTGTCGAGATTTTTGTTACTAGAATGGATTGTAGCCTTGTCGTTATGGAAGGTAGTATGTTGTCTATATCTTTGTTACTCCAATGGATGGTAGCCTAGTCATTATGGAAGGTAGTTTGTGTACGATATTTTTGTTATTCCAATGGCTGGTAGCCTTGTCATTATGAAAGGAAGTCTATTGTCCTGATTTTTGTTACTCTATGGGATGGTAGCCTTGTCATTATGGAAGGTAGTATGTTGTCGATATCTTTGTTACTCCAATGGATGGTAGCCTTGTCATTATGGAAGGTAGTCTATTGTCCAAATTTTTTTTACTCTAAGGGATGGTAGCCTTGTCATTATGGAACGTAGTCTGTTGTCGAGATTTTTGTTATTCCAATGGATGGTAGCGTTGTCATTATAGAAGGTAGTATATTATCGAGATTTTTGTCACTACAATGGATGGTAGCCTTGTCATTATGGAAGGTAGTCTGTTGTCAAGATTTTTGTTACAATAACGGATTGTAGCCTTGTCGTTATGGAATGTAGTTTGTTGTCGATATCTTTGTTAGTCCAATGGATGGTAGCCTAGTCATTATGGAAGGTGGTTTGTGTACGAGATTTTAGTTACTTTAATGGATGGTAGCCTTATAATTATGGAAGGTAGTCTCTTGTTGATATTTTGGTTACTCCAATGATGGTACCCTTGTCATTATGGAAGGTAGTCTATTGCCTAGATTTTTTTTACTCCATTGCATGGTAGCCTTGTCATTATGGAAGGTAGTGTGTTGTCGATATGTTTGTTATTCCAATGGATGATAGCATTGTCATTATGGAAGGTAGTTTGTTGTAGTTATTTTTGTAACTCCAATAAATGGTAGCCTTGTCATTATGGAAGGTAGTATGTTGTCGATATCTTTGTGACTCCAATGGATGGTAGCCTTGTTATTATGGAAGGTAGTCTATTGTCGATATTTTTGTTACTCTAACGGATGGTAGCCTTATCCATATGGAAGGTAGTCTATTGACGAGATTTTTGTTATTCCAATGGATGGTAGCGTTGTCATTATAGAAGGTAGTATATTGTCGAGATTTTTGTCACTGCAATGGATGGTAGCCTTGTCATTATGTAAGGTAGTCTGTTGTCGAGATTTTTGTTACTAGAATGGATTGTAGCCTTGTCGTTATGGAAGGTAGTATGTTGTATATATCTTTGTTACTCCAATGGATGGTAGCCTAGTCATTATGGAAGGTAGTTTGTGTACGATATATTTGTTATTCCAATGGATGGTAGCCTTGTCATTATGAAAGGAAGTCTATTGTCCTGATTTTTGGTACTCTAAGGGATTGTAGCCTTGTCATTATGGAAGGTAGTATGTTGTCGATATCTTTGTTACTCAAATGGATTGTAGCCTTGTCATTATGTAAGGTAGCCTGTTGTCCAGATTTTTGTTACTCTAAGGGATGGTAGCCTTGTCATTATGGAACATAGTTTGTTGTCGAGATTTTAGTTATTCTAATGGATGGTAGCATTGTCATTATAGAAGGTAGTGTTTTATCGAGATTTTTGTCACTACAATGGATGGTAGCCTTGTCATTATGGAAGGTAGTCTGTTGTCGAGATTTTTTATACTCCAATAAATAGTAGCTTTGTAATTATGGAAGGTAGTCCCTTGTCGATATTTTGGTTACTCCAATGATGGTACCTTTGTTATTATGGAAAGTAGTCTATTGCCGAGATTTTTGTTACTCCATTGCATTGTAGCCTTGTCGTTATGGAAGGTAGTGTTTTGTCGATATGTTTGTTATTCCAATGGATGATAGCCTTGTCATTATGGAAGGTAGTCTGTTGTCGTGATTTTTGTCACTCTAATGGATGGTAGCCTTGTCATTATGGAAGGTAGTATGTTGTCGATATCTTTGTTACTCCAATGGATGGTAGCCTTGTCATTATGGAACGTAGTCTGTTGTCGAGATTTTTGTTATTCCAATGGATGGTAGCGTTGTCATTATAGAAGGTAGTATATTATCGAGATTTTTGTCACTACAATGGATGGTAGCCTTGTCATTATCAAAGGTAGTCTGTTGTCAAGATTTTTTTTACTACAATGGATTGTAGCCTTGTCGTTATGGAAGGTAGTTTGTTGTCGATATCATTGTTAGTCCAATGGATGGTAGCCAAGTCATTATGGAAGGTAGTTTGTGTACGAGATTTTAGTTACTTTAATGAATGGTAGCCTTGTCATTATGGAAGGTAGTCTGTTGTCGAGATTTTTTATACTCCAATAAATTGTACCCTTGTAATTATGGAAGGTAGTCTCTTGTTGATATTTTGGTTACTCCAATGATGGTACCATTCTCATTATGGAAGGTAATCTATTGCCGAGATTTTTGTTACTCCATTGCATGGTAGCCTTGTCATTATGGAAGGTAGTGTGTCGTCGATATGTTTGTTATTCCAATGGATGATAGCCTTGTCATTATGGAAGGTAGTTTGTTGTCGTGATTTTTGTAACTCCAATGGATGGTAGCCTTGTCATTATGGAAGGTAGTATGTTGTCGATATCTTTGTTACTCCAATGGATGGTAGCCTTGTCAATATGGAAGGTAGTCTATTGTCGAGATTTTTGTTACTCTAACGGATGGTAGCCTTATCCATATGGAAGGGAGTCTATTGACGAGATTTTTGTTATTCCAATGGATGGTAGCGTTGTTATTATAGAAGGTAGTATATTGTCGAGATTTTTGTCACTACAATGGATGGTAGCCTTGTCATTATGTAAGGTAGTATGTTGTCGAGATTTTAGTTACTAGAATGGATTGTAGCCTTGTCGTTATGGAAGGTAGTATGTTGTCTATATCTTTGTTACTCCAATGGATGGTAGCCTTGTCATTATGAAAGGAAGTCTATTGTCCTGATTTTTGTTACTCTAAGGGATGGTAGCCTTGTCATTATGGAAGGTAGAATGTTGTCGATATCTTTGTTACTCTAATGGATTGTAGCCTTGTCATTATGGAAGGTAGTCCGTTGTCCAGATTTTTGTTACTCTAAGGGATGGTAGCCTTGTCATTATGGAACATAGTCTGTTGTCGAGATTTTTGTTATTCCAATGGATGGTAGCGTTGTCGTTATAGAAGGTAGTATATTAGCGAGATTTTTGTCACTACAATGGTTGGTAGCCTTGTCATTATGGAAGGTAGTCTGTTGACGAGATTTTTTATACTCCAATAAATTGTAGCCTTGTAATTATGGAAGGTAGTCTCTTGTTGATATTTTGGTTACTCCAATGATGGTACCCTTTTTATTATGGAAGGTAGTCTATTGCCGAGATTTTTGTTACTCCATTGCATTGTAGCCTTGTCGTTATGGAAGGTAGTGTTTTGTCGATATGTTTGTTATTCCAATGGATGATAGCCTTGTCATTATGGAAGGTAGTCTGTTGTCGTGATTTTTGTCACTCTAATGGATGGTAGCCTTGTCATTATGGAAGGTAGTATGTTGTCGATATCTTTGTTACTCCAATGGATGGTAGCCTTGTCATTATGGAACGTAGTCTGTTGTCGAGATTTTTGTTATTCCAATGGATGGTAGCGTTGTCATTATAGAAGGTAGTATATTATCGAGATTTTTGTCACTACAATGGATGGTAGCCTTGTCATTATCAAAGGTAGTCTGTTGTCAAGATTTTTTTTACTACAATGGATTGTAGCCTTGTCGTTATGGAAGGTAGTTTGTTGTCGATATCATTGTTAGTCCAATGGATGGTAGCCAAGTCATTATGGAAGGTAGTTTGTGTACGAGATTTTAGTTACTTTAATGAATGGTAGCCTTGTCATTATGGAAGGTAGTCTGTTGTCGAGATTTTTTATACTCCAATAAATTGTACCCTTGTAATTATGGAAGGTAGTCTCTTGTTGATATTTTGGTTACTCCAATGATGGTACCATTCTCATTATGGAAGGTAATCTATTGCCGAGATTTTTGTTACTCCATTGCATGGTAGCCTTGTCATTATGGAAGGTAGTGTGTCGTCGATATGTTTGTTATTCCAATGGATGATAGCCTTGTCATTATGGAAGGTAGTCTGTTGTCGTGATTTTTGTAACTCCAATGGATGGTAGCCTTGTCATTATGGAAGGTAGTATGTTGTCGATATCTTTGTTACTCCAATGGATGGTAGCCTTGTCAATATGGAAGGTAGTCTATTGTCGAGATTTTTGTTACTCTAACGGATGGTAGCCTTATCCATATGGAAGGGAGTCTATTGACGAGATTTTTGTTATTCCAATGGATGGTAGCGTTGTTATTATAGAAGGTAGTATATTGTCGAGATTTTTGTCACTACAATGGATGGTAGCCTTGTCATTATGTAAGGTAGTATGTTGTCGAGATTTTAGTTACTAGAATGGATTGTAGCCTTGTCGTTATGGAAGGTAGTATGTTGTCTATATCTTTGTTACTCCAATGGATGGTAGCCTTGTCATTATGAAAGGAAGTCTATTGTCCTGATTTTTGTTACTCTAAGGGATGGTAGCCTTGTCATTATGGAAGGTAGAATGTTGTCGATATCTTTGTTACTCTAATGGATTGTAGCCTTGTCATTATGGAAGGTAGTCCGTTGTCCAGATTTTTGTTACTCTAAGGGATGGTAGCCTTGTCATTATGGAACATAGTCTGTTGTCGAGATTTTTGTTATTCCAATGGATGGTAGCGTTGTCGTTATAGAAGGTAGTATATTAGCGAGATTTTTGTCACTACAATGGTTGGTAGCCTTGTCATTATGGAAGGTAGTCTGTTGTCGAGATTTTTTATACTCCAATAAATTGTAGCCTTGTAATTATGGAAGGTAGTCTCTTGTTGATATTTTGGTTACTCCAATGATGGTACCCTTTTTATTATGGAAGGTAGTCTATTGCCGAGATTTTTGTTACTCCATTACATGGTAGCCTTGTCATTATGCAAGGTAGTGTGTTGTCGATATTTTTGTTATTCCAATGGATGGTAGCCTTGTCATTATGGAAGGTAGTCTGTTTTCGTGATTTTTGTTACACAAATGGATGGTAGCCTTGTCATTATGGAAGGTAGTATGTTGTCGATATCTTTGTTACTCCAAAGGATGGTAGCCTTGTCATTATGGAAGGTAGTCTATTGTTGATATTATTGTTACTCTAAGGGTTGGTAGCCTTGTCCATATGGAAGGTAGTCTGTTGTCGAGATTTTTGTTATTCCAATGAATGGTAGCATTGTCATTATAGAAGGTAGTATATTGTCGAGATTTTTGTCACTACAATGAATGGTAGCCTTGTCATTATGGAAGGTAGTCTGTTGTCAAGATTTTTGTTACTATAACGGATTGTAGCCTTGTCGTTATGGAATGTAGTTTGTTGTCGATATCTTTGTTAGTCCAATGGATGGTAGCCTAGTCATTATGGAAGGTGGTTTGTGTACGAGATTTTAGTTACTTTAATGGATGGTAGCCTTATAATTATGGAAGGTAGTCTCTTGTTGATATTTTGGTTACTCCAATGATGGTACCCTTGTCATTATGGAAGGTAGTCTATTGCCTACATTTTTTTTACTCCATTGCATGGTAGCCTTGTCATTATGGAAGGTAGTGTGTTGTCGATATGTTTGTTATTCCAATGGATGATAGCATTGTCATTATGGAAGGTAGTTTGTTGTAGTTATTTTTGTCACTCCAATAAATGGTAGCCTTGTCATTATGGAAGGTAGTATGTTGTCGATATCTTTGTGACTCCAATGGATGGTAGCCTTGTTATTATGGAAGGTAGTCTATTGTCGATATTTTTGTTACTCTAACGGATGGTAGCCTTATCCATATGGAAGGTAGTCTATTGACGAGATTTTTGTTATTCCAATGGATGGTAGCGTTGTCATTATAGAAGGTAGTATATTGTCGAGATTTTTGTCACTGCAATGGATGGTAGCCTTGTCATTATGTAAGGTAGTCTGTTGTCGAGATTTTTGTTACTAGAATGGATTGTAGCCTTGTCGTTATGGAAGGTAGTATGTTGTATATATCTTTGTTACTCCAATGGATGGTAGCCTAGTCATTATGGAAGGTAGTTTGTGTACGATATATTTGTTATTCCAATGGATGGTAGCCTTGTCATTATGAAAGGAAGTCTATTGTCCTGATTTTTGGTACTCTAAGGGATTGTAGCCTTGTCATTATGGAAGGTAGTATGTTGTCGATATCTTTGTTACTCAAATGGATTGTAGCCTTGTCATTATGTAAGGTAGCCTGTTGTCCAGATTTTTGTTACTCTAAGGGATGGTAGCCTTGTCATTATGGAACATAGTCTGTTGTCGAGATTTTTGTTATTCCAATGGATGGTAGCGTTGTCATTATAGAAGGTAGTATATTATCGAGATTTTTGTCACTACAATGGATGGTAGCCTTGTCATTATGGAAGGTAGTCTGTTGTCAGGATTTTTGTTACTATAACGGATTGTAGCCTTGTCGTTATGGAATGTAGTTTGTTGTCGATATCTTTGTTAGTCCAATGGATGGTAGCCTAGTCATTATGGAAGGTGGTTTGTGTACGAGATTTTAGTTACTTTAATGGATGGTAGCCTTATAATTATGGAAGGTAGTCTCTTGTTGATATTTTGGTTACTCCAATGATGGTACCCTTGTCATTATGGAAGGTAGTCTATTGCCTTTTTTTTACTCCATTGCATGGTAGCCTTGTCATTATGGAAGGTAGTGTGTTGTCGATATGTTTGTTATTCCAATGGATGATAGCATTGTCATTATGGAAGGTAGTTTGTTGTAGTTATTTTTGTCACTCCAATAAATGGTAGCCTTGTCATTATGGAAGGTAGTATGTTGTCGATATCTTTGTGACTCCAATGGATGGTAGCCTTGTTATTATGGAAGGTAGTCTATTGTCGATATTTTTGTTACTCTAACGGATGGTAGCCTTATCCATATGGAAGGTAGTCTATTGACGAGATTTTTGTTATTCCAATGGATGGTAGCGTTGTCATTATAGAAGGTAGTATATTGTCGAGATTTTTGTCACTGCAATGGATGGTAGCCTTGTCATTATGTAAGGTAGTCTGTTGTCGAGATTTTTGTTACTAGAATGGATTGTAGCCTTGTCGTTATGGAAGGTAGTATGTTGTATATATCTTTGTTACTCCAATGGATGGTAGCCTAGTCATTATGGAAGGTAGTTTGTGTACGATATATTTGTTATTCCAATGGATGGTAGCCTTGTCATTATGAAAGGAAGTCTATTGTCCTGATTTTTGGTACTCTAAGGGATTGTAGCCTTGTCATTATGGAAGGTAGTATGTTGTCGATATCTTTGTTACTCAAATGGATTGTAGCCTTGTCATTATGTAAGGTAGCCTGTTGTCCAGATTTTTGTTACTCTAAGGGATGGTAGCCTTGTCATTATGGAACATAGTTTGTTGTCGAGATTTTAGTTATTCTAATGGATGGTAGCATTGTCATTATAGAAGGTAGTGTTTTATCGAGATTTTTGTCACTACAATGGATGGTAGCCTTGTCATTATGGAAGGTAGTCTGTTGTCGAGATTTTTTATACTCCAATAAATAGTAGCTTTGTAATTATGGAAGGTAGTCCCTTGTCGATATTTTGGTTACTCCAATGATGGTACCTTTGTTATTATGGAAAGTAGTCTATTGCCGAGATTTTTGTTACTCCATTGCATTGTAGCCTTGTCGTTATGGAAGGTAGTGTTTTGTCGATATGTTTGTTATTCCAATGGATGATAGCCTTGTCATTATGGAAGGTAGTCTGTTGTCGTGATTTTTGTCACTCTAATGGATGGTAGCCTTGTCATTATGGAAGGTAGTATGTTGTCGATATCTTTGTTACTCCAATGGATGGTAGCCTTGTCATTATGGAACGTAGTCTGTTGTCGAGATTTTTGTTATTCCAATGGATGGTAGCGTTGTCATTATAGAAGGTAGTATATTATCGAGATTTTTGTCACTACAATGGATGGTAGCCTTGTCATTATCAAAGGTAGTCTGTTGTCAAGATTTTTTTTACTACAATGGATTGTAGCCTTGTCGTTATGGAAGGTAGTTTGTTGTCGATATCATTGTTAGTCCAATGGATGGTAGCCAAGTCATTATGGAAGGTAGTTTGTGTACGAGATTTTAGTTACTTTAATGAATGGTAGCCTTGTCATTATGGAAGGTAGTCTGTTGTCGAGATTTTTTATACTCCAATAAATTGTACCCTTGTAATTATGGAAGGTAGTCTCTTGTTGATATTTTGGTTACTCCAATGATGGTACCATTCTCATTATGGAAGGTAATCTATTGCCGAGATTTTTGTTACTCCATTGCATGGTAGCCTTGTCATTATGGAAGGTAGTGTGTCGTCGATATGTTTGTTATTCCAATGGATGATAGCCTTGTCATTATGGAAGGTAGTCTGTTGTCGTGATTTTTGTAACTCCAATGGATGGTAGCCTTGTCATTATGGAAGGTAGTATGTTGTCGATATCTTTGTTACTCCAATGGATGGTAGCCTTGTCAATATGGAAGGTAGTCTATTGTCGAGATTTTTGTTACTCTAACGGATGGTAGCCTTATCCATATGGAAGGGAGTCTATTGACGAGATTTTTGTTATTCCAATGGATGGTAGCGTTGTTATTATAGAAGGTAGTATATTGTCGAGATTTTTGTCACTACAATGGATGGTAGCCTTGTCATTATGTAAGGTAGTATGTTGTCGAGATTTTAGTTACTAGAATGGATTGTAGCCTTGTCGTTATGGAAGGTAGTATGTTGTCTATATCTTTGTTACTCCAATGGATGGTAGCCTTGTCATTATGAAAGGAAGTCTATTGTCCTGATTTTTGTTACTCTAAGGGATGGTAGCCTTGTCATTATGGAAGGTAGAATGTTGTCGATATCTTTGTTACTCTAATGGATTGTAGCCTTGTCATTATGGAAGGTAGTCCGTTGTCCAGATTTTTGTTACTCTAAGGGATGGTAGCCTTGTCATTATGGAACATAGTCTGTTGTCGAGATTTTTGTTATTCCAATGGATGGTAGCGTTGTCATTATAGAAGGTAGTATATTATCGAGATTTTTGTCACTACAATGGTTGGTAGCTTTGTCATTATGGAAGGTAGTCTGTTGTCGAGATTTTTTATACTCCAATAAATTGTAGCCTTGTAATTATGGAAGGTAGTCTCTTGTTGATATTTTGGTTACTCCAATGATGGTACCCTTTTTATTATGGAAGGTAGTCTATTGTCGAGAGTTTTGTTACTCTAACGGATGGTAGCCTTATCCATATGGAAGGTAGTCTATTAACGAGATTTTTGTTATTCCAAATGATGGTAGCGTTGTCATTATAGAAGGTAGTATATTGTCGAGATTTTTGTCACTACAATGGATGGTGGCCTTGTCATTATGTAAGGTAGTATGTTGTCGAGATTTTTGTTACTAGAATGGATTGTAGCCTTGTCGTTATAGAAGGTAGTATGTTGTCTATATCTTTGTTACTCCAATGGATGGTAGCCTAGTCATTATGGAAGGTATTTTGTGTATGATATTTTTATTATTCCAATGGATGGTAGCCTTGTCATTATGAAAGGAAGTCTATTGTCCTGATTTTTGTTACTCTAAGGGATGGTAGCCTTGTCATTATGGAAGGTAGAATGTTGTCGATATCTTTGTTACTCTAATGGATTGTAGCCTTGTCATTATGGAAGGTAGTCTGTTGTCCAGATTTTTGTTACTCTAAGGGATGGTAGCCTTGTCATTATGGAACATAGTCTGTTGTCGAGATTTTTGTTATTCCAATGGATGGTAGCGTTGTCATTATAGAAGGTAGTATATTATCGAGATTTTTGTCACTACAATGGTTGGTAGCTTTGTCATTATGGAAGGTAGTCTGTTGTCGAGATTTTTTATACTCCAATAAATTGTAGCCTTGTAATTATGGAAGGTAGTCTCTTGTTGATATTTTGGTTACTCCAATGATGGTACCCTTTTTATTATGGAAGGTAGTCTATTGTCGAGAGTTTTGTTACTCTAACGGATGGTAGCCTTATCCATATGGAAGGTAGTCTATTAACGAGATTTTTGTTATTCCAAATGATGGTAGCGTTGTCATTATAGAAGGTAGTATATTGTCGAGATTTTTGTCACTACAATGGATGGTGGCCTTGTCATTATGTAAGGTAGTATGTTGTCGAGATTTTTGTTACTAGAATGGATTGTAGCCTTGTCGTTATAGAAGGTAGTATGTTGTCTATATCTTTGTTACTCCAATGGATGGTAGCCTAGTCATTATGGAAGGTATTTTGTGTATGATATTTTTATTATTCCAATGGATGGTAGCCTTGTCATTATGAAAGGAAGTCTATTGTCCTGATTTTAGTTACTCTAAGGGATGGTAGCCTTGTCATTATGGAAGGTAGAATGTTGTCGATATCTTTGTTACTCTAATGGATTGTAGCCTTGTCATTATGGAAGGTAGTCTGTTGTCCAGATTTTTGTTACTCGAAGGGATGGTAGCCTTGTCATTATGGAACATAGTCTGTTGTCGAGATTTTTGTTATTCCAATGGATGGTAGCGTTGTCTTTATAGAAGGTAGTATATTATCGAGATTTTTGTCACTACAATGGTTGGTAGCCTTGTCATTATGGAAGGTAGTCTGTTGTCGAGATTTTTTATACTCCAATAAATTGTAGCCTTGTAATTATGGAAGGTAGTCTCTTGTTGATATTTTGGTTACTCCAATGATGGTACCCTTTTTATTATGGAAGGTAGTCTATTGTCGAGATTTTTTTTACTCTAACGGATGGTAGCCTTATCCATATGGAAGGTAGTCTATTAATGAGATTTTTGTTATTCCAAATGATGGTAGCGTTGTCATTATAGAAGGTAGTATATTGTCGAGATTTTTGTCACTACAATGGATGGTAGCCTTGTCATTATGTAAGGTAGTATGTTGTCGAGATTTTTGTTACTAGAATGGATTGTAGCCTTGTCGTTATAGAAGGTAGTATGTTGTCTATATCTTTGTTACTCCAATGGATGGTAGCCTAGTCATTATGGAAGGTAGTTTGTGTATGATATTTTTATTATTCCAATGGATGGTAGCCTTGTCATTATGAAAGGAAGTCTATTGTCCTGATTTTTGTTACTCTAATGGATTGTAGCCTTGTCATTATGGAAGGTAGTCCGTTGTCCAGATTTTTGTTACTCTAAGGGATGGTAGCCTTGTCATTATGGAACATAGTCTGTTGTCGAGATTTTTGTTATTCCAATGGATGGTAGCGTTGTCGTTATAGAAGGTAGTATATTAGCGAGATTTTTGTCACTACAATGGTTGGTAGCCTTGTCATTATGGAAGGTAGTCTGTTGTCGAGATTTTTTATACTCCAATAAATTGTAGCCTTGTAATTATGGAAGGTAGTCTCTTGTTGATATTTTGGTTACTCCAATGATGGTACCCTTTTTATTATGGAAGGTAGTCTATTGCCGAGATTTTTGTTACTCCATTACATGGTAGCCTTGTCATTATGCAAGGTAGTGTGTTGTCGATATTTTTGTTATTCCAATGGATGGTAGCCTTGTCATTATGGAAGGTAGTCTGTTTTCGTGATTTTTGTTACACAAATGGATGGTAGCCTTGTCATTATGGAAGGTAGTCTATTGTTGATATTATTGTTACTCTAAGGGTTGGTAGCCTTGTCCATATGGAAGGTAGTCTGTTGTCGAGATTTTTGTTATTCCAATGAATGGTAGCATTGTCATTATAGAAGGTAGTATATTGTCGAGATTTTTGTCACTACAATGAATGGTAGCCTTGTCATTATTTAAGTTAGTCTTTTGTCGAGATTTTTGTTACTATAACGGATTGTAGCCTTGTCGTTATGGAAGGTACTATGTTCTCAATATCTTTGTTACTCCAATGGATGGTAGCCTAGTCATTATGGAAGGTAGTTTGTGTACGTTATTTTTGTTATTCCAATGGATGGTAGCGTTGTCATTATGAAAGGAAGTCTATTGTCTTGATTTTTGTTACTCTAAGGGATGGTAGCCTTGTCATTATGGAAGGTAGTATGTTATCGATATCTTTGTTACTCCAATGGATGGTAGCCTTGCCATTATGGAAGGTAGTCTGTTTTCCAGATTTTTGTTACTCTAAGGGATGGTAGCCTTGTTATTATGGAACGTAGTCTGTTGTCGAGATTTTTGTTATTCCAATGGATGGTAGCGTTGTCATTATAGAAGGTAGTATATTATCGAGATTTTTATCACTACAATGGATGGTAGCCTTGTCATTATGGAAGGTAGTCTGTTGTCAAGATTTTTGTTACTACAATGGATTGTAGCCTTGTCGTTATGGAATGTAGTTTGTTTTCGATATCTTTGTTAGTCCCATGGATTGTAGCCTAGTCATTATGGAAGGTAGTTTGTGTACGAGATTTTAGTTACTTTAATGGATGGTAGCCTTATCATTATGGAAGGTAGTCTGTTGTCGAGATTTTTTATACTCCAATAAATTGTAGCCTTGTAATTATGGAAGGTAGTCTCTTGTTGATATTTTGGTTACTCCAATGATGGTACCCTTGTCATTATGGAAGGTAGTCTATTGCCGAGATTTTTGTTATTCCATTCCATGGTAGCCTTGTCATTATGGAAGGTAGTGTTTTGTCGATATGTTTGTTATTCCAATGGATGATAGCCTTGTCATTATGGAAGGTAGTCTGTTGTCGTGATTTTTGTCACTCCATTGGATGGTAGCCTTGTCATTATGGAAGGTAGTATGTTGTCGATATCTTTGTTACTCCAATGGATGGTAGCCTTGTCATTATGGAAGGTAGTCTATTGTCGAGATTTTTGTTACTCTAACGGATGGTAGCCTTATCCATATGGAAGGTAGTCTATTGACGATATTTTTGTTATTCCAATGGATGGTAGCGTTGTCATTATAGAAGGTAGTATATTGTCGAGATTTTTGTCACTGCAATGGATGGTAGCCTTGTCATTATGTAAGGTAGCCTGTTGTCGAGATTTTTGTTACTAGAATGGATTGTAGCCTTGTCGTTATGGAAGGTAGTATGTTGTCTATATCTTTGTTACTCCAATGGATGGCAGCCTAGTCATTATGGAACGTAGTTTGTGTACGATATTTTTGTTATTCCAATGGCTGGTAGCCTTGTCATTATGAAAGGAAGTCTATTGTCCTGATTTTTGTTACTCTATGGGATGGTAGCCTTGTCATTATGGAAGGTAGTATGTTGTCGATATCTTTGTTACTCCAATGGATGGTAGCCTTGTCATTATGGAAGGTAGTCTATTGTCCAAATTTTTGTTACTCTAAGGGATGGTAGCCTTGTCATTATGGAACATAGTCTGTTGTCGAGATTTTTGTTATTCCAATGGATGGTAGCGTTGTCATTATAGAAGGTAGTATATTATCGAGATTTTTGTCACTACAATGGATGGTAGCCTTGTCATTATGGAAGGTAGTCTGTTGTCAAGATTTTTGTTACTATAACAGATTGTAGCCTTGTCGTTATGGAATGTAGTTTGTTGTCGATATCTTTGTTAGTCCAATGGATGGTAGCCTAGTCATTATGGAAGGTGGTTTGTGTACGAGATTTTAGTTACTTTAATGGATGGTAGCCTTATAATTATGGAAGGTAGTCTCTTGTTGATATTTTGGTTACTCCAATGATGGTACCCTTGTCATTATGGAAGGTAGTCTATTGCCTAGATTTTTTTTACTCCATTGCATGGTAGCCTTGTCATTATGGAAGGTAGTGTGTTGTCGATATGTTTGTTATTCCAATGGATGATAGCATTGTCATTATGGAAGGTAGTTTGTTGTAGTGATTTTTGTCACTCCAATAAATGGTAGCCTTGTCATTACGGAAGGTAGTATGTTGTCGATATCTTTGTGACTCCAATGGATGGTAGCCTTGTTATTATGGAAGGTAGTCTATTGTCGATATTTTTGTTACTCTAACGGATGGTAGCCTTATCCATATGGAAGGTAGTCTATTGACGAGATTTTTGTTATTCCAATGGATGGTAGCGTTGTCATTATAGAAGGTAGTATATTGTCGAGATTTTTGTCACTGCAATGGATGGTAGCCTTGTCATTATGTAAGGTAGTCTGTTGTCGAGATTTTTGTTACTAGAATGGATTGTAGCCTTGTCGTTATGGAAGGTAGTATGTTGTATATATCTTTGTTACTCCAATGGATGGTAGCCTAGTCATTATGGAAGGTAGTTTGTGTACGATATATTTGTTATTCCAATGGATGGTAGCCTTGTCATTATGAAAGGAAGTCTATTGTCCTGATTTTTGTTACTCTAAGGGATTGTAGCCTTGTCATTATGGAAGGTAGTATGTTGTCGATATCTTTGTTACTCAAATGGATTGTAGCCTTGTCATTATGTAAGGTAGCCAGTTGTCCAGATTTTTGTTACTCTAAGGGATGGTAACCTTGTCATTATGGAAGGTAGTCTGTTGTCCAGATTTTTGTTATTCTAATGGATGGTAGCATTGTCATTATAGAAGGTAGTGTTTTATCGAGATTTTTGTCACTACAATGGATGGTAGCCTTGTCATTATGGAAGGTAGTCTGTTGTCGAGATTTTTGTTACTCCATTGCATGGTAGCCTTGTCGTTATGGAAGGTAGTGTTTTGTCGATATGTTTGTTATTCCAATGGATGATAGCCTTGTTATTATGGAAGGTAGTCTGTTGTCGTGATTTTTGTCACTCTAAGGGATGGTAGCCTTGTCATTATGGAAGGTAGTATGTTGTCGATATCTTTGTTACTCCAATGGATGGTAGCCTTGTCATTATGGAAGGTAGTCTATTGTCGAGATTTTTGTTACTCTAACGAATGGTAGCCTTATCCATATGGAAGGTAGTCTATTGACGATATTTTTGTTATTCCAATGGATGGTAGCGTTGTCATTATAGAAGGTAGTATATTGTCGAGATTTTTGTCACTGCAATGGATGGTAGCCTTGACATTATGTAAGGTAGCCTGTTGTCGAGATTTTTGTTACTAGAATGGATTGTAGCCTTGTCGTTATGGTAGGTAGTATGTTGTCTATATCTTTGTTACTCCAATGGATGGTAGCCTAGTCTATATGGAAGGTAGTTTGTGTATGATATTTTTGTTATTCCAATGGATGGTAGCCTTGTCATTATGAAAGGAAGTCTATTGTCCTGATTTTTGTTACTCTAAGGGATGGTAGCCTTGTCATTATGGAAGGTAGTATGTTGTCGATATCTTTGTTACTCCAATGGATGGTAGCCTTGTCATTATGGAAGGTAGTCTGTTGTCCAAATTTTTGTTACTCTAAGGGATGGTAGCCTTGTCATTATGGAACATAGTCTGTTGTCGAGATTTTTGTTATTCTAATGGATGGTAGCATTGTCATTATAGAAGGTAGTGTTTTATCGAGATTTTTGTCACTACAATGGATGGTAGCCTTGTGATTATGGAAGGTAGTCTGTTGTCGAGATTTTTTATACTCCAATAAATAGTAGCTTTGTAATTATGGAAGGTAGTCGCTTGTCGATATTTTGGTTACTCCAATGATGGTACCTTTGTTATTATGGAAAGTAGTCTATTGCCGAGATTTTTGTTACTCCATTGCATGGTAGCTATGTCGTTATGGAAGGTAGTGTTTTGTCGATATGTTTGTTATTCCAATGGATGATAGCCTTGTCATTATGGAAGGTAGTCTGTTGTCGTGATTTTTGTCACTCTAATGGATGGTAGCCTTGTCATTATGGAAGGTAGTATGTTGTCGATATCTTTGTTACTCCAATGGATGGTAGCCTTGTCATTATGGAAGGTAGTCTATTGTCGAGATTTTTGTTACTCTAACGAATGGTAACCTTATCCATATGGAAGGTAGTCTATTGACGATATTTTTGTTATTCCAATGGATGGTAGCGTTGTCATTATAGAAGGTAGTATATTGTCGAGATTTTTGTCACTGCAATGGATGGTAGCCTTGTCATTATGTAAGGTAGCCTGTTGTCGAGATTTTTGTTACTAGAATGGATTGTAGCCTTGTCGTTATGGTAGGTAGTATGTTGTCTATATCTTTGTTACTCCAATGGATGGTAGCCTAGTCTATATGGAAGGTAGTTTGTGTATGATATTTTTGTTATTCCAATGGATGGTAGCCTTGTCATTATGAAAGGAAGTCTATTGTCCTGATTTTAGTTACTCTAAGGGATGGTAGCCTTGTCATTATGGAAGGTAGTATGTTGTCGATATCTTTGTTACTCCAATGGATGGTAGCCTTGTCATTATGGAAGGTAGTCTGTTGTCCAAATTTTTGTTACTCTAAGGGATGGTAGCCTTGTCATTATGGAACGTAGTCTGTTGTCGAGATTTTTGTTATTCCAATGGATGCTAGCGTTGTCATTATAGAAGGTAGTATATTATCGAGATTTTTGTCACTACAATGGATGGTAGCCTTGTCATTATGGAAGGTAGTATGTTGTCAAGATTTTTGTTACTACAATGGATTGTAGCCTTGTCGTTATAAAATGTAGTTTGTTGTCGATATCTTTGTTAGTCCAATGGATGGTAGCCTAGTCATTATGGAAGGTGGTTTGTGTACGAGATTTTAGTTACTTTAATGGATGGTAGCCTTATAATTATGGAAGGTAGTCTCTTGTTGATATTTTGGTTACTCCAATGATGGTACCCTTGTCATTATGGAAGGTAGTCTATTGCCTAGATTTTTGTTACTCCATTGCATGGTAGCCTTGTCATTATGGAAGGTAGATTGTTGTCGATATGTTTGTTATTCCAATGGATGATAGCATTGTCATTATGGAAGGTAGTCTGTTGTCGTGATTTTTGTCACTCCAATAAATGGTAGCCTTCTCATTATGGAAGATAGTATGTTGTCGATATCTTTGTTACTCCAATGGATGGTAGCCTTGTCATTATGGAAGGTAGTCTATTGTCGATATTTTTGTTACTATAACGGATGGTAGCATTATCCATATGGAAGGTAGTCTGTTGACGAGATTTTTGTTATTCCAATGGATGGTAGCGTTGTCATTATAGAATGTAGTATATTGTCGAGATTTTTGTCACTGCAATGGATGGTAGCCTTGTCATTATGTAAGGTAGTCTGTTGTCGAGATTTTTGTTACTAGAATGGATTGTAGCCTTGTCGTTATGGAAGGTAGTATGTTGTCTATATCTTTGTTACTCCAATGGATGGTAGCCTAGTCATTATGGAAGGTAGTTTGTGTACGATATTTTTGTTATTCCAAATGATGGTAGCCTTGTCATTATGAAAGGAAGTCTATTGTCCTGATTTTTGTTACTCTAAGGGATGGTAGCCTTGTCATTATGGAAGGTAGTATGTTATCGATATCTTTGTTACTCCAATGGATTGTAGCCTTGTCATTATGGAAGGTAGTCTGTTGTCCAGATTTTTGTTACTCTAAGGGATGGTAGCCTTGTCATTATGGAACATAGTTTGTTGTCGAGATTTTTGTTATTCTAATGGATGGTAGCGTTGTCATTATAGAGGGTAGTGTATTATCGAGATTTTTGTCACTACAATGGATGGTAGCCTTGTCATTATGGAAGGTAGTCTGTTGTCGAGATTTTTTATACTCCAATAAATTGTAGCCTTGTAATTATGGAAGGTAATCGCTTGTTGATATTTTGGTTACTCCAATGATGGTACCTTTGTTATTATGGAAAGTAGGCTATTGCCGAGATTTTTGTTACTCCATTGCATGGTAGCCTTGTCATTATGCAAGGTAGTATGTTGTCGATATCTTTGTTACTCCAATGGATGGTAGCCTTGTCATTATGGAAGGTAGTCTATTGTCGATATTTTTGTTACTCTAAGGGATGGTAGCCTTGTCCATATGGAAGGTAGTCTGTTGTCGAGATTTTTGTTATTCCAATGGATGGTAGCATTGTCATTATAGAAGGTAGTATATTGTCGAGATTTTTATCACTACAATGGATGGTAGCCTTGTCAATATGTAAGGTAGTCTGTTGTCGAGATTTTTGTTACTAGAATGGGTTGTAGCCTTGTCGTTATGGAAGGTAGTATGTTTTCTATATCTTTGTTACTCCAATGGATGGTAGCCTAGTTATTATGGAAGGTAGTTTGTGTATGATATTTTTGTTATTCCAATGGATGGTAGCCTTGTCATTATGAAAGGAAGTTTATTGTCCTGATTTTTGTTACTCTAAGGGATGGTAGCCTTGTCATTATTGAAGGTAGTATGTTGTCGATATCTTTGTTACTCCAATGGATGGTAGCCTTGTCATTATGGAAGGTAGTCTGTTGTCCATATTTTTGTTACTATAAGGGATGGTAGCCTTTTCATTATGGAACGTAGTCTATTGTCGAGATTTTTGTTATTCCAATGGATGGTAGCATTGTCATTATAGAAGGTAGTATATTATCGAGATTTTTGTCACTATAATGGATGGTAGCCTTGTCATTATGGAAGGTAGTCTATTGTCAAGATTTTTGTTACTACAATGGATTGTAGCCTTGTCGTTATGGAATGTAGTTTGTTAGTCCAATAGATGGTAGCCTAGTCATTATGGAAGGTAGTTTGTGTATGAGATTTTAGTTACTTTAATGGATGGTAGCCTTGTCCTTATGGAAGGTAGTCTGTTGTCGAGATTTTTTATACTCCAATAAATGGTAGCCTTTTAATTATGGAAGGTAGTCTCTTGTTGATATTTTGGTTACTCCAATGGATTGTAGCCTTGTATTATGGAAGGTAGTCTCTTTTTGATATTTTGGTTAATCCAATGATGGTACCCTTGTCATTATGAAGGTAGTCTATTGCCGAGATTTTTGTTACTCCATTGCATGGTAGCCTTGTCATTTTGGAAGGTAGTGTATTGTCGATATGTTTGTTATTCCAATGGATTATAGCCTTGTCATTATAGAAGGTAGTTTGTTGTCTTGATTTTTGTTATTCCAATGGATGGTATCCTTGTCATTATGAAAGGTAGTATGTTGTTGATATCTTTGTTACTCCAATGGATGGTAGCCTTGTCATTATGGAAGGTAGTCTATTGTCGATATTTTTGTTACTCTAACGGATGGTAGCCTTATCCATATGGAAGGTAGTCTGTTGACGAGATTTTTGTTATTCCAATGGATGGTAGCGTTGTCATTATAGAAGGTAGTATATTGTCGAGATTTTTGTCACTACAATGGATGGTAGCCTTGTCATTATGTAAGGTAGTCTATTGTTGAGATTTTTGTTACTAGAATGGATTGTAGCCTTGTCGTTATGGAAGGTAGTCTGTTGTCTATATCTTTGTTACTCCAATGGATGGTAGCCTAGTCATTATGGAAGGTAGTTTGTGTATGATATTTTTGTTATTCCAATGGATGGTAGCCCTGCCAATGGATGGTAGCCTGATTTTTGTTACTCTAAGGGATGGTGGCCTTGTCATTATAGAAGGTAGTATGTTGTTGATATCTTTGTTACTCCAATGGATGGTAGCCTTGTCTTTATTGAAGGTAGTCTGTTGTCGAGGTTTAAGTTTCTCTAAGGGATGGTAGCCTTGTCATTATGGAACGTAGTCTGTTGTCGAGATTTTTGTTATTCTAATGGATGGTAGTGTTGTCATTATAGAAGGTAGTATATTATCGAGATTTTGGTAACTATAATGGATGGTAGCCTTGTCATTATGGAAGGTAGTCTGTTGTCGAGATTTTTGTTACTACAATGGATTATAGCCTTGTCGTTATGGAAGGTAGTCTGTTGTCGATATCTTTGTTACTCCAATGGATGGTAGCCTAGTAATTATGGAAGGTAGTTTTTGTACGATATTTTTGTTATTCCAATGGAAGGTAGCCTTGTCATTATGAAAGGTAGTCTATTGTCGTGATTTTTGTTAATCTAAGGGATGGTAGCCTTGTAATTATGGAAGGTAGTATGTTGTCGATATCTTTGTTACTCCAATGGATGGTAGCCTTGTCATTATGGAAGGTAGTCTGTTGTCCAGATTTTTGTTACTCTAAGGGATGGTAGCCTTGTCTTTATGGAATGTAGTCTGTTGTCGAGATTTTTGTTATTCCAATGGATGGTAGCGTTGTCATTATAGAAGGTAGTATATTATCGATATTTTTGTCACTACAATGGATGGTAGCCTTGTCATTATGGGATGTAGTCTGTTGTCGATATTTTTGTTACTACAATGGATTGTAGCCTTGTCTTTATGGAAGGTAGTCTGTTGTCGATATCTTTGTTACTCCAATGGATGGTAGCCTAGTCATTATGGAAGGTAATTTGTGTACGAGATGTTAGTTACTCCAATGGACGGTAGCTTTGTCATTATGGAAGGTAGTGTGTTATCGATATTTTTTATACTCGAATGAATTGTAGCCTTGTAATTATGGAAGGTAGTCCCTTCTTGATATTTTGGTTACTCCAATGATAGTACCCTTGTCATTATGGAAGGTAGTCTATTGCCGAGATTTTTGTTACTCCATTGCATGGAAGCCTTGTCATTATGGAAGGTAGTGTGTTGTCGATATTTTTGTTATTCCAATGGATGGTAGCCTTGTCATTATGGAAGGTAGTCTGTTGTCGTGATTTTTGTTACTCCAATGGATGGTAGCCTTGTCATTATGGAAGGTAGTATGTTGTCGATATCTTTGTTACTCTAATGGATGGTAGCCTTGTCATTATGGAAGGTGGTCTGTTGTCGAGATATTTGTTACTCTAAGGGATGGTAGCCTTGTCATTATGGAACATAGTCTGTTTTCGAGATTTTTGTTATTCCAATAGATGGTAGCATTGTCATTATAAAAGGTATTATATTATCGATATTTTTGTCACTATAATGGATGGTAGCCTTGTCATTATGTAAGGTAGTCTGTTGTCGAGATTTTTGTTACTAGAATGGATTGTAGACTTGTCGTTATGGAAGGTAGTATGTTGTCAATATCTTTGTTACTCCAATGGATGGTAGCCTAGTCATTATGGAAGGTAGTTTGTGTATGATATTTTTGTTATTCCAATGGATGGTAGCCTTGTCATTATGAAAGGTAGTCTATTGTCGTGATTTTTGTTACTCTAAGGGATGGTAGCCTTGTCATTATTGAATGTAGTATGTTGTCGATATCTTTGTTACTCCAATGGATGGTAGCCTTGTCATTATGGAAGGTAGTTTGTTGTCGAGATTTTTGTTACTCTAAGTAATGGTAGCCTTGTCATTATGGAACGTAGTCTGTTGTCGAGATGTTTGTTATTCCAATAGATGGTAGCATTGTCATTATGGAAGGTAGTCTGTTGTCGAGATTTTTGTTACTACAATGGATTGTAGCCTTGTCGTTATGGAAGGTAGTTTGTTGTCCATATCTTTGTTACTCCAATGGATGGTAGCCTTGTCATTATGGAAGGTAGTCTGTTGTCAAGATTTTTTATACTCCAATGGATTGTAGCCTTGTAACTATGGAAGGTAGTCTCTTGTTGATATTTTGGTTACTCCAATGATGGTACCCTTGTCATTATGGAAGGTAGTCTATTGCCGAGATTTTTGTTACTCCATAGCATGGTAGCCTTGTCATTATGGAAGGTAGTGTGTTGTCGATATGTTTGTTATTCCAATGGATGATAGCCTTGTCATTATGGAAGGTAGTTTGTTGTCGTGATTTTTGATATTCCACTGGATGGTAGCCTTGTCATTATGGAAGGTAGTATGTTGTTGATATCTCTGTTACTCGAATGTTTGGTAGCCTTGTCATTATGGAAGGTAGTCTATTGTCGATATTTTTGTTACTCTAACGGATGGTAGCCTTATCCATATGGAAGGTAGTCTGTTGACGAGATTTTTGTTACTCCAATGGATGGTAGCCTTGTCATTATAGAAGGTAGTATATTGTCGAGATTTTTGTCACTACAATGGATGGTAGCCTTGTCATTATGTAAGGTAGTCTATTGTCGAGATTTTTGTTACTAGAATTGATTGTAGCCTTGTCGTTATGGAAGGTAGTCTGTTGTCTATATCTTTGTTACTCCAATGGATGGTAGCCTAGTCATTATGGAAGGTAGTTTGTGTATGATATTTTTGTTATTCCAATGGATGGTAGCCCTGCCATTATGAATGGAATTCTATTGTCCTGATTTTTGTTACTCCAATGGATGGTAGCCTTGTCATTATGGAAGGTAGTCTGTTGTCGAGGTTTAAGTTTTTCTAAGGGATGGTAGCCTTGTCATTATGGAACATAGTCTGTTGTCGAGATTTTTGTTATTCTAATGGATGGTAGTGTTGTCATTATGGAAGGTAGTATATTATCGAGATTTTTGTAACTATAATGGATTGTAGCCTTGTCATTATGGAAGGTAGTTTGTTGTCGAGATTTTTGTTACTACAATGGATTATAGCCTTGTCGTTATGGAAGGTAGTATGTTGTCGATATCTTTGTTACTCCAATGGATGGTAGCCTAGTAATTATGGAAGGTAGTTTTTGTACGATATTTTTGTTATTCCAATGGATGGTAGCCTTGACATTATGAAAGGTAGTCTATTGTCGTGATTTTTGTTAATCTAAGGGATGGTAGCCTTGTCATTATGGAAGGTAGTATGTTGTCGATATCTTTGTTACTCCAATGGATGGTAGCCTTGTCATTATGGAAGGTAGTCTGTTGTCCAGATTTTTGTTACTCTAAGGGATGGTAGCCTTGTCTTTATGGAATGTAGTCTGTTGTCGAGATTTTTGTTATTCCAATGGATGGTAGCGTTGTCATTATAGAAGGTAGTATATTATCGATATTTTTGTCACTACAATGGATGGTAGCCTTGTCATTATGGGATGTAGTCTGTTGTCGATATTTTTGTTACTACAATGGATTGTAGCCTTGTCGTTATGGAAGGTAGTCTGTTGTCGATATCTTTGTTACTCCAATGGATGGTAGCCTAGTCATTATGGAAGGTAGTTTGTGTACGAGATGTTAGTTACTCCAATGGACGGTAGCCTTGTCATTATGGAAGGTAGTGTGTTGTCGATATTTTTTATACTCGAATGAATTGTAGCCTTGTAATTATGGAAGGTAGTCTCTTCTTGATATTTTGGTTACTCCAATGATAGTACCCTTGTCATTATGGAAGGTAGTCTATTGACGAGATTTTTGTTACTCCATTGCATGGAAGCCTTGTCATTATGGAAGGTAGTGTGTTGTCGATATTTTTGTTATTCCAATGGATGGTAGCCTTGTCATTATGGAAGGTAGTCTGTTGTCGTGATTTTTGTTACTCCAATGGATGGTAGCCTTGTCATTATGGAAGGTAGTATGTTGTCGACATCTTTGTTACTCTAATGGACGGTAGCCTTGTCATTATGGAAGGTGGTCTGTTGTCGAGATATTTGTTAATCTAAGGGATGGTAGCCTTGTCATTATGTAAGGTAGTCTGTGGTCGAGATTTTTGTTACTAGAATGGATTGTAGCCTTGTCGTTATGGAAGGTAGTATGTTGTCGATATCTTTGTTACTCCAATGGATGGTAGCCTAGTCATTATGGAAGGTAGTTTGTGTGTGATATTTTTGTTATTCCAATGGATGGTAGCCTTTTCATTATGAAAGGTAGTCTATTGTCGTGATTTTTGTTACTCTAAGGGATGGTAGCCTTGTCATTATTGAAGGTAGTATGTTGTCGATATCTTTGTTACTCCAATGGATGGTAGCCTTGTCATTATGGAAGGTAGTTTGTTGTCGAGATTTTTCTTACTCTAAGTGATGGTAGCCTTGTCATTATGGAACGTAGTCTATTGTCGAGATGTTTGTTATTCCAATAGATGGTAGCATTGTCATTATAGAAGGTAGTATATTATCGATATTTTTTTCACTATAATGGATGGTAGCCTTGTCATTATGGAAGGTAGTCTGTTGTCGAGATTTTTGTTACTACAATGGATTGTAGCCTTGTCGTTATGGAAGGTAGTTTGTTGTCCATATCTTTGTTACTCCAATGGATGGTAGCTTAGTCATTATGGAAGGTAGTTTGTGTACGAGATTTTAGTTACTCCAATGGATGGTAGCCTTGTCATTATGGAAGGTAGTCTGTTGTCAAGATTTTTTATACTCCAATGGATTGTAGCCTTGTAATTATGGAAGGTAGTCTCTTGTTGATATTTTGGTTACTCCAATGATGGTACCCTTGTCATTATGGAAGGTAGTCTTTTGCCGAGATTTTTGTTACTCCATTGCATGGTAGCCTTGTCATTATGGAAGGTAGTGTGTTGTCGATAAGTTTGTTATTCCAATGGATGATAGCCTTGTCATTATGGAAGGTAGTTTGTTGTCGTGATTTTTGTTATTCTAATGGATGGTAGCCTTGTCATTATGGAAGGTAGTATGTTGTTGATATCTTTGTGTGTGATATATTTGTTATTCCAATGGATGGAAGCCTTGTCATAATAGAAGGTAGTATATTATCGAGATTTTTGTCACTACAATGGATGGTAGCCTTGTCATTATGTAAGGTAGTCTATTGTCGAGATTTTTGTTACTAGAATTGATTGTAGCCTTGTCGTTATGGAAGGTAGTCTGTTGTCTATATCTTTGTTACTCCAATGGATGGTAGCCTAGTCATTATGGAAGGTAGTTTGTGTATGATATTTTTGTTATTCCAATGGATGGTAGCCCTGCCATTATGAAAGGAATTCTATTGTCCTGATTTTTGTTACTCTAAGGGATGGTAGCCTTGTCATTATGGAAGGTAGTATGTTGTTGATATCTTTGTTACTCCAATGGATGGTAGCCTTGTCATTATGGAAGGTAGTCTGTTGTCGAGGTTTAAGTTTCTCTAAGGGATGGTAGCCTTGTCATTATGGAACGTAGTCTGTTGTCGATATTTTTGTTATTCTAATGGATGGTAGTGTTGTCATTATAGAAGGTAGTATATTATCGAGATTTTTTTAACTATAATGGATTGTAGCTTTGTCATTATGGAAGGTAGTTTGTTGTCGAGATTTTTGTTACTACAATGGATTATAGCCTTGTCGTTATGGAAGGTAGTATGTTGTCGATATCTTTGTTACTCCAATGGATGAGAGCCTAGTAATTATGGAAGGTAGTTTTTGTACGATATTTTTGTTATTCTAATGGATGGTAGCCTTGTCATTATGAAAGGTAGTCTATTGTCGTGATTTTTGTTAATCTAAGGGATGGTAGCCTTGTCATTATGGAAGGTAGTATGTTGTCGATATCTTTGTTACTCCAATGGATGGTAGCCTTGTCATTATGGAAGGTAGTCTGTTGTCCAGATTTTTGTTACTCTAAGGGATGGTAGCCTTGTCATTATGGAAGGTAGTTTGTTGTCGAGATGTTTGTTATTCCAATAGATGGTAGCATTTTCATTATAGAAGGTAGTATATTATCGATATTTTTGCCACTACAATGGATGGTAGCCTTGTCATTATGGAAGGTAGTCTGTTGTTGAGATTTTTGTTACTACAATAGATTGTAGCCTTGTCGTTATGGAAGGTAGTTTGTTGTCCATATCTTTGTTACTCCAATGGATGGTAGCTTATTCATTATGGAAGGTAGTTTGTGTACGAGATTTTCATTACTCCAATGGATGGTAGCCTTGTCATTATGGAAGGTAGTCTGTTGTCAAGATTTTTTATACTCCAAAGGATTGTAGCCTTGTAATTATGGAAGGTAGTCTCTTGTTGATATTTTGGTTACTCTAATGATGGTACCCTTGTCATTATGGAAGGTAGTCTGTTGTCGAGATTTTTGTTACTCCATTGCGTGGTAGCCTTGTAATTATGGAATGTAGTGTGTTGTCGATATTTTTGTTATTCCAATGGATGGTAGCCTTGTCATTATGGAAGGTAGTCTTTTGTCGTGATTTTTGTTACTCTAATGGATGGTAGCCTTGTCATTATGGAAGGTAGTATGTTGTCGATATCTTTGTTACTCTAATGGATGGTAGCCTTGTCATTTTCGAATGTGATCTGTTGTCGAGATATTTGTTACTATAAGGGATGGTAGCCTTTCATTATGGAATGTAGTCTGTTGTCGAGATTTTTGTTATTCCAATGGATGGTAGCATTGTCATTATAGAAGGTAGTATATTATCAATATTTTTGTCACTACAATGGATGGTAGCCTTGTCATTATGGAAGGTAGTCTATTGTCGAGATTTTTGTTACTACAATGTATTGTAGCCTAGTCGTTATGGAAGATAGTCTGTTGTCGATATCTTTGTTACTCCAATGGATGGTAGCCTAGTCATTATGGAAGGTAGTTTGTGTACGAGATTTTAGTTACTCCAATGGATGGTAGCCTTGTCATTACGGAAGGTAGTCTGTTGTCGAGATTTTTGTTACTCTAATGGATGATAGCCTTGTCATTATAGAAGGTAATATATTGTCGAGATTTTTGTCACTATAATGGATGGTAGCCTTGTCATTATGGAAGGTAGTCTGTTGTCGAGATTTTTGTTACTACAATGGATTGTAGCCTTGTCGTTGTGGTAGGTAGTCTGTGTTGATATCTTTGTTACTCTAATGGATGGTAGCGTAGTCATTATGCAAGGTAGTTTGTGTACGAGATTTTAGTTATTCCAATGGATGGTAGCCTTGTCATTATGGAAGGTAGTCTGTTGTCGAGATTTTTTATACTCCAATGGATTGTAGCCTTGTAATTATAGAAGGTAGTCTCTTGTTGATATTTTGGTTACTCCAATGATGGTACCCTTGTCATTATGGAAGGTAGTCTATTGCCGAGATTTTTGTTACTCCATTGCATGGTAGCATTTTCATTATGGAAGGTAGTTTGTGTATGATATTTTTGTTATTCCAATGGATGGTAGCCTTGTCATTATGAAAGGTAGTCTATTGTCATGATTTTTGTTACTCTAAGGGATGGTAGCCTTGTCATTATTGAAGGTAGTATGTTGTCGATATCTTTGTTACTCCAATGGATGGTAGCCTTGTCATTATGGAAGGTAGTTTGTTGTCGAGATGTTTGTTATTCCAATAGATGGTAGCATTGTCATTATAGAAGGTAGTATATTATCAATATTTTTGTCACTACAATGGATGGTAGCCTTGTCATTATGGAAGGTAGTCTGTTGTCGAGATTTTTGTTACTACAATGGATTGTAGCCTTGTCGTTATGGAAGGTAGTTTGTTGTACATATCTTTGTTACTCCAATGGATGGTAGCTTAGTCATTATGGAAGGTAGTTTGTGTACGTGATTTTAGTTACTCCAATGGATGATAGCCTTGTCATTATGGAAGGTAGTGTGTTGTCAAGATTTTTTATACGCCAAAGGATTGTAGCCTTGTAATTATGGAAGGTAGTCTCTTGTTGATATTTTGGTTACTCCAATGATGGTACCCTTGTCATTATGGAAGGTAGTCTGTTGTCGAGATTTTCTTTACTCCATTGCATGATAGCCTTGTCATTATGGAAGGTAGTGTGTTGTCGATATTTTTGTTATTCCAATGGATCATAGCCTTGTCATTATGGAAGGTAGTATGTTGTCGATATCTTTGTTACTCTAATGGATGGTAGCCTTGTCATTTTGGAATGTGGTCTGTTGTCGAGATATTTGTTACTATAAGGGATGGTAGCCTTGTCATTATGGAATGTAGTCTGTTGTCGAGATTTTTGTTATTCCAATGGATGGTAGCGTTGTCATTATAGAAGGTAGTATATTATCAATATTTTTGTCACTACAATGGATGGTAGCCTTGTCATTATGGAAGGTAGTCTGTTGTCGAGATTTTTGTTACTACAATGGATTGTAGCCTAGTCGTTATGGAAGATAGTCTGTTGTCAATATCTTTGTTACTCCAATGGATGGTAGCCTAGTCATTATGGAATGTAGTTTGTGTACGAGATTTTAGTTACTCCAATGGATGGTAGCCTTGTCATTATGGAAGGTAGTCTGTTGTCGAGATTTTTTTTACTCTAATGGATGATAGCCTTGTCATTATAGAAGGTAATATATTGTCGAGATTTTTGTCACTATAATGGATGGTAGCCTTGTCATTATGGAAGGTAGTCTGTTGTCGAGATTTTTGTTACTACAATGGATTGTAGCCTTGTCGTTGTGTTAGGTAGTCTGTGTTGATATCTTTGTTACTCTAATGGATGGTAGCGTAGTCATTATGCAAGGTAGTTTGTGTACGAGATTTTAGTTACTCCAATGGATGGTAGCCTTGTCATTATGGAAAGTAGTCTGTTGTCGAGATTTTTTATACTTCAATGGATTTTAGCCTTGTCATTATGGAAGGTAGTCTGTTGTCATGATTTTTGTTACTCTAAGGGATGGTAGCCTTGTCATTATGGAACGTAGTCTGTTTTCGAGATTTTTGTTATTCCAATGGATGGTATCCTTGTCATTATGAAAGGTAGTAAATTGTCTTGATTTTTGTTACTATAATGGATTGTTGCCTTGTCATTATGGAAGGTAGTCTGTTGTCGAGATTTTTGTTACTCCAATGGATGATAGCCTTGTCATTATAGAAGGTAGTATATTGTTGAGATTTTTGTCACTACAATTAATGGTAGCCTTGTCATTATGGAAGGTAGTCTATTGTCGAGATTTTTGTTACTACAATGGATTGTAGCCTTGTCATTATGGAAGGTAGTTTGTTGTCGATATCTTTGTTACTCCAATGGATGGTAGCCTAGTCATTATTGAAGGTAGTTTGTGTACGATATTTTTGTTATTCCAATGGATGGTAGCCTTGTCATTATGAAAGGTAGTCTGTTGTCGTGATTTTTGTTACTCTAAGGGATGGTAGCCTTGTCATTATGGAAGGTAGTATGTTGTCGATATCTTTATTACTCTAATGGATGGTAGCCTTGTCGTTATAGAAGGTAGTCTGTTGTCGATATCTTTGTTACTCCAATGGATGGTAGCCTAGTCATTATGGAAGGTAGTTTGTGTACGATATTTTTGTTATTCCAATGGATGGTAGCCTTGTCATTATGAAAGGTAGTCTGTTGTCGATATTTTTTTTACTCTAAGGGATGGTAGCCTTGTCATAATGGAACGTAGTCTGTTGCCGAGATTTTTCTTATTCCATTGGATGGTAGCATTGTCATTATAGAAGGTAGTTTGTTGTCAAGATTTTTGTTACTACAATGGATTATAGCCTTCTCGTTATGGAAGGTAGTTTGTTGTCGATATGGAAGGTAGTTTGTGTACGAGATTTTAGTTACTTTAATGGATGGTAGCCTTGTCATTATGGAAGGTAGTTTGTGTACGAGATTTTAGTTACTTTAATGGATGGTAGCCTTGTCATTATGGAAGGTATTCTGTTGTCGAGATTTTTATACTCCAATGGATTGTAGCCTTGTAATTATGGAAGGTAGTCTCTTGTTGATATTTTGGTTACTCCAATGATGGTACCCTTGTCATTATGGAAGGTAGTCTATTGCCGAGATTTTTGTTACTCCATTGCATGGTAGCCTTGTCATTATGGAAGGTAGTGTGTTGTCGATATTTTTGTTATTCCAATGGATGGTAGCCTTGTCATTATGGAAGGTAGTTTGTTGTCGTGATTTTTATTACTCCAACGGATGGTAGCCTTGTCATTATGGAAGGTAGTATGTTGTCGATATCTTTGTTACTCCAATGGATGGTAGCCTTCTCATTATTGAAGGTAGTCTATTGTCGAGATTTTTGTTACTCTAATGGATGGTAGCCTTGTTCATATGGAAGGTAGTCTATTGTCGAGATTTTTGTCATTCCAATGGATGGTAGCGTTGTCATTCTAGAAGGTAGTATATTGTCGAGATGTTTGTCACTACAATGGATGGTAGCCTTGTCATTATGTAAGGTAGTCTGTTGTCGAGATTTTTTTTACTAGAATGGATTATAGCCTTGTCGTTATGGAAGGTAGTCTGTTGTTGATATCTTTATTACTCCAATGGATGGTAGCCTAGTCATTATGGAAGGTAGTTTGTGCACGATATTTTTGTTATTCCAATGGATGGTAGCCTTGTCATTATGAAAGTTAGTCTATTGTCGAGATTTTTGTTACTCTAAGGGATGGTAGCCTTGTCATTATGGAAGGTAGTATGTTGTCGATATCTTTGTTACTCCAATGGATGGTAGCCTTGTCATTATGGAAGGTAGTATGTCGTAGAAATTTTTGTTATTCCAATGGATGGTAGCCTTGTCATTATGAAAGGTAGTCTATTGTCGAGATTTTTGTTAATCCAATGGATTGTAGACTTGTCATTATGGAAGGTAGTTTGTTATTGAGATTTTTATTACTCCATTGGATGGTAGCCTTATCATTATGGAAGGTAGTCTGTTATCGATATTTTTGTTATTCAAATGGATGGTAACCTTTTCATATAAGGTAGTCTGTTGTCGTGATTTTTGTTACTACAATGGATTGTTGCCATACCATTATAGAAGGTAGTATGTCGTTGTAATTTTTGTTACTCCAATGGATGGTAGCCTTCTCATTATGGAAGGTAGTCTGTTGTTTAAATTTTTGTTACTCCAATTGACGGTAGCCTTGTCATTATGGAAGGTAGTCTGTTGTCCAGATTTTTTTACTCTAATGGACAGTAGCTTTGTCATTATGGAAGGTAGTCTGTTGTCGAGATTTTTGTTATTCCAATGGATGGTAGCCTAGTCCTTATGGAAACTAGTTAGTTTTCGAGATTTTTGTTACTCCAATGGATGGTAGCCTTGTCATTATGGAAGGTAGTCTGTTGTTGAGATTTTTGTTACTCCAATGGATGGTAGCCTTGTCATTATGGAAGGTAGTTTGTCGTTGATATCTTTTTTATTCCAATGGATGGTAGCCTTGTCATTATGAAAGGTAGTCTATTGTCGAGATTTTTATTACTCCAATGGATTATATCCTTGTCATTATGGAAGGAAGTCTGTTGTCAAGATTTTTGTTACTCCAATGGATGGTAGCCTTGTCATTACGGAAGGTTGTCTGTTATCGAGATTTTTGTTACTACAATGGATGTAGCCTTGTCATTATGGAAGGTAGTCTGTCATCGTGATTTTTGTTACTATAATGGATTGTAGCCTTGTCATTATGGAAGGTAGTCTATTGTCGAGATTTTTGTTACTCCAACGGATGGTAGCTTTATCATTATGGAAGGTAGTCTATTATCGAGATTTTTTTTACTCCAATGGATGGTAGCCTTGTCATTATATAAGGTATTTTGTCAGTATGATTTTTGTTACTCCAATGGATGGTAGCCTTGTCATTATGGAAGGTAGTCTATTGTTCAGATTTTTCTTACTATAATGTGTGTTAGCCTTATCATTATGGAAGGTAGTCTATTGTCGAGATTTTTGTTACTCCATTGGATAGTAGCATTGTCAATAAGGAAGGTAGTCTGTTGTTGAGATTTTTGTTATTCCAATGGATGGTAGCCTAGTCAATATGGAAGGTAGTATTTTTTCGAGATTTTTGTTACTCTAATGGATGGTAGCCTTGTCATTATGGAAGGTAGTTTATTGTCGAGATTTTTGTTACTCCAATGGATTGTAGCCTTGTCATTATGGAAGGTAGTCTGTCGTAGAAATTTTTGTTATTCCAATGGATGGTAGCCTTGTCATTATGAAAGGTAATCTATTATCGAGATTTTTGTTACTCCAATGGATTGTAGCCTTGTCATTATGGAAGGTAGTCTTTTGTCGAAATTTTGTTACTCCAATGGATGGTAGCCTTCTTATTATGAAAGGTAGTCTATTTTCGAGATTTTTGTTAATACAATGGATGGTAGCCTTATCATTATGGAAGGTAGTATGTTATCGAGATTTTTGTTACTCCAATTGGTGGTATCCTTGTCATTATGGAAGGTAGTCTGGTGTCGATATCTTTGTTACTCCAATGGAAGTATCCTATTCATTATGGAATGTAGTCTGTTGTCGAGATTTTTGTTACTCTAATGGATGGTAGCCTTGTCATTATGGAAGGTAGTCTGTTGTCAAAAAAATTTATACTCCAATGGATGGTAGCCTTGTCAATATGGAAGGTAGTCTCTTGTTGATATTTTTGTTACTCCAATGGACGGTAGCCTTGTCATTATGGAAGGTAGTCTGTTGTCCAGATTTTTGATACTCTAATGGACAGTAGCTTTGTCATTATGAAAGGTAGTTTGTTGTCGAGATTTTTGTTACTACAATGGATTTTTGCCTTGTCATTATGGAAGTTAGTCTGTCTTTGTGATTTTAATTACTCCAATGGATGGTAGCCATCTCATTATGGAAGGTAGCCTGTTGTTCAAATTTTTGTTACTACAATGTATGTTAGCCTTGTCATTATGGAAGGTAGTCTGTTGTCGAGATTTTTGTTACTCCATTGGATAGTAGCCTTGTCATTATGGAAGGTAGTCTGTTGTCGAGACTTTTGTTATTCCAATGGATGGTAGCCAAGTCATTATGGAAGGTACTTTGTTTTCGTGATTTTTGTTACTCCAATGGATGGTAGCCTTCTTATTATGGAAGGTAGTCTGTTATCGAGATTTTTGTTACTCCAATGGATGGTAGCCTTGTCATTATGGAAAGTAGTCTGGTGTCGATATCTTTGTTACTCCAATGGATGGTAGCCTTGTCATTGTGGAAGGTAGTCTGTTGTCCAAAAATTTTATACTCCAATGGATGGTAGCCTTGTCATTATTGAAGGTAGACTCTTGTTGATATTTTTGTTACTCCAATGGATAGTAGCCTTGTCATTATGGAAGGTAGTTTGTTGTCCATATTTTTGTTACTCTAATGGACGGTAGCTTTGTAATTACGGAAGGTAGTTTGTTCTCGAGATTTTTGTTACTCCATTGGATGGTAGCCTTATCATTATGGAAGGTAGTATATTGTCGATATTTTTGTTTTTCCAATGGATGGTAACCTTTTCATATAAGGTAGTCTGTTGTCGTGATTTTTGTTACTACAATGGATTGTTGCCTTGTCATTATGGAAGGTAGTATGTCGTTGTGATTTTTATTACTCCAATGGATGGTAGCTATCTCATTATGGAAGGTAGTCTGTTGTTCAAATTTTTGTTACTACAGTGTATGTTAGCCTTGTAATTATGGAAGGTAGTCTGTGGTCGAGATTTTTGTTACTCCATTGGATAGTAGCCTTGTAATTATGGAAGGTAGTCTGTTGTCGAGATTTTTGTTATTCCAATGGATGGTAGCCAAGTAATTATGGAAGGTAGTTTGTTTTCGAGATTTTTGTTACTCCAATGGATGGTAGCCTTGTCATTATGGAAGGTAATCTGTCGTTGATATTTTTCTTATTCCAATGGATGGTAGCCTTGTCATTATGAAAGGTAGTCTATTGTCAAGATTTTTGTTACTCTAATTAATTATATCCTTGTCATTATGGAAGGTAGTCTGTTGTCGAGATTTTTGTTACTACAATTGATGGTAGCCTTGTCATTATGAAAGGTAGTCTTTCATCGTGATTTTTATTACTATAATGGATTGTAGCCTTATCATTACGGAAGGTAGTCTATTGTCGAGATTTTTGTTACTCCAATGGATGGTAGCATTATCATTATAGAAGGTAGTCTGTTGTGGAGATTTTTTTTACTCCAATGGATGGTAGCCTTATCATTATGGAAGGTAGTCTGTTGTTATGATTTTTGTTACTCAAATGGATGGTAGCCTTGTCATAATGGAAGGTAGTCTATTGTTCAGATTTTTCTTACTACAATGTGTGTTAGCCTTATCATTATGGAAGGTAGTCTATTGTCGAGATTTTTGTTACTTCACTGGATAGTAGCATTGTCAATATGGAAGGTATTCTGTTGTTGAGATTTTTGTTAGTCTAATGGATGGTAGCCTAGTCAATATGGAAGGTAGTATTTTTTCGAGTTTTTTGTTACTCTAATGGATGGTAGCCTTGTCATTATGGAAGGTAGTTTATTGTCGAGATTTTTGTTACTCCAATGGATGGTAGCCTTGTCATTATGGAAGGTAGTCTGTCGTAGAAATTTTTGTTATTCCAATGGATGGTAGCCTTGTCATTATGAAAGGTAATCTATTGTCGAGATTTTTGTTACTCCAATGGATTGTAGCCTTGTCATTATGGAAGGTAGTCTTTTGTCAAAATTTTTGTTACTCCAATGGATGGTAGCCTTCTTATTATGGAAGGTAGTATGTTGTCGAGATTTTGGTTAATACAATGGATGGTAGCCTTATCATTATGGAAGGTAGTCTGTTATCGAGATTTTTGTTACTCCAATGGGTGGTAGCCTTGTCATTATGGAAGGTAGTCTGGTGTCGATATCTTTGTTACTCCAATGGAAGTAGCCTATTCATTATGGAATGTAGTCTGTTGTCGAGATTTTTGTTACTCAAATGGATGGTAGCCTTGTCATTATAGAAGGTAGTATGTTGTCAAAAAAATTTATACTCCAATGGATGGTAGCCTTGTCAATATGGAAGGTAGTCTCTTGTTGATATTTGTGTTACTCCAATGGACAGTAGCCTTGTCATTATGGAAGGTAGTCTAGTGTCCAGATTTTAGTTACTCTAATGGTTGGTAGCTTTGTCATTATGGAAGGTAGTTTGTTGTCGGGATTTTTGTTACTCCATTGGATGGTAGCCTTATCATTATGGAAGGTAGTATGTTGTCGATATTTTTGTTATTCCAATGGATGGTAACCTTTTCATATAAGGTAGTCTGTTGTTCAAATTTTTGTTACTACAATGTATGTTAGCCTTGTCATTATGGAAGGTAGTCTGTTGTCGAGATTTTTGTTACTCCATTAGATAGTAGCCTTGTCATTATGGAAGGTGGTCGCTGGTCGAGATTTTTGTTATTCCAATGGATGGTAGCCAAGTCTTTATGGAAGGTAGTTTGTTTTCGAGATTTTTGTTACTCCAATGGATGGTAACCTTCTTATTATGGAAGGTAGTATGTTGTCGAGATTTTTGTTAATACAATGGATGGTAGCCTTATCATTATGGAAGGTAGTCTGTTGTCAAGATTTTTGTTACTCCAATGGGTGGTAGCCTTGTCATTATGGAAGGTAGTCTGGTGTCGATATCTTTGTTACTCCAATGGAAGTAGCCTATTCATTATGGAATGTAGTCTGTTGTCGAGATTTTTGTTACTCCAATGTATGGTAGCCTTGTCAATATGGAAGGTAGTATGTTGTCAAAAAAATTATACTCCAATGGATGGTAGCCTTGTCATTATTGAAGGTAGACTCTTGTTGATATTTTTCTTACTCCAATGGATAATAGCCTTGTCATTATGGAAGGTAGTTTGTTGTCCAGATTTTTGTTACTCTAATGGAAGGTAGCTTTTTCATTATGGTAGGTAGTTTGTTATCGAGATTTTTGTTACTCCATTGGATGGTAGCCTTATCATTATGGAAGGTAGTATGTTGTCGATATTTTTGTTATTCCAATGGATGGTAACATTTTCATATAAGGTAGTCTGTTGTCGTGATTTTTGTTACTACAATGGATTGTTTCCTTGTCATTATGGAAGGTAGTCTGTTGTCGATATTTTTGTTACAACATTGGATAGTAGCCTTGTCATTATGAAAGGTAGTCTATTGTCGAGATTTTTGTTATTCCAATGGATGGTAGCCAAGTCATTATGGAAGGTAGTTTTTTTTCGAGATTTTTGTTACTCCAATGGATGGTAGCCTTGTCATTATGGAAGGTAGTCTGTTGCCGTGATTTTTGTTACTCCAATGGATGGTAGCCTTGTCATTATGGAAGGTAGTTTGTCGTCGTGATTTTTGTTACTACAATGGACTGTAGCCTTGTCATTATGGAAGGTAGTCTATTGTCGAGATTTTTGTTACTCCAATGGATGGTAGCCTTATCATTATGGAAGGTAGTCTATTGTCGAGATTTTTGTTACTCCAATGGACGGTAGCCTTGTCATTATGGAAGGTAGTCTGTCGTTATGATTTTTGTTACTCCAATGGATGGTAGCCTTGTCATTATGGAAGGTAGTCTATTGTTCATATTTTTCTTACTACAATGTGTGTTAGCCTTATCATTATGGAAGGTAGTCTATTGTCTTAATTTTTGTTACTCCATTGGATAGTAGCATTGTCAATATGAAAGGTAGTCTGTTGTTGTGATTTTTGTTATTCTTATGGATGGTAGCCTAGTGAATATGGAATGTAGTATGTTTTCGAGATTTTCGTTACTCCAATGGATGGTAGCCTTGTCATTATGGAAGGTAGTCTATTGTCGATATTTTTGTTACTCCAATGGATGGTAGCCTTGTCATTATGGGAGGTAGTTTGTCGTAGAAATTTTTGTTGTTCTAATGGATGGTAGCCTTGTAATTATGAAAGGTAGTCTATTGTCGATATTTTTGTTACTCCAATGGATTGTAGTCTTGTCATTATGGAAGGTAGTCTTTTATCGAAATTTTTGTTACTCCAATGGATGGTAGCCTTCTTAGTATGGCAGGTAGTTTGTTGTCGAGATTTTTCTTACTACAATGGATGGTAGCCTTTTCATTATGGAAGGTAGTCTGTTTGCGAGATTTCCGTTACTACAATGGATTGTAGCCTTGTCATTATGGAAGGTTGTCTGTTGTCGATATCTTTGTTACTCCATTGGATGGTAGCCTATTCATTATGGAATGTAGTCTGTTGTCGAGATTTTTGTTACTCCAATGGATGGTAGCCTTGTCATTATGGAAGGTAGTCTGTTGTTATTATTTTTGTTACTCCAATGGATGGTAGCCTTGTTATTATGGAAGGTAGTCTATTGTTCATATTTTTCTTACTACAATGTGTGTTAGCCTTATCATTATGGAATGTAGTCTATTGTCAAGATTTTTGTTACTCCATTGGATAGTAGCATTGTCAATATGAAAGGTAGTCTATTGTTGTGATTTTTGTTACTCCAAATGATGGTAGCCTTGTCATTATGGAAGGTAGTCTATTGTCGATATTTTTGTTACTCCAATGGATGGTAGCCTTGTCATTATGGAAGGTAGTCTGTCGTCGAAATTTTTGTTATTCCAATGGATGGTAGCCTTGTCATTATGAAAGGTAATCTATTGTCGAGATTTTTGTTACTCCAATGGATTGTAGCCTTGTCATTATGGAAGGTAGTCTTTTATCGAAATTTTTGTTACTCCAATGGATGGTAGCCTTCTTATTATGGAAGGTAGTTGGTTGTCGAGATTTTTTTAATACAATGGATGGTAGCCTTATCATTATGGAAGGTAGTCTATTATCGAGATTTTTGTTATTCCAATGGGTGGTAGCCTTGTCATTATGGAAGGTAGTCTGGTGTCGATATCTTTGTTACTCCAATGGAAGTAGCCTATTCATTATGGAATGTAGTCTGTTGTCGAGATTTTTGGAACTCCAATGGATGGTAACCTTGTCATTATGGAAGGTAGTTTGTTGTCAAAAATTTTTATACTCGAATGGATGGTAGCCTTATCATTATGGAAGGTAGTCTGTTGTCGAGATTTTTGTTACTCCATTGGATAGTAGCCTTGTCATTATGGAAGGTAGTCATTTGTCGAGATTTTTGTTATTCCAATGGATGGTAGCCAAGTAATTATGGAAGGTAGTTTGTTTTCGAGATTTTTGTTACTCCAATGGATGGTAGCCTTGTCATTATGGAAGGTAGTCTGTTATCGATATTTTTGTTACTCCAATGGATGGTAGCCTTATCATTATGGAAGATAGTTTGTTGTCGAGATTTTTGTTACTCCAATGGATGGTAGCCTTATCATTATGGAAGGTAGTCTGTCGTTATGATTTTTGTTACTCCAATGGATGGTAGCCTTGTCATTATGGAAGGTAGTCTATTGTTCAGATTTTTCTTACTACAATGTGTGTTAGCCTTATCATTATGGAAGGTAGTCTATTGTCAAGATTTTTGTTACTCCATTGGATAGTAGCATTGTCAATATGGAAGGTAGTCTGTTGTTGAGATTTTTGTTATTCTAATGGATGGTAGCCTAGTCAATATGGAAGGTAGTACTTTTTCGAGATTTTTGTTACTCTAATGGATGGTAGCCTTGTCATTATGGAAGGTAGTCTATTGTCGATATTTTTGTTACTCCAATGGATGGTAGCCTTGTCATTATGGAAGGTAGTCTGTTGTTATTATTTTTGTTACTCCAATCGATGGTAGCCTTGTTATTATGGAAGGTAGTCTATTGTTCATATTTTTCTTACTACAATGTGTGTTAGCCTTATCATTATGGAAGGTAGTCTATTGTCAAGATTTTTGTTACTCCATTGGATAGTAGCATTGTCAATATGAAAGGTAGTCTGTTGTTGTGATTTTTGTTACTCCAAATGATGGTAGCCTTGTCATTATGGAAGGTAGTCTATTGTCGATATTTTTGTTACTCCAATGGATGGTAGCCTTGTCATTATGTAAGGTAGTCTGTCGTGAAATTTTTGTTATTCCAATGGATGGTAGCCTTGTCATTATGAATGGTAATCTATTGTCGGGATTTTTGTTACTCCAATGGATTGTAGCCTTGTCATTATGGAAGGTAGTCTTTTTTCAAAATTTTTGTTACTCCAATGGATGGTAGCCTTCTTATTATGGAAGGTAGTCTGTTGTCGAGATTTTTTTAATACAATGGATGGTAGCCTTATCATTATGGAAGGTAGTCTATTATCGAGATTTTTGTTACTCCAATGGGTGGTAGCCTTGTCATTATGGAAGGTAGTCTGGTGTCGATATCTTTGTTACTCCAATGGAAGTAGCCTATTCATTAGGGAATGTAGTCTGTTGTCGAGATTTTTGGAACTCCAATGGATGGTAACCTTGTCATTATGGAAGGTAGTCTGTTGTCAAAAATTTTTATACTCCAATGGATGGTAGCCATGTCATTATGAAAGGTAATCTATTGTCGAGATTTTTGTTACTCCAATGGATTGTAGCCTTGTCATTATGGAAGGTAGTCTGTTGTCGAGATTTTTGTTACTCCATTGGATAGTAGCCTTGTCATTATGGAACGTAGTCATTTGTCTACATTTTTGTTATTCCAATGGATGGTAGCCAAGTAATTATGGAAGGTAGTTTGTTTTCGAGATTTTTGTTACTCCAATGGATGGTAGCCTTGTCATTATGGAAGGTAGTCTGTTATCGATATTTTTGTTACTCCAATGGATGGTAACCTTATCATTATGGAAGGTAGTCTGTTGTCGAGATTTTTGTTACTCCAATGGATGGTAGCCTTATCATAATGGAAGGTAGTCTGTCGTTATGATTTTTGTTACTCCAATGGATGGTAGCCTTGTCATTATGGAAGGTAGTCTATTGTTCAGATTTTTCTTACTACAATGTGTGTTAGCCTTATCATTATGGAAGGTAGTCTATTGTCAAGATTTTTGTTACTCCATTGGATAGTAGCATTGTCAATATGGAAGGTAGTCTGTTGTTGAGATTTTTGTTATTCTAATGGATGGTAGCCTAGTCAATATGGAAGGTAGTATTTTTTCGAGATTTTTGTTACTCTAATGGATGGTAGCCTTGTCATTATGGAAGGTAGTCTATTGTCGATATTTTTGTTACTCCAATGGATGGTAGCCTTGTCATTATGGAAGGTAGTCTGTTGTTATTATTTTTGTTACTCCAATGGATGGTAGCCTTGTTATTATGGAAGGTAGTCTATTGTTCATATTTTTCTTACTACAATGTGTGTTAGCCTTATCATTATGGAATGTAGTCTATTGTCAAGATTTTTGTTACTCCATTGGATAGTAGCATTGTCAATATGAAAGGTAGTCTATTGTTGTGATTTTTGTTACTCCAAATGATGGTAGCCTTGTCATTATGGAAGGTAGTCTATTGTCGATATTTTTGTTACTCCAATGGATGGTAGCCTTGTCATTATGGAAGGTAGAGTGTCATCGAAATTTTTGTTATTCCAATGGATGGTAGCCTAGTCATTATGAAAGGTAATCTATTGTCGAGATTTTTGTTACTCCAATGGATTGTAGCCTTGTCATTATGGAAGGTAGTCTTTTATCGAAATTTTTGTTACTCCAATGGATGGTAGCCTTCTTATTATGGAAGGTAGTTGGTTGTCGAGATTTTTTTAATACAATGGATGGTAGCCTTATCATTATGGAAGTTAGTCTATTATCGAGATTTTTGTTATTCCAATGGGTGGTAGCCTTGTCATTATGGAAGGTAGTCTGGTGTCGATATCTTTGTTACTCCAATGGAAGTAGCCTATTCATTATGGAATGTAGTCTGTTGTCGAGATTTTTGGAACTCCAATGGATGGTAACCTTGTCATTATGGAAGGTAGTTTGTTGTCAAAAATTTTTATACTCCAATGGATGGTAGCCTTGTCATTATGGAAGGTAGTCTGTTGTCGAGATTTTTGTTAATCCATTGGATAGTAGCCTTGTCATTATGGAAGGTAGTCATTTGTCGAGATTTTTGTTATTCCAATGGATGGTAGCCAAGTAATTATGGAAGGTAGTTTGTTTTCGAGATTATTGTTACTCCAATGGATGGTAGCCTTGTCATTATGGAAGGTAGTCTGTTATCGATATTTTTGTTACTCCAATGGATGGTAGCCTTATCATTATGGAAGGTAGTTTGTTGTCGAGATTTTTGTTACTCCAATGGATGGTAGCCTTATCATTATGGAAGGTAGTCTGTCGTTATGATTTTTGTTACTCCAATGGATGGTAGCCTTGTCATTATGGAAGGTAGTCTATTGTTCAGATTTTTCTTACTACAATGTGTGTTAGCCTTATCATTATGGAAGGTAGTCTATTGTCAAGATTTTTGTTACTCCATTGGATAGTAGCATTGTCAATATGGAAGGTAGTCTGTTGTTGAGATTTTTGTTATTCTAATGGATGGTAGCCTAGTCAATATGGAAGGTAGTATTTTTTCGAGATTTTTGTTACTCTAATGGATGGTAGCCTTGTCATTATGGAAGGTAGTCTATTATCGATATTTTTGTTACTCCAATGGATGGTAGCCTTGTCATTATGGAAGGTAGTCTGTTGTTATTATTTTTGTTACTCCAATGGATGGTAGCCTTGTTATTATGGAAGGTAGTCTATTGTTCATATTTTTCTTACTACAATGTGTGTTAGCCTTATCATTATGGAAGGTAGTCTATTGTCAAGATTTTTGTTACTCCATTGGATAGTAGCATTGTCAATATTAAAGGTAGTCTGTTGTTGTGATTTTTGTTACTCCAAATGATGGTAGCCTTGTCATTATGGAAGGTAGTCTATTGTCGATATTTTTGTTACTCCAATGGATGGTAGCCTTGTCATTATGGAAGGTAGTCTGTCGTCGAAATTTTTGTTATTCCAATGGATGGTAGCCTTGTCATTATGAAAGGTAATCTATTGTCGGGATTTTTGTTACTCCAATGGATTGTAGCCTTGTCATTATGAAAGGTAGTCTTTTTTCAAAATTTTTGTTACTCCAATGGATGGTAGCCTTCTTATTATGGAAGGTAGTCTGTTGTCGAGATTTTTTTAATACAATGGATGGTAGCCTTATCATTATGGAAGGTAGTCTATTATCGAGATTTTTGTTACTCCAATGGGTGGTAGCCTTGTCATTATGGAAGGTAGTCTGGTGTCGATATCTTTGTTACTCCAATGGAAGTAGCCTATTCATTAGGGAATGTAGTCTGTTGTCGAGATTTTTGGAACTCCAATGGATGGTAACCTTGTCATTATGGAAGGTAGTCTGTTGTCAAAAAATTTTATACTCCAATGGATGGTAGCCATGTCATTATGAAAGGTAATCTATTGTCGAGATTTTTGTTACTCCAATGGATTGTAGCCTTGTCATTATGGAAGGTAGTCTGTTGTCGAGATTTTTGTTACTCCATTGGATAGTAGCCTTGTCATTATGGAACGTAGTCATTTGTCTAGATTTTTGTTATTCCAATGGATGGTAGCCAAGTAATTATGGAAGGTAGTTTGTTTTCGAGATTTTTGTTACTCCAATGGATGGTAGCCTTGTCATTATGGAAGGTAGTCTGTTATCGATATTTTTGTTACTCCAATGGATGGTAACCTTATCATTATGGAAGGTAGTCTGTTGTCAAGATTTTTGTTACTCCAATGGATGGTAGCCTTATCATAATGGAAGGTAGTCTATCGTTATGATTTTTGTTACTCCAATGGATGGTAGCCTTGTCATTATGGAAGGTAGTCTATTGTTCAGATTTTTCTTACTACAATGTGTGTTAGCCTTATCATTATGGAAGGTAGTCTATTGTCAAGATTTTTGTTACTCCATTGGATAGTAGCATTGTCAATATGGAAGGTAGTCTGTTGTTGAGATTTTTGTTATTCTAATGGATGGTAGCCTAGTCAATATGGAAGGTAGTATTTTTTCGAGATTTTTGTTACTCTAATGGATGATAGCCTTGTCATTATGGAAGGTAGTCTATTGTCGATATTTTTGTTACTCCAATGGATGGTAGCCTTGTCATTATGGAAGGTAGTCTGTTGTTATTATTTTTGTTACTCCAATGGATGGTAGCCTTGTTATTATGGAAGGTAGTCTATTGTTCATATTTTTCTTACTACAATGTGTGTTAGCCTTATCATTATGGAAGGTAGTCTATTGTCAAGATTTTTGTTACTCCATTGGATAGTAGCATTGTCAATATGAAAGGTAGTCTGTTGTTGTGATTTTTGTTACTCCAAATGATGGTAGCCTTGTCATTATGGAAGGTAGTCTATTGTCGATATTTTTGTTACTCCAATGGATGGTAGCCTTGTCATTATGGAAGGTAGTCTGTCGTCGAAATTTTTGTTATTCCAATGGATGGTAGCCTTGTCATTATGAAAGGTAATCTATTGTCGGGATTTTTGTTACTCCAATGGATTGTAGCCTTGTCATTATGGAAGGTAGTCTTTTTTCAAAATTTTTGTTACTCCAATGGATGGTAGCCTTCTTATTATGGAAGGTAGTCTATTGTCGAGATTTTTTTAATACAATGGATGGTAGCCTTATCATTATGGAAGGTAGTCTGTTATCGTGATTTTTGTTACTCCAATGGGTGGTAGCCTTGTCATTATGGAAGGTAGTCTGGTGTCGATATCTTTGTTACTCCAATGGAAGTAGCCTATTCATTATGGAATGTAGTCTGTTGTCGAGATTTTTGGAACTCCAATGGATGGTAACCTTGTCATTATTGAAGGTAGTCTGCTGTCAAAAAATTTTATACTCCAATGGTTTGTAGCCTTGTCATTATGAAAGGTAATCTATTGTCGAGATTTTTGTTACTCCAATGGATTGTATCCTTGTCATTATGGAAGGTAGTCAGTTGTCGAGATTTTTGTTACTCCATTGGATAGTAGCCTTGTCATTATGGAAGGTAGTCTGTTGTCGAGATTTTTGTTATTCCAATGGATGGTAGCCAAGTAATTATGGAAGGTAGTTTGTTTTCGAGATTTTTGTTACTCCAATGGATGGTAGCCTTGTCATTATGGAAGGTAGTCTGTTATCGATATTTTTGTTACTCCAATGGATGGTAGCCTTATCATTATGGAAGGTAGTCTGTTGTCGAGATTTTTGTTACTCCAATGGATGGTAGTCTTATCATTATGGAAGGTAGTCTGTTGTTCAAATTTTTGTTACTACAGTGTATGTTAGCCTTGTCATTATGGAAGGTAGTCTGTTGTCGAGATTTTTGTTACAACATTGGATAGTAGCCTTGTCATTATGAAAGGTAGTCTGTTGTCGAGATTTTTGTTATTCCATTGGATGGTAGCCAAGTCATTATGGAAGGTAGTTTGTTTTCGAGATTTTTGTTACTCCAATGGATGGTAGCCTTGTCATTATGGAAGGTAGTCTGTTGCCGAGATTTTTGTTACTCCAATGGATGGTAGCCTTGTCATTATGGAAGGTAGTCTGTCGTTGATATTTTTCTTATTCCAATGGATGATAGCCTTGTCATTATGAAAGGTAGTCTATTGTCAAGATTTTTGTTACTCTAATGGATTATATCCTTGTCATTATGGAAGGTAGTTTGTTGTCGAGATTTTTGTTACTACAATGGATGGTAGCCTTGTCATTATGGAAGTTAGTTTGTCGTCGTGATTTTTGTTACTACAATGGACTGTAGCCTTGTCATTATGGAAGGTAGTCTATTGTCGAGATTTTTGTTACTCCAATGGATGGTAGCCTTGTCATTATGGAAGGTAGTCTGTCGTTATGATTTTTGTTACTCCAATGGATGGTAGCCTTGTCATTATGGAAGGTAGTCTATTGTTTATATTTTTCTTATTACAATGTGTGTTAGCCTTATCATTATGGAAGGTAGTCTATTGTCAATATTTTTGTTACTCCATTGGATGGTAGCATTGTCAATATGAAATGTAGTCTGTTGTTGTGATTTTTGTTATTCCTATGGATGGTAGCCTAGTCAATATGGAATGTAGTATGTTTTCGAGATTTTTGTTACTCCAATGGATGGTAGCCTTGTCATTATGGAAGGTAGTTTGTCGTAGAAATTTTTGTTGTTCTAATGGATGGTAGCCTTGTCATTATGAATGGTAGTCTATTGTCGATATTTTTGTTACTCCAATGGATTGTAGCCTTGTCATTATGGAAGGTAGTCTTTTGTCGAAATTTTTGTTACTCCAATGGATGGTAGCCTTATTATGGAAGGTAGTGTGTTGTCGAGATTTTTCATACTACAATGAATGGTAGCCTTTTCATTGTGGAAGGTAGTCTGTTTGCGAGATTTTCGTTACTACAATGGATTATAGCCTTGTCATTATGGAAGGTTGTCAGTTGTCGATATCTTTGTTACTCCATTGGATGGTAGCCTATTCATTTTGGAATGTAGTCTGTTGTCGAGATTTTTGTTACTCCAATGGATGGTAGCCTTGTCATTATGGAAGGTAGTCTATCGTTATTATTGTTGTTACTCCAATGGATGGTAGCCTTGTTATTATGGAAGGTAGTCTATTGTTCATATTTTTCTTACTATAATGTGTGTTAGCCTTATCATTATGGAAGGTAGTCTATTGTCAAGATTTTTGTTACTCCATTGGATAGTAGCATTGTCAATATGAAAGGTAGTCTGTTGTTGTGATTTTTGTTATTCCAATGGATGGTAGCCTAGTCAATATGGAAGGTAGTATGTTTTTGAGATTTTTGTTACTCCAATGGATGGTAGCCTTGTCATTATGGAAGGTAGTCTATTGTCGATATTTTTGTTACTCCAATGGATGGTAGCCTTGTCATTATGGAAGGTAGTATGTCGTAGAAATTTTTGTTATTCCAATGGATGGTAGCCTTGTCATTATGGAAGGTAGTCTGTCATCGTGATTTTTGTTACTACAATGGATTGTAGCCTTATCATTATGGAAGGTAGTCTATTGTCGATATTTTTGTTACTCCAATGGATGATAGCCTTATCATTATGGAAGGTAGTATGTTGTCGAGATTTTTGTTACTCCAATGGATGGTAGCCTTATCATGATGGAAGGTAGTCTGTCGTTATGATTTTTGTTACTCCAATGGATGGTAGCCTTGTCATTATGGAAGGTAGTCTATTATTCAGATTTTTCTTAATACAATGTGTGTTAGCCTTATCATTATGGAAGGTAGTCTATTGTCGAGATTTTTGTTACTCCATTGGATAGTAGCATTGTCAATATGGAAGGTAGTCTGTTGTTGAGATTTTTGTTTTTCTAATGAATGGTAGCCTTGTCATTATGGAAGGTAGTCTATTGTCAAGTTTTTTGTTACTCCAATGGATGGTAGCCTTGTCATTATGGAAGGTAGTCTGTCGTAGAAATTTATGTTATTCCAATGGATGGTAGCCTTGTCATTATGAAAGGTAATCTATTGTCGATATTTTTGTTACTCTAATGGATTGTAGCCTTGTCATTATTGATGTTAGACTCTTGTTGATATTTTTGTTACTCCAATGGATAGTAGCCTTGTCATTATGGAAGGTAGTTTGTTGTCCAGATTTTTGTTACTCTAATGGACGATAGCTTTGTCATTATGGAAGGTTGTTTGTTGTCGAGATTTTTGTTACTCCAATGGGTGGTAGCCTTGTCAATATGGAAGGTAGTCTGGTGTCGATATCTTTGTTACTCCAATGGATGGTAACCTTTTCATATAAGGTAGTCTGTTGTCGTGATTTTTGTTACTACAATGGATTGTTTCCTTTTCATTATGGAAGGTAGTCCGTCGTTGTGATTTTTATTACTCCAATGGATGGTAGCCATTTCATTATGGAAGGTAGTCTGTTGTTCAAATTTTTGTTACTACAGTGTATGTTAGCCTTGTCATTATGGAAGGTAGTCTGTTGTCGAGATTTTTGTTACAAAATTGGATAGTAGCCTTGTCATTATGAAAGGTAGTTTGTTGTCTAGAGTTTTGTTATTCCAATGGATGGTAGCCAAGTCATTATGGAAGGTAGTTTGTTTTCGAGATTTTTTTACTCCAATGGATGGTAGCCCTGTCATTATGGAAGGTAGTCTGTTGTCGAGATTTTTGTTACTCCAATGGATGGTAGCCTTGTCATTATGGAAGGTATTCTGTCGTTGATATTTTTCTTATTCCTATGGATGATAGCCCTGTCATTATGAAAGGTAGTCTATTGTCAAGATTTTTGTTACTATAATGGATTATATCCTTGTCATTATGGAAGGTAGTTTGTTGTCGAGATTTTTGTTACTCCAATGGATGGTAGCTTTGTCATTACGGAAAGTAGTCTGTTGTCGAGATTTTTGTTACTCCAATGGATGGAAGCCTTGTCATTATGGAAGGTAGTTTGTCGTCGTGATTTTTGTTACTACAATGGATTGTAGCCTTGTCATTATGGAAGGAAGTCTATTGTCGAGATTTTTGTTACTCCAATCGATGGTAGCCTTATCATTATGGAAGGTAGTCTGTTGTCGAGATTTTTGTTACTCCAATGGGTGGTAGCCTTGTCATTATGGAAGGTAGTCTAGTGTCGATATCTTTGTTACTCCAATGGAAGTAGCCTATTCATTATGGAATGTAGTCTGTTGTCTAGATTTTTGTTACTCCAATGGATGGTAGCCTTGTCAATGTGGAAGGTAGTCTGTTGTCAAAATATTTTATACTCCAATGTATGGTAGCCTTGTCATTATTGAAGGTAGACTCTTGTTGATATTTTTGTTACTTTAATGGATAGTAGCCTTGTCATTATGAAAGGTAGTTTGTTATCCAGATTTTTGTTACTCTAGTTGACGGTAGCTTTGTCATTATGGAAGGTTGTTTGTTATCGAAATTTTTGTTACTCCATTGGATGGTAGCCTTATCATTATGGAACGTAGTATGTTGTCGATATTTTTGTTATTCCAATGGATGGTAACCTTTTCATATAAGGTAGTATGTTGTCGTGATTTTTGTTACTACAATGGATTGTTGCCTTATCATTATGGAAGGTAGTCTGTCATTGTGATTTTTATTACTCCAATGGATGGTAGCCATCTCATTATGGAAGGTAGTCTGTTTTTCAAATTTTTGTTACTACAGTGTATGTTAGCCTTGTCATTATGGAAGGTAGTCTGTTGTCGAGATTTTTGTTACAACATTGGATAGTAGCCTTGTCATTATGAAAGGTAGTCTGTTGTCGAGATTTTTGTTGTACCAATGGATTGTAGCCAAGTCATTATGGAAGGTAGTTTGTTTTCGAGATTTTTGTTACTCCAATGGATGGTAGCCTTGTCATTATGGAAGGTAGTCTGTTGTCGAGATTTTTGTTACTCCAATGGATGGTAGCCTTGTCATTATGGAAGGTAGTCTGTCGTTGATATTTTTCTTATTCCAATGGATGATAGCCTTGTCATTAAGAAAGGTAGTCTATTGTCAAGATTTTTGTTACTCTAATGGATTATATCCTTGTCATTATGGAAGGTAGTTTGTTGTCTAGATTTTTGTTACTCCAATGGATGGTAGCCTTGTCATTACGGAAGGTAGTCTGTTGTCGAGATTTTTGTTACTCCAATGGATGGTAGCCTTGTCATTATGGAAGGTAGTTGTCGTCGTGATTTTTGTTACTACAATGGATTGTAGCCTTGTCATTATAGAAGGAAGTCTATTGTCGAGATTTTTTTTACTCCAATGGATGGTAGCCTTATCATTATGGAAGGTAGTCTGTTGTCGAGATTTTTGTTACTCCAATGGATGGTAGCCTTATCATTATGGAAGGTAGTCTGTTGTCGAGATTTTTGTTACTCCAATGGATGGTAGCCTTGTCATTATGGAAGGTAGTCTATTGTTATGATTTTTGTTACTCCAATGGATGGTAGCCTTGTCATTATGGAAGGTAGTCTATTGTTCATATTTTTCTTACTACAATGTGTGTTAGCCTTATCATTATGGAAGGTAGTCTATTGTCAAGATTTTTGTTACTCCATTGGATAGTAGCATTGTCAATATGAAAGGTTGTCTGTTGTTGTGATTTTTATTATTCCAATGGATGGTAGCCTAGTCAATATGGAATGTTGTATGTTTTCGAGATTTTTGTTACTCCAATGGATGGTAGCCTTATCATTATGAAGGTAGTCTATTGTCGAGATTTTTGTTACTCCAATGGATGGTAGCCTTGTCATTATGGGAGGTAGTCTGTCGTATAAATTTGTGTTGTTCTAATGGATGGTAGCCTTGTCATTATGAAAGGTAGTCTATTGTTGATATTTTTGTTACTCCAATGGATTGTAGCCTTGTCATTATGGAAGGTAGTCTTTTGTCGAAATTTTTGTTACTCCATTAGATGGTAGCCTATTCATTATGGAATGTAGTCTGTTGTCGAGATTTTTGTTACTCCAATGGATGGTAGCCTTGTCATTATGGAAGGTAGTCTGTCGTTATGATTTTTGTTACTCCAATGGATGGTAGCCTTGTTATTATAGGAGGTAGTCTATTGTTCATATTTTTCTTACTACAATGTGTGTTAGCCTTATCATTATGGAAGGTAGTCTACTGTCAAGATTTTTGTTACTCCATTGGATAGTAGCATTGTCAATATGAAAGGTAGTATGTTGTTGTGATTTTTGTTATTCCAATGGATGGTAGCCTAGTCAATATGGAAGGTAGTATGTTTTTGAGATTTTTGTTACTCCAATGGATGGTAGCCTTGTCATTATGAAAGGTAGTCTATTGTCGATATTTTTGTTACTCCAATGGATGGTAGCCTTGTCATTATGGAAGGTAGTCTGTCGTAGAAATTTTTGTTATTCCAATGGATGGTAGCCTTGTCATTATGAAAGGTAATCTATTGTCGAGAATTTTGTTACTCTAATGGATTGTAGCCTTATCATTATGGAAGGTAGTCTTTTATCGAAATTTTTTTTACTCCAATGGATGGTAGCCTTCTTATTATGGAAGGTAGTCTGTTGTCGAGATTTTTTTTAATACAATGGATGGTAGCCTTATCATTATGGAAGGTAGTCTGTTATCGAGATTTTTGTTACTCCAATGGGTGGTAGCCTTGTCATTATGGAAGGTAGTCTGGTGTCGATATCTTTGTTACTCCAATGGAAGTAGCCTATTCAATATGGAATGTAGTCTGTTGTCGAGATTTTTGGAACTCCAATGGATGGTAACCTTGTCATTATGGAAGGTAGTATGTTGTCAAAAAATTTTATACTCCAATGGATGGTAGCCTTGTCATTATGAAAGGTAATCTGTTGTCGAGATTTTTGTTTCTCCAATGGATTGTAGACTTGTCATTATGGAAGGTAGTCTTTTGTCGAAATTTTTGTTACTCCAATGGATGGTAGCCTTCTTATTATGGAAGGTAGTCTGTTGTCGAGATTTTTGTTAATACAACGGATGGTAGCCTTATCATTATGGAAGGTAGTCTGTTATCGTGATTTTTGTTACTCCAATGGGTGGTAGCCTTCTCATTATGGAAGGTAGTCTGGTGTCAATATCTTTGTTACTCCAATGGAAGTAGCCTATTCATTATGGAATGTAGTCTATTGTCGAGATTTTTGTTACTCCAATGGATGGTAACCTTGTCATTATGGAAGGTAGTCTATTGTCAAAAAATTTTATACTCCAATGGATGGTAGCCTTGTCAATATGGAAGGTAGTCTCTTGTTGATATTTTTGTTACTCCAATGGACGGTAGCCTTGTCATTATGGAAGGTAGTCTGTTGTCCAGATTTTTGTTACTCTAATGGACGATAGCTTTGTCATTATGGAAGGTAGTTTGTTGTCGAGATTTTTGTTACTCCATTGGATGGTAGCCTTATCATTATGGAAGGTAGTATGTTGTCGATATTTTTGTTATTCCAATGGATCGTATCCTTTTCATATAAGGTAGTCTGTTGTCGTGATTTTTGTTACTACAATGGATTGTTGCCTTGTCATTATGGAAGGTAGTTTGTCGTTGTGATTTTTATTACTCCAATGGATGGTAACCATCTCATTATGGAAGGTAGCCTGTTGTTTAAATTTTTGTTACTACAATGTATGTTAGCCTTGTCATTATGGAAGGTAGTTTGTTGTCGAGATTTTTGTTACTCCATTGGATAGTAGCCTTGTCATTATGGAAGGTGGTCTGTTGTTGAGATTTTTGTTATTCCAATGGATGGTAGCCAAGTCATTATGGAAGGTAGTTTGTTTTCGAGATTTTTGTTACTCCAATGGATGGTAGCCTTCTTATTATGGAAGGTAGTCTGTTGTCGAGATTTTTGTTAATACAATGGATGGTAGCCTTATCATTATGGAAGGTAGTCTGTTGTCGAGATTTTTGTTACTCCAATGGGTGGTAGCCTTGTCATTATGGAAGGTAGTCTGGTGTCGATATCTTTGTTACTCCAATGGAAGTAGCCTATTCATTATGGAACGTAGTCTGTTGTCGAGATTTTTGTTACTCCAATGGATGGTAGCCTTGTCAATGTGGAAGGTAGTCTGTTGTCAAAAAATTTTATACTCCAATGGATGGTAGCCTTGTCATTATGAAAGGTAATCTATTATCGAGATTTTTGTTACTCCAATGGATTGTAGCCTTGTCATTATGGAAGGTAGTCTTTTGTCGAAATTTTTGTTACTCCAATGGATGATAGCTTTCTTATTATGGAAGGTAGTCTGTTGTCGAGATTTTTGTTAATACAATGGATGGTAGCCTTATCACTATGGAAGGTAGTCTGTTATCGAGATTTTTGTTACTCCAATGGGTGGTAGCCTTGTCATTATAGAAGGTAGTCTAGTGTCAATATCTTTGTTACTCCAATGGAAGTAGCCTATTCATTATGGAATGTAGTCTGTTGTCGAGATTTTTGTTACTCCTATGGATGGTAACCTTGTCATTATGGAAGGTAGTCTGTTGTCGAAAAATATTATACTCCAATGGATGGTAGCCTTGTCAATATGGAAGGTAGTCTCTTGTTGATATTTTTGTTACTCCAATGGACGGTAGCCTTGTCATTATGGAAGGTAGTCTGTTGTCCAGATTTTTGTTACTCTAATGGACGGTAGCTTTGTCATTATGGAAGGTAGTTTGTTGTCGAGATTTTTGTTACTCCATTAGATGGTAGCCTTATCATTATTGAAGGTAGTATGTTGTCAATATTTTTGTTATTCCAATGGATGGTAACCTTTTCATATAACGTAGTCTGTTGTCGTGATTTTTGTTACTACAATGGATTGTTGCCTTGTCATTATGGAAGGTAGTTTGTCGTTGTGATTTTTATTACTCCAATGGATGGCAACCATCTCATTATGGAAGGTAGTCTGTTGTTTAAAATTTTTTTACTACAATGTATGTTAGCCTTGTCATTATGGAAGGTAGTCTTTTGTCGAGATTTTTGTTACTCCATTGGATAGTAGCCTTGTCATTATGGAAGGTGGCATGTTGTTGAGATTTTTGTTATTCCAATGGATGGTAGCCAAGTCATTATGGAAGGTAGTTTGTTTTCGAGATTTTTGTTACTCCAATGGATGGTAGCCTTCTTATTATGGAAGGTAGTCTGTTGTCGAGATTTTTGTTAATACAATGGATGGTAGCCTTATCATTATGGAAGGTAGTCTGTCGTCGAGATTTTTGTTACTCCAATGGGTGGTAGCCTTGTCATTATGGAAGGTAGTCTGGTGTCGATATCTTTGTTACTCCAATGGAAGTAGCCTATTCATTATGGAAGGTAGTCTGTTGTCAAAAAAATTTATACTCCAATGGATGGTAGCCTTGTCATTATTGAAGGTAGACTCTTGTTGATATTTTTGTCACTCCAATGGATAGTAGCCTTGTCATTATGGAAGGTAGTTTGTTGTCCAGATTTTTGTTACTCTAATGGACGGTAGCTTTGTCATTATGGAAGGTTGTTTGTTGTCGAGATTTTGTTACTCCATTGGATGGTAGCCTTATCATTATGGAAGGTAGTATGTTGTCGATATTTTTGTTATTCCAATGGATGGTAACCTTTTCATATAAGGTAGTCTGTTGTCGTGATTTTTGTTACTACAATGGATTGATGCCTTGTCATTATGGAAGGTAGTCTGTCGTTGTAATTTTTATTACTCCAATGGATGGTAGCCATCTCATTATCGAAGGTAGTCTGTTGTTCAAATTTTTGTTACTACAGTGTATGTTAGCCTTGTCATTTTGGAAGGTAGTCTGTTGTTGAGATTTTTGTTATTCCAATGGATGGTAGCCAAGTCATTATGGAAGGTAGTTTGTTTTCAAGATTTTTGTTACTCTAATGGATAGTGGCCTTGTCATTATGGAAGGTAGTCTGTTGTCGAGATTTTTGTTACTCCAATGGATGGTAGCGTTGTCATTATGGAAGGTAGTCTGTCGTTGATATTTTTCTTATTCCAATGGATGGTAGCCTTGTCATTATGAAAGGCAGTCTATTGTCAAGATTTTTGTTACTCTAGTGGATTATATCCTTGTCATTATGGAAGGTACTTTGTTGTCAAGATTTTTGTTACTCCAATGGATGGTAGCCTTCTCATTACGGAAGGTAGTCTGTTGTCGAGATTTTTGTATCTACAATGGATGGTAGCCTTGTCATTATGGAAGGTAGTTTGTCGTCGTGATTTTTGTTACTACAATGAATTGTAGCCTTGTCATTATGGAAGGTAGTCTATTTTCGAGATGTTTGTTACTCCAATGGATTGTAGCCTTATCATTAGGGAAGGTAGTCTGTTGTCGAGATTTTTGTTACTCCAATGGATGGTAGCCTTCTCATTATGGAAGGTAGTCTGTCGTTATGATTTTTGTTACTCCAATGGATGGTAGCCTTGTTATTATGGAAGGTAGTCTATTGTTCATATTTTTCTTACTACAATGTATGTTAGCCTTATCATTATGGAAGGTAGTCTATTGTCAATATTTTTGTTACTCCATTGGATAGTAGCATTGTCAATATGAAAGGTAGTCTGTTGTTGTGATTTTTGTTATTCCAATGGATGGTAGCCTAGTCAATATGGAAGGTAGTATGTTTTCGAGATTTTTGTTACTCCAATGGATGGTAGCCTTGTCATTATGGAAGGTAGTCTATTATCGATATTTTTGTTACTCGAATGGATGGTAGCCTTGTCATTATGGAAGGTAGTCTGTCGTAGAAATTTTTGTTATTCCAATGGATGGTAGCCTTGTCATTATGAAAGGTAATCTATTGTCGAGATTTTTGTTACACCAATGGATTGTAGCCTTGTCATTATTGAAGGTAGTCTTTTGTCTAAATTTTTGTTACTCCAATGGATGGTAGCCTTCTTATTATGGAAGTTAGTCTGTTGTCGAGATTTTTGTTAATACAATGGATGGTAGCCTTATCATTATGGAAGGTAGTCTATTATCGAGATTTTTGTTACTCCAATGGGTGGTAGCCTTGTCAATATGGAAGGTAGTCTGGTGTCGATATCTTTGTTACTCCAATGGAAGTAGCCTATTCATTATGGAATGTAGTCTGTTGTCGAGATGTTTGGAACTCCAATGGATTGTAACCTTGTCATTATGGAAGGTAGTCTGTTGTTAAAAAATTTTATACTCCAATGGATGGTAGCCTTGTCAATATGGAAGGTAGTCTCTTGTTGATATTTTTGTTACTCCAATGGACGGTAGCCTTGTCATTATGGAAGGTAGTTTGTTGTCGAGATTTTTGTTACTCTAATGGACGGTAGCTTTGTCATTATGGAAGGTAGTTTGTTGTCAAGATTTTTGTTACTCCATTGGATGGTAGCCTTATCATTATGGAAGGTAGTATGTTGTCGATATTTTTGTTATTCCAATGGATGGTAAGCTTTTCATATAAGGTAGTCTGTTGTCGTGATTTTTGTTACTACAATGGAAGGTTGCCTTGTCATTATGGAAGGTAGTTTGTCGTTGTGATTTTTATTACTCCAATGGATGGTAGCCATCTCATTATCGAAGGTAGTCTGTTGTTCAAATTTCTGTTACTACAGTGTATGTTAGCCTTGTCATTATGAAAGGTAGTCTGTTCTCGAGATTTTTGTTACTCCATTGGATAGTAGCCTTGTCATTATGGAAGGTAGTCTGTTGTCGAGATTTTTGTTATTCCAATGGATTGTAGCCAAGTCATTATGGAAGGTAGTTTGTTTTCAAGATTTTTGTTACTCTAATGGATAATAGCCTTGTCATTATGGAAGGTAGTCTGTTGTCGAGATTTTTGTTATTCCAATGGATTGTAGCCAAGTCATTATGGAAGGTAGTTTGTTTTCAAGATTTTTGTTACTCTAATGGATAATAGCCTTGTCATTATGGAAGGTAGTCTGTTGTCGAGATTTTTGTTACTCCAATGGATGGTAGCGTTGTCATTATGGAAGGTAGCCTGTCGTTGATATTTTTCTTATTCCAATGGATGGTAGCCTTGTCATTATGAAAGGTAGTTTGTTGTCAAGATTTTTGTTACTCCAATGAATGGTAGCCTTGTCATTACGGAAGGTAGTCTGTTGTCGAGATTTTTGTATTTACAATGGAAGGTAGCCTTGTCATTATTGAAGGTAGTTTGTTGTCAAGATTTTTGTTACTACAATGAATTGTAGCCTTGTCATTATGGAAGGTAGTCTATTGTCGAGATTTTTGTTACTCCAATGGATGGTAGCCTTATCATTATGGAAGGTAGTCTGTTGTCGAGATTTTTTTACTCCAATGGATGGTAGCCTTGTCATTATGGAAGGTAGTCTGTTTACGAGATTTTCGTTACTACAATGGATTGTATCCTTGTCATTATGGAAGGTTGTCTGTTGTCGATATTTTTGTTACTCCAATGGATGGTAGCCTTATCATTATGGAAGGTAGTCTGTCGTTATGATTTTTGTTACTCCAATGGATGATAGCCTTGTTATTATGGAAGGTAGTCTATTGTTCATATTTTTCTTACTACAATGTGTGTTAGCCTTATCATTATGGAAGGTAGTCTATTGTCAAGATTTTTGTTACTCCATTGGATAGTAGCATTGTCAATATGAAAGGTAGTCTGTTGTTGTGATTTTTGTTATTCCAATGGATGGTAGCCTAGTCAATATGGAAGGTAGTATGTTTTCGAGATTTTTGTTACTCCAATGGATGGTAGCCTTGTCATTTTGGAAGGTAGTCTATTGTCGATATTTTTGTTACTCCAATCGATGGTAGCCTTGTCATTATGGAAGGTAGCCTGTCATAGAAATTTTTGTTATTCCAATGGATGGTAGCCTTGTCATTATGAAAGGTAATCTATTGTCGAGATTTTTGTTACTCCAATGGATTGTAGCCTTGTCATTATGGAAGGTAGTCTTTTGTCTAAATTTTTGTTACTCCAATGGATGGTAGCCTTCTTGTTATGGAAGGTAGTCTGTTGTCGAGATTTTTGTTAATACAATGGATGGTAGCCTTATCATTATGGGAGGTAGTCTGTTATCGAGATTTTTGTTACTCCAATGGGTGGTAGCCTTGTCAATATGGAAGGTAGTCCGGTGTCGATATCTTTGTTACTCCAATGGAAGTAGCCTATTCATTATGGAATGTAGTCTGTTGTCGAGATTTTTGGAACTCCAATGGATGGTAACCTTGTCATTATCGAAGGTAGTCTGTTGTCAAAAAATTGTATACTCCAATGGATGGTAGCCTTGTCAATATGGAAGGTAATCTATTGTCGAGATTTTTGTTACTCCAATGGATTGTAGCCTTGTCATTTTGGAAGGTAGTCTTTTGTCGAAATTTTTGTTACTCCAATGGATGGTAGGCTTCTTATTATAGAAGGTAGTCTGTTGTCGAGGTTTTTGTTAATACAATGGATGGTAGCCTTATCATTATGGGTGGTAGTTTATTGTCAAAAAAATTTATACTCCAATGGATGGTAGCCTTGTCAATATGGAAGGTAGTCTCTTCTTGATATTTTTGTTACTCCAATGGACGGTAGCCTTCTCATTATGGAAGGTAGTCAGTTGTCCATATTTTTCTTACTCTAATGGACGGTAGCTTTGTCATTATGGAAGGTAGTTTGTTGTCAAGATTTTTGTTACTCCATTGGATGGTAGCCTTATCATTATGGAAGGTAGTATGTTGTCGATATTTTTGTTATTCCAATGGATGGTAACCTTTTCATATAAGGTAGTCTGTTGTCGTGATTTTTGTTACTACAATGGATTGTTGCCTTGTCATTATGGAAGGTAGTTTGTCATTGTGATTTTTATTACTCCAATGGATGGTAACCATCTCATTATGGAAGGTAGCCTGTGGTTCAAATTTTTGTTACTACAATGTATGTTAGCCTTGTCATTATGGAAGGTAGTTTGTTGTCGAGATTTTTGTTACTCCATTGGATAGTAGCCTTGTCATTATGGAAGGTGGTCTGTTATTTATATTTTTGTTATTCCAATGGATGGTAGCCAAGTCATTATGGAAGGTAGTTTGTTTTCGAGATTTTTGTTACTCCAATGGATGGTAGCCTTCTTATTATGGAAGGTAGTCTGTTGTCGAAATTTTTGTTAATACAATGGATTGTAGCCTTATCATTATGGAAGGTAGTCTGTTGTCGAGATTTTTGTTACTCCAATGGGTGGTAGCCTTGTCATTATGGAAGGTAGTCTGGTGTCGATATCTTTGTTACTCCAATGGAAGTAGCCTATTCATTATGGAACGTAGTCTGTTGTCTAGATTTTTGTTACTCCAATGGATGGTAGCCTTGTCAATGTGGAAGGTAGTCTGTTGTCCAAAAATTTTATACTCCAATGTATGGTAGCCTTGTCATTATTGAAGGTAGACTCTTGTTGATATTTTTGTTACTCCAATGGATATTAGCCTTGTCATAATGGAAGGTAGTTTGTTGTCCAAATTTTTGTTACTCTAATGGATTATATCCTTGTCATTATGGAAGGTAGTTTGTTGTCACGATTTTTGTTACTCCAATGGATGGTAGCCTTGTCATTATGGAAGGTAGTTTGTCGTCGTGATTTTTGTTACTACAATGAATTGTAGCCTTGTCATAATGGAAGGTAGTCTATTGTCTAGATTTTTGTTACTCCAATGGATGGTAGCCTTATCATTATGGAAGGTAGTCTGTTGTCGAGATTTTTGTTACTCCAATGGATGGTAGCCTTGTCATTATGGAAGGTAGTCTGTAGTTATAATTTTTGTTACTCCAATGGATGGTAGCCTTGTCATTATGGAAGGTAGTCTGTCGTTATGATTTTTGTTACTCCAATGGATGGTAGCCTTGTCATTATGGAAGGTAGTTTATTGTTCATATTTTTCTTACTACAATGTGTGTTAGCCTTATGATTATGGAAGGTAGTCTATTGTCAAGATTTTTGTTACTCCATTGGATAGTAGCATTGTCAATATGAAAAGTAGTTTGTTGTTGTGCTTTTTGTTATTCCAATGGATGGTAGCCTAGTCAATATGGAAGGTAGTATGTTTTCGAGATTTTTGTTACTCCAATGGATGGTAGCCTTGTCATTATGGTAGGTAGTCTATTTTCTAGATTTTTGTTACTCCAATGGACGGTAGCCTTCTCATTATGGAAGGTAGTCAGTTGTCCATATTTTTCTTACTCTAATGGACGGTAGCTTTGTCATTATGGAAGGTAGTTTGTTGTCAAGATTTTTGTTACTCCATTGGATGGTAGCCTTATCATTATGGAAGGTAGTATGTTGTCGATATTTTTGTTATTCCAATGGATGGTAACCTTTTCATATAAGGTAGTCTGTTGTCGTGATTTTTGTTACTACAATGGATTGTTGCCTTGTCATTATGGAAGGTAGTTTGTCATTGTGATTTTTATTACTCCAATGGATGGTAACCATCTCATTATGGAAGGTAGCCTGTGGTTCAAATTTTTGTTACTACAATGTATGTTAGCCTTGTCATTATGGAAGGTAGTTTGTTGTCGAGATTTTTGTTACTCCATTGGATAGTAGCCTTGTCATTATGGAAGGTGGTCTGTTATTTATATTTTTGTTATTCCAATGGATGGTAGCCAAGTCATTATGGAAGGTAGTTTGTTTTCGAGATTTTTGTTACTCCAATGGATGGTAGCCTTCTTATTATGGAAGGTAGTCTGTTGTCGAAATTTTTGTTAATACAATGGATTGTAGCCTTATCATTATGGAAGGTAGTCTGTTGTCGAGATTTTTGTTACTCCAATGGGTGGTAGCCTTGTCATTATGGAAGGTAGTCTGGTGTCGATATCTTTGTTACTCCAATGGAAGTAGCCTATTCATTATGGAACGTAGTCTGTTGTCTAGATTTTTGTTACTCCAATGGATGGTAGCCTTGTCAATGTAGAAGGTAGTCTGTTGTCCAAAAATTTTATACTCCAATGTATGGTAGCCTTGTCATTATTGAAGGTAGACTCTTGTTGATATTTTTGTTACTCCAATGGATATTAGCCTTGTCATAATGGAAGGTAGTTTGTTGTCCAAATTTTTGTTACTCTAATGGATTATATCCTTGTCATTATGGAAGGTAGTTTGTTGTCACGATTTTTGTTACTCCAATGGATGGTAGCCTTGTCATTATGGAAGGTAGTTTGTCGTCGTGATTTTTGTTACTACAATGAATTGTAGCCTTGTCATAATGGAAGGTAGTCTATTGTCTAGATTTTTGTTACTCCAATGGATGGTAGCCTTATCATTATGGAAGGTAGTCTGTTGTCGAGATTTTTGTTACTCCAATGGATGGTAGCCTTGTCATTATGGAAGGTAGTCTGTAGTTATGATTTTTGTTACTCCAATGGATGGTAGCCTTGTCATTATGGAAGGTAGTCTGTCGTTATGATTTTTGTTACTCCAATGGATGGTAGCCTTGTCATTATGGAAGGTAGTTTATTGTTCATATTTTTCTTACTACAATGTGTGTTAGCCTTATGATTATGGAAGGTAGTCTATTGTCAAGATTTTTGTTACTCCATTGGATAGTAGCATTGTCAATATGAAAAGTAGTTTGTTGTTGTGCTTTTTGTTATTCCAATGGATGGTAGCCTAGTCAATATGGAAGGTAGTATGTTTTCGAGATTTTTGTTACTCCAATGGATGGTAGCCTTGTCATTATGGTAGGTAGTCTATTTTCTAGATTTTTGTTACTCCAATGGATGGTAGCCTTGTCATTATGGAAGGTAGTATGTCGTAGAAATTTTTGTTGTTCTAATGGATGGTAGCCTTGTCATTATGAAAGATAGTCTATTGTCCATATTTTTGTTACTCCAATGGATTGTAGCCTTGTCATTATGGAAGGTAGTCTTTTGTCGAAATTTTTGTTACTCCAATGGATGGTAGCCTTCTTATTATGGAAGGTAGTCTGTTGTCGAGATTTTTATTACTACAATGGATGGTAGCCTTTTCATTATGGAAGGTAGTCTGTTTACGAGTTTTTCGTTACTACAATGGATTGTAGCCTTGTCATTATGGAAGGTTGTCTGTTGTCGATATCTTTGTTACTCCATTGGATGGTAGCCTATTTATTATGGAATGTAGTCTATTGTCGAGTTTTTTGTTACTCCAATGGATGGTAGCCTTGTCATTATGGAAGGTAGTCTGTCGTTATGATTTTTGTTACTCCAATGGATGGTAGCCTTGTCATTATCGAAGGTAGTCTATTGTTCATATTTTTCTTACTACAATGTGTGTTAGCTTTATCATTATGGAAGGTAGTCTATTGTCAAGATTTTCGTTACTCCAATGGATGGTAGCCTAGTCAATATGGAAGGTAGTATGTTTTTGAGATTTTTGTTACTCCAATGGATGGTAGCCTTGTCATTATTGAAGGTAATCTATTGTCGAGATTTTTGTTACTCCGATGGATGGTAGCCTTGTCATTATGGAAGGTAGACAGTCGTAGAAATTTTTGTTGTTCTAATGGATGGTAGCCTTGTCATTATGAAAGGTAGTCTTTTGTCGAAATTTTTGTTACTCCAATGGATGGTAGCCTTCTTATTATGGAAGGTAGTCTATTGTCGAGATTTTTCTTACTACAATGGATGGTAGCCTTTTCATTATGGAAGGTAGTTTGTTTGCGAGATTTTCGTTACTAGAATGGATTGTAGCCTTGTCATTATGGAAGGTTGTTTGTTGTCGATATCTTTGTTACTCCATTGGATGGTAGGCTATTCATTATGGAATGTCGTCTGTTGTCGAAATTTTTGTTAGTATTATGGATGGTAGCCTTGTCATTATGGAAGGTAGTCTGTTGTCGAGATTTTTGTTACTCCATTAGATGGTAGCCTTGTCATTTTGGAAGGTAGTTTGTTGTCATGATTTTTGTTACTCCAATGGATAGTACCCTTGTCATTATGGAAGTTAGTCTATTGTCGAGATTTTTGTTACTACAATGGATGGTAGCCCTGTCATTATGGAAGGTAGTCTGTTGTCGTGATTTTTGTTACTACAATGGATTGTTGCCTTGTCCTTATGGAAGGTAGTCTGTTGTCGATATCTTTGTTACTACAATGTATGTTAGCCTTGTCATTATGGAAGGTAGTTTGGTGTCGAGATTTTTTTTACTCCATTGCATAGTAGCCTAGTAATTATGGAAGGTAGTTTGTAGTTGAGATTTTGGTTATTCCAATAAATTGTAGCCTAGTCATTATGGAAGGTAGTCTGGTTTCGAGATTTTTGTTACTCCAATGGATGGTAGCCTTGTCATTATGGAAGCTAGTCTGTTGTCGGGATTTTTTTTACTCCAATGGATGGTAGCCTTGTCATTATGAAAGGTAGTCTATTGTCGAGATTTTTGTTACTCCAATGGATTGTAGCCTTGTCATTATGGAAGGTAGTCTGTTGTCGATATCTTTGTTACTACAATGTATGTTAGCCTTGTCATTATGGAAGGTAGTCTAGTGTCGAGATTTTTTTTACTCCATTGGATAGTAGCCTAGTCATTATGGAAGGTAGTATGTTGTTGATATCTTTGTTACTCCAATGGATGGTAGCCTACTCATTATGGAAGGTAGTATGTCGTCGAGATTTTTTTTGTTCCAATGTATGGTAGCCTTGTCATTATGAAAGGTAGTCTATTGTCGTGATTTTTGTTACTCCAATGGATTGTAGCCTTGTCATTATGGAAGGTAGTCTATTTTTGAGATTTTTGTTACTACAATGGATGGTAGCCTTGTCATTATGGAAGGCAGTTTGTTGTCGAGATTTTTGTTACTCCAATGGATTGTAGCCTTGTCATTATCGAAAGTTATCTGTTGTCGATATCATTGTTACTACAATGTATGTTAGCCTTGTCATTATGGAAGGTAGTCTGGTGTCGAGATTTTTGTTACTCCATTGGATAATAGCCTAGTCATTATGGAAGGTAGTCTGTTGTTGAGATTTTGGTTATTCCAATGGATGGTAGCCTAGTCATTATGGAAGGTATTCTGTTTTCGAGATTTTTGTTACTCCAATGGATGGTAGCCTTGTCATTATGGAAGGTAGTCTATTGTCGGGATTTTTGTTACTTCAATGAATGGTAGCCTTGTCATTATGGAAGGTAGTCTGTCGTTGATATTTTTTTTATTCCAATTGATGGTAGCCTTGTCAATATGAAATGTAGTCTATTGTCCATATTTTTGTTTCTCCAATGGAATGTATCCTTGTCATTATGGAAGGTAGTCTGTTATCGAGATTTTTCTTACTACAATGGATGGTAGCCTTGTCATTATGGAAGGTAGTTTGTTGTAGAGATTTTTGTTACTTCAATGGATGGTAGCCTTCTTACTATCGAAGGTAGTTTGTTGTCGAGATTTTTGTTACTACAATGGATGGTAGCCTTGTCATTATGTAAGGTAGTCTGTTGTCGAGATTTTTGTTACTCCAATGGATTGTAGCCTTGTCATTATGGAAGGTAGTCTATTGTGGGTATCTTTGTTACTACAATGTATGTTAGCCTTGTCATTATGGAAGGTAGTCTGGTGTCGAGATTTTTGTTACTCCATTGGATAGTAGCCTAGTCATTATGGAAGGTAGTTTGTTGTTGAGATTTTTGTTATTCCAATGGATGGTAGCCTATTCATAATGGAAGGTTAGCTGTTTTCGATATTTTTCTTACTCCAATGGATGGTAGCCTTGTCGTTAAGGAAGGTAGTCAGTTGTTGGGATTTTTGTTACTCCAATGGATGGTAGCCTTGTTATTATGGAAGGTAGTCTGTCGTTGAAATTTTCTTTATTCAAACGGATGGTAACCGTGTCATTATGAAAGGTAGTCTATTGTCGAGATTTTTGTTACTCCAGTGGATTGTATCCTTATCATTATGGAAGGTAGTCTGTTCTCGATATTTTTGTTACTCCAATGGATGGTACCCTTGTCATTACGGAAGGTAGTCTGTTGCCAAGAATTTTGTTAATACAATGGATGGTAGCCTTGTCATTATGGAAGGTAGTATGTTGTCATGATTTTTGTTACTACAATGGATTGTAGCCTTGTCACTATGGAAGGTAGTCTATTGTCGAAATTTTTTTTACTCCAATGGATGGAAGCATTGTCATTATGGAAGGTAGTTTGTTATCGAGATTTTTGTTACTCCAATAGATGGTAGCCTTGTCATTATGGAAGGTAGTTTGTCGTTATGATTTTTGTTACTCCAATGAATGGTAGCCTTGTCATTATGGAAGGTAATCTGTTTTTCATATTTTTGTTACTATAATGCATGTTAGCCTTGTCATTATGGAAGGTAGTCTGTTGTCGAAATTTTTGTTACTCCATTGGATAGTAGCCTTGTCATTATGGAAGGTAGTCTGTTGTTGAGATTTTTGTTATTCCAATGGATGGTAGCCTAGTCATTATGGAAGTTAGTCTATTTTCGAGAATTTTGTTACTCTAATGGATGGTAGCCTTGTCATTATGGAAGGTAGTCTGTTGTCGAAATTTTTGTTACTCCAATGGATGGTAGCCTTGTTATTATGGAAGGTAGTCTATTGTCGAGATTTTTGTTTCTCCAATGGATTGTAGCCTTGTCATTATGGAAGGTAGTCTATTGTTGAAAGTTTTGTTACTCCAATGGATGGTAGCCTTCTTACAATGGAAGGTAGTCTGTTGTCGAGATTTTTTTTACTACAATGGATGGTAGCCTTGTCATTATGGAAGGTAGTCTGTTTTCGAGAGTTTTGTTACTCCAATGGATTGTAGCCTTGTCATTATGGAAGGTAGTCTGGTGTCGAGATTTTTGTTACTCCATTGGATAGTAGCCTAGTCATATTGGAAGGTAGTTTGTTGTTGAGATTTTTCTTATTCCAATGGATGGTAGCCTAGTCATTATGGAAGGGAGGCTGTTGTCGAGATTTTTCTTACTAAAATGGATGGTAGCCTTGTCATTATAGAAGGTAGTCTGTTGTCGAGATTTTTGTTACTACAATGGATGGTAGCCTTTTCATTATGAAAGGTAGTCTGTTGTCTTAATTTTTGTTACTACAATAGATTGTAGCCTTGTCATTATGGAAGGTAGTCAATTGTCGAGATTTTTGTTACTCCAATGGATGGTAGCATTGTCATTATGGAAGGTAGTTTGTTGTCGAGATTTTTGTTACTCTAATGAATGGTAGCCTTGTCATTATGGAAGGTAGTCTGTTGTTCATATTTTTGTTACTACAATGCATGTTAGTCTTGTCATTATGGAAGGTATTCTGTTGTCGATATTTTTGTTACTCCATTGGATAGTAGCCTTGTCATTATGGAAGGTAGTCTGTTGTTGAGATTTTTGTTATTCCAATGGATGGTAGCCTAGTCATTAGGGAAGTTAGTCTATTTTCGAGATTTTTGTTACTCCAATGGATGGTAGCCTTGCCATTATAGAAGGTAGTCTATTGTCGAGATTTTTGTTACTCCAATGGATGGTAGCCTTTTCATTATGGAAGGTAGTCAGTCATCGAAATTTTTGTTGTTCCAATGGATGGTAGCCTTGTCATTATGAAAGGTAGTCTGTTGTCGAGATTTTTGTTTCTCCAATGGATTGTAGCCTTGTCATTATGGAAGGTAGTCTATTGTTGAGATTTTTGTTACTCCAATGGATGGTAGCCTTCTTACAATGGAAGGTAGTTTGTTGTCGAGATTTTTTTTACTACAATGGATGGTAGCCTTGTCATTATGGAAGGTAGTCTATTGTCGAGAGTTTTGTTACTCCAATGGATTGTAGCCTTGTCATTATGGAAGGTAGTCTATTGTCGATATCTTTGTTACTACAATTCATGTTAGCCTTGTCATTATGGAAGGTAGTCTGGTGTCGAGATTTTTGTTACTCCATTGGATAGTAGCCCAGTCATTATGGAAGGTAGTGTGTTGTTGAGATTTTTGTTATTCCAATGGATGGTAGCCTAGTCATTATGGAAGGTAGTCTGTTTTTGAAATTTTTGTTACTCCAATGGATGGTAGCCTTGTCATTATTGAAGGTAGTTTGTTGTCTAGATTTTTGTTACTCCAATGGATGGAAGCCTTGTCATTATGGAAGGTAGTATGTCGTTGATATTTTTGTTATTCCAATGGATGGTAGCCTTGTCAATATAAAAGGTAGTCTATTGTCCAGATTTTTGTTACTCCAATGGAATGTATCCTTGTCATTATGGAAGGTAGTCTGTTGTCTTGATTTTTGTTACTACAATAGATTGTAGCCTTGTCATTATGGAAGGTAGTCTATTGTCGAGATTTTTGTTACTCCAATGGATGCTAGCATTGTCATTATGGAAGGTATTTCATTGTCGAGATTTTTGTTACTCCAATAGATGGTAGCCTTTTCATTATGGAAGGTAGTCTGTCATTGAGATTTTTGTTATTCCAATGGATGGTAGCCTAGTCATTATGGAAGGTAGCCTATTTTTGAGATTTTTATTACTCCAATGGATGGTAGCCTTGTCATTATGGAAGGTAGTCTATTGTCAATATTTTTGTTACTCCATTGGATAGTAGGCTAGTCATTATGGAAGGTAGTCTATTGTTGAGATTTTGGTTATTCCAATGGATGGTAGCCTAGTCATCATGGAAGGTAGTCTGTTTTCGAGATTTTTGTTACTCCAATGGATGGTAGCCTTGTCATTATGGAAGGTAGACTGTTGTCGGGATTTTTGTTACTCCAATGGATGGTAGCCTTGTCATTATGGAAGGTAGTCTGTCGTTGATATTTTTGTTATTCCAATTGATGGTAGCCTTGTCAATATGAAATGTAGTCTATTGTCCAGATTTTTGTTACTCCAAAGGAATGTATCCGTGTCATTATGGAAGGTAGTCAGCTATCGAGATTTTTCTTACTACAATGGATGGTAGCCTTGTCATTATGGAAGCTAGTCTGTTATTGAGATTTTTTTTACTCCAATGGATGGTAGCCTTCTTACTATCGAAGGTAGTCTGTTGTCGAGATTTTTGTTACTACAATGGATGGTAGCCTTGTCATTATGGAAGGTAGTCTGTTGTCGAGATTTTTGTTACCCCAATGGATTGTAGCCTTGTCATTATGGAAGGTAGTCTGTTGTCGATATCTTTGTTACTACAATGTATGTTAGCCTTGTCATTATAGAAGGTAGTCTGGTGTCGAGATTTTTTTACTCCATTGGATAGTAGCGTAGTCATTATGGAAGGTAGTATGTTGTTGATATCTTTGTTACTCCAATGGATGGTAGCCTACTCTTTATGGAAGGTAGTCTGTCGTCGAGATTTTTTTTGTTCCAATGGATGGTAGGCTTGTCATTATGAAAGGTAGTCTATTGTCGAGATTTTTGTTACTCCAATGGATTGTATCCTTGTCATTATGGAAGGTAGTCTATTGTTGAGATTTTTGTTACTCCAATGGATGGTAGCCTTCTTACTATCGAAGGTAGTCTGTTGTCGAGATTTTTATTACTCCAATGGAATGTATCCTTGTCATTATGGAAGGTAGTGTGTTGTCATGATTTTTCTTACTACAATGGATGGTAGCCTTGTCATTATGGAATGTAGTCTGCTGTCTTGATTTTTGTTACTACAATAGATTGTAGCCTTGTCATTATGGAAGGTAGTGTATTGTCGAGATTTTTGTTACTCCAATGGATGGTAGCATTTTCATTATGAAAGGTAGTCTGTCATTGAGAGTTTTGTTACTCCAATGGATGGTAGCCTAGTCATTATGGAAGGTAGCCTAATTTCAAGATTTCTATTACTTCAATGGATGGTAACCTTGTCATTATCGAAGGTAGTCTATTGTCGATATTTTTGTTACTCCATTGGATAGTAGCTTTGTCATTATGGAAGGTACTCTGTTGTTGAGATTTTTTTTCTTCCAATGAATGGTAGCCTAGTCAATATGGAAGGTAATCTGTTTTCGAGATTTTTGTTACTCCAATGGATGGTAGCCTTTTCATTATGGAAGGTAGTCTATTATCGAGATTTTTGTTACTCCAATGGATGGTAGCCTTTTCATTATGGAAGGTAGTCTGTCGTCGAAATTTTTGTTGTTCCAATGGATGGTAGCCTTGTCATTATGAAAGGTAGTCTATTGTCGAGATTTTTGTTACTCCAAAGGATTGTAGTCTTGCCATTATGGAAGGTAGTCTGTTGTCGAGATTTGTGTTACTACAATGGATTGTAGCCTTGTCATTATGGAAGGTAGTCTGTTGTCGAGATTTTTCTTACTACAATGGATGGTGGCCTTGTCATTATGGAAGGTAGTCTGTTGTCGAGATTTTTGTTACTACAATGGATGGTAGCCTTGTCATTATGGAAGGTAGTCTGTTGTCTTGATTTTTGTTACTACAATAGATTGTAGCCTTGTCATTATGGAAGGTAGTCTATTGTCAATATTTTTGTTACTCCAATGGATGGTAGCATTGTCATTATGGAAGGTAGTTTGTTGTCGAGGTTTTTGTTACTCCAATAGATGGTAGCCTTGTCATTATGGAAGGTAGTCTATCATTGTGATTTTTGTTACTCCAATGAATGGTAGCCTTGTCATTATGGAAGGTAGTTTGTTGTTCATATTTTTGTTACTACAATGCATGTTAGCCTTGTCATTATGGAAGGTAGTTTGTTGTCGATATTTTTGTTACTCCGTTGGATAGTAGCCTTGTCATTATGGAAGGTAGTATGTTGATGAGATTTTTGTTATTCCAATGGATGGTAGCCTAGTGATTATGGAAGTTTGTCTATTTTTGAGATTTTTGTTACTCCAATGGATGGTAGCCTTATCATGATGGAAGGTAGTCTATTGTCGAGATTTTTGTTACTCTAATGGATGGTAGCCTTGTCATTATGGAAGGTAGTCTATTATCGAGATTTTTGTTACTCCAATGGATGTTAGCCTTTTCCTTATGGAAGGTAGTCTGTCGTCGAAATTTTTGTTGTTCCAATGGATGGTAGCCTTGTCATTATGAAAGGTAGTCTATTGTCGAGATTTTTGTTACTCCAATGGATTGTAGCCTTGTCATTATGGAAAGTAGTCTGTTGTTGAGATTTTTGTTACTCCAATGGATGGTAGCCTTCTTACTATGGAAGGTAGTTTGTTGTCGAGATTTTTCTTACTACAATGGATGGTAGCCTTGTCATTATGGAAGGTAGTCTGTTGTCGAGATTTTTGTTACTCCAATGGATTGTAGCCTTGTCATTATGGAAGGTAGTCTGTTGTCGATATCTTTGTTACTACAATGTATGTTAGCCTTGTCATTATGGAAGGTAGTCTGGTGTCGAGATTTTTTTTACTCCATTGGATAGTAGCCTAGTAATTATGGAAGGTAGTCTGTTGTTGAGATTTTTGTTACTCCAATGGATGGTAGCCTACTCTTTATGGAATGTAGTCTGTCGTCGAGATTTTTTTTGTTCCAATGTATGGTAGCCTTGTCATTATGAAAGGTAGTCTATTGTCGAGATTTTTGTTACTCCAATGGATTGTATCCTTGTCGTTATGGAAGGTAGTCTGTTGTTGAGATTTTTGTTACTCCAATGGATGGTAGCCTTCTTACTATCGAAGGTAGTCTGTTGTCGAGATTTTTGTTACTCCAATGGAATGAATCCTTGTCATTATGGAAGGTAGTCTGTTGTCGTGATTTTTCTTACTACAATGGATGTTAGCCTTGTCATTATGGAAGGTAGTCTATTGTCGAGATTTTTGTTACTCTAATGGATGGTAGCATTGTCATTATGGAAGGTAGTTTGTTGTCGAGATTTTTGTTACTCCAATAGATGGTAGCCTTTTCTTTATGGAAGGTAGTCTGTCATTGAGATTTTTGTTACTCCAATGGATGGTAGCCTAGTCATTATGGAAGGTAGCCTGTTTTCGAGATTTTTATTACTCCAATGGATGGTAGCCTTGTCATTATGGAATGTAGTCTATTGTCGATATTTTTGTTACTTCATCGGATAGTAGCTTTTTCATTATGGAAGGTACTCTGTTGTTGAGATTTTTATTATTCCAATGGATGGTAGCCTAGTCAATATGGAAGGAAATCTGTTTTCTATATTTTTGTTACTCCAATGGATGGTAGCCTTTTCATTATGGAAGATAGTCTATTATCGAGATTTTTGTTACTCCAATGGATGGTAGCCTTTTCATTATGGAAGGTAGTTTGTCATTGAAATTTTTGTTGTTCCAATGGATGGTAGGCTTGTCATTATGAAAGGTAGTCTATTGTCGAGATTTTTGTTACTCCAATGGATTATAGCCTTGTCATTATGGAAGGTAGTATGTTGTTGAGATTTGTGTTACTACAATGGATGGTACCCTTCTTACTATGGAAGGTAGTCTGTTGTCGAGATTTTTCTTACTACAATGGATGGTAGCCTTGTCATTATGGAAGGTAGTATGTTGTCGAGATTTTTGTTACTCCATTGGATTGTAGCCTTGTCATTATGGAAGGTAGTATGTTGTCGATATCTTTGTTACTACAATGTATGTTAGCCTTGTCATTATGGAAGGTAGTCTGGTGTCGATATTTTTGTTACTCCATTGGATAATAGCCTAGTATTTATGGAAGGTAGTCTGTTGTTGAGATTTTTTTATTCCAATGGATGGTAGCCTAGTCATTATGGAAGGTAGTCTGTTTTCGAGATTTTTGTTACTACAATGAATGGTAGCCTTGTCATTATGGAAGCTAGTCTGTTGTCGGGATTTTTGTTACTCCAGTGGGTGATAGCCTTGGCATTATGGAATGTAGTCTATTATCGAGATTTTTGTTAATTCAATGGATGGTAGCCTTTTCATTATGGAAGGTAGTCTGTCGCCGAAATTTTTATTGTTCTAATGGATGGTAGCCTTGTCATTATGAAAGGTAGTCTATTGTCGAGATTTTTGTTACTCCAATGGATTGTAGCCTTGTCATTATGGAAGGTAGTCTGTTGTCGATATCTTTGTTACTACAATGTGCGATCGGTGGATCTGGAACTGACTGTTTTAAAGCTGGTTCGCGAAATGTCGCGTAAGCAAGAGTCGCCACCGTCTTTTCTTTTCTCCAAATGGAAATGACAAAAGCACAGAAAAATTCCTTATAGAGATTGCTCTCGGTTCGGGAGGTAGATTATAGAAAGGGAAGGTGTTAGCACCCTTTCTATCCATGGTTATCCATGGGCTCTTAGATACTTGCTCATTTGTGTTTTCAAAATGGTTTGTTTGCATTTCAACTGTGGGTTTTAAAAAAAGTTTCTTTGAAAATTTCAGTTCGACTCTTGTATCGGTCCTCAAGAGTGTTTGAAAAGTTGCTTTCGAAAGCTTTTTTGAAAAAGTGTCGGTGTGAAAAGTATTTTTGATTTGTTTTTGAAATTAGAGCAAGTATCTAGAGTCGTCTACCTACCCTAAGGAATTCGTCTGTGTAAATGTCCTTTAAAGTAGTGCCATCCCACCATTGAGAGGTAGGTAGCACCACCGTTGGAGGTGTTCGGGTCAATTCGAAGGTTCGGGACATGGTGATCACCGGAGCAATAGGAAGACACCTTAGAAGCTACCCTCATGCCATGTTCATGGACATGAGGACTTACTAAAACGTCCTCTACTCGACGATCACCTTTCGAGGGGCAAGGCAACAATGAGGCGTACCCTAGGGGTGGTGTGTGATTTGTGTGTCGTTTTCAGATATTTTTGTCTTGTCATGTATTGGTCATCTACGCATTGCTTTTATTTTGACATTCATTCTTTCATGCGATAGTTAACAGTTAAAAGTTGCGGGAACATAATAATCCTACGCTATTACAAAGGCGCGGGTCCACATCGCCAAATTTAATCCAGGACCCGATTTGAAATAAAATAAAGTGCGAAGAATAAATATCCTAATTATTCTATTACATGGCTTCGGGAGAATTACATGAAAAAGGAAATAAAATAAAAATGCGAGAATAAGTAAAATCGGGAATGCGAGGGCGTTGGACCCTTTTTAGGAAATTAAATTATAATTAACAAATTAAATTAAGTTAAATGAGGAAAGGAATTATTTTTGAGTTTTTCGTATTTATTGATTTTAATGAGAGAATTAAATGAAATTAAAAAGTTAATTAACCCTAATTCTAACTATTTTTATTTATTAAGAAATATGTTAAAGTTGAACCTAAGATTAATCTAATTATTTACATGGTAATTTATTTACAAAAAATAATAATTAATAATTAATAATTAATATGGTGAAAAAAGGAAAAAAGGATAAAAGTGTTTAAAACCCTAATTCTACAATTTTTAAGTTTATTAATAAAATATTAAAATTTAAACCTAGAATTAAGCAACTAAATTAATTAATAAGATTTATTCAAAATAACATTAAATAAAAAATATTTTTTTGTTTTGTCTTTCTGATTTTTTTTATTATTTTTATGTTTTATGAAAATATATTAATTTAGAGAATTAAAAGGAAATAATTAAATTAAAACAAATAAATAGAAAATAGAAAAAAAAGGAAAGACAAGCAAACCCTTGGGGGTGTTGACCCCAGTTTGGAGGTGTTATCCAGCATTTTTTGGCCCAAGAAGCTTGGCCTTGTTTGACTTTATTGGCTTGTGTATGACACGTATGACTTATGCCCATGGTGGTCTCCAAATCAAGGCCCTTGGATTGCCCTCAGTGGCCATGTGGCACGTTTGGATATGAGGCAACATGGTGGGCTTCAGGAAGCAAGCTGCATAGAATCTCATGGAAACAAAATATATTAAGGAAGTGAGGGGACCTGGGAATCGAACCCAGGTCCCAGTGCTTATGTGACAACGCACTAACCAACTGTGCCATTTGCTTTCTTTGTAACATTAATGGACAATAAATAATATATAAAACAAAACCTACTAATGATGTTAACTCAAAAAACGCGCTAAAGTTTGAATAACCCTATCACATGGAGACAAGTCATCATCTTCCCCACTCGTTTGCATTTGCCTGAAAAAACAAAACAAGATTGCGGGTGTTTTAAACCCCCACTATATGATGTATGAAAAAAAGAGCGAATAGGCCGTTGTTGATCATAAATTGATCGCGACCTATGGGTTGAGTTCGTATCAAGCTTCTGGTTCTAATGGCCCTGGTCTCACGTCTCAATTTTTCCAGAACAAAGAAACCCCAAATTTGCAGTCATGAAACCCTAGCAAGCTTCAATGGTGATTTCGCGTATAGGCTATAAAAACTCAATTCAATAACATCAATAGACTCATAAGGTTCATATTAGCATAAAACAATAATTAAAATGTATGAGAGATGCCCAGAAACTTAAACACGATTATGCATATTTTCATGAAAAGTGAGACATGTTTCTACCAGTTCTTTGCGTTAGAATCAGTGGTTTTGATCCAGAAATGTTCCCTGATGCCTTGGGAGTGCAATGGAATAGGTATCTTGCCTTGAAACGCTTTGGAATGGTGTTTTCAGTTTTCACCTTTTTTACAAAAATTGCAAATTGCATAAGAGGTTTTGGGCGCAGCTTAGAGGTCCTTGTGCATTAGGTTTTGATCAGTATATGTATGGGAACGGATTAGGGTTGAAATTTGGATCCAAAACCCTTTGCATTGATGTATGGAATATTTGATTTTCATGCATATTTTTTCAAATCTTTTTCATGTTATTTTGATTCCAATCATGGCCAATCTTTCCAATTTGGGTTGTGCACGAATCTTGAGTCTTTAAGGAGAGCAAATACTGCACAAAAAGATTCAAATGCATTGGTTTAGTATTTTTTTTCATATTTTATTTAATTAAATGAATTAATAGTAATTAAAAATTCAAATAAATAATAAAAAATGATCAAATAAATCCCCTTTGGGCCAAATGGTCGTGCATAGCCTTTGGATGATGAATCTTGGAAGAAAATGTGGCCCATTAGCAAATTTGAGGCATTTGAAGTAAAGTTGACTTTTCAAAATTCCCAAATATTTCCCAACTTCCACAAGGCATATCTTGCTCACTTTTTAAGCTTTGATCATGTTCTTGGACATTTTGGAAAGGTATTGAAGTCCTCTAACCAATTCATTTGGTCCCATGTCATTTTGATTTACCAATCTCAAGTTATGGTCTTTGACTTAAAGTCTCTTTTTGTTGACTTTTGAAAATGACCTATAATGTTAAAATTGATAACTTTTTGTGAGAGCATTTCTTGGACTTGAAGTGTGAAGAGGAGTTGTAGGAAATGTCTTTCTCTTCAAAATGAGCTTTGGATGGAATTTTTCTGATAAACCATGTGGAAGTTATGCCTTAGTCAAATTACAGTTGGCTTTTTCAATTGTCCAAATATGGAAACTTTTGCATCTTGAGACTTTTTGAGCCATACCTTGAAAATCATGATCAATAATTGATCAAATGATGTTTGTGGCTTCAAAATGAGATGTTGACCAAAAATTTGGATTTTTGACTGTCAAATGACCATTTTGCCCCTGCAGTTGACTGTTGAGCAATTAGGGTTTTTGACTGTGCAATTTTGTGTTGTAAGTCTTGAAACTTGTCATATGGATGCTTAACCATGTTTATAGGCAAATGGGACTTGATTGGACCCTTGTAAACTTCATTTTCTTTGTCAGAACCAAAACCCTAGTTTTTGACTGTTAGGAGGCCCTTGAACTGTGCAACCCTTGGGGAGATTTTGAAGCATGCTCTTTTCCATTCTTGAAGAATATGGGAGGGCAAATTTTGGGGTAAAACACAATGTATGTTAGCCTTGTCATTATGGAAGGTAGTATGTTGTTGATATCTTTGTTACTCCAATGGATGGTAGCCTACTCATTATGGAAGGTAGTCTGTCGTTGAGATTTTTTTTGTTCCAATGTATGGTAGCCTTGTCATTATGAAAGGTAGTCTATTGTCGAGATTTTTGTTACTCCAATGGATTGTATCCTTGTAATTATGGAAGGTAGTCTGTTGTTGAGATTTTTGTTACTCCAATGGATGGTAGCCTTGTTACTATCGAAGGTAGTCTGTTGTCGAGATTTTTGTTACTACAATGGATGGTAGCCTTTTCATTATGGAAGGTAGTCTGTTGTCGAGATTTTTGTTACTCCAATGGAATGTATCCTTGTCATTATGGAAGGTAGTCTGTTGTCGTGATTTTTCTTACTACAATGGATGGTAGCCTTGTCATTATAGAAGGTAGTCTGTTGTCTTGATTTTTGTTTCTACAATAGATTGTAGCCTTGTCATTATGGAAGGTAGCCTATTGTCGAGATTTTTGTTACTCCAATGGATGGTAGCATTGTCATTATAGAAGGTAGTTTGTTGTCGAGATTTTTGTTACTCTAATAGATGGTAGCCTTTTCATTATGGAAGGTAGTCTGTCATTGAGATTTTTGTTATTCCAATGGATGGTAGCCTAGTCATTATGTAAGGTAGCCTATTTTCGAGATTTTTATTACTCCAATAGATGGTAGCCTTGTCATTATGGAAGGTATTCTATTGTCGATATTTTTGTTACTCCATTGGATAGTAGCTTTGTCATTATGGAAGGTACTATGTTGTTGAGATTTTTTTTATTCCAATGGATGGTAGCCTAGTCAATATGGAAGGTAATCTGTTTTTGATATTTTTGTTACTCCAATGGATGGTAGCCTTTTCATTATGGAAGGTAGTCTATTATCGAGATTTTTGTTACTCCAATGGATGGTAGCCTTTTCATTATGGAAGGTAGTTTGTCGTTGAAATTTTGTTGTTCCAATGGATGGTAGCCCTGTCATTATGAAAGGTAGTCAATTGTCGAGATTTATGGTATTCCAATGGATTGTAGCCTTGTCATTATGGAAGGTAGTCTGTTGTCGAGATTTTTGTTACTACAATGGACTGTAGCCTTGTCATTATGGAAGGTAGTCTGTTGTCGAGATTTTTCTTACTACAATGGATGGTAGCCTTGTCATTATGGAAGGTAGTCTGTTGTCGATATTTTTGTTACTACAATGGATGGCAGCCTTGTCATTATGGAAGGTAGTCTGTTGTCTTAATTTTTGTTACTACAATAGATTGTAGCCTTGTCATTATGGAAGGTTGTCTATTGTCAAGATTTTTGTTACTCCAATGGATGGTAGCATTGTCATTATGGAAGGTAGTTTGTTGTCGAGGTTTTTGTTACAACAATAGATGTAGCCTCGTCATTATGGAAGGTAGTCTGTCAATGTGATTTTTGTTACTCCAATGAATGGTAGCCTTATCATAATGGAAGGTAGTCCGTTGTTCATATTTTTGTTACTACAATGCATGTTAGCCTTGTCATTATGGAAGGTAGTCTGTTGTTGATATTTTAGTTACTCCATTGGATAGTAGCCCTGTCATTATGGATGGTAGTCTGTTGGTGAGATTTTTGTTATTCCAATGGATGGTAGCCTAGTCATTATTGAAGTTTGTCTATTTTCGAGATTTTTGTTACTCCAATGGATGGTAGCCTATTCATTATGGAAGGTAGTCTGTCGTCGAAATTTTTGTTGTTCCAATGGATGGTATCCTTGTCATTATGAAAGGTAGTCTATTGTCGACATTTTTGTTACTCCAATGGATTATAGCCTTGTCATTATGGAAAGTAGTCTGTTGTTGAGATTTTTTTACTCCAATGGATGGTAGCCTTCTTACTATGGAAGGTAGTTTGTTGTCGACATTTTTCTTACTACAATGGATGGTAGCCTTGTCATTATTGAAAGTAGTCTGTTGTCGAGATTTTTGTTAGTCCAATGGATTGTAGCCTTGTCAATATGGAAGGTAGTCTGTTGTCGATATCTTTGTTACTACAATGTATGTTAGCCTTGTCATTATGGAAGGTAGTCTGGTGTCGAGATTTTTGTTACTCCATTGGATAGTAGCCTAGTCATTATAGAAGGTAGTATGTTGTTGAGATTTTTGTTATTCCAATGGATGGTAGCCTAGTCATTATTGAAGGTAGTGTTTTTTCGAGATTTTTGTTACTCCAATGGATGGTAGCCTTGTCATTATGGAAGCTAGTATGTGGTCCAGATTTTTGTTACTCCTATGGATGCTAGCCTTGTCATTATGGAATGTAGTCTATTATCGAGATTTTTGTTACTCCAATGGTTGGTAGCCTTTTCATTATGGAAGGTAGTCTGTCTTTGAAATTTTTGTTGTTCCAATGGATGGTAGCCTAGTCATTATGGAGGTTAGTCTATCTTCGAGAATTTTTTTACTCCAATGGATGGTAGCCTTGTCATTATGGAAGGTAGTCTGTTGTCGAGATTTTTGTTACTCCAATGGATGGTAGCCTTGTCATTATGGAAGGTAGTCTATTATCGAGATTTTTTTACTCCAATGGATGGTAGCCTTTTCATTTTGGAAGGTAGTCTATCATCGAAATTTTTTTTGTTCTAGTGGATGGTAGCCTTGTCATTATGAAAGGTAGTCTATTGTCGAGATTTTTGTTACTCCAATGGATTGTATCCTTGTCATTATGGAAGGTAGTCTGTTGTTGAGATTTTTTTTACTCCAATGGATGGTAGCCTTGTTACTATCGAAGGTAGTCTATTGTTGAGATTTTTGTTATTCCAATGGATGGTAGCCTAGTCATTATGGAAGGTAGTCTGTTTTCGAGATTTTTGTTACTCCAATGAATGGTAGCCTTGTCATTATGGAAGCTAGTCTGTTGTCGGGATTTTTGTTACTCCAATGGATGATAGCCTTGTCATTATGGAATGTAGTCTATTATCGAGATTTTTGTTAATTCAATGGATGGTAGCCTTTTCATTATGGAAGGTAGTCTGTCGTCGAAATTTTTGTTGTTCTAATGGTTGGTAGCCTTGTCATTATGAAAGGTAGTCTATTGTCGAGATTTTTGTTACTCCAATGGATTGTAGCCTTGTCATTATGGAAGGTAGTCTGTTGTCGATATCTTTGATACTATAATGTATGTTAGCCTTGTCATTATGGAAGGTAGTATGTTGTTAATATCTTTGTTACTCCAATGGATGGTAGCCTACTCATTATGGAAGGTAGTCTGTCGTCGAGATTTTTTTTGTTCCAATGTATGGTAGCCTTGTCATTTTGAAAGGTAGTCTATTGTCGAGATTTTTGTTACTCCAATGGATTGTATCCTTGTCATTATGGAAGGTAGTCTGTTGTTGAGATTTTTGTTACTCCAATGGATGGTAGCCTTGTTACTATCGAAGGTAGTCTGTTGTCGAGATTTTTGTTACTACAATGGATGGTACCCTTGTCATTATGGAAGGTAGTCTGTTGTCGAGATTTTTGTTACTACAATGGAATGTATCCTTGTCATTATGGAAGGTAGTCTGTAGTCGTGATTTTTCTTACTATAATGGATGGTAGCCTTGTCATTATAGAAGGTAGTCTGTTGTCTTGATTTTTGTTTCTACAATAGATTGTAGCCTTGTCATTATGGAAGGTAGTCTATTGTCGAGATTTTTGTTACTCCAATGGATGGTAGCATTGTCATTATGGAAGGTAGTTTGTTGTCGAGATTTTTGTTACTCCAATAGATGGTAGCCTTTTCATTATGGAAGGTAGTCTGTCATTGAGATTTTTGTTATTCCAATGGATGGTAGCCTAGTCATTATGGAAGGTAGCCTATTTTCGAGATTTTTATTACTCCAATGGATGGTAGCCTTGTCATTATGGAAGGTAGTCTGTTGTCCAGATTTTTGTTATTACAATGGATTGTAGCCTTGTCATTATGGAAGGTAGTCTGTTGTCGAGATTTTTCTTACTACAATGGATGGTAGCCTTGTCATTATGGAAGGTAGTCTGTTGTCGAGATTTTTGTTACTACAATGGATGGTAGCCTTGTCATTATGGAAAGTAGTCTGTTGTTGAGATTTTTGTTACTCCAATGGATGGTACCCTTCTTACTATGGAAGGTAGTCTGTTGTCGACATTTTTCTTACTACAATGGATGGTAGCCTTGTCATTATGGAAGGTAGTCTGTTGTCGAGATTTTTGTTACTCCAATGGAATGTATCCTTGTCATTATGGAAGGTAGTCTGTTTTCGTGATTTTTCTTACTACAATGGATGGTAGCCTTGTCATTATAGAAGGTAGTCTGGTGTCGATATTTTTGTTACTCCATTGGATAGTAGCCTAGTAATTATGGAAGGTAGTCTGTTGTTGAGATTTTTGTTATTCCAATGGATGGAGGCCTAGTCATTATGGAAGGTAGTCTGTTTTCGAGATTTTTGTTACTCCAATGAATGGTAGCCTTGTCATTATGGAAGCTAGTCTGTTGTCGGGATTTTTGTTACTCCAATGGATGATAGCCTTGTCATTATGGAATGTAGTGTATTATCGAGATTTTTGTTAATTCAATGGATGGTAGTCTTTTCATTATAGAAGGTAGTCTGTCACCGAAATTTTTGTTGTTCTAATGGTTGGTAACCTTGTCATTATGAAAGGTAGTCTATTGTCGAGATTTTTGTTACTCCAATGGATTGTAGCCTTGTCATTATGGAAGGTAGTCTGTTGTCGATATCTTTGTTACTATAATGTATGTTAGCCTTGTCATTATGGAAGGTAGTATGTTGTTGATATCTTTGTTACTCCAATGGATGGTAGCCTACTCATTATGGAAGGTAGTCTGTCGTCGAGATTTTTTTTGTTCCAATGTATGGTAGCCTTGTCATTATGAAAGGTAGTCTATTGTCGAGATTTTTGTTACTCCAATGGATTGTATCCTTGTCATTATGGAAGGTAGTATGTTGTTGAGATTTTTGTTACTCCAACGGATGGTAGCCTTGTTACTATCGAAGGTAGTCTGTTGTCGAGATTTTTGTTACTACAATGGATGGTAGCCTTGTCATTATGGAAGGTAGTATGTTGTCGAGATTTTTGTTACTCCAATGGAATGTATCCTTGTCATTATGGAAGGTAGTTTGTTGTCGTGATTTTTCTTACTACAATGGATGGTAGCCTTGTCATTATAGAAGGTAGTTTCTTGTCTTGATTTTTGTTACTACAATAGATTGTAGCCTTGTCATTATGGAAGGTAGTCTATTGTCGAGATTTTTGTTACTTCAATGGATGGTAGCATTGTCATTATGGAAGGTAGTTTGTTGTCGAGATTTCTGTTACTCCAATAGATGGTAGCCTTTTCATTATGGAAGGTAGTCTGTCATTGAGATTTTTGTTATTCCAATGGATGGTAGCCTAGTCATTATGGAAGGTAGCCTATTTTCGAGATTTTTATTACTCCAATGGATGGTAGCCTTGCCATTATGGAAGGTAGTCTGTTGTCCAGATTTTTGTTACTACAATGGATTGTAGCCTTGTCATTATGGAAGGTAGTCTGTTGTCGAGATTTTTCTTACTACAATGGATGGTAGCCTAGTCATGGAAGGTAGTCTGTTGTCGAGATTTTTGTTACTACAATGGATGGTAGCCTTGTCATTATGGAAAGTAGTCTGTTGTTGAGATTTTTGTTACTCCAATGGATGGTACCCTTCTTACTATGGAAGGTAGTCTGTTGTCGACATTTTTCTTACTACAATGGATGGTAGCCTTGTCATTATGGAAGGTAGTCTGTTGTCGAGATTTTTGTTACTCCAATGGAATGTATCCTTGTCATTATGGAAGGTAGTCTGTTGTCGTGATTTTTCTTACTACAATGGATGGTAGCCTTGTCATTATAGAAGGTAGTATGGTGTCGATATTTTTGTTACTCCATTGGATAGTAGCCTAGTAATTATGGAAGGTAGTCTGTTGTTGAGATTTTTGTTATTCCAATGGATGGTAGCCTAGTCATTATGGAAGGTAGTCTGTTTTCGAGATTTTTGTTACTCCAATGAATGGTAGCCATGTCATTATGGAAGCTAGTCTGTTGTCGGGATTTTTGTTACTCCAATGGATGATAGCCTTGTCATTATGGAATGTAGTCTATTATCGAGATTTTTGTTAATTCAATGGATGGTAGCCTTTTCATTATGGAAGGTAGTCTGTAGCCAAAAATTTTGTTGTTCTAATGGATGGTAGCCTTGTCATTATGAAAGGTAGTCTATTGTCGAGATTTTTGTTACTCAAATGGATTGTAGCCTTGTCATTATAGAAGGTAGTCTGTTGTCGATATCTTTGTTACTACAATGTATGTTAGCCTTGTCATTATGGAAGGTAGTATGTTGTTGATATCTTTGTTACTCCAATGGATGGTAGCCTACTCATTATGGAAGGTAGTCTGTCGTCGAGATTTTTTTTGTTCCAATGTATGGTAGCCTTGTCATTATGAAAGGTAGTCTATTGTCGAGATTTTTGTTACTCCAATGGATTGTATCCTTGTCATTATGGAAGGTAGTCTGTTGTTGAGATTTTTGTTACTCCAATGGATGGTAGCCTTGTTACTATCGAAGGTAGTCTGTTGTCGAGATTTTTGTTACTACAATGGATGGTAGCCTTGTCATTATGGAAGGTAGTCGGTTGTCGAGATTTTTGTTACTCCAATGGAATGTATCCTTGTCATTATGGAAGGTAGTCTGTTGTCGGGATTTTTGTTACTCCATTGGATAGTTGGTTTGTCATTATGGAAGGTACTCTGTTGTTGAGATTTTTTTTATTCCAATTGATGGTAGCCTAGTCAATATGGAAGGTAATATGTTTTTGAGATTTTTGTTACTCCAATGGATGGTAGCCTTGTTACTATCGAAGGTAGTCTGTTGTTGAGATTTTTGTTATTCCAATGGATGGTAGCCTAGTCATTATGGAAGGTAGTCTGTTTTCGAGATTTTTGTTACTCCAATGAATGGTAGCCTTGTCATTATGGAAGCTAGTCTGTTGTCGAGATTTTTGTTACTCCATTGGATAATAGCTTTGTCATTATGGAAGGTACTTTGTTGTTGAGATTTTTTTTATTCCAATGGATGGTAGCCTAGTCAATATGGAAGGTAATCTGTTTTTGAGATTTTTGTTACTCCAATGGATGGTAGCCTTTCCATTATGGGAGGTAGTCTATTATCGAGATTTTTGTTACTCCAATGGATGGTAGCCTTTTCATTATGGAAGGTAGTTTGTCGTTGAAATTTTTGTTGTTCCAATGGATGGTAGCCTTGTTATTATGAAAGGTAGTCTATTGTCGAGATTTTTGGTACTCAAATGGATTGTAACCTTGTCATTATGGAAGGTAGTCTGTTGTCGATATTTTTGTTACTACAATGGATGGCAGCCTTGTCATTATGGAAGGTAGTCTGTTGTCTTGATTTTTGTTACTACAATAGATTGTAGCCTTGTCATTATGGAAGGTTGTCTATTGTCAAGATTTTTGTTACTCCAATGGATGGTAGCATTGTCATTATGGAAGGTAGTTTGTTGTCGAGGTTTTTGTTACTCCAATAGATGGTAGCCTTGTCATTATGGAAGGTAGTCTGTCATTGTGATTTTTGTTACTCCAATGAATGGTAGCCTTGTCATTATGGAAGGTAGTCCATTGTTCATATTTTTATTACTACAATGCATGTTAGCCTTGTCATTATGGAAGGTAGTCTGTTGTCGATATTTTAGTTACTCCATTGGATAGTAGCCTTGTCATTATGGAAGGTAGTCTGCTGGTGATATTTTTGTGATTCCAATGGATGGTAGCCTAGTCATTATGGAAGTTTGTCTATTTTCGAGATTTTTGTTACTCCAATGGATGGTAGACTTATCATTATGGAAGGTAGTCTATTGTCGATATTTTTGTTACTCTAATGGATGGTAGCCTTGTCATTATGGAAGGTAGTCTATTATCGAGATTTTTGTTACTCCAATGGATGGTAGCCTATTCATTATGGAAGGTAGTCTGTCGTCGAAATTTTTGTTGTTCCAATGGATGGTAGCCTTGTCATTATGAAAGGTAGTCTATTGTCGACATTTTTGTTACTCCAATGGATTGTAGCCTTGTCATTATGGAAAGTAGTCTGTTGTCGAGATTTTTGTTACTCCAATGGATTGTAGCCTTGTCAATATGGAAGGTAGTCTGTTGTCGATATCTTTGTTACTACAATGTATGTTAGCCTTGTCATTATGGAAGGTAGTCTGGTGTCGAGATTTTTGTTACTCCATTGGATAGTAGCCTACTCATTATAGAAGGTAGTCTGTTGTTGAGATTTTTGTTATTCCAATGGATGGTAGCCTAGTCATTATTGAAGGTAGTCTGTTTTCGAGATTTTTGTTACTCCAATGGATGGTAGCCTTGTCATTATGGAAGCTAGTCTGTGGTCCAGATTTTTGTTACTCCAATGGATGCTAGCCTTGTCATTATTGAATGTAGTCTATTATCGAGATTTTTGTTACTCCAATGGATGGTAGCCTTTTCATTATGGAAGGTAGTCTGTCTTCGAAATTTTTGTTGTTCCAATGGATGGTAGCCTAGTCATTATGGAAGTTAGTCTATTTTCGAGAATTTTTTTACTCCAATGGATGGTAGCCTTGTTATTATGGAAGGTAGTCTGTTGTCGAGATTTTTGTTACTCCAATGGATGGTAGCCTTGTCATTATGGAAGGTAGTCTATTATCGAGATTTTTTTACTCCAATGGATGGTAGCCTTTTCATTTTGGAAGGTAGTCTGTCGTCGAAATTTTTTTTGTTCCAGTGGATGGTAGCCTTGTCATTATGAAAGGTAGTCTATTGTCGAGATTTTTGTTACTCCAATGGATTGTATCCTTGTCATTATGGAAGGTAGTCTGTTGTTGAGATTTTTGTTACTCCAACGGATGGTAGCCTTGTTACTATCGAAGGTAGTCTATTGTCGAGATTTTTGTTACTACAATGGATGGTAGCCTTGTCATTATGGAAGGTAGTATGTTGTCGAGATTTTTGTTACTCCAATGGAATGTATCCTTGTCATTATGGAAGGTAGTTTGTTGTCGTGATTTTTCTTACTACAATGGATGGTAGCCTTGTCATTATAGAAGGTAGTTTCTTGTCTTGATTTTTGTTACTACAATAGATTGTAGCCTTGTCATTATGGAAGGTAGTCTATTGTCGAGATTTTTGTTACTCCAATGGATGGTAGCATTGTCATTATGGAAGGTAGTTTGTTGTCGAGATTTCTGTTACTCCAATAGATGGTAGCCTTTTCATTATGGAAGGTAGTCTGTCATTGAGATTTTTGTTATTCCAAAGGATGGTAGCCTAGTCATTATGGAAGGTAGCCTATTTTCGAGATTTTTATTACTCCAATGGATGGTAGCCTTGTCATTATGGAAGGTATTCTATTGTCGATATTTTTGTTACTCCATTGGATAGTAGCTTTGTCATTATGGAAGGTACTCTGTTGTTGAGATTTTTTTATTCCAATGGATGGTAGCCTAGTCAATATGGAAGGTAATCTGTTTTTGAGATTTTTGTTACTCCAATGGATGGTAGCCTTTTCATTATGGAAGGTAGTCTATTATCGAGATTTTTGTTACTCCAATGGATGGTAGCCTTTTCATTATGGAAGGTAGTTTGTCGTTGAAATTTTTGTTGTTCCAATGGATGGTAGCCTTGTCATTATGAAAGGTAGTCTATTGTCGACAATTTTGGTACTCCAATGGATTATAGCCTTGTCATTATGGAAGGTAGTCTGTTGTCGAGATTTTTGTTACTACAATGGATTGTAGCCTTGTCATTATGGAAGGTAGTCTGTTGTCGAGATTTTTCTTACTACAATGGATGGTAGCCTTGTCATTATGGAAGGTAGTCTGTTGTCGATATTTTTGTTACTACAATGGATGGCAGCCTTGTCATTATGGAAGGTAGTCTGTTGTCTTGATTTTTGTTACTACAATAGATTGTAGCCTTGTCATTATGGAAGGTTGTCTATTGTCAAGATTTTTGTGACTCCAATGGATGGTAGCATTGTCATTATGGAAGGTAGTTTGTTGTCGAGGTTTTTGTTACTCCAATAGATGGTAGCCTTGTCATTATGGAAGGTAGTCTGTCGTTGTGATTTTTGTTACTCCAATGAATGGTAGCCTTTTCATTATGGAAGGTAGTTCGTTGTTCATATTTTTGTTACTACAATGCATGTTAGCCTTGTCATTATGGAAGGTAGTCTGTTGTCGATATTCTAGCTACTCCATTGGATAGTAGACTTGTCATTATGGAAGGTAGTCTGTTGGTGAGATTTTTGTTATTCCAATGGATGGTAGCCTAGTCATTATGGAAGTTTGTCTATTTTCGAGATTTTTGTTACTCCAATGGATGGTAGCCTTATCATTATGGAAGGTAGTCTATTGTCGAGATTTTTGTTACTCTAATGGATGGTAGCCTTGTCATTATGGAAGGTAGTCTATTATCGAGATTTTTGTTACTCCAATGGATGGTAGCCTATTCATTATGGAAGGTAGTCTGTCGTCGAAATTTTTGTTGTTCCAATTGATGGTAGCCTTGTCATTATGAAAGGTAGTCTATTGTCGACATTTTTGTTACTCCAATGGATTGTAGCCTTGTCATTATGGAAAGTAGTCTGTTGTTGAGATTTTTGTTACTCCAACGGATGGTAGCCTTCTTACTATGGAAGGTACTTTGTTGTCGACATTTTTCTTACTACAATGGATGGTAGCCTTGTCATTATTGAAAGTAGTCTGTTGTCGAGATTTTTGTTAGTCCAATGGATTGTAGCCTTGTCAATATGGAAGGTAGTCTGTTGTCGATATCTTTGTTACTACAATGTATGTTAGCCTTGTCATTATGGAAGGTAGTCTTGTGTCGAGATTTTTGTTACTCCATTGGATAGTAGCCTACTCATTATAGAAGGTAGTCTGTTGTTGAGATTTTTGTTATTCCAATGGATGGTAGCCTAGTCATTATTGAAGGTAGTCTGTTTTCGAGATTTTTGTTACTCCAATGGATGGTAGCCTTGTCATTATAGAAGCTAGTCTGTGGTCCAGATTTTTGTTACTCCAATGGATGCTAGCCTTGTCATTATGGAATGTAGTCTATTATCGAGATTTTTGTTACTCCAATGGATGGTAGCCTTTTCATTATGGAAGGTAGTCTGTCTTCGAAATTTTTGTTGTTCCAATGAATGGTAGCCTAGTCATTATGGAAGTTAGTCTATTTTCGAGAATTTTTTTACTCCAATGGATGGTAGCCTTGTCATTATGGAAGGTAGTCTGTTGTCGAGATTTTTGTTACTACAATGGATTGTAGCCTTGTCATTATGGAAGGTAGTCTGTTGTCGAGATTTTTCTTACTACAATGGATGGTAGCCTTGTCATTATGGAAGGTAGTCTGTTGTCGATATTTTTGTTACTACAATGGATGGCAGCCTTGTCATTATGGAAGGTAGTCTGTTGTCTTGGTTTTTGTTACTACAATAGATTGTAGCCTTGTCATTATGGAAGGTTGTCTATTGTCAAGATTTTTGTGACTCCAATGGATGGTAGCATTGTCATTATGGAAGGTAGTTTGTTGTCGAGGTTTTTGTTACTCCAATAGATGGTAGCCTTGTCATTATGGAAGGTAGTCTGTCGTTGTGATTTTTGTTACTCCAATGAATGGTAGCCTTGTCATTATGGAAGGTAGTTCGTTGTTCATATTTTTGTTACTACAATGCATGTTAGCCTTGTCATTATGGAAGGTAGTCTGTTGTCGATATTCTAGCTACTCCATTGGATAGTAGCCTTGTCATTATGGAAGGTAGTCTGTTGGTGAGATTTTTGTTATTCCAATGGATGGTAGCCTAGTCATTATGGAAGTTTGTCTATTTTCGAGATTTTTGTTACTCCAATGGATGGTAGCCTTATCATTATGGAAGGTAGTCTATTGTCGAGATTTTTGTTACTCTAATGGATGGTAGCCTTGTCATTATGGAAGGTAGTCTATTATCGAGATTTTTGTTACTCCAATGGATGGTAGCCTATTCATTATGGAAGGTAGTCTGTCGTCGAAATTTTTGTTGTTCCAATTGATGGTAGCCTTGTCATTATGAAAGGTAGTCTATTGTCGACATTTTTGTTACTCCAATGGATTGTAGCCTTGTCATTATGGAAAGTAGTCTGTTGTTGAGATTGTTGTTACTCCAATGGATGGTAGCCTTCTTACTATGGAAGGTAGTTTGTTGTCGACATTTTTCTTACTACAATGGATGGTAGCCTTGTCATTATTGAAAGTAGTCTGTTGTCGAGATTTTTGTTAGTACAATGGATTGTAGCCTTGTCAATATGGAAGGTAGTCTGTTGTCGATATCTTTGTTACTACAATGTATGTTAGCCTTGTCATTATGGAAGGTAGTCTTGTGTCGAGATTTTTGTTACTCCATTGGATAGTAGCCTACTCATTATAGAAGGTAGTCTGTTGTTGAGATTTTTGTTATTCCAATGGATGGTAGCCTAGTCATTATTGAAGGTAGTCTGTTTTCGAGATTTTTGTTACTCCAATGGATGGTAGCCTTGTCATTATAGAAGCTAGTCTGTGGTCTAGATTTTTGTTACTCCAATGGATGCTAGCCTTGTCATTATGGAATGTAGTCTATTATCGAGATTTTTGTTACTCCAATGGATGGTAGCCTTTTCATTATGGAAGGTAGTCTGTCTTCGAAATTTTTGTTGTTCCAATGAATGGTAGCCTAGTCATTATGGAAGTTAGTCTATTTTCGAGAATTTTTTTACTCCAATGGATGGTAGCCTTGTCATTATGGAAGGTAGTCTGTTGTCGATATTTTTGTTACTCCAATGGATGGTAGCCTTGTCATTATGGAAGGTAGTCTATTATCGAGATTTTTTTACTCCAATGGATGGTAGCCTTTTCATTTTGGAAGGTAGTCTGTCGTCGAAATTTTTTTTGTTCCAGTGGATGGTAGCCTTGTCATTATGAAAGGTAGTCTATTGTCGAGATTTTTGTTACTCCAATGGATTGTATCCTTGTCATTATGGAAGGTAGTCTGTTGTTGATATTTTTGTTACTCTAACGGATGGTAGCCTTGTTACTATCGAAGGTAGTCTGTTGTCGAGATTTTTGTTACTACAATGGATGGTAGCCTTGTCATTATGGAAGGTAGTATGTTGTCTAGATTTTTGTTTCTCCAATGGAATGTATCCTTGTCATTATGGAAGGTAGTCTGTTGTCGTGATTTTTCTTACTACAATGGATGGTAGCCATGTCATTATAGAAGGTAGTTTGTTGTCTTGATTTTTGTTACTACAATAGACTGTAGCCTTGCATTATGAGAGGTAGTCTATTGTCGAGATTTTTGTTACTCTAATGGATGGTAGCATTGTCATTATGGAAGGTAGTTTGTTGTCGAGATTTTTGTTACTCCAATAGATGGTAGCCTTTTCATTATGGAAGGTAGTCTGTCATTGAGATTTTTGTTATTCCAATGGATGGTAGCCTAGTCATTATGGAAGGTAGCCTATTTTCGAGATTTTTATTACTCCAATGGATGGTAGCCTTGTCATTATGGAAGGTATTCTATTGTCGATATTTTTGTTACTCCATTGGATAGTAGCTTTGTCATTATGGAAGGTACTCTGTTGTTGAGATTTTTTTTATTCCAATGGATGGTAGCCTAGTCAATATGGAAGGTAATCTGTTTTTGAGATTTTTGTTACTCCAATGGATGGTAGCCTTTTCATTATGGAAGGTAGTCTATTATCGAGATTTTTGTTACTCCAATGGATGGTAGCCTTTTCATTCTGGAAGGTTGTTTGTTGTTGAAATTTTTGTTGTTCCAATGGATGGTGGCATTGTCATTATGAAAGGTAGTCTATTGTCGAGATTTTTGGTACTCCAATGGATTGTAGCCTTGTAATTATGGAATGTAGTCTATTGTCGAGATTTTTGTTACTACAATGGATTGTAGCCTTGTCATTATGGAAGGTAGTCTCTTGTCGAGATTTTTCTTACTACAATGGATGGTAGCCTTTTCATTATGGAAGGTAGTTTGTCATCGAAATTTGTTTTGTTCCAGTGGATGGTAGCCTTGTCATTATGAAAGGTAGTCTATTGTCGAGATTTTTGTTACTCCAATGGATTGTAGCCTTGTCATTATGGAAGGTAGTCTGTTGTTGAGATTTTTGTTACTCCAATGAATGGTAGCCTTCTTACTATGGAAGGTAGTCTGTTGTCGAGATTTTTGTTACTCCAATGGATTGTAGCCTATTCATTATGGAAGGTAGTCTGTTCTCGATATCTTTGTTACTACAATGTATGTTAGCCTTGTCATTATGGAAGGTAGTCTGGTGTCGAGATTTTTGTTACTCTGTTGGATAGTTGCCTAGTCATATTGGAAGGTAGTCTGTTGTTGAGATTTTTCTTATTCCAATGGATGGTAGCCTAGTCATTATGGAAGGTAGTCTATTTTCGAGATTTTTGTTACTCCAAGTGATCGTAACCGTGTCATTATGGAAGCTACTTTGTTGTCGAGATTTTTGTTACTCCAATGGAAGGTAGCCTTGTGATTTTGGAAGGTAGTATGGCGTTGATATTTTTGTTATTCCAATGGATGGTAGCCTTGTCAATATGAAATGTAGTCTATTGTCCATATTTTTGTTACTCCAATGGAAAGTATCCTTGTCATTATGGAAGTTAGTCTGTTGTCGAGATTTTTCTTACTACAATGGATGGTAGCCTTGTCATTATGGAAGGTAGTCTGTTGTCGAGATTTTTGTTATTACAAAGGACGGTAGCCTTGTCATAATGGAAGGTAGTCTGTTGTCTTGATTTTTGTTACTATAATAGATTGTAGCCTTGTCATTATGAAAGGTACTCTATTGTCAAGATTTTTCTTACTCCAATGGATGGTAGCATTATCATTATGTAAAGTAGTTTGTTGTCAAGATTTTTGTTACTCCAATAGATGGTAGCCTTGTCAATATGTAAGGTAGTATGTCGTTGTGATTTTTGTTACTCTAATGAATTGTAGCCTTGTCATTATGGAAGGTAGTTTGTTGTTCATATTTTTGTTACTACAATGCATGTTAGCCTTGTCATTATGGAAGGTAGTCTGTTGTCGATATTTTTGTTACTCCATTGGATAGTAGCCTTGTCATTTTAGAAGGTAGTCTGTTGGTGAGATTTTTGTTATTCCAATGGATGGTAGCCTAGTCATTATGGAAGTTTATCTATTTTCGAGAATTTTGTTACTCCAATGGATGGTAGCCTTATCATTATGGAAGGTAGTCTATTGTCGAGATTTTTGTTACTCTAATGGATGGTAGCCTTGTCATTATGGAAGGTAGTCTATTATCGAGATTTTTGTTACTCCAATGGATGGTAGCCTTTTCATTATGGAAGGTAGTCTGTCGTCGAAATTTTTGTTGTTCCAATGGATGGTATCCTTGTCATTATGAAAGGTAGTCTATTGTCGACATTTGTGTTACTCCAATGGATTGTAGCCTTGTCATTATGGAAAGTAGTCTGTTGTTGAGATTTTTGTTACTCCAATGCATGGTAGCCTTCTTACTATGGAAGGTAGTCTGTTGTCGACATTTTTCTTACTACAATGGATGGTAGCCTTGTCATTATGGAAGGTAGTCTATTGTCGAAAGTTTTGTTACTCCAATGGATGGTAGCCTTGTCATTATGGAAGGTAGTCTATTATTGAGATTTTTGTTACTATAATGTATGATAGCCTTGTCATTATGGAAGGTAGTATGGTGTCGAGATTTTTGTTAATCCATTGGATAGTAGCCTAGTCATTATGGAAGGTAGTCTATTGTTGAGATTTTTACTATTCCAATGGATGGTAGCCTAGTCATTATTGAAGGTAGTCTGTTTTCGAGATTTTTGTTACTCCAATGGATGGTAGCCTTGTCATTATGGAAGCTAGTCTGTTGTCGGGATTTTTGTTACTCCAATGGATGGTAGCCTTTTCATTATGGAAGGTAGTCTGTCGTCGAAATTTTTTTTGGTCCAGTGGATGGTAGCTTTGTCATTATGAAAGGTAGTCTATTGTCGAGATTTTTGTTACTCCAATGTATTGTAGCATTGTCATTATGGAAGGTAGTATGTTGTTGAGATTTTTGTTACTCCAATGAATGGTAGCCTTCTTACTATGGAAGGTAGTCTGTTGTCGAGATTTTTGTTACTCCAATGGATTGTAGCCTTGTCATTATGGCAGGTAGTTTGTTCTCGATATCCTTGTCATATTGGAAGGTAGTCTGTTGTTGAGATTTTTCTTATTCCAATGGATGGTAGCCTAGTCATTATGGAAGTTAGTCTGTTGTCGAGATTTTTGTTACTCCAATGGATGGTAGCCTTGTCATTTTGGAAGGTAGTATGTCGTTGATATTTTTGTTATTCCAAATGGATGGTAGCCTTATCAATATGAAAGGTAGTCTATTGTCCAAATTTTTGTTACTCCAATGGAAAGTATCCTTGTCATTATGGAAGTTAGTCTGTTGTCGATATTTTTCTAACTACAATGGATGGTAGCCTTGTCATTATGGAAGGTAGTCTGTTGTCAAGATTTTTGTTATTACAATGGATGGTAGCCTTGTCATAATGGAAGGTAGTCTGTTGTCTTGATTTTTGTTACTACAATAGATTGTAGCCTTGTCATTACAGAAGGTAGTCTACTGTCGAGATTTTTGTTACTCCAATGGATGGTAGCATTGTCATTATGGAAAGTAGTTTGTTGTCGAGATTTTTGTTACTCCAATAGATGGTAGCCTTGTCAATATGTAAGGTAGTTTGTCGTTGTGATTTTTGTTACTCTAATGAATGGTAGCCTTGTCATTATGGAATGTAGTTTGTTGTTCATATTTTTGTTACTACAATGCATGTTAGCCTTGTCATTATTGAAGGTAGTCTGTTGTCAATATTTTTGTTACTCCATTGGACAGTAGCCTTGTCATTATGGAAGGTAGTTTGTGGTTGATATTTTTGTTATTCCAATGGATGGTAGCCTTGTCATTATGAAAGGTAGTCTATTGTCGAGATTTTTGTTACAACAATGGATTGTAGCCTTGTCATTATGGAAGGTAGTCTATTGTTGAGATTTTTGTTATTCCAATGGATGGTAGCCTTCTTACAATGGAAGGTAGTCTGTTATCGAGATTTTTGTCAGTACAATGGATGGTATCCTTGTCAATATGGAAGGTAGTTTGTTGTCGATATTTTTGTTTCTCCGATGGATTGTAGCCTTGTCATTATGGAAGGTAGTCTGTTATCGATAACTTTGTTACTACAATGTATGTTAGCCTTGTCATTATGGAAGGTAGTCTGGTGTCGAGATTTTTGTTAGTCCATTATATAGTAGCCTAGTCATTTTGGAAGGTAGTCTGTTTTCGAGATTTTTGTTACTCCATTGGATGGTAGCCTTGTCATTATGGAAGGTAGTCTGTTGTCGAGATTTTTTTTACTCCAATGGATGGTAGCCTTGTCATTATGGAAGGTAGTATGTCGTTGATATTTTTGTTATTCCAATGGATGGTAGCCTTGTCAATATAAAAGGTAGTCTATTGACCAGATTTTTGTTACTCCAATGGAATGTATCTTTGTCATTATGGAAGGTAGTCTGTTGTCGTGATTTTTCTTACTACAATGGATGGTAGCCTTGTCATTATGGAAGGTAGTTTGTTGTCTTGATTTTTGTTACTACAATAGATTGTAGCCTTGTCATTATGGAAGGTAGTCTATTGTCAAGATTTTTGTTACTCCTATGGATGGTAGCATTGTCATTATGGAAGGTAGTTTGTTGTCAAGAGTTTTGTTACTCCAATAGATTGTAGCCTTTTCATTATGGAAGGTAGTCTGTCATTGAGATTTTTGTTACTCCAATGGATGGTAGCCTTTTCATTATGGAAGGTAGTCTGTCGTCGAAATTTTTGTTCTTCCAATGGATGGTAGCTTTGTCATTATGAAAGGTAGTCTATTATGGATATTTTTGTTACTCCAATGAATTGTAGCCTTGTCATTATGGAAGGTAGTATGTTGTCGTGATTTTTGTTACTACAATGGATGGTAGCATTGTCATTATGGAAGGTAGTTTGTTGTCGAGATTTTTGTTACTCCGATAGATGGTAGCCTTTTCATTATGGAAGGTAGCCTGTCATTGAGATTTTTGTTATTCCAATGGATGGTATCCTAGTCATTATGGAAGGTAGCTTATTTTCGAGATTTTTATTACTCCAATGGAGGGTAGCCTTGTCATTATGGAAGATAGTCTGTTGTCGATATTTTTGTTACTCCATTGGATAGTAGCCTTGTCATTATGGAAGGTAGTCTGTTGGTGATATTTTTGTTATTCCAATGGATGGTAGCCTAGTCATTATGGAAGTTTGTCTATTTTCGAGATTTTTGTTACTCCAATGGATGGTAGCCTTATCATTATGGAAGTTAGTCTATTGTCGAGATTTTTGTTACTCTAATGGATGGTAGCCTTGTCATTATGGAAGGTAGTCTGTTGTCTTGATTTTTGTTACTACAATAGATTGTAGCCTTGTCATTACAGAAGGTAGTCTACTGTCGAGATTTTTGTTACTCCAATGGATGGTAGCATTGTCATTATGGAAAGTAGTTTGTTGTCGAGATTTTTGTTACTCCAATAGATGGTAGCCTTGTCAATATGTAAGGTAGTTTGTCGTTGTGATTTTTGTTACTCTAATGAATGGTAGCCTTGTCATTATGGAATGTAGTTTGTTGTTCATATTTTTGTTACTACAATGCATGTTAGCCTTGTCATTATGGAAGGTAGTCTGTTGTCAATATTTTTGTTACTCCATTGGACAGTAGCCTTGTCATTATGGAAGGTAGTTTGTGGTTGATATTTTTGTTATTCCAATGGATGGTAGCCTTGTCATTATGAAAGGTAGTCTATTGTCGAGATTTTTGTTACAACAATGGATTGTAGCCTTGTCATTATGGAAGGTAGTCTATTGTTGAGATTTTTGTTATTCCAATGGATGGTAGCCTTCTTACAATGGAAGGTAGTCTGTTATCGAGATTTTTGTCAGTACAATGGATGGTATCCTTGTCAATATGGAAGGTAGTTTGTTGTCGATATTTTTGTTTCTCCGATGGATTGTAGCCTTGTCATTATGGAAGGTAGTCTGTTATCGATAACTTTGTTACTACAATGTATGTTAGCCTTGTCATTATGGAAGGTAGTCTGGTGTCGAGATTTTTGTTAGTCCATTATATAGTAGCCTAGTCATTTTGGAAGGTAGTCTGTTTTCGAGATTTTTGTTACTCCATTGGATGGTAGCCTTGTCATTATGGAAGGTAGTCTGTTGTCGAGATTTTTTTTACTCCAATGGATGGTAGCCTTGTCATTATGGAAGGTAGTATGTCGTTGATATTTTTGTTATTCCAATGGATGGTAGCCTTGTCAATATAAAAGGTAGTCTATTGACCAGATTTTTGTTACTCCAATGGAATGTATCTTTGTCATTATGGAAGGTAGTCTGTTGTCGTGATTTTTCTTACTACAATGGATGGTAGCCTTGTCATTATGGAAGGTAGTTTGTTGTCTTGATTTTTGTTACTACAATAGATTGTAGCCTTGTCATTATGGAAGGTAGTCTATTGTCAAGATTTTTGTTACTCCTATGGATGGTAGCATTGTCATTATGGAAGGTAGTTTGTTGTCAAGAGTTTTGTTACTCCAATAGATTGTAGCCTTTTCATTATGGAAGGTAGTCTGTCATTGAGATTTTTGTTACTCCAATGGATGGTAGCCTTTTCATTATGGAAGGTAGTCTGTCGTCGAAATTTTTGTTCTTCCAATGGATGGTAGCTTTGTCATTATGAAAGGTAGTCTATTATGGATATTTTTGTTACTCCAATGAATTGTAGCCTTGTCATTATGGAAGGTAGTATGTTGTCGTGATTTTTGTTACTACAATGGATGGTAGCATTGTCATTATGGAAGGTAGTTTGTTGTCGAGATTTTTGTTACTCCGATAGATGGTAGCCTTTTCATTATGGAAGGTAGCCTGTCATTGAGATTTTTGTTATTCCAATGGATGGTATCCTAGTCATTATGGAAGGTAGCTTATTTTCGAGATTTTTATTACTCCAATGGAGGGTAGCCTTGTCATTATGGAAGATAGTCTGTTGTCGATATTTTTGTTACTCCATTGGATAGTAGCCTTGTCATTATGGAAGGTAGTCTGTTGGTGATATTTTTGTTATTCCAATGGATGGTAGCCTAGTCATTATGGAAGTTTGTCTATTTTCGAGATTTTTGTTACTCCAATGGATGGTAGCCTTATCATTATGGAAGGTAGTCTATTGTCGAGATTTTTGTTACTCTAATGGATGGTAGCCTTGTCATTATGGAAGGTAGTCTGTTGTCTTGATTTTTGTTACTACAATAGATTGTAGCCTTGTCATTATGGAAGGTAGTCTATTGTCAAGATTTTTGTTACTCCAATGGATGGTAGCATTGTCATTATGTAATATAGTTTGTTGTCGAGGTTTTTGTTACTCCAATAGATGGTAGCCTTGTCATTATGGAAGGTAGTATGTCGTTTTGATTTTTGTTACTCCAATGAATGGTAGCCTTGTCATTAAGGAAGGTAGTATGTCGTTTTGATTTTTGTTACTCAAATGAATGGTAGCCTTGTCATTAAGGAAGGTAGTATGTTGTTCATATTTTTGTTACTACAATGCATGTTAGCCTTGTCATTATGGAAGGTAGTCTGTTGTCGACATTTTTGTTACTCCATTGGATAGTAGCCTTGTCATTATGGAAGGTAGTCTGTTGGTGAGATTTTTGTTATTCCAATGGATGGTAGCCTAGTCATTATGGAAGTTTGTCTATTTTTGAGATTTTTGTTACTCCAATGGATGGTTGCCTGATCATTATGGAATGTAGTCTATTGTCGAGATTTTTGTTACTCTAATGGATGGTAGCCTTGTCATTATGGAAGGTAGTCTGTCATTGAGATTTTTGTTACTCCAATGGATGGTAGCCTTTTCATTATGGAAGGTAGTCTGTCGTCAAAATTTTTGTTGTTCCAATGGATGGTAGCCTTGTCATTATGAAAGGTAGTCTATTGTGGATATTTTTGTTACTCCAATGGATTGTAGCCTTGTCATTATGGAAGGTAGTCTGTTGTCGTGATTTTTCTTACTACAATGGATGGTAGCATTGTCATTATGGAAGGTAGTTTGTTGTCGAGATTTTTGTTACTCCAATAGATGGTAGCCTTTTCATTATGGAAGGTAGCCTGTCATTGAGATTTTTGTTATTCCAATGGATGGTATCCTAGTCATTATGGAAGGTAGCTTATTTTCGAGATTTTTATTACTCCAATGGAGGGTAGCCTTGTCATTATGGAAGATAGTCTGTTGTCGATATTTTTGTTACTCCATTGGATAGTAGCCTTGTCATTATGGAAGGTAGTCTGTTGGTGATATTTTTGTTATTCCAATGGATGGTAGCCTAGTCATTATGGAAGTTTGTCTATTTTCGAGATTTTTGTTACTCCAATGGATGGTAGCCTTATCATTATGGAAGGTAGTCTATTGTCGAGATTTTTGTTACTCTAATGGATGGTAGCCTTGTCATTATGGAAGGTAGTCTGTTGTCTTGATTTTTGTTACTACAATAGATTGTAGCCTTGTCATTATGGAAGGTAGTCTATTGTCAAGATTTTTGTTACTCCAATGGATGGTAGCATTGTCATTATGTAAGGTAGTTTGTTGTCGAGGTTTTTGTTACTCCAATAGATGGTAGCCTTGTCATTATGGAAGGTAGTATGTCGTTTTGATTTTTGTTACTCCAATGAATGGTAGCCTTGTCATTAAGGAAGGTAGTATGTCGTTTTGATTTTTGTTACTCAAATGAATGGTAGCCTTGTCATTAAGGAAGGTAGTATGTTGTTCATATTTTTGTTACTACAATGCATGTTAGCCTTGTCATTATGGAAGGTAGTTTGTTGTCGATATTTTTGTTACTCCATTGGATAGTAGCCTTGTCATTATGGAAGGTAGTCTGTTGGTGAGATTTTTGTTATTCCAATGGATGGTAGCCTAGTCATTATGGAAGTTTTTCTATTTTTGAGATTTTTGTTACTCCAATGGATGGTAGCCTGATCATTATGGAATGTAGTCTATTGTCGAGATTTTTGTTACTCTAATGGATGGTAGCCTTGTCATTATGGAAGGTAGTCTATTATCAAGATTTTTGTTACTCCAATGGATGGTAGCCTTTTCATTATGGAAGGTAGTCTGTCGTCAAAATTTTTGTTGTTCCAATGGATGGTAGCCTTGTCATTATGAAAGGTAGTCTATTGTGGATATTTTTGTTACTCCAATGGATTATAGCCTTGTCATTATGGAAGGTAGTCTGTTGTCGTGATTTTTCTTACTACAATGGATGGTAGCATTGTCATTATGGAAGGTAGTTTGTTGTCGAGATTTTTGTTACTCCAATAGATGGTAGCCTTTTCATTATGGAAGGTAGCCTGTCATTGAGATTTTTGTTATTCCAATGGATGGTAGCCTAGTCATTATGGAAGGTAGCTTATTTTCGAGATTTTTGTTACTCCAATGAATGGTAGCCTTGTCATTATGGAAGGTAGTCTATTATCGATATTTTTGTTACTCCATTGGATAGTAGCTTTGTCAATATGGAAGGTACTCTGTTGTTGAGATTTTTTTTATTCCAATGGATGGTAGCCTAGTCAATATGGAAGGTAGTCTGTTTTTGAGATTTTTGTTACTCCAATGGATGGTAGCCTTGTCATTATGGAAGGTAGTCTGTTGTCGATATTTTTGTTACTCCATTGGATAGTAGCCTTGTCATTATGGAAGGTAGTCTGTTGGTGAGATTTTTGTTATTCCAATGGATGGTAGCCTAGTCATTATGGAAGTTTATCTATTTTCGAGTTTTTGTTACTCCAATGGATGGTAGCCTTATCATTATGGAAGGTAGTCTACTATCGAGATTTTTGTTACTCTAATGGATGGTAGCCTTGTCATTATGGAAGGTAGTCTGTTGTCAAGATTTTTCTTACTACAATGGATGGTAGCCTTGTCATTATGGAAGGTAGTCTATTGTCGAGATTTTGGTTACTACAATGGATGGTAGCCTTGTCATTATGGAAGGTAGTCTGTTGTCTTGATTTTTATTACTACAATAGATTGTAGCCTTGCATTATGGAAGGTAGTCTATTGTCAAGATTTTTGTTACTCCAATGGATGGTAGAATTGTCATTATGTAAGGTAGTTTGTTGTCGAGGTTTTTGTTACTCCAATAGATGGTAGCCTTGTCATTATGGAAGCTAGTCTGTCATTGTGATTTTTGTTACTCCAATGAATGGTAGCCTTGTATTTATGGAAGGTAGTTTGTTGTTCATATTTTTGTTACTACAATGCATGTTAGCCTTGTCATTATGGAAGGTAGTCTGTTGTCGATATTTTTGTTACTCCATTGGATAGTAGCCTTGTTATTATGGAAGGTAGTCTGTTGGTGAGATTTTTGTTATTCCAATGGATGGTAGCCTAGTCATTATGGAAGTTTATCTATTTTCGAGATTTTTGTTACTCCAATTTATTGTAGCCTTATCATTATGAAAGGTAGTCTATTGTCGAGATTTTTGTTACTCTAATGGATGGTAGTCTTGTCACTATGGAAGGTAGTCTATTATCGAGATTTTTGTTACTCCAATGGATGGTAGCCTTTTCATTATGGAAGGTAGTCTGTCGTCGAAATATTTGTTGTTCCAATGGATGGTAGCCTTGTCATTATGAAAGGTAGTCTATTGTGGAGATTTTTGTTACTCCAATGGATTGTAGCCTAGTCATTATGGAAGGTAGTCTGTTGTCGTGATTTTTCTTACTACAGTGGATGGTAGCATTGTCATTATGGAAGGTAGTTTTTTCTTTAGATTTTTGTTACTCAAATAGATGGTAGCCTTTTCATTATGGAAGGTAGCCTGTCATTAAGATTTTTGTTATTCCAATGGATGGTAGTCTAGTCATTATGGAAGGTAGCCTATTTTCGATATTTTTATTACTCCAATGGATTGTAGCCTTGTCATTATGGAAGGTAGTCTATTGTCGATATTTTTGTTACTCCATTGGATAGTAGCTTTGTCAATAAGGAAGGTACTCTGTTGTTGAGATTTTTTTTATTCCAATGGATGGTAGCCTAGTCAATATCGAAGGTAGTCTGTTTTCGAGATTTTTGTTACTCCAATGGATGGTAGCCTTGTCATTATGGAAGGTAGTCTATTATCGAGATTTTTGTTACTCCAATGGATGGTAGCCTTTTCATTATGGAAGGTAGTCTGTCATCGAAATTTTTGTTGTTCCAATGGATGGTAGCCTTGTCATTATGAAAGGTAGTCTATTGTGGATATTTTTGTTACTCCAATGGATTGTAGTCTTGTCATTATGGAAGGTAGTCTGTTGTCGTGATTTTTATTACTACAATGGATGGTAGCATTGTCATTATGGAAGCTAGGTTGTTGTCGAGATTTTTGTTACTCCAATAGATGGTAGCCTTTTCATTATGGAAGGTAGCCTGTCATTGAGATTTTTGTTATTCCAATGGATGGTATCCTAGTCATTATGGAAGGTAGCTTATTTTCGAGATTTTTATTACTCCAATGGAGGGTAGCCTTGTCATTATGGAAGATAGTCTATTGTCGATATTTTTGTTACTCCATTGGATAGTAGCCTTGTCATTATGGAAGGTAGTCTGTTGGTGATATTTTTGTTATTCCAATGGATGGTAGCCTAGTCATTATGGAAGTTTGTCTATTTTCGAGATTTTTGTTACTCCAATGGATGGTATCCTTATCATTATGGAAGGTAGTCTATTGTCGAGATTTTTGTTACTCTAATGGATGGTAGCCTTGTCATTATGGAAGGTAGTCTGTTGTCTTGATTTTTGTTACTACAATAGATTGTAGCCTTGTCATTATGGAAGGTAGTCTATTGTCAAGATTTTTGTTACTCCAATGGATGGTAGCATTGTCATTATGTAAGGTAGTTTGTTGTCGAGGTTTTTGTTACTCCAATACATGGTAGCCTTGTCATTATGGAAGGTAGTATGTCGTTGTGATTTTTGTTACTCCAATGAATGGTAGCCTTGTCATTAAGGACGGTAGTATGTTGTTCATATTTTTGTTACTACAATGCATGTTAGCCTTGTCATTATGGAAGGTAGTTTGTTGTCGATATTTTTGTTACTCCATTGGATAGTAGCCTTGTCATTATGGAAGGTAGTCTGTTGGTGAGATTTTTGTTATTCCAATGGATGGTAGCCTAGTCATTATGGAAGTTTGTCTATTTTTGAGATTTTTGTTACTCCAATGGATGGTAGCCTGATCATTATGGAATGTAGTCTATTGTCGAGATTTTTGTTACTCTAATGGATGGTAGCCTTGTCATTGTTGAAGGTAGTCTATTATCGTGATTTTTGTTACTCCAATGGATGGTAGCCTTTTCATTATGGAAGGTAGTCTGTCGTCAAAATTTTTGTTGTTCCAATGGATGGTAGCCTTGTCATTATGAAAGGTAGTCTATTATGGATATTTTTGTTACTCCAATGGATTGTAGCCTTGTCATTATGGAAGGTAGTCTGTTGTCGTGATTTTTCTTACTACAATGGATGGTAGCATTGTCATTATGGAAGGTAGTTTGTTGTCGAGATTTTTGTTACTCCAATAGATGGTAGCCTTTTCATTATGGAAGGTAGCCTGTCATTGAGATTTTTGTTATTCCAATGGATGGTAGCCTAGTCATTATGGAAGGTAGCTTATTTTCGAGATTTTTATTACTCCAATGAATGGTAGCCTTGTCATTATGGAAGGTAGTCTATTATCGATATTTTTGTTACTCCATTGGATAGTAGCTTTGTCAATATGGAAGGTACTCTGTTGTTGAGATTTTTTTTATTCCAATGGATGGTAGCCTAGTGAATATGGAAGGTAGTCTGTTTTAGAGATTTTTGTTACTCCAATGGATGGTAGCCTTGTCATTATGGAAGGTAGTCTGTTGTCGATATTTTTGTTACTCCATTGGATAGTAGCCTTGTCATTATGGAAGGTAGTCTGTTGGTGAGATTTTTGTTATTCCAATGGATGGTAGCCTAGTCATTATGGAAGTTTATCTATTTTCGAGATTTTTGTTACTCCAATGGATGGTAGCCTTATCATTATGGAAGGTAGTCTACTATCGAGATTTTTGTTACTCTAATGGATGGTAGCCTTGTCATTATGGAAGGTAGTCTGTTGTCATGATTTTTCTTACTACAATGGATGGTAGCCGTGTCATCATGGAAGGTAGTCTATTGTCGAGATTTTTGTTACTACAATGGATGGTAGCCTTGTCATTATTGAAGGTAGTTTGTTGTCTTGATTTTTATTACTACAATAGATTGTAGCCTTGTCATTATGGAATTAGTCTATTGTCAAGATTTTTGTTACTCCAATGGATGGTAGCATTGTCATTATGTAAGGTAGTTTGTTGTCGAGGTTTTTGTTACTCCAATAGATGGTAGCCTTGTCATTATGGAAGCTAGTCTGTCATTGTGATTTTTGTTACTCCAATGAATGGTAGCCTTCTATTTATGGAAGGTAGTTTGTTGTTCATATTTTTGTTACTACAATGCATGTTAGCCTTGTCATTATGGAAGGTAGTCTGTTGTCGATATTTTTGTTACTCCATTGGATAGTAGCCTTGTTATTATGGAAGGTAGTCTGTTGGTGAGATTTTTGTTATTCCAATGGATGGTAGCCTAGTCATTATGGAAGTTTATCTATTTTCGAGATTTTTGTTACTCCAATTTATGGTAGCCTTATCATTATGGATGGTAGCATTGTCATTATGGAAGGTAGTTTGTTGTCGAGATTTTTGTTACTCCAATAGATGGTAGCCTTTTCATTATGGAAGGTAGCCTGTCATTGAGATTTTTGTTTATTCCAATGGATGGTATCCTAGTCATTATGGAAGGTAGCTTATTTTCGAGATTTTTATTACTCCAATGGAGGGTAGCCTTGTCATTATGGAAGATAGTCTATTGTCGATATTTTTGTTACTCCATTGGATAGTAGCCTTGTCATTATGGAAGGTAGTCTGTTGGTGATATTTTTGTTATTCCAATGGATGGTAGCCTAGTCATTATGGAAGTTTGTCTATTTTCGAGATTTTTGTTACTCCAATGGATGGTATCCTTATCATTATGGAAGGTAGTCTATTGTCGAGATTTTTGTTACTCTAATGGATGGTAGCCTTGTCATTATGGAAGGTAGTCTGTTGTCTTGATTTTTGTTACTACAATAGATTGTAGCCTTGTCATTATGGAAGGTAGTCTATTGTCAAGATTTTTGTTACTCCAATGGATGGTAGCATTGTCATTATGTAAGGTAGTTTGTTGTCGAGGTTTTTGTTACTCCAATACATGGTAGCCTTGTCATTATGGAAGGTAGTATGTCGTTGTGATTTTTGTTACTCCAATGAATGGTAGCCTTGTCATTAAGGACGGTAGTATGTTGTTCATATTTTTGTTACTACAATGCATGTTAGCCTTGTCATTATGGAAGGTAGTTTGTTATCGATATTTTTGTTACTCCATTGGATAGTAGCCTTGTCATTATGGAAGGTAGTCTGTTGGTGAGATTTTTGTTATTCCAATGGATGGTAGCCTAGTCATTATGGAAGTTTGTCTATTTTTGAGATTTTTGTTACTCCAATGGATGGTAGCCTGATCATTATGGAATGTAGTCTATTGTCGAGATTTTTGTTACTCTAATGGATGGTAGCCTTGTCATTGTTGAAGGTAGTCTATTATCGTGATTTTTGTTACTCCAATGGATGGTAGCCTTTTCATTATGGAAGGTAGTCTGTCGTCAAAATTTTTGTTGTTCCAATGGATGGTAGCCTTGTCATTATGAAAGGTAGTCTATTATGGATATTTTTGTTACTCCAATGGATTGTAGCCTTGTCATTATGGAAGGTAGTCTGTTGTCGTGATTTTTCTTACTACAATGGATGGTAGCATTGTCATTATGGAAGGTAGTTTGTTGTCGAGATTTTTGTTACTCCAATAGATGGTAGCCTTTTCATTATGGAAGGTAGCCTGTCATTGAGATTTTTGTTATTCCAATGGATGGTAGCCTAGTCATTATGGAAGGTAGCTTATTTTCGAGATTTTTATTACTCCAATGAATGGTAGCCTTGTCATTATGGAAGGTAGTCTATTATCGATATTTTTGTTACTCCATTGGATAGTAGCTTTGTCAATATGGAAGGTACTCTGTTGTTGAGATTTTTTTTATTCCAATGGATGGTAGCCTAGTCAATATGGAAGGTAGTCTGTTTTCGAGATTTTTGTTACTCCAATGGATGGTAGCCTTGTCATTATGGAAGGTAGTCTGTTGTCGATATTTTTGTTACTCCATTGGATAGTAGCCTTGTCATTATGGAAGGTAGTCTGTTGGTGAGATTTTTGTTATTCCAATGGATGGTAGCCTAGTCATTATGGAAGTTTATCTATTTTTGAGATTTTTGTTACTCCAATGGATGGTAGCCTTATCATTATGGAAGGTAGTCTACTATCGAGATTTTTGTTACTCTAATGGATGGTAGCCTTGTCATTATGGAAGGTAGTCTGTTGTCAAGATTTTTGTTACTACAATGGATGGTAGCCTTGTCATTATGGAAGGTAGTTTGTTGTCTTGATTTTTATTACTACAATAGATTGTAGCCTTGTCATTATGGAATGTAGTCTATTGTCAAGATTTTTGTTACTCCAATGGATGGTAGCATTGTCATTATGTAAGGTAGTTTGTTGTCGAGGTTTTTGTTACTCCAATAGATGGTAGCCTTGTCATTATGGAAGCTAGTTTGTCATTGTGATTTTTGTTACTCCAATGAATGGTAGCCTTCTATTTATGGAAGGTAGTTTGTTGTTCATATTTTTGTTACTACAATGCATGTTAGCCTTGTCATTATGGAAGGTAGTCTGTTGTCGATATTTTTGTTACTCCATTGGATAGTAGCCTTGTTATTATGGAAGGTAGTCTGTTGGTGAGATTTTTGTTATTCCAATGGATGGTAGCCTAGTCATTATGGAAGTTTATCTATTTTCGAGATTTTTGTTACTCCAATTTATGGTAGCCTTATCATTATGGAAGGTAGTCTATTGTCGAGATTTTTGTTACTCTAATGGATGGTAGTCTTGTCATTATGGAAGGTACTCTATTATCGAGATTTTTGTTACTCCAATGGATGGTAGCCTTTTCATTATGGAAGGTAGTCTGTCGTCGAAATATTTGTTGTTCCAATGGATGGTAGCCTTGTCATTATGAAAGGTAGTCTATTGTGGAGATTTTTGTTACTCCAATGGATTGTAGCCTTGTCATTATGGAAGGTAGTCTGTTGTCGTGATTTTTCTTACTACAGTGGATGGTAGCATTGTCATTATGGAAGGTAGTTTGTTCTCGAGATTTTTGTTACTCGAATAGATGGTAGCCTTTTCATTATGGAAGGTAGCCTGTCATTAAGATTTTTGTTATTCCAATGGATGGTAGTCTAGTCATTATGGAAGGTAGCCTATTTTCTAGATTTTTATTACTCCAATGGATTGTAGCCTTGTCATTATGGAAGGTAGTCTATTGTCGATATTTTTGTTACTCCATTGGATAGTAGCTTTGTCAATATGGAAGGTACTCTGTTGTTGATATTTTTTTTATTCCAATGGATTGTAGCCTAGTCAATATGGAAGGTAGTCTGTTTTCGAGATTTTTGTTACTCCAATGGATGGTAGCCTTGTCATTATGGAAGGTAGTCAATTATCGAGATTTTTGTTACTCCAATGGATGGTAGCCTTTTCATTATGGAAGGTAGTCTGTCATCGAAATTTTTGTTGTTCCAATGGATGGTAGCCTTGTCATTATGAAAGGTAGTCTATTGTCGTGATTTTTGTTACTCCAATGGATTGTAGCCTTGTCATTATGGAAGGTAGTCTGTTGTCGAGATTTTTGTTACTATAATGGATTGTAGCCTTGTCATTATGGAAGGTATTCTGTTGTCGAGATTTTTCTTACTACAATGGATGGTAGCCTTGTCATTATGGAAGGTAGTTTGTTGTCAAGATTTTATTTACTACAATGGATGGTAGCCTTGTCATTATGGTAGGTAGTCTGTTGTCTTGATTTTTGTTACTAAAATAGATTGTAGCCTTGTCATTATGGAAGGTAGTCTATTGTCAACATTTTTGTTACTCCAATGGATGGTAGCATTGTCATTATTTAAGGTAGTTTGTTGTCGAGGTTTTTGTTACTCCAATAGATGGTAGCCTTGTCATTATGGAAGCTAGTCTGTCGTTGTGATTTTTGTTACTCCAATGAATGGTAGCCTTGTAATTATGGAAGGTAGTCTGTTGTCGAGATTTTTCTTACTACAATGGATGGTAGCCTTGTCATTATAGAAGGTAGTCTATTGTCGAGATTTTTGTTACTACAATGGATGGTAGCCTTGTCATTATGGAAGGTAGTCTGTTGTCTTGATTTTTATTACTACAATAGATTGTAGCCTTGTCATTATGGAAGGTAGTCTATTGTCAAGATTTTTGTTACTCCAATGGATGGTAGCATTGTCATTATGTAAGGTAGTTTGTTGTCGAGGTTTTTATTACTCCAATAGATGGTAGCCTTGTCATTATGGAAGCTAGTCTGTCATTGTGATTTTTGTTACTGCAATGAATGGTAGCCTTCTATTTATGGAAGGTAGTTTGTTGTTCATATTTTTGTTACTACAATGCATGTTAGCCTTGTCATTATGGAAGGTAGTCTGTTGTCGATATTTTTGTTACTCCATTGGATAGTAGCCTTGTTATTATGGAAGGTAGTCTGTTGGTGAGATTTTTGTTATTCCAATGGATGGTAGCCTAGTCATTATGGAAGTTTATCTATTTTCGAGATTTTTGTTACTCCAATTTATGGTAGCCTTATCATTATGGAAGGTAGTCTATTGTCGAGATTTTTGTTACTCTAATGGATGGTAGTCTTGTCATTATGGAAGGTACTCTATTATCGAGATTTTTGTTACTCCAATGGATGGTAGCCTTTTCATTATGGAAGGTAGTCTGTCGTCGAAATATTTGTTGTTCCAATGGATGGTAGCCTTGTCATTATGAAAGGTAGTCTATTGTGGAGATTTTTGTTACTCCAATGGATTGTAGCCTTGTCATTATGGAAGGTAGTCTGTTGTCGTGATTTTTCTTACTACAGTGGATGGTAGCATTGTCATTATGGAAGGTAGTTTGTTCTCGAGATTTTTGTTACTCGAATAGATGGTAGCCTTCTCATTATGGAAGGTAGCCTGTCATTAAGATTTTTGTTATTCCAATGGATGGTAGTCTAGTCATTATGGAAGGTAGCCTATTTTCGAGATTTTTATTACTCCAATGGATTGTAGCCTTGTCATTATGGAAGGTAGTCTATTGTCGATATTTTTGTTACTCCATTGGATAGTAGCTTTGTCAATATGGAAGGTACTCTGTTGTTGATATTTTTTTTATTCCAATGGATTGTAGCCTAGTCAATATGGAAGGTAGTCTGTTTTCGAGATTTTTGTTACTCCAATGGATGGTAGCCTTGTCATTATGGAAGGTAGTCTATTATCGAGATTTTTGTTACTCCAATGGATGGTAGCCTTTTCATTATGGAAGGTAGTCTGTCATCGAAATTTTTGTTGTTCCAATGGATGGTAGCCTTGTCATTATGAAAGGTAGTCTATTGTCGTGATTTTTGTTACTCCAATGGATTCTAGCCTTGTCATTATGGAAGGTAGTCTGTTGTCGAGATTTTTGTTACTATAATGGATTGTAGCCTTGTCATTATGGAAGGTATTCTGTTGTCGAGATTTTTCTTACTACAATGGATGGTAGCCTTGTCATTATGGAAGGTAGTTTGTTGTCAAGATTTTATTTACTACAATGGATGGTAGCCTTGTCATTATGGTAGGTAGTCTGTTGTCTTGATTTTTGTTACTAAAATAGATTGTAGCCTTGTCATTATGGAAGGTAGTCTATTGTCAACATTTTTGTTACTCCAATGGATGGTAGCATTGTCATTATTTAAGGTAGTTTGTTGTCGAGGTTTTTGTTACTCCAATAGATGGTAGCCTTGTCATTATGGAAGCTAGTCTGTCGTTGTGATTTTTGTTACTCCAATGAATGGTAGCCTTGTAATTATGGAAGGTAGTCTGTTGTCGAGATTTTTCTTACTACAATGGATGGTAGCCTTGTCATTATAGAAGGTAGTCTATTGTCGAGATTTTTGTTACTACAATGGATGGTAGCCTTGTCATTATGGAAGGTAGTCTGTTGTCTTGATTTTTATTACTACAATAGATTGTAGCCTTGTCATTATGGAAGGTAGTCTATTGTCAAGATTTTTGTTACTCCAATGGATGGTAGCATTGTCATTATGTAAGGTAGTTTGTTGTCGAGGTTTTTATTACTCCAATAGATGGTAGCCTTGTCATTATGGAAGCTAGTCTGTCATTGTGATTTTTGTTACTGCAATGAATGGTAGCCTTCTATTTATGGAAGGTAGTTTGTTGTTCATATTTTTGTTACTACAATGCATGTTAGCCTTGTCATTATGGAAGGTAGTCTGTTGTCGATATTTTTGTTACTCCATTGGATAGTAGCCTTGTTATTATGGAAGGTAGTCTGTTGGTGAGATTTTTGTTATTCCAATGGATGGTAGCCTAGTCATTATGGAAGTTTATCTATTTTCGAGATTTTTGTTACTCCAATTTATGGTAGCCTTATCATTATGGAAGGTAGTCTATTGTCGAGATTTTTGTTACTCTAATGGATGGTAGTCTTGTCATTATGGAAGGTACTCTATTATCGAGATTTTTGTTACTCCAATGGATGGTAGCCTTTTCATTATGGAAGGTAGTCTGTCGTCGAAATATTTGTTGTTCCAATGGATGGTAGCCTTGTCATTATGAAAGGTAGTCTATTGTGGAGATTTTTGTTACTCCAATGGATTGTAGCCTTGTCATTATGGAAGGTAGTCTGTTGTCGTGATTTTTCTTACTACAGTGGATGGTAGCATTGTCATTATGGAAGGTAGTTTGTTCTCGAGATTTTTGTTACTCGAATAGATGGTAGCCTTCTCATTATGGAAGGTAGCCTGTCATTAAGATTTTTGTTATTCCAATGGATGGTAGTCTAGTCATTATGGAAGGTAGCCTATTTTCGAGATTTTTATTACTCCAATGGATTGTAGCCTTGTCATTATGGAAGGTAGTCTATTGTCGATATTTTTGTTACTCCATTGGATAGTAGCTTTGTCAATATGGAAGGTACTCTGTTGTTGATATTTTTTTTATTCCAATGGATTGTAGCCTAGTCAATATGGAAGGTAGTCTGTTTTCGAGATTTTTGTTACTCCAATGGATGGTAGCCTTGTCATTATGGAAGGTAGTCTATTATCGAGATTTTTGTTACTCCAATGGATGGTAGCCTTTTCATTATGGAAGGTAGTCTGTCATCGAAATTTTTGTTGTTCCAATGGATGGTAGCCTTGTCATTATGAAAGGTAGTCTATTGTCGTGATTTTTGTTACTCCAATGGATTGTAGCCTTGTCATTATGGAAGGTAGTCTGTTGTCGAGATTTTTGTTACTATAATGGATTGTAGCCTTGTCATTATGGAAGGTATTCTGTTGTCGAGATTTTTCTTACTACAATGGATGGTAGCCTTGTCATTATGGAAGGTAGTTTGTTGTCAAGATTTTATTTACTACAATGGATGGTAGCCTTGTCATTATGGTAGGTAGTCTGTTGTCTTGATTTTTGTTACTAAAATAGATTGTAGCCATGTCATTATGGAAGGTAGTCTATTGTCAACATTTTTGTTACTCCAATGGATGGTAGCATTGTCATTATTTAAGGTAGTTTGTTGTCGAGGTTTTTGTTACTCCAATAGATGGTAGCCTTGTCATTATGGAAGCTAGTCTGTCGTTGTGATTTTTGTTACTCCAATGAATGGTAGCCTTGTAATTATGGAAGGTAGTCTGTTGTCGAGATTTTTCTTACTACAATGGATGGTAGCCTTGTCATTATAGAAGGTAGTCTATTGTCGAGATTTTTGTTACTACAATGGATGGTAGCCTTGTCATTATGGAAGGTAGTCTGTTGTCTTGATTTTTATTACTACAATAGATTGTAGCCTTGTCATTATGGAAGGTAGTCTATTGTCAAGATTTTTGTTACTCCAATGGATGGTAGCATTGTCATTATGTAAGGTAGTTTGTTGTCGAGGTTTTTATTACTCCAATAGATGGTAGCCTTGTCATTATGGAAGCTAGTCTGTCATTGTGATTTTTGTTACTCCAATGAATGGTAGCCTTGTAATTATGGAAGGTAGTCTGTTGATCACATTTTTGTTACTACAATGCATGTTAGCCTTGTCATTATGGAAGGTAGTCTGTTCTCGATATTTTTGTTACTCCATTGGATAGTAGCCTTGTTATTATGGAAGGTAGTCTGTTGGTGAGATTTTTGTTATTCCAATGGATGGTAGCCTAGTCATTATGGAAGTTTATCTATTTTCGAGATTTTTGTTACTCCAATTTATGGTAGCCTTATCATTATGGAAGGTAGTCTATTGTCGAGATTTTTGTTACTCTAATGGATGGTAGTCTTGTCATTATGGAAGGTACTCTATTATCGAGATTTTTGTTACTCCAATGGATGGTAGCCTTTTCATTATGGAAGGTAGTCTGTCGTCGAAATATTTGTTGTTCCAATGGATGGTAGCCTTGTCATTATGAAAGGTAGTCTATTGTGGAGATTTTTGTTACTCCAATGGATTGTAGCCTTGTCATTATGGAAGGTAGTCTGTTGTCGTGATTTTTCTTACTACAGTGGATGGTAGCATTGTCATTATGGAAGGTAGTTTGTTCTCGAGATTTTTGTTACTCGAATAGATGGTAGCCTTTTCATTATGGAAGGTAGCCTGTCATTAAGATTTTTGTTATTCCAATGGATGGTAGTCTAGTCATTATGGAAGGTAGCCTATTTTCGAGATTTTTATTACTCCAATGGATTGTAGCCTTGTCATTATGGAAGGTAGTCTATTGTCGATATTTTTGTTACTCCATTGGATAGTAGCTTTGTCAATATGGAAGGTACTCTGTTGTTGAGATTTTTTTATTCCAATGGATTGTAGCCTAGTCAATATGGAAGGTAGTCTGTTTTCGAGATTTTTGTTACTCCAATGGATGGTAGCCTTGTCATTATGGAAGGTAGTCTATTATCGAGATTTTTGTTACTCCAATGGATGGTAGCCTTTTCATTATGGAAGGTAGTCTGTTGTTGAGATTTTTGTTATTCCTATGGATGGTAGCCTAGTCACTATGGAAGTTTATCTATTTTCGAGATTTTTGTTACTCTAATGGATGGTAGCCTTGTCATTATGGAAGGTAGTCTGTTGTCAAGATTTTTCTTACTACAATGGATGGTAGCCTTCTCATTATGGAAGGTAGTCTGTTGTCGAGATTTTTGTTACTATAATGGATGGTAGCCTTATCATTATGGAAGGTAGTCTGTTGTCTTGATTTTTTTTACTACAATAGATTGTAGCCTTGTCATTATGGAAAGTAGTCTATTGTCAAGATTTTTGTTACTCCAATGGATGGTAGCATTGTCATTATGTAAGGTAGTTTGTTGTCGAGGTTTTTGTTACTCCAATAGATGGTAGCCTTCTCATTATGGAAGCTAGTTTGTCATTGTGATTTTTGTTACTCCAATAAATATTAGCCTTGTAATTATGGAAGGTAGTCTGTTGTTCATATTTTTGTTACTACAATGCATGTTAGCCTTGTCATTATGGAAGGTAGTCTGTTGTCGAGATTTTTGTTACTCCATTGGATAGTAGCCTTGTCATTATGGAAGGTAGTCTGTTGGTGAGATTTTTGTTATTCCAATGGATGGTAGCCTAGTCATTATGGAAGTTTATCTATTTTCGAGATTTTTGTTACTCCAATGGATGGTAGCCTTATCATTATGGAAGGTAGTCTATTGTCGAGATTTTTGTTACTCTAATGGATGGTAGCCTTGTCATTATGGAAGGTAGTCTATTATCGAGATTTTTGTTACTCCAATGGATGGTAGCCTTTTCATTATGGAAGGTAGTCTGTCTTCGAAATATTTGTTGTTCCAATGAGTGGTAGCCTTGTCATCATGAAAGGTAGTCTATTGTGGAGATTTTTGTTACTCCAATGGATTGTAGCCTTGTCATTATGGAAGGTAGTCTGTTGTCGTGATTTTTCTTACAACAATGGATGGTAGCATTATCATTATGGAAGGTAGTTTGTGGTCGAGATTTTTGTTACTCCAATAGATGGTAGCCTTTTCATTATGGAAGGTAGCCTGTCATTAAGATTTTTGTTATTCCAATGGATGGTAGCCTAGTCATTATGGAAGGTAGCCTATTTTCAAGATTTTTATTACTCCAATGGATTGTAGCCTTGTCATTATGGAAGGTAGTCTATTGTCGATATTTTTGTTACTCCATTGGATAGTAGCTTTGTCAATATGGAAGGTACTATGTTGTTGAGATTTTTTTATTCCAATGGATGGTAGCCTAGTCAATATGGAAGGTAGTCTGTTTTCGAGATTTTTGTTACTCCAATGGATGGTAGCCTTGTCATTATGGAAGGTAGTCTATTATCGAGATTTTTGTTACTCCAATGGATGGTAGCCTTTTCATTATGGAAGGTAGTCTGTTGTTGAGATTTTTGTTATTCCAATGGATGGTAGCCTAGTCACTATGGAAGTTTATCTATTTTCGAGATTTTTGTTACTCTAATGGATGGTAGCCTTGTCATTATGGAAGGTAGTCTGTTGTCAAGATTTTTCTTACTACAATGGATGGTAGCCTTCTCATTATGGAAGGTAGTCTGTTGTCGAGATTTTTGTTACTATAATGGATGGTAGCCTTATCATTATGGAAGGTAGTCTGTTGTCTTGATTTTTTTTACTACAATAGATTGTAGCCTTGTCATTATGGAAAGTAGTCTATTGTCAAGATTTTTGTTACTCCAATGGATGGTAGCATTGTCATTATGTAAGGTAGTTTGTTGTCGAGGTTTTTGTTACTCCAATAGATGGTAGCCTTCTCATTATGGAAGCTAGTCTGTCATTGTGATTTTTGTTACTCCAATGAATGGTAGCCTTGTAATTATGGAAGGTAGTCTGTTGTTCATATTTTTGTTACTACAATGCATGTTAGCCTTGTCATTATGGAAGGTAGTCTGTTGTCGAGATTTTTGTTACTCCATTGGATAGTAGCCTTGTCATTATGGAAGGTAGTCTGTTGGTGAGATTTTTGTTATTCCAATGGATGGTAGCCTAGTCATTATGGAAGTTTATCTATTTTCGAGATTTTTGTTACTCCAATGGATGGTAGCCTTATCATTATGGAAGGTAGTCTATTGTCGAGATTTTTGTTACTCTAATGGATGGTAGCCTTGTCATTATGGAAGGTAGTCTATTATCGAGATTTTTGTTACTCCAATGGATGGTAGCCTTTTCATTATGGAAGGTAGTCTGTCTTCGAAATATTTGTTGTTCCAATGAGTGGTAGCCTTGTCATCATGAAAGGTAGTCTATTGTGGAGATTTTTGTTACTCCAATGGATTGTAGCCTTGTCATTATGCAAGGTAGTGTGTTGTCGTGATTTTTCTTACAACAATAGATGGTAGCATTGTCATTATGGAAGGTAGTTTGTGGTCGAGATTTTTGTTACTCCAATAGATGGTAGCCTTTTCATTATGGAAGGTAGCCTGTCATTAAGATTTTTGTTATTCCAATGGATGGTAGCCTAGTCATTATGGAAGGTAGCCTTTTTTCGAGATTTTTATTACTCCAATGGATTGTAGCCTTGTCATTATGGAAGGTAGTCTATTGTCGATATTATTGTTATTCCGTATGATAGTAGCTTTGTCAATATGGAAGGTACTTTGTTGTTGAGATTTTTTTTATTCCAATGGATGGTAGCCTAGTCAATATGGAAGGTAGTCTATTTTCGAGATTTTTGTTACTCCAATGGATGGTAGCCTTGTCATTATGGAAGGTAGTCTATTATCGAGATTTTTGTTACTCCAATGGATAGTAGCCTTGTCATTATGGAAGGTAGTCTGTTGGTGAGATTTTTGTTATTCCAATGGATGGTAGCCTAGTCACTATGGAAGTTTATCTATTTTCGAGATTTTTGTTACTCCAATGGATGGTAGCCTTATCATTATGGAAGGTAGTCTATTATCGAGACTTTTGTTACTCTAATGGATGGTAGCCTTGTCATTATGGAAGGTAGTCTGTTGTCAAGATTTTTCTTACTACAATGGATGGTAGCCTTGTCATTATGGAAGGTAGTCTGTTGTCGAGATTTTTGTTACTACAATGGATGGTAGCCTTATCATTATGGAAGGTAGTGTGTTGTCTTGATTTTTGTTACTACAATAGATTGTAGCCTTGTCATTATGGAAAGTAGTCTATTGTCAAGATTTTTGTTACTCCAATGGATGGTAGCATTGTCATTATGTAAGGTAGTTTGTTGTCGAGGTTTTTGTTACTCCAATAGATGGTAGCCTTCTCATTATGGAAGCTAGTCTGTCATTGTGATTTTTGTTACTCCAATGAATGGTAGCCTTGTAATTATGGAAGGTAGTCTGTTGTTCATATTTTTGTTACTACAATGCATGTTAGCCTTGTCATTATGGAAGGTAGTCTGTTGTCGATATTTTTGTTACTCCATTGGATAGTAGCCTTGTCATTATGGAAGGTAGTCTGTTGGTGAGATTTTTGTTATTCCAATGGATGGTAGCCTAGTCATTATGGAAGTTTATCTATTTTCGAGATTTTTGTTACTCCAATGGATGGTAGCCTTATCATTATGGAAGGTAGTCCATTGTCGAGATTTTTGTTACTCTAATGGATGGTAGCCTTGTCATTATGGAAGGTAGTCTATTATCGAGATTTTTGTTACTCCAATGGATGGTAGCCTTTTCATTATGGAAGGTAGTCTGTCTTCGAAATATTTGTTGTTCCAATGACTGGTAGCCTTGTCATTATGGAAGGTAGTCTGTTGTCATGATTTTTCTTACTACAGTGGATGGTAGCATTGTCATTATGGAAGGTAGTTTGTTGTCGAGATTTTTGTTACTCGAATAGATGGTAGCCTTTTCATAATGGAAGGTAGCCTGTCATTAAGATTTTTGTTATTCCAATGGATGGTAGTCTAGTCATTATGGAAGGTAGCCTATTTTCGAGATTTTTATTACTCCAATGGATTGTAGCCTTGTCATTATGGAAGGTAGTCTATTGTCGATATTTTTGTTACTCCATTGGATAGTAGCTTTGTCAATATGGAAGGTACTCTGTTGTTGAGATTTTTTTATTCCAATGGATGGTAGCCTAGTCAATATGGAAGGTAGTCTGTTTTCGAGATTTTTGTTACTCCAATGGATCGTAGCCTTGTCATTATGGAAGGTAGTCTATTATCGAGATTTTTGTTACTCCAATGGATGGTAGCCTTTTCATTATGGAAGGTAGTCTGTTGTTGAGATTTTTGTTATTCCAATGGATGGTAGCCTAGTCACTATGGAAGTTTATCTATTTTCGAGATTTTTGTTACTCTAATGGATGGTAGCCTTGTCATTATGGAAGGTAGTCTGTTGTCAAGATTTTTCTTACTACAATGGATGGTAGCCTTCTCATTATGGAAGGTAGTCTGTTGTCGAGATTTTTGTTACTATAATGGATGGTAGCCTTATCATTATGGAAGGTAGTCTGTTGTCTTGATTTTTGTTACTACAATAGATTGTAGCCTTGTCATTATGGAAAGTAGTCTATTGTCAAGATTTTTGTTACTCCAATGGATGGTAGCATTGTCATTATGTAAGGTAGTTTGTTGTCGAGGTTTTTGTTACTCCAATAGATGGTAGCCTTCTCATTATGGAAGCTAGTCTGTCATTGTGATTTTTGTTACTCCAATGAATGGTAGCCTTGTAATTATGGAAGGTAGTCTGTTGTTCATATTTTTGTTACTACAATACATGTTAGCCTTGTCATTATGGAAGGTAGTCTGTTGTCGAGATTTTTGTTACTCCATTGGATAGTAGCCTTGTCATTATGGAAGGTAGTCTGTTGGTGAGATTTTTGTTATTCCAATGGATGGTAGCCTAGTCATTATGGAAGTTTATCTATTTTAGAGATTTTTGTTACTCCAATGGATGGTAGCCTTATCATTATGGAAGGTAGTCTATTGTCGAGATTTTTGTTACTCTAATGTATGGTAGCCTTGTCATTATGGAAGGTAGTCTATTATCGAGATTTTTGTTACTCCAATGGATGGTAGCCTTTTCATAATGGAAGGTAGTCTGTCTTCGAAATATTTGTTGTTCCAATGGATGGTAGTCTTGTCATTATGAAAGGTAGTCTATTGTGGAGATTTTTGTTACTCCAATGGATTGTAGCCTTGTCATTATGGAAGGTAGTCTGTTGTCGTGATTTTTCTTTACTACAATGGATGGTAGCATTGTCATTATGAAAGGTAGTTTTTTGTCGAGATTTTTGTTACTCCAATAGATGGTAGCCTTTTCATTATGGAAGGTAGCCTGTCATTGAGATTTTTGTTATTCCAATGGATGTTAGCCTAGTCATTATGGAAGGTAGCTTATTTTCGACATTTTTATTACTCCAATGGATGGTAGCCTTGTCATTATGGAAGGTAGTCTATTATCGATATTTTTGTTACTCCATTGGATAGTAGCTTTGTCAATATGGAAGGTACTTTATTGTTGAGATTTTTTTATTCCAATGGATGGTAGCCTAGTCAATATGGAAGGTAGTCTGTTTTCGAGATTTTTGTTACTCCAATGGATGGTAGCCTTGTCATTATGGAAGGTAGTCTGTTGTTTATATTATTGTTACTCCATTGGATAGTAGCCTTGTCATTATGGAAGGTAGTCTGTTGGTGAGATTTTTGTTATTCCAATGGATGGTAGCCTAGTCACTATGGAAGTTTATCTATTTTCGAGATTTTTGTTACTCCAATGGATGGTAGCCTTATCATTATGGAAGGTAGTCTATTATCGAGATTTTTGTTACTCTAATAGATGGTAGCCTTGTCATTATGGAATGTAGTCTGTTGTCAAGATTTTTCTTACTACAATGGATGGTAGCCTTGTCATTATGGAAGGTAGTCTGTTGTCGAGATTTTTGTTACTACAATGGATGGTAGCCTTATCATTATGGAAGGTAGTCTGTTGTCTTGATTTTTGTTACTACAATAGATTGTAGCCTTGTCATTATGGAAAGTAGTCTATTGTCAAGATTTTTGTTACTCCAATGGATGGTAGCATTGTCATTATGTAAGGTAGTTTGTTGTCGAGGTTTTTGTTACTCCAATAGATGGTAGCCTTCTCATTATGGAAGCTAGTCTGTCATTGTGATTTTTGTTACTCCAATGAATGGTAGCCTTGTAATTATGGAAGGTAGTCTGTTGTTCATATTTTTGTTACTACAATGCATGTTAGCCTTGTCATTATGGAAGGTAGTCTGTTGTCGATATTTTTGTTACTCCATTGGATAGTAGCCTTGTCATTATGGAAGGTAGTCTGTTGGTGAGATTTTTGTTATTCCAATGGATGGTAGCCTAGTCATTATGGAAGTTTATCTATTTTCGAGATTTTTGTTACTCCAATGGATGGTAGCCTTATCATTATGGAAGGTAGTCCATTGTCGAGATTTTTATTACTCTAATGGATGGTAGCCTTGTCATTATGGAAGGTAGTCTATTATCGAGATTTTTGTTACTCCAATGGATGGTAGCCTTTTCATTATGGAAGGTAGTCTGTCTTCGAAATATTTGTTGTTCCAATGACTGGTAGCCTTGTCATTATGAAAGGTAGTCTATTGTGGAGATTTTTGTTACTACAATGGATTGTAGCCTTGTCATTATGGAAGGTAGTCTGTTGTCGTGATTTTTCTTACTACAATGGATGGTAGCATTGTCATTATGGAATGTAGTTTGTTGTCGAGATTTTTGTTACTCCAATAGATGGTAGCCTTTTCATTATGGAAGGTAGCCTCTCATTAAGATTTTTGTTATTCCAATGGATGGTAGCCTAGTCATTATGGAAGGTAGCCTATTTTCGAGATTTTTATTACTCCAATGGATTGTAGCCTTATCATTATGGAAGGTAGACTATTGTCGATATTTTTGTTACTCCATTGGATAGTAGCTTTGTCAATATGGAAGGTACTCTGTTGTTGAGATTTTTTTTATTCCAATGGATGGTAGCCTAGTCAATATGGAAGGTAGTCTATTTTCGAGATTTAGGTTACTCCAATGGATGGTAGCCTTGTCATTATCCAAGGTAGTCTATTATCGAGATTTTTGTTACTCCAATGGATGGTAGCCTTTTCATTATGGAAGGTAGTCTGTCATCGAAATTTTTGTTGTTCCAATGGATGGTAGCCTTGTCATTATGAAAGGTAGTCTGTTGTCGTGATTTTTGTTACTCCAATGGATTGTAGCCTTGTCATTATGGAAGGTAGTCTGTTGTCCAGATTTTTGTTACTACAATGGATTGTAACCTTGTCATTATGGAAGGTAGTCTGTTGTCCAGATTTTTCTTACTACAATGGATGGTAGCCTTGTCATTATGGAAGGTAGTCTGTTGTCGAGATTTTTCTTACTACAATGGATGGTAGCCTTGTCATTATGGAAGGTAGTCTGTTGTCGAGATTTTTGTTACTACAATGGATGGTAGCCTTGTCATTATGGAAGGTAGTCTATTGTCAAGATTTTTGTTACTCCAATGGATGGTAGCATTGTCATTATGTAAGGTAGTTTGTTGTCGAGGTTTTTGTTACTCCAATAGATGGTAGCCTTCTCATTATGGAAGCTAGTCTGTCGTTGTGATTTTTGTTACTCCAATGAATGGTAGCCTTGTCATTATGGAAGGTAGTTTGTTGTTCATATTTTTGTTACTACAATGCATGTTAGCCTTGTCATTATGGAAGGTAGTCTGTTGTCGATATTTTTGTTACTCCATTGGATAGTAGCCTTGTCATTATGGAAGGTAGTCTGTTAGTGAAATTTTTGTTATTCCAATGGATGGTAGCCTAGTCATTATGGAAGTTTATCTATTTTCGAGATTTTTGTTACTCCAATGCATGGTAGCCTTATCATTATGGAAGGTAGTCTATTGTCTTGATTTTTGTTACTCTAATAGATGGTAGCCTTGTCATTATGGAAGGTAGTCTATTGTCGAGATTTTTGTTACTCCAATGGATGGTAGTCTGTCGTCGAAATTTTTTTTGTTCCAATGGATGGTAGACTTGTCATTATGAAAGGTAGTCTATTATGGAGATTTTTGTTACTCCAATGGATTGTAGACTTGTTATTATGGAAGGTACTCTGTTGTTGAGATTTTTGTTACTCCAATGGATGGTAGCCTTCTTAATATGGAAGGTAGTCTGTTGTCATGATTTTTCTTACTACAATGGATGGTAGCCTTGTCATTATGGAAGGTAGTCTGTTGTCGAGATTTTTTTTACTCCCATGGATTGTAGCCTTGTCATTATGGAAGGTAGTCTGTTGTCGATATCTTTGTTACTACAATGTATGCTAGCCTTGTCATTATGGAAGGTAGTCTGGTGTCGAGATTTTTGTTACTCCATTGGATAGTAGCCTAGTCATTATGGAAGGTAGTCTCTTGTTGAGATTTTTGTTATTCCAATGGATGGTAGCCTAGTCATTATGGAAGGTAGTCTGTTTTCGAGATTTTTGTTACTCAAATGGATGGTAGCCTTGTCATTATGGATGGTAGTTTGTTGTCGAGATTTTTGTTAATCCAATGGATGGTAGCATTGTCATTATTGAAGGTAGTATGTCGTTGATATTGTTGTTATTCCAATGGATGGTAGCCTTGTGAATATAAAAGGTAGTCTATTGACAAGATTTTTGTTACTCCAATGGAATGTATCCTTGTCATTATGGAAGGTAGTCTGTTGTCGAGATTTTTCTAACTACAATGGATGGTAGCCTTATCATTATGGAAGGTAGTATGTTATCTTGATTTTTGTTACTACAATAGATTGTAGCCATGTCATTATGGAAGGTAGTCTATTGTCGAGAGTTTTGTTACTCCAATGGATGGTAGCATTGTCATTATGGAAGATAGTTTGTTGTCGAGATTTTTGTTACTCCAATAGATGGTAGCCTTTTCATTATGGAAGGTAGTCTGTCGTTGAGATTTTTGTAATACCAATGGATGGTAGCCTAGTCATTATGGAAGGTAGCCTATTTTGAAGATTTTTGTTACTCCAATGGATGGTAGCCTTGTCATTATGGAAGGTAGTCTATTGTCGATATTTTTGTTACTCCATTGGATAGTAGCTTTGTCAATATGGAAGGTACTATGTTGTTGAGAATTTTTTTATTCCAATGGATGGTAGCCTAGTCAATATGGAAGGTAGTCTGTTTTCGAGATTTTTATTACTCCAATGGATGGTAGCCTTGTCATTATGGAAGGTAGTCTATTATCGAGATTTTTGTTACTCCAATGGATGGTAGCCTTTTCATTATGGAAGGTAGTCTGTCATTGAAATTTTTGTTGTTCCAATGGATGGTAGCCTTGTCATTATGAAAGGTTGTCTATTGTCGTGATTTTTGTTACTCCAATGGATTGTCGCCTTGTCATTATGGAAGGTAGTCTATTGTCGATATTTTTGTTACTACAATGGATTGTAGCCTTGTCATTATGGAAGGTAGTCTGTTGTCTTGATTTTTCTTACTACAATGGATGGTAGCCTTGTCATTATGGAAGGTAGTCTGTTGTCGAGATTTTTGTTACTACAATGGATGGTAGCCTTGTCATTATGGAAGGTAGTCTGTTGTCTTGATTTTTGTTACTACAATAGATTGTTGCCTTGTCATTATGGAAGGTAGTCTATTGTCAAGATTTTTGTTACTCCAAGGGATGGTAGCATTGTAATTATGTAAGGTAGTTTGTTGTCGAGGTTTTTGTTACTCCAATAGATGGTAGCCTTGTCATTATGGAAGCTAGTCTGTCGTTGTGATTTTTGTTACTCCAATGAATGGTAGCCTTGTCATTATGGAAGGTAGTCTGTTGTTCATATTTTTGTTACTACAATGCATGTTAGCCTTGTCATTATGGAAGGTAGTCTGTTATCGATATTTTAGTTACTCCAATGGATAGTAGCCTTATCATTATGGAAGGCAGTCTGTTGGTGAGATTTTTGTTATTCCAATGGATGGTAGCCTAGTCATTATATAAGATTATCTATTTTCGAGATTTTTGTTACTCCAATGGATGGTAGCCTTATTATTATGGAAGGTAGTCTATTATCGAGATTTTTGTTACTCTAATGGATGGTAGCCTAGTCATTATGGAAGTTTATCTATTTTCGAGATTTTTGTTACTCCAATGCATGTTAGCCTTATCATTATGGAAGGTAGTCTATTGTCTTGATTTTTGTTACTCTAATAGATGGTAGCCTTGTCATTATGGAAGGTAGTCTATTGTCGAGATTTTTGTTACTCCAATGGATGGTAGTCTGTCGTCGAAAATTTTTTTGTTCAAATGGATGGTAGACTTGTCATTATGAAAGGTAGTCTATTATGGAGATTTTTGTTACTCCAATGGATTGTAGACTTGTCATTATGGAAGGTAGTCTGTTGTTGAGATTTTTGTTACTCCAATGGATGGTAGCCTTCTTAATATGGAAGGTAGTCTGTTGTCATGATTTTTCTTACTACAATGGATGGTAGCCTTGTCATTATGGAAGGTAGTCTGTTGTCGAGATTTTTGTTACTCCAATGGATTGTAGCCTTGTCATTATGGAAGGTAGTCTGTTGTCGATATCTTTGTTACTACAATGTATGCTAGCCTTGTCATTATGGAAGGTAGTCTGGTGTCGAGATTTTTGTTACTCCATTGGATAGTAGTCTAGTCATTATGGAAGGTAGTCTCTTGTTGAGATTTTTGTTATTCCAATGGATGGTAGCCTAGTCATTATGGAATGTAGTCTGTTTTCGAGATTTTTGTTACTCAAATGGATGGTAGCCTTGTCATTATGGATGGTAGTTTGTTGTCGAGATTTTTGTTACTCCAATGGATGGTAGCATTGTCATTATTGAAGGTATTATGTCGTTTATATTGTTGTTATTCCAATGGATGGTAGCCTTGTGAATATAAAAGGTAGTCTATTGACAAGATTTTTGTTACTCCAATGGAATGTATCCTTGTCATTATGGAAGGTAGTCTGTTGTCGAGATTTTTCTAACTACAATGGATGGTAGCCTTGTCATTATGGAAGGTAGTCTGTTATCTTGATTTTTGTTACTACAATAGATTGTAGCCATGTTATTATGGAAGGTAGTCTATTGTCGAGAGTTTTGTTACTCCAATGGATGGTAGCATTGTCATTATGGAAGATAGTTTGTTGTCGAGATTTTTGTTACTCCAATAGATGGTAGCCTTTTCATTATGGAAGGTAGTCTGTCGTTGAGATTTTTGTAATACCAATGGATGGTAGCCTAGTCATTATGGAAGGTAGCCTATTTTGAAGATTTTTGTTACTCCAATGGATGGTAGCCTTGTCATTATGGAAGGTAGTCTATTGTCGATATTTTTGTTACTCCATTGGATAGTAGCTTTGTCAATATGGAAGGTACTCTGTTGTTGAGAATTTTTTTATTCCAATGGATGGTAGCCTAGTCAATATGGAAGGTAGTTTGTTTTCGAGATTTTTGTTACTCCAATGGATGGTAGCCTTGTCATTATGGAAGGTAGTCTATTATCGAGATTTTTGTTATTCCAATGGATGGTAGCCTTTTCATTATGAAAGGTAGTCTGTCATTGAAATTTTTGTTGTTCCAATGGATGGTAGCCTTGTCATTATGAAAGGTTGTCTATTGTCGTGATTTTTGTTACTCCAATGGATTGTAGCCTTGTCATTATGGAAGGTAGTCTGTTGTCGAGATTTTTGTTACTCCAATGGATTGTAGCCTTGTCATTATGGAAGGTAGTCTGTTGTCGATATCTTTATTACTACAATGTATGCTAGCCTTGTCATTATGGAAGGTAGTCTGGTGTCGACATTTTTGTTACTCCATTGGATAGTAGCCTAGTCATTATGGAAGGTAGTCTCTTGTTGAGATTTTTGTTATTCCAATGGATGGTAGCCTAGTCATTATGGAATGTAGTCTGTTTTCGAGATTTTTGTTACTCAAATGGATGGTAGCCTTGTCATTATGGATGGTAGTTTGTTGTCGAGATTTTTGTTACTCCAATGGATGGTAGCATTGTCATTATTGAAGGTATTATGTCGTTGATATTGTTGTTATTCCAATGGATGGTAGCCTTGTGAATATAAAAGATAGTCTATTGACAAGATTTTTGTTACTCCAATGGAATGTATCCTTGTCATTATGGAAGGTAGTCTGTTGTCGAGATTTTTCTAACTACAATGGATGGTAGCCTTGTCATTATGGAAGGTAGTCTGTTATCTTGATTTTTGTTACTACAATAGATTGTAGCCATGTTATTATGGAAGGTAGTCTATTGTCGAGAGTTTTGTTACTCCAATGGATGGTAGCATTGTCATTATGGAAGATAGTTTGTTGTCGAGATTTTTGTTACTCCAATAGATGGTAGCCTTTTCATTATGGAAGGTAGTCTGTCGTTGAGATTTTTGTAATACCAATGGATGGTAGCCTAGTCATTATGGAAGGTAGCCTATTTTGAAGATTTTTGTTACTCCAATGGATGGTAGCCTTGTCATTATGGAAGGTAGTCTATTGTCAATATTTTTGTTACTCCATTGGATAGTAGCTTTGTCAATATGGAAGGTACTCTGTTGTTGAGAATTTTTTTATTCCAATGGATGGTAGCCTAGTCAATATGGAAGGTAGTTTGTTTTCGATATTTTTGTTACTCCAATGGATGGTAGCCTTGTCATTATGGAAGGTAGTCTATTATCGAGATTTTTGTTATTCCAATGGATGGTAGCCTTTTCATTATGAAAGGTAGTCTGTCATTGAAATTTTTGTTGTTCCAATGGATGGTAGCCTTGTCATTATGAAAGGTTGTCTATTGTCGTGATTTTTGTTACTCCAATGGATTGTAGCCTTGTCATTATGGAAGGTAGTCTGTTGTCGATATTTTTGTTACTACAATGGATTGTAGCCTTGTCATTATGGAAGGTAGTCTGTTGTCGAGATTTTTCTTACTACAATGGATGGTAGCCTTGTCATTATGGAAGGTAGTTTGTTGTCGAGATTTTTGTTACTACAATGGATGGTAGCCTTGTCATTATGGAAGGTAGTCTGTTGTCTTGATTTTTGTTACTACAATAGATTGTTGCCTTGTCATTATGGAAGGTAGTCTATTGTCAAGATTTTTGTTACTCCAAGGGATGCTAGCATTGTAATTATGTAAGGTAGTTTGTTGTCGAGGTTTTTGTTACTCCAATAGATGGTAGCCTTGTCATTATGGAAGCTAGTCTGTCGTTGTGATTTTTGTTACTCCAATGAATGGTAGCCTTGTAATTATGGAAGGTTGTCTGTTGTTCATATTTTTGTTACTACAATGCATGTTAGCCTTGTCATTATGGAAGGTAGTCTGTTGTCGATATTTTAGTTACTCCATTGGATAGTAGCCTTGTCATTATGGAAGGCAGTCTGTTGGTGAGATTTTTGTTATTCCAATGGATGGTAGCCTAGTCATTATATAAGTTTATCTATTTTCGAGATTTTTGTTACTCCAATGGATGGTAGCCTTAGTTTTATGGAAGGTAGTCTATTATCGAGATTTTTGTTACTCTAATGGATGGTAGCCTTGTCATTATGGAAGGTAGTCTATTGTCAAGATTTTTCTTACTACAATGGATGGTAGCCTTGTCATTATGGAAGGTAGACTGTTGTCGAGATTTTTGTTACTACAATGGATGGTAGCCTTGTAATTATGGAAGGTAGTCTGTTGTCTTGATTTTTGTTACTACAATAGATCGTAGCCTTGTCATTATGGAAGGTAGTCTATTGTCAAGATTTTTGTTACTCCAATGGATGGTAGCATTGTCATTATGTAAGGTAGTTTGTTGTCGAGGTTTTTGTTACTCCAATAGATGGTAGCCTTCTCATTATGGAAGCTAGTCTGTCGTTGTGATTTTTGTTACTCCAATGAATGGTAGCCTTGTCATTATGAAAGGTAGTCTGTTGTTCATATTTTTGTTACTACAATGCATGTTAGCCTTGTCATTATGGAAGGTAGTCCGGTGTTGAGATTTTTTTTACTCCATTGGATAGTAGCCTAGTCATTATGGAAGGTAGTCTGTTGTTGAGATTTTTGTTATTCCAATGGATTGAGCCTTGTCATTATGGAAGGTAGTTTGTTCTCGATATTTTTGTTACTCCAATGGATTGTAGCCTTGTCATTATGGAAGTTAGTCTGTTATCGATATCTTTGTTACTACAATGTATGTTAGCCTTGAAATTATTGAAGGTAGTGTATTGTCGATATCTTTGTTACTCCATTGGATACTAGCTTTGTCATTATGGAAGGTACTTTGTTGTTGAGATTTTTTTTATTCCAATGGATGGTAGCCTAGTCAATATGGAAGGTGGTCTATTTTCAAATTTTTGTTACTCCAATGGATGGTAGCCTTGTCATTATGGAAGGTAGTATATTATCGAGATTTTTGTTACTCCATTGGATGGTAGCCTTTTCATTATGGAAGGTAGTCTGTCGTCGAAATTTTTGTTGTTCCAATGGATGATAGCCTTGTAATTATGAAAGGTAGTCTATTGTCGATATTTTTGTTACTCCAATGGATTGTAGCCTTTTCATTGTGGAAGGTAGTCTATTGTCGAGATTTTTCTTACTACAATGGATGTTAGCCTCGTCATTATGGAAGGTAGTCTGTTGTCGAGATTTTTGTTACTACAATGGATGGTAGCCTTGTCATTATGGAAGGTAGTCTGTTGTCTTGATTTTTGTTACAACAATAGATTGTAGCCTTGTCATTATGGAAGGTAGTCTATTCTCAAGATTTTTGTTACTCCAATGGATGGTAGCATTGTCATTATGGAAGGTAGTTTGTTGTTGAGATTTTTGTTACTCCAATAGATGGTAGCCTTGTCATTATGGAAGGTAGTCTGTTGTCGATATTTTTGTTACTCCATTGGATAGAAGCCTTGTCATTATGGAAGGTAGTCTGTTGGTGAGATTTTTGTTATTCCAATGGATGGTAGCCTAGTCATTATGGAAGTTTGTCTATTTTCGAGATTTTTGTTACTCCAATGGATGGTAGCCTTATCATTATGGAAGGTAGTCTATTGTCGAGATTTTTTTTACTCTAATGGGTCGTAGCCTTGTCATTATGGAAGCTAGTCTATTATCGAGATTTTTGTTACTCCAATGGATGTTAGCCTTTTCATTATGGAAGGTAGTCTGTCGTCGAAATTTTTGTTGTTCCAATGGATGGTAGCCTTGTCATCATGAAACGTAGTCTATTGTTGAGATTTTTGTTACTCCAATAGATTGTAGCCTTGTCATTATTGAAGGTAGTCTCTTGTTCAGATTTTTGTTACTCCAATGGATGGTAGCCTTCTTACTATGGAAGGTAGTCTGTCGTTGTGATTTTTGTTACTACAATGAATGGTAGCCTTGTAATTATGGAAGGTAGTCTGTTGTTCATATTTTTGTTACTACAATGCATGTTAGCCTTGTCATTATGCAAGGTAGTCTGTTGTCGATATTTTAGTTACTCCATTGGATAGTAGCCTTGTCATTATGGAAGGCAGTCTGTTGGTGAGATATTTGTTATTCCAATGGATGGTAGCCTAGTCATTATATAAGTTTATCTATTTTCGAGATTTTTGTTACTCCAATGGATGGTAGCCTTATTATTATGGAAGGTAGTCTATTATCGAGATTTTTGTTACTCTAATGGATGGTAGCCTTGTCATTATGGAAGGTAGTCTGTTGTCAAGATTTTTCTTACTACAATGGATGGTAGCCTTGTCATTATGGAAGGTAGACTGTTGTCGAGATTTTTGTTACTACAATGGATGGTAGCCTTGTCATTATGGAAGGTAGTCTGTTGTCTTGATTTTTGTTACTACAATAGATCGTAGCCTTGTCATTATGGAAGGTAGTCTATTGTCAAGATTTTTGTTACTCCAATGGATGGTAGCATTGTCATTATGTAAGGTAGTTTGTTGTCGAGGTTTTTGTTACTCCAATAGATGGTAGCCTTCTCATTATGGAAGCTAGTCTGTCGTTGTGATTTTTGTTACTCCAATGAATGGTAGCCTTGTCATTATGAAAGGTAGTCTGTTGTTCATATTTTTGTTACTACAATGCATGTTAGCCTTGTCATTATGGAAGGTAGTCCGGTGTTGAGATTTTTTTTACTCCATTGGATAGTAGCCTAGTCATTATGGAAGGTAGTCTGTTGTTGAGATTTTTGTTATTCCAATGGATTGAGCCTTGTCATTATGGAAGGTAGTTTGTTCTCGATATTTTTGTTACTCCAATGGATTGTAGCCTTGTCATTATGGAAGTTAGTCTGTTATCGATATCTTTGTTACTACAATGTATGTTAGCCTTGAAATTATTGAAGGTAGTGTATTGTCGATATCTTTGTTACTCCATTGGATACTAGCTTTGTCATTATGGAAGGTACTTTGTTGTTGAGATTTTTTTTATTCCAATGGATGGTAGCCTAGTCAATATGGAAGGTGGTCTATTTTCAAATTTTTGTTACTCCAATGGATGGTAGCCTTGTCATTATGGAAGGTAGTATATTATCGAGATTTTTGTTACTCCATTGGATGGTAGCCTTTTCATTATGGAAGGTAGTCTGTCGTCGAAATTTTTGTTGTTCCAATGGATGATAGCCTTGTAATTATGAAAGGTAGTCTATTGTCGATATTTTTGTTACTCCAATGGATTGTAGCCTTTTCATTGTGGAAGGTAGTCTATTGTCGAGATTTTTCTTACTACAATGGATGTTAGCCTCGTCATTATGGAAGGTAGTCTGTTGTCGAGATTTTTGTTACTACAATGGATGGTAGCCTTGTCATTATGGAAGGTAGTCTGTTGTCTTGATTTTTGTTACAACAATAGATTGTAGCCTTGTCATTATGGAAGGTAGTCTATTCTCAAGATTTTTGTTACTCCAATGGATGGTAGCATTGTCATTATGGAAGGTAGTTTGTTGTTGAGATTTTTGTTACTCCAATAGATGGTAGCCTTGTCATTATGGAAGGTAGTCTGTTGTCGATATTTTTGTTACTCCATTGGATAGAAGCCTTGTCATTATGGAAGGTAGTCTGTTGGTGAGATTTTTGTTATTCCAATGGATGGTAGCCTAGTCATTATGGAAGTTTGTCTATTTTCGAGATTTTTGTTACTCCAATGGATGGTAGCCTTATCATTATGGAAGGTAGTCTATTGTCGAGATTTTTTTTACTCTAATGGGTCGTAGCCTTGTCATTATGGAAGCTAGTCTATTATCGAGATTTTTGTTACTCCAATGGATGTTAGCCTTTTCATTATGGAAGGTAGTCTGTCGTCGAAATTTTTGTTGTTCCAATGGATGGTAGCCTTGTCATCATGAAACGTAGTCTATTGTTGAGATTTTTGTTACTCCAATAGATTGTAGCCTTGTCATTATTGAAGGTAGTCTCTTGTTCAGATTTTTGTTACTCCAATGGATGGTAGCCTTCTTACTATGGAAGGTAGTCTGTCGTTGTGATTTTTGTTACTACAATGAATGGTAGCCTTGTAATTATGGAAGGTAGTCTGTTGTTCATATTTTTGTTACTACAATGCATGTTAGCCTTGTCATTATGCAAGGTAGTCTGTTGTCGATATTTTAGTTACTCCATTGGATAGTAGCCTTGTCATTATGGAAGGCAGTCTGTTGGTGAGATATTTGTTATTCCAATGGATGGTAGCCTAGTCATTATATAAGTTTATCTATTTTCGAGATTTTTGTTACTCCAATGGATGGTAGCCTTATTATTATGGAAGGTAGTCTATTATCGAGATTTTTGTTACTCTAATGGATGGTAGCCTTGTCATTATGGAAGGTAGTCTGTTGTCAAGATTTTTCTTACTACAATGGATGGTAGCCTTGTCATTATGGAAGGTAGACTGTTGTCGAGATTTTTGTTACTACAATGGATGGTAGCCTTGTCATTATGGAAGGTAGTCTGTTATCTTGATTTTTGTTACTACAATAGATCGTAGCCTTGTCATTATGGAAGGTAGTCTATTGTCAAGATTTTTGTTACTCCAATGGATGGTAGCATTGTCATTATGTAAGGTAGTTTGTTGTCGAGGTTTTTGTTACTCCAATAGATGGTAGCCTTCTCATTATGGAAAGTAGTCTGTCGTTGTGATTTTTGTTACTCCAATGAATGGTAGCCTTGTCATTATGAAAGGTTGTCTGTTGTTCATATTTTTGTTACTACAATGCATGTTAGCCTTGTCATTATGGAAGGTAGTCCGGTGTTGAGATTTTTTTTACTCCATTGGATAGTAGCCTAGTCATTATGGAAGGTAGTCTGTTGTTGAGATTTTTGTTATTCCAATGGATTGAGCCTTGTCATTATGGAAGGTAATTTGTTCTCGATATTTTTGTTACTCCAATGGATTGTAGCCTTGTCATTATGGAAGTTAGTCTGTTATCGATATCTTTGTTACTACAATGTATGTTAGCCTTGAAATTATTGAAGGTAGTGTATTGTCGATATCTTTGTTACTCCATTGGATACTAGCTTTGTCATTATGGAAGGTACTTTGTTGTTGAGATTTTTTTATTCCAATGGATGGTAGCCTAGTCAATATGGAAGGTGGTCTATTAACGAGATTTTTGTTACTCCAATGGATGGTAGCCTTTTCATTATGGAAGGTAGTCTGTCGTCGAAATTTTTGTTGTTCCAATGGATGATAGCCTTGTAATTATGAAAGGTAGTCTATTGTCGATATTTTTGTTACTCCAATGGATGGTAGCCTTGTAATTATGGAATGTAGTCTGTTTTCGAGATTTTTGTTACTCAAATGGATGGTAGCCTTGTCATTATGGATGGTAGTTTGTTGTCGAGATTTTTGTTACTCCAATGGATGGTAGCATTGTCATTATTGAAGGTATTATGTCGTTGATATTGTTGTTATTCCAATGGATGGTAGCCTTGTGAATATAAAAGGTAGTCTATTGACAAGATTTTTGTTACTCCAATGGAATGTATCCTTGTCATTATGGAAGGTAGTCTGTTGTCGAGATTTTTCTAACTACAATGGATGGTAGCCTTGTCATTATGGAAGGTAGTCTGTTATCTTGATTTTTGTTACTACAATAGATTGTAGCCATGTTATTATGGAAGGTAGTCTATTGTCGAGAGTTTTGTTACTCCAATGGATGGTAGCATTGTCATTATGGAAGATAGTTTGTTGTCGAGATTTTTGTTACTCCAATAGATGGTAGCCTTTTCATTATGGAAGGTAGTCTGTCGTTGAGATTTTTGTAATACCAATGGATGGTAGCCTAGTCATTATGGAAGGTAGCCTATTTTGAAGATTTTTGTTACTCCAATGGATGGTAGCCTTGTCATTATGGAAGGTAGTCTATTGTCGATATTTTTGTTACTCCATTGGATAGTAGCTTTGTCAATATGGAAGGTACTCTGTTGTTGAGAATTTTTTTATTCCAATGGATGGTAGCCTAGTCAATATGGAAGGTAGTTTGTTTTCGAGATTTTTGTTACTCCAATGGATGGTAGCCTTGTCATTATGGAAGGTAGTCTATTATCGAGATTTTTGTTATTCCAATGGATGGTAGCCTTTTCATTATGAAAGGTAGTCTGTCATTGAAATTTTTGTTGTTCCAATGGATGGTAGCCTTGTCATTATGAAAGGTTGTCTATTGTCGTGATTTTTGTTACTCCAATGGATTGTAGCCTTGTCATTATGGAAGGTAGTCTGTTGTCGATATTTTTGTTACTACAATGGATTGTAGCCTTGTCATTATGGAAGGTAGTCTGTTGTCGAGATTTTTCTTACTACAATGGATGGTAGCCTTGTCATTATGGAAGGTAGTTTGTTGTCGAGATTTTTGTTACTACAATGGATGGTAGCCTTGTCATTATGGAAGGTAGTCTGTTGTCTTGATTTTTGTTACTACAATAGATTGTTGCCTTGTCATTATGGAAGGTAGTCTATTGTCAAGATTTTTGTTACTCCAAGGGATGCTAGCATTGTAATTATGTAAGGTAGTTTGTTGTCGAGGTTTTTGTTACTCCAATAGATGGTAGCCTTGTCATTATGGAAGCTAGTCTGTCGTTGTGATTTTTGTTACTCCAATGAATGGTAGCCTTGTAATTATGGAAGGTAGTCTGTTGTTCATATTTTTGTTACTACAATGCATGTTAGCCTTGTCATTATGGAAGGTAGTCTGTTGTCGATATTTTAGTTACTCCATTGGATAGTAGCCTTGTCATTATGGAAGGCAGTCTGTTGGTGAGATTTTTGTTATTCCAATGGATGGTAGCCTAGTCATTATATAAGTTTATCTATTTTCGAGATTTTTGTTACTCCAATGGATGGTAGCCTTAGTATTATGGAAGGTAGTCTATTATCGAGATTTTTGTTACTCTAATGGATGGTAGCCTTGTCATTATGGAAGGTAGTCTATTGTCAAGATTTTTCTTACTACAATGGATGGTAGCCTTGTCATTATGGAAGGTAGACTGTTGTCGAGATTTTTGTTACTACAATGGATGGTAGCCTTGTCATTATGGAAGGTAGTCTGTTGTCTTGATTTTTGTTACTACAATAGATCGTAGCCTTGTCATTATGGAAGGTAGTCTATTGTCAAGATTTTTGTTACTCCAATGGATGGTAGCATTGTCATTATGTAAGGTAGTTTGTTGTCGAGGTTTTTGTTACTCCAATAGATGGTAGCCTTCTCATTATGGAAGCTAGTCTGTCGTTGTGATTTTTGTTACTCCAATGAATGGTAGCCTTGTCATTATGAAAGGTAGTCTGTTGTTCATATTTTTGTTACTACAATGCATGTTAGCCTTGTCATTATGGAAGGTAGTCCGGTGTTGAGATTTTTTTTACTCCATTGGATAGTAGCCTAGTCATTATGGAAGGTAGTCTGTTGTTGAGATTTTTGTTATTCCAATGGATTGAGCCTTGTCATTATGGAAGGTAGTTTGTTCTCGATATTTTTGTTACTCCAATGGATTGTAGCCTTGTCATTATGGAAGTTAGTCTGTTATCGATATCTTTGTTACTACAATGTATGTTAGCCTTGAAATTATTGAAGGTAGTGTATTGTCGATATCTTTATTACTCCATTGGATACTAGCTTTGTCATTATGGAAGGTACTTTGTTGTTGAGATTTTTTTTATTCCAATGGATGGTAGCCTAGTCAATATGGAAGGTGGTCTATTTTCAAATTTTTGTTACTCCAATGGATGGTAGCCTTGTCATTATGGAAGGTAGTATATTATCGAGATTTTTGTTACTCCAATGGATTGTAGCCTTTTCATTATGGAAGGTAGTCTGTCGTCGAAATTTTTGTTGTTCCAATGGATGATAGCCTTGTAATTATGAAAGGTAGTCTATTGTCGATATTTTTGTTACTCCAATGGATTGTAGCCTTTTCATTGTGGAAGGTAGTCTATTGTCGAGATTTTTCTTACTACAATGGATGTTAGCCTCGTCATTATGGAAGGTAGTCTGTTGTCGAGATTTTTGTTACTACAATGGATGGTAGCCTTGTCATTATGGAAAGTAGTCTGTTGTCTTGATTTTTGTTACAACAATAGATTGTAGCCTTGTCATTATGGAAGGTAGTCTATTCTCAAGATTTTTGTTACTCCAATGGATGGTAGCATTGTCATTATGGAAGGTAGTTTGTTGTTGAGATTTTTGTTACTCCAATAGATGGTAGCCTTGTCATTATGGAAGGTAGTCTGTTGTCGATATTTTTGTTACTCCATTGGATAGAAGCCTTGTCATTATGGAAGGTAGTCTGTTGGTGAGATTTTTGTTATTCCAATGGATGGTAGCCTAGTCATTATGGAAGTTTGTCTATTTTCGAGATTTTTGTTACTCCAATGGATGGTAGCCTTATCATTATGGAAGGTAGTCTATTGTCGAGATTTTTTTTACTCTAATGGGTCGTAGCCTTGTCATTATGGAAGCTAGTCTATTATCGAGATTTTTGTTACTCCAATGGATGTTAGCCTTTTCATTATGGAAGGTAGTCTGTCGTCGAAATTTTTGTTGTTCCAATGGATGGTAGCCTTGTCATCATGAAACGTAGTCTATTGTTGAGATTTTTGTTACTCCAATAGATTGTAGCCTTGTCATTATTGAAGGTAGTCTCTTGTTCAGATTTTTGTTACTCCAATGGATGGTAGCCTTCTTACTATGGAAGGTAGTCTGTCGTTGTGATTTTTGTTACTACAATGAATGGTAGCCTTGTAATTATGGAAGGTAGTCTGTTGTTCATATTTTTGTTACTACAATGCATGTTAGCCTTGTCATTATGCAAGGTAGTCTGTTGTCGATATTTTAGTTACTCCATTGGATAGTAGCCTTGTCATTATGGAAGGCAGTCTGTTGGTGAGATATTTGTTATTCCAATGGATGATAGCCTAGTCATTATATAAGTTTATCTATTTTCGAGATTTTTGTAACTCCAATGGATGGTAGCCTTATTATTATGGAAGGTAGTCTATTATCGAGATTTTTGTTACTCTAATGGATGGTAGCCTTGTCATTATGGAAGGTAGTCTGTTGTCAAGATTTTTCTTACTACAATGGATGGTAGCCTTGTCATTATGGAAGGTAGACTGTTGTCGAGATTTTTGTTACTACAATGGATGGTAGCCTTGTCATTATGGAAGGTAGTCTGTTGTCTTGATTTTTGTTACTACAATAGATCGTAGCCTTGTCATTATGGAAGGTAGTCTATTGTCAAGATTTTTGTTACTCCAATGGATGGTAGCATTGTCATTATGTAAGGTAGTTTGTTGTCGAGGTTTTTGTTACTCCAATAGATGGTAGCCTTCTCATTATGGAAAGTAGTCTGTCGTTGTGATTTTTGTTACTCCAATGAATGGTAGCCTTGTCATTATGAAAGGTTGTCTGTTGTTCATATTTTTGTTACTACAATGCATGTTAGCCTTGTCATTATGGAAGGTAGTCCGGTGTTGAGATTTTTTTTACTCCATTGGATAGTAGCCTAGTCATTATGGAAGGTAGTCTGTTGTTGAGATTTTTGTTATTCCAATGGATTGAGCCTTGTCATTATGGAAGGTAATTTGTTCTCGATATTTTTGTTACTCCAATGGATTGTAGCCTTGTCATTATGGAAGTTAGTCTGTTATCGATATCTTTGTTACTACAATGTATGTTAGCCTTGAAATTATTGAAGGTAGTGTATTGTCGATATCTTTGTTACTCCATTGGATACTAGCTTTGTCATTATGGAAGGTACTTTGTTGTTGAGATTTTTTTATTCCAATGGATGGTAGCCTAGTCAATATGGAAGGTGGTCTATTTTCAAGATTTTTGTTACTCCAATGGATGGTAGCCTTGTCATTATGGAAGGTAGTATATTATCGAGATTTTTGTTACTCCAATGGATGGTAGCCTTTTCATTATGGAAGGTAGTCTGTCGTCGAAATTTTTGTTGTTCCAATGGATGATAGCCTTGTAATTATGAAAGGTAGTCTATTGTCGATATTTTTGTTACTCCAATGGATTGTAGCCTTTTCATTATGGAAGGTAGTCTATTGTCGAGATTTTTCTTACTACAATGGATGTTAGCCTCGTCATTATGGAAGGTAGTCTGTTGTCGAGATTTTTGTTACTACAATGGATGGTAGCCTTGTCATTATGGAAGGTAGTCTGTAGTCTTGATTTTTGTTACAACAATAGATTGTAGCCTTGTCATTATGGAAGGTAGTCTATTCTCAAGATTTTTGTTACTCTAATGGATGGTAGCATTGTCATTATGGAAGGTAGTTTGTTGTTGAGATTTTTGTTACTCCAATAGATGGTAGCCTTGTCATTATGGAAGGTAGTCTGTTGTCGATATTTTTGTTACTCCATTGGATAGAAGCCTTGTCATTATGGAAGGTAGTCTGTTGGTGAGATTTTTGTTATTCCAATGGATGGTAGCCTAGTCATTATGGAAGTTTGTCTATTTTCGAGATTTTTGTTACTCCAATGGATGGTAGCCTTATCATTATGGAAGGTAGTCTATTGTTGAGATTTTTTTACTCTAATGGGTCGTAGCCTTGTCATTATGGAAGCTAGTCTATTATCGAGATTTTTGTTACTCCAATGGATGTTAGGCTTTTCATTATGGAAGGTAGTCTGTCGTCGAAATTTTTGTTGTTCCAATGGATGGTAGCCTTGTCATCATGAAAGGTAGTCTATTGTTGAGATTTTTGTTACTCCAATAGATTGTAGCCTTTTCATTATTGAAGGTAGTCTCTTGTTGAGATTTTTGTTACTCCAATGGATGGTAGCCTTCTTACTATAGAAGGTAGTCTGTTGTCAAGATTTTTGTTACTACAATGGATGGTAGCCTTGTCATTATGGAAGGTAGTTTATTTTCATAATTTTTGTTACTCCAATGGATTGTAGCCTTGTCATTATGGAAGGTAGTCTGTTGTCGATATCTTTGTTACTACAATGTATGTTAGCCTTGTCATTATGGAAGGTAGTCCGGTGTTGATATTTTTGTTACTCCATTGGATAGTAGCCTAGTCATTATGGAAGGTAGTCTGTTGTTGAGATTTTTGTTATTCCAATGGATGCTAGCCTAGTCATTATGGAAGGTAGTCTGTTTTCGAGATTTGTGTTACTCCAATGGATGGTAGCCTTGTCATTATGGAAGGTAGTATGTCGTTGATATTTTTTTTATTCCAATGGATGGTAGCCTTGTCAATATAAAAGGTAGTCTATTGACAAAAATTTTGTTACTCCAATGGAATGTATCCTTGTCATTATGGAAGGTAGTATATTGTCGAGATTTTTCTTACTACAATGGATGGTAGCCTTGTCATTATGGAAGGTAGTCTGTTGTTGAGATTTTTGTTACTCCAATGGATGGTAGCCTTGTCATTATGGAAGGTAGTATGGTGTTGATATTTTTGTTATTCCAATGGATGGTGTGACACCCCAAATAATCCGATTATTAAATAATTAGAATTTTTGATTATTAATTTAATTGGAAATTTAATTATTGGTATTTTTGGATTATTGGAATTAATTTAATTAATTAAAGGAAAGAAGTATTGGTGATGTGAAGAGTGATTAGAGGGTGTGAGGGGTAAAATACTCTACTCTTACTAATTAGTAATTTAATTATTTTATTGGAATAATAAAAGGAGTATTAAAAGGAAAAAGAAGAGAAAGAGAGTTATTTTGGAATATTCATCATACGTGCATTTGAGAAGAGGAAAAAGAAGGAGAAAACCGGAAGCGTCAGAATTCGAAGAACCTATAAGGTAAGGGGTGATTTCGATTAGTTAATTCGTATTATTGGTTTAGATATTCAATAGTATGGATCATAGTATGTTAGGGAATCCCGGTTTGGAATTCTAGGGTTCCGTAGAATTGTCCCTATTGCGTCGAATTGTAGGTTGAAAACCATTAGGGTGTCAGATTATAAAAAGGAATGATGAAATAATGTTGTTTGATGTTATAATGGTGCAAAATGGATGTGTTTTGGTGTTCTCATGTTGCAATTTGTATGGGTATGTTTGGAATTGGTTTAGAATGAATAAATGTTGTCAAAAGTGCAGAATTTGACTATGCAGGTCGTGGGAACTGGTTCCCAGTGGGGAGGAACCGGGTTCCACTATGTGAGATTTTAGTTATTCCAATGGTTGGTAGCCTAGTCATTATGGAAGGTAGCCTATTTTCGAGATTTTTGTTACTCCAAAGGATGGTAGCCTTGTCATTATGGAAGGTACTCTGTTGTTGAGATTTTTTTTATTCCAGTGGACGATATCCTAGTCAATATGGAAGGTAGTCTATTTTCGAGATTTTTATTACTCCAATGGATGGTAGCCTTGTCATTAAGGAAGGTAATCTATTATCGAGATTTTTGTTACTCCAATGGATCGTAGCCTTTTCGTTATGGAAGGTAGTCTGTCGTTGAAATTTTTGTTGTTCCAATGGATGGTAGCCTTGTCATTATGAAAGGTAGTCTATTGTCGAGATTTTTGTTACTCCAATGGATTGTAGCCTTGTCATTATGGAAGGTAGTCTGTCGTTGTGATTTTTGTTACTACAATGGATGGTAGCCTTGTCATTATGGAAGGTAGTCTGTTGTCTTGATTTTTGTTACTACAATAGATTGTAGCCTTGTCATTATGGAAGGAAGTCTATTGTGAAGATTTTTGTTACTCCAATGGATGGTAGCATTGTCATTATGTAAGGTAGTTTGTTGTCGAGGTTTTGGTTATTCCAATAGATGGTAGCCTTGTCATTATGGAAGCTAGTCTGTCGTTGTGATTTTTGTTACTCCAATGAATGGTAGCCTTGTCATTATGGAAGGTAGTCTGTTGTCGATATTTTTGTTACTCCATTGGATAGTAGCCTTGTCATTATGGAAGGTAGTTTGTTGGTGAGATTTTTGTTATTCCAATGGATGGTAGCCTAGTCATTATGGAAGTTTATCTTTTTTCGAGATTTTTGTTACTCCAATGGATGGTAGCCTTATCATTATGGAAGGTAGTCTATATTGAGATTTTTGTTACTCTAATGGATGGTAGCCTTGTCATTATGGAAGGTAGTCTGTCGTCGAAATTTTTGTTGTTCTATTGGATGGTAGCCTTGTCATTATGAAAGGTAGTCTATTGTGGAGATTTTTGTTACTCCAATGGATTATAGCCTTGTCATTATGGAAGGTAGTCTTTTGTTGAGATTTTTGTTACTCCAATGGATGGTAGCCTTCTTACTACGGAAGGTAGTATGTTGTCGTGATTTTTCTTACTACAATGGATGGTAGCCTTGTCATTATGGAAGGTAGTCTGTTGTCGAGATTTTTTTTACTCCAATGGATTGTAGCCTTGTGATTATGGAAGGTAGTCTGTTGTCGATATCTTTCTTACTATAATGTATGCTAGCCTTGTCATTATGGAATGTAGTCTGGTGTCGAGATTTTTGTTACTCCATTGGATAGTAGCCTAGTCATTATGGAAGGTAGTCTGTTGTTGAGATTTTTGTTATTCCAATGGATGGTAACCTAGTCATTATGGAAGGTAGTCTGTTTTCGAGATTTTTGTTACTCAAATGGATGGTAGCCTTGTCATTATGGAAGGTAGTCTGTTGTCGAGATTTTTGTTACTCTAATAGATGGTAGCCTTGTCATTATGGAAGGTAGTCTGTCGTTGTGATTTTTGTTGTTCCAATGGTTGGTAGCCTTGTCATTATGGAAGGTAGTTTGTTGTTCATATTTTTGTTACTACAATGCATGTTAGCCTTGTCATTATGGAAGGTAGTCTGTTGTCGATATTTTTATTACTCCATTGGATAGTAGCCTTGTCATTATGGAAGGTAGTCTGTTGGTGAGATTTTTGTTATTCCAATGGATGGTAGCCTAGTCATTGTGGAAGTTAGTCTATTATCGAGATTTTTGTTACTCCAATGGATGGTAGCCTTATCATTATGGAAGGTAGTTTATTGTCGAGATTTTTGTTACTCCAATGGATGGTAGCCTTGTCATTATGAAAGGTAGTCTATTATCGAGATTTTTTTTACTCAAATGGATGGTAGCCTTTTCTTTATGGAAGGTAGTCTGTCGTCAAAATTTTTGTTGTTCCAATGGATGGTAGCCTTGTCATTATGAAAGGTAGTCTATTTTCGAGATTTTTGTTACTCCAATGGATTGTAGCCTTGTCATTATGAAAGGTAGTCTGTTGTTGAGATTTTTGTTACTCCAATGTATGGTAGCCTTCTTACTATGCAAGGTAGTCTTTTGTCGCGATTTTCGTTACTATAATGGCTTGAGCCTTGTCATTATGGAAGGTAGTTTGTTCTCGAGATTTTTGTTACTCCAATGGATGGTAGCCTTATCATTATGGAAGGTAGTCTATTATCGAGATGTTTGTTATTCCAATGGATGGTAGCCTAGTCATTATGGAAGGTAGTCTATTATCGAGATTTTTGTTACTCCAATGGATGGTAGCCTTTTAATTATGGAAGGTAGTCTGTCGTCGAAATTTTTGTTGTTCCAATGGATGATAGACTTGTAATTATGAAAGGTAGTCTATTGTCGAGATTTTTGTTACTCCAATGGATTGTAGCCTTTTCATTATGGAAGGTAGTCTAATGTCGAGATTTTTCTTACTACAATGGATGTTAGCCTCGTCATTATGGAAGGTAGTCTGTTGTCGAGATTTTTGTTACTACAATGGATGGTAGCCTTGTCATTATGGAAGGTAGTCTATTGTCTTGATTTTTGTTACAACAATAGATTGTAGCCTTGTCATTATGGAAGGTAGTCTATTCTCTAGATTTTTGTTACTCCAATGGATGGTAGCATTGTCATTATGGAAGGTAGTTTGTTGTCGAGATTGTTGTTACTCCAATAGATGGTAGCCTTGTCATTATGGAAGGTAGTCTGTTGTCGATATTTTTGTTACTCCATTGGATAGAAGCCTTGTCATTATGGAAGGTAGTCTGTTGGTGAGATTTTTGTTATTCCAATGGAGGGTAGCCTAGTCATTATGGAAGTTTGTCTATTTTCGAGATCTTTGTTACTCCAATGGATGGTAGCCTTATCATTATGGAAGGTAGTCTATTGTCGAGATTTTTTTTACTCTAATGGGTGGTAGCCTTGTCATTATGGAAGCTAGTCTATTATCGAGATTTTTGTTACTCCAATGGATGTTAGCCTTTTCATTATGGAAGGTAGTCTGTCGTCGAAATTTTTGTTGTTCCAATGGATGGTAGCCTTGTCATCATGAAAGGTAGTCTATTGTTGAGATTTTTGTTACTCCAATAGATTGTAGCCTTGTCATTATTGAAGGTAGTCTCTTGTTGAGATTTTTCTTACTCCAATGGATGGTAGCCTTCTTACTATGGAAGGTAGTCTGTTGTCGTGATTTTTCTTACTACAATGGATGGTAGCCTTGTCATTATGGAAGGTAGTCTATTTTCGTGATTTTTGTTACTCCAATGGATTGTAGCCTTGTCATTATGGACGATAGTATGTTGTCGATATCTTTGTTACTACAATGTATGTTAGCCTTGTCATTATGGAAGGTAGTCCGGTGTTGAGATTTTTGTTACTCCATTGGATAGTAGCCTAGTCATTATGGAAGGTAGTCTGTTGTTGAGATTTTTGTTATTCCAATGGATGGTAACCTAGTCATTATGGAAGGTAGTCTATTTTCGAGATTTTTGTTACTCAAATGGATGGTAGCCTTGTCATTATGGAAGGTAGTCTGTTGTCGAGATTTTTGTTACTCTAATAGATGGTAGCCTTGTCATTATGGAAGGTAGTCTGTGGTTGTGATTTTTGTTGTTCCAATGGATGGTAGCCTTGTCATTATGGAAGGTAGTCTGTTGTTCATATTTTTGTTACTACAATGCATGTTAGCCTTGTCATTATGGAACGTAGTCTGTTGTCGATATTTTTATTACTCCATTGGATAGTAGCCTTGTCATTATGGAAGGTAGTCTGTTGGTGAGATTTTTGTTATTCCAATGGATGGTAGCCTAGTCATTGTGGAAGTTAGTCTATTATCGAGATTTTTGTTACTCCAATGGATGGTAGCCTTATCATTATGGAAGGTAGTCTATTGTCGAGATTTTTGTTACTCCAATGGATGGTAGCCTTGTCATTATGAAAGGTAGTCTATTATCGAGATTTATTTTACTCAAATGGATGGTAGCCTTTTCTTTATGGAAGGTAGTCTGTCATCAAAATTTTTGTTGTTCCAATGGATGGTAGCCTTGTCATTATGAAATGTAGTCTATTTTCGAGATTTTTGTTACTCCAATGGATTGTAGCCTTGTCATTATGGAAGGTAGTTTGTTGTTGAAATTTTTGTTACTCCAATGTATGGTAGCCTTCTTACTATGCAAGGTAGTATTTTGTCGCGATTTTCGTTACTACAATGGATTGAGCCTTGTCATTATGGAAGGTAGTTTGTTCTCGAGATTTTTGTTACTCCAATGGATGGTAGCCTTATCATTATGGAAGGTAGTCTATTATCGAGATGTTTGTTATTCCAATGGATGGTAGCCTAGTCATTATGGAAGGTAGTTTGTTTTCGAGGTTTTTGTTACTCCAATGGATGGTAGCCTTGTCATTATGGAAGGTACTTTGTTGTTGAGATTTTTTTTATTCCAATGGATGGTAGCCTAGTCAATATTGAAGGTAGTCTATTTTCAAGATTTTTGTTACTCCAATGGATGCTAGCCTTGTCATTATGGAAGGTAGTCTATTATCGAGATTTTTGTTACTCCAATGGATGGTAGCCTTTTCATTATGGAAGGTAGTCTTTCGTCGAAATTTTTGTTGTTCCAATGGATGATAGCCTTGTAATTATGAAAGGTAGTCTATTGTCGAGATTTTTGTTACTCCAGAGGATTGTAGCCTTTTCATTATGGAAGGTAGTCTATTGTCGAGATTTTTCTTACTACAATGGATGTTAGCCTCGTCATTATGGAAGGTAGTCTGTTGTCGAGATTTTTGTTACTACAATGGATGGTAGCCTTGTCATTATGGAAGGTAGTCTATTGTCGTGATTTTTGTTACAACAATTGATTGTAGCCTTGTCATTATGGAAGGTAGTCTATTCTCAAGATTTTTGTTACTCCAATGGATGGTAGCATTGTCATTATGGAAGGTAGTCTGTTGTCCATATTTTTGTTACTCCATTGGATAGAAGCCTTGTCATTATGGAAGGTAGTCTGTTGGTGAGATTTTTGTTATTCCAATGGATGGTAGCCTAGTCATTATGGAAGTTTGTCTATTTTCGAGATTTTTGTTACTCCAATGGATGGTAGCTTTATCATTATGGAAGGTAGTCTATTGTCGAGATTTTTTTAACTCTAATGGGTGGTAGCCTTGTCATTATGGAAGCTAGTCTATTATCGAGATTTTTGTTACTCCAATGGATGTTAGCCTTTTCATTATGGAAGGTAGTCTGTCGTCGAAATTTTTGTTGGTCCAATGGATGGTAGCCTTGTCATCATGAAAGGTAGTCTATTGTTGAAATTTTTGTTACTCCAATAGATTGTAGCCATGTCATTATTGAAGGTAGTCTCTTGTTGATATTTTTGTTACTCCAATGGATGGTAGCCTTCTTACTATGGAAGGTAGTCTGTTATCAAGATTTTTGTTACTACAATGGATGGTAGCCTTGTCATTATGGAAGGTAGTCTATTTTCGTGATTTTTGTTACTCCAATGGATTGTAGCCTTGTCATTATGGAAGGTAGTATGTTGTCGATATCTTTGTTACTACAATGTATGTTAGCCTTGTCATTATGGAAGGTAGTCCGGTGTTGAGATTTTTGTTACTCCATTGGATAGTAGCCTAGTCATTATGGAAGGTAGTCTGTTGTTGAGATTTTTGTTATTCCAATGGATGCTAGCCTAGTCATTATGGAAGGTAGTCTGTTTTCGAGATTTGTGTTACTCCAATGGATGGTAGCCTTGTCATTATGGAAGGTAGTATGTCATTGATATTTTTGTTATTTCAATGGATGGTAGCCTTGTCAATATAAAAGGTAGTCTATTGACAAGAATTTTGTTACTCCAATGGAATGTATCCTTGTCATTATGGAAGGTAGTATATTGTCGAGATTTTTCTTACTACAATGGATGGTAGCCTTGTCATTATGGAAGGTAGTCTGTTGTTGAGATTTTTGTTACTCCAATGGATGGTAGCCTTGTCATTATGGAAGGTAGTATGTCGTTGATATTTTTGTTATTCCAATGGATGGTGTGACACCCCAAATAATCCGATTATTAAATAATTAGAATTTTTAATTATTAATTTAATTGGAAATTTAATTATTGGTATTTTTGGATTATTGGAATTAATTTAATTAATTAAAGGAAAGAAGTATTGGTGGTGTGAAGAGTGATTAGAGGGTGTGAGGGGTAAAATACTCTACTCTTACTAATTACTAATTTAATTATTTTATTGGAATAATAAAAGGAGTATTAAAAGGAAAAAGAAGAGAAAGAGAGTTATTTTGGAATATTCATCATACGTGCATTTGAGAAGAGGAAAAAGAAGGAGAAAACCGGAAGCGTCAGAATTCGAAGAACCCACAAGGTAAGGGGTGATTTCGATTAGTTAATTCGTATTATCGGTTTAGATATTCAATAGTATGGATCATAGTATGTTAGGGAATCCCGGTTTGGAATTCTAGGGTTCCGTAGAATTGTCCCTATTGCATCGAATTGTAGGTTGAAAACCATTAGGGTGTCAGATGATAAAAAGGAATGATGAAATAATTTTGTTTGATGTTATAATGGTGCAAAATGGATGTGTTTTGGTGTTCTCATGTTGCAATTTGTATGGGTATGTTTGGAATTGGTTTAGAATAAATAAATGCTGTCAAAAGTGCCGAATTTGACTCTGCAGGTCGTGGGAACCGGTTCCCAGTGGGGAGGAACCGGGTTCCACTGTGTGAGATTTTTGTCATTCCAATGGATGGTAGCCTAGTCATTATGGAAGGTAACCTATTTCCTAGATTTTTGTTACTCCAAGGGATGGTAGCCTTGTCATTATGGAAGGTATTCTGTTGTTGAGATTTTTTTTATTCAAGTGGACGATATCCTAGTCAATATGGAAGGTAGTCTGTTTTTGAGATTTTTGTTACTCCAATGGATGGTAGCCTTGTCATTAAGGAAGGTAATCTATTATCGATATTTTTGTTACTCCAATGGATCGTAGCCTTTTCATTATGGAAGGTAGTCTGTCATTGAAATTTTTGTTGTCCCAATCGATGGTAGCCTTGTCATTATGAAAGGTAGTCTATTGTCGAGATTTTTGTTACTCCAATGGATTGTAGCCTTGTCATTATGGAAGGTAGTATGTCGTTGTGATTTTTGTTACTACAATGGATGGTAGCCTTGTCATTTTGGAAGGTAGTCTGTTGTCTTGTTTTTTGTTACTACAATAGATTGTAGCCTTGTCATTATGGAAGGTAGTCTATTGTGAAGATTTTTGTTACTCCAATGGATGGTAGCATTGCCATTATGTAAGGTAGTTTGTTGTCGAGGTTTTTGTTACTCCAATAGATGGTAGCCTTGTTATTATGGAAGCTAGTCTGTCGTTGTGATTTTTGTTACTCCAATAAATGGTAGCCTTGTCATTATAGAAGGTAGTCTGTTGTTCATATTTTTGTTACTACAATGCATGTTAGCCTTGTCATTATGGAAGGTAGTCTGTTGTCGATATTTTTGTTACTCCATTGGATAGTAGCCTTGTCATTATGGAAGGTAGTCTGTTGGTGAGATTTTTGTTATTCCAATGGATGGTAGCCTAGTCATTATGGAAGTTTATCTATTTTCGAGATTTTTGTTACTCCAATGGATGGTAGCCTTATCATTATGGAAGGTAGTTTATTATTGAGATTTTTGTTACTCTAATGGATGGTAGCCTTGTCATTATGGAAGGTAGTCTGTCGTCGAAATTTTTGTTGTTCTAATGGATGGTAGCCTTGTCATTATGAAAGGTAGTCTATTGTGGAGATTTTTGTTACTCCAATGGATTATAGCCTTGTCATTATGGAAGGTAGTCTTTTGTTGAGATTTTCGTTACTCCATTGGATGGTAGCCTTCTTACTATGGAAGGTAGTCTATTGTCGTGATTTTTCTTACTACAATGGATGGTAGCCTTGTCATTATGGAAGGTAGTCTGTTGTCAAGATTTTTGTTACTCCAATGGATTGTAGCCTTGTCATTATGGAAGGTAGTCTGTTGTTGAGATTTTTGTTATTCCAATGGATGGTAACCTAGTCATTATGGAAGGTAGTCTGTTTTCGAGATTTTTGTTACTCAAATGGATGGTAGCCTTGTCATTATGGAAGGTAGTATGTTGTCGAGATTTTTGTTACTCTAATAGATGGTAGCCTTGTCATTATGGAAGGTAGTCTGTCGTTGTGATTGTTGTTGTTCCAATGGATGGTAGCCTTGTCATTATGGAATCTAGTCTGTTGTTCATATTTTTGTTACTACAATGCATGTTAGCCTTGTCATTATGGAAGGTAGTCTGTTGTCGATATTTTTATTACTCCATTGGATAGTAGCCTTGTCATTATGGAAGGTAGTCTGTTGGTGAGATTTTTGTTATTCCAATGGATTGTAGCCTAGTCATTGTGGAAGTTAGTCTATTATCGATATTTTTGTTACTCCAATGGATGGTAGCCTTATCTTTATGGAAGGTAGTCTATTGTCGAGATTTTTGTTACTCCAATGGATGGTAGCCTTGTCATTATGAAAGGTAGTCTATTATCGAGATTTTTGTTACTCCAATGGATGGTAGCCTTTTCTTTATGGAAGGTAGTCTGTCGTTGAAATTTTTGTTGTTCCAATGGATGGTAGCCTTGTCATTATGAAAGGTAGTCTATTTTCGAGATTTTTGTTACTCCAATGGATTGTAGCCTTGTCATTATGGAAGGTAGTCTGTTGCTGAATTTTTGTTACTCCAATGTATGGTAGCCTTCTTACTATGGAAGGTAGTCTATTGTCGCGATTTTCGTTACTACAATGGATTGAGCCTTGTCATTATGGAAGGTAGTTTGTTCTCGAGATTTTTGTTACTCCAATGGATGGTAGCCTTATCATTATGGAAGGTAGTCTATTATCGAGATGTTTGTTATTCCAATGTATGGTAGCCTAGTCATTATGGAAGGTAGTCTGTTTTCGAGATTTTTGTTACTCCAATGGATGGTAGCTATGTCATTATGGAAGGTAGTCTGTTGTTGATGTTTTTGTAACTCCAATGGATGGTAGCCTTGTCATTATGGAAGGTAGTATGTCGTTGATATTTTTTTTATCCAAATGGATGGTAATCTTGTCAATATGAAAGGTAGTCTATTGTCCAGATTTTTGTTAGTCCAATGGAATGTATCCTTGTCATTATGGAAGGTAGTCTATTGTCGAGACTTTTCTTACTACAATGGATGGTAGCCTTGTCATTATGGAAGGTAGTCTATTGTCAATATTTTTGTTACTACAATGGATGGTAGCCTTGTCATTATGGAAGGTAGTATGTTGTCTTGATTTTTGTTACTACAATAGATTGTAGCCTTGTCATTAAGGAAGGTAATCTATTGTCGAGATTTTTGTTACTCCAATGGATGGTAGCATTGTCATTATGGAAGGTAGTTTGTTGTCGAGATTTTTGTTACTCAAATGGATGGTAGCATTGTCATTATGGAAGGTAGTTTGTTTTCGAGATTTTTGTTACTCCAATAGATGGTAGCCTTGTCATTATGGAAGGTAGTCTGTCGTTGTGATTTTTGTTGTTCCAATGAATGGTAGCCTTGTCATTATGGAAGGTAGTCTGTTGTTCCTATTTTTCTTACTACAATGCATGTTAGCCTTGTCATTATGGAAGGTAGTCTGTTGTCGATATTTTTGTTACTCCATTGGATAGTAGCCTTGTCATTATGGAAAGTAGTCTGTTGGTGAGATTTTTGTTATTCCAATGGATGGTAGGCTAGTCATTGTGGAAGTTAGTCTATTATCGAGATTTTTGTTACTCCAATGGATGGTAGCCTTATCATTATGGAAGGTAGTCTATTGTCGAGATTTTTGTTACTCCAATGGATGGTAGCCTTGTCATTATGGAAGGTAGTCTGTTGTCGAGATTTTTGTTACTACAATGGATGGTAGCCTTGCCATTATGGAAGGTAGTCTGTTGTCTTGATTTTTGTTACTACAATAGATTGTAGCCTTGCCATTATGGAAGGTAGTCTATTGTCAATATTTTTGTTACTCCAATGGATGGTAGCATTGTCATTATGGAAGTAGTTTGTTGTCGAGATTTTTGTTACTCCAATATATGGTAGCCTTATCATTATGGAAGGTAGTCTATTGTCGAGATTTGTGTTACTCCAATGGATGGTAGCCTTGTCATTATGTAAGGTAGTCTATTATCGAGATTTTTGTTACTCCATTGGATGTTAGCCTTCTCATTATTGAAGGTAGTCTGTCATCCAAATTTTTGTTGTTCCAATTGATGGTAGCCTTTCCATTTTGAAAGGTAGTCTATTGTCGAGATTTTTGTTACTCCAATGGATTGTAGCCTTGTCATTATGGAAGGTAGTCTGTTGTCGTGATTTTTCTTACAACAATGGATGGTAGCATTGTCATTATGGAAGGTAGTCTGTTGTCGAGAATTTTGTTACTCCAATAGATGGTAGCCTTTTCATTATGGAAGGTAGCCTGTCATTGAGGTTTTTATTATTCCAATAGATGGTAGCCTAGTCATTATGTAAGGTAGCCTATTTTCGAGATTTTTATTACTCCAATGGATGGTAGCCTTGTCATTATGGAAGGTAGTCTATTGTCAATATTTTTTTTACTCCATTGGATAATAGCTTTGTCAATATGGAAGGTACTCTGTTGTTGAGATTTTTTTTATTCCAATGGATGGTAGCCTAGTCAATATGGAAGGTAGTCTGTTTTCGAGATTTTTGTTACTCCAATGGATGGTAGCCTTGTCATTATGGAAGGTAGTCTATTATCGAGATTTTTGTTACTCCAATGGATGGTAGCCTTTTCATTATGGAAGGTAGTCTGTCATCGAAATTTTTGTTGTTCCAATGGATGGTAGCCTTGTCATTATGAAATGTAGTCTATTGTCGTGATTTTTGTTACTCCAATGGATGGTAGCCTTGTCATTATGGAAGGTAGTCTGTTGTCGAGATTTTTGTTACTACAATGGATTGTAGCCTTGTCATTATGGCAGGTAGTATGTTGTCGAGATTTTTCTTAATACAATGGATGGTAGCCTTGTCATTATGGAAGGTAGTCTATTGTCGAGATTTTTGTTACTACAATGGATGGTAGCCTTGTCATTATGGAAGGTAGTCTGTTGTCTTGATTTTTGTTACTACAATAGATTGTAGCCTTGTAATTATGGAAGGTAGTCTATTGTCAAGATTTTTGTTACTCCAATGGATGGTAGCATTGTCATTATGTAAGGTAGTTTGTTGTCGATATTTTTGTAACCCCAATAGATGGTAGCCTTGTCATTATGGAAGCTAGTCTGTCGTTGTGATTTTTGTTACTCCAATGAATGGTAGCCTTGTCATTATGCAAGGTAGTCTGTTGTTCATATTTTTGTTACTACAATGCATGTTAGCCTTGTCATTATGGAAGGTAGTCTGTTGTCGATATTTTTGTTACTCCATTGGATAGTAGCCTTGTCATTATGGAAGGTAATCTGTTGGTGAGATTTTTGTTATTCCAATGGATGGTAGCCTAGTCATTATGGAAGTTTGTCTATTTTCGAGATTTTTGTTACTCCAATGCATGGTAGCCTTATCATTATGGAAGGTAGTCTATTGTCGTGATTTTTGTTACTCCAATGGATGTTAGCCTTCTCATTATGGAAGGTAGTCTGTCGTCGAAATTTTTGTTGTTCCAATGGATGGTAGCCTTGCCATTATGGAAGGTAGTCTGTTGTCGAGATTTTTGTTACTCCAATGGATTGTAGCCTTGTCATTATGGAAGGTAGTCTGTTGTCGTGATTTTTCTTACAACAAAGGATGGTAGCATTGTCATTATGGAAGGTAGTTTGTTGTCGAGATTTTTGTTACTCCAATAGATGGTAGCCTTTTCATTATGGAAGGTAGCCTGTCATTGAGGTTTTTGTTATTCCAATGGATGGTAGCCTAGTCATTATGTAAAGTAGCCTATTTTCAAGATTTTTATTACTCCAATGGATGGTAGCCTTGTCATTATAGAAGGTAGTCTATTGTCGATATTTTTGTTCCTCCATTGGATAGTAGCTTTGTCAATATGGAAGGTACTCTGTTGTTGAGATTTTTTTTATTCCAATGGATGGTAGTCTAGTCAATATGGAAGGTAGTCTGTTTTCGAGATTTTTGTTACTCCAATGGATGGTAGCCTTGTCATTATGCAAGGTAGTCTGTTGTTCATATTTTTGTTACTACAATGCATGTTAGCCTTGTCATTATGGAAGGTAGTCTGTTGTCGATATTTTTGTTACTCCATTGGATAATAGCCTTGTCATTATGGAAGGTAGTCTGTTGGTGAGATTTTTGTTATTCCAATGGATGGTAGCCTAGTCATTATGGAAGTTTGTCTATTTTCGAGATTTTTGTTACTCCAATGGATGGTAGCCTTATCATTATGGAAGGTAGTCTATTGTCGAGATTTTTGTTACTCCAATGGATGGTAGCCTTGTCATTATGTAAGGTAGTCTATTATTGAGATTTTTGTTACTCCAATGTATGTTAGCCTTCTCATTATGGAAGGTAGTCTGTCGTCGAAATTTTTGTTGTTCCAATGGATGGTAGCCTTGCCATTTTTAAAGGTAGTCTATTGTCGAGATTTTTGTTACTCCAATGGATTGTAGCCTTGTCATTATGGAAGGTAGTCTGTTGTCGTGATATTTCTTACAACAATGGATGGTAGCATTGTCATTATGGAAGGTAGTTTGTTGTCGAGATTTTTGTTACTCCAATAGATGGTAGCCTTTTCATTATGGAAGGTAGCCTGTCATTGAGGTTTTTGTTATTCCAATGGATGGTAGCCTAGTCATTATGTAAGGTAGCCTATTTTCGATATTTTATTACTCCAATGGATGGTAGCCTTGTCATTATGGAAGGTAGTCTATTGTCGATATTTTTGTTCCTCCATTGGATAGTAGATTTGTCAATATGGAAGGTACTCTGTTGTTGAGATTTTTTTTATTCCAATGGATGGTAGCCTAGTCAATATGGAAGGTAGTCTGTTTTCGAGATTTTTGTTACTCCAATGGATGGTAGCCTTGTCATTATGGAAGGTAGTCTATTATCGAGATTTTTGTTACTCCAATGGATGGTAGCCTTTTCATTATGGAATGTAGTCTGTTGTCGTGATTTTTATTACTCCAATGGATGGTAGCCTTGTCATTATGGAAGGTAGTCTGTTGTCGAGATTTTTGTTACTACAATGGATGGTAGCCTTGTCATTATGGAAGGTAGTCTGTTGTCGAGATTTTTGTTACTACAATGGATTGTAGCCTTGTCATTATGGAAGGTAGTATGTTGTCGAGATTTTTCTTACTACAATGGATGGTAGCCTTGTCATTATGGAAGGTAGATTGTTGTCGAGATTTTTGTTACTACAATAGATTGTAGCCTTGTCATTATGGAAGGTAGTCTATTGTGAAGATTTTTGTTACTCCAATGGATGGTAGCATTGCCATTATGTAAGGTAGTTTGTTGTCGAGGCTTTTGTTACTCCAATAGATGGTAGCCTTGTTATTATGGAAGCTAGTCTGTCGTTGTGATTTTTGTTACTCCAATAAATGGTAGCCTTGTCATTATGGAAGGTAGTCTGTTGTTCATATTTTTGTTACTACAATGCATGTTAGCCTTGTCATTATGGAAGGTAGTCTGTTGTCGATATTTTTGTTACTCCATTGGATAGTAGCCTTGTCATTATGGAAGGTAGTCTGTTGGTGAGATTTTTGTTATTCCAATGGATGGTAGCCTAGTCATTATGGAAGTTTATCTATTTTCGAGATTTTTGTTACTCCAATGGATGGTAGCCTTGTCATTATGGAAGGTAGTCTGTCGTCGAAATTTTTGTTGTTCTAATGGATGGTAGCCTTGTCATTATGAAAGGTAGTCTATTGTGGAGATTTTTGTTACTCCAATGGATTATAGCCTTGTCATTATGGAAGGTAGTCTTTTGTTGAGATTTTTGTTACTCCATTGGATGGTAGCCTTCTTACTATAGAAGGTAGTCTATTGTCGTGATTTTTCTTACTACAATGGATGGTAGCCTTGTCATTATGGAATGTAGTCTGTTGTCGAGATTTTTGTTACTCCAATGGATTGTAGCCTTGTCATTATGGAAGGTAGTCTGTTGTTGAGATTTTTGTTATTCCAATGGATGGTAACCTAGTCATTATGGAAGGTAGTCTATTTTCGAGATTTTTGTTACTCAAATGGATGGTAGCCTTGTCATTATGGAAGGTAGTATGTTGTCGAGATTTTTGTTACTCTAATAGATGGTAGCCTTGTCATTATGGAAGGTAGTCTCTCGTTGTGATTGTTGTTGTTCCAATGGATGGTAGCCTTGTCATTATGGAAGGTAGTCTGTTGTTCATATTTTTGTTACTACAATGCATGTTAGCCTTGTCATTATGGAAGGTAGTCTGTTGTCGATATTTTTATAACTCCATTGGATAGTAGCCTTGTCATTATGGAAGGTAGTCTGTTGGTGAGATTTTTGTTATTCCAATGGATGGTAGCCTAGTCATTGTGGAAGTTAGTCTATTATCGATATTTTTTTTACTCCAATGGATGGTATCCTTATCTTTATGGAAGGTAGTCTATTGTCGAGATTTTTGTTACTCCAATGGATGGTAGCCTTGTCATTATGAAAGGTAGTCTATTATCGAGATTTTTGTTACTCCAATGGATGGTAGCCTTTTCTTTATGGAAGGTAGTCTGTCGTCGAAATTTTTGTTGTTCCAATGGATGGTAGCCTTGTCATTATGAAAGGTAGTCTATTTTCGAGATTTTTGTTACTCCAATGGATTGTAGCCTTGTCATTATGGAAGGTAGTCTATTGCTGAATTTTTGTTACTCCAATGTATGGTAGCCTTCTTACTATGGAAGGTAGTCTATTGTCGCGATTTTCGTTACTACAATGGATTGAGCCTTGTCATTATGGAAGGTAGTTTGTTCTCGAGATTTTTGTTACTCCAATGGATGGTAGCCTTATCATTATGGAAGGCAGTCTATTATCGAGATGTTTGTTATTCCAATGTATGGTAGCCTAGTCATTATGGAAGGTAGTCTGTTTTCGAGATTTTTGTTACTCCAATGGATGGTAGCTATGTCATTATGGAAGGTAGTCTGTTGTTGATGTTTTTGTAACTCCAATGGATGGTAGCCTTGTCATTATGGAAGGTATTATGTCGTTGATATTTTTTTTATCCAAATGGATGGTAATCTTGTCAATATGAAAGGTAGTCTATTGTCCAGATTTTTGTTAGTCCAATGGAATGTATCCTTGTCATTATGGAAGGTAATCTATTGTCGAGACTTTTCTTACTACAATGGATGGTAGCCTTGTCATTATGGAAGGTAGTCTATTGTCAATATTTTTGTTACTACAATGGATGGTAGCCTTGTCATTATGGAAGGTAGTATGTTGTCTTGATTTTTGTTACTACAATAGATTGTAGCCTTGTCATTAAGGAAGGTAATCTATTGTCGAGATTTTTGTTACTCCAATGGATGGTAGCATTGTCATTATGGAAGGTAGTATGTTGTCGAGATTTTTGTTACTCAAATGGATGGTAGCATTGTCATTATGGAAGGTAGTTTGTTTTCGAGATTTTTGTTACTCCAATAGATGGTAGCCTTGTCATTATGGAAGGTAGTCTGTCGTTGTGATTTTTGTTGTTCCAATGAATGGTAGCCTTGTCATTATGGAAGGTAGTCTGTTGTTCATATTTTTCTTACTACAATGCATGTTAGCCTTGTCATTATGGAAGGTAGTCTGTTGTCGATATTTTTGTTACTCCATTGGATAGTAGCCTTGTCATTATGGAAAGTAGTCTGTTGGTGAGATTTTTGTTATTCCAATGGATGGTAGCCTAGTCATTGTGGAAGTTAGTCTATTATCGAGATTTTTGTTACTCCAATGGATGGTAGCCTTATCATTATGGAAGGTAGTCTATTGTCGAGATTTTTGTTACTCCAATGGATGGTAGCCTTGTCATTATGGAAGGTAGTCTGTTGTCGAGATTTTTGTTACTACAATGGATGGTAGCCTTGCCATTATGGAAGGTAGTCTGTTATCTTGATTTTTGTTACTACAATAGATTGTAGCCTTGCCATTATGGAAGGTAGTCTATTGTCAATATTTTTGTTACTCCAATGGATGGTAGCATTGTCATTATGGAAGTAGTTTGTTGTCGAGATTTTTGTTACTCCAATATATGGTAGCCTTATCATTATGGAAGGTAGTCTATTGTCGAGATTTTTGTTACTCCAATGGATGGTAGCCTTGTCATTAGGTAAGGTAGTCTATTATCGAGATTTTTGTTACTCCATTGGATGTTAGCCTTCTCATTATTGAAGGTAGTCTGTCATCCAAATTTTTGTTGTTCCAATTGATGGTAGCCTTTCCATTTTGAAAGGAATTCTATTGTCGAGATTTTTGTTACTCCAATGGATTGTAGCCTTGTCATTATGGAAGGTAGTCTGTTGTCGTGATTTTTCTTACAACAATGGATGGTAGCATTGTCATTATGGAAGGTAGTATGTTGTCGAGATTTTTGTTACTCCAATAGATGGTAGCCTTTTCATTATGGAAGGTACCCTGTCATTGAGGTTTTTGTTATTCCAATGGATGGTAGCCTAGTTATTATGTAAGGTAGCCTATTTTCAAGATTTTTATTACTCCAATGGATGGTAGCCTTGTCATTATGGAAGGGAGTCTATTGTCGATATTTTTTTTACTCCATTGGATAATAGCTTTGTCAATATGGAAGGTACTCTGTTGTTGAGATTTTTTTTATTCCAATGGATGTTAGCCTAGTCAATATGGAAGGTAGTCTGTTTTCGAGATTTTTGTTACTCCAATGGATGGTAGCCTTGTCATTATGGAAGGTAGTCTATTATCGAGATTTTTGTTACTCCAATGGATGGTAGCCTTTTCATTATGGAAGGTAGTCTGTCATCGAAATTTTTGTTGTTCCAATGGATGGTAGCCTTGTCATTATGAAAGGTAGTCTATTGTCGTGATTTTTGTTACTCCAATGGATGGTGGCCTTGTCATTTTGGAAGGTAGTCTGTTGTCGAGATTTTTGTTACTACAATGGATTGTAGCCTTGTCATTATGGAAGGTAGTATGTTGTCGAGATTTTTCTTAATACAATGGATGGTAGCCTTGTCATTATGGAAGGTAGTCTATTGTAGAGATTTTTGTTACTACAATGGATGGTAGCCTTGTCATTATGGAAGGTAGTCTGTTGTCTTGATTTTTGTTACTACAATAGATTGTAGCCTTGTCATTATGGAAGGTAGTCTATTGTCAAGATTTTTGTTTCTCCAATGGATGGTAGCATTGTCATTATGTAAGGTAGTTTGTTGTCGAGGTTTTTGTTACCCCAATAGATGGTAGCCTTGTCATTATGGAAGCTAGTATGTCGTTGTGATTTTTGTTACTCCAATGAATGGTAGCCTTGTCATTATGCAAGGTAGTCTGTTGTTCATATTTTTGTTACTACAATGCATGTTAGCCTTGTCATTATGGAAGGTAGTCTGTTGTCGATATTTTTGTTACTCCATTGGATAGTAGCCTTGTCATTATGGAAGGTAATCTGTTGGTGAGATTTTTGTTATTCCAATGGATGGTAGCCTAGTCATTATGGAAGTTTGTCTATTTTCGAGATTTTTGTTACTCCAATGAATGGTAGCCTTATCATTATGGAAGGTAGTCTATTGTCGAGATTTTTGTTACTCCAATGGATGTTAGCCTTCTCATTATGGAAGGTAGTCTGTCGTCGAAATTTTTGTTGTTCCAATGGATGGTAGCCTTGCCATTTTGAAAGGTAGTCTATTGTCGAGATTTTTGTTACTCCAATGGATTGTAGCCTTGTCATTATGGAAGGTAGTCTGTTGTCGTGATTTTTCTTACAACAAAGGATGGTAGCATTGTCAATATGGAAGGTAGTTTGTTGTCGAGATTTTTGTTACTCCAATAGATGGTAGCCTTTTCATTATGGAAGGTAGGCTGTCATTGAGGTTTTTGTTATTCCAATGGATGGTAGCCTAGTCATTATGTAAAGTAGCCTATTTTCAAGATTTTTATTACTCCAATGGATGGTAGCCTTGTCATTATGGAAGGTAGTCTATTGTCGATATTTTTGTTCCTCCATTGGATAGTAGCTTTGTCAATATGGAAGGTACTCTATTATTGAGATTTTATTTATTCCAATGGATGGTAGTCTAGTCAATATGGAAGGTAGTCTGTTTTCGAGATTTTTGTTACTCCAATGGATGGTAGCCTTGTCATTATGCAAGGTAGTCTGTTGTTCATATTTTTGTTACTACAATGCATGTTAGCCTTGTCATTATGGAAGGTAGTCTGTTGTCGATATTTTTGTTACTCCATTGGATAGTAGCCTTGTCATTATGGAAGGTAGTCTGTTGGTGAGATTTTTGTTATTCCAATGGATGGTAGCCTAGTCATTATGGAAGTTTGTCTATTTTCGAGATTTTTGTTACTCCAATGGATGATAGCCTTATCATTATGGAAGGTAGTCTATTGTCGAGATTTTTGTTACTCCAATGGATGGTAGCCTTGTCATTATGTAAGGTAGTGTATTATCGAGATTTTTGTTACTCCAATGTATGTTAGCCTTCTCATTATGGAAGGTAGTCTGTCGTCGAAATTTTTGTTGTTCCAATGGATGGTAGCCTTGCCATTTTGAAAGGTAGTCTATTGTCGAGATTTTTGTTACTCCAATGGATTGTAGCCTTGTCATTATGGAAGGTAGTCTGTTGTCGTGATATTTCTTACAACAATGGATGGTAGCATTGTCATTATGGAAGGTAGTTTGTTGTCGAGATTTTTGTTACTCCAATAGATGGTAGCCTTTTCATTATGGAAGGTAGCCTGTCATTGAGGTTTTTGTTATTCCAATGGATGGTAGCCTAGTCATTATGTAAGGTAGCCTATTTTCGAGATTTTTATTACTCCAATGGATGGTAGCCTTGTCATTATGGAAGGTAGTCTATTGTCGATATTTTTGTTCCTCCATTGGATAGTAGCTTTGTCAATATGGAAGGTACTCTGTTGTTGAGATTTTTTTTATTCCAATGGATGGTAGCCTAGTCAATATGGAAGGTAGTCTGTTTTCGAGATTTTTGTTACTCCAATGGATGGTAGCTTTGTCATTATGGAAGGTAGTCTACTATCGAGATTTTTGTTACTCCAATGGATGGTAGCCTTTTCATTATGGAAGGTAGTCTGTTGTCGTGATTTTTATTACTCCAATGGATGGTAGCCTTGTCATTATGGAAGGTAGTCTGTTGTCGAGATTTTTGTTACTACAATGGATGGTAGCCTTGTCATTATGGAAGGTAGTCTGTTGTCGAGATTTTTGTTACTACAATGGATTGTAGCCTTGTCATTATGGAAGGTAGTATGTTGTCGAGATTTTTCTTACTACAATGGATGGTAGCCTTGTCATTATGGAAGGTAGATTGTTGTCGAGATTTTGGTTACTACAATGGATGGTAGCCTTGTCATTATGAAAGGTAGTTTGTTGTCTTGATTTTTGTTACAACAATAGATTGTAGCCTTGTTATTATGGAAGGTAGTCTAGTGTCAAGATTTTTGTTACTCCAATGGATGTTAGCATTGTCATTACGGAAGGTAGTTTGTTGTCGAGATTTTTGTTACTCCAATAGATGGTAGCCTTGTCATTATGGAAGGTAGTCTGTTGTCGATATTTTTGTTACTCTATTGGATAGTAGCCTTGTAATTATGGAAGGTAGTCTGTTGGTGAGATTTTTGTTATTCCAATGGATGGTAGCCTAGTCATTATGGAAGTTTGTCTATTTTCGAGATTTTTGTTACTCCAATGGATGGTAGCCTTATCATTATCGAAGGTAGTCTATTGTCGATATTTTTGTAACTCCAATGGATGGTAGCCTTGTCATTATGGAAGGTAGTCTATTTTCAATATTTTTTTTACTACAATGCATGTTATTCTTGTCAATATGAATGGTAGCCTTGTCATTATGGAAGGTAGTCTATTGTCAAGATTTTTGTTACTCCAATGGATGGTAGCATTGTCATTATGGAAGGTAGTCTGTCGTTGTGAGTTTTCTTACTCCAATGAATGGTAGCCTTGTCATTATGCAAGGTAGTCTGTTGTTCATATTTTTGTTACTACAATGCATGTTAGTCTTGTCATTATGGAAGGTAGTCTGTTGGCGATATTTTTGTTACTCCATTGGATAGTAGCCTTGTCATTATGGAAGGTAGTCTGTTGGTGAGATTTTTGTTATTCCAATGGATGGTAGCCTAGTCATTATGGAAGTTTATCTATTTTCAAGATTTTTGTTACTCCAATGGATGGTAGCCTTATCATTATGGAAGGTAGTCTATTATCGAGATTTTTGTTATTCCAATGGATGGTAGCCTAGTCATTATGGAAGGTAGTCTGTTTTCGAGATTTTTGTTACTCCAATGGATGGTAGCCTTGTCATTATGGAAGGTAGTCTGTTGTCGATATTTTTGTAACTCCAATGGATGGTAGCCTTGTCATTATGGAAGGTAGCATGTCGTTGATATTTTTGTTATCCAAATGGATGGTAGCCTTGTCAATATGAAAGGTAGTCTATTGTCCAGATTTTTGTTAGTCCAATGGAATGTATCCTTGTCATTATGGAAGGTAGTCTGTTGTCGAGATTTTTCTTACTACAATGGATGGTAGCCTTGTCATTACGGAAGGTAGTCTATTTTCAATATTTTTGTTACTACAATGGATGGTAGCCTTGTCATTATGGAAGGTAGTATGTTGTCTTGATTTTTGTTACTACAATAGATTGTAGCCTCGTCATTATGGAAGGTAATCTATTGTCGAGATTTTTGTTACTCCAATGGATGGTAGCATTGTCATTATGGAAGGTAGTTTGTTGTCGAGATTTTTGTTACTCCAATGGATGGTAGCATTGTCATTATGGAAGGTAGTTTGTTTTCGAGATTTTTGTTACTCCAATAGATGGTAGCCTTGTCATTATGGAAGGTAGTTTGTCGTTGTGATTTTTGTTATTCCAATGAATGGTAGCCTTGTCATTATGGAAGGTAGTCTTTTGTTCATATTTTTGTTAGTACAATGCATGTTAGCCTTGTCATTATGGAAGGTAGTCTGTTGTCGATATTTTTGTTACTCCATTGGATAGTAGCCTTGTCATTATGGAAGGTAGTCTGTTGGTGAGATTTTTGTTATTCCAATGGATGGTAGCCTAGTCACTGTGGAAGTTAGTCTATTATAGAGATTTTTGTTACTCCAATGGATGGTAGCCTTATCATTATGGAAGGTAGTCTATTGTCGAGATTTTTGTTACTCCAATGGATGGTAGCCTTGTCATTATGGAAGATAGTATATTATCAAGATTTTTGTTACTCCAATGGATGGTAGCCTTTTCTTTATGGAAGGTAGTCTGTCGTCGAAATTTTTGTCGTTTCAATGGATGGTAGCCTTGTCATTATGAAAGGTAGTCTATTGTCGAGATTTTTGTTACTCCATAGGATTGTAGCCTTGTCATTATGGAAGGTAGTTTGTTGCTGAGATTTTTGTTACTCCAATGGATGGTAGCCTTCTTACTATGGAAGGTAGTCTATTGTCGCGATTTTGGTTACTACAATGGATTGAGCCTTGTCATTATGGAAGGTAGTTTGTTCTCGAGATTTTTGTTACTCCAATGGATTGTAGCCTTGTCATTATGGAAGTTAGTCTGTTGTCGATATCTTTGTTACTACAATGTATGTTAGCCTTGAAATTATGGAAGGTAGTGTATTGTCGATATTTTTGTTACTCCATTGGATAGTAGCTTTGTCATTATGGAAGGTACTTTGTTATTGAGATTTTTTTATTCCAATGGATGGTAGCCTAGTCAATATAGAAGGTAGTCTATTTTCGAGATTTTTTTTACTCCAATGGATGGTAGCTTTGTCATTATGGAAGGTAGTCTATTATCGAGATTTTTGTTACTCCAATGGATGGTAGCCTTTTCATTATGGAAGGTAGTCTGTCGTCGAAATTTTAGTTGTTCCAATGGATGATAGCCTTGTCATTATGAAAGGTAGTCTATTGTCGAGATTTTTGTTACTCCAATGGATTGTAGCCTTGTCATTATGGAAGGTAGTCTGTTGTTGAGATTTTTGTTAATCCAATGGATTGTAGACTTTTCATTATGGAAGGTAGTCTATTGTCGACATTTTTCTTACTACAATGGATGTTAGCCTCGTCATTATGGAAGGTAGTCTGTTGTCGATATTTTTGTTACTACAATGGATGGTAGCCTTGTCATTATGGAAGGTAGTTTGTTGTCTTGATTTTTGTTACAACAATAGATTGTAGCCTTGTTATTATGGAAGGTAGTCTATTGTCAAGATTTTTGTTACTCCAATGGATGGTAGCATTGTCATTACGGAAGGTAGTTTGTTGTCGAGATTTTTGTTACTCCAATAGATGGTAGCCTTGTCATTATGGAAGGTAGTTTGTTGTCGATATTTTTGTTACTCCATTGGATAGTAGCCTTGTCATTATGGAAGGTAGTCTGTTGGTGAGATTTTTGTTATTCCAATGGATGGTAGCCTAGTCATTATGGAAGTTTGTCTATTTTCGAGATTTTTGTTACTCCAATGGATGGTAGCCTTATCATTATCGAAGGTAGTCTATTGTCGATATTTTTGTTACTCTAATGGATGGTAGCCTTGTCATTATGGAAGCTATTCTATTATCGAGATCTTTTTTTTACTCCAATGGATGGTAGCATTTTCATTTTGGAAGGTTACTGTCGTCGAATATTTTGTTGTTCCAATGGATGTTAGCCTTGTCATTATGAAAGGTAGTCTATTGTTGAGATTTTTGTTACTCCAATAGATTGTAGCCTTGTCATTATGGAAGGTAGTCTGTTGTTGAGATTTTTGTTACTCCAATGGATGGTAGCCTTCTTACTATGAAAGGTAGTCTGTTGTCGAGATTTTTGTTACTACAATGGATGGTAGCCTTGTCATTATGGAAGGTAGTTTATTCTCGTGATTTTTGTTACTCCAATGGATTGTATCCTTGTCATTATGGAAGGTAGTCTGTTGTCGATATCTTTGTTACTAAAATGTATATTAGCCTTGTCATTATGGAAGGTAGTCTGGTGTCGAGATTTTTGTTACTCCATTGGATAGTAGCCTAGTCATTATGGAAGGTAGTCTGTTGTTGAGATTTTTGTTATTCCAATGGATGCTAGCCTAGTCATTATGGAAGGTAGTCCGTTTTCGAGATTTGTGTCACTACAATGGATGGTAGCCTTGTCATTATGGAAGGTAGTCTATTGTCAATATTTTTTTTTACTACAATGGATGGTAGCCTTGTCATTATGGAAGGTAGTATGTTGTCTTGATTTTTGTTACTACAATAGATTGTAGCCTCATCATTAAGGAAGGTAATCTATTGTCGAGATTTTTGTTACTCCAATGGATGGTAGCATTCTCATTATGGAAGGTAGTTTGTTGTCGAGATTTTTGTTACTCCAATGGATGGTAGCATTGTCATTATGGAAGGTAGTTTGTTTTCGAGATTTTTGTTACTCCAATAGATGGTAGCCTTGTCATTATGGAAGGTATTCTGTCGTTGTGATTTTTGTTATTCCCATGAATGGTAGCCTTGTCATTATGGAAGGTAGTCTTTTGTTCATATTTTTGTTACTACAATGCATGTTAGGCTTGTCATTATGGAAGGTAGTCTGTTGTCGATATTTTTGTTAGACCATTGGATAGTAGCCTTGTCATTATGGAAGGTAGTCTGTTGGTGAGATTTTGGTTATTCCAATGGATGGTAGCCTAGTCACTGTGGAAGTTAGTCTATTATCGAGATTTTTGTTACTCCAATGGATGGTAGCCTTATCATTATGGAAGGTAGTCTATTGTCGAGATTTTTGTTACTCCAATGGATGGTAGCCTTGTCATTATGGAAGGTAGTATATTATCGAGATTTTTGTTACTCCAATGGATGGTAGCCTTTTCTTTATGGAAGGTAGTCTGTCGTCGAAATTTTTGTTGTTTCAATGGATGGTAGCCTTGTCATTATGAAACGTAGTCTATTGTCGAGATTTTTGTTACTCCATAGGATTGTAGCCTTGTCATTATGGAAGGTAGTTTGTTGCTGAGATTTTTGTTACTCCAATGGATGGTAGCCTTCTTACTATGGAAGGTAGTCTATTGTCGCGATTTTTGTTACTACAATGGATTGAGCCTTGTCATTATGGAAGGTAGTTTGTTCTCGAGATTTTTGTTACTCCAATGGATTGTAGCCTTGTCATTATGGAAGTTAGTCTGTTGTCGATATCTTTGTTACTACAATGTATGTTAGCCTTGAAATCATGGAAGGTAGTGTATTGTCGATATTTTTGTTACTCCATTGGATAGTAGCTTTGTCATTATGGAAGGTACTCTGTTGTTGAGATTTTTTTTATTCCAATGGATGGTAGCCTAGTCAATATGGAAGGTAGTCTATTTTCGAGATTTTTTTTACTCCAATGGATGGTAGCCTTGTCATTATGGAAGGTAGTCTATTATCGAGATTTTTGTTACTCCAATGGATGGTAGCCTTTTCATTATGGAAGGTAGTCTGTCGTCGAAATTTTTGTTGTTCCAATGGATGATAGCCTTGTCATTATCAAAGGTAGTCTATTGTCGAGATTTTTGTTACTCCAATGGATTGTAGCCTTGTCATTATGGAAGGTAGTCTGTTGTTGAGATTTTTGTTAATCCAATGGATTGTAGCCTTTTCATTATGGAAGGTAGTCTATTGTCGACATTTTTCTTACTACAATGGATGTTAGCCTCGTCATTATGGAAGGTAGTCTGTTGTCGATATTTTTGTTACTATAATGGATGGTAGCCTTGTCATTATGGAAGCTAGTTTGTTGTCTTGATTTTTGTTACAACAATAGATTGTAGCCTTGTTATTATGGAAGGTAGTCTATTGTCAAGATTTTTGTTACTCCAATGGATGGTAGCATTGTCATTACGGAAGGTAGTTTGTTGTCGAGATTATTGTTACTCCAATAGATGGTAGCCTTGTCATTATGGAAGGTAGTCTGTTGTCGATATTTTTGTTACTCCATTGGATAGTAGCCTTGTCATTATGGAAGGTAGTCTGTTGGTGAGATTTTTGTTATTCCAATCGATGGTAGCCTAGTCATTATGGAAGTTTGTCTATTTTTGAGATTTTTGTTACTCCAATGGATGGTAGCCTTATCATTATCGAAGGTAGTCTATTGTCGATATTTTTGTTACTCTAATGGATGGTAGCCTTGTCATTATGGAAGCTATTCTATTATCGAGATTTTTTTGTTACTCCAATGGATGGTCTCCTTTTCATTATGGAAGGTAGTCTGTCGTCGAAATTTTTGTTGTTCCAATGGATGGTAGCCTTGTCATTATGAAAGGTAGTCTATTGTTGAGATTTTTGTTACTCCAATAGATTGTAGCCTTGTCATTATGGAAGGTAGTCTGTTGTTGAGATTTTTGTTACTCCAATGGATGGTAGCCTTCTTACTATGAAAGGTAGTCTATTGTCGAGATTTTTGTTACTACAATGGATGGTACCCTTGTCATTATGGAAGGTAGTCTATTCTCGTGATTTTTGTTACTCCAATGGATTGTATCCTTGTCATTATGGAAGGTAGTCTGTTGTCGATATCTTTGTTACTAAAATGTATATTAGCCTTGTCATTATGGAAGGTAGTCTGGTGTCGAGATTTTTGTTACTCCATTGGATAGTAGCCTAGTCATTATGGAAGGTAGTCTGTTGTTGAGATTTTTGTTATTCCAATGGATGCTAGCCTAGTCATTATGGAAGGTAGTCCGTTTTCGAGATTTGTGTCACTCCAATGGATGGTAGCCTTGTCATTATGAAAAGTAGTATGTCGTTGATATTTTTGTTATTCCAATGGATGGTAGCTTTGTCAATATAAAAGGTAGTCTATTGACAAGAATTTTGTTACTCCAATGGAATTTATCCTTGTCATTATGGAAGGTAGTATGTTGTCGATATTTTTCTTACTACAATGGATGGTAGCCTTGTCATTATGGAAGGTAGTCTGTTGTTGAGATTTTTGTTACTCCAATGGATGGTAGCCTTGTCATTATGGAAGGTAGTATGTCGTTGATATTTTGTTATTCCAATGGATGGTAGCCTTGTCAATATAAAAGGTAGTTTATTGACAAGATTTTTGTTACTCCAATGGAATGTATCCTTGTCATTATGGAAGGTAGTCTGTTGTCGAGATTTTTCTTACTACAATGGATGGTAGCCTTGTCATTATGGAAGGTAGTTTGTTGTCTTGATTTTTGTTACTACAACAGATTGTAGCCTTTTTATTATGGAAGGTAGTCTATTGTCGAGATTATGGTTACTCCAATGGATGGTAGCATTGTCATAATGGAAGGTAGTTTGTTGTCGAGATTTTTGTTACTCCAATAGATGGTAGCCTTCTCATTATGAAAGGTAGTCTGTCGTTGTGATTTTTGTTACTCCAATGAATGGTAGCCTTGTCATTATGGAAGGTAGACTGTTGTTCATATTTTTGTTACTACAATGCATGTTAGCCTTGTCATTATGGAAGGTAGTCTGTTGTCGATATTTTTGTTACTCCATTGGATAGTAGCCTTGTCATTATGGAAGGTAGTCTGCTGGTGAGATTTTTGTTATTCCAATGGATGGAAGCCTAGTCATTGTGGAAGTTAGTCTATTATCAATATTTTTGTTACTCCAATGGAAGGTAGCCTTATCATTATGGAAGGTAGTCTATTGTCGAGATTTTTGTTACTCCAATGGATGGTAGTCTTGTCATTATGGAAGGTAGTCTATTATCGAGATTTTTGTTACTCCAATGGATGGTAGCCTTTTCATTATGGAAGGTAGTCTGTCGTCGAAATTTTTGTTGTTCCAATGGATGGTAGCCTTGTCATTATGAAAGGTAGTCTATTGTTGAGATTTTTGTTACTCCAATAGATTGTAGCCTTGTCATTATGGAAGGTAGTCTGTTGTTGAGATTTTTGTTACTCCAATGGATGGTAGCCTTCTTACTATGGAAGGTAGTCTATTGTCGCGATTTTTATTACTACAATGGATTGAGCCTTGTCATTATGGAAGGTAGTTTGTTCTCGAGATTTTTGTTACTCCAATGGATTGTAGCCTTGTCATTATGGAAGTTAGTCTGTTGTCGATATCTTTGTTACTACAATGTATGTTAGCCTTGAAATTATGGAAGGTAGTGTATTGTCGATATTTTTGTTACTCCATTGGATAGTAGCTTTGTCATTATGGAAGGTACTCTGTTGTTGAGATTTTTTTTATTCCAATGGATGGTAGCCTAGTCAATATGGAAGGTAGACTATTTTCGAGATTTTTTTTACTCCAATGGATGGTAGCCTTGTCATTATGGAAGGTAGTCTATTATCGAGATTTTTGTTACTCCAATGGATTGTAGCCTTGTCATTATGGAAGGTAGTCTGTTGTTGAGATTTTTGTTAATCCAATGGATTGTAGCCTTTTCATTATGGAAGGTAGTCTATTGTCGAGATTTTTCTTACTACAATGGATGTTAGCCTCGTCATTATGGAAGGTAGTCTGTTGTCGAGATTTTTGTTACTACAATGGACGGTAGCCTTGTCATTATGGAAGGTAGTTTGTTGTCTTGATTTTTGTTACAACAATAGATTGTAGCCTTGTCATTATGGAAGGTAGTCTATTGTCAAGATTTTTGTTACTCCAATGGATGGTAGCATTGTCATTATGGAAGGTAGTTTGTTGTCGAGATTTTTGTTACTCCAATAGATGGTAGCCTTGTCATTGTGGAAGGTAGTCTGTTGTCGATATTTTTGTTACTCCATTGGATAGTAGCCTTGTCATTATGGAAGGTAGTTTGTTGGTGAGATTTTTGTTATTCCAATGGATGGTAGCCTAGTCATTATGGAAGTTTGTCTATTTTCGAGATTTCTGTTACTCCAATGGATGGTAGCCTTATCATTATGGAAGGTAGTCTATTGTCGAGATTTTTGTTACTCTAATGGATGGAAGCCTTGTCATTATGGAAGCTATTCTATTATCGAGATTTTTGTTACTCCAATGGATGGTAGCCTTTTCATTATGGAAGGTAGTCTGTCGTCGATATTTTTGTTGTTCCAATGGATGGTAGCCTTGTCATTATGAAAGGTAGTCTATTGTTGAGATTTTTGTTACTCCAATAGATTGTAGCCTTGTCATTATGGAAGGTAGTCTGTTGTTGAGATTTTTGTTACTCCAATGGATGGTAGCCTTCTTACTATGGAAGGTAGTCTATTGTCGAGATTTTTGTTACTACAATGGATGGTAGCCTTGTCATTATGGAAGGTAGTCTCTTGTCTTGATTTTTGTTACTAAAATAGATTGTAGCCTTGTCATTACAGAAGGTAGTCTATTGTCAAGATTTTTGTTACTCCAATGGATGGTAGCATTGTCATTATGGAAGGTAGTTTGTTGTCGATATTTTTGTTACTCCTAGAGATGGTAGGCTTCTCATTATGGAATGTAGTATGTCATTGTGATTTTTGTTACTCCAATGAATGGTAGCCTTGTCATTATGGAAGATAGTTTGTTGTTCATATTTTTGTTACTACCATGCATGTTAGCCTTGTCATTATGGAAGGTAGTCTGTTGTTGATATTTTTGTTACTCCATTGGATAGTAGCCTTGTCATTATGGAAGGTAGTCAATCGGTGAGGTTTTTGTTATTCCAATGGATGGTAGCCTAGTCATTATGGAAGTTTGTCTATTTTCGAGATTTTTGTTACTCCAATGGATGGTAGCCTTATCATTATGGAAGGTAGTCTATTGTCGAGATTTTTGTTACTCCAATGGATGGTAGCCTTGTCATTATGGAAGGTAGTCTATTATCAAGATTTTTGTTACCGCAATGGATGTTAGCCTTTTCATTATGGAAGGTAATCTGTCGTCGAAATTTTTGTTGTTCCAATGGATGGTAGCCTTGTCATTATGAAAGGTACTCTATTGTCGAGATTTTTGTTACTCCAATGGATTGTAGCCTTGTCATTATGGAAGGTAGTCTATTGTTGAGATTTTTGTTATTCTAATGGATGGTAGCCTTCTTACAATGGAAGGTAGTCTGTTGTCGAGATTTTTCTTACTACAATGGATGGTAGCCTTGTCATTATGGAAGGTAGTCTGTTGTCTTGATTTTTGTTACTACAATAGATTGTAGCCTTTTCATTATGGAAGGTAGTCTATTGTCGAGATTGTTGTTACTCCAATGGATGGAAGCATTGTCATTATGGAAGGTAGTCTGGTGTCGAGATTTTTGTTACTCCATTGGATAGTAGCCTTGTCATTTTGGAAGGTAGTCTGTTGGTGAGATTTTTGTTATTCCAATGGATGGTAGCCTAGTCATTATGGAAGTTAGTCTATTATCGAGATTTTTGTTACTCCAATGGATGATAGCCTTATCATTATGGAAGGTAGTCTATTGTCGAGATTTTTGTTACTCCAATGGATGGTAGCTTTGTCATTATGGAAGGTAGTCTATTATCGAGGTTTTATTTACTCCAATGGATGGTAGCCTTGCCATTATGAAAGGTAGGCTATTGTCGAGATTTTTGTTACTCCAATTGATTGTACCCTTGTCATTATGGAAGGTAGTCTGTTGTTAAGATTTTTGTTACTCCAATGGATGGTAGCCTTCTTACTATGGCAGGTAGTCTGTTGTCGAGATTTTTGTTACTACAATGGATTGAGCCTTGTCATTATGGAAGGTAGTCTGTTCTCGACATTTTTGTTACTCCAATGGATTGTAGCCTTTTCATTATGGAAGGTAGTCTGTTGTCGATATCTTTGTTACTTCAATGTATGTTAGCCTTGAAATTATGGAAGGTAGTCTGGTGTCGAGATTTTTGTTACTCCATTGGATAGTGGCCTAGTCATTATGGAAGGTAGTCTATTGTTGAGATTTTTGTTATTCCAAAGGATGGTAGCCTAGTCATTATGGAAGGTAGTCTGTTTTTGAGATTTTTGTTACTCCAATGGATGGTAGCCTTGTCATTATGGATGGTAGTCTGTTGTAGAGATTTTTGTTACTCCAATGAATGGTAGCCTTGTCATTATGGATGGTAGTATGTCATCGAGATTTTTGTTACAACAATGGATGGTAGCCTTGTTATTACATAAGGTAGTCTATTGTCTTGATTTTTGTTACTCCAATAGATGGTAGCCTTTTCATTATGGAAGGTAGTCTGTCGTTGAGATTTTTTTTATTCCAATGGATGGTGGCCTAGTCATTATTGAAGGTAGTCTGTTTTCAAGATTTTTGTTACTCCAATGGATGGTAGCCTTGTAATTATGGAAGGTAGTCTATTGTCGACATTTTTGTTACTCCATTGGATATTAGCTTTGTCATTATGGAAGGTACTCTGTTGATGAGATTTTTTTTATTCCAATGGATGGTAGCCTAGTCGATATGGAAGGTAGTCTGTTTTCAACATTATTTTTACTCCAATGGATGGTAGCCTTGTCATTATGGAAGGTAGTCCGTTCTCGACATTTTTGTTACTCCAATGGATTGTAGCCTTTTCATTATGGAAGGTAGTCTGTTGTCGATATCTTTGTTACTACAATTTATGTTAGCCTTGAAATTATGGAAGGTAGTCTGGTGTCGAGATTTTTCTTACTCCATTGGATAGTGGCCTAGTCATTATGGAAGGTAGTCTATTGTTGAGATTTTTGTTATTCCAAAGGATGGTAGCCTAGTCATTATGGAAGGTAGTCTGTTTTTGAGATTTTTGTTACTCCAATGGATGGTAGCCTTGTCATTATGGATGATAGTCTGTTGTCGAGATTTTTGTTACTCCAATGAATGGTAGCCTTGTCATTATGGATGGTAGTATGTCATCGAGATTTTTGTTACATCAATGGATGGTAGCCTTGTTATTACGGAAGGTAGTCTATTGTCTTGATTTTTGTTACTCCAATAGATGGTAGCCTTTTCATTATGGAAGGTAGTCTGTCGTTGAGATTTTTGTTATTCCAATGGATGGTAGCCTTTTCATTATGGAAGGTAGTCTATTATCAAGATTTTTGTTACTCCAATGGATGGTAGCCTTTTCATTATGGAAGGTAGTGTGTCATCGAAATTTTTGTTGTTCCAATGGATGGTAGCCTTGTCATTATGAAAGGTAGTCTATTGTCGAGATTTTTGTTACTCCAATGGATTGTAGCCTTGTCATTATGGAAGGTAGTCTGTTGTTGAGATTTTTGTTACTCCAATGAATGGTAGCCTTCTTACTATGGCAGGTAGTCTGTTGTCGAGATTTTTGTTACTACAATGGATTGAGCCTTATCATTATGGAAGGTAGTCCGTTCTCGACATTTTTGTTACTCCAATGGATTGTAGCCTTTTCATTATGGAAGGTAGTCTGTTGTCGATATCTTTGTTACTACAATGTATGTTAGCCTTGAAATTATGGAAGGTAGTCTGGTGTCGAGATTTTTGTTACTCCATTGGATAGTGGCCTAGTCATTATGGAAGGTAGTCTATTGTTGAGATTTTTGTTATTCCAAATGATGGTAGCCTAGTCATTATGGAAGGTAGTCTGTTTTTGAGATTTTTGTTACTCCAATGGATGGTAGCCTTGTCATTATGGATGGTAGTCTGTTGTCGAGATTTTTGTTACTCCAATGAATGGTAGCCTTGTCATTATGGATGGTAGTATGTCATCGAGATTTTTGTTACAACAATGGATGGTAGCCTTGTTATTACGGAAGGTAGTCTATTGTCTTGATTTTTGTTATTCCAATAGATGGTAGCCTTTTCATTATGGAAGGTAGTCTGTCGATGAGATTTTTGTTATTCCAATGGATGGTAGCCTAGTCATTATGGAAGGTAGTTTGTTTTCAAGATTTTTGTTACTGCAATGGATGGTAGCCTTGTAATTATGGAAGTAAGTCTATTGTCGACATTTTTGTTACTCCATTGGATAGTAGCTTTGTCATTATGGAAGGTAGTCTGTTGTTGAGATTTTTGTTACTCCAATGGATGGTAGCCTTCTTACTATGGCAGGTAGTCTGTTGTCGAGATTTTTGTTACTACAATGGATTGAGCCTTGTCATTATGGAAGGTAGTCTGTTCTCGACATTTTTGTTACTCCAATGGATTGTAGCCTTTTCATTATGGAAGGAAGTCTGTTGTCGATATCTTTGTTACTACAATGTATGTTAGCCTTGAAATTATGGAAGGTAGTCTGGTGTCAAGATTTTTGTTACTCCATTGGATAGTGGCCTAGTCATTATGGAAGGTAGTCTATTGTTGAGATTTTTGTTATTCCAAAGGATGGTAGCCTAGTTATTATGGAAGGTAGTCTATTTTTGAGATTTTTGTTACTCCAATGGATGGTAGCCTTGTCATTATGGATGGTAGTCTGTTATCGAGATTTTTGTTACTCCAATGAATGGTAGCCTTGTCATTATGGATGGTAGTATGTCATCGAGATTTTTGTTACAACAATGGATGGTAGCCTTGTTATTACGGAAGGTAGTCTATTGTCTTGATTTTTGTTACTCCAATATATGGTAGCCTTTTCATTATGGAAGGTAGTCTGTCGTTGAGATTTTTGTTATTCCAATGGATGGTAGCCTTGTCATTATGGAATGTAGTCTATTATCAAGATTTTTGTTACTCCAATGGATGGCAGCCTTTTCATTATGGAAGGTAGTGTGTCATCGAAATTTTTGTTGTTCCAATGGATGGTCGCCTTGTCATTATGAAAGGTAGTCTATTGTCGAGATTTTTGTTACTCCAATGGATTGTAGCCTTGTCATTATGGAAGGTAGTCTGTTGTTGAGATTTTTGTTACTCCAATGGATGGTAGCCTTCTTACTATGGCAGGTAGTCTGTTGTCGAGATTTTTGTTACTACAATGGATTGAGCCTTGTCATTATGGAAGGTAGTCCGTTCTCGACATTTTTGTTACTCCAATGGATTGTAGCCTTTTCATTATGGAAGGTAGTCTGTTGTCGATATCTTTGTTACTACAATGTATGTTAGCCTTGAAATTATGGAAGGTAGTCTGGTGTCGAGATTTTTGTTACTCCATTAGATAGTGGCCTAGTCATTATGGAAGGTAGTCTATTGTTGAGATTTTTGTTATTCCAAAGGATGGTAGCCTTTTCATTATGGAAGGTAGTCTGTTGTCGATATCTTTGTTACTACAATGTATGTTAGCCTTGAAATTATGGAAGGTAGTCTGGTGTCGAGATATTTGTTACTCCATTGGATAGTGGCCTAGTCATTATGGAAGGTAGTCTATTGTTGAGATTTTTGTTATTCCAAAGGATGGTAGCCTAGTCATTATGGAAGGTAGTCTGTTTTTGAGATTTTTGTTACTCCAATGGATGGTAGCCTTGTCATTATGGATGTTAGTCTGTTGTCGAGATTTTTGTTACTCCAATGAATGGTAGCCTTGTCATTATGGATGGTAGTATGTCATCGAGATTTTTGTTACAACAATGGATGGTAGCCTTGTTATTACGGAAGGTAGTCTATTGTCTTGATTTTTGTTACTCCAATAGATGGTAGCCTTTTCATTATGGAAGGTAGTCTATCGTTGAGATTTTTGTTATTCCAATGGATGGTAGCCTTGTCATTATGGAATGTAGTCTATTATCAAGATTTTTGTTACTCCAATGGATGGTAGCCTTTTCATTATGGAAGGTAGTGTGTCATCGAAATTTTTGTTGTTCCAATGGATGGTCGCCTTGTCATTATGAAAGGTAGTCTATTGTCGAGATTTTTGTTACTCCAATGGATTGTAGCCTTGTCATTATGGAAGGTAGTCTGTTGTTGAGATTTTTGTTACTCCAATGGATGGTAGCCTTCTTACTATGGCAGGTAGTCTGTTGTCGAGATTTTTGTTACTACAATGGATTGAGCCTTGTCATTATGGAAGGTAGTCCGTTCTCGACATTTTTGTTACTCCAATGGATTGTAGCCTTTTCATTATGGAAGGTAGTCTGTTGTCGATATCTTTGTTACTACAATGTATGTTAGCCTTGAAATTATGGAAGGTAGTCTGGTGTCGAGATTTTTGTTACTCCATTAGATAGTGGCCTAGTCATTATGGAAGGTAGTCCGTTCTCGACATTTTTGTTACTCCAATGGATTGTAGCCTTTTCATTATGGAAGGTAGTCTGTTGTCGATATCTTTGTTACTACAATGTATGTTAGCCTTGAAATTATGGAAGGTAGTCTGGTGTCGAGATTTTTGTTACTCCATTAGATAGTGGCCTAGTCATTATGGAAGGTAGTCCGTTCTCGAGATTTTTGTTACTCCAATGGATTGTAGCCTTTTCATTATGGAAGGTAGTCTGTTGTCGATATCTTTGTTACTACAATGTATGTTAGCCTTGAAATTATGGAAGGTAGTCTGGTGTCGAGATTTTTGTTACTCCATTGGATAGTGGCCTAGTCATTATGGAAGGTAGTCTATTGTTGAGATTTTTGTTATTCCAAAGGATGGTAGCCTAGTCATTATGGAAGGTAGTCTATTTTTGAGATTTTTATTACTCCAATGGATGGAAGCCTTGTCATTATGGATGGTAGTCTGTTGTCGAGATTTTTGTTACTCCAATGAATGGTAGCCTTGTCATTATGGATGGTAGTATGTCATCGAGATTTTTGTTACAACAATGGATGGTAGCCTTGTTATTACGGAAGGTAGTCTATTGTCTTGATTTTTGTTACTCCAATAGATGGTAGCCTTTTCATTATGGAAGGTAGTCTGTCGTTGAGATTTTTGTTATTCCAATGGATGGTAGCCTTGTCATTATGGAAGGTAGTCTATTATCAAGATTTTTGTTACTCCAATGGATGGTAGCCTTTTCATTATGGAAGGTAGTGTGTCAACGAAATTTTTGTTGTTCCAATGGATGGTCGCCTTGTCATTATGAAAGGTAGTCTATTGTCGAGATTTTTGTTACTCCAATGGATTGTAGCCTTGTCATTATGGAAGGTAGTCTGTTGTTGAGATTTTTGTTACTCCAATGGATGGTAGCCTTCTCACTATGGCAGGTAGTCTGTTGTCGAGATTTTTGTTACTACAATAAATTGAGCCTTATCATTATGGAAGGTAGTCCGTTCTCGACATTTTTGTTACTCCAATGGATTGTAGCCTTTTCATTATGGAAGGTAGTCTGTTGTCGATATCTTTGTTACTACAATGTATGTTAGCCTTGAAATTATGGAAGGTAGTCTGGTGTCGAGATTTTTGTTACTCCATTGGATAGTGGCCTAGTCATTATGGAAGGTAGTCTATTGTTGAGATTTTTGTTATTCCAAAGGATGGTAGCCTAGTCATTATGGAAGGTAGTCTGTTTTTGAGATTTTTGTTACTCCAATGGATGGTAGCCTTGTCATTATGGATGGTAGTCTGTTGTCGAGATTTTTGTTACTCCAATGAATGGTAGCCTTGTCATTATGGATGGTAGTATGTCATCGAGATTTTTGTTACAACAATGGATGGTAGCCTTGTTATTACGGAAGGTAGTCTATTGTCTTGATTTTTGTTACTCCAATAGATGGTAGCCTTTTCATTATGGAAGGTAGTCTGTCGTTGAGATTTTTGTTATTCCAATGGATGGTAGCCTTGTCATTATGGAAGGTAGTCTATTATCAAGATTTTTGTTACTCCAATGGATGGTAGCCTTTTCATTATGGAAGGTAGTGTGTCATCGAAATTTTTGTTGTTCCAATGGATGGTCGCCTTGTCATTATGAAAGGTAGTCTATTGTCGAGATTTTTGTTACTCCAATGGATTGTAGCCTTGTCATTATGGAAGGTAGTCTGTTGTTGAGATTTTTGTTACTCCAATGAATGGTAGCCTTCTTACTATGGTAGGTAGTCTGTTGTCGAGATTTTTGTTACTACAATGGATTGAGCCTTGTCATTATGGAAGGTAGTCCGTTCTCGACATTTTTGTTACTCCAATGGATTGTAGCCTTTTCATTATGGAAGGTAGTCTGTTGTCGATATCTTTGTTACTACAATGTATGTTAGCCTTGAAATTATGGAAGGTAGTCTGGTGTCGAGATTTTTGTAACTCCATTGGATAGTGGCCTAGTCATTATGGAAGGTAGTCTATTGTTGAGATTTTTGTTATTCCAAAGGATGGTAGCCTAGTCATTATGGAAGGTAGTCTGTTTTTGAGATTTTTGTTACTCCAATGGATGGTAGCCTTGTCATTATGGATGGTAGTCTGTTGTCGAGATTTTTGTTACTCCAATGAATGGTAGCCTTGTCATTATGGATGGTAGTATGTCATCGAGATTTTTGTTACAACAATGGATGGTAGCCTTGTTATTACGGAAGGTAGTCTATTGTCTTGATTTTTGTTACTCCAATAGATGGTAGCCTTTTCATTATGGAAGGTAGTCTGTCGTTGAGATTTTTGTTATTCCAATGGATGGTAGCCTAGTCATTATGGAAGGTAGTCTGTTTTCAAGATTTTTGTTACTCTAATGGATGGTAGCCTTGTAATTATGGAAGGTAGTCTATTGTCGACATTTTTGTTACTCCATTGGATAGTAGCTTTATCATTATGGAAGGTACTCTGTTGATGAGATTTTTTTTATTCCAATGGATGGTAGCCTAGGCGATATGGAAGGTAGTCTGTTTTCAAGATTTTTGTTACTCCAATGGATGGTAGCCTTGTCATTATGGAAGGTAGTCTATTATCAAGATTTTTGTTACTCCAATGGATGGTAGCCTTTTCGTTATGGAAGGTAATGTGTCATCGAAATTTTTGTTGTTCCAATGGATGGTAGTCTTGTCATTATGAAAGGTAGTCTATTGTCGAGATTTTTGTTACTCCAATGGATTGTAGCCTTGTCATTATGGAAGGTAGTCTGTTGTTGAGTTTTTGTTACTCCAATGGATGGTAGCCTTCTTACTATGGCAGGTAGTCTGTTGTCGAGATTTTTGTTACTACAATGGATTGAGCCTTGTCATTATGGAAGGTAGTCCGTTCTCGACATTTTTGTTACTCCAATGGATTGTAGCCTTTTCATTATGGAAGGTAGTCTGTTGTCGATATCTTTGTTACTATAATGTATGTTAGCCTTGAAATTATGGAAGGTAGTCTGGTGTCGAGATTTTTGTTACTCCATTTGATAGTGGCCTAGTCATTATGGAAGGTAGTCTGTTGTTGAGATTTTTGTTATTCCAATGGATGGTAGTCTAGTCATTATGGAAGGTAGTCTGTTTTTGAGATTTTTTTTACTCCAATGGATGGTAGCCTTCTCATTATGGATGGTAGTCTGTTGTCGAGATTTTTGTTGTTCCAATGGATGGTAGCCTTGTCATTATGAAAGGTAGTCTATTGTTGAGATTTTTGTTACTCCAATATATTCTAGCCTTTATATTATGGAAGGTAGTCTGTTGTTGAGATTTTAGTTACTCCAATGGATGGTAGCCTTCTTACTATGGAAGGTAGTCTGTTGTCGAGATTTTTGTTACTACAATGGATGGTAGCCTTGTCATTATGGAAGGTAGTCTATTCTCGTGATTTTTGTTACTCCAATGGATTGTAGCCTTGTCATTATGGAAGGTAGTCTGTTGTCGATATCTTTGTTACTACAATGTATGTTAGATTTGTCATTATGGAAGGTAGTCTGTTGTTGAGATTTTTGTTATTCCAATGGATGCTAGCCTAGTCATTATGGAAGGTAGTCTATTTTCGATATTTGTGTTACTCCAATGGATGGTAGCCTTGTCATTATGGAAGGTAGTATGTCGTTGATATTTTTGTTATTCCAATGGATGGTAGCCTTGTCAATTTAAAAGGTAGTCTATTGACAAGAATTTTGTTACTCCAATGGAATGTATCCTTGTCATTATGGAAGGTAGTATGTTGTCGAGAATTTTCTTACTACAATGGATGGTAGCCTTGTCATTATGGAAGGTAGTCTGTTGTTGAGATTTTTGTTACTCCAATGGATGGTAGCCTTGTCATTATGGAAGGTAGTCTGTTGTCGAGATTTTTCTTACTACAATGGATGGTAGCCTTGTCATTATGGAAGGTAGTCTGTTGTCTTGATTTTTGTTACTACAATATATTGTAGCCTTTTCATTATGGAAGGTAATCTACTGTCGAGATTTTTGTTACTGTAATGGATGGTATCATTGTCATTATGGAAGGTAGTTTATTGTCGATATTTTTGTTACTCCAATGCATGGTAGCATTGTCATTATGGAAGGTAGTTTGTTGTCGAGATTTTTGTTACTCTAATAGATGGTAGCCTTGTCATTATGGAAGGTAGTATGTCGTTGTGATTTTTGTTACTCCAATGAATGGTAGCCTTCTCATTATGGAAGGTAGTAAGTTTTTGATATTTTTGTTACTACAATGCATGTTAGCCTTGTCATTATGGAAGGTAGTCTGTTGTCGATATTTTTGTTACTCCGTTGGATAGTGGCCTAGTCATTATGGAAGGTAGTCTGTTGTTGAGATTTTTTTTATTCCAATGGATGGTAGCCTAGTCATTATGGAAGGTAGTCTGTTTTTGAGATTTTTGTTACTCCGTTGGATAATATCTTTGTCATTATGGAAGGTACTCTATTGTTGAGATTTTTTTTATTTCAATGGATGGTAGCCTTGTCATTATGGAAGGTAGTCTGTTGTCGAGATTTTTCTTACTACAATGGATGGTAGCCTTGTCATTATGGAAGGTAGTCTGTTGTCTTGATTTTTGTTACTACAATATATTGTAGCCTTTTCATTATGGAAGGTAGTCTGTCATGGAGATTTTTTTTATTCCAATGGATGGTAGCCTAGTCATTATGGAAGGTAGTCTGTTTTCGAGATTTTTGTTACTCCAATGGATGGTAGCCTTGTAATTATGGAAGGTAGTCTATTGTCGATATTTTTGTTACTCCATTGGATAGTAGCTTTGTCATTATGGAAGGTACTCTGTTGTTGAGATTTTTCTTATTCCAATGGATGGTAGCCTAGTCGATATGGAAGGTAGTCTGTTTTCAAAATTTTTGTTACTCCAATTGATGGTAGCCTTGTCATGATGGAAGGTAGTCTATTATCAAGATTTTTGTTACTCCAATGGATGGTAGCCTTTTCATTATGGAAGGTAGTCTATTGTTGATATTTTTGTTACTCCAATAGATTCTAGCCTTTACATTATGGAAGGTATTCTGTTGTTGAGATTTTTGTTACTCCAATGGATGGTAGCCTTCTTACTATGGAAGGTAGTCTGTTGTCGAGATTTTTGTTACTACAATGGATGGTAGCCTTGTCATTTTGGAAGGTAGTCTATTCTCGTGATTTTTGTTACTCCAATGGATTGTAGTCTTGTCATTATGGAAGGTAGTCTGTTGTCGATATCTTTATTACTACAATGTATGTTAGCTTTGTCATTATGGAAGGTAGTCTGGTGTCGAGATTTTTGTTACTCCATTGGATAGTAGCCTAGTCATTATGGAAGGTAGTCTGTTGTTGAGATTTTTGTTATTCCAATGGATGCTAGCCTAGTCATTATGGAAGGTAGTCTGTTTTCGATATTTGTGTTACTCCAATGGATGGTAGCCTTGTCATTATGGAAGGTAGTATGTCGTTGATATTTTTGTTATACCAATGGATGGTAGCCTTGTCAATATAAAAGGTAGTCTATTGAAAAGAATTTTGTTACTCCAATGGAATGTATCCTTTTCATTATGGAAGGTAGTCTGTTGTCGAGATTTTTCTTACTACAATGGATGGTAGCCTTGTCATTATGGAAGGTAGTCTGTTGTTGAGATTTTTGCTACTCCAATGGATGGTAGCCTTGTCATTATGGAAGGTAGTATGTCGTTGATATTTTGTTATTCCAATGGATGGTAGCCTTGTCAATATAAAAGGTAGTTTATTGACAAGATTTTTGTTACTCCAATGGAATGTATCCTTGTCATTATGGAAGGTAGTCTGTTATCGATATTTTTCTTACTACAATGGATGGTAGCCTTGTCATTATTGAAGGTAGTCTATTCTCGTGATTTTTGTTACTCCAATGGATTGTAGCCTTGTCATTATGGAAGGTAGTCTGTTGTCGATATCTTTGTTACTACAATGTATGTTAGCTTTGTCATTATGGAAGGTAGTCTGGTGTCGAGATTTTTGTTACTCCATTGGATAGTAGCCTAGTCATTATGGAAGGTAGTCTGTTGTTGAGATTTTTGTTATTCCAATGGATGCTAGCCTAGTCATTATGGAAGGTAGTCTGTTTTCGATATTTGTGTTACTCCAATGGATGGTAGCCTTGTCATTATGGAAGGTAGTATGTCGTTGATATTTTTGTTATTCCAATGGATGGTAGCCTTGTCAATATAAAAGGTAGTCTATTGACAAGAATTTTGTTACTCCAATGGAATGTATCCTTGTCATTATGGAAGGTAGTCTGTTGTCGAGAATTTTCTTACTACAATGGATGGTAGCCTTGTCATTATGGAAGGTAGTCTGTTGTTGAGATTTTTGTTATTCCAATGGATGGTAGCCTTGTCATTATGGAAGGTAGTCTGTTGTCGAGATTTTTCTTACTACAACGGATGGTAGCCCTGTCATTATGGAAGGTTGTCTGTTGTCGAGATTTCTGTTACTCCAATGGATGGTAGCCCTGTCATTATGGAAGGTATTCTGTTGTCGAGATTTTTGATACTCTAAGGGATGGTAGCCTTGGAATTATGGAAGGTAGTTTGTTGTCCAGATTTTTGAGACAACAATGGATGGTAGCCTTGTCATTATGGAAGGTAGTCTGTTGTCTTGATTGTTGTTACTACAATATATTGTAGCCTTTTCATTATGGAAGGTAGTCTATTGTCGAGATTTTGGTTACTCCAATGGATGGTAGCATTGTCATTATGGAAGGTAGTCTGTTGTCTTGATTTTTTTTACTACAATAGATTGTAGCCTTTTCATTATGGAAGGTAATCTATTGTGGAGATTTTTGTTACTGTAATGGATGGTAGCATTGTCATTATGGAAGGTAGTTTATTGTCGAGATTTTTATTACTCCAATGCATGGTAGCATTGTCATTATGGAAGGTAGTTTGTTGTCGAGATTTTTGTTACTCCAATAGATGGTAGCCTTGTCATTATGGAAGGTAGTATGTCGTTGTGATTTTTGTTACTACAATGAATGGCAGCCTTCTCATTATGGAAGGTAGTAAGTTGTTCATATTTTTGTTACTACAATGCATGTTAGCCTTGTCATTATGGAAGGTAGTCTGTTTTCGATATTTTAGTTACTCCATTAGATAGTGGCCTAGTCATTATGGAAGGTAGTCTGTTGTTGAGATTTTTGTTATTCCAATGGATGGTAGCCTAGTCATTATGGAAGGTAGTCTGTTTTTGAGATTTTTGTTACTCCAATGGATGGTAGCCTTTTCATTATGGATGGTAGTCTGTTGTCGAGATTTTTGTTACTCCAATGAATGGTAGCCTTGTCATTATGGATGGTAGTATGTCGTCGAGATTTTTGTTACAACAATGGATGGTAGCCTTGTTATTACGGAAGGTAGTCTATTGTCTTGATTTTTGTTACTCCAATAGATGGTAGCCTTTTCATTATAGAAGGTAGTCTGTCGTTGAGATTTTTGTTATTCCAATGGATGGTAGCCTAGTCATTCTGGAAGGTAGTCTGTTTTCGAGATTTTTGTTACTCCAATGGATGGTAGCCTTGTAATTATGGAAGGTAGTCTATTGTTGATATTCTTTTTACTCCATTGGATAGTAGCTTTGTCATTATGGAAGGTACTCTGTTGTTGAGATTTTTTTTATTCCAATGGATGGTAGCCTAGTCGATATGGAAGGTAGTCTGTTTTCAAGATTTTTGTTACTCCAATGGATGGTAGTCTTGTCATTATGGAAGGTAGTCTATTATCAAGATTTTTGTTACTCCAATGGATGGTAGCCTTTTCATTATGGAAGGTAGTGTGTCATCGAAATTTTTGTTGTTCCAATGGATGGTAGCCTTGTCATTATGAAAGGTAGTCTATTGTCGAGATTTTTGTTACTCCAATGGATTGTAGCCTTGTAATTATGGAATGTAGTCTGTTGTTGAGATTTTTGTTACTCCAATGGATGGTAGCCTTCTTACTATGGCAGGTAGTCTGTTGTCGAGATTTTTGTTACTACAATGGATTGAGCCTTGTCATTATGGAAGGTAGTCTGTTCTCGACATTTTTGTTACTCCAATGGATTGTAGCCTTTTCATTATGGAAGGTAGTCTGTTGTCGATATCTTTGTTACTACAATGTATGTTAGCCTTGAAATTATGGAAGGTAGTCTGGTGTCGAGATTTTTGTTACTCCATTGGATAGTGGCCTAGTCATTATGGAAGGTAGTCTGTTGTTGAGATTTTTGTTATTCCCATGGATGGTAGCCTAGTCATTATGGAAGGTAGTTTGTGTTTGAGATTTTTTTTACTCCAATGGATGGTAGCCTTGTCATTTTTGATGGTAGTCTGTTGTCGAGATTTTTGTTACTCCAATGGATGGTAGCCTTGTCATTATGGATGGTAGTATGTCGTCGAGATTTTTGTTACAACAATGGATGGTAGCCTTGTTATTACGGAAGGTAGTCTGTTGTCTTGATTTTTGTTACTCCAATAGATGGTAGCCTTTTCATTATGGAAGGTAGTCTGTCATTGAGATTTTTGTTATTCCAATGGATGGTAGCCTAGTCATTATGGAAGGTAGTCTGTTTTCGATATTTGTGTTACTCCAATGGATGGTAGCCTTGTCATTATGGAAGGTAGTATGTCGTTGATATTTTTGTTATTCCAATGGATGGTAGCCTTGTCAATATAAAAGGTAGTCTATTGACAAGAATTTTGTTACTCCAATGGAATGTATCCTTTTCATTATGGAAGGTAGTCTGTTGTCGAGATTTTTCTTACTACAATGGATGGTAGCCTTGTCATTATGGAAGGTAGTCTGTTGTTGAGATTTTTGTTACTCCAATGGATGGTAGCCTTGTCATTATGGAAGGTAGTATGTCGTTGATATTTTTTTATTCCAATGGATGGTAGCCTTGTCAATATAAAAGGTAGTTTATTGACAAGATTTTTGTTACTCCAATGGAATGTATCCTTGTCATTACGGAAGGTAGTCTGTTGTCGATATTTTTCTTACTACAATGGATGGTAGCCTTGTCATTATTGAAGGTAGTCTATTCTCGTGATTTTTGTTACTCCAATGGATTGTAGCCTTGTCATTATGGAAGGTAGTCTGTTGTCGATATCTTTGTTACTACAATGTATTTTAGCTTTGTCATTATGGAAGGTAGTCTGGTGTCGAGATTTTTGTTACTCCATTGGATAGTAGCCTAGTCATTATGGAAGGTAGTCTGTTGTTGAGATTTTTGTTATTCCAATGGATGCTAGCCTAGTCATTATGGAAGGTAGTCTGTTTTCGATATTTGTGTTACTCCAATGGATGGTAGCCTTGTCATTATGGAAGGTAGTATGTCGTTGATATTTTTGTTATTCCAATGGATGGTAGCCTTGTCAATATAAAAGGTAGTCTATTGACAAGAATTTTGTTACTCCAATGGAATGTATCCTTGTCATTATGGAAGGTAGTCTGTTGTCGAGAATTTTCTTACTACAATGGATGGTAGCCTTGTCATTATGGAAGGTAGTCTGTTGTTGAGATTTTTGTTACTCCAATGGATGGTAGCCTTGTCATTATGGAAGGTAGTCTGTTGTCGAGATTTTTCTTACTACAATGGATGGTAGCCTTGTCATTATGGAAGGTAGTCTGTTGTCTTGATTTTTGTTACTACAATATATTGTAGCCTTTTCATTATGGAAGGTAGTCTATTGTCGAGATTTTGGTTACTCCAATGGATGGTAGCATTGTCATTATGGAAGGTAGTCTGTTGTCTTGATTTTTGTTACTACAATAGATTGTAGCCTTTTCATTATGGAAGGTAATCTATTGTCGAGATTTTTGTTACTGTAATGGATGGTAGCATTGTCATTATGGAAGGTAGTTTATTGTCGAGATTTTTGTTACTCCAATGCATGGTAGCATTGTCATTATGGAAGGTAGTTTGTTGTCGAGATTTTTGTTACTCCAATAGATGGTAGCCTTGTCATTATGGAAGGTAGTATGTCGTTGTGATTTTTGTTACTCCAATGAATGGTAGCCTTCTCATTATGGATAGGTAGTAAGTTGTTCATATTTTTGTTACTACAATGCATGTTAGCCTTGTCATTATGGAAGGTAGTCTGTTGTCGATATTTTTGTTACTCCATTGGATAGTGGCCTAGTCATTATGGAAGGTAGTCTGTTGTTGAGATTTTTGTTATTCCAATGGATGGTAGCCTAGTCATTATGGAAGGTAGTCTGTTTTTGAGATTTTTGTTACTCCGTTGGATAATATCTTTGCCATTATGGAAGGTACTCTATTGTTGAGATTTTTTTTATTCCAATGGATGGTAGCCTTGTCATTATGGAAGGTAGTCTGTTGTCGAGATTTTTCTTACTACAATGGATGGTAGCCTTGTCATTATGGAAGGTAGTCTGTTGTCTTGATTTTTGTTACTACAATATATTGTAGCCTTTTCATTATGGAAGGTAGTCTATTGTCGAGATTTTGGTTACTCCAATGGATGGTAGCATTGTCATTATGGAAGGTAGTCTATTGTCTTGATTTTTGTTACTACAATAGATTGTAGCCTTTTCATTATGGTAGGTAATCTATTGTCGAGATTTTTGTTACTGTAATGGATGGTAGCATTGTCATTATGGAAGGTAGTTTATTGTCGAGATTTTTGTTACTCCAATGCATGGTAGCATTGTCATTATGGAAGGTAGTTTGTTGTCGAGATTTTTGTTACTCCAATAGATGGTAGCCTTGTCATTATGGAAGGTAGTATGTCGTTGTGATTTTTGTTACTCCAATGAATGGTAGCCTTCTCATTATGGAAGGTAGTAAGTTGTTCATATTTTTGTTACTACAATGCATGTTAGCCTTGTCATTATGGAAGGTAGTCTGTTTTCGATATTTTTGTTACTCCATTGGATAGTGGCCTAGTCATTATGGAAGGTAGTCTGTTGTTGATATTTTTGTTATTCCAATGGATGGTAGCCTAGTCATTATGGAAGGTAGTCTGTTTTTTAGATTTTTGTTACTCCAATGGATGGTAGCCTTTTCATTATGGATGGTAGTCTGTTGTCGAGATTTTTGTTACTCCAATGAATGGTAGCCTTGTCATTATGGATGGTAGTATGTCGTCGAGATTTTTGTTACAACAATGGATGGTAGCCTTGTTATTACGGAAGGTAGTCTATTGTCTTGATTTTTGTTACTCCAATAGATGGTAGCCTTTTCATTATAGAAGGTAGTCTGTCGTTGAGATTTTTGTTATTCCAATGGATGGTAGCCTAGTCATTATGGAAGGTAGTCTGTTTTCGAGATTTTTGTTACTCCAATGGATGGTAGCCTTGTAATTATGGAAGGTAGTCTATTGTTGATATTCTTTTTACTCCATTGGATAGTAGCTTTGTCATTATGGAAGGTACTCTGTTGTTGAGATTTTTTTTATTCCAATGGATGGTAGCCTAGTCGATATGGAAGGTAGTCTGTTTTCAAGATTTTTGTTACTCCAATGGATGGTAGCCTTGTCATTATGGAAGGCAGTCTATTATCAAGATTTTTGTTACTCCAATGGATGGTAGCCTTTTCATTATGGAAGATAGTGTGTCATCGAAATTTTTGTTGTTCCAATGGATGGTAGCCTTGTCATTATGAAAGGTAGTCTATTGTCGAGATTTTTGTTACTCCAATGGATTGTAGCCTTGTCATTATGGAATGTAGTCTGTTGTTGAGATTTTTGTTACTCCAATGGATGGTAGCCTTCTTACTATGGCAGGTAGTCTGTTGTCGAGATTTTTGTTACTACAATGGATTGAGCCTTGTCATTATGGAAGGTAGTCTGTTCTCGAAATTTTTGTTACTCCAATGGATTGTAGCCTTTTCATTATGGAAGGTAGTCTGTTGTCGATATCTTTGTTACTACAATGTATGTTAGCCTTGAAATTATGGAAGGTAATCTGGTGTCGAGATTTTTGTTACTCCATTGGATAGTGGCCTAGTCATTATGGAAGGTAGTCTGTTGTTGAGATTTTTGTTATTCCAATGGATGGTAGCCTAGTCATTATGGAAGGTAGTCTGTGTTTGAGATTTTTTTTACTCCAATGGATGGTAGGCTTGTCATTATGGATGGTAGTTTGTTGTCGAGATTTTTGTTACTCCAATGGATGGTAGCCTTGTCATTATGGATGGTAGTATGTCGTCGAGATTTTTGTTACAACAATGGATGGTAGCCTTGTTATTACGGAAGGTAGTCTGTTGTCTTGATTTTTGTTACTCCAATAGATGGTAGCCTTTTCATTATGGAAGGTAGTCTGTCATTGAGATTTTTGTTATTCCAATCGATGGTAGCCTAGTCATTATGGAAGGTAGTCTATCTTCGATATTTGTGTTACTCCAATGGATGGTAGCCTTGTCATTATGGAAGGTAGTATGTCGTTGATATTTTTGTTATTCCAATGGATGGTAGCCTTGTCAATATAAAAGGTAGTCTATTGACAAGAATTTTGTTACTCCAATGGAATGTATCCTTTTCATTATGGAAGTTAGTCTGTTGTCGAGATTTTTCTTACTACAATGGATGGTAGCCTTGTCATTATGGAAGGTAGTCTGTTGTTGAGATTTTTGTTACTCCAATGGATGGTAGCCTTGTCATTATGGAAGGTAGTATGTCGTTGATATTTTGTTATTCCAATGGATGGTAGCCTTGTCAATATAAAAGGTAGTTTATTGACAAGATTTTTGTTACTCCAATGGAATGTATCCTTGTCATTACGGAAGGTAGTCTGTTGTCGATATTTTTCTTACTACAATGGATGGTAGCCTTGTCATTATTGAAGCTAGTCTATTCTCGTGATTTTTGTTACTCCAATGGATTGTAGCCTTGTCATTATGGAAGGTAGTCTGTTGTCGATATCTTTGTTACTACAATGTATTTTAGCTTTGTCATTTTGGAAGGTAGTCTGGTGTCGAGATTTTTGTTACTCCATTGGATAGTAGCCTAGTCATCATGGAAGGTAGTCTGTTGTTGAGATTTTTGTTATTCCAATGGATGCTAGCCTAGTCATTATGGAAGGTAGTCTATTTTCGATATTTGTGTTACTCCAATGGATGGTAGCCTTGTCATTATGGAAGGTAGTATGTCGTTGATATTTTTGTTTTTCCAATGGATGGTAGCCTTGTCAATATAAAAGGTAGTCTATTGACAAGAATTTTGTTACTCCAATGGAATGTATCCTTGTCATTATGGAAGGTAGTCTGTTGTCGAGAATTTTCTTACTACAATGGATGGTAGCCTTGTCATTATGGAAGGTAGTCTGTTGTTGAGATTTTTGTTACTCCAATGGATGGTAGCCTTATCATTGTGGAAGGTAGTCTGTTGTCGAGATTTTTCTTACTACAAAGGATGGTAGCCTTGTCTTTATGGAAGGTAGTCTGTTGTCTTGATTTTTGTTACTACAATATATTGTAGCCTTTTCATTATGGAAGGTAGTCTATTGTCGAGATTTTTGTTACTGTAATGGATGGTAGCATTGTCATTATGGAAGGTAGTTTATTGTCGAGATTTTTGTTACTCCAATGCATGGTAGCATTGTAATTATGGAAGGTAGTTTGTTGTCGAGATTTTTGTTACTCCAATAGATGGTAGCCTTGTCATTATGGAAGGTAGTATGTCGTTGTGATTTTTGTTACTCCAATGAATGGTAGCCTTCTCATTATGGAAGGTAGTAAGTTGTTCATATTTTTGTTACTACAATGCATGTTAGCCTTGTCATTATGGAAGGTAGTCTGTTGTCGATATTTTTGTTACTCCATTGGATAGTGGCCTAGTCATTATGGAAGGTAGTCTGTTGTTGAGATTTTTGTTATTCCAATGGATGGTAGCCTAGTCATTATGGAAGGTAGTCTGTTTTTGAGATTTTTGTTACTCCGTTGGATAATATCTTTGCCATTATGGAAGGTACTCTATTGTTGAGATTTTTTTTATTCCAATGGATGGTAGCCTTGTCATTATGGAAGGTAGTCTGTTGTCGAGAATTTTCTTACTACAATGGATGGTAGCCTTGTCATTATGGAAGGTAGTCTGTTGTCTTGATTTTTGTTACTACAATATATTGTAGCCTTTTCATTATGGAAGGTAGTCTATTGTCGAGATTTTGGTTACTCCAATGGATGGTAGCATTGCCATTATGGAAGGTAGTCTGTTGTCTTGATTTTTGTTACTACAATAGATTGTAGCCTTTTCATTATGGAAGGTAATCTATTGTCGAGATTTTTGTTACTGTAATGGATGGTAGCATTGTCATTATGGAAGGTAGTTTATTGTCGAGATTTTTGTTACTCCAATGCATGGTAGCATTGTCATTATGGAAGGTAGTTTGTTGTCGAGATTTTTGTTACTCCAATAGATGGTAGCCTTGTCATTATGGAAGGTAGTATGTCGTTGTGATTTTTGTTACTCCAATGAATGGTAGCCTTCTCATTATGGAAGGTAGTAAGTTGTTCATATTTTTGTTACTACAATGCATGTTAGCCTTGTCATTACGGAAGGTAGTCTGTTGTCGATATTTTTGTTACTCCATTGGATAGTGGCCTAGTCATTATGGAAGGTAGTCTGTTGTTGAGATTTTTGTTATTCCAATGGATGGTAGCCTAGTCATTATGGAAGGTAGTCTGTTTTTGAGATTTTTGTTACTCCGTTGGATAATATCTTTGCCATTATGGAAGGTACTCTATTGTTGAGATTTTTTTTATTCCAATGGATGGTAGCCTTGTCATTATGGAAGGTAGTCTGTTGTCGAGATTTTTCTTACTACAATGGATGGTAGCCTTGTCATTATGGAAGGTAGTCTGTTGTCTTGATTTTTGTTACTACAATATATTGTAGCCTTTTCATTATGGAAGGTAGTCTATTGTCGAGATTTTGGTTACTCCAATGGATGGTAGCATTGTCATTATGGAAGGTAGTCTGTTGTCTTGATTTTTGTTACTACAATAGATTGTAGCCTTTTCATTATGGAAGGTAATCTATTTTCGAGATTTTTGTTACTGTAATGGATGGTAGCATTGTCATTATGGAAGGTAGTTTATTGTCGAGATTTTTGTTACTCCAATGCATGGTAGCATTGTCATTATGGAAGGTAGTTTGTTGTCGAGATTTTTGTTACTCCAATAGATGGTAGCCTTGTCATTATGGAAGGTAGTATGTCATTGTGATTTTTGTTACTCTAATGAATGGTAGCCTTCTCATTATGGAAGGTAGTAAGTTGTTCATATTTTTGTTACTACAATGCATGTTAGCCTTGTCATTATGGAAGGTAGTCTGTTGTCGATATTTTTGTTACTCCATTGGATAGTGGCCTAGTCATTATGGAAGGTAGTCTGTTGTTGAGATTTTTGTTATTCCAATGGATGGTAGCCTAGTCATTATGGAAGGTAGTCTGTTTTTGAGATTTTTGTTACTCCGTTGGATAATATCTTTGCCATTATGGAAGGTACTCTATTGTTGAGATTTTTTTTATTCCAATGGATGGTAGCCTTGTCATTATGGAAGGTAGTCTGTTGTCGAGATTTTTCTTACTACAATGGATGGTAGCCTTGTCATTATGGAAGGTAGTCTGTTGTCTTGATTTTTGTTACTACAATATATTGTAGCCCTTTCATTATGGAAGGTAGTCTATTGTCGAGATTTTGGTTACTCCAATGGATGGTAGCATTGTCATTATGGAAGGTAGTCTGTTGTCTTGATTTTTGTTACTACAATAGATTGTAGCCTTTTCATTATGGAAGGTAATCTATAGTCGAGATTTTTGTTACTGTAATGGATGGTAGCATTGTCATTATGGAAGGTAGTTTATTGTCGAGATTTTTGTTACTCCAATGCATGGTAGCATTGTCATTATGGAAGGTAGTTTGTTGTCGAGATTTTTGTTACTCCAATAGATGGTAGCCTTGTCATTATGGAAGGTAGTATGTCGTTGTGATTTTTGTTACTCCAATGAATGGTAGCCTTCTCATTATGGAAGGTAGTAAGCTGTTCATATTTTTGTTACTACAATGCATGTTAGCCTTGTCATTATGGAAGGTAGTCTGTTGTCGATATTTTTGTTACTCCATTGGATAGTGGCCTAGTCATTATGGAAGGTAGTCTGTTGTTGAGATTTTTGTTATTCCAATGGATGGTAGCCTAGTCATTATGGACGGTAGTCTGTTTTTAAGATTTTTGTTACTCCGTTGGATAATATCTTTGCCATTATGGAAGGTACTCTATTGTTGAGATTTTTTTTATTCCAATGGATGGTAGCCTTGTCATTATGGAAGGTAGTCTGTTGTCGAGATTTTTCTTACTACAATGGATGGTAGCCTTGTCATTATGGAAGGTAGTCTGTTGTCTTGATTTTTGTTACTACAATATATTGTAGCCTTTTCATTATGGAAGGTAGTCTATTGTCGAGATTTTGGTTACTCCAATGGATGGTAGCATTGTCATTATGGAAGGTAGTCTGTTGTCTTGATTTTTGTTACTACAATAGATTGTAGCCTTTTCATTATGGAAGGTAATCTATTGTCGAGATTTTTGTTACTGTAATGGATGGTAGCATCGTCATTATGGAAGGTAGTTTATTGTCGAGATTTTTGTTACTCCAATGCATGGTAGCATTGTCATTATGGAAGGTAGTTTGTTGTCGAGATTTTTGTTACTCCAATAGATGGTAGCCTTGTCATTATGGAAGGTAGTATGTCGTTGTGATTTTTGTTACTCCAATGAATGGTAGCCTTCTCATTATGGAAGGTAGTAAGTTGTTCATATTTTTGTTACTACAATACATGTTAGCCTTGTCATTATGGAAGGTAGTCTGTTGTCGATATTTTTGTTACTCCATTGGATAGTGGCCTAGTCATTATGGAAGGTAGTCTGTTGTTGAGATTTTTGTTATTCCAATGGATGGTAGCCTAGTCATTATAGAAGGTAGTCTGTTTTTGAGATTTTTGTTACTCCGTTGGATAATATCTTTGCCATTATGGAAGGTACTCTATTGTTGAGATTTTTTTTATTCCAATGGATGGTAGCCTTGTCATTATGGAAGGTAGTCTGTTGTCGAGATTTTTCTTACTACAATGGATGGTAGCCTTGTCATTATGGAAGGTAGTATGTTGTCTTGATTTTTGTTACTACAATATATTGTAGCCTTTTCATTATGGAAGGTAGTCTATTGTCGAGATTTTGGTTACTCCAATGGATGGTAGCATTGTCATTATGGAAGGTAGTCTATTGTCTTGATTTTTGTTACTACAATAGATTGTAGCCTTTTCATTATGGAAGGTAATCTATTGTCGAGATTTTTGTTACTGTAATGGATGGTAGCATTGTCATTATGGAAGGTAGTTTATTGTCGAGATTTTTGTTACTCCAATGCATGGTAGCATTGTCATTATGGAAGGTAGTTTGTTGTCGAGATTTTTGTTACTCCAATAGATGGTAGCCTTGTCATTATGGAAGGTAGTATTGCGTTGTGATTTTTGTTACTCCAATGAATGGTAGCCTTCTCATTATGGAAGGTAGTAAGTTGTTCATATTTTTGTTACTACAATGCATGTTAGCCTTGTCATTATGGAAGGTAGTCTGTTGTCGATATTTTTGTTACTCCATTGGATAGTGGCCTAGTAATTATGGAAGGTAGTCTGTTGTTGAGATTTTTGTTATTCCAATGGATGGTAGCCTAGTCATTATGGAAGGTAGTCTGTTTTTGAGATTTTTGTTATTCCGTTGGATAATATCTTTGCCATTATGGAAGGTACTCTATTGTTGAGATTTTTTTTATTCCAATGGATGGTAGCCTTGTCATTATGGAAGGTAGTATGTTGTCGAGATTTTTCTTACTACAATGGATGGTAGCCTTGTCATTATAGAAGGTAGTTTGTTGTCTTGATTTTTGTTACTACAATATATTGTAGCCTTTTCATTATGGAAGGTAGTCTATTGTCGAGATTTTGGTTACTCCAATGGATGGTAGCATTGTCATTATGGAAGGTAGTCTGTTGTCTTGATTTTTGTTACTACAATAGATTGTAGCCTTTTCATTATGGAAGGTAATCTATTGTCGAGATTTTTGTTACTGTAATGGATGGTAGCATTGTCATTATGGAAGGTAGTTTATTGTCGAGATTTTAGTTACTCCAATGCATGGTAGCATTGTCATTATGGAAGGTAGTTTGTTGTCGAGATTTTTGTTACTCCAATAGATGGTAGCCTTGTCATTATGGAAGGTAGTATGTCGTTGTGATTTTTGTTACTCCAATGAATGGTAGCCTTCTCATTATGGAAGGTAGTAAGTTGTTCATATTTTTGTTACTACAATGCATGTTAGCCTTGTCATTATGGAAGGTAGTCTGTTGTCGATATTTTTGTTACTCCATTGGATAGTGGCCTAGTCATTATGGAAGGTAGTCTGTTGTTGAGATTTTTGTTATTCCAATGGATGGTAGCCTAGTCATTATGGAAGGTAGTCTGTTTTTGAGATTTTTGTTACTCCAATGGATGGTAGCCTTGTCATTATGGATGGTAGTATGTCGTCGAGATTTTTGTTACAACAATGGATGGTAGCCTTGTTATTACGGAAGGTAGTCTATTGTCTTGATTTTTGTTACTCCAATAGATGGTAGCCTTTTCATTATAGAAGGTAGTCTGTCGTTGAGATTTTTGTTATTCCAATGGATGGTAGCCTAGTCATTATGGAAGGTAGTCTGTTTTCGAGATTTTTGTTGCTCCAATGGATGGTAGCCTTGTAATTATGGAAGGTAGTCTATTGTTGATATTCTTTTTACTCCATTGGATAGTAGCTTTGTCATTATGGAAGGTACTCTGTTGTTGAGATTTTTTTTATTCCAATAGATGGTAGCCTAGTCGATATGGAAGGTAGTCTATTTTCAAGATTTTTGTTACTCCAATGGATGGTAGCCTTGTCATTATGGAAGGTAGTCTATTATCAAGATTTTTGTTACTCCAATGGATTGTAGCCTTGTCATTATGGAATGTAGTCTGTTGTTGAGATTTTTGTTACTCCAATGGATGGTAGCCTTCTTACTATGGCAGGTAGTCTGTTGTCGAGATTTTTGTTACTACAATGGATTGAGCCTTGTCATTATGGAAGGTAGTATGTTCTCGACAATTTTGTTACTCCAATGGATTGTAGCCTTTTCATTATGGAAGGTAGTCTGTTGTCGATATCTTTGTTACTACAATGTATGTTAGCCTTGAAATTATGGAAGGTAGTCTGGTGTCGAGATTTTTGTTACTCCATTGGATAGTGGCCTAGTCATTATGGAAGGTAGTCTGTTGTTGAGATTTTTGTTATTCCAATGGATGGTAGCCTAGTCATTATGGAAGGTAGTCTGTGTTTGAGATTTTTTTTACTCCAATGGATGGTAGCCTTGTCATTATGGATGGTAGTCTGTTGTCTTGATTTTTGTTACTCCAATAGATGGTAGCCTTTTCATTATGGAAGGTAGTGTGGCATTGAGATTTTTGTTATTCCAATGGATGGTAGCCTAGTCATTATGGAAGGTAGTCTGTTTTCGAGATTTTTGTTACTCCAATGGATGGTAGCCTTGTAATTATGGAAGGTAGTCTATTGTCGATATTTTTGTTACTCCATTGGATAGTAGCTTTGTCATTATGGAAGGTACTCTGTTGATGAGATTTTTTTTATTCCAATGGATGGTAGCCTAGTCGATATGGAAGGTAGTCTGTTTTCAAAATTTTTGTTACTCCAATGGATGGTAGCCTTGTCATGATGGAAGGTAGTCTATTATCAAGATTTTTGTTACTCCAATGGATGGTAGCCTTTTCATTATGGAAGGTAGTCTATTGTTGAGATTTTTGTTACTCCAATAGATTCTAGCCTTTACATTACGGAAGGTAGTCTGTTGTTGAGATTTTTGTTACTCCAATGGATGGTAGCCTTCTTACTATGGAAGGTAGTCTGTTGTCGAGATTTTTGTTACTACAATGGATGGTAGCCTTGTCATTTTGGAAGGTAGTCTATTCTCGTGATTTTTGTTACTCCAATGGATTGTAGCCTTGTCATTATGGAAGGTAGTCTGTTGTCGATATCTTTGTTACTACAATGTATGTTAGCTTTGTCATTATGGAAGGTAGTCTGGTGTCGAGATTTTTGTTACTCCATTGGATAGTAGCCTAGTCATTATGGAAGGTAGTCTGTTGTTGAGATTTTTGTTATTCCAATGGATGCTAGCCTAGTCATTATGGAAGGTAGTCTGTTTTCGATATTTGTGTTACTCCAATGGATGGTAGCTTTGTCATTATGGAAGGTAGTATGTCGTTGATATTTTTGTTATTCCAATGGATGGTAGCCTTGTCAATATAAAAGGTAGTCTATTGACAAGAATTTTGTTACTCCAATGGAATGTATCCTTTTCATTATGGAAGGTAGTCTGTTGTCGAGATTTTTCTTACTACAATGGATGGTAGCCTTGTCATTATGGAAGGTAGTCTGTTGTTGAGATTTTTGTTACTCCAATGGATGGTAGCCTTGTCATTATGGAAGGTAGTATGTCGTTGATATTTTGTTATTCCAATGGATGGTAGCCTTGTCAATATAAAAGGTAGTTTATTGACAAGATTTTTGTTACTCCAATGGAATGTATCCTTGTCATTATGGAAGGTAGTCTGTTGTCGATATTTTTCTTACTACAATGGATGGTAGCCTTGTCATTATGGAAGGTAGTCTGTTGTCTTGATTTTTGTTACTACAATATATTGTAGCCTTTTCATTATAGAAGGTAGTCTATTGTCGAGATTTTGGTTACTCCAATGGATGGTAGCATTGTCATTATGGAAGGTAGTCTGTTGTCTTGATTTTTTTTACTACAATATATTGTAGCCTTTTCATTATGGAAGGTAATCTATTGTCGAGATTTTTGTTACTCTAATGGATGGTAGCATTGTCATTATGGAAGGTAGTTTGTTGTGGAGATTTTTGTTACTCCAATGCATGGTAGCATTGTCATTATGGAAGGTAGTTTGTTGTCGAGATTTTTGTTACTCCAATAGATGGTAGCCTTGTTATTATGGAAGGTAGTATGTCGTTATGATTTTTGTTACTCCAATGAATGGTAGCCTTCTCATTATGGAAGGTAGTAAGTTGTTCATATTTTTGTTACTACAATGCATGTTAGCCTTGTCATTATGGAAGGTAGTCTGTTGTCGATATTTTTGTTACTCCATTGGATAGTGGCCTAGTCATTTTGGAAGGTAGTCTGTTATTGAGATTTTTGTTACTCCAATGGATGGTAGCCTTTTCATTATGGATGGTAGTCTGTTGTCGAGATTTTGGTTACTCCAATGAATGGTAGCCTTGTCATTATGGATGGTAGTATGTCGTCGAGATTTTTGTTACAACAATGGATGGTAGCCTTGTTATTACGGAAGGTAGTCTATTGTCTTGATTTTTGTTACTCCAATAGATGGTAGCCTTTTCATTATGGAAGCTAGTCTGTCGTTGAGATTTTTGTTATTCCAATGGATGGTAGCCTAGTCATTATGGAAGGTAGTCTGTTTTCGAGATTTTTGTTACTCCAATGGATGGTAGCCTTGTAATTATAGAAGGTAGTCTCTTGTCGATATTATTTTTACTCCATTGGATAGTAGCTTTGTCATTATGGAAGGTACTTTGTTGTTGAGATTTTTTTTATTCCAATGGATGATAGCCTAGTCGATATGGAAGGTAGTCTGTTTTCAAGATTTTTGTTACTCCAATGGATGGTAGCCTTGTCATTATGGAAGGTAGTCTATTATCAAGATTTTTGTTACTCCAATGGATGGTAGCCTTTTAATTATAGAAGGTAGTGTGTCATCGAAATTTTTGTTGTTCCAATGGATGGTAGCCTTGTCATTATGAAAGGTAGTCTATTGTCGAGATTTTTGTTACTCCAATGGATTGTAGCCTTGTCATTATGGAATGTAGTCTGTTGTTGAGATTTTTGTTACTCCAATGGATGGTAGCCTTGTCAATATGAAATGTTGTCTATTGTCCAGATTTTTGTTACTCCAAGGAAATGTATCCTTGTCATTATGGAAGGGAGTCTGTTGTCGAGATTTTTCTTACTACAATGAATGGTAGCCTTGTCATTATGGAAGGTAGTCTGCTATCGAGATTTTTGTTACTACAATGGATGGTAGCCTTGTCATTATAGAAGGTAGCCTGTTGTATTTATTTTTGTTACTACAATAGATTGTAGCCTTGTCATTATGGAAGGTAGTCTATTGTCGAGATTTTTGTTACTCCAATGGATGGTAGCATTGTCATTATGGAAGGTAGTTAGTTGTCGAGATTTTTGTTACTCTAATAGATGGTAGCCTTGTCATTATGGAAGTTAGTCAGTCATTGTGATTATTGTTACTCCAATGAATGGTAGCCTTGTCATTATGGAAGGTAGTCAGTTGTTCATATTTTTGTTACTACAATGCATGTTAGCCTTGTCATTATGGAAGGTAGTCTGTTGTCGATATTTTTGTTACTGCATTGGATAGTAGCCTTGTCATTATAGAAGGTAGTCTATTATCGAGATTTTTGTTACTCCAATGCATGGTAGCCTTTTCATTATGAAAGGTAGTCTGTCGTCGAAATTCTTGTTGTTCCAATGGATGGTAGCCTTGTCATCATGAAAGGTAGTTTATTGTTGAGATTTTTGTTACTCCAATGGATTGTAGCCTTGTAATTATGGAAGGTAGTCTGTTTTCGAGATTTTTGTTACTCCAATGGATGGTAGCCTTGTAATTATGGAAGGTAGTCTATTGTCGATATTTTTGTTACTCCATTGGATAGTAGCTTTGTCATTATGGAAGGTACTCTGTTGTTGAGATTTTGTTTATTCCAATGGATGGTAGCCTAGTCAATATGGAAGGTAGTCTATTTTCAAGATTTTTGTTACTCCAATGGATGGTAGCCTTGTCATTATGGAAGGTAGTCTATTATCAAGATTTTTGTTACTCCAATGGATGGTAGCCTTTTCATTATGGAAGGTAGTCTGTCGTCAAAATTTTTGTTATTCCAATGGATGGTAGCCTTGTCATTATGAAAGGTAGTCTATTGTCGAGATTTTTGTTACTCCAATGGATTGTAGCCTTGTCATTATGGAAGGTAGTCTGTTGTTGAGATTTTTGGTACTCCAATGGATTGTAGCCTTGTCATTATAGAAGGTAGTCTGTTGTCGATATCTTAATTACTACAATGTATGTTAGCCTTGTCATTATGGAAAGTAGTTTGATTTCGAGATTTTTGTTACTCCATTGGATAGTAGCCTAGTCATTATGGAAGGTAGTCTTTTTTTGAGATTTTTGTTATTCCAATGGATGGTAGCCTTGTAAATATGGAAGGTAGTTTGTTTTCGAGATTTTTTTTAATCCAACGGATGCTAGCCTTGTCATTATGGAAGGTAGTCTGTTGTTGAGATTTTTGATACTCCAATGGATGGTAGCCTTGTCATTATGGAAGGTAGTGTGTCGTTGATATTTTTTTATTCTAATGGATGGTAGCCTTGTCAATATGAAATGTAGTCTATTGTCCAGATTTTTGTTACTCCAAGGAAATGTATCATTGTCATTATGGAAGGTAGTATGTTGTCGAGATTTTTCTTACTACAATGGATGGTAGCCTTGTCATTATGGAAGTTAGTCTGCTGTCGAGATTTATTGTTACTACAATGGATGGTAGCCTTGTCATTATGGAAGGTAGCCTGTTGTCTTGATTTTTGTTACTAAAATAGATTGTAGCCTTGTCATTATGGAAGGTAGTCTATTATGGACATTTTTGTTACTCCAATGCATGGTAGCCTTTTCATTATGGAAGGTAGTCTGTCGTCGAAATTTTTGTTGTTCCAATGGATGGTAGCCTTGTCATTATGAAAGGTAGTCTATTGTCGAGATTTTTGGTACTCCAATGGATTGTAGCCTTGTCATTATGGAAGGTAGTCTGTTTTCGAGATTTTTGTTACTCCAATGGATGGTAGCCTTGTAATTATGGAAGGTAGTTTCTTGTTGATATTTTTGTTACTCCGTTGGATAATATCTTTGTCATTATGGAAGGTACTCTATTGTTGAGATTTTTTTTATTCCAATGGATGGTAGCCTAGTCAATATGGAAGGTAGTCTGTTTTCAAGATTTTTGTTACTCCAATGGATGGTAGCCTTGTCATTAAGGAAGGTATTCTATTATCAAGATTTTTGTTACTCCAATGGATGGTAGCCTTTTCGTTATGGAAGGTAGTCTGTCGTCGAAATTTTTGTTGTTCCAATGGATGGTAGCCTAGTCATTATGGAAGGTAGTCTGTTGTCGAGATTTTTGTTACTCCATTGGATGGTATCTTTGTCATTATGGAAGGTAGTATGTTTTCAATATTTTTGTTATTCCAATGGATGGTTGCCTTGTAATTATGGAAGGTAGTCTATTGTCGTCATTTTTGTTACTCCAATGGACGGTATCCTTGTCATTATGGAAGGTAGTATGTTGTCGATATCTTTGTTACTCCAATGGATGGTAGCCTTGTCATTATGGAAGGTAGTCTGTTGTCTAGATTTTTGTTATTCCAATGGATGGTAGCCTTGTCATTATGGAAGGTAGTCTGTGGTCGTCATTTTTGTTACTCCAATGGATGGTATCCTTGTCATTATGGAAGGTAGTATGTTGCCGATATCTTTGTTACTCCAATGGATGGTAGCCTTGTCATTATGGAAGGTAGTCTGTTGTCTAGATTTTTGTTATTCCAATGGATGGTAGCCTAGTCATTATGGAAGGTAGTATGTTGTCGAGATTTTTGTTACTCCATTGGATGGTAGCCTTGTCATTATGGAAGGTAGTGTGTTGTTGATATTTTTTTTATTCCAATGGATGGTAGCTTTGTCATTATGGAAGGTAGTTTGTTGTTGTTATTTTTGTTACTCCAATGGATAGTATCCTTTACATTAAGGAAGATAGTATGTTATCGATATCTTTGTTACTCCAATGGATGGTAGCCTTGTCATTATGGAAGGTAGTCTATTGTCGAGATTTTTCTTACTATAAGGGATGGTAGCCTTGTCATTATGGTAAGTAATTTTGTTTTCGAGATTTTTGTTATTCCATTGGATTGTAGCCTTGTCATTATGGAAGGTAGTCTTTTTTTGAGATTTTTGTTATTCCAATGGATGGTAGCCTTGTAAATATGGAAGGTAGTTTGTTTTCGAGATTTTTTTTAATCCAACGGATGCTAGCCTTGTCATTATGGAAGGTAGTCTGTTTTCGAGATTTTTGTTACTCCAATGGATGGTAGCCTTTTCATTATGGAAGGTAGTCTGTCGTCAAAATTTTTGTTATTCCAATGGATGGTAGCCTTGTCATTATGAAAGGTAGTCTATTGTCGAGATTTTTGTTACTCCAATGGATTGTAGCCTTGTCATTATGGAAGGTAGTCTGTTGTTGAGATTTTTGGTACTCCAATGGATTGTAGCCTTGTCATTATAGAAGGTAGTCTGTTGTCGATATCTTAATTACTACAATGTATGTTAGCCTTGTCATTATGGAAAGTAGTTTGATTTCGAGATTTTTGTTACTCCATTGGATAGTAGCCTAGTCATTATGGAAGGTAGTCTTTTTTTGAGATTTTTGTTATTCCAATGGATGGTAGCCTTGTAAATATGGAAGGTAGTTTGTTTTCGAGATTTTTTTTAATCCAACGGATGCTAGCCTTGTCATTATGGAAGGTAGTCTGTTGTTGAGATTTTTGATACTCCAATGGATGGTAGCCTTGTCATTATGGAAGGTAGTGTGTCGTTGATATTTTTTTATTCTAATGGATGGTAGCCTTGTCAATATGAAATGTAGTCTATTGTCCAGATTTTTGTTACTCCAAGGAAATGTATCATTGTCATTATGGAAGGTAGTATGTTGTCGAGATTTTTCTTACTACAATGGATGGTAGCCTTGTCATTATGGAAGTTAGTCTGCTGTCGAGATTTATTGTTACTACAATGGATGGTAGCCTTGTCATTATGGAAGGTAGCCTGTTGTCTTGATTTTTGTTACTAAAATAGATTGTAGCCTTGTCATTATGGAAGGTAGTCTATTATGGACATTTTTGTTACTCCAATGCATGGTAGCCTTTTCATTATGGAAGGTAGTCTGTCGTCGAAATTTTTGTTGTTCCAATGGATGGTAGCCTTGTCATTATGAAAGGTAGTCTATTGTCGAGATTTTTGGTACTCCAATGGATTGTAGCCTTGTCATTATGGAAGGTAGTCTGTTTTCGAGATTTTTGTTACTCCAATGGATGGTAGCCTTGTAATTATGGAAGGTAGTTTCTTGTTGATATTTTTGTTACTCCGTTGGATAATATCTTTGTCATTATGGAAGGTACTCTATTGTTGAGATTTTTTTTATTCCAATGGATGGTAGCCTAGTCAATATGGAAGGTAGTCTGTTTTCAAGATTTTTGTTACTCCAATGGATGGTAGCCTTGTCATTAAGGAAGGTATTCTATTATCAAGATTTTTGTTACTCCAATGGATGGTAGCCTTTTCGTTATGGAAGGTAGTCTGTCGTCGAAATTTTTGTTGTTCCAATGGATGGTAGCCTAGTCATTATGGAAGGTAGTCTGTTGTCGAGATTTTTGTTACTCCATTGGATGGTATCTTTGTCATTATGGAAGGTAGTGTGTTTTCAATATTTTTGTTATTCCAATGGATGGTTGCCTTGTAATTATGGAAGGTAGTCTATTGTCGTCATTTTTGTTACTCCAATGGACGGTATCCTTGTCATTATGGAAGGTAGTATGTTGTCGATATCTTTGTTACTCCAATGGATGGTAGCCTTGTCATTATGGAAGGTAGTCTGTTGTCTAGATTTTTGTTATTCCAATGGATGGTAGCCTTGTCATTATGGAAGGTAGTCTGTGGTCGTCATTTTTGTTACTCCAATGGATGGTATCCTTGTCATTATGGAAGGTAGTATGTTGCCGATATCTTTGTTACTCCAATGGATGGTAGCCTTGTCATTATGGAAGGTAGTCTGTTGTCTAGATTTTTGTTATTCCAATGGATGGTAGCCTAGTCATTATGGAAGGTAGTATGTTGTCGAGATTTTTGTTACTCCATTGGATGGTAGCCTTGTCATTATGGAAGGTAGTGTGTTGTTGATATTTTTTTTATTCCAATGGATGGTAGCTTTGTCATTATGGAAGGTAGTTTGTTGTTGTTATTTTTGTTACTCCAATGGATAGTATCCTTTACATTAAGGAAGATAGTATGTTATCGATATCTTTGTTACTCCAATGGATGGTAGCCTTATCATTATGGAAGGTAGTCTATTGTCGAGATTTTTCTTACTATAAGGTATGGTAGCCTTGTCATTATGGTAAGTAATTTTGTTTTCGAGATTTTTGTTATTCCATTGGATTGTAGCCTTGTCATTATGGAAGGTAGTCTTTTTTTGAGATTTTTGTTATTCCAATGGATGGTAGCCTTGTAAATATGGAAGGTAGTTTGTTTTCGAGATTTTTTTTAATCCAACGGATGCTAGCCTTGTCATTATGGAAGGTAGTCTGTTTTCGAGATTTTTGTTACTCCAATGGATGGTAGCCTTGTCATTATAGAAGCTAGTATATTGTCGAGATTTTTGTAAATACAATGGATGGTAGCCTTGTCATTATTGAAGGTAGTCTATTGTCGATATTTTTGTCACTACAATGGATGGTAGCCTTGTCATTATGGAAGGTAGTCTATTGTCGAGATTTTTGTTACTACAATGGATCGTAGCCTTTTCGTTATGGAAGGTAGTCTGTCATCGATATCTTTGTTACTCTAAAGGATGTTAGCCTAGTCATTATTGAAGGTAGTCTATCGTCGATATTTTTGTTACTCCAATGGATGGTATCCTTGTAATTATTTAAGGTAGTTTGTTGTCGATATCTTTATTACTTCAATGGATGGTAGCCTTGTCATTATGGAAGGTAGTCTGTTGTCGAGATTTTTGTTACTCTAAGGGATGGTAGCCTTGTCATTATGGAAGTTAGTCTATTGTCAAGATTTTTGGTACTACAACGGATGGTAGCCTTGTCATTATGGAAGGTAGCCTGTTGTCTTGATTTTTGTTACTAAAATAGATTGTAGCCTTGTCATTATGGAAGGTAGTCTATTATCGAAATTTTTGTTACTCCAATGCATGGTAGCCTTTTCATTATGGAAGGTAGTCTGTCGTCGAAATTTTTGTTGTTCCAATGGATGGTAGCCTTGTCATTATGAAAGGTAGTCTATTGTCGAGATTTTTGTTACTCCAATGGATTGTAGCCTTGTCATTATGGAAGGTAGTCTGTTTTCGAGATTTTTGTTACTCCAATGGATGGTAGCCTTGTAATTATGGAAGGTAGTTTCTTGTTGATATTTTTGTTACTCCGTTGGATAATAGCTTTGTCATTATGGAAGGTACTCTATAGTTGCGATTTTTTTTATTCCAATGGATGGTAGCCTAGTCAATATGGAAGGTAGTCTGTTTTCAAGATTTTTGTTACTCCAATGGATGGTAGCCTTGTCATTATGGAAGGTATTCTATTATCAAGATTTTTATTACTCCAATGGATGGTAGCCTTTTCATTATGGAAGGTATGTCTGTCGTCGAAATTTTTGTTGTTCCAATGGATTGTAGCCTAGTCATTATGGAAGGTAGTCTGTTGTCGAGATTTTTGTTACTCCATTAGATGGTATCCTTGTCATTATGGAAGGTAGTCTATTGTCGTCATTTTTGTTACTCCAATGGATGGTATCCTTGTCATTATGGAAGGTAGTCTGTTGTCTATATTTTTGTTATTCCAATGGATGGTAGCCTTGTCATTATGGAAGGTAGTATGTTGCCGATATCTTTGTTACTCCAATGGATGGTAGCCTTGTCATTATGGAAGGTAGTCTGTTGTCTAGATTTTTGTTACTCCAAAGGATGGTAGTCTAGTCATTATGGAAGGTAGTCTGTTGTCTAGATTTTTGTTACTACATTGGATGGTAGCCTTGTCATTATGGAAGCTAGTCTGTTGTCGAGATTTTTGTTACTACAATGGATTGTAGCCTTGTCGTTATGGAAGGTAGTCTGTTGTCGATATCTTTGTTACTCCAATGGATGGTAGCCTAGTCATTATGGAAGGTAGTCTGTTGTCGAGATTTTTGTTACTCTAAGGGATGGTAGCCTTCTCATTATTGAAGTTAGTTTATTGTCGAGATTTTTGTTATTCCAATGGATGGTAGCCTTGTCATTATGGAAGGTAGTTTGTTGTCGAGATTTTTCTTACTACAATGGATTGTATCCTTGTCGTTACGAAAGGTAGTATGTTGTCGATATCTTTCTGAGTCCAATGGATTGTAGCCTAGTCATTATGGAAGGTAGTATGTTGTCGAGATTTTTGTTACTCCATTGGATGGTAGCCTTGTCATTTTGGAAGGTAGTGTGTTGTTGATATTTTTGTTATTCCAATGGATGGTAGCTTTGTCATTATGGAAGGTAGTTTGTTGTCGTTATTTTTGTTACTCCAATGGATGGTATCCTTTACATTAAGGAAGATAATATGATATCGATATCTTAGTTACTCCAATGGATGGTAGCCTTGTAATTATGGAAGGTAGTCTGTTCTCGAGATTTTTCTTACTCTAAGGGATGGTAGCCTTGTCATTATGGAAAGTAATTTTGTTTTCAAGATTTTTGTTATTCCAATGGATTGTAGCCTTGTCATTATGAAAGGTAGTCTATTGTCGAGATTTTTGTTACTATAATAGATTGTAGCCTTGTAATTATGGAAGGTAGTCTGTTGTCGAGATTTTTGTTACTCCATTAGATGGTATCCTTGTCATTATGGAAGGTAGTCTATTGTCGTCATTTTTGTTACTCCAATGGATGGTATCCTTGTCATTATGGAAGGTAGTCTGTTGTCTATATTTTTGTTATTCCAATGGATGGTAGCCTTGTCATTATGGAAGGTAGTATGTTGCCGATATCTTTGTTACTCCAATGGATGGTAGCCTTGTCATTATGGAAGGTAGTCTGTTGTCTAGATTTTTGTTACTCCAAAGGATGGTAGTCTAGTCATTATGGAAGGTAGTCTGTTGTCTAGATTTTTGTTACTACATTGGATGGTAGCCTTGTCATTATGGAAGCTAGTCTGTTGTCGAGATTTTTGTTACTACAATGGATTGTAGCCTTGTCGTTATGGAAGATAGTCTGTTGTCGATATCTTTGTTACTCCAATGGATGGTAGGCTAGTCATTATGGAAGGTAGTCTGTTGTCGAGATTTTTGTTACTCTAAGGGATGGTAGCCTTCTCATTATTGAAGTTAGTTTATTGTCGAGATTTTTGTTATTCCAATGGATGGTAGCCTTGTCATTATGGAAGGTATTTTGTTGTCGAGATTTTTCTTACTACAATGGATTGTATCCTTGTCGTTACGAAAGGTAGTATGTTGTCGATATCTTTCTGAGTCCAATGGATTGTAGCCTACTCATTATGGAAGGTAGTATGTTGTCGAGATTTTTGTTACTCCATTGGATGGTAGCCTTGTCATTATGGAAGGTAGTTTGTTGTCGTTATTTTTGTTACTCCAATGGATGGTATCCTTTAAATTAAGGAAGATAATATGATATCGATATCTTAGTTACTCCAATGGATGGTAGCCTTGTAATTATGGAAGGTAGTCTGTTCTCGAGATTTTTCTTACTCTAAGGGATGGTAGCCTTGTCATTATGGAAAGTAATTTTGTTTTCAAGATTTTTGTTATTCCAATGGATTGTAGCCTTGTCATTATGAAAGGTAGTCTATTGTCGAGATTTTTGTTACTATAATAGATTGTAGCCTTGTAATTATGGAAGGTAGTCTGTTGTCGAGATTTTTGTTACTCCAATGGATGGTAGCCTTGTCATTATAGAAGCTAGTATATTGTCGAGATTTTTGTAAATACAATGGATGGTAGCCTTGTCATTATGGAAGGTAGTCTGTTGTCTAGATTTTTGTTACTACAATGGATTGTAGCCTTGTCGTTATGGAAGATAGTCTGTTGTCGGAATTTTTGTTACTATAATAGATTGTAGCCTTATCATTATGGAAGGTAGTATGTTGACGAGATTCTTGTTACTCCAATGGATGGTAGCCTTGTCATTATGGAAGGTAGTCTATTGTCGATATTTTTGTCACTACAATGTATGGTAGCCTTGTCATTATGGAAAGTAGTCTATTGTTGAGACTTTTGTTACTACAATGGATTGTAGCCTTGTCGTTATGGAAGGTAGTCTGTTATCGATATCTTTGTTACTCCAAAGGAGGGTAGCCTAGTCATTATGGAAGGTAGTCTGTCGTCGATATTTTTGTTACTCCAATGGATGGTATCCTTGTCATTATTTAACGTAGTATGTTGTCGATATCTTTGTTACTTCAATGGATGGTAGCCTTGTCATTATGGAAGGTAGTATGTTGTCAATATTTTTCTTACTCCAATGGATGGTAGCCTAGTCATTATGGAAGGTAGTCTGTTGTCGAGATTTTCTTTACTCCATTGGATGGTAGCCTTGTCATTATGGAAGGTAGTGTGTTGTCAAATTTTTTGTTATTCCAATGGATGGTAGCCTTGTCATTATGGAAGGTAGTCTGTTGTCGTGATTTTTGTTACTCCAATGGATGGTATCCTTTTCATTATGGAAGGTAGTATGTTGTCAATATTTTTGTTACTCCAATGGATGGTAGCCTTGACATTTTGTAAGGTAGTATGTTGTCTAGATTTTTGTTACTCTAAGGGATGGTAGCCTTGTCATTATGGAAGGTAGTCTGTTGTCGAGATTTTTGTAACTACAATGGATTGTAGCCTTGTCGTTATGGAAGATAGTCTGTTGTCGAGATTTTTGTTACTATAATAGATTGTAGCCTTGTCATTATGGAAGGTAGTCTATTGTCGAGATTTTTGTTACTACAATGGATTGTAGCCTTGTCGTTATGGAAGGTAGTCTCTTATCGATATCTTTGTTACTCCAAAGGATGGTAGCCTAGTCATTATGGAAGGTAGTCTGTTGTCGAGATTTTTGTTACTCCAATGGATGGTATACTTGTGATTATGGAAGGTAGTATGTTGTCGATATCTTTGTTTCTCCAATGTATGGTAGCCTTGTCATTATAGAAGGTAGTCTGTTGTCGAGATTTTTGTTACTCCAATGGATGGTAGCCTTGTCATTATGGAAGGTAGTGTGTTATCGATATTTTTGTTATTCCAATAGATGGTAGCCTTGTCATTATGGAAGGTAGTCTGTTGTCGAGATTTTTGTTACTCAAACGGATTGTAGCCTTGTCATTATGAAAGGTAGTCTGTTGTCGAGATTTTTGTTACTACATTGGATGGTAGCCTTGTCATTATGGAAGGTAGTCTGTTGTCTAGATTTTTGTTACTACAAAGGATTATAGCCTTGTCGTAATGGAAGGTAGTCTGTTGTCGATATCTTTGTTACTCCAATGGATGGTACCCTAGTCATTATGGAAGGTAGTCTGTTGTCGAGATTTTTGTTACTCTAAGGGATGGTAGCCTTGTCATTATGGAAGTTAGTTTATTGTCGAGATTTTTGTTATTCCTATGGATGGTAGCCTTGTCATTATGGAAGGTAGTTTGTTGTCGAGATTTTTGTTACTACAATGGATTGTATCCTTGTCGTTACGGAAGGTAGTATGTTGTCGATATCTTTCTGACTCCAATGGATTGTAGCCTAGTCATTATGGAAGGTAGTATGTTGTCGAGATTTTTGTTACTCCATTGGATGGTAGCCTTGTCATTATGGAAGGTAGTGTGTTGTTGATATTTTTGTTATTCCAATGGATGTTAGCTTTGTCATTATGGAAAGTAGTTTGTTGTTGTTATTTTTGTTACTCCAATGAATAGTATCCTTTACATTAAGGAATATAGTATGTTATCGATATCTTTGTTACTCCAATGGATGGTAGCCTTGTCATTATGGAAGGTAGTCTATTGTCGAGATTTTTCTTACTCTAAGGGATGGTAGCCTTGTCATTATGGAAAGTAATTATGTTTTCGAGATTTTTGTTATTCCAATGGATTGTAGCCTTGTCATTATGAAAGGTAGTCTATTGTCGAGATTTTTGTTACTATAATAGATTGTAGCCTTGTCATTATAGAAGGTAGTATATTGTCGAGATTTTTGTAAATACAATTGATGGTAGCCTTGTCATTATGGAAGGTAGTCAGTTGTCTAGATTTTTGTTACTACAGTGGATTGTAGCCTTGTCATTATGGAAGATAGTCTGTTGTCTAGATTTTTGTTACTATAATAGATTGTAGCCTTATCATTATGGAAGGTAGTATGTTGACGAGATTCTTGTTACTCCAATGGATGGTAGCCTTGTCATTATTGAAGGTAGTCTATTGTCGACATTTTTGTCACTACAATGGATGGTAGCCTTGTCATTATGGAAGGTAGTCTATTGTCGAGATTTTTGTTACTACAATGGATTGTAGCCTTGTCGTTATGGAAGGTAGTCTATCATCGATATTTTTGTTACTACAATGGATTGTATCCTTGTCGTTATGGAAGGTAGTATGTTGTCGATATTTTTCTTACTCCAATGGATGGTAGCCAAGTCATTATGGAAGGTAGTTTGTTGTCGAGATTTTCTTTACTCCATTGGATGGTAGCCTTGTCATTATGGAAGGTAGTGTGTTGTCGAAATTTTTGTTATTCCAATGGATGGTAGCCTTGTCATTATGGAAGGTAGTCTGTTGTCGTGATTTTTGTTACTCTAATGGATGGTATCCTTGTCGTTATGGAAGGTAGTATGTTGTCGATATCTTGATTAGTCCAATGGATGGTAGCCTTGACATTTTGGAAGGTAGTATGTTGTCTAGATTTTTGTTACTCTAAGGGATGGTAGCCTTGTCATTATGGAAGGTAGTCTGTTGTCGAGATTTTTGTTACTACAATGGATTGAAGCCTTGTCGTTATGGAAGATAGTCTGTTGTCGAGATTTTTGTTACTATAATAGATTGTAGCCTTGTCATTATGGAAGGTAGTCTATTGTCGAGATTTTTGTTACTACAATGGATTGTAGCCTTGTCGTTATGGAAGGTAGTCTGTTATCGATATCTTTGTTACTCCAATGGATGGTAGCCTTGTCATTATGAAAGGCAGTCTATTGTCAAGATTTTTGTTACTACATTGGATGGTATCCTTGTCATTATGGAAGGTAGTATGCTGTCGATATCTTTCTTACACCAATGGATGGTAGCCTTGTTATTATGGAAAGTAGTCTGTTGTCGAGATTTTTGTTAATCCAATGGATTCTAGCCTTGTCATTATGGAAGGTAGTGTGTTATCGATATTTTTGTTATTCCAATGGATGGTAGCCTTGTCATTATGGAAGGTAGTCTGTTGTCTAGATTTTTGTTACTCTAAGGGATGGTAGCCTTGTCTTTATGGAAAGTAGTTTGTTGTCGAGATTTTTGTTATTCCAATGGATGGTAGCCTTGTCATTATGAAAGGTAGTCTATTGTCGAGATTTTTGTTACTATAATAGATTGTAGCCTTGTCATTATGGAAGGTAGTCTATTGTCGAGATTTTAGTTACTCTAATGGATGGTCGCCTTGTCATTATAGAAGGTAGTATATTGTCGAGCTTTTTGTAACTACAATGGATAATAGCCATGTCATTATGGAAGGTAGTCTGCTGTCGAGATTTTTGTTACTAGAATAGATTGTAGCCTTTTCGTTATTGAAGATAGTCTGTTGTTGAGATTATTGTTACTATAATAGATTGTAGCCTTGTCATTATGGAAGGTAGTATGTTATCGAGATTCTTGTTACTACAATGGATGGTAGCCTTTTCATTATGGAAGGTAGTCTATTGTCGAGATTTTTGTCACTACAATGGATGGTAACCTTGTCATTATGGAAGGTAGTCTATTGTCGAGATTTTTGTTACTACAATGGATTGTAGCCTTGTCGTTATGGCAGGTAGTCTGCTATCGATATCTTTGTAACTCCAAAGGATGGTAGCCTAGTCATTATGGAAGGTAGTCTGTTGTCGAGATTTTTTTTACTCCAATGGATGGTATCCTTGTGATTATGGAAGGTAGTATGTTGTCAATATCTTTGTTACTCCAATGGATGGTAGCCTTGTCATTATGGAAGGTAGTCTGTTGTCGAGATTTTTGTTACTCCAATGGATGGTAGCCTTGTCATTATGGAAGGTAGTGTGTTGTCGATATTTTTGTTATTCCAATAGATGGTAGCCTTGTCATTATGGTACGTAGTCTGTTGTCGAGATTTTTGTTACTCCAATGGATGGTAGCCTTGTCATTATGAAAGACAGTCTATTGTAAAGATTTTTGTTACTACATTGGATGGTATCCTTGTCATTATGGAAGGTAGTATGCTGTCGATATCTTTCTTACACCAATGGATGGTAGCCTTGTCATTATGGAAAGTTGTCTGTTGTCGAGATTTTTGTTAAACCAATGGATTCTAGCCTTGTCATTATAGAAGGTAGTGTGTTGTCGATATTTTTGTTATTCCAATGGATGGTAGCCTTGTCATTATGGAAGGTAGTCAGTTGTCTAGATTTTTGTTACTCTAAGGGATGGTAGCCTTGTCTTTATGGAAAGTAGTTTGTTGTCGAGATTTTTGTTATTCCAATGGATGGTAGCCTTGTCATTATGAAAGGTAGTCTATTGTCGAGATTTTTGTTACTATAATAGATTGTAGCCTTGTCATTATGGAAGGTAGTCTGTTGTCGAGATTTTAGTTACTCTAATGGATGGTAGCCTTGTCATTATAGAAGGTAGTATATTGTCGAGCTTTTTGTAACTACAATGGATAATAGCCATGTCATTATGGAAGGTAGTCTGTTGTCGAGATTTTTGTTACTAGAATAGATTGTAGCCTTTTCGTTATTGAAGATAGTCTGTTGTTGAGATTGTTGTTACTATAATAGATTGTAGCCTTGTCATTATGGAAGGTAGTATGTTGTCGAGATTCTTGTTACTACAATGGATGCTAGCCTTGTCATTATGGAAGGTAGTCTATTGTCGAGATTTTTGTCACTACAATGGATGGTAACCTTGTCATTATGGAAGGTAGTCTATTGTCGAGATTTTTGTTACTACAATGGATTGTAGCCTTGTCGTTATGGCAGGTAGTCTGCTATCGATATCTTTGTTACTCCAAAGGATGGTAGCCTAGTCATTATGGAAGGTAGTCTGTTGTCGAGATTTTTTTTACTCCAATGGATGGTATCCTTGTGATTATGGAAGGTAGTATGTTGTCAATATCTTTGTTACTCCAATGGATGGTAGCCTTGTCATTATGGAAGGTAGTCTGTTGTCGAGATTTTTGTTACTCCAATGGATGGTAGCCTTGTCATTATGGAAGGTAGTGTGTTGTCGATATTTTTGTTATTCCAATAGATGGTAGCCTTGTCATTATGGTACGTAGTCTGTTGTCGAGATTTTTGTTACTCCAATGGATGGTAGCCTTGTCATTATGAAAGACAGTCTATTGTCAAGATTTTTGTTACTACATTGGATGGTATCCTTGTCATTATGGAAGGTAGTATGCTGTCGATATCTTTCTTACACCAATGGATGGTAGCCTTGTCATTATGGAAAGTTGTCTGTTGTCGAGATTTTTGTTAAACCAATGGATTCTAGCCTTGTCATTATAGAAGGTAGTGTGTTGTCGATATTTTTGTTATTCCAATGGATGGTAGCCTTGTCATTATGGAAGGTAGTCAGTTGTCTAGATTTTTGTTACTCTAAGGGATGGTAGCCTTGTCTTTATGGAAAGTAGTTTGTTGTCGAGATTTTTGTTATTCCAATGGATGGTAGCCTTGTCATTATGAAAGGTAGTCTATTGTCGAGATTTTTGTTACTATAATAGATTGTAGCCTTGTCATTATGGAAGGTAGTCTGTTGTCGAGATTTTAGTTACTCTAATGGATGGTAGCCTTGTCATTATAGAAGGTAGTATATTGTCGAGCTTTTTGTAACTACAATGGATAATAGCCATGTCATTATGGAAGGTAGTCTGTTGTCGAGATTTTTGTTACTAGAATAGATTGTAGCCTTTTCGTTATTGAAGATAGTCTGTTGTTGAGATTGTTGTTACTATAATAGATTGTAGCCTTGTCATTATGGAAGGTAGTATGTTGTCGAGATTCTTGTTACTACAATGGATGGTAGCCTTGTCATTATGGAAGGTAGTCTATTGTCGAGATTTTTGTCACTACAATGGATGGTAACCTTGTCATTATGGAAGGTAGTCTATTGTCGAGATTTTTGTTACTACAATGGATTGTAGCCTTGTCGTTATGGCAGGTAGTCTGCTATCGATATCTTTGTTACTCCAAAGGATGGTAGCCTAGTCATTATGGAAGGTAGTCTGTTGTCGAGATTTTTTTTACTCCAATGGATGGTATCCTTGTGATTATGGAAGGTAGTATGTTGTCAATATCTTTGTTACTCCAATGGATGGTAGCCTTGTCATTATGGAAGGTAGTCTGTTGTCGAGATTTTTGTTACTCTAATGGATGGTAGCCTTGTCATTATGGAAGGTAGTGTGTTGTCGATATTTTTATTATTCCAATAGATGGTAGCCTTGTCATTATGGAAAGTAGTTTGTTGTCGTGATTCTTGTTACTCCAATGGATGGATGCCTTGTCATTATTAAATGTAGTCTTTTGTCGAGATTTTTGTTACTACATTGGATGGTAGCCTTGTCATTACGAAAGGTTGTCTGTTGTCGAGATTTTTGTTACTACAATGGATTGTAGCCTTGTCGTTATTGAAGGTAGTCTGTTGTCGATATCTTTCTTACTATAATGGATTGTATCCTTGTCGTTATGGAAGGTAGTATTTTGTCGATATCTTTCTGACTCCAATGGATGGTAGCCTAGTCATTATGGAAGGTAGTCTGTTGTCGAGATTTTTGTTACTCCATTGGATAGTAGCCTTGTCATTATGGAAGGTAGTGTGTTGTCGATATTTTTGTTATTCCAATGGATGGTAGCTTTGTCATTAAGGAAGGTAGATTGTTGTCGTGATTTTTGTTACTCAAATGGACGGTATCCTTGTCATTATGGAAGGTAGTCTGTTGTCGAGATTTTTGTTACTCCAATGGATTGTAGCCTTGTCATTATGAAAGGTAGTCTGTTGTCGAGATTTTTGTTACTATAATGGATTGTAGCCTTGTCGTTATGGAAGGTAGTGTGTTGTCAATGTTTTTGTTATTCCAATGGATGGTAGCCTTGTTATTATGGAAGTTAGTCTGTTGTCGAAATTTTTGTTACTCCAATGGATGGTAGCCTTGTCATTATGGAAGGTTGTCTATTGTCGAGATTTTTGTTACTATAATGGATTGTAGCCTTGTCATTATGGAAGGTGGTTTGTTGTCGATATTTTTGTTACTCCAATGGATGGTAGCCTTGTCCTTATGGAAGGTGGTGTGTTGTCGATATTTTTGTTATTCCAATGGATGGTAGAGTTGTCATTATGGAAGTTAGTCTGTTGTCGAGATTTTTGTTACTCCAATGGATGGTAGCCTTGTCATTATGGAAGGTAGTCTGCTATCGATATCTTTGTTACTCCAAAGGATGGTAACCTAATCATTATGGAAGGTAGTCTGTTGTCGAGATTTTTGTTACTCCAATGGATGGTATCCTTGTGATTATGGAAGGTAGTATGTTGTCGATATCTCTTTTACTCCAATGGATGGTAGCCTTGTCATTATGGAATGTAGTCTGTTGTCGAGATTTTTTTTACTTCAATGGATGGTAGCCTTGTCATTAAGGAAGGTTGTCTATTGTCGAGATTTTTGTTACTACAATGGATTGTAGCCTTGTCATTCTGGAAGGGGGTGTGTTGTCGATATTTTTGTTACTCCAATGGATGGTAGCCTATTCATTATGGGAGGTAGTTTGTTGTCGATATTTTGGTTACTCCAATGGATGGAAGCCTTGTCATTATGGAAGGTGGTGTGTTGTCGATATTTTTGTTATTCCAATGGATGGTAGACTTGTCATTATGGAAGTTAGTCTGTTGTCAAGATTTTTGTTACTCCAATGGATGGTAGCCTTGTCATTATGGAAGGTAGTCTGCTATCGATATCTTTGTTACTCCAAAGGATGGTAGCCTAGTCATTATGGAAGGTAGTCTGTTGTCGAGATTTTTGTTACTCCAATGGATGGTATCCTTGTGATTATGGAAGGTAGTATGTTGTCGATATCTTTTTTACTCCAATTGATGGTAGCCTTGTCATTATGGAAGGTAGTCTATTGTCGAGATTTTTGTTACTCCAATGGATGTTAGCCTTGTTATTATGGAAGGTAGTGTGTTGTCGATATTTTTGTTATTCCAATAGATGGTAGCCTTGTCATTATGAAAGGTGGTCTGTTGTCGAGATTTTTGTTACTACATTGGATGGTAGCCTTGTCATTATGGAAGGTAGTCTGTTGTCGAGATTTTTGTTACTACAATGGATTGTAGCCTTGTCGTTATGGAAGGTAGTCTATTGTCGATATCTATCTTACTCCAATGGATGGTAGGCTAGTCATTACGGAAGGTAGTTTGTTGTCGAGATTATTGTTACTCCATTGGATGGTAGCCTTGTCATTAAGGAAGGTAATGTGTTGTCGATATTTTTCTTATTCCAATGGATGGAAGCCTTGTCATTATGGAAGGTAGTCTATTGTCGGGATTTTTATTACTCCAATGGATAGTATCCTTGTCATTATGGAAGGTGGTATGTTGTCGATATCTTTGTTACTCCAATGGATGGCAGCCTTGTCATTATGGAAGGTAGTCTGTTGTCGAGATTTTTGTTACTCCAATGGATGGTAGCCTTGTCATTATGGAAGGTAGTCTGTTGTCGAGATTTTTGTTACTACATTGGATGGTAGCCTTATTGTTATGGAAGGTAATATGTTGTCGTGACTTTTGTTACTACAATTTATTGTAGCCATGTCGTTATGGAAGGTAGTCTGTTGTTGATATCTTTGTTACACCAATGGATGGTAGCCTAGTCATTATGGAAGGTAGTATGTTGTCGAGATTTTTGTTACTCTAAGGAATGGTAGCCTTGTCATTATGGAAGTTAGTTTATTGTCGAGATTTTTGTTATTCCATTGGATGGTAGCCTTGTCATTATAAAAGGTAGTCTGTTGTCGAGATTTTTGTTACTACAATGGATTGTATCCTTGTCGTTATGGAAGGTAGTATGTTGTCGATATCTTTCTTACTCCAATGGATGGCAGCCTAGTCATTATGAAAGGTAGTCTGTTGTCGAGATTTTTGTTACTCCATTGGATGTTAGCCTTGTCATTATGGAAGGTAGTGTGTTATCGATACTTTTGTTATTCCAATGGATGGTAGCCTTGTCATTATGGAAGGTAGTCTGTTGTCATGATTTTTTTACTCCAATGGATGGTATCCTTGTCATTATGTAAGGTAGTATGTTGTCGATATCTTTGTTACTCTAATGGATGGTATCCTTGTCATTATGGAAGGTAGTCTGTTGTCTAGATTTTTGTTACTATAAGGGATGGTGGCCTTCTCATTATGGAAGGTAGTTTGTTGTCGATATTTTTGTTACTCCAATGGATGGTAGCCTTTTCATTATAAAAGGTAGTATTTTGTCGAGATTTTTGTCACTACAATGGATGGTAGCCATGTCATTATGGAAGGTAGTCTGTTGTCGAGATTTTTTTTACTATAATAGATTGTAGCCTTGTCATTATGGAAGGTAGTATGTGGTCGAGATTCTTGTTACTACAATGGATGGTAGCCTTGTCATTATGGAAGGTAGTCTATTGTCGTGATTTTTGTCAATACAATGGATGGTAGCCTTGTCATTTTGGAAGGTAGTCTATTGTCGAGATTTTGTTATTACAATGAATTGTAGCCTTGTTGTTATGGCAGGTAGTCTACTATCGATATCTTTGTTACTCCAAAGGATGGTAGCCTAGTCATAATAGAAGGTAGTCTGTTTTCGAGATTTTTGTTACTCCAATGGATGGTATCCTTGTGATTATGGAAGGTAGTATGTTGTCGATATCTTTGTTACTCCAATGGATGGTAGCCTTGTCATTATGGAAGGTAGTCTGTTGTAGAGATTTTTGTTACTCCAATGGATGGTAGCCTTGTCATTATGCAAGGTAGTGTGTTGTCGGGATTTTTGTTACTATAATAGAATGTAGCCTTGTCATTATGGAAGGTAGTCTGTTGTCGATATTTTTGTTACTCCAATGGATGGTAGCCTTTTCATTATAAAAGGTAGTATTTTGTCGAGATTTTTGTCACTACAATGGATGGTAGCCATGTCATTATGGAAGGTAGTCTGTTGTCGAGATTTTTGTTACTACAATATATTGTAGCCTTTTCGTTATGGAAGATAGTCTGTTGTAGAGATTTTTGTTACTATAATAGAATGTAACCTTGTCATTATGGAAGGTAGTATGTTGTCGAGATTCTTGTTACTACAATGGATGGTAGCCTTGTCATTATGGAAGGTAGTCTATTGTCGAGATTTTTGTCACTACAATGGATGGTAGCCTTGTCATTATGGAAGGTAGTTTGTTGTCGATATTTTTGTTACTCCAATGGATGGTAGCCTTTTCATTATAAAAGGTAGTATTTTGTCGAGATTTTTGTCACTACAATGGATGGTAGCCATGTCATTATGGAAGGTAGTCTGTTGTCGAGATTTTTTTTACTATAATAGATTGTAGCCTTGTCATTATGGAAGGTAGTATGTGGTCGAGATTCTTGTTACTACAATGGATGGTAGCCTTGTCATTATGGAAGGTACTCTATTGTCGTGATTTTTGTCACTACAATGGATGGTAGCCTTGTCATTGTGGAAGGTAGTCTATTGTCGAGATTTTGTTATTACAATGGATTGTAGCCTTGTTGTTATGGCAGGTAGTCTACTATCGATATCTTTTGTTACTCCAAAGGATGGTAGCCTAGTCATAATAGAAGGTAGTCTGTTTTCGAGATTTTTGTTACTCCAATGGATGGTATCCTTGTGATTATGGAAGGTAGTATGTTGTCGATATCTTTGTTACTCCAATGGATGGTAGCCTTGTCATTATGGAAGGTAGTCTGTTGTAGAGATTTTTGTTACTCCAATGGATGGTAGCCTTGTCATTATGCAAGGTAGTGTGTTGTCGGGATTTTTGTTACTATAATAGAATGTAGCCTTGTCATTATGGAAGGTAGTCTGTTGTCGATATTTTTGTTACTCCAATGGATGGTAGCCTTTTCATTATAAAAGGTAGTATTTTGTCGAGATTTTTGTCACTACAATGGATGGTAGCCATGTCATTATGGAAGGTAGTCTGTTGTCGAGATTTTTGTTACTACAATATATTGTAGCCTTTTCGTTATGGAATATAGTCTGTTGTAGAGATTTTTGTTACTATAATAGAATGTAACCTTGTCATTATGGAAGGTAGTATGTTGTCGAGATTCTTGTTACTACAATGGATGGTAGCCTTGTCATTATGGAAGGTAGTCTATTGTCGAGATTTTTGTCACTACAATGGATGGTAGCCTTGTCATTATGGAAGGTAGTCTATTGTCGAGATTTTTGTTACTACAATGGATTGTAGCCTTGTCGTTATCGCAGGTAGTCTACTATCGATATCTTTGTTACTCCAAAGGATGGTAGCCTAGTCATTATAGAAGGTAGTCTGTTTTCGAAATTTTTGTTACTCCAATGGATGGTATCCTTGTGATTATGGAAGGTAGTATGTTGTCGATATCTATGTTACTCCAATGGATGGTAGCCTTGTCATTATGGAAGGTAGTCTGTTATAGAGATTTTTGATACTTGAATGGATGGTAGCCTCGTCATTATGCAAGGTAGTGTGTTGTCGATATTTTTGTTATTCCAATAGATGGTAGCCTTGTCATTATGGAAGGTAGTCTGTTGTCGAGATTTTTGTTACTCCAATGGATGGTAGCCTTGAAACTATGGAAGGTAGTCCGTTGTCGAGATTTTTGTTACTACATTGGATGGTAGCCTTGTCATTATGGAAGGTAGTCTGTTGTCATGATTTTTGTTAATACAATGGATTATAGCATTGTCTTTATGGAAGGTAGTCTGTTGTCGATATCTTTGTTACTCCAATGGATGGTAGCCTAGTTATTATGGAAGGTAGTCTGTTGTCGAGATTTTTGTTACTCTAAGGGACGGTAGCCTTGGCATTGTGGAAGGTAGTCTATGGATGTTAGCCTTGTAAATATGGAAGGTAGTGTGTTGTCGATATTTTTGTTATTCCAATAGATGGTAACCTTGTCATTATGGAAGGTAGTCTGTTGTCGAGATTTTTGTTACTCCAATGGATGGTAGCCTTGTCATTATGAAAGGTGGTCTGTTGTCGAGATTTTTGTTCCTACATTGGATGGTAGCCTTGTCATTATGGAAGGTAGTCTGTTGTGGAGATTTTTGTTACTACAATGGATTGTAGCCTTGTCATTATGGAAGGTAGTCTATTATCGATATCGATCTTACTCCAATGGATGGTAGCCTAATCATTATGGAAGCTAGTTTGTTGTCGAGATTATTGTTACTCCATTGGATGGTAGCCTTGTCATTATGGAAGGTAGTGTGTTGTCGATATTTTTCTTATTCAAATGGATGGAAGCATTGTCATTATGGAAGGTAGTCTATTGTCGGGATTTTTATTACTCCAATGGATAGTATCCTTGTCATTATGGAAGGTGGTATGTTATCGATATCTTTGTTACTCCAATGGATGGTAGCCTTGTCATTATGGAAGGTAGTCTGTTGTCGAGATTTTTGTTACTCCAATGGATGGTAGCCTTGTCATTATGGAATGTAGTCTGTTGTCGAGATTTTTGTTACTACATTGGATGGTAGCCTTATCGTTATGGAAGGTAGTTTGTTGTCGTGATTTTTGTTAATACAATGTATTGTAGCCATGTCGTTATAATGGTAGCCTAGTCATTATGGAAGGTAGTATGTTGTCGAGATTTTTGTTACTCTAAGGGATGGTAGCCTTGTCATTATGGAAGTTAATTTATTGTCGAGATTTTTGTGATTCCATTGGATGGTAGCCTTGTCATCATAAAAGGTAGTCTGTTGTCGAGAATTTTGTTACTACAATGGATTGTATCCTTGTCGTTATGGAAGGTAGTATGTTGTCGATATCTTTCTTACTCCAATGGATGGTAGCCTAGTCATTATGGAAGGTAGTCTGTTGTCGATATTTTTGTTACTCTATTGGATGGTAGCCTTGTCATTACTGAAGGTAGTGTGTTATCGATATTTTTGTTATTCCAATGGATTGTAGCCTTGTCATTATGGAAGGTAGTCTGTTGTCGATATCTTTGTTACTCCAATGGATGGTAGCCTTGTCATTATGGAAGGTAGTCTGTTGTCTAGATTTTTGTTACAATAAGGGATGGTGGCCTTCTCATTATGGAAGGTAGTCTATTGTAGATATTTTTGTTACTCCAATGGATGGTAGCCTTTTCATTATAAAAGGTAGTATTTTGTCGAGATTTTTTTCACTACAATGGATGGTAGCCATGTCATTATGAAAGGTAGTCTGTTGTCGAGATTTTTGTTACTACAATAGATTTTAGCCTTTTCGTTATGGAAGATAGTCTGTTGTCGAGATTTTTGTTACTATAATAGATTGTAGCCTTGTAATTATGGAAGGTAGTATGTGGTCGAGATTCTTGTTACTACAATAGATCGTAGCCTTGTCATTATGGAAGGTAGTCTATTGTCGAGATTTTTGTCACTTTAATGGATGGTAGCCTTGTCATTATAGAAGGTAGTCTATTGTCGAGATTTTGGTTACTACAATGGATTGTAGCCTTGTCATTATGGCAAGTAGTCTACTATCGATATCTTTGTTACTCCAAAGGATGGTAGCCTAGTCATTATAGAAGGTAGTCTGTTTTCGAAATTTTTGTTACTACAATGGATGGTATCCTTAGGATTATGGAAGGTAGTATGTTGTTGATATCTTTGTTACTCCAATGGATGGTAGCCTGGTCATTATGGAAGGTAGTCTGTTGTAGAGATTTTTGTTACTCCAATGGATGGTAGCCTTGTCATTATGCAAGGTAGTGTGTTGTCGGGATTTTTGTAACTATAATAGAACGTAGCCTTGTCATTATGGAAGGTAGTCTGTTGTCGATATTTTTGTTACTCCAATGGATGGTAGCCTTTTCATTATAAAAGGTAGTATTTTGTCGAGATTTTTGTCACTACAATGGATGGTAGCCATGTCATTATGGAAGGTAGTCCGTTGTCGAGATTATTGTTACTACAATAGATTGTATCCTTTTCGTTATGGAAGATAGTCTGTTGTAGAGATTTTTGTTACTATAATTGATTGTAGCCTTGTCATTATGGAAGGTAGTATGTTGTCGTGATTCTTGTTACTACAATGGATGGTAGCCTTGTCATTATGGAAGGTAGTCTATTGTCGACATTTTTGTCACTACAATGGATGGTAGCCTTGTCATTATGGAAGGTAGTCTATTGTCGAGATTTTTGTTACTACAATGGATTGTAGCCTTGTCGTTGTGGCAGGTAGTCTACTATCGATATCTTTGTTACTCCAAAGGATGGTAGCCTAGTCATTATGGAAGGTAGTCTGTTTTCGAAATTTAGGTTACTCCAATGGATGGTATCCTTGTGATTATGGAAGGTAGTATGTTGTCGATATCTATGTTACTCCAATGGATGGTAGCCTTGTCATTATGGAAGGTAGTCTGTTATAGAGATTTTTGATACTTGAATGGATGGTAGCCTCGTCATTATGCAAGGTAGTGTGTTGTCGATATTTTTGTTATTCCAATAGATGGTAGCCTTGTCATTATGGAAGGTAGTCTGTTGTCGAGATTTTTGTTACTCCAATGGATGGTAGCCTTGAAACTATGGAAGGTAGTCCGTTGTCGAGATTTTTGTTACTACATTGGATGGTAGCCTTGTCATTATGGAAGGTAGTCTGTTGTCATGATTTTTGTTAATACAATGGATTATAGCATTGTCTTTATGGAAGGTAGTCTTTTGTCGATATCTTTGTTACTCCAATGGATGGTAGCCTAGTTATTATGGAAGGTAGTCTGTTGTCGAGATTTTTGTTACTCTAAGGGACGGTAGCCTTGGCATTGTGGAAGGTAGTCTATGGATGTTAGCCTTGTCAATATGGAAGGTAGTGTGTTGTCGATATTTTTGTTATTCCAATAGATGGTAACCTTGTCATTATGGAAGGTAGTCTGTTGTCGAGATTTTTGTTACTCCAATGGATGGTAGCCTTGTCATTATGAAAGGTGGTCTGTTGTCGAGATTTTTGTTCCTACATTGGATGGTAGCCTTGTCATTATGGAAGGTAGTCTGTTGTGGAGATTTTTGTTACTACAATGGATTGTAGCCTTGTAATTATGGAAGGTAGTCTATTATCGATATCGATCTTACTCCAATGGATGGTAGCCTAATCATTATGGAAGCTAGTTTGTTGTCGAGATTATTGTTACTCCATTGGATGGTAGCCTTGTCATTATGGAAGGTAGTGTGTTGTCGATATTTTTCTTATTCAAATGGATGGAAGCATTGTCATTATGGAAGGTAGTCTATTGTCGGGATTTTTATTACTCCAATGGATAGTATCCTTGTCATTATGGAAGGTGGTATGTTATCGATATCTTTGTTACTCCAATGGATGGTAGCCTTGTCATTATGGAAGGTAGTCTGTTGTCGAGATTTTTGTTACTCCAATGGATGGTAGCCTTGTCATTATGGAATGTAGTCTGTTGTCGAGATTTTTGTTACTACATTAGATGGTAGCCTTATCGTTATGGAAGGTAGTTTGTTGTCGTGATTTTTGTTAATACAATGTATTGTAGCCATGTCGTTATGATGGTAGCCTAGTCATTATGGAAGGTAGTATGTTGTCGAGATTTTTGTTACTCTAAGGGATGGTAGCCTTGTCATTATGGAAGTTAATTTATTGTCGAGATTTTTGTGATTCCATTGGATGGTAGCCTTGTCATTATAAAAGGTAGTCTGTTGTCGAGAATTTTGTTACTACAATGGATTGTATCCTTGTCGTTATGGAAGGTAGTATGTTGTCGATATCTTTCTTACTCCAATGGATGGTAGCCTAGTCATTATGGAAGGTAGTCTGTTGTCGATATTTTTGTTACTCTATTGGATGGTAGCCTTGTCATTACTGAAGGTAGTGTGTTATCGATATTTTTGTTATTCCAATGGATTGTAGCCTTGTCATTATGGAAGGTAGTCTGTTGTCGATATCTTTGTTACTCCAATGGATGGTAGCCTTGTCATTATGGAAGGTAGTCTGTTGTCTAGATTTTTGTTACAATAAGGGATGGTGGCCTTCTCATTATGGAAGGTAGTCTATTGTAGATATTTTTGTTACTCCAATGGATGGTAGCCATTTCATTATAAAAGGTAGTATTTTGTCGAGATTTTTTTCACTACAATGGATGGTAGCCATGTCATTATGAAAGGTAGTCTGTTGTCGAGATTTTTGTTACTACAATAGATTTTAGCCTTTTCGTTATGGAAGATAGTCTGTTGTCGAGATTTTTGTTACTATAATAGATTGTAGCCTTGTAATTATGGAAGGTAGTATGTGGTCGAGATTCTTGTTACTACAATAGATCGTAGCCTTGTCATTATGGAAGGTAGTCTATTGTCGAGATTTTTGTCACTTTAATGGATGGTAGCCTTGTCATTATAGAAGGTAGTCTATTGTCGAGATTTTGGTTACTACAATGGATTGTAGCCTTGTCATTATGGCAAGTAGTCTACTATCGATATCTTTGTTACTCCAAAGGATGGTAGCCTAGTCATTATAGAAGGTAGTCTATTTTCGAAATTTTTGTTACTACAATGGATGGTATCCTTAGGATTATGGAAGGTAGTATGTTGTTGATATCTTTGTTACTCCAATGGATGGTAGCCTTGTCATTATGGAAGGTAGTCTATTGTAGATATTTTTGTTACTCCAATGGATGGTAGCCTTGTCATTATGCAAGGTAGTGTGTTGTCGAGATTTTTGTAACTATAATAGAACGTAGCCTTGTCATTATGGAAGGTAGTCTGTTGTCGATATTTTTGTTACTCCAATGGATGGTAGCCTTTTCATTATAAAAGGTAGTATTTTGTCGAGATTTTTGTCACTACAATGGATGGTAGCCATGTCATTATGGAAGGTAGTCCGTTGTCGAGATTATTGTTACTACAATAGATTGTATCCTTTTCGTTATGGAAGATAGTCTGTTGTAGAGATTTTTGTTACTATAATTGATTGTAGCCTTGTCATTATGGAAGGTAGTATGTTGTCGTGATTCTTGTTACTACAATGGATGGTAGCCTTGTCATTATGGAAGGTAGTCTATTGTCGACATTTTTGTCACTACAATGGATGGTAGCCTTGTCATTATGGAAGGTAGTCCATTGTCAAGATTTTTGTTACTACAATGGATTGTAGCCTTGTCGTTGTGGCAGGTAGTCTACTATCGATATCTTTGTTACTCCAAAGGATGGTAGCCTAGTCATTATAGAAGGTAGTCTGTTGTCGATATCTTTGTTACTCCAATGGATGGTAGCCTTGTCATTATGGAAGGTAGTCTGTTGTAGAGATTTTTGTTACTTAAATTGATGGTAGCCTTGTCATTATGCAAGGTATTGTGTTATCGATATTTTTGTTATTCCAATAGATGGTAGCCTTGTCATTATGGAAGGTAGTCTATTGTCGAGATTTTTGTTACTCCAATGGATGGTAGCCATGTCACTATGGAAGGTAGTCCGTTGTCGAGATTTTTGTTACTACATTGAAAGGTAGCCTTGTCATTATGGAAGGTAGTCTGTTGTCATGATTTTTGTTAATACAATGGATTGTAGCCTTGTCTTTATGGAAGGCAGTCTGTTGTGGATATCTTTGTTACTCCAATGGATGGTAGCCTAGTCATTATGGAAGGTAGTCTGTTGTCGAGATTTTTGTTACTCTAAGGGATTATAGCCTTGTCATTATGGAAGGTAGTCTATTGTCGATATTTTTGTTACTACAATGGATTGTAGCCTTGTTGTTATGGCAGGTAGTCTACTATCGATATCTTTGTTACTCCAAAGGATGATAGCCTAGTCATAATAGAAGGTAGTATGTTTTCGAGATTTTTGTTACTCCAATGGATGGTATCCTTGTGATTATGGAAGGTAGTATGTTGTTGATATCTTTGTTACTCCAATGGATGGTAGCCTTGTCATTATGTAAGGTAGTCTGTTGTAGAGATTTTTGTTACTCCAATGGATGGTAGCATTGTCATTATGCAAGGTAGTGTGTTGTCGACATTTTTGTTATTCCAATAGACGTTAGCCTTGTCATTATGGAAGGTAGTCTGTTGTCGAGATTTTTGTTACTCCAATGGATGGTAGCCTTGTCACTATGGAAGGTAGTCTATTGTCGAGCTTTTTGTTACTACATTGGATGGTAGCCTTGTCATTATGGAAGGTAGCGTGTTGTCGATATTTTTCTTATTCCAATGGATGGAAGCCTTGTCATTATGGAAGGTAGTCTATTGTCGTGATTTTTGTTACACCAATGGATGGTATCCTTGTTATTATGGAAGGTGGTATGTTGTCGATATCTTTGTTACTCCAATGGATGGTAGCCTAGTCATTATGGGAGGTAGTTTGTTGTCGATATTTTTGTTACTCCAATGGATGGTAGCCTTGTCATTATGGAAGGTGGTGTGTTGTCGATATTTTTGTTATTCTAATGGATGGTAGAATTGTCATTATGGAAGTTACTCTGTTGTCGAGATTTTTGTTACTCCAATGGATGGTAGCCTTGTCATTATGGAAGGTAGTCTGCTATCGATATCTTTGTTACTCCAAAGGATGGTAGCCTAGTCATTATGGAAGGTAGTCTGTTGTCGAGATTTTTGTTACTCCAATGGATGGTATCCTTGTGATTATGGAAGGTAGTATGTTGTCGATATCTTTTTTACTCCAATGGATGGTAGCCTTGTCATTATGGAAGGTAGTCTGTTGTCGAGATTTTTGTTTCTCCAATGGATGTTAGCCTTGTCATTATGGAAGGTAGTGTGTTTTCGATATTTTTGTTATTCCAATAGATGGTAACCTTGTCATTATGGAAGGTAGTCTGTTGTCGAGATTTTTGTTACTCCAATGGATGGTAGCCTTGTCATTATGAAAGGTGGTCTGTTGTCGAGATTTTTGTTCCTACATTGGATGGTAGCCTTGTCATTATGGAAGGTAGTCTGTTGTGGAGATTTTTGTTACTACAATGGATTGTAGCCTTGTCGTTATGGAAGGTAGTCTATTATCGATATCTATCTTACTCCAATGGATGGTAGCCTAATCATTACGGAAGGTAGTTCGTTGTCGAGATTATTGTTACTCCATTGGATGGTAGCCTTGTCATTATGGAAGGTAGTGTGTTGTCGATATTTTTCTTATTCCAATGGATGGAAGCATTGTCATTATGGAAGGTAGTCTATTGTCGGGATTTTTATTACTCCAATGGATAGTATTCTTGTCATTATGGAAGGTGGTATGTTATCGATATCTTTGTTACTCCAATGGATGGTAGCCTTGTCATTATGGAAGGTAGTCTGTTGTCAAGATTTTTGTTACTCCAATGGATGGTAGCCTTGTCATTATGGAATGTAGTCTGTTGTCGAGATTTTTGTTACTACATTGGATGGTAGCCTTATCGTTATGGAAGGTAGTTTGTTGTCGTGATTTTTGTTAATACAATGTATTGTAGCCATGTCGTTATGGAAGGTAGTCTGTTGTTGATGTCTTTGTTACTCCAATTGATGGTAGCCTAGTCATTATGGAAGGTAGTATGTTGTCGAGATTTTTGTTACTCTAAGGGATGGTAGCCTTGTCATTATGGAAGTTAATTTATTGTCGAGATTTTTGTTATTCCATTGGATGGTAGCCTTGTCATTATAAAAGGTAGTCTGTTGTCGAGAATTTTGTTACTACAATGGATTGTATCCTTGTCGTTATGGAAGGTAGTATGTTGTCGATATCTTTCTTACTCCAATGGATGGTAGCCTAGTCATTATGGAAGGTAGTCTGTTGTCGAGATTTTTGTTTCTCTATTGGATGGTAGCCTTGTCATTATGGAAGGTAGTGTGTTATCGATATTTTTGTTATTCCAATGGATTGTAGCCTTGTCATTATGGAAGGTAGTCTGTTGTCGAGATTTTTGTTAGTATAATGGATGGTAGCCTTATCATTATGAAAGGTGGTCTGTTGTCGAGATTTTTGTTCCTACATTGAATGGTAGCCTTGTCATTATGGGAGGTAGTTTGTTGTCGATATTTTTGTTACTCCAATGGATGGTAGCCTTGTCGTTATGGAAGGTGGTGTGTTGTTGATATTTTTGTTATTCCAATGGATGGTAGAATTGTCATTATGGAAGTTAGTCTGTTGTCGAGATTTTTGTTACTCCAATGGATGGTAGCCTTGTCATTATGGAAGGTAGTCTGCTATCGATATCTTTGTTACTCCAAATAATGGTAGCCTAGTCATTATGGAAGGTAGTCTGTTGTCGAGATTTTTGTTACTCCAATGGATGGTATCCTTGTGATTATGGAAGGTAGTATGTTGTCGATATCTTTTTTACTCCAATGGATGGTAGCCTTGTCATTATGGAAGGTAGTCTGTTGTCGAGATTTTTGTTACTCCAATGGATGTTAGCCTTGTCATTATGGAAGGTAGTGTGTTGTCGATATTTTTGTTATTCCAATAGATGGTAACCTTGTCATTATGGAAGGTAGTCTGTTGTCGAGATTTTTGTTACTCCAATGGATGGTAGCCTTGTCATTATGAAAGGTGGTCTGTTGTCGAGATTTTTGTTCCTACATTGGATGGTAGCCTTGTCATTATGGAAGGTAGTCTGTTATGGAGTTTTTTTTACTACAATGGATTGTAGCCTTGTCGTTATGGAAGGTAGTCTATTATCGATATCTATCTTACTCCAATGGATGGTAGCCTAATCATTACGGAAGGTAGTTTGTTGTCGAGATTATTGTTACTCCATTGGATGGTAGCCTTGTCATTATGGAAGGTAGTGTGTTGTCGATATTTTTCTTATTCCAATGGATGGAAGCATTGTCATTATGGAAGGTAGTCTATTGTCGGGATTTTTATTACTCCAATGGATAGTATCCTTGTCATTATGGAAGGTGGTATGTTATCGATATCTTTGTTACTCCAATGGATGGTAGCCTTGTCATTATGGAAGGTAGTCTGTTGTCGAGATTTTTGTTACTACATTGGATGGTAGCCTTATCGTTATGGAAGGTAGTTTGTTGTCGTGATTTTTGTTAATATAATGTATTGTAGCCATGCCGTTATGGAAGGTAGTCTATTGTTGATGTCTTTGTTACTCCAATTGATGGTAGCCTAGTCATTATGGAAGGTAGTATGTTGTCGAGATTTTTGTTACTCTAAGGGATGGTAGCCTTGTCATTATGGAAGTTAATTTATTGTCGAGATTTTTGTTATTCCATTGGATGGTAGCCTTGTCATTATAAAAGGTAGTCTGTTGTCGAGAATTTTGTTACTACAATGGATTGTATCCTTGTCGTTATGGAAGGTAGTATGTTGTCGATATCTTTCTTACTCCAATGGATGGTAGCCTAGTCATTATGGAAGGTAGTCTGTTGTCGAGATTTTTGGTACTCTATTGGATGGTAGCCTTGTCATTATGGAAGGTAGTGTGTTATCGATATTTTTGTTATTCCAATGGATTGTAGCCTTGTCATTATGGAAGGTAGTCTGTTGTCGATATCTTTGTTACTCCAATGGATGGTAGCCTTGTCATTATGGAAGGTAGTCTGTTTTCAAGATTTTTGTTACAATAAGGGATGTTGGCCTTCTCATTATGGAAGGTAGTCTATTGTCGATATTTTTGTTAATCCAATGGATGGTAGCCTTTTCATTATAAAAGGTAGTATTTTGTCGAGATTTTTGTCACTACAATGGATGGTAGCCATGTCATTATGAAAGGTAGACTGTTGTCGATATTTTTGTTACTACAATAGATTGTTGCCTTTTCGTTATGGAAGATAGTCTGTTGTCGAGATTTTTGTTACTATAATAGATTGTAGCCTTGTCATTATGGAAGGTAGTATGTGGTCGAGATTCTTGTTACTACAATAGATCGTAGCCTTGTCATTATGGAAGGTAGTCTATTGTCGAGATTTTTGTCACTTTAATGGATGGTAGCCTTGTCATTATAGAAGGTAGTCTATTGTCGAGATTTTGGTTACTACAATGGATTGTAGCCTTGTCATTATGGCAGGTAGTCTACTATCGATATCTTTGTTACTCCAAAGGATGGTAGCCTAGTCATTATAGAAGGTAGTCTATTTTCGAAATTTTTGTTACTACAATGGATGGTATCCTTGTGATTATGGAAGGTAGTATGTTGTTGATATCTTTGTTACTCCAATGGATGGTAGCCTTGTCATTATGGAAGGTAGTCTATTGTAGATATTTTTGTTACTCCAATGGATGGTAGCCTTGTCATTATGCAAGGTAGTGTGTTGTCGAGATTTTTGTAACTATAATAGAACGTAGCCTTGTCATTATGGAAGGTAGTCTGTTGTCGATATTTTTGTTACTCCAATGGATGGTAGCCTTTTCATAATAAAAGGTAGTATTTTGTCGAGATTTTTGTCACTACAATGGATGGTAGCCATGTCATTATGGAAGGTAGTCCGTTGTCGAGATTTTTGTTACTACAATAGATTGTATCCTTTTCGTTATGGAAGATAGTCTGTTGTAGAGATTTTTGTTACTATAATAGATTGTAGCCTTGTCATTATGGAAGGTAGTCTATTGTCGGGATTTTTATTACTCCAATGGATAGTATCCTTGTCATTATGGAAGGTGGTATGTTATCGATATCTTTGTTACTCCAATGGATGGTAGCCTTGTCATTATGGAAGGTAGTATGTTGTCGAGATTTTTGTTACTCCAATGGATGGTAGCCTTGTCATTATGGAATGTAGTCTATTGTCGAGATTTTTGTTACTACATTGGATGGTAGCCTTATCGTTATGGAAGGTAGTTTGTTGTCGTGATTTTTGTTAATACAATGTATTGTAGCCATGTCGTTATGGAAGGTAGTCTGTTGTTGATGTCTTTGTTACTCCAATTGATGGTAGCCTAGTCATTATGGAAGGTAGTATGTTGTCGAGATTTTTGTTACTCTAAGGGATGGTAGCCTTGTCATTATGGAAGTTAATTTATTGTCGAGATTTTTGTTATTCCATTGGATGGTAGCCTTGTCATTAGAAAAGGTAGTCTGTTGTCGAGAATTTTGTTACTACAATGGATTGTATCCTTGTCGTTATGGAAGGTAGTATGTTGTCGATATCTTTCTTACTCCAATGGATGGTAGCCTAGTCATTATGGAAGGTAGTCTGTTGTCGAGATTTTTGTTACTCTATTGGATGGTAGCCTTGTCATTATGGAAGGTAGTGTGTTATCGATATTTTTGTTATTCCAATGGATTGTAGCCTTGTCATTATGGAAGGTAGTCTGTTGTCGTGATTTTTTTACTCCAATGGATGGTATCCTTGTCATTATGGAAGGTAGTATGTTGTCGATATCTTTGTTACTCCAATGGATGGTAGCCTTGTCATTATGGAAGGTAGTCTGTTGTCTAGATTTTTGTTACAATAAGGGATGGTGGCCTTCTCATTATGGAAGGTAGTCTATTGTCGATATTTTTGTTACTCCAATGGATGGTAGCCTTTTCATTATAAAAGGTAGTATTTTGTCGAGATTTTTGTCACTACAATGGATGGTAGCCATGTCATTATGAAAGGTAGTCTGTTGTCGAGATTTTTGTTACTACAATAGATTGTAGCCTTTTCGTTATGGAAGATAGTCTGTTGTCGAGATTTTTGTTACTATAATAGATTGTAGCCTTGTCATTATGGCAGGTAGTCTACTATCGATATCTTTGTTACTCCAAAGGATGGTAGCCTAGTCATTATAGAAGGTAGTCTATTTTCGAAATTTTTGTTACTACAATGGATGGTATCCTTGTGATTATGGAAGGTAGTATGTTGTTGATATCTTTGTTACTCCAATGGATGGTAGCCTTGTCATTATGGAAGGTAGTCTATTGTAGATATTTTTGTTACTCCAATGGATGGTAGCCTTGTCATTATGCAAGGTAGTGTGTTGTTGAGATTTTTGTTACTATAATAGAATGTAGGCTTGTCATTATGGAATGTAGTCTGTTGTCGATATTTTTGTTACTCCAATGGATGGTAGCCTTTTCATTATAAAAGGTAGTACTTTGTCGAGATTTTTGTCACTACAATGGATGGTAGCCATGTCATTATGGAAGGTAGTCCGTTGTCGAGATTTTTGTTACTACAATAGATTGTATCATTTTCGTTATGGAAGATAGTCTGTTGTAGAGATTTTTGTTACTATAATAGATTGTAGCCTTGTCATTATGGAAGGTAGTATGCTGTCGTGATTCTTGTTACTACAATGGATGGTAGCCTTGTCATTATGGAAGGTAGTCTATTGTCGACATTTTTGTCACTACAATGGATGGTAGCCTTGTCATTATGGAAGGTAGTCCATTGTCGAGATTTTTGTTACTACAATGGATTGTAGCCTTGTCGTTGTGGCGGGTAGTCTACTATCGATATCTTTGTTACTCCAAAGGATGGTAGCCTAGTCATTATAGAAGGTAATCTGTTGTCGATATCTTTGTTACTCCAATGGATGGTAGCCTTGTCATTATGGAAGGTAGTTTGTTGTAGAGATTTTTGTTACTTAAATTGATGGTAGCCTTGTCATTATGCAAGGTATTGTGTTGTCGATATTTTTGTTATTCCAATAGATGGTAGCCTTGTCATTATGGAAGGTAGTCTGTTGTCGAGATTTTTGTTACTCCAATGGATGGTAGCCATGTCACTATGGAAGGTAGTCCATTGTCGAGATTTTTGTTACTACATTGAATGGTAGCCTTGTCATTATGGAAGGTAGTCTGTTGTCATGATTTTTGTTAATACAATGGATTGTAGCCTTGTCTTTATGGAAGGTAGTCTGTTGTGGATATCGTTGTTACTCCAATGGATGGTAGCCTAGTCATTATGGAAGGTAGTCTGTTGTCGAGATTTTTGTTACTCTAAGGGATGGTAGCCTTGTCATTATGGAAGGTAGTCTATTGTCGAGATTTTTGTTACTACAATGGATTGTATCCTTGTTGTTATGGAAGGTAGTCTACTATCGATATCTTTGTTACTCCAAAGGATGGTAGCCTAGTCATTATAGAAGGTAGAATGTTTTCGAGATTTTTGTTACTCCAATGGATGGTATCCTTGTGATTATGGAAGGTAGTATGTTGTCGATTTCTTTGTTACTCCAATGGATGGTAGCCTAGTCATTATGTAAGGTAGTCTGTTGTAGAGATTTTTGTTACTCCAATGGATGGTAGGATTGTCATTATGCAAGGTAGTGTGTTGTCGACATTTTTGTTATTCTTATAGATGTTAGCCTTGTCATTATGGAAGGTAGTCTGTTGTCGAGATTTTTGTTACTCCAATGGATGGTAGCCTTGTCACTATGGAAGGTAGTCTATTGTCGAGCTTTTTGTTACTACATTGGATGGTAGCCTTGTCATTATGGAAGGTTGTGTGTTTTCGATATTTTTCTTATTCCAATGGATGGAAGCCTTGTCATTATGGAAGGTAGTCTATTGTCGTGATTTTTGTTACTCCAATGGATGGTATCCTTGTTATTATGGAAGGTGGTATGTTGTCGATATCTTTGTTACTCAAATGGATGGTAGCCTTGTCATGATGGAAGGTAATCTGTTGTCGAGATTTTTGTTACTCCAATGGATGGTAGGCTTGTCATTATGGAAGGTAGTCCGTTGTCGAGATTTTTGTTACTACATTGGATGGTAGCCTTGTCATTATGGAAGGTAGTCTATTTTCGAGATTTTTGTTACTATAATGGATTGTAGCCTTGTCGTTATGGAAGGTAGTCTGTTGTTGATATCTTTGTTACTCCAATGGACGGTAGCCTAGTCATTATGTAAGGTAGTCTGTTGTCGAGATTTTTGTTACTCAAACGGATGGTAGCCTTGTCATGATGGAAGGTAGTCTGTTGTCGAGATTTTTGTTACTCTAAGGGATGGTAGCCTTGTCACTATGGAAGTTAGTTTATTGTCGAGATTTTTGTTATTCCATTGGATGGTAGCCTTGTCACTATAGAAGGTAGTCTGTTGTCGAGATTTTTGTTACTACAATGGATTGTATCCTTGTCGTTATGGAAGGTAGTATGTTGTCGATATCTTTCTTACTCCAATGGATGGTAGCTTAGTCATTATGGAAGGTAGTCCGTTGTCGAGATTTTAGTTTCTCCATTGGATGGTAGCCTTGTAATTATGGAAGGTAGTGTGTTATCGATATTTTTGTTATTCCAATGGATGGTAGCCTTGTCATTATGGAAGATAGTTTGTTGTCGTGATTTTTTTACTCCAATGGATGGTATCCTTGTCATTATGGAAGGTAGTATGTTGTCGATATCTTTGTTACTCCAATGGATGGTAGCCTTGTCATTATAGAAGGTAGTATGTTGTCTAGATTTTTGTTACGATAAGGGATGGTGGCCTTGTCATTATGGAAAGTAGTTTGTTGTCGAGATTTTTGTTATTCCAATGGATGGTAGCCTTGTCATTTTAAAAGGTAGTCTATTGTCAAGATTTTTGTTACTATAATAGATTGTAGCCTTGTCATTATGGAAGGTAGTATTTTGTCGAGATTTTTGTTACTCCAATGGATGGTAGCCTTGTCATTATGGAAGGTAGTCTGTTGTCAAGATTTTTGTTACTACAATAGATTGTAGCCTTTTCGTTATGGAAGATAGTCTGTTGTCGAGATTATTTTTACTATAATAGATTGTAGCCTTGTCATTATGGAAGGTAGTATGTTGTCGAGATTCTTTTTACTACAATGGATGGTAGCCTTGTCGTAATGGAAGGTAGTCTATTGTCGAGATTTTTGTCACTACAATGGATGGTAGCCTTGTCATTATGGAAGATAGTCTAATGTCGAGATTTTTGTTACTACAATGGATTGTAGCCTTCTCGTTATGGCAGGTAGTCTGCTATCGATTTCTTTGTTATTCCAAAGGATGGTAGCCTAGTCATTATAGAAGGTAGTCTGTTTTGGAGATTTTTGTTACTCCAATGGATGGTATCCTTGTGATTATGGAAGGTAGTATGTTGTCGATATCTTTGTTACTCCAATGGATGGTATCCTTGTCATTATGGAAGGTAGTCTATTGTAGAGATTTTTGTTACTCCAATGGATGGTAGCCTTGTCATTATGGAAGGTAGTATGTTGTCGATATTTTTGTTATTCCAATAGATGGTAGCCTTGTTATTATGGAAGGTAGTCTGTTGTCGAGATTTTTGTTACTCAAATGGATGGTAGCCTTGTCACTATGGATGGTAGTATGTTGTCGAGATTTTTGATACTACATTGGATGGTAGCCTTGTTATTATGGAAGGTAGTCTGTTGTCGTGATTTTTGTTACTATAATGGATTGTAGCCTTGTCTTTATGGAAGGTAGTCTGTTGTCGATATCTTTGTTACTCCAATGGATGGTAGCCTAGTCATTATGGAAGGTAGTCTATTGTCGAGATTTTTGTTACTCTAAGGGATGCTAGCCTTGTCATTATGGAAGGTAGTCTATTGTCGAGATTTTTGTTACTAAAATGGATTGTAGCCTTGTCATTATGGCAAGTAGTCTGCTATCGATATATGTGTTACTCCAAAGGATGGTAGCCTAGTCATTATAGAAGGTAGTTTGTTTTCCATATTTTTGTTACTCCAATGGATGGTAGCCTAGTCATTATGGAAGGTAGTGTGTTGTCGAGATTTTTGTTACTCCATTGGATAGTGGCTATGTCATTATGGAAGGTAGTGTGTTGTCGATATTTTTATTATTCCAATGGATGGTAGCTTTGTCATTAAGGAGGGTAGTTTGTTGTCGTGATTTTTGTTACTCCAATGGATGGTATGTTGTCGTTATGGAAGGTAGTATGTTGTCGATATCTTTCTTACTCCAATGGATGGTAGCCTAGTCATTATGAAAGGTAGTCTGTTGTCGAGATTTTTGTTACTCTATTTGATGGTAGCCTTGTCATTATGGAAGGTAGTGTGTTATCGATATTTTTGTTATTCCAATGGATTGTAGCCTTGTCATTCTGGAAGGTAGTCTGTTGTCGTGATTTTTTTACTCCAATGGATGGTATCCTTGTCATTATGGAAGGTAGTATGTTGTCGATATCTTTGTTACTCCAATGGATGGTAGCCTTGTCATTATGGAAGGTATTCTGTTGTCTAGATTTTTGTTACAATAAGGGATGGTGGCCTTCTCATTATGGAAGGTAGTCTATTGTCGATATTTTTGTTACTCCAATGGATGGTAGCCTTTTCATTATAAAAGGTAGTAATTTGTCGAGATTTTTGTCACTACAATGGATGGTAGCCATGTCATTATGAAAGGTAGTCTGTTGTCGAGATTTTTGTTACTACAATAGATTGTAGCCTTTTCATTATGGAAGATAGTCTGTTGTCGAGATTTTTGTTACTATAATAGATTGTAGCCTTGTCATTATAGAAGGTAGTATGTGGTCGAGATTTTTGTTACTCCAATGGATGGTAGCCTTGTCATTATGGAAGGTGATCGCACTAAATCGCACTATGTTTCTGACTCAAATATCACATGTTTTCCTTAGTTTTTATTGTCATTTTCTCGTATTATGTTCCTTTTTCCTTTGTTTTCAGGATTCTTGTCATTTTAGAGCCTTCTGTGAAGAAACGAGCCAAAACGCCAAGAAATTAGGGTTTTTCAAGACATTTTGCACTTATGGCATTCAGCACCGCGCTGGCTACAGGGAACGCGATGACGTGGCCCACTTTCACCCAGAGATCAACTGCCACGTTCCCATGATGTGGCAGTTCTAGGCACCGCGCCCGCGGCCACCCCCACCGCGCCCGCGGCCTTCACAACAAGCTTCCCGCTCAAAAGAAGTTAAGGGGCATGCTGGTCCTTACGCACCTCAAGGATCCTCTATAAATAGTTTTCGATTTTCATTGTTTAGTTTCATCCAAGCTTAGTACAATCTTAAGCCATATACTATCAGTTTCTGTAAAGTGATAATCTCTTCACATCGGGGAGTTATTGCGGTGTAGATTGAGTTGTAATCGAGTCTTGGAGCACTTTGGTTGAAGTTCATCATACCAGCCTTACCTTTCCGTAGATTTGTATCAGATTCAAGTCTCCGACTGGAGCAAGGTTCTATTTTATTGCATTTCTTTATTTAATTGCTCTTACCATAGTCTACACGTTTTATAGACTTTAAATGCTCTTACCATAGTCTACACGTTTTATAGACTTTAAATGCTCTTACCATAGTCTACACGTTTTGTAGACTTTAAATGCTCTTACCATAGTCTACACGTTTTATAGACTTTAAATGCTCTTACCATAGTCTACACGTTTTATAGACTTTAAATGCTCTTACCATAGTCTACACGTTTATAAACTCGCACTTATTATGTCTGGCTAAACTATAAAGGTTAGGATGTAATGATTGTCATCATGGTCGTGTTCCAATTATCACGCTAGTGAAAATACTCTGGGGATGTTTTGCTTCTAACTTAAGTCAATTGTGTTTAAATGTTTATTGGGTAAGATCGAAATCCGTCCAAACTAATGATACGACTTGATTATTATTTAACCAAACAAAAAGAGCGAAAGCCGTTGATTGGTTAAATAGGAATCATTGACCTTTTTAGAAAACGATTTTGAAACTATTTTCGGACGCGTTTGTAGGTTTGAAATCTGACTCTTGGACAAAAGCCAAAAGTCTCTTTAAGTTAATCTTTCCAAGTAAAATCACTTTCTGTTAAGTCAAAACTATCAATTTCTTAAAAATAGGTTTACCTCTTTAACGCGGAAGGCACCCTTTATATGTGACAATAAAGGAATTTAATTTAAAGAGTAAACTCGGTTCTTAGTAGTCAAAAGCTACAAGTTCCCGTTAAACTGATTCTTTGCTATCAATAGAAAACACTGCCCCATAAGTAGGTTCATCTACGCATGACCGGACCAATATCTGATTACATGATTTACATTCCAACCTGTCTTCTAAACTGTTATTTACCTCGCTCATTTACTTTGTGCACTGCACTCACATCAATATTCTTGTTCGCCTTAGATAAGCACCTTAGCAATAGAGTTGATAGATTGACAATTGGTCTCTGTGGTTCGATAATCTTATATATTACTTCGATAGGCTGTACACTTGCAGTACTACATTTAGGCTATACGTTACAGATTAAACCCATCAAGTTTTTGGCGCCGTTGCCGGGGACCAACTTCGTCAAATTTCGTACCCTATTGTTATCCCGTTTAGACTAAGGCTATTCTAGCCGGTAGATGCGTAGAAATCGTAGCACCGGTAACCTAATAGATCCTTTAGTAGAACCTGAACGTTACGCTCGTGCCCGTCTTTTTATACGCAAGATAAGAAGAGCTATGGCAGAAGATCGTAACCAAAGACCGCTCAAGGAATTCGCCCAACCATCTAACGAGGAACCTAGTTCTAGTATAGTAAACCCTGCTATAACTACCAACAACTTTGAACTAAAGCCCTCCTTATTACAATTAGTACAACAAAACCAATTCGCTGGTCTCGCTACCGAGAACCCGAATCAACATTTAAAGGTATTTATCCAGTTAGTTGACACCCTTAAGGCAAATGGAGCCACACCCGAAGCTATCCGATTAAGACTGTTTCCTTTTTCCCTTAGAGGTAAAGCTCACGACTGGTTAGACGCCCTTCCAACTAACTCAATAACAACTTGGGAAGACCTTAGGAGAGCTTTTCTTGCGAGGTATTTTCCACCAAGCAAGACCGCTGTTCTTAGGAACCTGATCACTTGTTTCACCCAAAACCAAGGCGAATCACTTTTTGATGCCTGGGAGAGATATAAAGAACTTTTAAGAGCTTGTCCGCACCATGGCCTGGAGCAATGGTTAATCATACATACCTTCTATAATGGACTCCATTACAACACAAAGATGTCCATAGACGCTGCCGCTGGCGGAGCGTTGATGAACAAACCTTACCCTGACGCTTGTGCCCTAATAGAGGACATGGCCCAAAACCACGCCCAATGGGGATTAGAACGAGCGACGGTAGAGAAAAAGGAGAGCCATGGAGGAAAGCATGAGGTAAGTTGCATGGACATGATTAATGCCAAAATGGACGCCCTAGCTTTGAGAGTCGAGAACATGTCTCAAAACCCAACCACAGTAGCAGCAATCCAATCGGAATGCGAACTCTGTGGAACTCAAGGACATCAAACCGTTGACTGTAACCTTTTGAACGAATCTAGCTCGGACCAAGTTAACTATACCCAAGGGAACCCTTTCTCGAATACCTACAATCTTGGATGGAGGAACCACCCGAATTTCTCTTACAAAAACAATAACCCTATCCAAAATCCCGGACCTTCGAGACCTCAAGGATTCCAAACGCAAAAACAAAACCAACCTATGCAAATAGTGCCCCCAAGACCAAACCTTAAAGAAACCATAGACACCTTTATTCAGACTCAAACCCAGCAAAATAAGGAGTTTATGAACCAACACATCCACACGAACGAACTAGTTACTCAACTGGCAACCAAGTTTGACCAGATAATAACCCACACCAAAATGCTTGAGACTCAGATTTCCCAAGTAGCACAAAACACCTCTGTACAAGTTGCACCTGGAGGACAATTCCCTGGACAAACTCAACCAAATCCAAAAGGCCAAGCAAATTCTATCACATTAAGAAGTGGAAATGCTTATGAAGGACCTAGAAATCCTAACTTAAGCACATCAGAAAAACCTATGGAAGATGCTACGCCCAAAGACCAGGTAGAGGAACCAGAGAAACCAGAAAAGCAATCAAAACCAGAAGTAGGGAATAACACTCAACAACCTTATAAACCACCTATTCCGTTCCCACAGAGGCTGAAAAACACCAAAGTAGAAAACCAGTACCAAAAGTTTATTAAGGTAATAGAGAAACTCCATGTAGAGATTCCTTTTACTGAAGCTATAACCCAGATACCATCATATGCTAAGTTCTTGAAAGATATTTTGACCAATAAACGGCGACTCGATGATCCCAAGCCTTTAGAATGTCATTCTATATCCGAAAATAAACTCGCCAAGAAAGATAAAGACCCTGGAAGTTTTTCTATCCCTTGCATCCTAGGTAACCATATGATAGACAAAGCATTTTTAGACCTAGGAGCAAGCGTAAGTCTGATGCCCCTGGCCGTCTGTAAGAGGTTAAAATTAGGAGAACTTCAACCTACTAAGATGTCCTTACAACTAGCTGATAGATCTGTCAAATATCCCATGGGTATTTTAGAAGACATACCTGTCAAGATTGGTCAGTTGTACATTCCGACCGACTTCGTCGTAATGGATATCAAAGAAGATGAAGACATCCCAATCCTCTTAGGAAGACTCTTCCTATCGACCGCCGGAGCTATAATAGATGTTAAGAAAGGGAAATTGACTTTCGAGGTAGGATATGAAAAGATTGAGTTCATTTTATCAAAATTTCTAATGGCACCAGTGATAGGAGATGCGTGTTATGCCATCGACGTCATTGATGAATGTGTAAATGAGCTCGAACAAAACGAATTTTTAATCAAATTACCATCAACCCCTATTTTAGAGGATGACGGATTTAAGAGTATCGAACCGTACATTGACGACAACCTTTTCGAATGCTTAGCTCTTACCCCTGACCTTATGCCGCGTACTGAGAAAACCACTATAGAACTTAAGGAACTACCCAAGAATCTAAGATATGAGTTTTTGGATGCGGAGATGAATAGACCTGTTATAATTAGCGCCGCTCTAAACCAAATAGAAACAAATCAACTCTTAGATACCTTGCGAAAATATCCCTCAGCTTTAGGGTATAAAGTTTCAGATTTAAAAGGGATAAGCCCATCCGTATGCATGCATCGGATTATGCTAGAAGAAGACTCAAAACCCTCAAGAGAACATCAAAGAAGAATAAACCCTATCATGAGTGATGTAGTCAAGAAAGAAGTTCTTAAGTTATTAGAATCTGGTATCATATACCAAATTTCAGATAGTGAATGGGTAAGCCCAGACCACGTGGTACCCAAGAAAGGGGGTATCACTGTTCTGAAAAATGAGAAAGGTGAGCATGTGGCAAAACGAACAGAAGGAGGATGGCGTATGTGTATAGATTACAGAAAGTTGAATAAGGCAACGAGAAAAGACCATTTCCCTCTCCCATTTATAGATTAGATGCTTGAACATCTAGCAAGACACTCATGTTTCTGCTATCTTGATGGGTATTCGGGGTTTTTCCAAATCCCTATTCACCCAGAGGACCAAGAAAAAACCACATTTACTTGCCCTTATGGAACATTCGCTTATAGACGAATGCCCTTTGGACTCTGTAATGCACTGCCACTTTCCAACGTTGTATGATGTGAATTTTCGCAGACTACCTAGATGGAATTATGGAAGTATTTATGGACGATTTTTCGGTGTGTGGGTTTGATTTCAAAAACTGCCTCTCGAACTTAGAGAAAATCTTAAAAAGATGTGTGGAAGTGAACCTTGTGTTGAATTGGGAAAAGTGCCACTTTATGGTAAATGAAGGGATAGTCTTGGGACACATTATTTCTGAGAGAGGTATAGAAGTCGATAAGGCCAAGATAGAAGTTATAGAAAACCTAAACCCACCTAAGACCGTTAGGGAAGTAAGAAGTTTTCTAGGACATGCCGGGTTTTACCGACATTTCATCAAGAATTTTTCCGCAATAACAAAACCTTTAACTAACTTATTGATGAAAGATGTCGAGTTTGAATTCGACCAAAAATGTCTTGAGGCCTTTGAAGTTTTAAAGCAAGCTCTTATTTCAGCACCTATCATAAGACCACCTGATTGGACACAACCCTTTGAAATCATGTGCGATGCTAGTGATTTCGCTGTAGGAGCTGTACTAGGGCAAAGAAAAGACAAGAAACTGAATGCAATTTACTACGCTAGTAGAACACTAGACGCTGCCCAACTAAATTATACAACCACAGAAAAGGAATTGCTAGCCGTAGTTTTTGCTATTGATAAATTTCGATCTTATTTGGTGGGAGCAAAAATAATAGTATACACAGATCATGCAGCAATCCGGTACTTGTTAAGTAAGAAAGATGCTAAGCATAGATTGCTCAGATGGGTACTTTTACTCCAAGAATTTGACTTGGATATTAAGGATAAAAAGGAGCTGAAAACTTAGTAGCTGATCATCTCTCTAGGTTAGAACACCTTAAACCTAAACTTATACCTATAGACGATCACTCCACTTATGAAAGATTAATAGCTGGGATAAACTCAACTGAAGAAGAGACCTATGAGGAAATCTCAACCATGAACAAAATACCATGGTACGCAGATATTGTGAATTATCTGGCCGCTGATATCATACCCCCTGACTTAAGCTACCAACAGAAGAAGAAGTTTTTTAGAGATGTTAAACACTTCTTTTGGGATGAACCCCTCCTATTCAAAAGAGGAATAGATAATATATTCAGACGATGTGTGCCGGAAGAAGAAGTAGGCAACGTCATTAAACATTGTCATGCTTCACCTTATGGTGGACATGCAAGCACATCTAAAACATGCGCCAAAATATTTCAAGCAGGTTTTTATTGGCCTACTGTATGGCGCGATGTCCACACTTACATTACAAAATGTGACCGATGCCAACGCACTGGGAACATCTCAAGACGTGATGAAATGCCTTTAAGTAACATCCAAGAAGTGGAAATATTTGATGTCTGGGGTATAGATTTCATGGGACCTTTTCCTTCCTCAATGGGTAACAAGTATATCCTAGTAGCTGTCGATTATGTCTCAAAGTGGATCGAAGCTGTTGCCTCACCCACAAACGATACCAAGGTAGTTATCAAACTGTTTAAGAATATTATTTTTCCTAGGTTTGGAACCCCGAGGTTAGTCATAAGTGATGGAGGATCGCATTTTATATCTAAGATATTTGACAAGCTTCTAAGCAAATACGGAGTAAAACATAGAGTAGCATCACCATATCACCCGCAAACCAGTGGCCAAGTAGAAGTATCGAATAGGGAGATTAAGCAGATCCTAGAAAAAACCGTATCACTATCCAGAAAAGACTGGTCTGGAAAACTTAAAGACGCCTTATGGGCTTATCGAACGGCTTATAAAACCCCTATTGGAACAACTCCTTATCAATTGGTTTATGGAAAGTCCTGTCATTTACCCTTCGAACTAGAACATAAAGCCTATTGGGCCATTAAATCCTTGAATCTAGATTACCTAAAAGCCGGAGAAAAACGTATCCTGGACATTCACAAGCTGGAAGAGCTTCGCTTGAATGCCTATGAGAATGCCATCATATATAAGGAAAGAACCAAGTTGTGGCATGATAAAAAAATCATCAAGAAAGATTTCAACATTGGTGACCCTGTTCTCCTATTTAACTCAAGGTTACGACTTTTTCCTGGTAAGCTTCGTTCAAGATGGACAGGTCCATTTGAAGTGTCAAAAGTTCTAAAGTCTGGAGCAGTAGAAATCAAAAACAATTCATCCGCTCCATTTGTGGTAAATGGACAAAGACTGAAGCTATACAAAGGAGGCGATTTGCCTGTTGACTACTCTAGTCATATTCTTATAGACCCACCAATACCCACATAAAGTAAGATCTAATCGTCAAGCTAACGAAGTTAAACAAGCGCTGCATGGGAGGCAACCCATGGTTTATTCTTAATTTTATTTTATTTTATTTTAGTAATTTATATATATTATCTGGACTAATTTCTTGTGTTTATATTTTCAGGATGCATTACCCCGATGGTATGGTTGTGATTTTCAGAGATGAAGCACAAAAAGCCCGATTTGCTACCTTATCTGCTAGACCTATGGTACCCACTAGGTACCCCGATCAGAGCTGCATGGAGGCACTCGGGATTGAGCCAAGTATTAGGTATCTGTGCAACCAACTTGGCTGGGATTCTTATGTTGATGATGTCCACAAAACCTACAGGAACCTTACTCTGGAGTTTCTTAGCTCTATGGACTATAACCCACGCGTGGGTGAAGGAGATGAGCGAGGATGCCTAAGTTTCAGATTGTTTGGTGCCGAGTATACCCTGACTACCAAATAATTTGGGGATTTGCTTGGTTTCCAAACTGGACCGACCGCTATCACTGAGTTTCCATTGAGTTACTACATGGACAGAGATATTGATAAATTTTGGCAGGACATTACTGATAGAGCCAGCCTTGACCCCTCTACCCAGCTGTCCCGGAAGATCCATAACCTGGCTTTCTGATACTTCGAGATGATTCTGTGCCACACTTTCTTTGGGAGGAGTTACTGTGACCACTTGGTCACCGCTGAGGAGATCCTTTTCCTATACTGTGCCAGTCAGTCCAGACCTATAGCTAGTGGAGGTTTTCTGATAGAGAGCCTCGAGCAGGCTGCTCGATCCGCTGTAGGACTCATTCATTCCGGAGGGAATGTGACACAGATAGCTTCTGCTTTGGGTTTGGATAGTATGATAGCACAGCTGACCCCATACTGTGGATATACTTTCCTGGATTTAGATTTTTGCATGGATCGTGGTCTCATGAGGAGGGCCTCTTTCCACCCATATCGGTACAGATTGCTCATCGATGACCAGACAGTTTACACCTTCACAATGCCAGACCCTCAGATGACTTGTGTTTCCAACCCTGCTAATTGGAACTATTCTGTAGAAGGTTGGGGTGAGATACCAGAATACACTCCTGCTTCCGAAGATCTCACTCCGGAATACACTCCTGCTTCCGAAGATCTCACTCCGGAATACACTCCTGCTTCCGAAGATCCCACTCAAGAATACACTCCTGATCCCGAGGACTCTACTCCAGATCACACATCCCGACCCGAGGTTACACACACTACTGTTCTTACTAATAACCTCAGCTTGCAGGAACCTGATATTCGCACTCTGTTGACTACTATGCGCACTGAGATAACCACTCTCCGCAATGAGGTGGCTGACCTTCATCTACAGTTGGAAGTGAATGATGTTACCTTTGCTGGTGAGTTAGATGAATTAGCTCACGAGGTGGCAGAGATTCGACGCCAGCTGACTGAGCTGCGTGGCCCAGACACTCCTGCAGAGCATCCTACCGGTTGGCAATAGATCTGTGTTGTTCACAAGATATTTAGTTCCAGTATTATTAGTATTATGTTGATTTCCTTTTCAGACTCATTTTTTGCATTATCTATTTTCCTGCATTATTAATAATTATTTTGGTGACCCGATGTCCGTACCTATATATATATATGCATGTGTTCCATTCATTTACTAATGTTTTTGTTTTTCTGGTCACCATAATTTTAATATAAAAATAAATAAATATACATGTATATATGTATTCACATACATATATGCACATTCATAAGAAAAATAGGTACACCTCCAAAATTGAAGCTAATGGCAAGGAAGGAAAAGCCCAATGCAAAGGAAGCCAGACCAGCCCAACTTGCCTCGACCTCACCGCGCCCGCGGTAAGCCCTGCCGCGCTCGCGGTGACGCAACGGTCACCTAACGGCTAGTTGCTCGTTTTTCCCCCCATTTTACCACTTTTTCCATTCCCAATCCCATTTTCTTCCATTCTTAACCCACCATAACTTCCTTTATTACCCATACCAACCCCACTACATTTATTTTCCATTATTCTCATCATAAATATTTACAACCACCATTTTTCTTCCCTTCCTATAAATACCCCCACTATTTCATTTTCTTCCTCACACCTTCATTACTTCTACATCCCATTCTTTCTCTTTATTCATCCACAAGAAAATCCTATGGAGTATCACGGCTACATTTTGCGTGGTGGCCAAGCCGGAGAAAGGCAACTAAAGCGGCTTGAAAAATTGCTGACAACACCAATACACTCTACCAGGTATATCGATGAAAACTGTCTATATTCATTAGGTATATACCATAGTGTATTCTTCCTTCTAGATAAAATAGGCATGCATGATATTTTTGCTACTCAAGCACCAACCTACCCTAGGCTGACGTTCGAATTTTTAAGTTCTTTAATTTATAACGTCTCTCCTAACACTGCTAGCACCGTAGGTGGAGTCAAATTTAGAATGTTTAATGTTGAATATGACTACTCCACCGACGGTCTAGCTGCCATGTTAGGATGGCCTTATGGGGATGGTGCCATTTGTGAAGCACCTTTAGACACGGATTCGGCATTTGAAGCATTTTGGGCCAGAATTACTAAACAAAATGCAACATCTTTTGATGGCCTACTTGCTTCTCACATGCACAATCCTGCCCTTCGTGTCTTTAGATTTCTTTTAGCATCCACCATCTTTGCTCGGGAAAACCCAAACAAGGTGAATGCTAAAGAATTAATTATCATGCAGAGCTGCCTCACAGACACCAAAGTTAATCCCGTCCCATTCATGATTGCCCACATGCACCATGTCTTAAGAAAAGGTGGGCCAATTTCCTTTGGTGGACTGATTACTACTATTGCCCGTGCCATAGGATTGGATACGGAACTTGCCACCCTTGAGCCACTTCCTCCTCGTATTGCAAATCTTAAATTTTTCAGGGATATGCATTTATGCAAGACGAGGAAGGAAGGTGGTTACTTCCTCATGGTTGGAGGTGCTGCTGTACCCAGTGTTGTTATTCCTTGCACCCGTCGTACTGATACTAGATTTGAGCGTAACTGGACCTACGATCTCAACGCTCCTTCTTTTATTGGTCCGTTGCCCCCAAATCTACCTTTAAATGAGGGTAACAACACTAATGATGAGTACGATTTCCAAACCGAGGAACCACCCCATTTTTCACCACCACACCCGACACCATCTACTTCTAACCCACATGCAGGTACAACTCCTAGTTTCCATGTCACTGAGGACATGTGGCGTGAGCATATGGCCCGAGAGGCCCAGAGGGACACCCTCCTTGCTACCTTGCAGCAACAGGCGGCCGATAACATGGCCTTCATGCAAGCATCCCAAGAGCAAAATGCTAGCTCTCTGCGCACTATTATGGAAAGTCAGTTGGCTTTCCAGAGAGAACAACACCTACACCAGACCACATACGCTCGTCACTTCCAATTGATGGAGGCAACTCAAGGCTCCCTCATTGGTAAGACCCAAGAGCTACAAGCGGCAAATGCCGCCTTGACAGAGAGATTGGAGCAGCTTGTTTTGGACCGAGATGGCCGTCGTCGCAGCCGTAGCCTCCGTTTCGGTCGTACCAACCAGGATGGTGAAGGTCCTAGTGGCCCCCACTAGTGTTTTCAGGTACCTCCTCCTACCTTATTTTGGAACATTGGGGACAATGTCTGATTTAAGTGTGGGAGGAGCATTTATCGCTTTTATTTCCCGTTTTCGCTTTTATTTTCCGCTTTTATTTTCCGTTTTTCCTGCTTTTATTTCACTTCCGCATTTTTCCTTTTAGGTATGTTATATTCGTAGTTAATAAAATGCATGTGATAGGCGAGTCTTTCTGCGTAGTGTACCCTTTCATTTCCCCCACCTTTTAGCCTTACAAAATTTTTCTTTTTTCAAAGATTTATGGTTGTTTTTAAGGATTTAGGCTATCAGACAGGTCCTAGATAGGGTCTATTTCTTGGGCACTCACTTTTTGAAAAATTCGTTATCGTTTTAACGCCATAAGCCTTTTTGAACATTTAGATTAGATCCTTTCTCCCCAATATGCTATGATTTTGAATAAAACTGTACAAATAGGTCTTCAAGTAGTTTATCTTAGCAGTCAGCTCCGGCCTAAGCATGCTCTAAGTGTGGGATTGATGAATATAAGTGGATGATCTCTATTTTGCCTTAAAAGTTTATAAAATAAAGTATGAATACGACTACGAGTTGGGTGATCCTCACAAAGATTACTCAACTCAAGAAAGTTGTAAGCACTAACAAAAGCAAAGAAAAAAAAATATATATAAGGCATATCCGTTGTAGTTAGTTCAGAGGTATCTGGTGCTGGACTTGGTAGGGCGGACTACGGTCCGATCCCCCGCAACTGCAAATGGGTAAAATAAAAAGGGATTAAACCAACTCTTGTACCAGAATCCCATCACTTGAGATCATAGTCACTAACCGGTCACTACACCATGAGTATGTACGGATAACGGGCTTAATGTGATTGTGCCTGAATGAAAAAGGACCTCGTAAAAAAGGAAGTCTTAGCATAGTAAGGATATTAGGATCGATCTGTATACTTATGAGGTTTATGTCCGCATTTCTGCGAGTAGTGTAATTACGATACCCTTGATTCAGATAGTTAGTGCCTGACAACACACCCTTACTCGGACTTAGAAGCCCTCTTTGCCCAAAACCTGTATACACCATAATTTTCTTTCATCTACTTCTAAGAGTTGTTGCTTGAGGACAAGCAAAGGTCTAAGCGTGGGAGGATTTGATCGCACTAAATCGCACTATGTTTCTGACTCAAATATCACATGTTTTCCTTAGTTTTTATTGTCATTTTCTCGTATTATGATCCTTTTTCCTTTGTTTTCAGGATTCTTGTCATTTCAGAGCCTTCTGTGAAGAAACAAGCCAAAACGCCAAGAAATTAGGGTTTTTCAAGACATTTTGCACTTATGGCGTTCATCACCGCGCTGGCTACAGGGAACTCGATGACGTGGCCCACTTTCACCCAGAGATCAACTGCCACGTTCCCATGATGTGGCATTTCTAGGCACCGCGCCCGCGGCCACCCTAACCGCGCCCGCGGCCTTCACAACAAGCTTCCCGCTCAAAAGAAGTTAAGGGGCATGCTGGTCCTTACGCACCTCAAGGATCCTCTATAAATAGTTTTCGATTTTCATTCTTTAGTTTCATCCAAGCTTAGTACAATCTTAAGCCATATACTATCAGTTTCTGTAAAGTGATAATCTCTTCACATCGGGGAGTTATTGCGGTGTAGATTGAGTTGTAATCGAGTCTTGGAGCACTTTGGTTGAAGTTCATCATACCAGCCTTACCTTTCCGTAGATTTGTATCAGATTCAAGTCTCCGACTGGAGCAAGGTTCTATTTTATTGCATTTCTTTATTTAATTGCTCTTACCATAGTCTACACGTTTTATAGACTTTAAATGCTCTTACCATAGTCTACACGTTTTATAGACTTTAAATGCTCTTACCATAGTCTACACGTTTTATAGACTTTAAATGCTCTTACCATAGTCTACACGTTTTATAGACTTTAAATGCTCTTACCATAGTCTACACGTTTTATAGACTTTAAATGCTCTTACCATAGTCTACACGTTTTATAGACTCGCACTTATTATGTCTGGCTAAACTATAAAGGTTAGGATGTAATGATTGTCATCATGGTCGTGTTCCAATTATCACGCTAGTGAAAATACTCTGGGGATGTTTTGCTTCTAACTTAAGTCAATTGTGTTTAAATGTTTATTGTGTAAGATCGAAAGCCGTCCAAACTAATGATACGACTTGATTATTATTTAACCAAACAAAAAGAGCGAAAGCCGTTGATTGGTTAAATAGGAATCATTGACCTTTTTAGAAAACGATTTTGAAACTATTTTCGGACGCGTTTGTAGGTTTGAAATCTGACTCTTGGTCAAAAGCCAAAAGTCTCTTTAAGTTAATCTTTCCAAGTAAAATCACTTTTCTGTTAAGTCAAAACTATCAATTTCTTAAAAATAGGTTTACCTCTTTAACGCGGAAGGCACCCTTTATATGTGACAATAAAGGAATTTAATTTAAAGAGTAAACTCGGTTCTTAGTAGTCAAAAGCTACAAGTTCCCGTTAAACTGATTCTTTACTATCAATAGAAAACACTGCCCCATAAGTAGGTTCATCTACGCATGACCGGACCAATATCTGATTACATGATTTACATTCCAACCTGTCTTCTAAACTGTTATTTACCTCGCTCATTTACTTTGTGCACTGCACTCACATCAATATTCTTGTTCGCCTTAGATAAGCACCTTAGCAATAGAGTTGATAGATTGACAATTGGTCTCTGTGGTTCGATAATCTTATATATTACTTCGATAGGCTGTACACTTGCAGTACTACATTTAGGCTATATGTTACAGATTAAACCCATCAGAAGGTAGTCTGTTGTCAAGATTTTTGTTACTACAATAGATTGTAGCCTTTTCGTTATGGAAGATAGTCTGTTGTCGAGATTTTTGTTACTATAATAGATTGTAGCCTTGTCATTATGGAAGGTAGTATGTTGTCGACATTCTTTTTACTACAATGGATGGTAGCCTTGTCATTATGGAAGGTAGTCTATTGTCGAGATTTTTGTCACTACAATGGATGGTAGCCTTGTCATTATGGAAGGTAGTCTAATGTCGATATTTTTGTTACTACAATGGATTGTAGCCTTCTCGTTATGGCAGGTAGTCTGCTATCGATATCTTTGTTACTCCAAAGGATGGTAGCCTAGTCATTATAGAAGGTAGTCTGTTTTCGAGATTTTTGTTACTCCAATGGATGGTATCCTTGTGATTATGGAAGGTAGTATGTTGTTGATATCTTTGTTACTCCAATGGATGGTATCCTTGTCATTATGGAAGGTAGTCTATTGTAGAGATTTTTGTTACTCCAATGGATGGTAGCCTTGTCATTATGGAAGGTAGTATGTTGTCGATATTTTTGTTATTCCAATAGATGGTAGCCTTGTTATTATGGAAGGTAGTCTGTTGTCGAGATTTTTGTTACTCAAATGGATGGTAGCCTTGTCACTAGGGAAGGTAGTCTGTTGTCGAGATTTTTGTTACTACATTGGATGGTAGCCTTGTCATTATGGAAGGTAGTCTGTTGTCTTGATTTTTGTTACTATAATGGATTGTAGCCTTGTCTTTATGGAAGGTAGTTTGTTGTCGATATCTTTGTTACTCCAATGGATAGTAGCCTAGTCATTATGGAAGGTAGTCTATTGTCGAGATTTTTGTTACTCTAAGGGATGCTAGCCTTGTCATTATGGAAGGTAGTCTATTGTCGAGATTTTTGTTACTAAAATGGATTGTAGCCTTGTCATTATGGCAAGTAGTCTGCTATCGATATTTGTGTTACTCCAAAGGATGGTAGCCTAGTCATTATAGAAGGTAGTCTATTTTCCAGATTTTTGTTACTCCAATGGATGGTAGCCTAGTCATTATGGAAGGTAGTGTGTTGTCGAGATTTTTGTTACTCCATTGGATAGTGGCCCTGTCATTATGGAAGGTAGTGTGTTGTCGATATTTTTATTATTCCAATGGATGGTAGCTTTGTCATTAAGGAGGGTAGTTTGTTGTCATGATTTTTGTTACTCCAATGGATGGTATGTTATCGTTATGGAAGGTAGTATGTTTTCGATATCTTTCTTACTCCAATGGATGGTAGCCTAGTCATTATGGAAGGTAGTCTGTTGTCGATATTTTTGTTACTCTATTGGATGGTAGCCTTGTCATTATGGAAGGTAGTGTGTTATCGATATTTTTGTTATTCCAATGGATTGTAGCCTTGTGATTATGGAAGGTAGTCTGTTGTCGTGAATTTTTTACTCCAATGGATGGTATCCTTGTCATTATGGAAGGTAGTATGTTGTCGATATCTTTGTTACTCCAATGGATGGTAGCCTTGTCATTATGGAAGGTAGTCTGTTGTTAAGATTTTTGTTACAATAAGGGATGGTGGCCTTCTCATTATGGAAGGTAGTCTATTGTCGAAATTTTTGTTACTCCAATGGATGGTAGCCTTTTCATTATAAAAGGTAGTAATTTGTCGAGATTTTTGTCACTACAATGGATGGTAGCCATGTCATTATGAAAGGTAGTCTGTTGTCGAGATTTTTGTTACTACAATAGATTGTAGCCTTTTCGTTATGGAAGATAGTTTGTTGTCGAGATTTTTGTTACTATAATAGATTGTAGCCTTGTCATTATGGAAGGTAGTATGTGGTCGAGATTCTTGTTACTACAATAGATGGTAGCCTTGTCATTATGGAAGGTAGTCTATTGTCGAGATTTTTGTCACTATAATGGATGGTAGCCTTGTCATTATAGAAGGTAGTCTATTGTCGAGATTTTTGTTACTACAATGGATTGTAGCCTTGTCATTATGGCAGGTAGTCTACTATCGATATCTTTGTTACTCCAAAGGATGGTAGCCTAGTCATTATAGAAGGTAGTCTATTTTCGAAATTTTTGTTACTACAATGGATGGTATCCTTGTGATTATGGAAGGTAGTATGTTGTTGATATCTTTGTTACTCCAATGGATGGTAGTCTTGTCATTATGGAAGGTAGTCTATTGTAGATATTTTTGTTACTCCAATGGATGGTATCCTCGAGATTTTTGTTACTATAATAGAATGTAGCCTTGTCATTATGGAAGGTAGTCTGTTGTCGATATTTTTGTTACTCCAATGGATAGTAGCCTTTTCATTATAAAAGGTAGTATTTTGTCGAGATTTTTGTCACTACAATGGATGGTAGCCATGTCATTATGGAAGGTAGTCCGTTGTCGAGATTTTTGTTACTACAATAGATTGTATCCTTTTCGTTATGGAAGATAGTCTGTTGTAGAGATTTTTGTTACTATAATAGATTGTAGCCTTGTCATTATGGAAGGTAGTATGTTGTCGTGATTCTTGTTACTACAATGGATGGTAGCCTTGTCATTATGGAAGGTAGTCTATTGTCGACATTTTTGTCACTACAATGGATGGTAGCCTTGTCATTATGGAAGGTAGTCCATTGTCGAGATTTTTGTTACTACAATGGATTGTAGCCTTGTCGTTGTGGCAGGTAGTCTACTATCGATATCTTTGTTACTCCAAAGGATGGTAGCCAAGTCATTATAGAAGGTAGTCTGTTGTCGATATCTTTGTTATTCCAATAGATGGTAGCCATGTCACTATGGAAGGTAGTCCGTTGTCGAGATTTTTGTTACTACATTGAATGGTAGCCTTGTCATTATGGAAGGTAGTCTGTTGTCATGATTTTTGTTAATACAATGGATAGTAGCCTTGCCTTTATGGAAGGTAGTCTGTTGTGGATATCTTTGTTACTCCAACGGATGGTAGCCTAGTCATTATGGAAGGTATTCTGTTGTCGAGATTTTTGTTACTCTAAGGGATGGTAGCCTTGTCATTATGGAAGGTAGCCTATTGTCGATATTTTTGTTACTACAATGGATTGTAGCCTTGTTGTTATGGCAGGTAGTCTGCTATCGATATCTTTGTTACTCCAAAGGATGGTAGCCTAGTCATAATAGAAGGTAGTATGTTTTCGAGATTTTGTTACTCCAATGGATGGTATCCTTGTGATTAAGGAAGGTAGTATGTTGTCGATATCTTTGTTACTCCAATGGATGGTAGCCTTGTCATTATGTAAGGTAGTCTGTTGTAGAGATTTTTGTTACTCCAATGGATGGTAGCATTGTCATTATGCAAGGTAGTGTGTTGTCGAGATTTTTGTTACTCCAATGGATGGTAGGCTTGTCATTATGGAAGGTAGTCTGTTGTCGAGATTTTTGTTACTCCAATGGATGGTAGCCTTGTCACTATGGAAGGTAGTCTATTGTCGAGATTTTTGTTACTACATTGGATGGTAGCCTTGTAATTATGGAAGGTAGTGTGTTGTCGATATTTTTCTTATTCCAATGGATGGAAGCCTTGTCATTATGGAAGGTAGTCTATTGTCGAGATTTTTGTTACTCCAATGGATGGTAGCCTTGTCACTATGGAAGGTAGTCTATTGTCGAGATTTTTGTTACTACATTGGATGTTAGCCTTGTCATTATGGAAGGTAGTGTGTTGTCGATATTTTTCTTATTCAAATGGATGGTAGCCTTGTCATGATGGAAGGTAGTCTGTTGTCGAGATTTTTGTTACTCCAATGGATGGTAGGCTTGTCATTATGGAAGGTAGTCTGTTGTCGATATTTTTGTTACTACATTGGATGGTAGCCTTATCATTATGGAAGGTAGTCTATTGTCGAGATTTTTGTTACTATAATGGATTGTAGCCTTGTCGTTATGGAAGGTAGTCTGTTGTTGATATCTTTGTTACTCCAATGGATGGTAGCCTAGTCATTATGGAAGGTAGTTTGTTGTCGAGATTTTTGTTACTCAAATGGATGGTAGCCTTGTCATGATGGAAGGTAGTCTGTTGTCGAGATTTTTGTTACTCCAATGGATGGTAGGCTTGTCATTATGGAAGGTAGTCTGTTTTCGAGATTTTTGTTACTACATTGGATGGTAGCCTTGTAATTATGGAAGGTAGTCTATTGTCGAGATTTTTGTTACTATAATGGATTGTAGCCTTGTCGTTATGGAAGGTAGTCTGTTGTTGATATCTTTGTTACTCCAATGGATGGTAGCCTAGTCATTATGGAAGGTAGTCTGTTGTCGAGATTTTTGTTACTCTAAGGGATGGTAGCCTTGTCATTATGGAAGTTAGTTTATTGTCGAGATTTTTGTTATTCCATTGGATGGTAGCCTTGTCACTATAGAAGGTAGTCTGTTGTCGAGATTTTTGTTACTACAATGGATTGTATCCTTGTCGTTATGGAAGATAGTATGTTGTCGATATCTTTCTTACTCCAATGGATGGTAGCTTAGTCATTATGGAAGGTAGTCAGTTGTCGAGATTTTAGTTTCTCCATTGGATTGTAGCCTTGTCTTTATGGAAGGTAGTCTATTGTTGATATCTTTGTTACTCCAATGGATGGTAGCCTAGTCATTATGGAAGGTAGTCTATTGTCGAGATTTTTGTTACTCTAAGGGATGCTAGCCTTGTCATTATGGAAGGTAGTCTATTGTCGAGATTTTTGTTACTAAAATGGATTGTAGCCTTGTCATTATGGCAGGTAGTCTGCTATCGATATCTGTGTTACTCCAAAGGATGGTAGCCTAGTCATTATAGAAGGTAGTCTTTTTTCGAGATTTTTGTTACTCCAATGGATGGTAGCCTAGTCATTATGGAAGGTAGTGTGTTGTCGAGATTTTTGTTACTCCATTGGATAGTAGCCCTGTCATTATGGAAGGTAGTGTGTTGTCGATATTTTTATTATAATTTGATGGATGGTAGCTTTGTCATTAAGGAGGGTAGTTGGTTGTTGTGATTTTTGTTACTCCAATGGATGGTATCCTTGTCATTATGGAAGATAGTATGTTGTCGATATCTTTGTTACTCCAATGGATGGTAGCCATGTTATTATGGAAGGTAGTCTGTTGTCGAGATTTTTGTTACTCTAAGGGATGGTAGCCTTGTCATTATGAAAGGTAGTGTGTTGTCAATATTTTTGTTATTCCAATGGATGGTAGCCTTGTCATTATGGAAGTTATTCTGTTGTAGAAATTTTTGTTACTACAATGGATGGTAGCCTTGTCATTATGGAAGGTTGTCTATTTTAGAGATTTTTGTTACTACAATGGATGGTAGACTTGTCATTATGGAAGTTAGTTTGTTGTCGAGATTTTTGTTATTACAATGGATTGTAGCCTTGTCTTTATGGAAGGTAGTATGTTTTCGATATATTTATTACTCCAAAGGATGGTAGCCTAGTCATTATGGAAGGTAGTATGTTGTCGAGATTTTTGTTACTCTAATGAATGGTATCCTTGTGATTATGGAAGGTAGTATGTTGTCGATATCTTTGTTACTCCAATGGATGGTAGCCTTGTCATTGTGGAAGGTAGTCTGTTGTCGAGATTTTTGTTACTCCAATGGATGGTAGCCTTGTCATTATGGAAGGTGGTCTGTTGTCGAGATTTTTGTTACTACATTGGATGGTAGCCTTGTCATTATGGAAGGTAGTTTGTTGTCGAGATTTTTTTTACTACAATGGATTGTAGCCTTGTCGATATGGAAGGTAGTCTATTGTCGATATCTTTCTTACTCCAATGGATGGTAGCCTTGTCATTATGGAAGGTAGTCTGTTGTCGAGATTTTTGTTACTCCAATGGATGGTAGCCTTGTCATTATGGAAGGTAATCTGTTGTCGAGATTTTTGTTACTACATTGGATGGTAGCCTTGTCATTTTGGAAGGTAGTCTGTTGTCGAGATTTTTGTTACTACAATGGATTGTAGCCTTGTCGTTATGGAAGGTAGTCTGTTGTTGATATCTTTGTTACTCCAATCGATGGTAGCCTAGTCATTATGGAAGGTAGTATGTTGTCGAGATTTTTGTTACTCTAAGGGATGGTAGCCTTGTCATTATGGAAGTTAGTTTATTGTCGAGATTTTTGTTATTCCATTGGATGGTAGCCTTGTCATTATAGAAGGTAGTCTGTTGTCGAGATTTTTGTTACTACAATGGATTGTATCCTTGTTGTTATGGAAGTTAGTATGTTGTTGATATCTTTCTTACTCCAATGGATGGTAGCCTAGTCATTATGGAAGGTAGTCTGTTGTCGAGATTTTTGTTACTCCATTGGATGGTCGCCTTGACATTATGGAAGGTAGTGTGTTATCGATATTTTTTTTATTTCAATGGATGGTAGCCTTGTCATTATGGAAGGTAGTCTGTTGTCGTGATTTTTTTACTCCAATGGATGGTATCCTTGTCATTATGGAATGTAGTATGTTGTCGATATCTTTGTTACTCCAATGGATGGTAGCCTTGCCATTATGGAAGATAGTCTGTTGTCTAGATTTTTGTTACTATAAGGGATGGTGGCCTTGTCATTATGGAAAGTAGTTTGTTGTCGAGATTTTTGTTATTCCAATGGATGGTAGCCTTGTCATTATGAAAGGTAGTCCATTGTCAAGATTTTTGTTACTATAATAGAATGTAGCCTTGTCATTATGGAAGGTAGTCTGTTGTCGATATTTTTGTTACTCCAATGGATGGTAGCCTTTTCATTATAAAATGTAGTATTTTGTCGAGATTTTTGTCACTACAATGGATGGTAGCCATGTCATTATGGAAGGTAGTCTGTTGTCGAGATTTTTGTTACCACAATAGATTGTAGCCTTTTCGTTATGGAAGATAGTCTGTTGTCAAGATTTTTGTTACTATAATAGATTGTAGCCTTGTCATTATGGAAGGTAGTATGTTGTCGAGATTCTTGTTACTACAATGGATGGTAGCCTTGTCATTATGGAAGGTAGTCTATTGTCGAGATTTTTGTCACTACAATGGATGTTAGCCTTGTCATTATGGAAGGTAGTCTATTGTCGATATTTTTGTTACTACAATGGATTGTAGCCTTGTCGTTATGGAAGGTAGTCTACTATCGATATCTTTGTTACTCCAAAGGATGGTAGCCTATTCATTATAGAAGGTAGTCTGTTTTAGAGATTTTTGTTACTCCAATGGATGGTATCCTTCTGATTATGGAAGGTAGTATGCTGTCGATATCTTTGTTACTCCAATGGATGGTAGCTTTCTCATTATGGAAGGTAGTTTGTTGTAGATATTTTTGTTACTCCAATGGATGGTAGCCTTGTCATTATGCAAGGTAGTGTGTTATCGATATTTTTGTTATTCCAATAGATGGTAGCTTAGTCATTATGGAAGGTAGTCTGTTGTCAAGATTTTTGTTACTCCAATGGATGGTAGCCTTGTCACTATGGAAGGTAGTTTGTTGTCGAGATTTTTGTTACTACATTGGTTGGTAGCCTTGTCATTATGGAAGGTAGTCTGTTGTCGTGATTTTTGTTAATACAATGGATTATAGCCTTGTCTTTATGGAAGGTAGTCTGTTATCGATATCTTTGTTACTCCAATGGATGGTAGCCTAGTCATTATGGAAGGTAGTCTGTTGTCGAGATTTTTGTTACTATAAGTGATGGTAGCCCTATCATTATGGAAGGTAGTCTATTGACGAGATTTTTATTACTACAATGGATTGTAGCCTTGTCGTTATGGCAGGTAGTCTGCTATCGATATCTTTGTCACTCCAAAGGATGGTAGCCTAGTCATTATAGAAGGTAGTCTGTTTTCGAGATTTTTGTTATTCCAATGGATGGTATCCTTGTGATTATGGAAGGTATTATGTTGTCGATATCTTTGTTACTCCAATGGATGGTAGCCTTGTCATTATGTAAGGTAGTCTGTTGTAGAGATTTTTGTTACTCCAATGGATGGTAGCGTTGTCATTATGCAAGGTAGTGTGTTGTCGATATTTATTTTATTCCAATAGATGGTAGCCTTGTCATTATGGAAGGTAGTCAGTTGTCGAGATTTTTGTTACTCCAATGGATGGTAGCCTTGTCCCTATGGAAGGTAGTCTGTTGTCGAGATTTTTGTTACTACATTGGATGGTAGCCTTGTCATTATGGAAGGTAGTGTGTTGTCGATATTTTTCTTATTCCAATGGATGGAAGCCTTGTCATTATGGAAGGTAGTGTGTTGTCGATATTTTTCTTATTCCAATGGATGGAACCCTTGTCATTATGGAAGGTAGTCAATTGTCGTGATTTTTGTTACTCCAATGGATGGTATCCTTGTCATTATGGAAGGTGGTATGTGGTCGATATCTTTGTTACTCCAATGGATGGTAGCCTTGTCATTATGGAAGGTAGTCTGTTGTCGAGATTTTTGTTACTCCAATGGATGGTAGGCTTGTCATTATGGAAGGTAGTCTATTGTCGAGATTTTTGTTACTACATTGGATGGTAGCCTGGTCATTATGGAAGGTAGTCTGTTGTCGAGATTTTTGTTAATCTAAGGGATGGTAGCCTTGTCATTATGGAATTTAGTTTATTGTCGAGATTTTTGTTATTCCATTGGATGGTAGCCTTGTCATTATAGAAGGTAGTCTGTTGTCGAGATTTTTGTTACTACAATGGATTGTATCCTTGTCGTTATGGAAGGTAGTATGTTGTTGATATCTTTCTTACTCCAATTGATGGTAGCCTAGTCATTATGGAATGTAGTCTGTTGTCGAGATTTTTGTTTCTCCGTTGGATGGTAGCCTTGTCATTATGGAAGGTAGTGTGTTATCGATATTTTTTTTATTCCAATGGATGGTAGCCTTGTCATTATGGAAGGTAGTTTGTTGTCGTGATTTTTTTACTCCAATGGATGGTATCCTTGCCATTAGGGAAGGTAGTATGTTGTCGATATCTTTGTTACTCCAATGGATGGTAGCCTTGTCATTATGAAAGGTAGTCTATTGTCTAGATTATTGTTACTATAAGGGATGGTGGCCTTGTCATTAAGGAAAGTAGTTTGTTGACGAGATTTTTGTTATTCCAATGGATGGTAGCCTTGTCATTATGAAAGGTAGTCTGTTGTCAATATTTTTGTTACTATAATAGATTGTAGCCTTGTCATTATGGAAGGTAGTCTGTTGTCGATATTTTTGTTACTCCAATGGATGGTAGCCTTGTCATTATAGAAGGTAGTATTTTGTCGAGATTTTTATCACTACAATGGATGGTAGCCATGTCATTATGGAAGGTAGTCTGTTGTCGAGATTTTTGTTACTACAATAGATTGTAGCCTTTTCGTTATGGAAGATAGTCTGTTGTCGAGATTTTTGTTACTATAATAGATTGTAGCCTTGTCATTATGGAAGGTAGTATGTTGTCGAGATTTTTGTTACTACAATAGATTGTAGCCTTTTCGTTATGGAAGATAGTCTGTTGTCGAGATTTTTGTTACTATAATAGATTGTAGCCTTGTCATTATGGAAGGTAGTATGTTGTCGAGATTCTTGTTACTACAATGGATGGTAGCCTTGTCATTATGAAAGGTAGTCTATTGTCGAGATTTTTGTCACTACAATGGATGGTAGCCTTGTCATTATGGAAGGTGGTCTAATGTCGAGATTTTTGTTACTACAATGGATTGTAGCCTTGTCGCTATGGCAGGTAGTCTGCTATTGATATCTTTGTTACTCCGAAGGATGGTAGCCTAGTCATTATAGAAGGTAGTCTGTTTTCGAGATTTTTGTTACTCTAATGGATGGTATCCTTGTGATTATGGAAGGTAGTATGTTGTCGATATCTTTGTTACTCCAATGGATGGTAGCCTTGTCATTATGGAAGGTAGTGTGTTGTCGATATTTTTCTTATTCCAATGGATGGAAGCCTTGTCATTATGGAAGGTAGTTTATTTTCGTGATTTTTGTTACTCCAATGGATGGTATCCTTGTCATTATGGAAGGTGGTATGTTGTCGATATCTTTGTTACTCCTATGGATGGTAGCCTTGTCATTATGGAAGGTAGTCTGTTGTCGAGATTTTTGTTACTCCAATGGATGGTAGGCTTGTCATTATGGAAGGTAGTCTATTGTCAAGATTTTTGTTACTACATTGGATGGTAGCCTTGTCATTATGGAAGGTAGTCTGTTGTCGAGATTTTTTTACTACAATGGATTTTAGCCTTGTCGTTATGGAAGGTAGTCTGTTGTTGATATCTTTGTTACTCCAATGGATGGTAGCCTAGTCATTATGGTAGGTAGTCTGTTGTCGAGATTTTTGTTAATCTAAGGGATGGTAGCCTTGTCATTATGGAATTTAGTTTATTGTCGAGATTTTTGTTATTCCGTTGGATGGTAGCCTTGTCATTATAGAAGGTAGTCTGTTGTCGAGATTTTTGTTACTACAATGGATTGTATCCTTGTCGTTATTGAAGGTAGTATGTTGTCGATATCTTTCTTACTCCAATTGATGGTAGCCTAGTCATTATGGAATGTAGTCTGTTGTCGAGATTTTTGTTTCTCCGTTGGATGGTAGCCTTGTCATAATGGAAGGTAGTGTGTTATCGATATTTTTGTTATTCCAATGGATGGTAGCCTTGTCATTATGGAAGGTAGTCTGTTGTCGTGATTTTTTTACTCCAATGGATGGTATCCTTGTCATTAGGGAAGGTAGTATGTTGTCGATATCTTTGTTACTCCAATGGATGGTAGCCTTGTCATTATGGAAGGTAGTCTATTGTCTAGATTTTTGTTACTATAAGGGATGGTGGCCTTGTCATTATGGAAAGTAGTTTGTTGACGAGATTTTTGTTATTCCAATGGATGGTAGCCTTGTCATTATTAAAGGTAGTCTATTGTCAATATTTTTGTTACTATAATAGATTGTAGCCTTGTCATTATGGAAGGTAGTCTGTTGTCGATATTTTTGTTACTCCAATGGATGGTAGCCTTGTCATTATAGAAGGTAGTATTTTGTCGAGATTTTTGTCACTATAATGGATGGTAGCCATGTCATTATGGAAGGTAGTATGTTGTCGAGATTCTTGTTACTACAATGGATGGTAGCCTTGTCATTATGGAAGGTAGTCTATTGTCGAGATATTTGTCACTACAATGGATGGTAGCCTTGTCATTATGGAAGGTGGTCTAATGTCGATATTTTTGAAACTACAACGGATTGTAGCCTTGTCGTTATGGCAGGTAGTCTGCTATCGATATCTTTGTTACTCCGAAGGATGGTAACCTAGTCATTATAGAAGGTAGTCTGTTTTCGAGATTTTAGTTACTCCAATGGATGGTATCCTTGTGATTATGGAAGGTAGTATGTTGTCGATATCTTTGTTACTCCAATGGATGGTAGCCTTGTCATTATGCAAGGTAGTGTGTTGTCGATATTTTTGTTATTCCAATAGATGGTAGCCTTGTTATTATGGAAGGTATTCTGTTGTCTAGATTTTGGTTACTACAATGGATTGTAGCCTTGTCGTTATGGCAGGTAGTCTGCTATCGATATCTTTGTTACTCCAAAGGATGGTAGCCTAGTCATTATAGAAGGTAGGCTGTTTTCGAGATTTTTGTTACTTCAATGGATAGTATCCTTGTGATTATGGAAGGTAGTATGTTGTCGATATCTTTGTTACTCCAATGGATGGTATCCTTGTCATTATGGAAGGTAGTCTGTTGTAGAGATTTTTGTTACTCCAATGTATGGTAGCCTTGTCATTATTCAAGGTAGTGTGTTGTCGATATTTTTGTTATTCCAATAGATGGTAGCCTTGTCATTATGGAAGGTAGTCTGTTGTCGAGATTTTTGTTACTCCAATGGATGGTAGCCTTGTCACTATGGAAGGTAGTTTGTTGTCGAGATTTTTGTTACTACATTGGATGGTAGCCTTGTCATTATGGAAGGTAGTGTGTTGTCGATATTTTTCTTATTCCAATGGATGGAAGCCTTGTCATTATGGAAGGTAGTGTGTTGTCGATATTTTTCTTATTCCAATGGATGGAAGCCTTGTCATTATGGAAGGTAGTGTGTTGTCGATATTTTTCTTATTCCAATGGATGGAAGCCTTGTCATTATGGAAGGTAGTCTATTGTCGTGATTTTTGTTACTCCAATGGATGGTATCCTTGTCATTATGGAAGGTGGTATGTTGTCGATATCTTTGTTACTCCAATGGATGGTAGCCTTGTCATTATGGAAGGTAGTCTGTTGTCGAGATTTACGTTACTCCAATGGATGGTAGGCTTGTCATTATGGAAGGTAGTCTATTGTCGAGATTTTTGTTACTACATTGGATGGTAGCCTTGTCATTATGGAAGGTAGTCTGTTGTCGAGATTTTTGTTACTACAATGGATGGTAGCCTTGTCACTATGGAAGGTAGTTTGTTGTCGAGATTTTTATTACTACATTGGATGGTAGCCTTGTCATTATGGAAGGTAGTGTGTTGTCGATATTTTTATTATTCCAATGGATGGAAGCCTTGTCATTATGGAAGGTAGTGTGTTGTCGATATTTTTCTTATTCCAATGGATGGAAGCCTTGTCATTATGGAAGGTAGTGTGTTGTCGATATTTTTCTTATTCCAATGGATGGAAGCCTTGTCATTATGGAAGGTAGTCTATTGTCGTGATTTTTGTTACTCCAATGGATGGTATCCTTGTCATTATGGAAGGTGGTATGTTGTCGATATCTTTGTTACTCCAATGGATGGTAGCCTTGTCATTATGGAAGGTAGTCTGTTGTCGAGATTTCTGTTACTCCAATGGATGGTAGGCTTGTCATTATGGAAGGTAGTCTATTGTCGAGATTTTTGTTACTACATTGGATGGTGGCCTTGTCATTATGGAAGGTAGTCTGTTGTCGAGATTTTTGTTACTACAATGGATTGTAGCCTTGTCGTTATGGAAGGTAGTCTGTTGTTGATATCTTTGATACCCCAATGGATGGTAGCCTAGTCATTATGGAAGGTAGTCTGTTGTCGAGATTTTTCTTAATCCAAGGGATGGTATCCTTGTCATTATGGAAGTTAGTTTATTGTCGAGATTTTTGTTATTCCATTGGATGGTAGCCTTGTCATTATAGAAGGTAGTCTGTTGTCGAGATTTTTGTTACTACAATGGATTGTATCCTTGTCGTTATGGAAGGTAGTAAGTTGTCGATTTCTTTCTTACTCCAATTGATGGTAGCCTAGTCATTATGGAATGTAGTCTGTTGTCGAGATTTTTGTTTCTCCGTTTGATGGTAGCCTTGTCATTATGGAAGGTAGTGTGTTATCGATATTTTTGTTATTCCAATGGATGGTAGCCTGGTCATTATGGAAGGTAGTCTGTTGTCGTGATTTTTTTACTCCAATGGATGGTATCCTTGTCATTATGGAAGGTAGTATGTTGTCGATATCTTTGTTACTCTAATGGATTGTAGCCTTGTCATTATGGAAGGTAGTCTATTGTCTAGATTTTTGTTAATATAAGGGATGGTGGCCTTCTCATTATGGAAAGTAGTTTGTTGTCGAGATTTTTGTTATTCCAATGGATGGTAGCCTTGTCATTATGAAAGGTAGTCTATTGTCAATATTTTTGTTACTATAGTAGATTGTAGCCTTGTGATTATGGAAGGTAGTCTGTTGTCGATATTTTTGTTACTCCAATGGATGGTAGCCTTGTAATTATAGAAGGTAGTATTTTGTCGAGATTTTTGTCACTACAATGGATGGTAGCCATGTCATTATGGAAGGTAGTCTGTTGTCGAGATTTTTGTTACTACAATAGATTGTAGCCTTTTCGTTATGGAAGATAGTCTGTTGTCGATATTTTTGTTACTATAATAGATTGTAGCCTTGTCATTATAGAAGGTAGTATGTTGTCGAGATTCTGGTTACTACAATGGATGGTATCCTTGTCATTATGGAAGGTAGTCTATTGTCGAGATTTTTGTCACTACAATGGATGGTAGCCTTAACATTATGGAAGGTGGTGTAATGTTAAGATTTTTGTTACTACAATGGATTGTAGCCTTGTCGTTATGGCAGGTAGTCTGCTATCGATATCTTTGTTACTCCGAAGGATGGTAGCCTAGTCATTATAGAAGGTAGTCTGTTTTCGTGATTTTTGTTACTCCAATGGATGGTATCCTTGTGATTATGGAAGGTAGTATGTTGTCGATATCTTTGTTACTCCAATGGATGGTAGCCTTGTCATTATGGAAGGTAGTCTGTTGTAGATATTTTTGTTACTCCAATGGATGGTAGCCTTGTCATTATGCAAGGTAGTGTGTTGTCGATATTTTTGTTATTCCAATAGATGGTAGCCTTGTTATTATGGAAGGTAGTCTGTTGTCGAGATTTTTGTTACTCAAAGGGATGGTAGCCTTGTCATTATGGAAGGGAGTCTATTGTCGAGATTTTGGTTACTACAATGGATTGTAGCCTTGTCGTTATGGCAGGTAGTCTGCTATCGATATCTTTGTTACTCCAAAGGATGGTAGCCTAGTCATTATAGAAGGTAGTGTGTTTTCGAGATTTTTGTTACTCCATTGGATGGTATCCTTGTGATTATGGAAGGTAGTATGTTGTCCATATCTTTGTTACTCCAATGGACGGTATCCTTGTCATTATGGAAGGTAGTCTATTGTAGAGATTTTTGTTACTCCAATGGATGGTAGACTTGTCATTATGCAAGGTAGTGTGTTGTCGATATTTTTGTTATTCCAATAGATGGTAGCCTTGTCATTATGGAAGGTAGTCTGTTGTCGAGATTTTTGTTACTCCAATGGATGGTAGCCTTGTCACTATGGAAGGTAGTTTGTTGTCGAGATTTTTGTTACTACAATGGATTGTAGCCTTGTCGTTATGGAAGGTAGTCTGTTGTTGATATCTTTGATACTCCAATGGATGGTAGCCTAGTCATTATGGAAGGTAGTCTGTTGTCGAGATTTTTGTTAATCCAAGGGATGGTAGCCTTGTCATTATGGAAGTTAGTTTATTGTCGAGATTTTTGTTATTCCATTGGATGGTAGCCTTGTCATTATAGAAGGTAGTCTGTTGTCGAGATTTTTGTTACTACAATGGATTGTATCCTTGTCGTTATGGAAGGTAGTATGTTGTCGATTTCTTTCTTACTCCAATTGATGGTAGCCTAGTCATTATGGAATGTAGTGTGTTGTCGAGATTTTTGTTTCTCCGTTTGATGGTAGCCTTGTCATTATGGAAGGTAGTGTGTTATCGATATTTTTGTTATTCCAATGGATGGTAGCTTTGTCATTATGGAAGGTAGTCTGTTGTCGTGATTTTTTTACTCCAATGGATGGTATCCTTGTCATTATGGAAGGTAGTATGTTGTCGATATCTTTGTTACTCTAATGGATTGTAGCCTTGTCATTATGGAAGGTAGTCTATTGTCTAGATTTTTGTTAATATAAGGGATGGTGGCCTTCTCATTATGGAAAGTAGTTTGTTGTCGAGATTTTTGTTATTCCAATGGATGGTAGCCTTGTCATTATGAAAGGTAGTCTATTGTCAATATTTTTGTTACTATAGTAGATTGTAGCCTTGTCATTATGGAAGGTAGTCTGTTGTCGATATTTTTGTTACTCCAATGGATGGTAACCTTGTAATTATAGAAGGTAGTATTTTGTCGAGATTTTTGTCACTACAATGGATGGTAGCCATGTCATTATGGAAGGTAGTCTATTGTCGAGATTTTTGTTACTACAATAGATTGTAGCCTTTTCGTTATGGAAGATAGTCTGTTGTCGATATTTTTGTTACTATAATAGATTGTAGCCTTGTCATTATAGAAGGTAGTATGTTGTCGAGATTTTGGTTACTACAATGGATGGTATCCTTGTCATTATGGAAGGTAGTCTATTGTCGAGATTTTTGTCACTACAATGGATGGTAGCCTTAACATTATGGAAGGTGGTCTAATGTCAAGATTTTTGTTACTACAATGGATTGTAGCCTTGTCGTTATGGCAGGTAGTCTGCTATCGATATCTTTGTTACTCCGAAGGATGGTAGCCTAGTCATTATAGAAGGTAATCTGTTTTCGTGATTTTTGTTACTCCAATGGATGGTATCCTTGTGATTATGGAAGGTAGTATGTTGTCGATATCTTTGTTACTCCAATGGATGGTAGCCTTGTCATTATGGAAGGTAGTCTGTTGTAGATATTTTTGTTACTCCAATGGATGGTAGCCTTGTCATTATGCAAGGTAGTGTGTTGTCGATATTTTTGTTATTCCAATAGATGGTAGCCTTGTTACTATGGAAGGTAGTCTGTTGTCAAGATTTTTGTTACTCTAAGGGATGGTAGCCTTGTCATTATGGAAGGTAGTCTATTGTCGAGATTTTGGTTACTACAATGGATTGTAGTCTTGTCGTTATGGCAGGTAGTCTGCTATCGATATCTTTGTTACTCCAAAGGATGGTAGCCTAGTCATTATAGAAGGTAGTGTGTTTTCGAGATTTTTGTTACTCCATTGGATGGTATCCTTGTGATTATGGAAGGTAGTATGTTGTCCATATCTTTGTTACTCCAATGGACGGTATCCTTGTCATTATGGAAGGTAGTCTATTGTAGAGATTTTTGTTACTCCAATGGATGGTAGCCTTGTCATTATGCAAGGTAGTGTGTTGTCGATATTTTTGTTATTCCAATAGATGGTAGCCTTGTCATTATGGAAGGTAGTCTGTTGTCGAGTTTTTGTTACTCCAATGGATGGTAGCCTTGTCACTATGGAAGGTAGTTTGTTGTCGAGATTTTTGTTACTACATTGGATGGTAGCCTTGTCATTATGGAAGGTAGTGTGTTGTCGATATTTTTCTTATTCCAATGGATGGAATCCTTGTCATTATGGAAGGTAGTCTATTGTCGAGATTTTTGTTACTCCAATGGATGGAAGCCTTGTCATTATGGAAGGTAGTCTGTTGTCGTGATTTTTGTTACTACAAAGGATTGTATCCTTGTCGTTATGGAAGGTAGTCTGTTGTCGAGATTTTTTTTTCTCCATTGGATGGTAGCCTTGTCATTATGGAAGGTAGTGTGTTATCGATATTTTTGTTATTCCAATGGATGGTAGACTTGTCATTATGGAAGGTAGTCTATTGCCGTGATTTTTTTACTCCAATGGATGGTATCCTTGTCATTATGGAAGGTAGTATGTTGTCGATATCTTTGTTACTCCAATGGATGGTAGCCTTGTCATTATGGAAGGTAGTCTGTTTTCTAGATTTTTGTTACTATAAGGGATGGTGGCCTTGTCATTATGAAAGGTAGTCTATTGTCGAGATTTTTGTTACTATAATAAATTGTAGCCCTGTCATTATGGAAGGTAGTCTTTTGTCGATATTTTTGTTACTCCAATGGATGGTAGCCTTGTCATTATAGAAGTTAGTATTTTGTCGAGATTTTTGTCACTACAATGGATGGTAGCCATGTCATTATGGAAGGTAGTCTGTTGTCGAGATTTTTGTTACTACAATAGATTGTAGCCTTTTCGTTATGGAAGATAGTCTGTTGTCGAGATTTTTGTTACTATAATAGATTGTAGCCTTGTCATTATCGAAGGTAGTATGTTGTCGAGATTCTTGTTACTACAATGGATGGTAGCCTTGTCATTATGGAAGGTAGTCTATTGTCGAGATTTTTGTCACTACAATGGATGGTAGCCTTGTCATTATGGAAGGTAGTCTATTGTCGAGTTTTTGTTACTACAATGGATTGTAGCCTTGTCATTATGGCAGGTAGTCTGCTATCGATATCTTTGTTAATCCAAAGGATGGTAGCCTAGTCATAATAGAAGGTAGTCTGTTTTCGAGATTTTTGTTACTCCAATGGATGGTATCCTTGTGATTATGGAAGGTAGTATGTTGTCGATATCTTTGTTACTCCAATGGATGGTAGCCTTGTCATTATGGAAGGTAGTCTATTGTAGACATTTTTTTTACTCCAATTGATGGTATCCTTGTCATTATGCAAGGTAGTATGTTGTCGATATCTTTGTTACTCCAATGGATGGTCGCCTTGTCATTATGGAAGGTAGTCTGTTGTCGAGATTTTTGTTACTCCAATGGATGGGAGCCTTGTCACTATGGAAGGTAGTCTGTTGTCGAGATTTTTGTTACTACATTGGACGGTAGCCTTGTCATTATGGAAGGTAGTCTGTTGTCGATATCTTTGTTACTCCAATGGATGGTAACCTAGTCATTAAGGAAGGTAGTCTGTTGTCGATATTTTTGTTACTCCAATGGATGGTATCCTTGTGATTATGGAAGGTAGTTTGTTGTCGATATCTTTGTTACTCCAATGGATCGTAGCCTTGTCATTATGGAAGGTAGTCTGTTGTCGAGATTTTTGTTACTCCAAAGGATGGTAGCCTAGTCATTATAGAAGGTAGTCTATTTTCGAGATTTTTGTTACTCCAATGGATGGTATCCTTGTGATTATGGAAGGTAGTATGTTGTCGATATCTTTGTTACTCCAATGGATGGTAGCCTTGTCATTATGGAAGGTGGTCTGTTGTAGAGATTTTTGTTACTCCAATGGATGGTAGCCTTGTCACTATGGAAGGTAGTCTGTTGTTGAGATTTTTGTTACTACATTGGATGGTAGCCTTGTCATTATGGAAGGTAGTCTGTTGTCGTGATTTTTGTTACTACAATGTATTGTAGCCTTGTCTTTATGGAAGGTAGTCTGTTGTCGATATCATTGTTACTCCAATGGATGGTAGCCTAGTCATTATGGAAGGTAGTCTGTTGCCGAGATTTTTGTTACTCTAAGGGATGGTAGCCTTGTCATTATGGAAGGTAGTCTATTGTCGAGATTTTTGTTACTACAATGGATTGTAGCCTTGTCGTTATGGCAGGTAGTCTACTATCGATATCTTTTTTATTCCTAAGGATGGTAGCCTAGTCATTATAGATTGTAGTTTGTATTCGAGATTTTTGTTATTCCAATGGATGGTATCCTTGTGATTATGGAAGGTAGTATGTTGTCCATATCTTTGTTACTCCAATGGACGGTATCCTTGTCATTATGGAAGGTAGTCTATTGTAGAGATTTTTGTTACTCCAATGGATGGTAGCCTTGTCATTATGCAAGGTAGTGTGTTGTCGATATTTTTGTTATTCCAATAGATGGTAGCCTTGTCATTATGGAAGGTAGTCTGTTGTCGAGATTTTTGTTACTCCAATGGATGGTAGCCTTGTCACTATGGAAGGTAGTTTGTTGTCGAGATTTTTGTTACTACATTGGATGGTAGCCTTGTCATTATGGAAGGTAGTGTGTTGTCGATATTTTTCTTATTCCAATGGATGGAATCCTTGTCATTATGGAAGGTAGTCTATTGTCGAGATTTTTATTACTCCAATGGATGGAAGCCTTGTCATTATGGAAGGTAGTCTGTTGTCGTGATTTTTGTTACTACAAAGGATTGTATCCTTGTCGTTATGGAAGATGGTCTGTTGTCGAGATTTTTTTTTCTCCATTGGATGGTAGCCTTGTCATTATGGAAGGTAGTGTGTTATCGATATTTTTGTTATTCCAATGGATGGTAGACTTGTCATTATGGAAGGTAGTCTATTGTCGTGATTTTTTTACTCCAATGGATGGTATACTTGTCATTATGGAAGGTAGTATGTTGTCGATATCTTTGTTACTCCAATGGATGGTAGCCTTGTCATTATGGAAGGTCGTCTGTTTTCTAGATTTTTGTTACTATAAGGGATGGTGGCCTTGTCATTATGGAAAGTAGTTTGTTGTCGAGATTTTTGTTATTCCAATGGATGGTAGCCTTGTCATTATGAAAGGTAGTCTATTGTCGATATTTTTGTTACTATAATAAATTGTAGCCCTGTCATTATGGAAGGTAGTCTTTTGTCGATATTTTTGTTACTCCAATGGATGGTAGCCTTGTCATTATAGAAGGTAGTATTTTGTCGAGATTTTTGTCACTACAATGGATGGTAGCCATGTCATTATGGAAGGTAGTCTGTTGTCGAGATTTTTGTTACTACAATAGATTGTAGCCTTTTCGTTATGGAAGATAGTCTGTTGTCGAGATTTTTGTTACTATAATAGATTGTAGCCTTGTCGTTATCGAAGGTAGTATGTTGTCGAGATTCTTGTTACTACAATGGATGGTAGCCTTGTCATTATGGAAGGTAGTCTATTGTCGAGATTTTTGTCACTACAATGGATGGTAGCCTTGTCATTATGGAAGGTAGTCTATTGTCGAGTTTTTGTTACTACAATGGATTGTAGCCTTTTCATTATGGCAGGTAGTCTGCTATCGATATCTTTGTTAATCCAAAGGATGGTAGCCTAGTCATAATAGAAGGTAGTCTGTTTTCGAGATTTTTGTTACTCCAATGGATGGTATCCTTGTGATTATGGAAGGTAGTATGTTGTCGATATCTTTGTTACTCCAATGGATGGTAGCCTTGTCATTATGGAAGGTAGTCTATTGTAGACATTTTTTTTACTCCAATTGATGGTATCCATGTCATTATGCAAGGTAGTATGTTATCGATATCTTTGTTACTCCAATGGATGGTGGCCTTGTCATTATGGAAGGTAGTCTGTTGTCGAGATTTTTGTTACTCCAATGGATGGTAGCCTTGTCACTATGGAAGGTAGTCTGTTGTCGAGATTTTTGTTACTACATTGGATGGTAGCCTTGTCATTATGGAAGGTAGTCTGTTGTCGTGATTTTTGTTACTACAATGGATTGTAGCCTTGTCTTTATGGAAGGTAGTCTGTTGTCGATATCTTTGTTACTCCAATGGATGGTAACCTAGTCATTAAGGAAGGTAGTCTGTTGTCGATATTTTTGTTACTCCAATGGATGGTATCCTTGTGATTATGGAAGGTAGTTTGTTGTCGATATCTTTGTTACTCCAATGGATCGTAGCCTTGTCATTATGGAAGGTAGTCTGTTGTCGAGATTTTTGTTACTCCAAAGGATCGTAGCCTAGTCATTATAGAAGGTAGTCTATTTTCGAGATTTTTGTTACTCCAATGGATGGTATCCTTGTGATTATGGAAGGTAGTATGTTGTCGATATCTTTGTTACTCCAATGGATAGTAGCCTTGTCATTATGGAAGGTAGTCTGTTGTAGAGATTTTTGTTACTCCAATGGATGGTAGCCTTGTCACTATGGAAGGTAGTCTGTTGTTGAGATTTTTGTTACTACATTGGATGGTAGCCTTGTCATTATGGAAGGTAGTCTGTTGTCGTGATTTTTGTTACTACAATGTATTGTAGCCTTGTCTTTATGGAAGGTAGTCTGTTGTCGATATCATTGTTACTCCAATGGATGGTAGCCTAGTCATTATGGAAGGTAGTCTATTGTCGAGATTTTTGTTACTCTAAGGGATGGTAGCCTTGTCATTATGGAAGGTAGTCTATTGTCGAGATTTTTGTTACTACAATGGATTGTAGCCTTGTCGTTATGGCAGGTAGTCTACTATCGATATCTTTTTTACTCCTAAGGATGGTAGCCTAGTCATTATAGATGGTAGTTTGTATTCGAGATTTTTGTTATTCCAATGGATGGTATCCTTGTGATTATGGAAGGTAGTATGTTGTCGATATCTTTGTTACTCCAATGGATGGTAGCCTTGTCATTATGGAAGGTAGTCTGTTGTATAGATTTTTGTTACTCCAATAGATGGTAGCCTTGTCACTATGGAAGGTAGTATGTTGTTGAGATTTTTGTTACTACATTGGATGGTAGCCTTGTCATTATGGAAGGTAGTCTGTTGTCGTGATTTTTGTTAGTACAATGGATTGTAGCCTTGTCTTTATGGAAGGTAATTTGTTGTCGATATCTTTGTTACTCCAATGGATGGTAGCCTAGTCATTATGGAAGGTAGTCTGTTGTCGAGATTTTTGTTACTCTAAGGGATGGTAGCCTTGTCATTATGGAAGGTAGTCTATTGTCGAGATTTTTTTTACTACAATGGATTGTAGCTTTGCCGTTATGGCAGTTAGTCTGCTATCGATATCTTTGTTACTCCAAAGGATGGTAGCCTAGTCATTATAGAAGGTAGTCTGTTTTCGAGATTTTTGTTACTCCAATGGATGGTAGCCTTGTAATTATGAAAAGTAGTGTGTTGTCGATATTTTTGTTACTCCAATGCATGGTAGCCTTGTCACTATGGAAGGTAGTCTGTTGTCGAGATTTTTGTTACTACATTGGATGGTAGCCTTGTCATTATGGAAGGTAGTCTGTTGTCGTGATTTTTGTTACTACAATGGATTCTAGCCTTGTCTTTATGGAAGGTAGTCTGTTGTCGATATCTTTGTTACTCCAATGGATGGTAACCTAGTCATTAAGGAAGGTAGTCTGTTGTCGATATGTTTGTTACTCCAATGGATGGTATCCTTGTGATTATGGAAGGTAGTTTGTTGTCGATATCTTTGTTACTCCAATGGATCGTAGCCTTGTCATTATGGAAGGTAGTCTGTTGTCGAGATTTTTGTTACTCCAATGGATGGTAGTCTTGTCACTATGGAAGGTAATATGTTGTCTAGATTTTTGTTACTACATTGGATGGTAGCCTTGTCATTATGGAAGGTAGTCTGTTGTCGTGATTTTTGTTACTACAATGGATTGTAGCATTGTCTTTATGGAAGGTAGTCTGTTGTCGATATCTTTGTTACTCCAATGGATGGTAGCCTAGTCATTATGGAAGGTAGTCTGTTGTCGAGATTTTTTTTACTCTAAGGGATGGTAGCCTTGTCAATATGGAAGGTAGTCTATTGTCGAGATTTTTGTTACTACAATGGATGGTAGCCTTGTCATTATAAAAGGTAGTATTTTGTCGAGATTTTTGTCACTACAATGGATGGTAGCCATGTCTTTATGGAATGTAGTCTGTTGTCGATATTTTGGTTATTCTAATGAATGGTAGCCTTGTCATTAAGGAAAGTAGTCTGTTGTCGAGATTTTTGTTACTCCAATGGATGTTAGCCTTGTCATCATGGAACGTAGTCTGTTGTCTATATTTTTGTAACTCCAATGAATGGTAGCCATTTCATTATGGAAGGTAGTATTTTGTCGAGATTTTGGTTACTCCAATTTATGGTAGCCTTGTCATTATGGAAGGTAGTCTGTTGTAGAGATTTTTGTTACTCCAATTGATGATAGCCTTTTCTTTATGGAAGGTATTCTATTGTCGAGATTTATGTTACTCCAATGGATGGCAGCCTTGTCATTATGAAAGGTAGTCTGTTGTCGATATTTTTGTTATTCCGATGGATGGTAGCCTTGTCATTATGGAAGGTAATTTGTTGTCAAGAGTTTTTTTACTCCAATGGATGGTAGCCTTCTCATTATGTAAGGTAGTTTGTTGTCGAGATTTTTGTTACTCCAATGGATGGTAGCCTTGTCACTATGGAAGGTAGTCTGTTGTCGAGATTTTTGTTACTACATTTGATGGTAGCCTTGTCATTATCGAAGGTAGTCTGTTGTCGTTATTTTTGTTACTACAATGGAGTGTAGCCTTGTCTTTATGGAAGGTAGTCTGTTGTCGATATTTTTGTTACTCCAATGGATGATAGCCTAGTCATTATGGAATGTAGTCTGTTGTCGATATTTTTGTTACTCTAAGGGATGGTAGCCTTGTCATTATGGAATTTAGTTTATTGTCGAGATTTTTTTATTCCAATGGATGGTAGCCTTGTCATTATGGAAGGTAGTCTGTTGTCGAGATTTTTGTTACTCCAATGGATGGTATCCTTGTGATTATGGAAGGTAGTATGTTGTCGATATCTTTGTTACTCCAATGGATGATGGCCTTGTCATTATGGAAGGTAGTCTGTTGTCGAGATTTTTCTTACTCCAATGGATGGTAGCCTTGTCACTATGGAAGGTAGTCTATTGTCGAGATTTTTGTTACTACATTGGGTGGTAGCCTTGTCATTATGGAAGGTAGTCTGTTGTCGTGATTTTTGTTACTACAATGGATTGTAGCCTTGTCTTTATGGAAGGTAGTCTGTTGTCGATATCTTTGTTACTCCAATGGATGGTAACCTAGTCATTAAGGAAGGTATTCTGTTGTCGATATTTTTGTTACTCCAATGGATGGTATCCTTGTGATTATGGAAGGTAGTTTGTTGTCGATATCTTTGTTACTCCAATGGATCGTAGCCTTGTCATTATGGAAGGTAGTCTGTTGTCGAGATTTTTGTTACTCCAATGGATGGTAGCCTTGTCACTATGGAAGGTAGTCTATTGTCGAGATTTTTGTTACTACATTGGATGGTAGCCTTGTCATTATCGAAGTTAGTCTGTTGTCGTTATTTTTGTTACTACAATGGAGTGTAGCCTTGTCTTTATGGAAGGTAGTCTGTTGTCGATATTTTTGTTACTCCAATGGATGGTAGCCTAGTCATTATGGAAGGTAGTCTGTTGTCGAGATTTTTGTTACTCTAAGGGATGGTAGCCTTGTCATTATGGAATTTACTTTATTGTCGAGATTTTTTTATTCCAATGGATGGTAGCCTTGTCATTATGGAAGGTAGTTTGTTGTCGAGATTTTTGTTACTCCAATGGATGGTATCCTTGTGATTATGGAAGATAGTATGTTGTCGATATCTTTGTTACTCCAATGGATGGTGGCCTTGTCATTATGGAAGGTAGTCTGTTGTCGAGATTTTTGTTACTCCAATGGATGGTAGCCTTGTCACTATGGAAGGTAGTCTATTGTCGAGATTTATGTTACTCCAATGGATGGCAGCCTTGTCATTATGAAAGGTAGTCTGTTGTCGATATTTTTGTTATTCCGATGGATGGTAGCCTTGTCATTATGGAAGGTAATTTGTTGTCAAGAGTTTTTTACTCCAATGGATGGTAGCCTTCTCATTATGTAAGGTAGTCTGTTGTCGAGATTCTTGTTACTACAATGGATGGTAGCCTTGTCATTATGGAAGGTAGTCTATTGTCGAGATTTTTGTCACTACAATGGATGGTAGCCTTGTCATTATCGAAGGTAGTCTGTTGTCGTTATTTTTGTTACTACAATGTAGTGTAGCCTTGTCTTTATGGAAGGTAGACTGTTGTCGATATTTTTGTTACTCCAATGGATGGTAGCCTAGTCATTATGGAAGGTAGTCTGATGTCGAGATTTTTGTTACTCTAAGGGATGGTAGCCTTGTCATTATGGAATTTAGTTTATTGTCGAGATTTTTTTATTCCAATGGATGGTAGCCTTGTCATTTTGGAAGGTAGTCTGTTGTCGAGATTTTTGTTACTCCAATGGATGGTATCCTTGTGATTATGGAAGGTAGTATGTTGTCGATATCTTTGTTACTCCAATGGATGGTGGCCTTGTCATTATGGAAGGTAGTCTGTTGTCGAGATTTTTGTTACTCCAATGGATGGTAGCCTTGTCACTATGGAAGGTAGTATGTTGTCGAGATTTTTGTTACTACATTGGATGGTAGCCTTGTCATTATGGAAGGTAGTCTGTTGTCGTGATTTTTGTTACTACAATGGATTGTAGCCTTGTCTTTATGGAAGGTAGTCTGTTGTCGATATCTTTGTTACTCCAATGGATGGTAACCTAGTCATTAAGGAAGGTATTCTGTTGTCGATATTTTTGTTACTCCAATGGATGGTATCCTTGTGATTATGGAAGGTAGTTTGTTGTCGATATCTTTGTTACTCCAATGGATCGTAGCCTTGTCATTATGGAAGGTAGTCTGTTGTCGAGATTTTTGTTACTCCAATGGATGGTAGCCTTGTCACTATGGAAGGTAGTCTGTTGTCGAGATTTTTGTTACTACATTGGATGGTAGCCTTGTCATTATCGAAGTTAGTTTGTTGTCAGTATTTTTGTTACTACAATAGAGTGTAGCCTTGTCTTTATGGAAGGTAGTCTGTTGTCGATATTTTTGTTACTCCAATGGATGGTAGCCTAGTCATTATGGAAGGTAATCTGTTGTCGAGATTTTTGTTACTCTAAGGGATGGTAGCCTTGTCATTATGGAATTTAGTTTATTGTCGAGATTTTTTTATTCCAATGGATGGTAGCCTTGTCATTATGGAAGGTAGTCTGTTGTCGAGATTTTTGTTACTCCAATGGATGGTATCCTTGTGATTATGGAAGGTAGTATGTTGTCGATATCTTTGTTACTCCAATGGATGGTGGCCTTGTCATTATGGAAGGTAGTCTGTTGTCGAGATTTTTGTTACTCCAATGGATGGTAGCCTTGTCACTATGGAAGGTAGTCTGTTGTCGAGATTTTTGTTACTACATTGGATGGTAGCCTTGTCATTATGGAAGGTAGTCTGTTGTCGTGATTTTTGTTACTACAATGGATTGTAGCCTTGTCTTTACGGAAGGTAGTCTGTTGTCGATATCTTTGTTACTCCAATGGATGGTAACCTAGTCATTAAGGAAGGTAGTCTGTTGTCGATATTTTTGTTACTCCAATGGATGGTATCCTTGTGATTATGGAAGGTAGTTTGTTGTCGATATCTTTGTTACTCCAATGGATCGTAGCCTTGTCATTATGGAAGGTAGTCTGTTGTCGAGATTTTTGTTACTCCAATGGATGGTAGCCTTGTCACTATGGAAGGTAGTCTGTTGTCTAGATTTTTGTTACTACATTGGATGGTAGCCTTGTCATTATGGAAGGTAGTCTGTTGTCGTGATTTTTGTTACTCTAAGGGATGGTAGCCTTGTCATTATGGAATTTAGTTTATTGTCGAGATTTTTTTATTCCAATGGATGGTAGCCTTGTCATTTTGGAAGGTAGTCTGTTGTCGAGATTTTTGTTACTCCAATGGATGGTATCCTTGTGATTATGGAAGGTAGTATGTTGTTGATATCTTTGTTACTCCAATGGATGGTGGCCTTGTCATTATGGAAGGTAGTCTGTTGTCGAGATTTTTGTTACTCCAATGGATGGTAGCCTTGTCACTATGGAAGGTAGTCTGTTGTCGAGATTTTTGTTACTACATTGGATGGTAGCCTTGTCATTATGGAAGGTAGTCTGTTGTCGTGATTTTTGTTACTACAATGGATTGTAGCCTTGTCTTTATGGAAGGTAGTCTGTTGTCGATATCTTTGTTACTCCAATGGATGGTAACCTAGTCATTAAGGAAGGTATTCTGTTGTCGAGATTTTTGTTACTCCAATGGATGGTATCCTTGTGATTATGGAAGGTAGTTTGTTGTCGATATCATCGTTACTCCAATGGATCGTAGCCTTGTCATTATGGAAGGTAGTCTGTTGTCGAGATTTTTGTTACTCCAATGGATGGTAGCCTTGTCACTATGGAAGGTAGTCTGTTGTCAAGATTTTTGTTACTACATTGGATGGTAGCCTTGTCATTATCGAAGTTAGTCTGTTGTCGTTATTTTTGTTACTACAATGGAGTGTAGCCTTGTCTTTATGGAAGGTAGTCAGTTGTCGATATTTTTGTTACTCCAATGGATGGTAGCCTAGTCATTATGGAAGGTAGTCTGTTGTCGAGATTTTTGTTACTCTAAGGGATGGTAGCCTTGTCATTATGGAATTTAGTTTATTGTCGAGATTTTTTTATTCCAATGGATGGTAGCCTTGTCATTATGGAAGGTAGTCTGTTGTCGAGATTTTTGTTACTCCAATGGATGGTATCCTTGTGATTATGGAAGGTATTATGTTGTCGATATCTTTGTTACTCCAATGGATGGTGGCCTTGTCATTATGGAAGGTAGTCTGTTGTCGAGATTTTTGTTACTCCAATGGATGGTAGCCTTGTCACTATGGAAGGTAGTCTGTTGTCGAGATTTTTGTTACTACATTGGATGGTAGCCTTGTCATTATGGAAGGTAGTCTGTTGTCGTGATTTTTGTTACTACAATGGATTGTAGCCTTGTCTTTACGGAAGGTAGTCTGTTGTCGATATCTTTGTTACTCCAATGGATGGTAACCTAGTCATTAAGGAAGGTAGTCTGTTGTCGATATTTTTGTTACTCCAATGGATGGTATCCTTGTGATTATGGAAGGTAGTTTGTTGTCGATATCTTTGTTACTCCAATGGATCGTAGCCTTGTCATTATGGAAGGTAGTCTGTTGTCGAGATTTTTGTTACTCCAATGGATGGTAGCCTTGTCACTATGGAAGGTAGTCTGTTGTCTAGATTTTTGTTACTACATTGGATGGTAGCCTTGTCATTATGGAAGGTAGTCTGTTGTCGTGATTTTTGTTACTACAATGGATTGTAGCCTTGTCTTTATGGAAGGTAGTCTGTTGTCGATATCTTTGTTACTCCAATGGATGGTAGTCTAGTCATTATGGAAGGTAGTCTGTTGTCGAGATTTCTGTTACTCTAAGGGATGTTAGCCTTGTCATTATGGAAGGTAGTCTATTGTCGAAATTTTTGTTACTACAATGGATGGTAGCCTTGTCATTATAGAAGGTAGTATTTTGTCGAGATTTTTGTCACTACAATGGATGGTAGCCATGTCATTATGGAAGGTAGTCTGTTGTCGAGATTTTTGTTACTACAATAGATTGTATTCTTTCCCCTATGGAAGATAGTCTCTTGTCGAGATTTTTGTTACTATAATAGATTGTAGCCTTGTCATTATGGAAGGTAGTATGTTGTCGAGATTCTTGTTACTACAATGGATGGTAGCCTTGTCATTATGGAAGGTAGTCTATTGTCGAGATTTTTGCCACTACAATGGATGGTAGCCTTGTCATTATGGAAGGTAGTCTAATGTCGAGATTTTTGTTACTACAATGGATTTTAGCCTTGTCCTTATGGCAAGTAGTCTGTTATCGATATCTTTGTTACTCCAAAGGATGGTAGCCTTGTCATTATGGAAGGTAGTCTGTTGTCGAGATTTTTGTTACTCCAATGGATGGTAGCCTTGTCATTATGCAAGGTAGTGTGTTGTCGATATTTTTGTTATTTCAATAGATGGTATCCTTGTGATTATGGAAGGTAGTATGTTGTTGATATTTTTGTTACTCCAATGGATGGTAGCCTTGTCACTATTAAAGGTAGTCTATTGTCGAAATTTTTGTTACTCCAATGGATGGTAGCCTTGTCACTATTGAAGGTAGTGTGTTGTCGAGATTTTTGTTACTACATTGGATGGTAGCCTTGTCATTATAGAAGGTAGTCTGTTGTCGTGATTTTTTTTACTACAATGGATTGTAGCCTTGTCTTTATGGAAGGTAATCTGTTGTCAATATCTTTGTTACTCCAATGGATGGTAGCCTAGTCATTATGGAAGGTAGTCTGTTGTCAAGATTTTTGTTACTATAACAGATTGTAGCCTTGTCATTATAGAAGGTAGTATTTTGTCGAGATTTTTGTCACTACAATGGATGGTAGCCATGTCATTATGGAAGGTAGTCTGTTGTCGAGATTTTTGTTACTACAATAGATTATAGCCTTTTCGTTATGGAAGGTAGTTTGTTGTAGAGATTTTTGTTACTCCAATGGATGGTAGCCTTGTCATTATGCAAGGTAGTGTGTTGTCGGTATTTTTGTTATTCCAATAGATGGTAGCCTTGTCATTATGGAAGGTAGTCTGTTGTCGAGATTTTTGTTACTCCAATGGATGGTAGCATTGTCACTATGGAAGGTAGTCTGTTGTCGAGATTTATGTTACTACATTGGATGGTAGCCTTGTCATTATGGAACGTAGTCTGTTGTCGTTATTTTTGTTACTATAATGGAGTGTAGACTTGTCTTTATGGAAGGTAGTCTGTTGTTGATATTTTTGTTACTCCAATGGATGGTAGCCTAGTCATTATGGAAGGTAGTCTGTTGTCGAGATTTTTGTTACTCTAACGGATGGTAGCCTTGTCATTATGGAATGTAGTTTATTGTCGATATTTTTTTATTCCAATGGATGGTAGCCTTGTCATTATGGAAGGTAGTCTGTTGTCGAGATTTTTGTAACTCCAATGGATGGTATCCTTGTGATTATGGAAGGTAGTATGTTGTCGATATCTTTGTTACTCCAATGGATGGTTGCCTTGTCATTATGGAAGGTAGTCTGTTGTCGAGATTTTTGTTACTCCAATGGATGGTAGCCTTGTCACTATGGAAGGTAGTCTATTGTCGAGATTTTTGTTACTACATTGGATGGTAGCCTTGTCATTATGGAAGGTAGTCTGTTGTCGTGATTTTTGTTACTCTAAGGGATGGTAGCCTTGTCATTATGGAATTTAGTTTATTGTCGAGATTTTTTTATTCCAATGGATGGTAGCCTTGTCATTTTGGAAGGTAGTCTGTTGTCGAGATTTTTGTTACTCCAATGGATGGTATCCTTGTGATTATGGAAGGTAGTATGTTGTTGATATCTTTGTTACTCCAATGGATGGTGGCCTTGTCATTATGGAAGGTAGTCTGTTGTCGAGATTTTTGTTACTCCAATGGATGGTAGCCTTGTCACTATGGAAGGTAGTCTGTTGTCGAGATTTTTGTTACTCCAATGGATGGTAGCCTAGTCATTATGGAAGGTAGTCTGTTGTCGAGATTTTTGTTACTCTAAGGGATGGTAGCCTTGTCATTATGGAATGTAGTTTATTGTCGATATTTTTTTATTCCAATGGATGGTAGCCTTGTCATTATGGAAGGTAGTCTGTTGTCGAGATTTTTGTAACTCCAATGGATGGTATCCTTGTGATTATGGAAGGTAGTATGTTGTCGATATCTTTGTTACTCCAATGGATGGTTGCCTTGTCATTATGGAAGGTAGTCTGTTGTCGAGATTTTTGTTACTCCAATGGATGGTAGCCTTGTCACTATGGAAGGTAGTCTGTTGTCTAGATTTTTGTTACTACATTGGATGGTAGCCTTGTCATTATGGAAGGTAGTCTGTTGTCGTGATTTTTGTTACTCTAAGGGATGGTAGCCTTGTCATTATGGAATTTAGTTTATTGTCGAGATTTTTTTATTCCAATGGATGGTAGCCTTGTCATTTTGGAAGGTAGTCTGTTGTCGAGATTTTTGTTACTCCAATGGATGGTATCCTTGTGATTATGGAAGGTAGTATGTTGTTGATATCTTTGTTACTCCAATGGATGGTGGCCTTGTCATTATGGAAGGTAGTCTGTTGTCGAGATTTTTGTTACTCCAATGGATGGTAGCCTTGTCACTATGGAAGGTAGTCTGTTGTCGAGATTTTTGTTACTACATTGGATGGTAGCCTTGTCATTATGGAAGGTAGTCTGTTGTCGTGATTTTTGTTACTACAATGGATTGTAGCCTTGTCTTTATGGAAGGTAGTCTGTTGTCGATATCTTTGTTACTCCAATGGATGGTAACCTAGTCATTAAGGAAGGTATTCTGTTGTCGATATTTTTGTTACTCCAATGGATGGTATCCTTGTGATTATGGAAGGTAGTTTGTTGTCGATATCATCGTTACTCCAATGGATCGTAGCCTTGTCATTATGGAAGGTAGTCTGTTGTCGAGATTTTTGTTACTCCAATGGATGGTAGCCTTGTCACTATGGAAGGTAGTCTGTTGTCGAGATTTTTGTTACTACATTGGATGGTAGCCTTGTCATTATCGAAGTTAGTCTGTTGTCGTTATTTTTGTTACTACAATGGAGTGTAGCCTTGTCTTTATGGAAGGTAGTCAGTTGTCGATATTTTTGTTACTCCAATGGATGGTAGCCTAGTCATTATGGAAGGTAGTCTGTTGTCGAGATTTTTGTTACTCTAAGGGATGGTAGCCTTGTCATTATGGAATTTAGTTTATTGTCGAGATTTTTTTATTCCAATGGATGGTAGCCTTGTCATTATGGAAGGTAGTCTGTTGTCGAGATTTTTGTTACTCCAATGGATGGTATCCTTGTGATTATGGAAGGTATTATGTTGTCGATATCTTTGTTACTCCAATGGATGGTGGCCTTGTCATTATGGAAGGTAGTCTGTTGTCGAGATTTTTGTTACTCCAATGGATGGTAGCCTTGTCACTATGGAAGGTAGTCTGTTGTCGAGATTTTTGTTACTACATTGGATGGTAGCCTTGTCATTATGGAAGGTAGTCTGTTGTCGTGATTTTTGTTACTACAATGGATTGTAGCCTTGTCTTTACGGAAGGTAGTCTGTTGTCGATATCTTTGTTACTCCAATGGATGGTAACCTAGTCATTAAGGAAGGTAGTCTGTTGTCGATATTTTTGTTACTCCAATGGATGGTATCCTTGTGATTATGGAAGGTAGTTTGTTGTCGATATCTTTGTTACTCCAATGGATCGTAGCCTTGTCATTATGGAAGGTAGTCTGTTGTCGAGATTTTTGTTACTCCAATGGATGGTAGCCTTGTCACTATGGAAGGTAGTCTGTTGTCTAGATTTTTGTTACTACATTGGATGGTAGCCTTGTCATTATGGAAGGTAGTCTGTTGTCGTGATTTTTGTTACTACAATGGATTGTAGCCTTGTCTTTATGGAAGGTAGTCTGTTGTCGATATCTTTGTTACTCCAATGGATGGTAGTCTAGTCATTATGGAAGGTAGTCTGTTGTCGAGATTTCTGTTACTCTAAGGGATGTTAGCCTTGTCATTATGGAAGGTAGTCTATTGTCGAAATTTTTGTTACTACAATGGATGGTAGCCTTGTCATTATAGAAGGTAGTATTTTGTCGAGATTTTTGTCACTACAATGGATGGTAGCCATGTCATTATGGAAGGTAGTCTGTTGTCGAGATTTTTGTTACTACAATAGATTGTATTCTTTCCCCTATGGAAGATAGTCTCTTGTCGAGATTTTTGTTACTATAATAGATTGTAGCCTTGTCATTATGGAAGGTAGTATGTTGTCGAGATTCTTGTTACTACAATGGATGGTAGCCTTGTCATTATGGAAGGTAGTCTATTGTCGAGATTTTTGCCACTACAATGGATGGTAGCCTTGTCATTATGGAAGGTAGTCTAATGTCGAGATTTTTGTTACTACAATGGATTTTAGCCTTGTCCTTATGGCAAGTAGTCTGTTATCGATATCTTTGTTACTCCAAAGGATGGTAGCCTTGTCATTATGGAAGGTAGTCTGTTGTCGAGATTTTTGTTACTCCAATGGATGGTAGCCTTGTCATTATGCAAGGTAGTGTGTTGTCGATATTTTTGTTATTTCAATAGATGGTATCCTTGTGATTATGGAAGGTAGTATGTTGTTGATATTTTTGTTACTCCAATGGATGGTAGCCTTGTCACTATTAAAGGTAGTCTATTGTCGAAATTTTTGTTACTCCAATGGATGGTAGCCTTGTCACTATTGAAGGTAGTGTGTTGTCGAGATTTTTGTTACTACATTGGATGGTAGCCTTGTCATTATAGAAGGTAGTCTGTTGTCGTGATTTTTTTTACTACAATGGATTGTAGCCTTGTCTTTATGGAAGGTAATCTGTTGTCAATATCTTTGTTACTCCAATGGATGGTAGCCTAGTCATTATGGAAGGTAGTCTGTTGTCAAGATTTTTGTTACTATAACAGATTGTAGCCTTGTCATTATAGAAGGTAGTATTTTGTCGAGATTTTTGTCACTACAATGGATGGTAGCCATGTCATTATGGAAGGTAGTCTGTTGTCGAGATTTTTGTTACTACAATAGATTATAGCCTTTTCGTTATGGAAGGTAGTTTGTTGTAGAGATTTTTGTTACTCCAATGGATGGTAGCCTTGTCATTATGCAAGGTAGTGTGTTGTCGGTATTTTTGTTATTCCAATAGATGGTAGCCTTGTCATTATGGAAGGTAGTCTGTTGTCGAGATTTTTGTTACTCCAATGGATGGTAGCATTGTCACTATGGAAGGTAGTCTGTTGTCGAGATTTTTGTTACTACATTGGATGGTAGCCTTGTCATTATGGAACGTAGTCTGTTGTCGTTATTTTTGTTACTATAATGGAGTGTAGACTTGTCTTTATGGAAGGTAGTCTGTTGTTGATATTTTTGTTACTCCAATGGATGGTAGCCTAGTCATTATGGAAGGTAGTCTGTTGTCGAGATTTTTGTTACTCTAAGGGATGGTAGCCTTGTCATTATGGAATGTAGTTTATTGTCGATATTTTTTTATTCCAATGGATGGTAGCCTTGTCATTATGGAAGGTAGTCTGTTGTCGAGATTTTTGTAACTCCAATGGATGGTATCCTTGTGATTATGGAAGGTAGTATGTTGTCGATATCTTTGTTACTCCAATGGATGGTTGCCTTGTCATTATGGAAGGTAGTCTGTTGTCGAGATTTTTGTTACTCCAATGGATGGTAGCCTTGTCACTATGGAAGGTAGTCTATTGTCGAGATTTTTGTTACTACATTGGATGGTAGCCTTATCATTATGGAAGGTAGTCTGTTGTCGTGATTTTTGTTACTACAATGGATTGTAGCCTTGTCTTTATGGAAGGTAGTCTGTTATCGATATCTTTGTTACTCCAATGGATGGTATCCTTGTCACTATGGAAGGTAGTCTGTTGTCGAGATTTTTGTTACTCTAAGGGATGGTAGCCTTGTCATTATGAAAGGTAGTCTGTTGTCGAGATTTTTGTTACTATAATAGATTGTAGCCTTGTCATTATGGAAGGTAGTATGTTGTCGAGATTTTGTTACTACAATGGATGGTAGCCTTGTCATTATGGAAGGTAGTCTATTCTCGAGATTTTTGTCACTACAATGGATGGTAGCCTTGTCATTATGGAAGGTAGTCTATTGTCGAGATTTTTGTTACTACAATGGATTGTAGCCTTGTCGTTATGGCAGGTAGTCTGCTATCAATATCTTTGTTACTCTAAAGGATGGTAGCCTAGTCATTATAGAAGGTAGTCTGTTTTCGAGATTTTTGTTACTCCAATGTAAGGTATCCTTGTGATTATGGAAGGTAGTATGTGTCGATATCTTTGTTACTCCAATGGATGGTAGCCTTGTCATTATGGAAGGTAGTTTGTTGTAGAGATTTTTGTTAGTCCAATGGATGGTAGCCTTGTAGTTATGGAAGGTAGTCTGTTGTCGATATCTTTGTTACTCCAATGGATGGTAGCCTTGTCACTATGGAAGGTAGTCTGTTGTCGTGATTTTTGTTACTACAATGAATTGTAGCCCTGTCTTTATGGAAGGTAGTCTGTTGTCGATATCATTGTTACTCCAATGGATGGTAGCCTAGCCATTATGGAAGGTAGTCTGTTGTCAAGATTTTTGTTACTCTAAGGGATGGTAGCCTTGTCATTATGGAAGGTAGTCTATTGTCGAGATTTTTGTTACTACAATGGATTATAGCCTTGTCTTTATGGAAGGTAGTCTGCTATCGATATCTTTGTTACTCCAAAGGATGGTAGCCTAGTCATTATAGATGGTAGTCTGTATTCGAGATTTTTGTTATTCCAATGGATTGTATCCTTGTGATTACGGAAGGTAGTATGTTGTCGATATCTTTGTTACTCCAATGGATGGTAGCCTTGTCATTATGGAAGGTAGTCTGTTGTAGAGATTTTTGTTACTCCAATGGATGGTAGCCTTGTCACTATGGAAGGTAGTCTTTTGTTGAGATTTTTGTTACTACATTGGATGGTAGCCTTGTCATTATGGAAGGTAGTCTGTTGTCTTGATTTTTGTTACTACAATGGATTGTAGCCTTGTCTTTATGGAAGGTAATTTGTTGTCGATATCTTTGTTACTCCAATGGATGGTAGCCTAGTCATTATGGAAGGTAATCTGTTGTCGATATTTTTGTTACTCTAAGGGATGGTAGCCTTGTCATTATGGAAGGTAGTATATTGTCGATATTTTTTTTACTACAATGGATTGTAGCTTTGTCGTTATGGCAGTTAGTCTGCTATCGATATCTTTGTTACTCCAAAGGATGGTAGCCTAGTCATTATAGAAGGTAGTCTGTTTTCGAGATTTTTGTTACTCCAATGGATGGTAGCCTTGTCATTATGCAAGGTAGTGTGTTGTCGATATTTTTGTTATTCCAATAGATGGTAGCCTTGTCATTATGGAAGGCAGTCTGTTGTAGAGATTTTTGTTACTCCAATGGATGGTAGCCTTGTCATTATGCAAGGTAATGTGTTGTTGATATTTTTGTTATTCCAATAGATGGTAGCCTTGTCACTATGGAAGGTAGTCTATTGTCGATATTTTTGTTACTCCAATGGATGGTAGCCTTGTCACTATGGAAGGTAGTCTGTTGTCGAGATTTTTGTTACTACATTGGATGGTAGCCTGGTCATTATGGAAAGTAGTTTGTTGTCGTTATTTTTGTTACTACAATGGATTGTAGCCTTGTCTTTATGGAAGGTAGTTTGTTCTCGATATCTTTGTTACTCCAATGGATGGTAGCCTAGTGATTATGGAAGGTAGTCTGTTGTCGAGATTTTTGTTACTCTAAGGGATGGTAGCCTTGTCATTATGGAATTTAGTTTATTGTCGAGATTTTTTTTATTCCAATGGATGGTAGCCTTGTCATTATGGAAGGTAGTCTAATATCGATATCTTTGTTACTCCAAAGGATGGTAGTCTGTATTCGAGATTTTTGTTATTCCAATGGATTGTATCCTTGTGATTATGGAAGGTAGTATGTTTTTGATATCTTTGTTAGTCCAATGGATAGTAGCCTTGTCATTATGGAAGGTAGTCTGTTGTAGAGATTTTTGTTACTCCAATGGATGGTAGCCTTGTCACTATGGAAGGTAGTCTGTTGTCGAGATTTTTGTTACTACATTGGATGGTAGCCTTGTCATTATGGAAGGTAGTCTGTTGTCGTGATTTTTGTTACTACAATGGATTGTAGCCTTGTCTTTATGGAAGGTAGTATGTTGTCGATATCTTTGTTACTCTAATGGATGGTAGCCTAGTCATTATGGAAGGTAGTCTGTTGTCGAGATTTTTGTTACTCTAAGGGATGGTAGCCTTGTCATTATGGAAGGTAGTCTATTGTCGAGATTTTTGTCACTACAATGGAAGGTAGCCTTGTCATTATGGAAGGTAGTCTGTAGTCGAGATTTTTGTTACTACAATAGATTGTAGCCTTTTCGTAATGGAAGATAGTCTCTTGTCGAGATTTTTGTTATTATAATAGATTGTAGCCTTGTCATTATGGAAGGTAGTATGTTGTCGAGATTCTTGTTACTACAATGGATGGTAGCCTTGTCATTATGGAAGGTAGTCTATTGTCGAGATTTTTGCCACTACAATGGATGGTAGCCTTATCATTATGGAAGGTAGTCTAATGTCGAGATTTTTGTTACTACAATGGATTTTAGCCTTGTCGTTATGGCAGGTAGTCTATTCTCGAGATTTTTGTCACTACAATGGATGGTAGCCTTGTCATTATGGAAGGTAGTCTATTGTCGAGATTTTTGTTACTACAATGGATTGTAGCCTTATCGTTATGGCAGGTAGTCTGCTATCGATATCTTTTTTACTCTAAAGGATGGTAGCCTAGTCATTATAGAAGGTAGTCTGTTTTCGAGATTTTTGTTACTCCAATGGAAGGTATCCTTGTGATTATGGAAGGTAGTATGTTGTCGATATCTTTGTTACTCCAATGGATGGTAGCCTTGTCATTATGGAAGGTAGTCTGTTGTAGAGATTTTTGTTACTCCAATGGATGGTAGCCTTGTAGTTATGGAAGGTAGTCTGTTGTCGAGATTTTTGTTACTATAATGGATGGTAGCCTTGTCACTATGGAAGGTAGTCTATTGTCGAGATTTTTGTTACTACATGGGATGGTAGCCTTGTCATTATGGAAGGTAGTCTGTTGTCGTGATTTTTGTTACTACAATGAATTGTAGCCTTGTCTTTATGGAAGGTAGTCTGTTGTCGATATCATTGTTACTCCAATGGATGGTAGCCTAGTCATTATGGAAGGTAATCTGTTGTCGTTTTTTTGTTACTCTAAGGGATGGTAGTCTTTCATTATGAAAGGTAGTCTATTGTCGAGATTTTTTTTACTACAATGGATTGTAGCTTTGTTTTTATGGCAGGTAGTCTGCTATCGATATCTTTGTTACTCCAAAGGATGGTAGCCTAGTCATTATAGAAGGTAGTCTATTTTCGAGATTTTTGTTACTCCAATGGATGGTAGCCTTTTCATTATGCAAGGTAGTGTGTTGTCGATATTTTTATTATTCCAATAGATGGTAGCCTTGTCATTATGGAAGGCAGTCTGTTGTAGAGATTTTTGTTACTCCAATGGATGGTAGCCTTGTCATTATGCAAGGTAGTGTGTTGTTGATATTTTTGTTATTCCAATAGATGGTAGCCTTGTCACTATGGAAGGTAGTTTGTTGTCGAGATTTTTGTTACTCCAATGGATGGTAGCCTTGTCACTATGGAAGGTTGTCTGTTGTCGAGATTTTTGTTACTACATTGGATGGTAGCCTGGTCATTATGGAAAGTAGTCTGTTGTCGTTATTTTTGTTACTACAATGGATTGTAGCCTTGTCTTTATGGAAGGTAGTTTGTTCTCGATATCTTTGTTACTCCAATGGATGGTAGCCTAGTGATTATGGAAGGTAGTCTGTTGTTGAGATTTTTGTTACTCTAAGGGATGGTAGCCTTGTCATTATGGAATTTAGTTTATTGTCGAGATTTTTTTTATTCCAATGGATGGTAGCCTTTTCATTATGGAAGGTAGTCTGTTGTCGAGATTTTTGTTACTCTAAGGGATGGTAGCCTTGTCATTATGGAAGGTAGTCTATTGTCGAGATTTTTGTTACTACAATGGATTGTAGCCATGTCGTTATGGAAGGTAGTCTGCTATCGATATCTTTGTTACTCCAAAGGATGGTAGTCTGTATTCGAGATTTTTGTTATTCTAATGGATTGTATCCTTGTGATTATGGAAGGTAGTATGTTTTTGATATCTTCGTTACTCCAATGGATGGTAGCCTTGTCATTATGGAAGGTAGTCTGTTGTAGAGATTTTTGTTACTCCAATGGATGGTAGCCTTGTCACTATGGAAGGTAGTCTGTTGTCGAGATTTTTGTTACTACATTGGATGGTAGCCTTGTCATTATGGAAGGTAGTTTGTTGTCGTGATTTTTTTTACTACAATGGATTGTAGCCTTGTCTTTATGGAAGGTAATCTGTTGTCGATATCTTTGTTACTCCAATGGATGGTAGCCTAGTCATTATGGAAGGTAGTCTGTTGTCGAGATTTTTGTTACTCTAAGGGATGGTAGCCTTGTCATTATGGAAGGTAGTCTATTGTCAAGATTTTTTTTACTACAATGGATTGTAGCTTTGTCGTTATGGCAGGTAGTCTGCTATCGATATCTTTGTTACTCCAAAGGATGGTAGCCTAGTCATTATAGAAGGTAGTCTGTTTTCGAGATTTTTGTTACTCCAATGGATGGTAGCCTTGTCATTATGCAAGGTAGTGTGTTGTCGATATTTTTGTTATTCCAATAGATGGTAGCCTTGTCATTATGGAAGGCAGTCCGTTGTAGAGATTTTTGTTACTCCAATGGATGGTAGCCTTGTCATTATGCAAGGTAGTGTGTTGTTGATATTTTTGTTATTCCAATAGATGGTAGCCTTGTCACTATGGAAGGTAGTCTGTTGTCGAGATTTTTGTTACTACAATGGATGGTAGCCTTGTCACTATGGAAGGTAGTCTGTTGTCGAGATTTTTGTTACTACATTGGATGGTAGCCTGGTCATTATGGAAGGTAGTCAGTTGTCGTTATTTTTGTTACTACAATGGATTGTAGCCTTGTCTTTATGGAAGGTAGTTTGTTCTCGATATCTTTGTAACTCCAATGGATGGTAGCCTAGTGATTATGGAAGGTAGTCTGTTGTCGATATTTTTGTTACTCTAAGGGATGGTAGCCTTGTCATTATGGAATTTAGTTTATTGTCGAGATTTTTTTTATTCCAATGGATGGTAGCCTTGTCATTATGGAAGGTACTCTGTTGTCGAGATTTTTGTTACTCTAAGGGATGGTAGCCTTGTCATTATGGAAGGTAGTCTATTGTCGAGATTTTTGTTACTACAATGGATTGTAGCCATGTCGTCATGGAAGGTAGTCTGCTATCGATATCTTTGTTACTCCAAAGGATGGTAGTCTGTATTCGAGATTTTTGTTATTCCAATGGATTGTATCCTTGTGATTATGGAAGGTAGTATGTTTTCGATATCTTCGTTACTCCAATGGATGGTAGCCTTGTCATTATGGAAGGTAGTCTGTTGTAGAGATTTTTGTTACTCCAATGGATGGTAGCCTTGTCACTATGGAAGGTAGTCTGTTGTCGAGATTTTTGTTACTACATTGGATGGTAGCCTTGTCATTATGGAAGGTAGTTTGTTGTCGTGATTTTTTTTACTACAATGGATTGTAGCCTTGTCGTTATGGAAGGTAGTCTATTATCGATATCTTTGTTACTCTAAGGGATGGTAGCCTTGTCATTATGGAAGGTAGTCTATTGTCGAGATTTTTTTTACTACAATGGATTGTAGCTTTGTCGTTATGGCAGGTAGTCTGCTATCGATATCTTTGTTACTCCAAAGGATGGTAGCCTAGTCATTATAGAAGGTAGTCTATTTTCGAGATTTTTGTTACTCCAATGGATGGTAGCCTTGTCATTATGCAAGGTAGTGTGTTGTCGATATTTTTGTTATTCCAATAGATGGTAGCCTTGTCATTATGGAAGGCAGTCTGTTGTAGAGATTTTTGTTACTCCAATGGATGGTAGCCTTGTCATTATGCAAGGTAGTGTGTTGTTGATATTTTTGTTATTCCAATAGATGGTAGCCTTGTCACTATGGAAGGTAGTCTGTTGTCGAGATTTTTGTTACTACAATGGATGGTAGCCTTGTCACTATGGAAGGTAGTCTGTTGTCGAGATTTTTGTTACTACATTGGATGGTAGCCTGATCATTATGGAAGTTAGTCAGTTGTCGTTATTTTTGTTACTACAATGGATTGTGGCCTTGTCTTTATGGAAGGTAGTTTGTTCTCGATATCTTTGTTACTCCAATGGATGGTAGCCTAGTGATTATGGAAGGTAGTCTGTTGTCGAGATTTTTGTTACTCTAAGAGATGGTAGCCTTGTCATTATGGAATTTAGTTTATTGTCGAAATTTTTTTTATTCCAATGGATGGTAGCCTTGTCATTATGGAAGGTACTCTGTTGTCGAGATTTTTGTTACTCTAAGGGATGGTAGCCTTGTCATTATGGAAGGTAGTCTATTGTCGAGATTTTTGTTACTACAATGGATTGTAGCCTTGTCGTTATGGAAGGTAGTCTGCTATCGATATCTTTGTTACTCCAAAGGATGGTAGTCTGTATTCGAGATTTTTGTTATTCCAATGGATTGTATCCTTGTGATTATGGAAGGTAGTCTGTTGTCGAGATTTTTGTTACTCCAATGGATGGTATCCTTGTGATTATGGAAGGTAGTCTGTTGTAGAGATTTTTGTTACTCCAATGGATGGTAGCCTTGTCACTATGGAAGGTAGTCTGTTGTCGAGATTTTTGTTACTACATTGGATGGTAGCCTTGTCATTATGGAAGGTAGTTTGTTGTCGTGATTTTTGTTACTACAATGGATTGTAGCCTTGTCTTTATGGAAGGTAATCTGTTGTCGATATCTTTGTTACTCTAATGGATGGTAGCCTAGTCATTATGGAAGGTAGTCTGTTGTCAAGATTTTTGTTACTCTAAGGGATGGTAGCCTTGTCATTATGGAAGGTAGTCTATTGTCGAGATTTTTTTTACAACAATGGATTGTAGCTTTGTCGTTATGGCAGGTAGTCTGCTATCGATATCTTTGTTACTCCAAAGGATGGTAGCCTAGTCATTATAGAAGGTAGTCTGTTTTCAAGATTTTTGTTACTCCAATGGATGGTAGCCTGGTCGTTATGCAAGGTAGTGTGTTGTCGATATTTTTGTTATTCCAATAGATGGTAGCCTTGTCATTATGGAAGGCGGTCTGTTGTAGAGATTTTTGTTACTCCAATGGATGGTAGCCTTGTCATTATGCAAGGTAGTGTGTTGTTGATATTTTTGTTATTCCAATAGATGGTAGCCTTGTCACTATGGAAGGTAGTCTGTTGTCGAGATTTTTGTTACTCCAATGGATGGTAGCCTTGTCACTATGGAAGGTAGTCTGTTGTCGAGATTTTTGTTACTACATTGGATGGTAGCCTGGTCATTATGGAAGGTAGTCTGTTGTCGTTATTTTTGTTACTACAATGGATTGTAGCCTTGTCTTTATGGAAGGTAGTCTGTTGTCGATATCTTTGTTACTCGAATGGATGGTAGCCTAGTCATTATGGAAGGTAGTCTTTTGTCGAGATTTTTGTTACTCTAAGGGATGGTAGCCTTGTCATTATGGAATTTAGTTTATTGTCGAGATTTTTTTTATTCCAATGGATGGCAGCCTTGTCATTATGGAAGGTAGTCTGTTGTCGAGATTTTTGTTACTCCAATGGATGGTATCCTTGTGATTATGGAAGGTAGTATGTTGTCGATATCTTTGTTACTCCAATGGATGGTGGCCTTGTCATTATGGAAGGTAGTCTGTTGTCGAGATTTTTGTTACTCCAATGGATGGTAGCCTTGTCACTATGGAAGGTAGTCTGTTGTCGAGATTTTTGTTACTCTAAGGGATGGTAGCCTTGTCATTATGGAAGGTAGTCTATTGTCGAGATTTTTTTTACTACAATGGATTGTAGCTTTGTCGTTATGGCAGGTAGTCTGCTATCGATATCTTTGTTACTCCAAAGGATGGTAGCCTAGTCATTATAGAAGGTAGTCTGTTTTCGAGATTTTTGTTACTCCAATGGATGGTAGCCTTGTCATTATGCAAGGTAGTGTGTTGTCGATATTTTTGTTATTCCAATAGATGGTAGCCTTGTCATTATGGAAGGCAGTCTGTTGTAGAGATTTTTGTTACTCCAATGGATGGTAGCCTTGTCATTATGCAAGGTAGTGTGTTGTTGATATTTTTGTTATTCCAATAGATGGTAGCCTTGTCACTATGGAAGGTAGTCTGTTGTCGAGATTTTTGTTACTACAATGGATGGTAGCCTTGTCACTATGGAAGGTAGTCTGTTGTCGAGATTTTTGTTACTACATTGGATGGTAGCCTGGTCATTATGGAAGGTAGTCAGTTGTCGTTATTTTTGTTACTACAATGGATTGTAGCCTTGTCTTTATGGAAGGTAGTTTGTTCTCGATATCTTTGTTACTCCAATGGATGGTAGCCTAGTGATTATGGAAGGTAGTCTGTTGTCGAGATTTTTGTTACTCTAAGGGATGGTAGCCTTGTCATTATGGAATTTAGTTTATTGTCGAGATTTTTTTTATTCCAATGGATGGTAGCCTTGTCATTATGGAAGGTACTCTGTTGTCGAGATTTTGGTTACTCTAAGGGATGGTAGCCTTGTCATTATGGAAGGTAGTCTATTGTCGAGATTTTTGTTACTACAATGAATTGTAGCCATGTCGTTATGGAAGGTAGTCTGCTATCGATATCTTTGTTACTCTAAAGGATGGTAGTCTGTATTCGAGATTTTTGTTATTCCAATGGATTGTATCCTTGTGATTATGGAAGGTAGTATGTTTTCGATATCTTCGTTACTCCAATGGATGGTAGCCTTGTCATTATGGAAGGTAGTCTGTTGTAGAGATTTTTGTTACTCCAATGGATGGTAGCCTTGTCACTATGGAAGGTAGTCTGTTGTCGAGATTTTTGTTACTACATTGGATGGTAGCCTTGTCATTATGGAAGGTAGTTTGTTGTCGTGATTTTTGTTACTACAATGGATTGTAGCCTTGTCTTTATGGAAGGTAATCTGTTGTCGATATCTTTGTTACTCCAATGGATGGTAGCCTAGTCATTATGGAAGGTAGTCTGTTGTCAAGATTTTTGTTACTCTAAGGGATGGTAGCCTTGTCATTATGGAAGGTAGTCTATTGTCGAGATTTTATTTACAACAATGGATTGTAGCTTTGTCGTTATGGCAGGTAGTCTGCTATCGATATCTTTGTTACTCCAAAGGATGGTAGCCTAGTCATTATAGAAGGTAGTCTGTTTTCGAGATTTTTGTTACTCCAATGGATGGTAGCCTGGTCGTTATGCAAGGTAGTGTGTTGTCGATATTTTTGTTATTCCAATAGATGGTAGCCTTGTCATTATGGAAGGCGGTCTGTTGTAGAGATTTTTGTTACTCCAATGGATGGTAGCCTTGTCATTATGCAAGGTAGTGTGTTGTTGATATTTTTGTTATTCCAATAGATGGTAGCCTTGTCACTATGGAAGGTAGTCTGTTGTCGAGATTTTTGTTACTCCAATGGATGGTAGCCTTGTCACTATGGAAGGTAGTCTGTTGTCGAGATTTTTGTTACTACATTGGATGGTAGCCTGGTCATTATGGAAGGTAGTCTGTTGTCGTTATTTTTGTTACTACAATGGATTGTAGCCTTGTCTTTATGGAAGGTAGTCTGTTGTCGATATCTTTGTTACTCGAATGGATGGTAGCCTAGTCATTATGGAAGGTAGTCTTTTGTCGAGATTTTTGTTACTCTAAGGGATGGTAGCCTTGTCATTATGGAATTTAGTTTATTGTCGAGATTTTTTTTATTCCAATGGATGGCAGCCTTGTCATTATGGGAGGTAGTCTGTTGTCGAGATTTTTGTTACTCCAATGGATGGTATCCTTGTGATTATGGAAGGTAGTATGTTGTCGATATCTTTGTTACTCCAATGGATGGTGGCCTTGTCATTATGGAAGGTAGTCTGTTGTCGAGATTTTTGTTACTCCAATGGATGGTAGCCTTGTCACTATGGAAGGTAGTCTGTTGTCGAGATTTTTGTTACTACATTGGATGGTAGCCTTGTCATTATAAAAGGTAGTCTGTTATCGTGATTTTTGTTACTACAATGGATTATAGCCTTGTCTTTATGGAAGGTAGTCTATTGTCGATATCTTTGTTACTCCAATGGATGGTAGCCTAGTCATTATGGAAGGTAGTCTGTTGTCGAGATTTTTGTTACTCCAATGGATGGTATCCTTGTGATTATGGAAGGTAGTATGATGTCGATATCTTTGTTACTCCAATGGATCGTAGCCTTGTCACTATGGAAGGTAGTCTGTTGTCGAGATTTTTGTTACTCCAATGGATGGTAGCCTTGTCACTATGGAAGGTAGTCTGTTGTCGAGATTTTTGTTACTACATTGGATGGTAGCCTGGTCATTATGGAAGGTAGTCTGTTGTCGTTATTTTTGTTACTACAATGGATTGTAGCCTTGTCTTTATGGAAGGTAGTCTGTTGTCGATATCTTTGTTACTCCAATGGATGGTAGCCTAGTCATTATGGAAGGTAGTCTGTTGTCATGATTTTTGTTACTACAATGGATTATAGCCTTGTCTTTATGGAAGGTAGTCTTTTGTCGATATCTTTGTTACTCCAATGGATGGTAGCCTAGTCATTATGGAAGGTAGTCTGTTGTCAAGATTTTTGTTACTCTAAGGGATGGTAGCCTTGTCATTATGGAAGGTAGTCTATTGTCGAGATTTTTGTTACTACAATGGATGGTAGCCTTGTTATTATAGAAGGTAGTATTTTGTCGAGATTTTTTCACTACAATGGATGGTAGCCATCTCATTATGGAAGGTAGTCTGTTGTCGAGATTTTTGTTACTACAATAGATTATAGCCTTTTCGTTATGAAAGATAGTCTGTTGTCGAGATTTTTGTTACTATAATAGATTGTAGCCTTGTCATTATGGAAGGTAGTATGTTGTCGAGATTCTTGTTACTACAATGGATGGTAGCCTTGTCATTATGGAAGGTAGTTTATTATTGAGATTTTTGTCACTATAATGGATGGTAGCCTTGTCATTATGGAAGGTAGTCTAATGTCGAGATTTTTGTTACTACAATGGATTTTAGCCTTGTCGTTATGGCAGGTAGTCTGCTATCGATATCTTTGTTACTCCAAAGGATGGTAGCCTAGTCATTATAGAAGGTAGTCTATTTTCGAGATTTTTGTTACTCCAATGGATGGTATCCTTGTGATTATGGAAGGTAGTATGTTGTCGATATCTTTGTTACTCCAATGGATGGTAGCCTAGTCATTATGGAAGGTATTCTGTTGTCGAGATTTTTGTTACTCCAATGGATGGTATCCTTGTGATTATGGAAGGTAGTGTGTTGTCGATATCTTTGTTACTCCAATAGATGGTAGCCTTGTCACTATGGAAGGTAGTCTGTTGTCGAGATTTTTGTTACTACATTGGATGGTAGCCTTGTCATTATGGAAGGTAGTTTGTTGTCGTGATTTTTGTTACTACAATTGATTGTAGCCTTGTCTTTATGGAAGGTAATCTGTTGTCGATATCTTTGTTACTCCAATGGATGGTAGCCTAGTCATTATGGAAGGTAGTCTGTTGTCAAGATTTTTGTTACTCTAAGGGATGGTAGCCTTGTCATTATGGAAGGTAGTCTATTGTCGAGATTTTTTTTACTACAATGGATTGTAGCTTTGTCGTTATGGCAGGTAGTCTGCTATCGATATCTTTGTTACTCCAAAGGATGGTAGCCTAGTCATTATGGAAGGTAGTATGTTTTCGAGATTTTTGTTACTCCAATGGATGGTATCCTTGGGATTATGGAAGGTAGTATGTTGTCGATATCTTTGTTACTCCAATGGATGGTAGCCTTGTCACTATGGAAGGTAGTCTGTTGTCGAGATTTTTGTTACTCTAAGGGATGGTAGCCTTGTCATTATGGAAGGTAGTCTATTGTCGAGATTTTTTTTACTACAATGGATTGTAGCTTTGTCATTATGGCAGGTAGTCTGCTATCGATATCTTTGTTACTCCAAAGGATGGTAGCCTAGTCATTATAGAAGGTAGTCTGTTTTCGAGATTTTTGTTACTCCAATGGATGGTAGCCTTGTCATTATGCAAGGTAGTGTGTTGTCGATATTTTTGTTATTCCAATAGATGGTAGCCTTGTCATTATGGAAGGCAGTCTGTTGTAGAGATTTTTGTTACTCCAATGGATGGTAGCCTTGTCATTATGCAAGGTAGTGTGTTGTTGATATTTTTGTTATTCCAATAGATGGTAGCCTTGTCACTATGGAAGGTAGTCTGTTGTCGAGATTTTTGTTACTACAATGGATGGTAGCCTTGTCACTATGGAAGGTAGTCTGTTGTCGAGATTTTTGTTACTACATTGGATGGTAGCCTGGTCATTATGGAAGGTAGTCAGTTGTCGTTATTTTTGTTACTACAATGGGTTGTAGCCTTGTCTTTATGGAAGGTAGTTTGTTCTCGATATCTTTGTTACTCCAATGGATGGTAGCCTAGTGATTATGGAAGGTAGTCTGTTGTCGAGATTTTTGTTACTCTAAGGGATGGTAGCCTTGTCATTATGGAATTTAGTTTATTGTCGAGATTTTTTTTATTCCAATGGATGGTAGCCTTGTCATTATGGAAGGTACTCTGTTGTCGAGATTTTTGTTACGCTAAGGGATGGTAGCCTTGTCATTATGGAAGGTAGTCTATTGTCGAGATTTTTGTTACTACAATGGATTGTAGCCATGTCGTTATGGAAGGTAGTCTGCTATCGATATCTTTGTTACTCCAAAGGATGGTAGTCTGTATTTGAGATTTTTGTTATTCCAATGGATTGTATCCTTGTGATTATGGAAGGTAGTATGTTTTCGATATCTTCGTTACTCCAATGGATGGTAGCCTTGTCATTATGGAAGGTAGTCTGTTGTAGAGATTTTTGTTACTCCAATGGATGGTAGCCTTGTCACTATGGAAGGTAGTCTGTTGTCGAGATTTTTGTTACTACATTGGATGGTAGCCTTGTCATTATGGAAGGTAGTTTGTTGTCGTGATTTTTGTTACTACAATGGATTGTAGCCTTGTCTTTATGGAAGGTAATCTGTTGTCGATATCTTTGTTACTCCAATGGATGGTAGCCTAGTCATTATGGAAGGTAGTCTGTTGTCAAGATTTTTGTTACTCTAAGGGATGGTAGCCTTGTCATTATGGAAGGTAGTCTATTGTCGAGATTTTTTTTACAACAATGGATTGTAGCTTTGTCGTTATGGCAGGTAGTCTGCTATCGATATCTTTGTTACTCCAAAGGATGGTAGCCTAGTCATTATAGAAGGTAGTCTGTTTTCGAGATTTTTGTTACTCCAATGGATGGTAGCCTGGTCGTTATGCAAGGTAGTGTGTTGTCGATATTTTTGTTATTCCAATAGATGGTAGCCTTGTCATTATGGAAGGCGGTCTGTTGTAGAGATTTTTGTTACTCCAATGGATGGTAGCCTTGTCATTATGCAAGGTAGTGTGTTGTTGATATTTTTGTTATTCCAATAGATGGTAGCCTTGTCACTATGGAAGGTAGTCTGTTGTCGAGATTTTTGTTACTCCAATGGATGGTAGCCTTGTCACTATGGAAGGTAGTCTGTGGTCGAGATTTTTGTTACTACATTGGATGGTAGCCTGGTCATTATGGAAGGTAGTCTGTTGTCGTTATTTTTGTTACTACAATGGATTGTAGCCTTGTCTTTATGGAAGGTAGTCTGTTGTCGATATCTTTGTTACTCGAATGGATGGTAGCCTAGTCATTATGGAAGGTAGTCTTTTGTCGAGATTTTTGTTACTCTAAGGGATGGTAGCCTTGTCATTATGGAATTTAGTTTATTGTCGAGATTTTTTTTATTCCAATGGATGGCAGCCTTGTCATTATGGAAGGTAGTCTGTTGTCGAGATTTTTGTTTACTCCAATGGATGGTATCCTTGTGATTATGGAAGGTAGTATGTTGTCGATATCTTTGTTACTCCAATGGATGGTGGCCTTGTCATTATGGAAGGTAGTCTGTTGTCGAGATTTTTGTTACTCCAATGGATGGTAGCCTTGTCACTATGGAAGGTAGTCTGTTGTCGAGATTTTTGTTACTACATTGGATGGTAGCCTTGTCATTATAGAAGGTAGTCTGTTGTCGTGATTTTTGTTACTACAATGGATTATAGCCTTGTCTTTATGGAAGGTAGTCTATTGTCGATATCTTTGTTACTCCAATGGATGGTAGCCTAGTCATTATGGAAGGTAGTCTGTTGTCGAGATTTTTGTTACTCCAATGGATGGTATCCTTGTGATTATGGAAGGTAGTATGATGTCGATATCTTTGTTACTCCAATGGATCGTAGCCTTGTCACTATGGAAGGTAGTCTGTTGTCAAGATTTTTGTTACTCCAATGGATGGTAGCCTTGTCACTATGGAAGGTAGTCTGTTGTCGAGATTTTTGTTACTACATTGGATGGTAGCCTGGTCATTATGGAAGGTAGTCTGTTGTCGTTATTTTTGTTACTACAATGGATTGTAGCCTTGTCTTTATGGAAGGTAGTCTGTTGTCGATATCTTTGTTACTCCAATGGATGGTAGCCTAGTCATTATGGAAGGTAGTCTGTTGTCATGATTTTTGTTACTACAATGGATTATAGCCTTGTCTTTATGGAAGGTAGTCTGTTGTCGATATCTTTGTTACTCCAATGGATGGTAGCCTAGTCATTATGGAAGGTAGTATGTTGTCAAGATTTTTGTTACTCTAAGGGATGGTAGCCTTGTCATTATGGAAGGTAGTCTATTGTCGAGATTTTTGTTACTACAATGGATGGTAGCCTTGTCATTATAGAAGGTAGTATTTTGTCGAGATTTTTTCACTACAATGGATGGTAGCCATCTCATTATGGAAGGTAGTCTGTTGTCGAGATTTTTGTTACTACAATAGATTATAGCCTTTTCGTTATGGAAGATAGTCTGTTGTCGAGATTTTTGTTACTATAATAGATTGTAGCCTTGTCATTATGGAAGGTAGTATGTTGTCGAGATTCTTGTTACTACAATGGATGGTAGCCTTGTCATTATGGAAGGTAGTCTATTGTTGAGATTTTTGTCACTATAATGGATGGTAGCCTTGTCATTATGGAAGGTAGTCTAATGTCGAGATTTTTGTTACTACAATGGATTTTAGCCTTGTTGTTATGGCAGGTAGTCTGCTATCGATATCTTTGTTACTCCAAAGGATGGTAGCCTAGTAATTATAGAAGGTAGTCTGTTTTCGAGATTTTTGTTACTCCAATGGATGGTATCCTTGTGATTATGGAAGGTAGTATGTTGTCGATATCTTTGTTACTCCAATGGATGGTAGCCTAGTCATTATGGAAGGTAGTCTGTTGTCGAGATTTTTGTTACTCCAATGGATTGTATCCTTGTGATTATGGAAGGTAGTGTGTTGTCGATATCTTTGTTACTCCAATAGATGGTAGCCTTGTCACTATGGAAGGTAGTCTGTTGTCGAGATTTTTGTTACTACATTGGATGGTAGCCTTGTCATTATGGAAGGTAGTTTGTTGTCGTGATTTTTGTTACTACAATGGATTGTAGCCTTGTCTTTATGGAAGGTAATCTGTTGTCGATATCTTTGTTACTCCAATGGATGGTAGCCTAGTCATTATGGAAGGTAGTCTGTTGTCAAGATTTTTGTTACTCTAAGGGATGGTAGCCTTGTCATTATGGAAGGTAGTCCATTGTCGAGATTTTTTTTACTACAATGGATTCTAGCTTTGTCGTTATGGCAGGTAGTCTGCTATCGATATCTTTGTTACTCCAAAGCATGGTAGCCTAGTCATTATAGAAGGTAGTCTATTTTCGAGATTTTTGTTACTCCAATGGATGGTATCCTTGTGATTATGGAAGGTAGTATTTTGTCGATATCTTTGTTACTCCAATGGATGGTAGCCTAGTCATTATGGAAGGTAGTCTGTTGTCGAGATTTTTGTTACTCCAATGGATGGTATCCTTGTGATTATGGAAGGTAGTGTGTTGTCGATATCTTTGTTACTCCAATAGATGGTAGCCTTGTCACTATGGAAGGTAGTCTGTTGTCGAGATTTTTGTTACTACATTGGATGGTAGCCTTGTCATTATGGAACGTAGTTTATTGTCGTGATTTTTGTTACTACAATGGATTGTAGCCTTGTCTTTATGGAAGGTAATCTGTTGTCGATATCTTTGTTACTCCAATGAATGGTAGCCTAGTCATTATGGAAGGTAGTCTGTTGTCAATATTTTTGTTACTCTAAGGGATGGTAGCCTTGTCATTATGGAAGGTAGTCTATTGTCGAGATTTTTTTACTACAATGGATTGTAGCTTTGTCGTTATGGCAGGTAGTCTGCTATCGATATCTTTGTTACTCCAAAGGATGGTAGCCTAGTCATTATAGAAGGTAGTCTGTTTTCGAGATTTTTGTTACTCCAATGGATGGTAGCCTGGTCGTTATGCAAGGTAGTGTGTTGTCGATATTTTTGTTATTCCAATAGATGGTATCCTTGTCATTATGGAAGGCGGTCTGTTGTAGAGATTTTTGTTACTCCAATGGATGGTAGCCTTGTCATTATGCAAGGTAGTGTGTTGTTGATATTTTTGTTATTCCAATAGATGGTAGCCTTGTCACTATGGAAGGTAGTCTGTTGTCGAGATTTTTGTTACTACATTGGATGGTAGCCTGGTCATTATGGAAGGTAGTCTGTTGTCGTTATTTTTGTTACTACAATGGATTGTAGCCTTGTCTTTATGGAAGGTAGTCTGTTGTCGATATCTTTGTTACTCCAATGGATGGTAGCCTAGTCATTATGGAAGGTAGTCTGGTGTCATGATTTTTGTTACTACAATGGATTATAGCCTTGTCTTTATGGAAGGTAGTCTGTTGTCGATATCTTTGTTACTCCAATGGATGGTAGCCTAGTCATTATGGAAGGTAGTATGTTGTCAAGATTTTTGTTACTCTAAGGGATGGTAGCCTTGTCATTATGGAAGGTAGTCTATTGTCGAGATTTTTGTTACTACAATGGATGGTAGGCTTGTCATTATAGAAGGTAGTATTTTGTCGAGATTTTTTCACTACAATGGATGGTAGCCATCTCATTATGGAAGGTAGTCTGTTGTCGAGATTTTTGTTACTACAATAGATTATAGCCTTTTCGTTATGGAAGATAGTCTGTTGTCGAGATTTTTGTTACTATAATAGATTGTAGCCTTGTCATTATGGAAGGTAGTATGTTGTCGATATTCTTGTTACTACAATGGATGGTAGCCTTGTCATTATGGAAGGTAGTCTATTGTTGAGATTTTTGTCACTATAATGGATGGTAGCCTTGTCATTATGGAAGGTAGTCTAATGTCGAGATTTTTGTTACTACAATGGATTTTAGCCTTGTCGTTATGGCAGGTAGTCTGCTATCGATATCTTTGTTACTCCAAAGGATGGTAGCCTAGTAATTATAGAAGGTAGTCTGTTTTCGAGATTTTTGTTACTCCAATGGATGGTATCCTTGTGATTATGGAAGGTAGTATGTTGTCGATATCTTTGTTACTCCAATGGATGGTAGCCTAGTCATTATGGAAGGTAGTCTGTTGTCGAGATTTTTGTTACTCCAATGGATTGTATCCTTGTGATTATGGAAGGTAGTGTGTTGTCGATATCTTTGTTACTCCAATAGATGGTAGCCTTGTCACTATGGAAGGTAGTCTGTTGTCGAGATTTTTGTTACTACATTGGATGGTAGCCTTGTCATTATGGAAGGTAGTTTGTTGTCGTTATTTTTGTTACTACAATGGATTGTAGCCTTGTCTTTATGGAAGGTAATCTGTTGTCGATATCTTTGTTACTCCAATGGATGGTAGCCTAGTCATTATGGAAGGTAGTCTGTTGTCAAGATTTTTGTTACTCTAAGGGATGGTAGCCTTGTCATTATGGAAGGTAGTCTATTGTCGAGATTTTTTTTACTATAATGGATTGTAGCTTTGTCGTTATGGCAGGTAGTCTGCTATCGATATCTTTGTTACTCCAAAGGATGGTAGCCTAGTCATTATAGAAGGTAGTCTGTTTTCGATATTTTTGTTACTCCAATGGATGGTATCCTTGTGATTATGGAAGGTAGTATGTTGTCGATATCTTTGTTACTCCAATCGATGGTAGCCTAGTCATTATGGAAGGTAGTCTGTTGTCGAGATTTTTGTTACTCCAATGGATGGTATCCTTGTGATTATGGAAGGTAGTGTGTTGTCGATATCTTTGTTACTCCAATAGATGGTAGCCTTCTCACTATGGAAGGTAGTCTGTTGTCGAGATTTTTGTTACTACATTGGATGGTAGCCTTGTCATTATGGAAGGTAGTTTGTTGTCGTGATTTTTGTTACTACAATGGATTGTAGCCTTGTCTTTATGGAAGGTAATCTGTTGTCGATATCTTTGTTACTCCAATGAATGGTAGCCTAGTCATTACGGAAGGTAGTCTGTTGTCAAGATTTTTGTTACTCTAAGGGATGGTAGCCTTGTCATTATGGAAGGTAGTCTATTGTCGAGATTTTTTTTACTACAATGGATTGTAGCTTTGTCGTTATGGCAGGTAGTCTGCTATCGATATCTTTGTTACTCCAAAGTATGGTAGCCTAGTCATTATAGAAGGTAGTCTGTTTTCGAGATTTTTGTTACTCCAATGGATGGTAGCCTGGTCGTTATGCAAGGTAGTGTGTTGTCGATATTTTTGTTATTCCAATAGATGGTATCCTTGTCATTATGGAAGGCGGTCTGTTGTAGAGATTTTTGTTACTCCAATGGATGGTAGCCTTGTCATTATGCAAGGTAGTGTGTTGTTGATATTTTTGTTATTCCAATAGATGGTAGCCTTGTCACTATGGAAGGTAGTCTGTTGTCGAGATTTTTGTTACTCCAATGGATGGTAGCCTTGTCACTATGGAAGGTAGTCTGTTGTCGTGATTTTTGTTACTACATTTGATGGTAGCCTGGTCATTATGGAAGGTAGTCTGTTGTCGTTATTTTTGTTACTACAATGGATTGTAGCCTTGTCTTTATGGAAGGTAGTCTGTTGTCGATATCTTTGTTACTCCAATGGATGGTAGCCTAGTCATTATGGAAGGTAGTCTGTTGTCATGATTTTTGTTACTACAATGGATTATAGCCTTGTCTTTATGGAAGGTAGTCTGTTGTCGATATCTTTGTTACTCCAATGGATGGTAGCCTAGTCATTATGGAAGGTAGTCTGTTGTCAAGATTTTTGTTACTCTAAGGGATGGTAGCCTTGTCATTATGGAAGGTAGTCTATTGTCGAGATTTTTGTTACTACAATGGATGGTAGCCTTGTCATTATAGAAGGTAGTATTTTGTCGAGATTTTTTCACTACAATGGATGGTAGCCATCTCATTATGGAAGGTAGTCTGTTGTCGAGATTTTTGTTACTACAATAGATTATAGCCTTTTCGTTATGGAAGATAGTCTGTTGTCGAGATTTTTGTTACTATAATAGATTGTAGCCTTGTCATTATGGAAGGTAGTATGTTGTCGAGATTCTTGTTACTACAATGGATGGTAGCCTTGTCATTATGGAAGGTAGTCTATTGTTGAGATTTTTGTCACTATAATGGATGGTAGCCTTGTCATTATGGAAGGTAGTCTAATGTCGAGATTTTTGTTACTACAATGGATTTTAGCCTTGTCGTTATGGCAGGTAGTCTGCTATCGATATCTTTGTTACTCCAAAGGATGGTAGCCTAGTCATTATAGAAGGTAGTCTGTTTTCGAGATTTTTGTTACTCCAATGGATGGTATCCTTGTGATTATGGAAGGTAGTATGTTGTCGATATCTTTGTTACTCCAATGGATGGTAGCCTAGTCATTATGGAAGGTAGTCTGTTGTCGAGATTTTTGTTACTCCAATGGATGGTATCCTTGTGATTATGGAAGGTAGTGTGTTGTCGATATCTTTGTTACTCCAATAGATGGTAGCCTTGTCACTATGGAAGGTAGTCTGTTGTCGAGATTTTTGTTACTACATTGGATGGTAGCCTTGTCATTATGGAAGGTAGTTTGTTGTCGTGATTTTTGTTACTACAATGGATTGTAGCCTTGTCTTTATGGAAGGTAATCTGTTGTCGATATCTTTGTTACTCCAACGGATGGTAGCCTAGTCATTATGGAAGGTAGTCTGTTGTCAAGATTTTTGTTACTCTAAGGGATGGTAGCCTTGTCATTATGGAAGGTAGTCTATTGTCGAGATTTTTTTTACTACAATGGATTGTAGCTTTGTCGTTATGGCAGGTAGTCTGCTATCGATATCTTTGTTACTCCAAAGGATGGTAGCCTACTCATTATAGAAGGTAGTCTGTTTTCGAGATTTTTGTTACTCCAATGGATGGTAGCCTGGTCGTTATGCAAGGTAGTGTGTTGTCGATATTTTTGTTATTCCAATAGATGGTAGCCTTGTCATTATGGAAGGCGGTCTGTTGTAGAGATTTTTGTTACTCCAATGGATGGTAGCCTTGTCATTATGCAAGGTAGTGTGTTGTTGATATTTTTGTTATTCCAATAGATGGTAGACTTGTCACTATGGAAGGTAGTCTGTTGTCGAGATTTTTGTTACTCCAATGGATGGTAGCCTTGTCACTATGGAAGGTAGTCTGTTGTCGAGATTTTTGTTACTACATTGGATGGTAGCCTGGTCATTATGGAAGGTAGTCTGTTGTCGTTATTTTTGTTACTACAATGGATTGTAGCCTTGTCTTTATGGAAGGTAGTCTGTTGTCGATATCTTTGTTACTCGAATGGATGGTAGCCTAGTCATTATGGAAGGTAGTCTTTTGTCGAGATTTTTGTTACTCTAAGGGATGGTAGCCTTGTCATTATGGAATTTAGTTTATTGTCGAGATTTTTTTTATTCCAATGGATGGCAGCCTTGTCATTATGGAAGGTAGTCTGTTGTCGAGATTTTTGTTACTCCAATGGATGGTATCCTTGTGATTATGGAAGGTAGTATGTTGTCGATATCTTTGTTACTCCAATGGATGGTGGCCTTGTCATTATGGAAGGTAGTCTGTTGTCGAGATTTTTGTTACTCCAATGGATGGTAGCCTTGTCACTATGGAAGGTAGTCTGTTGTCGAGATTTTTGTTACTACATTGGATGGTAGCCTTGTCATTATGGAAGGTAGTCTGTTGTCGTGATTTTTGTTACTACAATGGATTGTAGCCTTGTCTTTATGGAAGGTAGTCTATTGTCGATATATTTGTTACTCCAATGGATGGTAGCCTAGTCATTATGGAAGGTAGTCTGTTGTCGAGATTTTTGTTACTCCAATGGATGGTATCCTTGTGATTATGGAAGGTAGTATGATGTCGATATCTTTGTTACTCCAATGGATCGTAGCCTTGTCATTATGGAAGGTAGTCTGTTGTCGAGATTTTTGTTACTCCAATGGATGGTAGCCTTGTCACTATGGAAGGTAGTCTGTTATCGAGATTTTTGTTACTACATTGGATGGTAGCCTAGTCATTATGGAAGGTAGTCTGTTGTCGTGATTTTTGTTACTATAATGGATTGTAGCCTTGTCTTTATGGAAGGTAGTCTTTTGTCGATATCTTTGTACTCCAATGGATGGTAGCCTAGTCATTATGGAAGGTAGTCTGTTGTCATGATTTTTGTTACTACAATGGATTATAGCCTTGTCTTTATGGAAGGTAGTCTGTTGTTGATATCTTTGTTACTCCAATGGATGGTAGCCTAGTCATTATGGAAGGTAGTCTGTTGTCAAGATTTTTGTTACTCTAAGGGATGGTAGCCTTGTCATTATGGAAGGTAGTCTATTGTCGAGATTTTTGTTACTACAATGGATGGTAGCCTTGTCATTATAGAAGGTAGTATTTTGTCGAGATTTTTTCACTACAATGGATGGTAGCCATCTCATTATGGAAGGTAGTCTGTTGTCGAGATTTTTGTTACTACAATAGATTATAGCCTTTTTGTTATGGAAGATAGTCTATTGTCGAGATTTTTGTTACTATAATAGATTGTAGCCTTGTCATTATGGAAGGTAGTATGTTGTCGAGATTCTTGTTACTACAATGGATGGTAGCCTTGTCATTATGGAAGGTAGTCTATTGTTGAGATTTTTGTCACTATAATGGATGGTAGCCTTGTCATTATGGAAGGTAGTCTAATGTCGAGATTTTTGTTACTACAATGGATTTTAGCCTTGTCGTTATGGCAGGTAGTCTGCTATCGATATCTTTGTTACTCCAAAGGATGGTAGCCTAGTCATTATAGAAGGTAGTCTGTTTTCGAGATTTTTGTTACTCCAATGGATGGTATCCTTGTGATTATGGAAGGTAGTATGTTGTCGATATCTTTGTTACTCCAATGGATGGTAGCCTAGTCATTATGGAAGGTAGTCTGTTGTCAAGATTTTTGTTACTCTAAGGGATGGTAGCCTTGTCATTATGGAAGGTAGTCTATTGTCGAGATTTTTGTTACTACAATGGATGGTAGCCTTGTCATTATAGAAGGTAGTATTTTGTCGAGATTTTTTCACTACAATGGATGGTAGCCATCTCATTATGGAAGGTAGTCTGTTGTCGAGATTTTTGTTACTACAATAGATTATAGCCTTTTCGTTATGGAAGATAGTCTGTTGTCGAGATTTTTGTTACTATAATAGATTGTAGCCTTGTCATTATGGAAGGTAGTATGTTGTCGAGATTCTTGTTACTACAATGGATGGTAGCCTTGTCATTATGGAAGGTAGTCTATTGTTGAGATTTTTGTCACTATAATGGATGGTAGCCTTGTCATTATGGAAGGTAGTCTAATGTCGAGATTTTTGTTACTACAATGGATTTTAGCCTTGTCGTTATGGCAGGTAGTCTGCTATCGATATCTTTGTTACTCCAAAGGATGGTAGCCTAGTCATTATAGAAGGTAGTCTGTTTTCGAGATTTTTGTTACTCCAATGGATGGTATCCTTGTGATTATGGAAGGTAGTATGTTGTCGATATCTTTGTTACTCCAATGGATGGTAGCCTAGTCATTATGGAAGGTAGTCTGTTGTCGAGATTTTTGTTACTCCAATGGATGGTATCCTTGTGATTATGGAAGGTAGTGTGTTGTCGATATCTTTGTTACTCCAATAGATGGTAGCCTTGTCCTTATGGAAGGTAGTCTGTTGTCGAGATTTTTGTTACTCTAATGGATGGTAGCCTTGTCACTATGGAAGGTAGTCTGTTGTTGAGATTTTTGTTACGACATTGGATGGTAGCCTTGTCATTATGGAAGGTAGTCTGTTGTCGTGATTTTTGTTACTACAATGGATTGTAGCCTTGTCTTTATGGAAGGTAGTCTGTTGTCGATATCTTTGTTACTCCAATGGATGGTAGCCTAGTCATTATGGAAGGTAGTCTGTTGTCAAGATTTTTGTTACTCTAAGGGATGGTAGCCTTGTCATTATGGAAGGTAGTCTATTGTCAAGATTTTTGTTACTACAATGGATGGTAGCCTTGTCATTATAGAAGGTAGTATTTTGTCGAGATTTTTTCACTACAATGGATGGTAGCCATCTCATTATGGAAGGTAGTCTGTTGTCGAGATTTTTGTTACTACAATAGATTATAGCCTTTTCGTTATGGAAGATAGTCTGTTGTCGAGATTTTTGTTACTATAATAGATTGTAGCCTTGTCATTATGGAAGGTAGTATGTTGTCGAGATTCTTGTTACTCCAATGGATGGTAGCCTTGTCATTATGGAAGGTAGTCTATTGTCGAGACTTTTGTCACTATAATGGATGGTAGCCTTGTCATTATGGAAGGTAGTCTAATGTCGAGATTTTTGTTACTACAATGGATTTTAGCCTTGTCGTTATGGCAGGTAGTCTGCTATCGATATCTTTGTTACTCCAAAGGATGGTAGCCTAGTCATTATAAAAGGTAGTCTATTTTCGAGATTTTTGTTTATCCAATGGATGGTATCCTTGTGATTATGGAAGGTAGTATGTTGTCGATATCTTTGTTACTCCAATGTATGGTAGCCTTGTCATTATGGAAGGTAGTCTGTTGTAGAGATTTTTGTTACTCGAATGGATGGTAGCCTTGTCATTATGCATGGTAGTGTGTTTTCGATATTTTTGTTATTCCAATAGATGGTAGCATTGTCATTATGTAAGGTAGTCTGTTGTCGAGATTTTTGTTACTCGAATGGATGGAAGCCTTGTCACTATGGAAGGTAGTCTGTTGTCGAGATTTTTGTTACTCCAATGGATGGTAGCCTTGTCACTATGGAAGGTAGTTTGTTGTCGAGATTTTTGTTACTTTATTGGATGGTAGCCTTGTCATTATGGAAGGTAGTCTGTTGTCGTGATTTTTGTTACTACAATGGATTGTTGCCTTGTCTTTATGGAAGGTAATCTGTTGTCAATATCTTTGTTACTCCAATGGATGGTAGCCTAGTCATTATGGAAGGTAGTCTGTTGTCAAGATTTTTGTTACTCTAAGGGATTATAGCCTTGTCATTATGAAAGGTAGTCTATTGTCGAGATTTTTGTTACTATAATAGATTGTAGCCTTGTCATTATGGAAGGTAGTCTGTTGTGGATATTTTTGTTACTCCAATGGATTGTAGCCTTGTCATTATAGAAGGTAGTATTTTGTTATGATTTTTGTCACTACAATGGATGGTAGCCATGTCATTATGGAAGGTAGTCTGTTGTCGAGATTTTTGTTACTACAAAAGATTGTAGCCTTTTCGTTTTGGAAGATAGTCTGTTGTCGAGATTTTTGTTACTATAATAGATTGTAGCCTTGTCATTATGGAAGGTAGTATGTTGTCGAGATTCTTGTAACTACAATGGATGGTAGCCTTGTCATTATGGAAGGTAGTCTATTGTCGAGTTTATTGTCACTACAATAGATTGTAGCCTTGTCATTATGGAAGGTAGTATATTGTCGAGATTTTTGTTACTACAATGGATTGTAGCCTTGTCGTTATGGCAGGTAGTCTGCTATCGATATCTTTGTTACTCCAAAGGATGGTAGCCTAGTCATTATAGAAGGTAGTCTGTTTTCGAGATTTTTGTTACTCCAATGGATGGTAGCCTTGTCATTATGCAAGGTAGTGTGTTGTCGATATTTTTGTTACTCCAATGGATGGTAGCCTTGTCATTATGGAAGGTAGTCTGTTGTAGAGATTTTTGTTACTCCAATGGATGGTAGCCTTGACATTATGCAAGGTAGTGTGTTGTGGATATTTTTGTTATTCCATTAGATGGTAGCCTTGTCATTATGGAAGTTAGTCTGTTGTCGAAATTTTTGTTACTCCAATAGATGGTAGCCTTGTCATTATGGAAGGTTGTCTATTGTCAAGATTTTTGTTACTACAATGGATGGTAGCCTTGTCATTATGGAAGGTTGTCTGTTGTCGAGTGTTTTTTTACTACAATGGATTGTAGCCTTGTCTTTATGGAAGGTAGTATGTTGTCGATATCTTTGTTACTCCAATGGATGATAGCCTTGTCATTATGAGAGGTAGTTTGTTGTCGATATTTTTGTTACTCCAATGGATGGTAGCCTTGTCATTATGGAAGGTGGTGTGTTGTCGATATTTTTGTTATTCCAATGGATGGTAGACTTGTCATTTTGGAAGTTAGTTTGTTATCGAGATTTTTGTTACTCCAACAGATGGTAGCCTTGTCATTATAGAAAGTAGTATGTTGTCGAGATTTTTGTTACTACATTAGATGGTAGCCTTGTCATTATGGAAGGTAGTCTGTTGTCGAGATTTTTGTTACTACAATGGATTGTAGCCTTATCGTTATGGAAGCTAGTCTGTTGTCGATATCTTTTTTACTCCAATGGATGGTAGCCTAGTCATTATGAAGGTAGTCTGTTGTCGAGATTTTTTGTTTCTCTAAGGGATGGTAGCCTTGTCATTATGGAAGTTAGTTTATTGACTAGATTTTTGTTATTCCAATGCATGGAAGCCTTGTCATTATGGAAGGTAGTCTGTTGTCGAGATTTTTATTACTACAATGGATTGTATCCTTGTCATTATGGAAGGTAGTATGTTGTTGATATCTTTCTTACTCCAATGGATGGTAGCCTTGTCATTATGGAAGGTAGTCTGTTGTCGAGATTTTTGTTACTCCATTGGATGGTAGGCTTGTCATTATTGAAGGTAGTGTGTTGTCGATATTTTTGTTATTTCAATAGATGGTAGCCTTGTCATTGTGGAAGGTAGTCTATTGTCGTCATTTTTGTTACTCCAATGGATGGTAGCCTTGTCATTATCGAAGGTAGTTTGTTGTCGAGATTTTTGATACTACAATGGATTGTAGCCTTGTCGTTATGGAAGGTAGTCTGTTGTCGATATCTTTGTTACACCAATGGATTGTAGCTTAGTCATTATGGAAGGTAGTTTGTTGTCGAGATTTTTGTTACTCTAAGGGATGGTAGCCTTGTCATTATGGAAGGTAGTTTGTTGTCGAGATTTTTGTTACTATAATGGATTGTATCCTTGTCGTTATTGAAGGTAGTATGTTGTCAATATCTTTCTGACTCCAATGGATTGTAGCCTAGTCATTATGGAAGGTAGTCTGCTGTCGAGATTTTTGTTACTCCATTGGATGGTAGCCTTGTCATTATGGAAGGTGGTGTGTTGTCGACATTTTTGTTATTCCAATGGATGGTAGACTTGTCATTATGGAAGTTAGTTTGTTATCGAGATTTTTGTTACTCCAACGGATGGTAGCCTTGTCATTATGGAAGGTAGTCTGTTGTCGAGATTTTTGTTACTCCAATGGATGGTAGCCTTCTCATTATGGAAGGTAGTCTGTTGTCGAGATTTTTGTTACTACTTAGGATTGTAGCCTTGTCTTTATGGAAGGTAGTATGTTGTCGATATCTTTGTTACTCCAATGGATGATAGCCTTGTCATTATGGGAGGTAGTTTGTTGTCGATATTTTTGTTACTCCAATGGATGGTAGCCTTGTCATTATGGAAGGTGGTGTGTTGTCGATATTTTTGTTATTCCAATGGATGGTAGAATTGTCATTATGGAAGTTAGTTTGTTATCGAGATTTTTGTTACTCCAACAGATGGTAGCCTTGTCATTATGGAAGGTAGTCTGTTGTCGAGATTTTTGTTACTACATTAGATGGTAGCCTTGTCATTATGGAAGGTAGTCTGTTGTCGAGATTTTTGTTACTACAATTGATTGTAGCCTTATCGTTATGGAAGCTAGTCTGTTGTCGATATCTTTTTTACTCCAATGGATGGTAGCCTAGTCATTATGAAGGTAGTCTGTTGTCGAGATTTTTGTTTCTCTAAGGGATGGTAGCCTTGTCATTATGGAAGTTAGTTTATTGACGAGATTTTTGTAATTCCAATGCATGGAAGCCTTGTCATTATGGAAGGTAGTCTGTTGTCGAGATTTTTATTACTACAATGTATTGTATCCTTGTCATTATGGAAGGTAGTATGTTGTTGATATCTTTCTTACTCCAATGGATGGTAGCCTTGTCATTATGGAAGGTAGTCTGTTGTCGAGATTTTTGCTACTCCATTGGATGGTAGGCTTGTCATTATGGAAGGTATTGTGTTGTCGATATTTTTGTTATTCCAATAGATGGTAGCCTTGTCATTGTGGAAGGTAGTCTATTGTCGTCATTTTTGTTACTCCAATGGATGGTATCCTTGTCATTATGGAAGGTAGTATGTTGTCGACATCTTTGTTACTCCAATGGATGGTAGCCTTGTCATTATGGAAGGTAATTTGTTGTCTAGATTTTTGTTATTCCAATGGATGGCAGCCTTGTCATTACGGAAGGTAGTCGGTTGTCGAGATTTTTGTTACTCCAATGGATGGTAGCCTTGTCATTATCGAAGGTAGTCTGTTGTCGAGATTTTTGATACTACAATGGATTGTAGCCTTGTCGTTATGGAAGGTAGTCTGTTGTCGATATCTTTGTTACTCCAATGGATGGTAGCTTAGTCATTATGGAAGGTAGTTTGTTGTCGAGATTTTTGTTACTCTAAGGGATGGTAGCCTTGTCATTATGGAAGGTAGTTTGTTGTCGAGGTTTTTGTTACTATAATGGCTTGTATCCTTGTCGTTATTGAACGTAGTATGTTGTCAATATCTTTCTGACTCCAATGGATTGTTGCGTAGTCATTATGGAAGGTAGTCTGCTGTCGAGATTTTTGTTACTCCATTGGATGATAGCCTTTTCATTATGGAGGGTAGTGTTTCGTTGATATTTTTGTTATTACAATGGATGGTAGCTTTGCCATTATGGAAGGTAGTTTGTTTTCTATATTTTTGTTACTCCAATGAATGGTATCCTTGTCATTAAGGAAGATAGTATGTTGTTGATATCTTTGTTACTCCAATGGATGGTAGCCTTGTCATTATGGAAGGTAGTCTGTTGTCGAGATTTTTGTTACTCTAAGGGATGGTAGCCTTGTCATTATGGAAAGTAGTTTGTTGTCGACATTTTTGTTATTCCAATGGATGGTAGCCTTGTCATTATGAAAGGTAGTCTATTGTCGAGATTTTTGTAAATACAATGGATGGTAGCCTTGTCATTATGGAAGGTAGTCTGTTGTCTAGATTTTTGTTACTACAATGGATTGTAGCCTTGTCATTATGGAAGGTAGTCTGTTGTCAAGATTTTTGTTACTATAATTGATTGTAGCCTTGTCATTATGGAAGGTAGTATGTTGTCTAGATTTTTGTTACTGCAATGGATGGTAGCCTTGTCATTATGGAAGGTAGTCTATTGTCGATATTTTTGTTACTACAATGGATTGTAGCCTTGTCGTTATGGAAGGTAGTCTGTTATCGATATCTTTGTTACTCCAAAGGATGGTAGCCTAGTCATTTTAGAAGGTAGTCTGTCGTCGATATTTTTGTTACTCCAATGGATGGTATCCTTGTCATTATTTAAGGTAGTATGTTTTCGATATCTTTGTTATTTCAATGGATGGTAGCCTTATCATTTTGGAAGGTAGTCTGTTGTCGAGATTTTTGTTACTCTAAGGGATGGTAGCCTTGTCATTATGGAAGGTAGTGTGTTGTCAATATTTTTGTTATTCCAATGGATGGTATCCTTATCATTATGGAAGTTAGTCTAATGTCGATATTTTTGTTACTCAAATGGATGGTAGCCTTGTCATAATGGAAGGTTGTCTATTGTCGAGATTTTTGTTACTACAATGGATGGTAGCCTTGTCATTATGGAAGGTTGTCTGTTGTTGATATTTTTGTTACTACAATGGATTGTAGCCTTGTATTTATGGAAGTTAGTATGATGTCGATATGTTTGTTACTCCAATGGATGGTAGCCTTGTCATTATGGGAGGTAGTTTGTTGTCGATATTTTTGTTACTCCAATGGATGGTAGCCTTGTCATTATGGAAGGTAGTGTGTTGTCGATATTTTTTTTATTCCAATGGATGGTAGCCTTGTCATTATGTAAGTTAGTCTGTTGTCCAGATTTTTGTTACTCCAATGGATGGTAGCCTTGTCATTATGGAAGGTAGTCTGTTTACGAGATTTTTGATACTACATTGGATGGTAGCCTTGTCATTATGAAAGGTAGTCTGTTGTCGAAAATTTTGATACTACAATGGATTGTAGCCTTGTCGTTATGGAAGGTAGTTTGTTGTCGATATCTTTGTTACTCCAATGGATGGTAGCCTTGTCATTATGGAAGGTAGTCTGTTGTCGAGATTTTTGTTACTCTAAGGGATGGTAGCCTTGTCATTATGGAAAGTAGTTTGTTGTCGAGATATTTGTTATTCCAATGGATGGTAGCCTTGTCATTATGAAAGGTAGTCTATTGTCGAGATTTTTGTAAATACAATGGATGGTAGCCTTGTCATTATGGAAGGTAGTCTGTTGTCTAGATTTTTTTACTAAAATGGATTGTAGCCTTATCATTATGGAAGGTAGTCTGTTGTCGAGAATTTTGTTACTATAATTGATTGTAGCCTTGTCATTATGGAAGGTAGTATGTTGTCTAGATTCTTGTTACTGCAATGGATGGTAGCCTTGTCATTATGGAAGGTAGTCCATTGTCGATATTTTTGTCACTACAATGGATGGTAGCCTTTTCATTATGGAAGGTAGTCTATTGTCGATATTTTTGTTACTACAATGGATTGTAGCCTTGTCGTTATGGAAGGTAGTCTGTTATCGATATCTTTGTTACTCCAAAGGATGGTAGCCTAGTCATTATAGAAGGTAGTATGTCGTCGATATTTTTTTTACTCCAATGGATGGTATCCTTGTCATTATTTAAGGTAGTATGTTGTCGATATCTTTGTTACTTCAATGGATGGTAGCCTTGTCATTTTGGAAGGTAGTCTGTTGTCGAGATTTTTGTTACTCTAAGGGATGGTAGCCTTGTCATTATGGAAGGTAGTGTGTTGTCAATATTTTTGTTATTCCAATGGATGGTATCCTTATCATTATGGAAGTTATTCTGTTGTCGATATTTTTGTTACTCAAATGGATGGTAGCCTTGTCATAATGGAAGGTTGTCTATTGTCGAGATTTTTGTTACTACAATGGATGGTAGCCTTGTCATTATGGAAGGTTGTCTGTTGTTGATATTTTTGTTACTACAATGGATTGTAGCCTTGTATTTATGGAAGTTAGTATGATGTCGATATGTTTGTTACTCTAATGGATGGTAGCCTTGTCATTATGGGAGGTAGTTTGTTGTCGATATTTTTGTTACTCCAATGGATGGTAGCCTTGTCATTATGGAAGGTAGTGTGTTGTCGATATTTTTTTTATTCCAATGGATGGTAGCCTTGTCATTATGTAAGTTAGTCTGTTGTCCAGATTTTTGTTACTCCAATGGATGGTAGCCTTGTCATTATGGAAGGTAGTTTGTTTACGAGATTTTTGATACTACATTGGATGGTAGCCTTGTCATTATGAAAGGTATTCTGTTGTCGAAATTTTTGATACTACAATGGATTATAGCCTTGTCGTTATGGAAGGTAGTTTGTTGTCGATATCTTTTTTACTCCAATGGATGGTAGCCTAGTCATTATGGAAGGTAGTATGTTGTCGAGATTTTTGTTTCCCTAAGGGATGGTAGCCTTGTCATTATGGAAGTTAGTTTATTGTCAAGATTTTTGTTATTCCAATGCATGGAAGCCTTGTCATTATGGAAGGTAGTCTGTTGTCGAGATTTTTGTTACTACAATGGATTGTATCGTTGTCGTTATGGAAGGTAGTTTGTTGTCGATATCTTTGTTACTCCAATGGATGGTAGCCTAGTCATTATGGAAGGTAGTCTGTTGTCGATATTTTTATTTCTCTAAGGGATGGTAACCTTGTCATTATGGAAGTTAGTTTATTGTCGAGATTTTTGTTATTCCAATGCATGGAAACCTTGTCATTATGGAAGGTAGTCTGTTGTCGAGATTTTTGTTACTACAATGGATTATATCCTTGTCGTTATGGAAGGTAGTATGTTGTTGATATCTTTCTTTTTCCAATGGATGGTAGCCTAGTCATTATGGAAGGTAGTCTTTTGTCGAGATTTTTGTTACTACATTGGATGGTAGCCTTGTCATTATGGAAGGTAGTGTGTTATCGATATTTTTTTATTCCAATTGATGGTAGCCTTGTCATTATGGAAGGTAGTCTATTGTCGTCATTTTTGTTACTCCAATGGATGGTATCCTTGTCATTATGGAAGGTAGTATGTTGTCGATATCATTGTTACTCCAATGGATGGTAGCCTTGTCATTATGGAAGGTAGTTTGTTGTCTAGATTTTTGTTATTCCAATGGATGGTAGCCTTGTCATTATGGAAGGTAGTCCGTTGTCGTCATTTTTGTTACTCCAATGGATGGTATCCTTGTCATTATGGAAGGTAGTATGTTGTCGAGATTCTTGTTACTGCAATGGATGGTAGCCTTGTAATTATGGAAGGTAGTCTATTGTCGTTATTTTTGTCACTACAATGGATGGTAGCCTTTTCATTATAGAAGGTAGTCTGTTGTCGAGATTTTTGTTACTACAATGGATTGTATCCTTGTCGTTATGGAAGGTAGTCTGTTATCGATATCTTTGTTACTCTAAAGGATAGTAGCCTAGTCATTATAGAAGGTAGTCTATCATCGATATTTTTGTTACTCCAATGGATGGTATCCTTGTCATTATTTAAGGTAGTATGTTGTCGATATCTTTGTTACTTCAATGGATGGTAGCCTTGTCATTTTGGAAGGTAGTCTGTTGTCGAGATTTTTGTTACTCGAATGGATGGTAGCCTTGTCATTATGGAAGGTAATTTGTTGTCTAGATTTTTGTTATTCCAATGGATGGTAGCCTTGTCATTATGGAAGGTAGTCTGTTGTCGTCATTTTTGTTACTCCAATGGATGGTATCCTTGTCATTATGGAAGGCAGCATGTTGTCGATATCTTTGTTACTCCAATGGATGGCAGCCTTGTCATTATAGAAGGTAGTCGGTTGTCGAGATTTTTGTTACTCCAATGGATGGTAGCCTTGTCATTATCGAAGGTAGTCTGTTGTCGAGATTTTTGATACTACAATGGATTGTTGCCTTGTCATTATGGAAGGTAGTCTGTTGTCGATATCTTTGTTACTCCAATGGATGGTAGCTTAGTCATTATGGAAGGTAGTTTGTTGTCGAGATTTTTGTTACTCTAAGGGATGGTAGCCTTGTCATTATGGAAGGTGGTTTGTTGTCGAGATTTTTGTTACTATAATGGATTGTATCCTTGTCGTTATTGAAGGTAGTATGTTGTCAATATCTTTCTGACTCCAATGGATTGTAGCCTAGTCATTATGGAAGGTAGTCTGCTGTCGAGATTTTTGTGACTCCATTGGATGGTAGCCTTGTCATTATGGAGGGTAGTGTGTTGTTGATATTTTTGTTATTACAATGGATGGTAGCTATGTCATTATGGAAGGTAGTTTGTTGTCGTTATTTTTGTTACTCCAATGAATGGTATCCTTGTCATTATGGAAGATAGTATGTTATCGATATCTTTGTTACTCCAATGGATGGTAGCCTTGTCATTATGGAAGGTAGTCTGTTGTCGAGATTTTTGTTACTCTAAGGGATGGTAGCCTTGTCATTATGGAAAGTAGTTTGTTGTCGAGATTTTTGTTATTCCAATGGATGGTAGCCTTGTCATTATGAAAGGTAGTCTATTGTCGAGATTTTTGTAAATACAATGGATGGTAGCCTTGTCATTATGGAAGGTAGTCTGTTGTCAAGATTTATGTTACTATAATTGATTGTAGCCTTGTCATTATGGAAGGTAGTCTGTTATCGATATCTTTGTTACTCCAAAGGATGGTAGCCTAGTCATCATAGAAGGTAGTCTGTCGTCGATATTTTTGTTACTCCAATGGATGGTATCCTTGTCATTACTTAAGGTAGTATGTTGTCGATATCTTTGTTACTTCAATGGATGGTAGCCTTGTCATTTTGGAAGGTAGTCTGTTGTCGAGATTTTTGTTACTCTAAGGGATGGTAGCCTTGTCATTATGGAAGGTAGTGTGTTGTCAATATTTTTGTTATTCCAATGGATGGTAGCCTTATCATTATGGAAGTTAGTCTGTTGTTGATATTTTTGTTACTCCAATGGATGGTAGCTTTGTCATTATGGTAGGTTGTCTATTGTCGAGATTTTTGTTACTACAATGGATGGTAGCCTTGTCATTATGGAAGATGGTCTGTTGTTGAGATTTTTGTTCCTACAATGGATTGTAGCCTTGTATTTATGGAAGGTAGTATGTTGTCGATATCTTTGTTACTCCAATGGATGGTAGCCTTGTCATTATGGGAGGTAGTTTGTTGTCGATATTTTTGTTACTCCAATGGATGGTAGCCTTGTCATTATGGAAGGTAGTGTGTTGTCGATATTTTTGTTATTCCAATGGATGGTAGCCTTGTCATTATGTAAGTTAGTCTGTTGTCCAGATTTTTGTTACTCCAATGGATGGTAGCCTTGTCATTATGGAAGGTAGTCTGTTTACGAGATTTTTGATACTACATTGGATGGTAGCCTTGTCATTATGGAAGGTAGTCTGTTTTGGAAATTTTTGTTACTACAATGGATTGTAGCCTTGTCGTTATGGAAGGTAGTTTGTTGTCGATATCTTTGTTACTCCAATGGATGGTAGCCTAGTCATTATGGAAAGTAGTCTGTTGTCGAGATTTTTGTTTCCCTAAGGGATGGTAGCCTTGTCATTATGGAAGTTAGTTTATTGTCAAAATTTTTGTTATTCCAATACATGGAAGCCTTGTCATTATGGAAGGTAGTCTGTTGTCGAGATTTTTGTTACTACAATGGATTGTATCCTTGTCGTTATGGAAGGTAGTTTGTTGTCGATATCTTTGTTTCTCCAAAGGATGGTAGCCTAGTCATTATGGAAGGTAGTCTGTTGCCGATATTTTTGTTTCTCTAAGGAATGGTAGCCTTGTCATTATGGAAGTTAGTTTATTGTCGAGATTTTTGTTATTCCAATGCATGGAAACCTTGTCATTATGGAAGGTAGTCTGTTGTCGAGATTTTTGTTACTACAATGGATTGTATCCTTGTCATTATGGAAGGTAGTATGTTGTTGATATCTTTCTTACTCCAATGGATGGTAGCCTAGTCAATATGGAAGGTAGTCTGTTGTCGAGATTTTTGTTACTCCATTGGATGGTAGCCTTGTCATTATGGAAGGTAGTGTGTTGTCGATATTTTTGTTATTCCAATAGATGGTAGCCTTGTCATTATGGAAGGTAGTCTATTGTCGTCATTTTTGTTACTCCAATGGATGGTAGCCTTGTCATTATGGAAGGTAGTATGTTGTTGATATCATTGTTACTCCAATGGATGGTAGCCTTGTCATGATGGAAGGTTGTTTGTTGTCTAGATTTTTGTTATTCCAATGGATGGTAGCCTTGTCATTATGGAAGGTAATCTGTTGTCGTCATTTTTGTTACTCCAATGGATGGTATCCTTGTCATTATGGAAGGTAGTATGTTGTCGAGATTTTTGTTACTGCAATGGATGGTAGCCTTTGTCATTATGGAAGGTAGTCTATTGTCGATATTTTTGTCACTACAATGGATGGTAGCCTTTTCAATATATAAGGTAGTCTATTGTCGAGATTTTTGTTAATACAATGGATTGTAGCCTTGTCGTTATGGAAGGTAGTCTATTATCGATATCTTTGTTACTCCAAAGGATGGTAGCCTAGTCATTATAGAAGGTAGTCTATCGTCGATATTTTTGTTACTCCAATGGATGGTATCCTTGTCATTATTTAAGGTAGTATGTTGTCGATATCTTTGTTACATCAATGGATGGTAGCCTTGTCATTTTGGAAGGTAGTCTGTTATCGAGATTTTTGTTACTCTAAGTGATGGTAGCCTTGTCATTATGGAAGGTAGTGTGTTGTCAATAATTTTTTTATTCCAATGGATGGTAGCCTTATCATTATGGAAGTTAGTCTGTTGTCGATATTTTTGTTACTCCAATGGATGGTAGCCTTGTCATTATGGAAGGTTGTCTATTGTCGAGATTTTTGTTACCACAATGGATTGTAGCCTTGTCATTATGGAAGGTTGTCTGTTATTGAGATTTTTGTTACTACAATGGATTGTAGCCTTGTATTTATGGAAGGTAGTATGTTGTTGATATCTTTGTTACTCCAATGGATGGTAGCCTTGTCATTATGGGAGGTAGTTTGTTATCGATATTTTTGTTATTCCAATGGATGGTAGCCTTGTCATTATGTAAGTTAGTCTATTGTCCAGATTTTTGTTACTCCAATGGATGTTAGCCTTGTCATTATGGAAGGTAGTCTGTTTACGAGATTTTTGATACTACATTGGATGGTAGCCTTGTCATTATGGAAGGTAGTCTGTTGTCGAAATTTTTGTTACTATAATGGATTGTAGCCTTGTCGTTATGGAAGGTAGTTTGTTGTCGATATCTTTGTTACTCCAATGGATGGTAGCCTAGTCATTATGGAAGGTAGTCTGTTGTCGAGATTTTTTTTTCCCTAAGGGATGGTAGCCTTATCATTATGGAAGTTAGTTTATTGTCAAGATTTTTGTTATTCCAATGCATGGAAGCCTTGTCATTATGGAAGGTAGTCTATTGTCGAGATTTTTGTTACTACAATGGATTGTATCCTTGTCGTTATGGAAGGTAGTTTGTTGTCGATATCTTTATTACTCCAATGGATGGTAGCCTAGTCATTATGGAAGTTAGTCTGTTGTCGATATTTTTGTTTCTCTAAGGGATGGTAGCCTTGTCATTATGGAAGTTAGTTTATTGTCGAGATTTTTGTTATTCCAATGCATGGAAACCTTGTCATTGTGGAAGGTAGTCTGTTGTCAAGATTTTCGTTACTACAATGGATTGTATCCTTGTCGTTATGGAAGGTAGTATGTTGGTGATATCTTTCTTACTCCAATGGATGGTAGCCTAGTCATTATGGAAGGTAGTCTGTTGTCGAGATTTTTGTTACTCCATTGGATGGTAGCCTTGTCATTATGGAAGGTAGTGTGTTATCAATATTTTTGTTATTTCAATAGTAGGTAGCCTTGTCATTATGGAAGGTAGTCTATTGTCGTCATTTTTGTTACTCCAATGGATGGTATACTTGTCATTATGGAAGGTAGTATGTTGTCGATATCATTGTTACTCCAATGGATGGTAGCCTTGTCATTATGTAAGGTAGTTTGTTTTCTAGATTTTTGTTATTCCAATGGATGGTAGCCTTGTCATTATGGAAGGTAGTCTGTTGTCATCATTTTTGTTACTCCAATGGATGGTATCCTTTTCATTATGGAAAGTAGTATTTTATCGATATCTTTGTTACTCCAATGGATGGTAGCCTTGTCATTATGGAAGGTAGTCTGTTGTCTAGAATTTTGTTACTCCAATGGATGGTAGCCTTGTCATTATGGAAGGTAGTTTGTTGTCGAGATTTTTTTTACTACATTGGATGGTAGCCTTGTCATTATCGAAGGTAGTCTGTTGTCGAGATTTTTGTTACAACAATGGATTGTTGCCTTGTCGTTATGGAAGGTAGTCTGTTGTCGATATCTTTGTTACTCTAATGGATGGTAGCCTAGTCATTATGGAAGGTAGTTTGTTGTCGAGATTTTTTTTACTTTAAGGGATGGTAGCCTTGTCATTATGGAAGTTAGTTTATTGTAGAGATTTCTATTATTCCAATGGATGGTAGCATTGTCATTATGGAAGGTAGTCTGTTGTCGAGATTTTTGTTACTACAATGGATTGTATCCTAGTCGTTATAGAAGGTAGTTTGTTGTCGATATCTTTCTGACTCCGATGGATTGTAGCCTAGTCATTATGGAAGGAGTCTGTTGTCGAGATTTTTGTTACTCCATTGGATGGTAGCCTTTTCATTATGGAGGGTAGTGTGTTGTTAATATTTTTGTTATTACAATGGATGGTAGCTTTATCATTATGGAAGGCAGTTTGTTGTCGTAATTTTTGTTACTCCAATGGATGGTATCCTTGTCACTATGGAAGATAGTATGTTGTCGATATCTTTGTTACTCACATGGATGGTAGCCTTGTCATTATGGAAAGTAGTTTGTTGTCGAGATTTTTGTTATTCCAATGGATGGTAGCCTTGTCATTATGAAATGTAGTCTATTGTCGAGATTTTTGTTACTATAATAGGTTATAGCCTTGTCATTATGGAAGGTAGTTTGTTGTCGAGATTTTTGTTACTCCAATGGATGGTAGCCTTGTCATTATGGAAGGTAGTCTTTTGTCAATATTTTTGTCACTACAATGGATGGTAGCATTTTCATTATGGAAGGTAGTCTATTGTCGAGATTTTTGTTACTACAATGGCTTGTATCCTTGTCGTTATGGAAGGTAGTCTATTATTGATATCTTTGTTACTCCAAAGGATGGTAGCCTAGTCATTATGGAAGGTAGTCTGTCGTCGATATTTTTGTTACTCCAATGGATGGTATCCTTGTCATTATTTAAGGTAGTATGTTGTCGATATCTTTGTTACTTCAATGGATGGTAGCCTTGTCATTATGGAAGGTAGTCTGTTTTCGAGATTTTTGTTACTCTAAGGGATGGTAGCCCTGTCATTATATAAGTTAGTCTGTTGTGGATATTTTTGTTACACCAATGGATGGTAGCCTTGTCATTATGGAAGGTAGTCTGTTTACGAGATTTTTGATACTACATTGGATGGTAGCCTTGTCATTATGAAAGGTATTCTGTTGTCGAAATTTTTGATACTACAATGGATTATAGCCTTGTCGTTATGGAAGGTAGTTTGTTGTCGATATCTTTTTTACTCCAATGGATGGTAGCCTAGTCATTATGGAAGGTAGTATGTTGTCGAGATTTTTGTTTCCCTAAGGGATGGTAGCCTTGTCATTATGGAAGTTAGTTTATTGTCAAGATTTTTGTTATTCCAATGCATGGAAGCCTTGTCATTATGGAAGGTAGTCTGTTGTCGAGATTTTTGTTACTACAATGGATTGTATCGTTGTCGTTATGGAGGGTAGTTTGTTGTCGATATCTTTGTTACTCCAATGGATGGTAGCCTAGTCATTATGGAAGGTAGTCTGTTGTCGATATTTTTGTTTCTCTAAGGGATGGTAACCTTGTCATTATGGAAGTTAGTTTATTGTCGAGATTTTTGTTATTCCAATGCATGGAAACCTTGTCATTATGGAAGGTAGTCTGTTGTCGAGATTTTTGTTACTACAATGGATTATATCCTTGTCGTTATGGAAGGTAGTATGTTGTTGATATCTTTCTTTTTCCAATGGATGGTAGCCTAGTCATTATGGAAGGTAGTCTTTTGTCGAGATTTTTGTTACTACACTGGATGGTAGCCTTGTCATTATGGAAGGTAGTGTGTTATCGATATTTTTTTATTCCAATTGATGGTAGCCTTGTCATTATGGAAGGTAGTCTATTGTCGTCATTTTTGTTACTCCAATGGATGGTATCCTTGTCATTATGGAAGGTAGTATGTTGTCGATATCATTGTTACTCCAATGGATGGTAGCCTTGTCATTATGGAAGGTAGTTTGTTGTCTAGATTTTTGTTATTCCAATGGATGGTAGCCTTGTCATTATGGAAGGTAGTGCGTTGTCGTCATTTTTGTTACTCCAATGGATGGTATCCTTGTCATTATGGAAGGTAGTATGTTGTCGAGATTCTTGTTACTGCAATGCATGGTAGCCTTGTAATTATGGAAGGTAGTCTATTGTCGTTATTTTTGTCACTACAATGGATGGTAGCCTTTTCATTATAGAAGGTAGTCTGTTGTCGAGATTTTTGTTACTACAATGGATTGTATCCTTGTCGTTATGGAAGGTAGTCTGTTATCGATATCTTTGTTACTCTAAAGGATAGTAGCCTAGTCATTATAGAAGGTAGTCTATCATCGATATTTTTGTTACTCCAATGGATGGTATCCTTGTCATTATTTAAGGTAGTATGTTGTCGATATCTTTGTTACTTCAATGGATGGTAGCCTTGTCATTTTGGAAGGTAGTCTGTTGTCGAGATTTTTGTTACTCGAATGGATGGTAGCCTTGTCATTATGGAAGGTAATTTGTTGTCTAGATTTTTGTTATTCCAATGGATGGTAGCCTTGTCATTATGGAAGGTAGTCTGTTGTCGTCATTTTTGTTACTCCAATGGATGGTATCCTTGTCATTATGGAAGGCAGCATGTTATCGATATCTTTGTTACTCCAATGGATGGCAGCCTTGTCATTATAGAAGGTAGTCGGTTGTCGAGATTTTTGTTACTCCAATGGATGGTAGCCTTGTCATTATCGAAGGTAGTCTGTTGTCGAGATTTTTGATACTACAATGGATTGTTGCCTTGTCATTATGGAAGGTAGTCTGTTGTCGATATCTTTGTTACTCCAATGGATGGTAGCTTAGTCATTATGGAAGGTAGTTTGTTGTCGAGATTTTTGTTACTCTAAGGGATGGTAGCCTTGTCATTATGGAAGGTGGTTTGTTGTCGAGATTTTTGTTACTATAATGGATTGTATCCTTGTCGTTATTGAAGGTAGTATGTTGTCAATATCTTTCTGACTCCAATGGATTGTAGCCTAGTCATTATGGAAGGTAGTCTGCTGTCGAGATTTTTGTGACTCCATTGGATGGTAGCCTTGTCATTATGGAGGGTAGTGTGTTGTTGATATTTTTGTTATTACAATGGATGGTAGCTATGTCATTATGGAAGGTAGTTTGTTGTCGTTATTTTTGTTACTCCAATGAATGGTATCCTTGTCATTATGGAAGATAGTATGTTATCGATATCTTTGTTACTCCAATGGATGGTAGCCTTGTCATTATGGAAGGTAGTCTGTTGTCGAGATTTTTGTTACTCTAAGGGATGGTAGCCTTGTCATTATGGAAAGTAGTTTGTTGTCGAGATTTTTGTTATTCCAATGGATGGTAGCCTTGTCATTATGAAAGGTAGTCTATTGTCGAGATTTTTGTAAATACAATGGATGGTAGCCTTGTCATTATGGAAGGTAGTCTGTTGTCAAGATTTATGTTACTATAATTGATTGTAGCCTTGTCATTATGGAAGGTAGTCTGTTATCGATATCTTTGTTACTCCAAAGGATGGTAGCCTAGTCATCATAGAAGGTAGTCTGTCGTCGATATTTTTGTTACTCCAATGGATGGTATCCTTGTCATTACTTAAGGTAGTATGTTGTCGATATCTTTGTTACTTCAATGGATGGTAGCCTTGTCATTTTGGAAGGTAGTCTGTTGTCGAGATTTTTGTTACTCTAAGGGATGGTAGCCTTGTCATTATGGAAGGTAGTGTGTTGTCAATATTTTTGTTATTCCAATGGATGGTAGCCTTATCATTATGGAAGTTAGTCTGTTGTTGATATTTTTGTTACTCCAATGGATGGTAGCTTTGTCATTATGGTAGGTTGTCTATTGTCGAGATTTTTGTTACTACAATGGATGGTAGCCTTGTCATTATGGAAGGTGGTCTGTTGTTGAGATTTTTGTTCCTACAATGGATTGTAGCCTTGTATTTATGGAAGGTAGTATGTTGTCGATATCTTTGTTACTCCAATGGATGGTAGCCTTGTCATTATGGGAGGTAGTTTGTTGTCGATATTTTTGTTACTCCAATGGATGGTAGCCTTGTCATTATGGAAGGTAGTGTGTTGTCGATATTTTTGTTATTCCAATGGATGGTAGCCTTGTCATTATGTAAGTTAGTCTGTTGTCCAGATTTTTGTTACTCCAATGGATGGTAGCCTTGTCATTATGGAAGGTAGTCTGTTTACGAGATTTTTGATACTACATTGGATGGTAGCCTTGTCATTATGGAAGGTAGTCTGTTTTGGAAATTTTTGTTACTACAATGGATTGTAGCCTTGTCGTTATGGAAGGTAGTTTGTTGTCGATATCTTTGTTACTCCAATGGATGGTAGCCTAGTCATTATGGAAAGTAGTCTGTTGTCGAGATTTTTGTTTCCCTAAGGGATGGTAGCCTTGTCATTATGGAAGTTAGTTTATTGTCAAAAATTTTGTTATTCCAATACATGGAAGCCTTGTCATTATGGAAGGTAGTCTGTTGTCGAGATTTTTGTTACTACAATGGATTGTATCCTTGTCGTTATGGAAGGTAGTTTGTTGTCGATATCTTTGTTTCTCCAAAGGATGGTAGCCTAGTCATTATGGAAGGTAGTCTGTTGCCGATATTTTTGTTTCTCTAAGGAATGGTAGCCTTGTCATTATGGAAGTTAGTTTATTGTCGAGATTTTTGTTATTCCAATGCATGGAAACCTTGTCATTATGGAAGGTAGTCTGTTGTCGAGATTTTTGTTACTACAATGGATTGTATCCTTGTCATTATGGAAGGTAGTATGTTGTTGATATCTTTCTTACTCCAATGGATGGTAGCCTAGTCATTATGGAAGGTAGTCTGTTGTCGAGATTTTTGTTACTCCATTGGATGGTAGCCTTGTCAATATGGAAGGTAGTGTGTTGTCGATATTTTTGTTATTCCAATAGATGGTAGCCTTGTCATTATGGAAGGTAGTCTATTGTCGTCATTTTTGTTACTCCAATGGATGGTAGCCTTGTCATTATGGAAGGTAGTATGTTGTTGATATCATTGTTACTCCAATGGATGGTAGCCTTGTCATGATGGAAGGTTGTTTGTTGTCTAGATTTTTGTTATTCCAATGGATGGTAGCCTTGTCATTATGGAAGGTAATCTGTTGTCGTCATTTTTGTTACTCCAATGGATGGTATCCTTGTCATTATGGAAGGTAGTATGTTGTCGAGATTTTTGTTACTGCAATGGATGGTAGCCTTTGTCATTATGGAAGGTAGTCTATTGTCGATATTTTTGTCACTACAATGGATGGTAGCCTTTTCAATATATAAGGTAGTCTATTGTCGAGATTTTTGTTAATACAATGGATTGTAGCCTTGTCGTTATGGAAGGTAGTCTATTATCGATATCTTTGTTACTCCAAAGGATGGTAGCCTAGTCATTATAGAAGGTAGTCTATCGTCGATATTTTTGTTACTCCAATGGATGGTATCCTTGTCATTATTTAAGGTAGTATGTTGTCGATATCTTTGTTACATCAATGGATGGTAGCCTTGTCATTTTGGAAGGTAGTCTGTTATCGAGATTTTTGTTACTCTAAGTGATGGTAGCCTTGTCATTATGGAAGGTAGTGTGTTGTCAATAATTTTTTTATTCCAATGGATGGTAGCCTTATCATTATGGAAGTTAGTCTGTTGTCGATATTTTTGTTACTCCAATGGATGGTAGCCTTGTCATTATGGAAGGTTGTCTATTGTCGAGATTTTTGTTACCACAATGGATTGTAGCCTTGTCATTATGGAAGGTTGTCTGTTATTGAGATTTTTGTTACTACAATGGATTGTAGCCTTGTATTTATGGAAGGTAGTATGTTGTTGATATCTTTGTTACTCCAATGGATGGTAGCCTTGTCATTATGGGAGGTAGTTTGTTATCGATATTTTTGTTATTCCAATGGATGGTAGCCTTGTCATTATGTAAGTTAGTCTATTGTCCAGATTTTTGTTACTCCAATGGATGTTAGCCTTGTCATTATGGAAGGTAGTCTGTTTACGAGATTTTTGATACTACATTGGATGGTAGCCTTGTCATTATGGAAGGTAGTCTGTTGTCGAAATTTTTGTTACTATAATGGATTGTAGCCTTGTCGTTATGGAAGGTAGTTTGTTGTCGATATCTTTGTTACTCCAATGGATGGTAGCCTAGTCATTATGGAAGGTAGTCTGTTGTCGAGATTTTTTTTTCCCTAAGGGATGGTAGCCTTATCATTATGGAAGTTAGTTTATTGTCAAGATTTTTGTTATTCCAATGCATGGAAGCCTTGTCATTATGGAAGGTAGTCTATTATCGAGATTTTTGTTACTACAATGGATTGTATCCTTGTCGTTATGGAAGGTAGTTTGTTGTCGATATCTTTATTACTCCAATGGATGGTAGCCTAGTCATTATGGAAGTTAGTCTGTTGTCGATATTTTTGTTTCTCTAAGGGATGGTAGCCTTGTCATTATGGAAGTTAGTTTATTGTCGAGATTTTTGTTATTCCAATGCATGGAAACCTTGTCATTGTGGAAGGTAGTCTATTGTCAAGATTTTCGTTACTACAATGGATTGTATCCTTGTCGTTATGGAAGGTAGTATGTTGGTGATATCTTTCTTACTCCAATGGATGGTAGCCTAGTCATTATGGAAGGTAGTCTGTTGTCGAGATTTTTGTTACTCCATTGGATGGTAGCCTTGTCATTATTGAAGGTAGTGTGTTATCAATATTTTTGTTATTTCAATAGTAGGTAGCCTTGTCATTATGGAAGGTAGTCTATTGTCGTCATTTTTGTTACTCCAATGGATGGTATACTTGTCATTATGGAAGGTAGTATGTTGTCGATATCATTGTTACTCCAATGGATGGTAGCCTTGTCATTATGTAAGGTAGTTTGTTTTCTAGATTTTTGTTATTCAAATGGATGGTAGCCTTGTCATTATGGAAGGTAGTCTGTTGTCATCATTTTTGTTACTCCAATGGATGGTATCCTTTTCATTATGGAAAGTAGTATTTTATCGATATCTTTGTTACTCCAATGGATGGTAGCCTTGTCATTATGGAAGGTAGTCTGTTGTCTAGAATTTTGTTACTCCAATGGATGGTAGCCTTGTCATTATGGAAGGTAGTTTGTTGTCGAGATTTTTTTTACTACATTGGATGGTAGCCTTGTCATTATCGAAGGTAGTCTGTTGTCGAGATTTTTGTTACAACAATGGATTGTTGCCTTGTCGTTATGGAAGGTAGTCTGTTGTCGATATCTTTGTTACTCTAATGGATGGTAGCCTAGTCATTATGGAAGGTAGTTTGTTGTCGAGATTTTTTTTACTTTAAGGGATGGTAGCCTTATCATTATGGAAGTTAGTTTATTGTAGAGATTTCTATTATTCCAATGGATGGTAGCATTGTCATTATGGAAGGTAGTCTGTTGTCGAGATTTTTGTTACTACAATGGATTGTATCCTAGTCGTTATAGAAGGTAGTTTGTTGTCGATATCTTTCTGACTCCGATGGATTGTAGCCTAGTCATTATGGAAGGAGTCTGTTGTCGAGATTTTTGTTACTCCATTGGATGGTAGCCTTTTCATTATGGAGGGTAGTGTGTTGTTAATATTTTTGTTATTACAATGGATGGTAGCTTTATCATTATGGAAGGTAGTTTGTTGTCGTAATTTTTGTTACTCCAATGGATGGTATCCTTGTCACTATGGAAGATAGTATGTTGTCGATATCTTTGTTACTCACATGGATGGTAGCCTTGTCATTATGGAAAGTAGTTTGTTGTCGAGATTTTTGTTATTCCAATGGATGGTAGCCTTGTCATTATGAAATGTAGTCTATTGTCGAGATTTTTGTTACTATAATAGGTTATAGCCTTGTCATTATGGAAGGTAGTTTGTTGTCGAGATTTTTGTTACTCCAATGGATGGTAGCCTTGTCATTATGGAAGGTAGTCTATTGTCAATATTTTTGTCACTACAATGGATGGTAGCATTTTCATTATGGAAGGTAGTCTATTGTCGAGATTTTTGTTACTACAATGGCTTGTATCCTTGTCGTTATGGAAGGTAGTCTATTATTGATATCTTTGTTACTCCAAAGGATGGTAGCCTAGTCATTATGGAAGGTAGTCTGTCGTCGATATTTTTGTTACTCCAATGGATGGTATCCTTGTCATTATTTAAGGTAGTATGTTGTCGATATCTTTGTTACTTCAATGGATGGTAGCCTTGTCATTATGGAAGGTAGTCTGTTTTCGAGATTTTTGTTACTCTAAGGGATGGAAGCCCTGTCATTATATAAGTTAGTCTGTTGTGGATATTTTTGTTACTCCAATGGATGGTAGCCTTGCCATTATGGAAGGTAGTCTATTGTCGAGATTTTTGTTACTACAATGGATGGTAGCCATGTCATTATGGAAGGTTGTTTGTTGTTAAGATTTTTGTTCCTACAATGGATTGTAGCCTTGTCCTAATGGAAGGTAGTATGTTTTCGATATCTTTGTTACTCTAATGGATGGTAGCCTTGTCATTATGGGAGGTAGTTTGTTGTCGAGATTTTTGTTACTCCAATGGATGGTAGCCTTGTCATTATGGAAGGTAGTGTGTTGTCGATATTATTGTTATTCCAATGGATGGCAGCCTTGTCATTATTGAAGTTAGTCTGTTGTCGAGATTTTTGTAACTCCAATGGATGCTAGCCTTATCATTATGGAATGTAGTCTGTTGTTGAGATTTTTGTTACTACATTAGATGGTAGCCTTGTCATTATGGAAGGTAATCTGTTGTCGAGATTTTTGTTACTACAATGCATTGTAGCCTTGTCGTTATTAAAGGTAGTCTGTTATCGATATCTTTGTTACTCCAATGGATGCTAGCCTAGTCATTATGGAAGGTAGTCTGTTGTCGAGATTTTTGTTACTCTAAGGGATGGTAGCGTTGTCTTGATGGAAGTTAGTTTATTTTCGAGATTTTTGTTATTCCAATGGATGGAAGCCTTGTCATTATGGAAGGTAATCTTTTGTCGAGATTTTTGTTACTACAATGGATTGTATCCTTGTCGTATTGAAGGTAGTATGTTGTCGATATCTTTCTTACTCCAATGGATGGTAGCCTAGTCATTATGGAAGGTAGTCTGTTGTCGATATTTTTGTTACTCCATTGGATGGTAGCCTTGTCATTATGGAAGGTAGTGTGTTGTCGATATTTTTGTTATTCCAATGGATGGTAGCCTTGTCATTATGGAAGGTAGTTTATTGTCGTCATTTTTGTTACTCCAATGGATGGTATCCTTGTAATTATGGAAGGTAGTATGTTGTCGATATCTTTGTTACTCCAATGGATGGTAGCCTTGTCATTATGGAAGGTACTCTGTTGTCTAGATTTTTGTTACTCTAAGGGATGGTAGCCTTGTCTTTATGGAAAGAAGTTAGTGTCGAGATTTTGGTTATTCCAATGGATGGTAGCCTTGTCTTTATGAAAGGTAGTCTATTGTCGAGATTTTTGTTACTATAATAGATTATAGCCTTGTCATTATGGAAGGTAGTATGTTGTCGAGATTTTTGTTACTCCAATGGATGGTAGCCTTGTCATTATAGAAGGTAGTATATTGTCGAGATTTTTGTCACTACAATGGATGGTAGCCATGTCATTATGGAAGGTAGTTCGTTGTCGAGATTTTTGTTACTACAATAGAATGTAGCCTTGTCGTTATGGAAAATAGTCTGTTGTCGAGATTTTTGTTACTATAATAGATTGTAGCCTTGTCATTATGGAAGGTAATATGTTGTCGAGATTCTTGTTACTCCAATGGATGATAGCCTTGTCATTATGGAAGGTAGTCTATTGTCGATATTTTTGTCACTACAATGGATGGTTGCCTTGTCATTATGGAAGGTAGTCCATTGTCGAGATTTTTGTTATTACAATTGACTGTAGCCTTGTCGTTATGGAAGGTAGTCTGTTATCGATATCTTTGTTACTCTAAAGGATGGTAGCCTAGTCATTACAGAAGGTAGTCTGTTGTCGAGATTTTTGTTACTCCAATGGATGGTAGCCTTGCCATTATGGAAGGTATTATGTTGTCGATATTTTTGTTATTCCAATGGATGGTAGCCTTGCAATTATGGAAGGTAGTCTGTTGTCGAGATTTTTGTTACTCTAAGGGATGGTAGCTTTGTCATTATGGAAAGTAGTTTGTTGTCGAGATTTTTGTTATTCCAATGGATGGTGGCCTTGTCATTATGAAAGGTAGTCTATTGTCTAGATTTTTGTTACTATAATAGATTGTAGCCTTGTCATTATGGAAGGTAGTCTGTGGTCGAGATTTTTGTTACTCCAATGGATGGTAGCCTTGTCATTATAAAAGGTACTATATTGTCTAGATTTTTGTAAATACAATGAATGGTAGCTTTGTCATTATCGAAGGTAGTCTGTTGTCTAGATTTTTGTTACTACAATGGATTGTAGCCTTGTCGTTATGGAAGGTAGTCTGTTGTCGAGATTTTTGTTACTACAATAGTTTGTAGCCTTGTCGTTATGGAAGGTAGTCTGTTATCGATATCTTTGTTACTCCAAAGGATGGTAGCCTAGTCATTATGGAAGGTAGTCTGTTTTCGAGATTTTTGCTACTCCAATGGATGGTATCCTTGTCAATATTGAAGGTAGTATGTTTTCGATATCTTTGTTACTCTAATGTATGGTAGCCTTGTCATTATGGAAGGTATTATGTTATCGAGATTTTTGTTACTCCAATGGATGGTAGCCTTGTCATTATGGACGGTAGTGTGTTGTCGATATTTTTGTTATTCCAATGGATGGTAGCTTTGTTATTATGGAAGGTAGTCTGTTGTCTTGATTTTTGTTACTACAATGGATGGAATCCTTGTCATTATGGAAGGTAGTATGTTGTCGATATCTTTGTTACTACAATGGATGGCAGCCTTGTCATTATGGAAGGTAGTTTTTTGTCGATATTTTTTTTTATTCTAAGGGATGGTAGCCTTGTCATTATGGAAAGTAGTTTGTTGTCGATATTTTTGTTATTCAAATGGATGGTAGCCTTGTAATTATGAAAGGTAGTCTATTATCGATATTTTTGTTACAATAATAGATTGAAGCCTTGTCATTATGGAAGGTAGTCTGTTGTCGAGATTTTTGTTACTCCAATGGATGGTAGCCTTGTCATTATAGAAGGTAGTATATTGTCGAGATTTTTGTAAATACAATGGATGGTAGCTTTGCCACTATGGAAGGTAGTCCGTTGTCTAGATTTTTCTTACTATAATGGATTGTAGCCTTGTCGCTATGGAAGGTAGTCTGCTGTCGAGATTTTTGTTACTATAATAGATTGTAGCCTTGTCATTATGGAAGGTAGTATGTCGTCGAGATTCTTGTTACTCCAATGGATGGTAGCCTTGTCATTATGGAAGGTAGTCTATTGTCGATATTTTTGTCACTACAATGGATGGTAGACTTGTCATTATGGAAGGTAGTCTATTGTCGTGATTTTTGTTACTACAATGGATGGTAGCCTTGTCGTTATTGAAGGTAGTTTGTTATCGATATCTTTATTACTCCAAAGGATGGTAGCCTAGTCATTATGGAAGGTAGTATGTCGTAGAGATTTTTGTTACTCCAATGGATGGTATCCTTGTCATTATTTAAGGTAGTATGTTGTTGATATCTTTGTTACTCCAATGGATGGTAGCCTTGTCATTATGGAAGGTAGTTTGTTGTCAAGATTGTTTTTACTCTAAGGGATGGTAGCCTTGTCATTATGGAATGTAGTGTGTTGTCAATATTTTTGTTATTCCAATGGATGGTAGCCTTGTCATTATGGAAGTTAGTCTGTTGTCGAGATTTTTGTTACTCCAATGGATGGTATCCTTGTCATTATGGAAGGTAGTCTATTGTCGAGATCTTTGTCACTACAATGGATGGTAGACTTGTCATTATGGAAGGTAGTCTATTGTCGAGATTTTTGTTACTACAATGGATTGTAGCCTTGTCGTTATGGAAGGTAGTCTGTTGTCGATATCTTTGTTACTCCAAAGGATGGTAGCTTAGTCATTATGGAAGGTAGTCTGTTGTCGAGATTTTTGTTACTCCAATGGATGGTATCCTTGTCATTATGGAAGGTAGTATGTTGTCGATATCTTTGTTACTCCAATGGATGGTAGCCTTGTCATTATGGAAGGTAGTCTATTGTCAATATTTTTGTCACTACAATGGATGGTAGCATTTTCATTATGGAAGGTAGTCTATTGTCGAGATTTTTGTTACTACAATGGCTTGTATCCTTGTCGTTATGGAAGGTAGTCTATTATTGATATCTTTGTTACTCCAAAGGATGGTAGCCTAGTCATTATGGAAGGTAGTCTGTCGTCGATATTTTTGTTACTCCAATGGATGGTATCCTTGTCATTATTTAAGGTAGTATGTTGTCGATATCTTTGTTACTTCAATGGATGGTAGCCTTGTCATTATGGAAGGTAGTCTGTTTTCGAGATTTTTGTTACTCTAAGGGATGGAAGCCCTGTCATTATATAAGTTAGTCTGTTGTGGATATTTTTGTTACTCCAATGGATGGTAGCCTTGCCATTATGGAAGGTAGTCTATTGTCGAGATTTTAGTTACTACAATGGATGGTAGCCATGTCATTATGGAAGGTTGTCTGTTGTTAAGATTTTTGTTCCTACAATGGATTGTAGCCTTGTCCTAATGGAAGGTAGTATGTTTTCGATATCTTTGTTACTCCAATGGATGGTAGCCTTGTCATTATGGGAGGTAGTTTGTTGTCGAGATTTTTGTTACTCCAATGGATGGTAGCCTTGTCATTATGGAAGGTAGTGTGTTGTCGATATTATTGTTATTCCAATGGATGGCAGCCTTGTCATTATTGAAGTTAGTCTGTTGTCGAGATTTTTGTAACTCCAATGGATGCTAGCCTTATCATTATGGAATGTAGTCTGTTGTTGAGATTTTTGTTACTACATTGGATGGTAGCCTTGTCATTATGGAAGGTAATCTGTTGTCGAGATTTTTGTTACTACAATGCATTGTAGCCTTGTCGTTATTAAAGGTAGTCTGTTATCGATATCTTTGTTACTCCAATGGATGCTAGCCTAGTCATTATGGAAGGTAGTCTGTTGTCGAGATTTTTGTTACTCTAAGGGATGGTAGCGTTGTCTTGATGGAAGTTAGTTTATTTTCGAGATTTTTGTTATTCCAATGGATGGAAGCCTTGTCATTATGGAAGGTAATCTTTTGTCGAGATTTTTGTTACTACAATGGATTGTATCCTTGTCGTATTGAAGGTAGTATGTTGTCGATATCTTTCTTACTCCAATGGATGGTAGCCTAGTCATTATGGAAGGTAGTCTGTTGTCGATATTTTTGTTACTCCATTGGATGGTAGCCTTGTCATTATGGAAGGTAGTGTGTTGTCGATATTTTTGTTATTCCAATGGATGGTAGCCTTGTCATTATGGAAGGTAGTTTATTGTCGTCATTTTTGTTACTCCAATGGATGGTATCCTTGTAATTATGGAAGGTAGTATGTTGTCGATATCTTTGTTACTCCAATGGATGGTAGCCTTGTCATTATGGAAGGTACTCTGTTGTCTAGATTTTTGTTACTCTAAGGGATGGTAGCCTTGTCTTTATGGAAAGAAGTTAGTGTCGAGATTTTGGTTATTCCAATGGATGGTAGCCTTGTCTTTATGAAAGGTAGTCTATTGTCGAGATTTTTGTTACTATAATAGATTATAGCCTTGTCATTATGGAAGGTAGTATGTTGTCGAGATTTTTGTTACTCCAATGGATGGTAGCCTTGTCATTATAGAAGGTAGTATATTGTCGAGATTTTTGTCACTACAATGGATGGTAGCCATGTCATTATGGAAGGTAGTCCGTTGTCGAGATTTTTGTTACTACAATAGAATGTAGCCTTGTCGTTATGGAAAATAGTCTGTTGTCGAGATTTTTGTTACTATAATAGATTGTAGCCTTGTCATTATGGAAGGTAATATGTTGTCGAGATTCTTGTTACTCCAATGGATGATAGCCTTGTCATTATGGAAGGTAGTCTATTGTCGATATTTTTGTCACTACAATGGATGGTTGCCTTGTCATTATGGAAGGTAGTCCATTGTCGAGATTTTTGTTATTACAATTGACTGTAGCCTTGTCGTTATGGAAGGTAGTCTGTTATCGATATCTTTGTTACTCTAAAGGATGGTAGCCTAGTCATTACAGAAGGTAGTCTGTTGTCGAGATTTTTGTTACTCCAATGGATGGTAGCCTTGCCAGTATGGAAGGTATTATGTTGTCGATATTTTTGTTATTCCAATGGATGGTAGCCTTGCAATTATGGAAGGTAGTCTGTTGTCGAGATTTTTGTTACTCTAAGGGATGGTAGCTTTGTCATTATGGAAAGTAGTTTGTTGTCGAGATTTTTGTTATTCCAATGGATGGTGGCCTTGTCATTATGAAAGGTAGTCTATTGTCTAGATTTTTGTTACTATAATAGATTGTAGCCTTGTCATTATGGAAGGTAGTCTGTGGTCGAGATTTTTGTTACTCCAATGGATGGTAGCCTTGTCATTATAAAAGGTACTATATTGTCTAGATTTTTGTAAATACAATGAATGGTAGCTTTGTCATTATCGAAGGTAGTCTGTTGTCTAGATTTTTGTTACTACAATGGATTGTAGCCTTGTCGTTATGGAAGGTAGTCTGTTGTCGAGATTTTTGTTACTACAATAGTTTGTAGCCTTGTCGTTATGGAAGGTAGTCTGTTATCGATATCTTTGTTACTCCAAAGGATGGTAGCCTAGTCATTATGGAAGGTAGTCTGTTTTCGAGATTTTTGCTACTCCAATGGATGGTATCCTTGTCAATATTGAAGGTAGTATGTTTTCGATATCTTTGTTACTCTAATGTATGGTAGCCTTGTCATTATGGAAGGTATTATGTTATCGAGATTTTTGTTACTCCAATGGATGGTAGCCTTGTCATTATGGACGGTAGTGTGTTGTCGATATTTTTGTTATTCCAATGGATGGTAGCTTTGTTATTATGGAAGGTAGTCTGTTGTCTTGATTTTTGTTACTACAATGGATGGAATCCTTGTCATTATGGAAGGTAGTATGTTGTCGATATCTTTGTTACTACAATGGATGGCAGCCTTGTCATTATGGAAGGTAGTTTTTTGTCGATATTTTTTTTTATTCTAAGGGATGGTAGCCTTGTCATTATGGAAAGTAGTTTGTTGTCGATATTTTTGTTATTCAAATGGATGGTAGCCTTGTAATTATGAAAGGTAGTCTATTATCGATATTTTTGTTACAATAATAGATTGAAGCCTTGTCATTATGGAAGGTAGTCTGTTGTCGAGATTTTTGTTACTCCAATGGATGGTAGCCTTGTCATTATAGAAGGTAGTATATTGTCGAGATTTTTGTAAATACAATGGATGGTAGCTTTGCCACTATGGAAGGTAGTCCGTTGTCTAGATGTTTCTTACTATAATGGATTGTAGCCTTGTCGCTATGGAAGGTAGTCTGCTGTCGAGATTTTTGTTACTATAATAGATTGTAGCCTTGTCATTATGGAAGGTAGTATGTCGTCGAGATTCTTGTTACTCCAATGGATGGTAGCCTTGTCATTATGGAAGGTAGTCTATTGTCGATATTTTTGTCACTACAATGGATGGTAGACTTGTCATTATGGAAGGTAGTCTATTGTCGTGATTTTTGTTACTACAATGGATGGTAGCCTTGTCGTTATTGAAGGTAGTTTGTTATCGATATCTTTATTACTCCAAAGGATGGTAGCCTAGTCATTATGGAAGGTAGTATGTCGTAGAGATTTTTGTTACTCCAATGGATGGTATCCTTGTCATTATTTAAGGTAGTATGTTGTTGATATCTTTGTTACTCCAATGGATGGTAGCCTTGTCATTATGGAAGGTAGTTTGTTGTCAAGATTGTTTTTACTCTAAGGGATGGTAGCCTTGTCATTATGGAATGTAGTGTGTTGTCAATATTTTTGTTATTCCAATGGATGGTAGCCTTGTCATTATGGAAGTTAGTCTGTTGTCGAGATTTTTGTTACTCCAATGGATGGTATCCTTGTCATTATGGAAGGTAGTCTATTGTCGAGATCTTTGTCACTACAATGGATGGTAGACTTGTCATTATGGAAGGTAGTCTATTGTCGAGATTTTTGTTACTACAATGGATTGTAGCCTTGTCGTTATGGAAGGTAGTCTGTTGTCGATATCTTTGTTACTCCAAAGGATGGTAGCTTAGTCATTATGGAAGGTAGTCTGTTGTCGAGATTTTTGTTACTCCAATGGATGGTATCCTTGTCATTATGGAAGGTAGTATGTTGTCGATATCTTTGTTACTCCAATGGATGGTAGCCTTGTCATTATGGAAGGTAGTCTATTGTCAATATTTTTGTCACTACAATGGATGGTAGCATTTTCATTATGGAAGGTAGTCTATTGTCGAGATTTTTGTTACTACAATGGCTTGTATCCTTGTCGTTATGGAAGGTAGTCTATTATTGATATCTTTGTTACTCCAAAGGATGGTAGCCTAGTCATTATGGAAGGTAGTCTGTCGTCGATATTTTTGTTACTCCAATGGATGGTATCCTTGTCATTATTTAAGGTAGTATGTTGTCGATATCTTTGTTACTTCAATGGATGGTAGCCTTGTCATTATGGAAGGTAGTCTGTTTTCGAGATTTTTGTTACTCTAAGGGATGGAAGCCCTGTCATTATATAAGTTAGTCTGTTGTGGATATTTTTGTTACTCCAATGGATGGTAGCCTTGCCATTATGGAAGGTAGTCTATTGTCGAGATTTTAGTTACTACAATGGATGGTAGCCATGTCATTATGGAAGGTTGTCTGTTGTTAAGATTTTTGTTCCTACAATGGATTGTAGCCTTGTCCTAATGGAAGGTAGTATGTTTTCGATATCTTTGTTACTCCAATGGATGGTAGCCTTGTCATTATGGGAGGTAGTTTGTTGTCGAGATTTTTGTTACTCCAATGGATGGTAGCCTTGTCATTATGGAAGGTAGTGTGTTGTCGATATTATTGTTATTCCAATGGATGGCAGCCTTGTCATTATTGAAGTTAGTCTGTTGTCGAGATTTTTGTAACTCCAATGGATGCTAGCCTTATCATTATGGAATGTAGTCTGTTGTTGAGATTTTTGTTACTACATTGGATGGTAGCCTTGTCATTATGGAAGGTAATCTGTTGTCGAGATTTTTGTTACTACAATGCATTGTAGCCTTGTCGTTATTAAAGGTAGTCTGTTATCGATATCTTTGTTACTCCAATGGATGCTAGCCTAGTCATTATGGAAGGTAGTCTGTTGTCGAGATTTTTGTTACTCTAAGGGATGGTAGCGTTGTCTTGATGGAAGTTAGTTTATTTTCGAGATTTTTGTTATTCCAATGGATGGAAGCCTTGTCATTATGGAAGGTAATCTTTTGTCGAGATTTTTGTTACTACAATGGATTGTATCCTTGTCGTATTGAAGGTAGTATGTTGTCGATATCTTTCTTACTCCAATGGATGGTAGCCTAGTCATTATGGAAGGTAGTCTGTTGTCGATATTTTTGTTACTCCATTGGATGGTAGCCTTGTCATTATGGAAGGTAGTGTGTTGTCGATATTTTTGTTATTCCAATGGATGGTAGCCTTGTCATTATGGAAGGTAGTCTATTGTCGTCATTTTTGTTACTCCAATGGATGGTATCCTTGTAATTATGGAAGGTAGTATGTTGTCGATATCTTTGTTACTCCAATGGATGGTAGCCTTGTCATTATGGAAGGTACTCTGTTGTCTAGATTTTTGTTACTCTAAGGGATGGTAGCCTTGTCTTTATGGAAAGAAGTTAGTGTCGAGATTTTGGTTATTCCAATGGATGGTAGCCTTGTCTTTATGAAAGGTAGTCTATTGTCGAGATTTTTGTTACTATAATAGATTATAGCCTTGTCATTATGGAAGGTAGTATGTTGTCGAGATTTTTGTTACTCCAATGGATGGTAGCCTTGTCATTATAGAAGGTAGTATATTGTCGAGATTTTTATCACTACAATGGATGGTAGCCATGTCATTATGGAAGGTAGTCCGTTGTCGAGATTTTTGTTACTACAATAGAATGTAGCCTTGTCGTTATGGAAAATAGTCTGTTGTCGAGATTTTTGTTACTATAATAGATTGTAGCCTTGTCATTATGGAAGGTAATATGTTGTCGAGATTCTTGTTACTCCAATGGATGATAGCCTTGTCATTATGGAAGGTAGTCTATTGTCGATATTTTTGTCACTACAATGGATGGTTGCCTTGTGATTATGGAAGGTAGTCCATTGTCGAGATTTTTGTTATTACAATTGACTGTAGCCTTGTCGTTATGGAAGGTAGTCTGTTATCGATATCTTTGTTACTCTAAAGGATGGTAGCCTAGTCATTACAGAAGGTAGTCTGTTGTCGAGATTTTTGTTACTCCAATGGATGGTAGCCTTGCCATTATGGAAGGTATTATGTTGTCGATATTTTTGTTATTCCAATGGATGGTAGCCTTGTCATTATGAAAGGTAGTCTATTGTCTAGATTTTTGTTACTATAATAGATTGTAGCCTTGTCATTATGGAAGGTAGTCTGTGGTCGAGATTTTTGTTACTCCAATGGATGGTAGCCTTGTCATTATAAAAGGTACTATATTGTCTAGATTTTTGTAAATACAATGAATGGTAGCTTTGTCATTATCGAAGGTAGTCTGTTGTCTAGATTTTTGTTACTACAATGGATTGTAGCCTTGTCGTTATGGAAGGTAGTCTGTTGTCGAGATTTTTGTTACTACAATAGTTTGTAGCCTTGTCGTTATGGAAGGTAGTCTGTTATCGATATCTTTGTTACTCCAAAGGATGGTAGCCTAGTCATTATGGAAGGTAGTCTGTTTTCGAGATTTTTGCTACTCCAATGGATGGTATCCTTGTCAATATTGAAGGTAGTATGTTTTCGATATCTTTGTTACTCTAATGTATGGTAGCCTTGTCATTATGGAAGGTATTCTGTTATCGAGATTTTTGTTACTCCAATGGATGGTAGCCTTGTCATTATGGACGGTAGTGTGTTGTCGATATTTTTGTTATTCCAATGGATGGTAGCTTTGTTATTATGGAAGGTAGTCTGTTGTCTTGATTTTTGTTACTACAATGGATGGAATCCTTGTCATTATGGAAGGTAGTATGTTGTCGATATCTTTGTTACTACAATGGATGGCAGCCTTGTCATTATGGAAGGTAGTTTTTTGTCGATATTTTTTTTTATTCTAAGGGATGGTAGCCTTGTCATTATGGAAAGTAGTTTGTTGTCGATATTTTTGTTATTCAAATGGATGGTAGCCTTGTAATTATGAAAGGTAGTCTATTATCGATATTTTTGTTACAATAATAGATTGAAGCCTTGTCATTATGGAAGGTAGTCTGTTGTCGAGATTTTTGTTACTCCAATGGATGGTAGCCTTGTCATTATAGAAGGTAGTATATTGTCGAGATTTTTGTAAATACAATGGATGGTAGCTTTGCCACTATGGAAGGTAGTCCGTTGTCTAGATTTTTCTTACTATAATGGATTGTAGCCTTGTCGCTATGGAAGGTAGTCTGCTGTCGAGATTTTTGTTACTATAATAGATTGTAGCCTTGTCATTATGGAAGGTAGTATGTCGTCGAGATTCTTGTTACTCCAATGGATGGTAGCCTTGTCATTATGGAAGGTAGTCTATTGTCGATATTTTTGTCACTACAATGGATGGTAGACTTGTCATTATGGAAGGTAGTCTATTGTCGTGATTTTTGTTACTACAATGGATGGTAGCCTTGTCGTTATTGAAGGTAGTTTGTTATCGATATCTTTATTACTCCAAAGGATGGTAGCCTAGTCATTATGGAAGGTAGTATGTCGTAGAGATTTTTGTTACTCCAATGGATGGTATCCTTGTCATTATTTAAGGTAGTATGTTGTTGATATCTTTGTTACTCCAATGGATGGTAGCCTTGTCATTATGGAAGGTAGTTTGTTGTCAAGATTGTTTTTACTCTAAGGGATGGTAGCCTTGTCATTATGGAATGTAGTGTGTTGTCAATATTTTTGTTATTCCAATGGATGGTAGCCTTGTCATTATGGAAGTTAGTCTGTTGTCGAGATTTTTGTTACTCCAATGGATGGTATCCTTGTCATTATGGAAGGTAGTCTATTGTCGAGATCTTTGTCACTACAATGGATGGTAGACTTGTCATTATGGAAGGTAGTCTATTGTCGAGATTTTTGTTACTACAATGGATTGTAGCCTTGTCGTTATGGAAGGTAGTCTGTTGTCGATATCTTTGTTACTCCAAAGGATGGTAGCTTAGTCATTATGGAAGGTAGTCTGTTGTCGAGATTTTTGTTACTCCAATGGATGGTATCCTTGTCATTATGGAAGGTAGTATGTTGTCGATATCTTTGTTACTCCAATGGATGGTAGCCTTGTCATTATGGAAGGTAGTCTGTTGTCGAGATTTTTGTTACTCCAATGGATGGTAGCCTTGTCATTATGGAAGGTAGTGTGTTGTCGATATTTTTGTTATTCTAATGGATGGTAGCCTTTTCATTATGGAAGGTAGTCTATTGTCGAGATTTTTGTTACTTCAATGGATGGTAGACTTGTCGTTATGGAAGGTAGTCTGTTGTCGAGATTTTTGTTACTCTAATGGGTTGTAGCCTTGTCGTTATGTAAGGTAGTCTTTTGTCGATATCTTTGTTACTCCAATGGATGGTAGCCTAGTCATTATGTAAGGTAGTCCGTTGTCGAGATTTTTGTTACTACAATGGATTCTATCCTTGTCGTTATGGACGGGAGTATGTTGTCTATATCTTTCTTGCTCCCATGGATGTTAGCCTAGTCATTACGGAAGTTAGTCTATTGTCGAGATTTTTGTTACTCCATTGGATGGTAGCCTTGTCATTATGGAAGCTATTGTGTTGTCGATATTTTTGTTATTCCAATGGATGGTAGCTTTGTCATTATGGAAGCTAGTTTGTTGTCGTGATTTTTGTTACTCCAATGGATGGTATCCTTGTCATTTTGAAAGGTAGTATGTTGTCGATATCTTTGTTACTCCAATGGATGGTAGCCTTGTCATTATGGAAGGTAGTCTGTTGTCGATATTTTTATTACTCTAAGGGATGGTAGCCTTGTCATTATGGAAAGTAGTTTGTTGTAGAGATTTTTGTTATTCCAATGGATGGTAGCCTTGTCATTATGAAAGTTATGGAAGGTAGTTTGTTGTCGAGATTTTTGTTACTATAATAGATTGTAGCCTTGTCATTATAGAAGGTAGTATATTGTCGAGATTTTTGTAAATACAATGGATGGTAGCTTTGTCATTATGGAAGGTAGTTTGTTGTCTAGATTTTTGTTACTACAATGGATTGTAGCCTTGTCTCTATGGAAGGTAGTCTATTGTCGAGATTTTTGTTACTATAATAGATTGTAGCCTTGTCATTATGGAAGGTAGTATGTCGTCGAGATTCTTGTTACTCCAATGGATGGTAGCCTTGTCATTATGGAAGGTAGTCTATTGTCGAGATTTTTGTTACTACAATGGATTGTAGCCTTGTCGTTATGGAAGGTAGTTTGTTATCGATATCTTTATTACTCCAAAGGATGGTAGCCTAGTCATTATTGAAGGTAGTATGTCGTCGAGATTTTTGTTACTCCAATGGATGGTATCCTTGTCATTATTTAAGGTAGTATGTTGTCGATATCTTTGTTACTCCAATGGATGGTAGCCTTGTCATTATGGAAGGTAGTTTGTTGTCAAGAATGTTTTTAATCTAAGGGATGGTAGCCTTGTCATTATGGAATGTAGTGTGTTGTCAATATTTTTGTTATTCCAATGGATGGTAGCCTTGTCATTATGGAAGTTAGTCTGTTGTCGAGATTCTTGTTACTCCAATGGATGGTATCCTTGTCATTATGGAAGGTATTCTATTGTCGAGATCTTTGTCACTACAATGGATGGTAGACTTGTCATTATGGAAGGTAGTCTATTGTCGAGATTTTTGTTACTACAATGGATTGTAGCCTTGTCGTTATGGAAGGTAGTCTGTTGTCGATATCTTTGTTACTCCAAAGGATGGTAGCCTAGTCATTATGGAAGGTAGTCTGTTGTCGAGATTTTTGTTACTCCAATGGATGGTATCCTTGTCATTATGGAAGGTAGTATGTTGTCGATATCTTTGTTACTCCAATGGATGGTAGCCTTGTCATTATGGAAGGTAGTCTGTTGTCGAGATTTTTGTTACTCCAATGGATGGTAGCCTTGTCATTATGGAAGGTAGTGTGTTGTCGATATTTTTGTTATTCCAATGGATGGTAGCCTTGTCATTATGGAAGGTAGTCTATTGTCGAGATTTTTGTTACTTCAATGGATGGTAGACTTGTCGTTATGGAAGGTAGTCTGTTGTGGAGATTTTTGTTACTATAATGGGTTGTAGCCTTATCGTTATGTAAGGTAGTCTTTTGTCGATATCTTTGTTACTCCAATGGATGGTAGCCTAGTCATTATGTAAGGTAGTCTGTTGTCGAGATTTTTGTTACTACAATGGATTGTATCCTTGTCGTTATGGACTGGAGTATGTTGTATATATCTTTCTTGCTCCCATGGATGGTAGCCTAGTCATTATGGAAGTTAGTCTATTGTCGAGATTTTTGTTACTCCATTGGATGGTAGCCTTGTCATTATGGAAGGTATTGTGTTGTCGATATTTTTGTTATTCCAATGGATGGTAGCTTTGTCATTATGGAAGCTAGTTTGTTGTCGTGATTTTTGTTACTCCAATGGATGGTATCCTTGTCATTTTGAAAGGTAGTTTGTTGTCGATATCTTTGTTACTCCAATGGATGGTAGCCTTGTCATTATGGAAGGTAGTCTGTTGTCGATATTTTTATTACTCTAAGGGATGGTAGCCTTGTCATTATGGAAAGTAGTTTGTTGTAGAGATTTTTGTTATTCCAATGGATGGTAGCCTTGTCATTATGAAAGTTATGGAAGGTAGTCTGTTGTCGAGATTTTTGTTACTATAATAGATTGTAGCCTTGTCATTATAGAAGGTAGTATATTGTCGAGATTTTTGTAAATACAATGGATGGTAGCTTTGTCATTATGGAAGGTAGCTTTGTCATTATGGAAGGTAGTTTGTTGTCTAGATTTTTGTTACTACAATGGATTGTAGCCTTGTCTCTATGGAAGGTAGTCTATTGTCGAGATTTTTGTTACTATAATAGATTGTAGCCTTGTCATTATGGAAGGTAGTATGTCGTCGAGATTCTTGTTACTCCAATGGATGGTAGCCTTGTCATTATGGAAGGTAGTCTATTGTCGAGATTTTTGTTACTACAATGGATTGTAGCCTTGTCGTTATGGAAGGTAGTTTGTTATCGATATCTTTATTACTCCAAAGGATGGTAGCCTAGTCATTATTGAAGGTAGTATGTCGTCGAGATTTTTGTTACTCCAATGGATGGTATCCTTGTCATTATTTAAGGTAGTATGTTGTCGATATCTTTGTTACTCCAATGGATGGTAGCCTTGTCATTATGGAAGGTAGTTTGTTGAAAAGATTGTTTTTACTCTAAGGGATGGTAGCCTTGTCATTATGGAATGTAGTGTGTTTTCAATATTTTTGTTATTCCAATGGATGGTAGCCTTGTCATTATGGAAGTTAGTCTATTGTCGAGATTCTTGTTACTCCAATGGATGGTATCCTTGTCATTATGGAAGGTAGTCTATTGTCGAGATCTTTGTCACTACAATGGATGGTAGACTTGTCATTATGGAAGGTAGTCTATTGTCGAGATTTTTGTTACTACAATGGATTGTAGCCTTGTCGTTATGGAAGGTAGTCTGTTGTCGATATCTTTGTTACTCCAAAGGATGGTAGCCTAGTCATTATGGAAGGTAGTCTGTTGTCGAGATTTTTGTTACTCCAATGGATGGTATCCTTGTCATTATGGAAGGTAGTATGTTGTCGATATCTTTGTTACTCCAATGGATGGTAGCCTTGTCATTATGGAAGGTAGTCTGTTGTCGAGATTTTTGTTACTCCAATGGATGGTAGCCTTGTCATTATGGAAGGTAGTGTGTTGTCGATATTTTTCTTATTCCAATGGATGGTAGCCTTGTCATTATGGAAGGTAGTCTATTGTCGAGATTTTTGCTACTTCAATGAATGGTAGACTTGTCGTTATGGAAGGTAGTCTGTTGTTGAGATTTTTGTTACTATAATGGGTTGTAGCCTTATCGTTATGTAAGGTAGTCTTTTGTCGATATCTTTGTTACTCCAATGGATGGTAGCCTAGTCATTATGTAAGGTAGTCTGTTGTCGAGATTTTTGTTACTACAATGGATTGTATCCTTGTCGTTATGGACGGGAGTATGTTGTCTATATCTTTCTTGCTCCCATGGATGGTAGCCTAGTCATTATGGAAGTTAGTCTATTGTCGAGATTTTTGTTACTCCATTGGATGGTAGCCTTGTCATTATGGAAGGTATTGTGTTGTCGATATTTTTGTTATTCCAATGGATGGTAGCTTTGTCATTATGGAAGCTAGTTTGTTGTCGTGATTTTTGTTACTCCAATGGATGGTATCCTTGTCATTTTGAAAGGTAGTATGTTGTCGATATCTTTGTTACTCCAATGGATGGTAGCCTTGTCATTATGGAAGGTAGTCTGTTGTCGGTATTTTTATTACTCTAAGGGATGGTAGCCTTGTCATTATGGAAAGTAGTTTGTTGTAGAGATTTTTGTTATTCCAATGGATGGTAGCCTTGTCATTATGAAAGTTATGGAAGGTAGTCTGTTGTCGAGATTTTTGTTACTATAATAGATTGTAGCCTTGTCATTATAGAAGGTAGTATATTGTCGAGATTTTTGTAAATACAATGGATGGTAGCTTTGTCATTATGGAAGGTAGCTTTGTCATTATGGAAGGTAGTTTGTTGTCTAGATTTTTGTTACTACAATGGATTGTAGCCTTGTCTCTATGGAAGGTAGTCTATTGTCGAGATTTTTGTTACTATAATAGATTGTAGCCTTGTCATTATGGAAGGTAGTATGTCGTCGAGATTCTTGTTACTCCAATGGATGGTAGCCTTGTCATTATGGAAGGTAGTCTATTGTCGAGATTTTTGTTACTACAATGGATTGTAGCCTTGTCGTTATGGAAGGTAGTTTGTTATCGATATCTTTATTACTCCAAAGGATGGTAGCCTAGTCATTATTGAAGGTAGTATGTCGTCGAGATTTTTGTTACTCCAATGGATGGTATCCTTGTCATTATTTAAGGTAGTATGTTGTCGATATCTTTGTTACTCCAATGGATGGTAGCCTTGTCATTATGGAAGGTAGTTTGTTGAAAAGATTGTTTTTACTCTAAGGGATGGTAGCCTTGTCATTATGGAATGTAGTGTGTTTTCAATATTTTTGTTATTCCAATGGATGGTAGCCTTGTCATTATGGAAGTTAGTCTATTGTCGAGATTCTTGTTACTCCAATGGATGGTATCCTTGTCATTATGGAAGGTAGTCTATTGTCGAGATCTTTGTCACTACAATGGATGGTAGACTTGTCATTATGGAAGGTAGTCTATTGTCGAGATTTTTGTTACTACAATGGATTATAGCCTTGTCGTTATGGAAGGTAGTCTGTTGTCGATATCTTTGTTACTCCAAAGGATGGTAGCCTAGTCATTATGGAAGGTAGTCTGTTGTCGAGATTTTTGTTACTCCAATGGATGGTATCCTTGTCATTATGGAAGGTAGTATGTTGTCGATATCTTTGTTACTCCAATGGATGGTAGCCTTGTCATTATGGAAGGTAGTCTGTTGTCGAGATTTTTGTTACTCCAATGGATGGTAGCCTTGTCATTATGGAAGGTAGTGTGTTGTCGATATTTTTCTTATTCCAATGGATGGTAGCCTTGTCATTATGGAAGGTAGTCTATTGTCGAGATTTTTGCTACTTCAATGAATGGTAGACTTGTCGTTATGGAAGGTAGTCTGTTGTTGAGATTTTTGTTACTATAATGGGTTGTAGCCTTATCGTTATGTAAGGTAGTCTTTTGTCGATATCTTTGTTACTCCAATGGATGGTAGCCTAGTCATTATGTAAGGTAGTCTGTTGTCGAGATTTTTGTTACTACAATGGATTGTATCCTTGTCGTTATGGACGGGAGTATGTTGTCTATATCTTTCTTGCTCCCATGGATGGTAGCCTAGTCATTATGGAAGTTAGTCTATTGTCGAGATTTTTGTTACTCCATTGGATGGTAGCCTTGTCATTATGGAAGGTATTGTGTTGTCGATATTTTTGTTATTCCAATGGATGGTAGCTTTGTCATTATGGAAGCTAGTTTGTTGTCGTGATTTTTGTTACTCCAATGGATGGTATCCTTGTCATTTTGAAAGGTAGTATGTTGTCGATATCTTTGTTACTCCAATGGATGGTAGCCTTGTCATTATGGAAGGTAGTCTGTTGTCGGTATTTTTATTACTCTAAGGGATGGTAGCCTTGTCATTATGGAAAGTAGTTTGTTGTAGAGATTTTTGTTATTCCAATGGATGGTAGCCTTGTCATTATGAAAGTTATGGAAGGTAGTCTGTTGTCGAGATTTTTGTTACTATAATAGATTGTAGCCTTGTCATTATAGAAGGTAGTATATTGTCGAGATTTTTGTAAATACAATGGATGGTAGCTTTGTCATTATGGAAGTTAGTCTATTGTCGAGATTCTTGTTACTCCAATGGATGGTATCCTTGTCATTATGGAAGGTAGTCTATTGTCGAGATCTTTGTCACTACAATGGATGGTAGACTAGTCATTATGGAAGGTAGTCTATTGTCGAGATTTTTGTTACTACAATGGATTGTAGCCTTGTCGTTATGGAAGGTAGTCTGTTGTCGATATCTTTGTTACTCCAAAGGATGGTAGCCTTATCATTATGGAATGTAGTCTGTTGTTGAGATTTTTGTTACTACATTGGATGGTAGCCTTGTCATTATGGAAGGTAATCTGTTGTCGAGATTTTTGTTACTACAATGCATTGTAGCCTTGTCGTTATTAAAGGTAGTCTGTTATCGATATCTTTGTTACTCCAATGGATGCTAGCCTAGTCATTATGGAAGGTAGTCTGTTGTCGAGATTTTTGTTACTCTAAGGGATGGTAGCGTTGTCTTGATGGAAGTTAGTTTATTTTCGAGATTTTTGTTATTCCAATGGATGGAAGCCTTGTCATTATGGAAGGTAATCTTTTGTCGAGATTTTTGTTACTACAATGGATTGTATCCTTGTCGTATTGAAGGTAGTATGTTGTCGATATCTTTCTTACTCCATTGGATGGTAGCCTTGTCATTATGGAAGGTAGTCTATTGTCATCATTTTTGTTACTCCAATGGATGGTATCCTTGTAATTATGGAAGGTAGTATGTTGTCGATATCTTTGTTACTCCAATGGATGGTAGCCTTGTCATTATGGAAGGTACTCTGTTGTCTAGATTTTTGTTACTCTAAGGGATGGTAGCCTTGTCTTTATGGAAAGAAGTTAGTGTCGAGATTTTGGTTATTCCAATGGATGGTAGCCTTGTCTTTATGAAAGGTAGTCTATTGTCGAGATTTTTGTTACTATAATAGATTATAGCCTTGTCATTATGGAAGGTAGTATGTTGTCGAGATTTTTGTTACTCCAATGGATGGTAGCCTTGTCATTATAGAAGGTAGTATATTGTCGAGATTTTTGTCACTACAATGGATGGTAGCCATGTCATTATGGAAGGTAGTCCGTTGTCGAGATTTTTGTTACTACAATAGAATGTAGCCTTGTCGTTATGGAAAATAGTCTGTTGTCGAGATTTTTGTTACTATAATAGATTGTAGCCTTGTCATTATGGAAGGTAATATGTTGTCGAGATTCTTGTTACTCCAATGGATGATAGCCTTGTCATTATGGAAGGTAGTCTATTGTCGATATTTTTGTCACTACAATGGATGGTTGCCTTGTCATTATGGAAGGTAGTCCATTGTCGAGATTTTTGTTATTACAATTGATTGTAGCCTTGTCGTTATGGAAGGTAGTCTGTTATCGATATCTTTGTTACTCTAAAGGATGGTAGCCTAGTCATTACAGAAGGTAGTCTGTTGTCGAGATTTTTGTTACTCCAATGGATGGTAGCCTTGCCATTATGGAAGGTATTATGTTGTCGATATTTTTGTTATTCCAATGGATGGTAGCCTTGCAATTATGGAAGGTAGTCTGTTGTCGAGATTTTTGTTACTCTAAGGGATGGTAGCTTTGTCATTATGGAAAGTAGTTTGTTGTCGAGATTTTTGTTATTCCAATGGATGGTGGCCTTGTCATTATGAAAGGTAGTCTATTGTCTAGATTTTTGTTACTATAATAGATTGTAGCCTTGTCATTATGGAAGGTAGTCTGTGGTCGAGATTTTTGTTACTCCAATGGATGGTAGCCTTGTCATTATAAAAGGTACTATATTGTCTAGATTTTTGTAAATACAATGAATGGTAGCTTTGTCATTATCGAAGGTAGTCTGTTGTCTAGATTTTTGTTACTACAATGGATTGTAGCCTTGTCGTTATGGAAGGTAGTCTGTTGTCGAGATTTTTGTTACTACAATAGTTTGTAGCCTTGTCGTTATGGAAGGTAGTCTGTTATCGATATCTTTGTTACTCCAAAGGATGGTAGCCTAGTCATTATGGAAGGTAGTCTGTTTTCGAGATTTTTGCTACTCCAATGGATGGTATCCTTGTCAATATTGAAGGTAGTATGTTTTCGATATCTTTGTTACTCTAATGTATGGTAGCCTTGTCATTATGGAAGGTATTCTGTTATCGAGATTTTTGTTACTCCAATGGATGGTAGCCTTGTCATTATGGACGGTAGTGTGTTGTCGATATTTTTGTTATTCCAATGGATGGTAGCTTTGTTATTATGGAAGGTAGTCTGTTGTCTTGATTTTTGTTACTACAATGGATGGAATCCTTGTCATTATGGAAGGTAGTATGTTGTCGATATCTTTGTTACTACAATGGATGGCAGCCTTGTCATTATGGAAGGTAGTTTTTTGTCGATATTTTTTTTTATTCTAAGGGATGGTAGCCTTGTCATTATGGAAAGTAGTTTGTTGTCGATATTTTTGTTATTCAAATGGATGGTAGCCTTGTAATTATGAAAGGTAGTCTATTATCGATATTTTTGTTACAATAATAGATTGAAGCCTTGTCATTATGGAAGGTAGTCTGTTGTCGAGATTTTTGTTACTCCAATGGATGGTAGCCTTGTCATTATAGAAGGTAGTATATTGTCGAGATTTTTGTAAATACAATGGATGGTAGCTTTGCCACTATGGAAGGTAGTCCGTTGTCTAGATTTTTCTTACTATAATGGATTGTAGCCTTGTCGCTATGGAAGGTAGTCTGCTGTCGAGATTTTTGTTACTATAATAGATTGTAGCCTTGTCATTATGGAAGGTAGTATGTCGTCGAGATTCTTGTTACTCCAATGGATGGTAGCCTTGTCATTATGGAAGGTAGTCTATTGTCGATATTTTTGTCACTACAATGGATGGTAGACTTGTCATTATGGAAGGTAGTCTATTGTCGTGATTTTTGTTACTACAATGGATGGTAGCCTTGTCGTTATTGAAGGTAGTTTGTTATCGATATCTTTATTACTCCAAAGGATGGTAGCCTAGTCATTATGGAAGGTAGTATGTCGTAGAGATTTTTGTTACTCCAATGGATGGTATCCTTGTCATTATTTAAGGTAGTATGTTGTCGATATCTTTGTTACTCCAATGGATGGTAGCCTTGTCATTATGGAAGGTAGTTTGTTGTCAAGATTGTTTTTACTCTAAGGGATGGTAGCCTTGTCATTATGGAATGTAGTGTGTTGTCAATATTTTTGTTATTCCAATGGATGGTAGCCTTGTCATTATGGAAGTTAGTCTGTTGTCGAGATTTTTGTTACTCCAATGGATGGTATCCTTGTCATTATGGAAGGTAGTCTATTGTCGAGATCTTTGTCACTACAATGATTGGTAGACTTGTCATTATGGAAGGTAGTCTATTGTCGAGATTTTTGTTACTACAATGGATTGTAGCCTTGTCGTTATGGAAGGTAGTCTGTTGTCGATATCTTTGTTACTCCAAAGGATGGTAGCTTAGTCATTATGGAAGGTAGTCTGTTGTCGAGATTTTTGTTACTCCAATGGATGGTATCCTTGTCATTATGGAAGGTAGTATGTTGTCGATATCTTTGTTACTCCAATGGATGGTAGCCTTGTCATTATGGAAGGTAGTCTGTTGTCGAGATTTTTGTTACTCCAATGGATGGTAGCCTTGTCATTATGGAAGGTAGTGTGTTGTCGATATTTTTGTTATTCCAATGGATGGTAGCCTTTTCATTATGGAAGGTAGTCTATTGTCGAGATTTTTGTTACTTCAATGGATGGTAGACTTGTCGTTATGGAAGGTAGTCTGTTGTCGAGATTTTTGTTACTCTAATGGGTTGTAGCCTTGTCGTTATGTAAGGTAGTCTTTTGTCGATATCTTTGTTACTCCAATGGATGGTAGCCTAGTCATTATGTAAGGTAGTCTGTTGTCGAGATTTTTGTTACTACAATGGATTCTATCCTTGTCGTTATGGACGGGAGTATGTTGTCTATATCATTCTTGCTCCCATGGATGTTAGCCTAGTCATTACGGAAGTTAGTCTATTGTCGAGATTTTTGTTACTCCATTGGATGGTAGCCTTGTCATTATGGAAGGTATTGTGTTGTCGATATTTTTGTTATTCCAATGGATGGTAGCTTTGTCATTATGGAAGCTAGTTTGTTGTCGTGATTTTTGTTACTCCAATGGATGGTATCCTTGTCATTTTGAAAGGTAGTATGTTGTCGATATCTTTGTTACTCCAATGGATGGTAGCCTTGTCATTATGGAAGGTAGTCTGTTGTCGATATTTTTATTACTCTAAGGGATGGTAGCCTTGTCATTATGGAAAGTAGTTTGTTGTAGAGATTTTTGTTATTCCAATGGATGGTAGCCTTGTCATTATGAAAGTTATGGAAGGTAGTCTGTTGTCGAGATTTTTGTTACTATAATAGATTGTAGCCTTGTCATTATAGAAGGTAGTATATTGTCGAGATTTTTGTAAATACAATGGATGGTAGCTTTGTCATTATGGAAGGTAGTTTGTTGTCTAGATTTTTGTTACTACAATGGATTGTAGCCTTGTCTCTATGGAAGGTAGTCTATTGTCGAGATTTTTGTTACTATAATAGATTGTAGCCTTGTCATTATGGAAGGTAGTATGTCGTCGAGATTCTTGTTACTCCAATGGATGGTAGCCTTGTCATTATGGAAGGTAGTCTATTGTCGAGATTTTTTTTACTACAATGGATTGTAGCCTTGTCGTTATGGAAGGTAGTTTGTTATCGATATCTTTATTACTCCAAAGGATGGTAGCCTAGTCATTATTGAAGGTAGTATGTCGTCGAGATTTTTGTTACTCCAATGGATGGTATCCTTGTCATTATTTAAGGTAGTATGTTGTCGATATCTTTGTTACTCCAATGGATGGTAGCCTTGTCATTATGGAAGGTAGTTTGTTGTCAAGAATGTTTTTAATCTAAGGGATGGTAGCCTTGTCATTATGGAATGTAGTGTGTTGTCAATATTTTTGTTATTCCAATGGATGGTAGCCTTGTCATTATGGAAGTTAGTCTGTTGTCGAGATTCTTGTTACTCCAATGGATGGTATCCTTGTCATTATGGAAGGTATTCTATTGTCGAGATCTTTGTCACTACAATGGATGGTAGACTTGTCATTATGGAAGGTAGTCTATTGTCGAGATTTTTGTTACTACAATGGATTGTAGCCTTGTCGTTATGGAAGGTAGTCTGTTGTCGATATCTTTGTTACTCCAAAGGATGGTAGCCTAGTCATTATGGAAGGTAGTCTGTTGTCGAGATTTTTGTTACTCCAATGGATGGTATCCTTGTCATTATGGAAGGTAGTATGTTGTCGATATCTTTGTTACTCCAATGGATGGTAGCCTTGTCATTATGGAAGGTAGTCTGTTGTCGAGATTTTTGTTACTCCAATGGATGGTAGCCTTGTCATTATGGAAGGTAGTGTGTTGTCGATATTTTTGTTATTCCAATGGATGGTAGCCTTGTCATTATGGAAGGTAGTCTATTGTCGAGATTTTTGTTACTTCAATGGATGGTAGACTTGTCGTTATGGAAGGTAGTCTGTTGTGGAGATTTTTGTTACTATAATGGGTTGTAGCCTTATCGTTATGTAAGGTAGTCTTTTGTCGATATCTTTGTTACTCCAATGGATGGTAGCCTAGTCATTATGTAAGGTAGTCTGTTGTCGAGATTTTTGTTACTACAATGGATTGTATCCTTGTCGTTATGGACGGGAGTATGTTGTCTATATCTTTCTTGCTCCCATGGATGGTAGCCTAGTCATTATGGAAGTTAGTCTATTGTCGAGATTTTTGTTACTCCATTGGATGGTAGCCTTGTCATTATGGAAGGTATTGTGTTGTCGATATTTTTGTTATTCCAATGGATGGTAGCTTTGTCATTATGGAAGCTAGTTTGTTGTCGTGATTTTTGTTACTCCAATGGATGGTATCCTTGTCATTTTGAAAGGTAGTTTGTTGTCGATATCTTTGTTACTCCAATGGATGGTAGCCTTGTCATTATGGAAGGTAGTCTGTTGTCGATATTTTTATTACTCTAAGGGATGGTAGCCTTGTCATTATGGAAAGTAGTTTGTTGTAGAGATTTTTGTTATTCCAATGGATGGTAGCCTTGTCATTATGAAAGTTATGGAAGGTAGTCTGTTGTCGAGATTTTTGTTACTATAATAGATTGTAGCCTTGTCATTATAGAAGGTAGTATATTGTCGAGATTTTTGTAAATACAATGGATGGTAGCTTTGTCATTATGGAAGGTAGCTTTGTCATTATGGAAGGTAGTTTGTTGTCTAGATTTTTGTTACTACAATGGATTGTAGCCTTGTCTCTATGGAAGGTAGTCTATTGTCGAGATTTTTGTTACTATAATAGATTGTAGCCTTGTCATTATGGAAGGTAGTATGTCGTCGAGATTCTTGTTACTCCAATGGATGGTAGCCTTGTCATTATGGAAGGTAGTCTATTGTCGAGATTTTTGTTACTACAATGGATTGTAGCCTTGTCGTTATGGAAGGTAGTTTGTTATCGATATCTTTATTACTCCAAAGGATGGTAGCCTAGTCATTATTGAAGGTAGTATGTCGTCGAGATTTTTGTTACTCCAATGGATGGTATCCTTGTCATTATTTAAGGTAGTATGTTGTCGATATCTTTGTTACTCCAATGGATGGTAGCCTTGTCATTATGGAAGGTAGTTTGTTGTCAAGATTGTTTTTACTCTAAGGGATGGTAGCCTTGTCATTATGGAATGTAGTGTGTTGTCAATATTTTTGTTATTCCAATGGATGGTAGCCTTGTCATTATGGAAGTTAGTCTATTGTCGAGATTCTTGTTACTCCAATGGATGGTATCCTTGTCATTATGGAAGGTAGTCTATGGTCGAGATCTTTGTCACTACAATGGATGGTAGACTTGTCATTATGGAAGGTAGTCTATTGTCGAGATTTTTGTTACTACAATGGATTGTAGCCTTGTCGTTATGGAAGGTAGTCTGTTGTCGATATCTTTGTTACTCCAAAGGATGGTAGCCTAGTCATTATGGAAGGTAGTCTGTTGTCGAGATTTTTGTTACTCCAATGGATGGTATCCTTGTCATTATGGAAGGTAGTATGTTGTCGATATCTTTGTTACTCCAATGGATGGTAGCCTTGTCATTATGGAAGGTAGTCTGTTGTCGAGATTTTTGTTACTCCAATGGATGGTAGCCTTGTCATTATGGAAGGTAGTGTGTTGTCGATATTTTTCTTATTCCAATGGATGGTAGCCTTGTCATTATGGAAGGTAGTCTATTGTCGAGATTTTTGCTACTTCAATGAATGGTAGACTTGTCGTTATGGAAGGTAGTCTGTTGTTGAGATTTTTGTTACTATAATGGGTTGTAGCCTTATCGTTATGTAAGGTAGTCTTTTGTCGATATCTTTGTTACTCCAATGGATGGTAGCCTAGTCATTATGTAAGGTAGTCTGTTGTCGAGATTTTTGTTACTACAATGGATTGTATCCATGTCGTTATGGACGGGAGTATGTTGTCTATATCTTTCTTGCTCCCATGGATGGTAGCCTAGTCATTATGGAAGTTAGTATGTCGTCGAGATTTTTGTTACTCCAATGGATGGTATCCTTGTCGTTATTTAAGGTAGTATGTTGTCGATATCTTTGTTACTCCAATGGATGGTAGCCTTGTCATTATGGAAGGTAGTTTGTTGTCAAGAATGTTTTTACTCTATGGGATGGTAGCCTTGTCATTATGGAATGTAGTGTGTTGTCAATATTTTTGTTATTCCAATGGATGGTAGCCTTGTCATTATGGAAGTTAGTCTGTTGTCGAGATTCTTGTTACTCCAATGGATGGTATCCTTGTCATTATGGAAGGTAGTATGTTGTCGATATCTTTGTCACTACAATGGATGGTAGCCTTGTCATTATGGAAGGTAGTCTGTTGTCGAGATTTTTGTTACTCCAATGGATGGTAGCCTTGTCATTATGGAAGGTAGTGTGTTGTCGATATTTTTGTTATTCCAATGGATGGTAGCCTTGTCATTATGGAAGGTAGTCTATTGTCGAGATTTTTGTTACTTCAATGGATGGTAGACTTGTCGTTATGGAAGGTAGTCTGTTGTGGAGATTTTTGTTACTATAATGGGTTGTAGCCTTATCGTTATGTAAGGTAGTCTGTTGTCGAGATTTTTGTTACTCCAATGGATGGTAGCCTTGTCATTATGGAAGGTAGTGTGTTGTCGATATTTTTGTTATTCCAATGGATGGTAGCCTTGTCATTATGGAAGGTAGTCTATTGTCGAGATTTTTGTTACTTCAATGGATGGTAGACTTGTCGTTTAGGAAGGTAGTCTGTTGTGGAGATTTTTGTTACTATAATGGGTTGTAGCCTTATCGTTATGTAAGGTAGTCTTTTGTCGATATCTTTGTTACTCCAATGGATGGTAGCCTAGTCATTATGTAAGGTAGTCTGTTGTCGAGATTTTTGTTACTACAATGGATTGTATCCTTGTCGTTATGGACGGGAGTATGGTGTCTATATCTTTCTTGCTCCCATGGATGGTAGCCTAGTCATTATGGAAGTTAGTCTATTGTCGAGATTTTTGTTACTCCATTGGATGGTAGCCTTGTCATTATGGAAGGTATTGTGTTGTCGATATTTTTGTTATTCCAATGGATGGTAGCTTTGTCATTATGGAAGCTAGTTTGTTGTCGTGATTTTTGTTACTCCAATGGATGGTATCCTTGTCATTTTGAAAGGTAGTATGTTGTCGATATCTTTGTTACTCCAATGGATGGTAGCCTTGTCATTATGGAAGGTAGTCTGTTGTCGGTATTTTTATTACTCTAAGGGATGGTAGCCTTGTCATTATGGAAAGTAGTTTGTTGTAGAGATTTTTGTTATTCCAATGGATGGTAGCCTTGTCATTATGAAAGTTATGGAAGGTAGTCTGTTGTCGAGATTTTTGTTACTATAATAGATTGTAGCCTTGTCATTATGGAAGGTAGTCTGTTGTCGAGATTTTTGTTACTCCAATGGACGGTAGCCTTGTCATTATAGAAGGTAGTATATTGTCGAGATTTTTGTAAATACAATGGATGGTAGCTTTGTCATTATGGAAGGTAGTTTGTTGTCTAGATTTTTGTAACTACAATGGATTGTAGCCTTGTCTCTATGGAAGGTAGTCTATTGTCGAGATTTTTGTTACTATAATAGATTGTAGCCTTGTCATTATGGAAGGTAGTATGTCGTCGAGATTCTTGTTACTCCAATGGATGGTAGCCTTGTCATTATGGAAGGTAGTCTATTGTCGAGATTTTTGTTACTACAATGGATTGTAGCCTTGTCGTTATGGAAGGTAGTTTGTTATCGATATCTTTATTACTCCAAAGGATGGTAGCCTAGTCATTATTGAAGGTAGTATGTCGTCGAGATTTTTGTTACTCCAATGGATGGTATCCTTGTCATTATTTAAGGTAGTATGTTGTCGATATCTTTGTTACTCCAATGGATGGTAGCCTTGTCATTATGGAAGGTAGTTTGTTGTCAAGATTGTTTTTACTCTAAGGGATGGTAGCCTTGTCATTATGGAATGTAGTGTGTTGTCAATATTTTTGTTATTCCAATGGATGGTAGCCTTGTCATTATGGAAGTTAGTCTATTGTCGAGATTCTTGTTACTCCAATGGATGGTATCCTTGTCATTATGGAAGGTAGTCTATGGTCGAGATCTTTGTCACTACAATGGATGGTAGACTTGTCATTATGGAAGGTAGTCTATTGTCGAGATTTTTGTTACTACAATGGATTGTAGCCTTGTCGTTATGGAAGGTAGTCTGTTGTCGATATCTTTGTTACTCCAAAGGATGGTAGCCTAGTCATTATGGAAGGTAGTCTGTTGTCGAGATTTTTGTTACTCCAATGGATGGTATCCTTGTCATTATGGAAGGTAGTATGTTGTCGATATCTTTGTTACTCCAATGGATGGTAGCCTTGTCATTATGGAAGGTAGTCTGTTGTCGAGATTTTTGTTACTCCAATGGATGGTAGCCTTGTCATTATGGAAGGTAGTGTGTTGTCGATATTTTTCTTATTCCAATGGATGGTAGCCTTGTCATTATGGAAGGTAGTCTATTGTCGAGATTTTTGCTACTTCAATGAATGGTAGACTTGTCGTTATGGAAGGTAGTCTGTTGTTGAGATTTTTGTTACTATAATGGGTTGTAGCCTTATCGTTATGTAAGGTAGTCTTTTGTCGATATCTTTGTTACTCCAATGGATGGTAGCCTAGTCATTATGTAAGGTAGTCTGTTGTCGAGATTTTTGTTACTACAATGGATTGTATCCATGTCGTTATGGACGGGAGTATGTTGTCTATATCTTTCTTGCTCCCATGGATGGTAGCCTAGTCATTATGGAAGTTAGTATGTCGTCGAGATTTTTGTTACTCCAATGGATGGTATCCTTGTCGTTATTTAAGGTAGTATGTTGTCGATATCTTTGTTACTCCAATGGATGGTAGCCTTGTCATTATGGAAGGTAGTTTGTTGTCAAGAATGTTTTTACTCTATGGGATGGTAGCCTTGTCATTATGGAATGTAGTGTGTTGTCAATATTTTTGTTATTCCAATGGATGGTAGCCTTGTCATTATGGAAGTTAGTCTGTTGTCGAGATTCTTGTTACTCCAATGGATGGTATCCTTGTCATTATGGAAGGTAGTATGTTGTCGATATCTTTGTCACTACAATGGATGGTAGCCTTGTCATTATGGAAGGTAGTCTGTTGTCGAGATTTTTGTTACTCCAATGGATGGTAGCCTTGTCATTATGGAAGGTAGTGTGTTGTCGATATTTTTGTTATTCCAATGGATGGTAGCCTTGTCATTATGGAAGGTAGTCTATTGTCGAGATTTTTGTTACTTCAATGGATGGTAGACTTGTCGTTATGGAAGGTAGTCTGTTGTGGAGATTTTTGTTACTATAATGGGTTGTAGCCTTATCGTTATGTAAGGTAGTCTGTTGTCGAGATTTTTGTTACTCCAATGGATGGTAGCCTTGTCATTATGGAAGGTAGTGTGTTGTCGATATTTTTGTTATTCCAATGGATGGTAGCCTTGTCATTATGGAAGGTAGTCTATTGTCGAGATTTTTGTTACTTCAATGGATGGTAGACTTGTCGTTTAGGAAGGTAGTCTGTTGTGGAGATTTTTGTTACTATAATGGGTTGTAGCCTTATCGTTATGTAAGGTAGTCTTTTGTCGATATCTTTGTTACTCCAATGGATGGTAGCCTAGTCATTATGTAAGGTAGTCTGTTGTCGAGATTTTTGTTACTACAATGGATTGTATCCTTGTCGTTATGGACGGGAGTATGGTGTCTATATCTTTCTTGCTCCCATGGATGGTAGCCTAGTCATTATGGAAGTTAGTCTATTGTCGAGATTTTTGTTACTCCATTGGATGGTAGCCTTGTCATTATGGAAGGTATTGTGTTGTCGATATTTTTGTTATTCCAATGGATGGTAGCTTTGTCATTATGGAAGCTAGTTTGTTGTCGTGATTTTTGTTACTCCAATGGATGGTATCCTTGTCATTTTGAAAGGTAGTATGTTGTCGATATCTTTGTTACTCCAATGGATGGTAGCCTTGTCATTATGGAAGGTAGTCTGTTGTCGGTATTTTTATTACTCTAAGGGATGGTAGCCTTGTCATTATGGAAAGTAGTTTGTTGTAGAGATTTTTGTTATTCCAATGGATGGTAGCCTTGTCATTATGAAAGTTATGGAAGGTAGTCTGTTGTCGAGATTTTTGTTACTATAATAGATTGTAGCCTTGTCATTATGGAAGGTAGTCTGTTGTCGAGATTTTTGTTACTCCAATGGACGGTAGCCTTGTCATTATAGAAGGTAGTATATTGTCGAGATTTTTGTAAATACAATGGATGGTAGCTTTGTCATTATGGAAGGTAGTTTGTTGTCTAGATTTTTGTAACTACAATGGATTGTAGCCTTGTCTCTATGGAAGGTAGTCTATTGTCGAGATTTTTGTTACTATAATAGATTGTAGCCTTGTCATTATGGAAGGTAGTATGTCGTCGAGATTCTTGTTACTCCAATGGATGGTAGCCTTGTCATTATGGAAGGTAGTCTATTGTCGAGATTTTTCTTACTACAATGGATTGTTACCTTGTCGTTATGGAAGGTAGTTTGTTATCGATATCTTTATTACTCCAAAGGATGGTAGCCTAGTCATTATTGAAGGTAGTATGTCGTCGAGATTTTTGTTACTCCAATGGATGGTAACCTTGTCATTATTTAAGGTAGTATGTTGTCGATATCTTTGTTACTCCAATGGATGGTAGCCTTGTCATTATGGAAGGTAGTCTGTTGTCAAGATTTTTTTTACTCTAAGGGATGGTAGCCTTGTCATTATGGAATGTAGTGTGTCGTCAATATTTTTGTTATTCCAATGGATGGTAGCCTTGTCATTATGGAAGTTAGTCTGTTGTCGAGATTCTTGTTACTCCAGTGGATGGTATCCTTGTCATTATGGAAGGTAGTCTATTGTCGATATCTTTGTCACTACAATGGATGGTAGACTTTTCATTATGGAAGGTAGTCTATTGTCGAGATTTTTGTTACTACAATGGATTGTAGCCTTGTCGTTATGGAAGGTAGTCTGTTGTCGATATCTTTGTTACTCCAAAGGATGGTAGCCTAGTCATTATGGAAGGTAGTCTGTTGTCGATATTTTTGTTACTCCAATGGATGGTATCCTTGTCATTATGGAAGGTAGTATGTTGTCGATATCTTTGTTACTCCAATGGATGGTAGCCTTGTCAATATGGAAGGTAGTCTGTTGTCGAGATTTTTGTTACTCCAATGGATGGTAGCCTTGTCATTATGGAAGGTAGTGTGTTGTCGATATTTTTGTTATTCCAATGGATGGTAGCCTTGTCATTATGGAAGGTAGTCTATTGTCGATATTTTTGTTACTTCAATGGATGGTAGACTTGTCGTTATGGAAGGTAGTCTGTTGTCGAGATTTTTGTTACTACAATGGGTTGTAGTCTTGTCGTTATGTAAGGTAGTCTTTTGTCGATATCTTTGTTACTCCAATGGATGGTAGCCTAGTCATTATGTAAGATAGTCTGTTGTTGAGATTTTTGTTACTACAATGGATTGTATCCTTGTCGTTATGGACGGGAGTATGTTGTCTATATATTTCTTGCTCCCATGGATGGTAGCCTAGTCATTATGGAAGTTAGTCTATTGTCGAGATTTTTGTTACTCCATTGGATGGTAGCCTTGTCATTATGGAAGGTATTGTGTTGTCGATATTTTTGTTATTCCAATGGATGGTAGCTTTGTCATTATGGAAGCTAGTTTGTTGTCGTGATTTTTGGTACTCCAATGGATGGTATCCTTGTCATTTTGAAAGGTAGTATGTTGTCGATATGTTTGTTACTCCAATGGATGGTAGCCTTGTCATTATGGAAGGTAGTCTGTTGTCGATATTTTTATTACTCTAAGGGATGGTAGCCTTGTCATTATGGAAAGTAGTTTGTTGTAGAGATTTTTGTTATTCCAATGGATGGTAGCCTTGTCATTATGAAAGTTATGGAAGGTAGTCTGTTGTCGAGATTTTTGTTACTATAATAGATTGTAGCCTTGTCATTATGGAAGGTAGTCTGTTGTCGAGATTTTTGTTACTCCAATGGATGGTAGCCTTGTCATTATAGAAGGTAGTATATTGTCGAGATTTTTGTAAATACAATGGATGGTAGCTTTGTCATTATGGAAGGTAGTTTGTTGTCTAGATTTTTGTTACTACAATGGATTGTAGCCTTGTCGCTATGGAAGGTAGTCTATTGTCGAGATTTTTGTTACTATAATAGATTGTAGCCTTGTCATTATGGAAGGTAGTATGTCGTCGAGATTCTTGTTACTCCAATGGATGGTAGCCTTGTCATTATGGAAGGTAGTCTATTGTCGAGATTTTTGTTACTACAATGGATTGTAGCCTTCTCGTTATGGAAGGTAGTTTGTTATCGATATCTTTATTACTCCAAAGGATGGTAGCCTAGTCATTATTGAAGGTAGTATGTCGTCGAGATTTTTGTTACTCCAATGGATGGTATCCTTGTCATTATTTAAGGTAGTATGTTGTCGATATCTTTGTTACTCCAATGGATGGTAGCCTTGTCATTATGGAAGGTAGTCTGTTGTCAAGATTGTTTTTACTTTAAGGGATGGTAGCCTTGTCATTATGGAATGTAGTGTGTCGTCAATATTTTTGTTATTCCAATGGATGGTAGCCTTGTCATTATGGAAGTTAGTCTGTTGTCGAGATTCTTGTTACTCCAATGGATGGTATCCTTGTCATTATGGAAGGTAGTCTATTGTCGAGATCTTTGTCACTACAATGGATGGTAGACTTGTCATTATGGAAGGTAGTCTATTGTCGAGATTTTTGTTACTACAATGGATTGTAGCCTTGTCGTTATGGAAGGTAGTCTGTTGTTGATATCTTTGTTACTCCAAAGGATGGAAGCCTAGTCATTATGGAAGGTAGTCTGTTGTCGAGATTTTTGTTACTCCAATGGATGGTATCCTTGTCATTATGGAAGGTAGTATGTTGTCGATATCTTTGTTACTCCAATGGATGGTAGCCTTGTCATTATGGAAGGTAGTCTGTTGTCGAGATTTTTGTTACTCCAATGGATGGTAGCCTTGTCATTATGGAAGGTAGTGTGTTGTCGATATTTTTGTTATTCCAATGGATGGTAGCCTTGTCATTATGGAAGGTAGTCTATTGTCGAGATTTTTGTTACTTCAATGGATGGTAGACTTGTCGTTATGGAAGGTAGTCTGTTGTCGAGATTTTTGTTACTATAATGGGTTGTAGCCTTGTCGTTATGTAAGGTAGTCTTTTGTCGATATCTTTGTTACTCCAATGGATGGTAGCCTAGTCATTATGTAAGGTAGTCTGTTGTCGAGATTTTTGTTACTACAATGGATTGTTTCCTTGTCGTTATGGACGGGAGTATGTTGTCTATATCTTTCTTGCTCCCATGGATGGTAGCCTAGTCATTATGGAAGTTAGTCTATTGTCGAGATTTTTGTTACTCCATTGGATGGTAGCCTTGTCATTATGGAAGGTATTGTGTTTTCGATATTTTTGTTATTCCAATGGATGGTAGCTTTGTCATTATGGAAGCTAGTTTGTGGTCGTGATTTCTGGTACTCCAATGGATGTTATCCTTGTCATTTTGAAAGGTAGTATGTTGTCGATATCTTTGTTACTCCAATGGATGGTAGCCTTGTCATTATGGAAGGTAGTCTGTTGTCGAGATTTTTGTTACTCCAATGGATGGTAGCCTTGTAATTATGGAAGGTAGTGTGTTGTCGATATTTTTGTTATTCCAATGGATGGTAGCCTTGTCATTATGAAAGTTATGGAAGGTAGTCTGTTGTCGAGATTTTTGTTACTATAATAGATTGTAGCCTTGTCATTATGGAAGGTAGTTTGTTGTCAAGATTTTTGTTACTCCAATGAATGGTAGCCTTGTCATTACAGAAGGTAGTATATTGTCGAGATTTTTGTAAATACAATGGATGGTAGCTTTGTCATTATGGAAGGTAGTTTGTTGTCTAGATTTTTGTTACTACAATGGATTGTAGCCTTGTAGCTATGGAAGGTAGTCTATTGTCTAGATTTTTGTTACTATAATCGATTGTAGCCTTGTCATTATGGAAGGTAGTATGTCGTCGAGATTCTTGTTACTCCAATGGATGGTAGCCTTGTCATTATGGAAGGTAGTGTATTGTCGAGATTTTTGTTACTACAATGGATTGTAGCCTTGTCGTTATGGAAGGTAGTTTGTTATCGATATCTTTATTACTCCAAAGGATGGTAGCCTAGTCATTATTGAAGGTAGTACGTCGTCGAGATTTTTGTTACTCCAATGGATGGTATCCTTGTCATTATTTAAGGTAGTATGTTGTCGATATCTTTGTTACTCCAATGGATGGTAGCCTTGTCATTATGGAAGGTAGTCTGTTGTCAAGATTGTTTTTACTTTAAGGGATGGTAGCCTTGTCATTATGGAATGTAGTGTGTCGTCAATATTTTTGTTATTCCAATGGATGGTAGCCTTGTCATTATGGAAGTTAGTCTGTTGTCGAGATTCTTGTTACTCCAATGGATGGTATCCTTGTCATTATGGAAGGTAGTCTATTGTCGAGATCTTTGTCACTACAATGGATGGTAGACTTGTCATTATGGAAGGTAGTCTATTGTCGAGATTTTTGTTACTACAATGGATTGTAGCCTTGTCGTTATGGAAGGTAGTCTGTTGTTGATATCTTTGTTACTCCAAAGGATGGTAGCCTAGTCATTATGGAAGGTAGTCTGTTGTCGAGATTTTTGTTACTCCAATGGATGGTATCCTTGTCATTATGGAAGGTAGTATGTTGTCGATATCTTTGTTACTCCAATGGATGGTAGCCTTGTCATTATGGAAGGTAGTCTGTTGTCGAGATTTTTGTTACTCCAATGGATGGTAGCCTTGTCATTATGGAAGGTAGTGTGTTGTCGATATTTTTGTTATTCCAATGGATGGTAGCCTTGTCATTATGGAAGGTAGTCTATTGTCGAGATTTTTGTTACTTCAATGGATGGTAGACTTGTCGTTATGGAAGGTAGTCTGTTGTCGAGATTTTTGTTACTATAATGGGTTGTAGCCTTGTCGTTATGTAAGGTAGTCTTTTGTCGATATCTTTGTTACTCCAATGGATGGTAGCCTAGTCATTATGTAAGGTAGTCTGTTGTCGAGATTTTTGTTACTACAATGGATTGTATCCTTGTCGTTATGGATGGGAGTATGTTGTCTATATCTTTCTTGCTCCCATGGATGGTAGCCTAGTCATTATGGAAGTTAGTCTATTGTCGAGATTTTTGTTACTCCATTGGATGGTAGCCTTGTCATTATGGAAGGTATTGTGTTGTCGATATTTTTGTTATTCCAATGGATGGTAGCTTTGTCATTATGGAAGCTAGTTTGTTGTCGTGATTTCTGGTACTCCAATGGATGGTATCCTTGTCATTTTGAAAGGTAGTATGTTGTCGATATCTTTGTTACTCCAATGGATGGTAGCCTTGTCATTATGGAAGGTAGTCTGTTGTCGATATTTTTATTACTCTAAGGGATGGTAGCCTTGTCATTATGGAAAGTAGTTTGTTGTAGAGATTTTTGTTATTCCAATGGATGGTTGCCTTGTCATTATGAAAGTTATGGAACGTAGTCTGTTGTCGAGATTTTTGTTACTATAATAGATTGTAGCCTTGTCATTATGGAAGGTAGTCTGTTGTCGAGATTTTTGTTACTCCAATGAATGGTAGCCTTGTCATTATAGAAGGTAGTATATTGTCGAGATTTTTGTAAATACAATGGATGGTAGCTTTGTCATTATGGAAGGTAGTTTGTTGTCTAGATTTTTGTTACTACAATGGATTGTAGCCTTGTCGCTATGGAAGGTAGTCTATTGTCTAGATTTTTGTTACTATAATAGATTGTAGGCTTGTCATTATGGAAGGTAGTATGTCGTCGAGATTCTTGTTACTCCAATGGATGGTAGCCTTGTCATTATGGAAGGTAGTCTATTGTCGAGATTTTTGTTACTACAATGGATTGTAGCCTTGTCGTTATGGAAGGTAGTTTGTTATCGATATCTTTATTACTCCAAAGGATGGTAGCCTAGTCATTATTGAAGGTAGTATGTCGTCGAGATTTTTGTTACTCCAATGGATGGTATCCTTGTCATTATTTAAGGTAGTATGTTGTCGATATCTTTGTTACTCCAATGGATGGTAGCCTTGTCATTATGGAAGGTAGTCTGTTGTCAAGATTGTTTTTACTTTAAGGGATGGTAGCCTTGTCATTATGGAATGTAGTGTGTCGTCAATATTTTTGTTATTCCAATGGATGGTAGCCTTGTCATTATGGAAGTTAGTCTGTTGTCGAGATTCTTGTTACTCCAATGGATGGTATCCTTGTCATTATGGAAGGTAGTCTATTGTCGAGATCTTTGTCACTACAATGGATGGTAGACATGTCATTATGGAAGGTAGTCTATTGTCGAGATTTTTGTTACTACAATGGATTGTAGCCTTGTCGTTATGGAAGGTAGTCTGTTGTTGATATCTTTGTTACTCCAAAGGATGGTAGCCTAGTCATTATGGAAGGTAGTCTGTTGTCGAGATTTTTGTTACTCCAATGGATGGTATCCTTGTCATTATGGAAGGTAGTATGTTGTCGATATCTTTGTTACTCCAATGGATGGTAGCCTTGTCATTATGGAAGGTAGTCTGTTGTCGAGATTTTTGTTACTCCAATGGATGGTAGCCTTGTCATTATGAAAGGTAGTGTGTTGTCGATATTTTTGTTATTCCAATGGATGGAAGCCTTGTCATTATGGAAGGTAGTCTATTGTCGAGATTTTTGTTACTTCAATGGATGGTAGACTTGTCGTTATGGAAGGTAGTCTGTTGTCGAGATTTTTGTTACTATAATGGGTTGTAGCCTTGTCGTTATGTAAGGTAGTCTTTTGTCGAGATTTTTGTTACTACAATGGATTGTATCCTTGTCGTTATGGACGGGAGTATGTTTTCTATATCTTTCTTGCTCCCATGGATGGTAGCCTAGTCATTATGGAAGTTAGTCTATTGTCGATATTTTTGTTACTCCATTGGATGGTAGCCTTGTCATTATGGAAGGTATTGTGTTGTCGATATTTTTGTTATTCCAATGGATGGTAGCTTTGTCATTATGGAAGCTAGTTTGTTGTCGTGATTTTTGTTACTCCAATGGATGGTATCCTTGTCATTTTGAAAGGTAGTATGTTGTCGATATCTTTGTTACTCCAATGGATGGTAGCCTTGTCATTATGGAAGGTAGTCTATTGTCGATATTTTTATTACTCTAAGGGATGGTAGCCTTGTCATTATGAAAGTTATGGAAGGTAGTCTGTTGTCGAGATTTTTGTTACTATAATAGATTGTAGCCTTGTCATTATGGAAGGTAGTCTGTTGTCGAGATTTTTGTTACTCCAATGGATGGTAGCCTTGTCATTATAGAAGGTAGTATATTGTCGAGATTTTTGTAAATACAATGGATGGTAGCTTTGTCATTATGGAAGGTAGTTTGTTGTCTAGATTTTTCTTACTACAATGGATTGTAGCCTTGTCGCTATGGAAGGTAGTCTATTGTCGAGATTTTTGTTACTATAATAGATTGTAGCCTTGTCATTATGGAAGGTAGTATGTCGTCGAGATTCTTGTTACTCCAATGGATGGTAGCCTTGTCATTATGGAAGGTAGTCTATTGTCGAGATTTTTGTTACTACAATAGATTGTAGCCTTGTCGTTATGGAAGGTAGTTTGTTATCGATATCTTTATTACTCCAAAGGATGGTAGCCTAGTCATTATTGAAGGTAGTATGTCGTCGAGATTTTTGTTACTCCAATGGATGGTAGCCTTGTCATTATGGAAGGTAGTTTGTCGTCAAGATTGTTTTTACTCTAAGGGATGGTAGCCTTGTCATTATGGAATGTAGTGTGTTGTTAATATTTTTGTTATTCCAATGGATGGTAGCCTTGTCATTATGGAAGTTAGTCTGTTGTCGAGATTTTTGTTACTCCAATGGATGGTATCCTTGTCATTATGGAAGGTAGTCTAATGTCGAGATCTTTGTCACTACAATGGATGGTAGCCTTCTCATTATGGAAGGTAGTCTATTGTCGATATTTTTGTTACTACAATGGATTGTAGCCTTGTCGTTATGGAAGGTAGTCTGTTATCGATATCTTTGTTACTCCAAAGGATGGTAGCCTAGTCATTATTGAAGGTAGTCTGTTGTCGAAATTTTTGTTACTCCAATGGATGGTATCCTTGTCATTATGGAAGGTAGTATGTTGTCGATATCTTTGTTACTCCAATGGATGGTAGCCTTGTCATTATGGAAGGTAGTCTGTTGTCGAGATTTTTATTACTCCAATGGATGGTAGCCTTGTCATTATGGAAGGTAGTGTGTTATCGATATTTTTGTTATTCCAATGGATGGTAGCCTTGTCATTATGGAAGGTAGTCTGTTGTCGAGATTTTTGTTACTTCAATGGATGGTAGCCTTGTCATTATGGAATGTAGTCTGTTGTCGAGATTTTCGTTACTACATTGGATGGTAGCCTTGTCATTATTGAAGGTAGTCTGTTGTCGAGATTTTTGTTACTACAATGGATTGTAGCCTTGTCGTTATGGAAGGTAGTCTTTTGTCGAGATTTTGTATACTCAAATGGATTATAGCCTTGTCATTATGGAAGGTAGTCTATTATGGATATTTTGGTTACACCAATGATGGTACCCTTGTCATTATGGAAGGTAGTCTATTGTTGAGATTTTTGTTACTCGAATGGATGGTAGACTTGTCATTATGGAAGGTAGTGTGTTGTCGTGATTTTTGTTACTCTAAGGGATGGTAGCCTTGTCATTATGGAAGCTAGTATGTTGTCGATATCTTTGTTACTACAATGGATGGTAGCCTTGTCATTATGGAAGGTAGTCTATTGTCGAGATTTTTGTTACTACAATGGATTGTAGCCTTGTCGTTATGGAAGGTAGTCTGTTGTCGATATCTTTGTTACTCCAATGGATGGTAGCCTAGTCATTATGGAAGGTAGTCTGTTGTCAAGGTTTTTTTTAGTCTAAGGGATGGTAGCCCTGTCATTATGGAAGTTAGTGTGTTGTCGATATCTTTGTTATTCCAATGGATGGTAGCCTTGAAATTATGGAAGGTAGTATGTTGTCGAGATTTTTGTTACTCCAATGGGTGGTAGCCTTGTCATTATGGAAGGTAGTCTGTTGTCGAGATTTTTGTTACTCCATTGGATGGTAGCCTTGTCATTATGGAAGGTAGAATGTTGTCGATATTTTTGTTATTCGAATGGATGGTAGCCTAGACATTATGGAATATAGTGTGTTGTCGATATTTTTGTTATTCCAATGGATGGTAGCCTTGTCATTATGGAAGGTAGTCTATTGTTGAGATTTTTGTTACTCTAAGGGATGGTAGAATTGTCATTATCGAAGCTAGTATCTTGTCGATATATTTGTTACTATAATGGATGGTAGCCTTGTCATAATGGAAGGTAGTTTGTTGTCGATATTTTTGTTACTTTAATGGATGGTAGCCTTATCATTATGGAAGGTAGTCTGTTGTCGAGATTTTTGTTATTCCAATGGATGGTAGCCTTTTCATTATGCAACGTAGTCTGTTGTCGTGATTTTTGTTACTCTAAGGGATTGTAGCCTTGTCGATATGGAAGGTTATTTGTTGTCGATATCTTTGTTAATCCAGTGGATGGTAGCCTAGTCATTATGGAAGGTAGTCTATTGTCGAGATTTTTGTTACTCTAAGGGATGGTAACCTTGTCATTATGGAAGGTAGTGTGTTGTCGATATTTTTGTTATTCTAATGGATGGTAGCCTTGAAATTATGGAAGGTAGTATGTTGTCGAGATTTTTGTTACTCCAATGGGTGGTAGCCTTGTCATTATGGAAGGTAGTTTGTTGTCAAGATTTTGTATACTCCAATGGATTATAGCCTTGTCATTATGGAAGGTAGTCTATTATGGATATTTTGGTTACACCAATGATGGTACCCTTGTCATTATGGAAGGTAGTCTGTTGTTGAGATTTTTGTTACTTGAATGGATGGCAGACTTGTCATTATGGAAGGTAGTGTGTTGTCGTGATTTTTGTTACTCTAAGGGAGGGTATCCTTGTCATTATGGAAGGTAGTATGTTGTCGATATCTTTGTTACTCCAATGGATGGTAGCCTTGTCATTATGGAAAGTAGTCTGTTGTCGAGATTTTAATTACACCAATGGATGGTAGCCTTGTCATTATAGAAGGTAGTCTATTTTCGAGATTTTTGTTACTACAATGGATGGTAGTCTTGTCATTATTGAAGGTAGTCTGTTGTCGAGATTTTTGTTACCACAATGGATTGTAGCCTTGTCGTTATGGAAGGGAGTCTGTTGTCGATATCTTTGTTACTCCAATGGATGGTAGCCTAGTCATTATGGAAGGTAGTATGTTGTCAAGGTTTTTTTTAGTCTAAGGGATGGTAGCCTTGTCATTATGGAAGTTAGTGTGTTGTCGATATCTTTGTTGTTCCAATGGATGGTAGCCATGAAATTATGGAAGGTAGTATGTTGTCGAGATGATTGTTACTCCAATGGGTGGTAGCCTTGTCATTATGGAAGGTAGTCTGTTGTCGAGATTTTTGTTACTCCATTGGATGGTAGCCTTGTCATTATTGAAGGTAGAATGTTGTCGATATTTTTGTTATTCGAATGGATGGTAGCCTAGACATTATGGAATATAGTGTGTTGTCGATATTTTTGTTATTCCAATGGATGGTAGCCTTGTCATTATGGAAGGTAGTCTATTGTTGAGATTTTTGTTACTCTAAGGGATGGTAGAATTGTCATCATCGAAGCTAGTATGTTGTCGATATATTTGTTACTACAATGGATGGTAGCCTTGTCATAATGGAAGGTAGTCTGTTGTCGATATTTTTGTTACTGTAATGGATGGTAGCCTTATCATTATGGAAGGTAGTCTGTTGTCGAGATTTTTGTTATTCCAATGGATGGTAGCCTTTACATTATGGAACATAGTCTATTGTCGTGATTTTTGTTACTCTAAGGGATTGTAGCCTTGTCGATATGGAAGGTTGTTTGTTGTCCATATCTTTGTTACTCCAATGGATGGTAGCCTAGTCATTATGGAAGGTCGTCTATTGTCGAGATTTTTGTTACTCTAAGGGATGGTAACCTTGTCATTATGGAAGGTAGTGTGTTGTCGATATTTTTGTTATTCCAATGGATGGTAGCCTTGAAATTATGGAAGGTAGTATGTTGTCGAGATTTTTGTTACTCCAATGGGTGGTAGCCTTGTTATTATGGAAGGTAGTCTATTGTCGAGATTTTTGTTACTACATTGGATGGTAGCCTTGTCATTATGGAAGGTATTCTGTCGTCGATATTTTTGTTACTACAATGGATTGTAGCCTTGTTGTTATGGAAGGTAGTCTGTTGTCGATATCTTTGTTACTCCAATGAATGGTAGCCTAGTCATTATGGAAGGTAGTCTGTTGTCAAGGTTTTTTTTAGTCTAAGGGATGGTAGCCTTGTCATTATGGAAGTTAGTGTGTTGTCGATATCTTTGTTATTCCAATGGATAGTATCCTTGAAATTATGGAAGGTAGTATGTTGTCGAGATTTTTGATACTCCATTGGATGGTAGCCTTGTCATTATGGAAGGTAGAATGTTGTCGATATTTTTTTTATTCCAATGGATGGTAGCCTAGACATTATGGAAGATAGTGTGTTGTTGATATTTTTGTTATTCCAATGGATTGTAGCCTTGTCATTATGGAAGGTAGTCTATTGTTGAGATTTTTGTTACTCTAAGGGATGGTAGAATTGTCATTATCCAAGCTAGTATGTTATCGATATATTTGTTACTACAATGGATGGTATACTTGTCATAATGGAAGGTAGTCTGTTGTCGATATTTTTGTTACTGTAATGGATGGTAGCCTTGTCATTATGGAAGGTAGTCTGTTGTCGAGATTTTTGTTATTCCAATGGATGGTAGCCTTTTCATTATGGAAGGTAGTCTGTTGTCGTGATTTTTGTTACTCTAAGGGATTGTAGCCTTGTCGATATGGAAGGTAGTTTGTTGTCAATATCTTTGATACTCTAATGGATGGTAGCCTAGTCATTATGGAAGGTAGTCTGTTGTCGACATTTTTGTTACTCAAAGGGATGGTAACCTTGTCATTATGGAAGGTAGTGTGTTGTCGATATTTTTGTTATTCCAATTGATGATAGCCTTGTCATTATGGAAGGTAGTCTATTGTCGAGATTTTTGTTACTACAATGGATTGTAGCCTTGTCCTTATGGAAGGTAGTTTGTTGTCGATATCTTTGTTTCTCCAATGGATGGTAGCCCAGTCATTATGGAAGGTAGTCTATTATCGAGATTTTAGTTACTCCAACGGATGGTAGCCTTGTCATTATGGAAGGTAGTTTGTTGTCAAGATTTTGTATACTCCAATGGATTATAGCCTTGTCATTATCGAAGGTAGTCTATTATGGATATTTTGGTTACACCAATGATGGTACCCTTGTCATTATGGAAGGTAGTCTATTGTTGAGATTCTTGTTACTCGAATGGATGGTAGACTTGTCATTATGGAAGGTAGTGTGTTGTCGTGATTTTTGTTACTCTAAGGGAGGGTAACCTTGTCATTATGGAACTTAGTTTGTTGTCGAGATTTTTGTTATTCCGATGGATGGTAGCCTTGTCATTATGGAAGGTAGTCTGTTGTCGAGATTTTTATTACTCCAATGGATGGTATCCTTGTCATTATGGAAGGTAGTCTATTGTCAAGATTTTTGTTACTACAATGGATGGTAGTCTTGTCATTATTGAAGGTAGTCTGTTGTCGAGATTTTTGTAACTACAATGGATTGTAGCCTTGTCATTATGGAAGGTAGTATGTTGCCGATATCTTTGTTACTACAATGGATGGTAGCCTTGTCATTATGGAAGGTAGTCTGTTGTCGAGATTTTTGTTACTACAATGGATTGTAGCCTTGTCGTTATGGAAGGTAGTCTGTTGTCGATATCTTTGTTACTCCAGTGGATGGTAGCCTAGTCATTATGGAAGGTAGTCTGTTGTCAAGGTTTTTTTTAGTCTAAGGGATGGTAGCCTTGTCATTATGGAAGTTAGTGTGTTGTCGATATCTTTGTTATTCCAATGGATGGTAGCCTTGAAATTATGGAAGGTAGTATGTTGTTGAGATTTTTGTTACTCCAATGGGTGGTAGCCTTGTCATTATGGAAGGCAGTCTGTTGTCGAGATTTTTGTTACTCCATTGGATGGTAGCCTTGTCATTATGGAAGATAGTGTGTTGTCGATATTTTTGTTATTCCAATGGATGGTAGCCTTGTCATTATGGAAGGTAGTCTATTGTTGAGATTTTTGTTACTCTAGGGGATGGTAGAATTGTCATTATCGAAGCTAGTATGTTGTCGATATATTTGTTACTACATGGATGGTAACCTTGTCATAATGGAAGGTAGTCTGTTGTCGATATTTTTGTTACTGTAACGGATGGTAGCCTTATCATTATGGAAGGTAGTCTGTTGTCGAGATTTTTGTTATTCCAATGGATGGTAGCCTTTTCATTATGGAACATAGTCTATTGTCGTGATTTTTGTTACTCTAAGGGATTGTAGCCTTGTCGATATGGAAGGTTGTTTGTTGTCGATATCTTTGTTAGTCCAATGGATGGTAGCCTAGTCATTATGGAAGGTAGTTTATTGTCGAGATTTTTGTTACTCTAAGGGATGGTAACCTTGTCATTATGGAAGGTAGTGTGTTGTCGATATTTTTGTTATTCCAATGGATGGTAGCCTTGTCATTATGGAAGGTAGTCTGTTGTCGAGATTTTTTTTACTCCAATGGATGGTAGCCTTGTCATTATGAAAGGTAGTCTATTGTCGAGATTTTAGTTACTCCAACGGATGGTAGCCTTGTCATTATGGAAGGTAGTCTGTTGTCAAGATTTTGTATACTCCAATGGATTATAGCCTTGTCATTATGGAAGGTAGTCTATTATGGATATTTTGGTTACTCGAATGGATGGTAGACTTGTCATTATGGAAGGTAGTCTATTGTTGAGATTTTTGTTACTCGAATGGATGGTAGACATGTCATTATGAAAGGTAGTGTGTTGTCGTGATTTTTTTTACTCCAATGGATGGTAGCCTTGCCATTATGCAACGTAGTCTGTTCTTGAGATTTTTGTTATTCCAATGGATGGTAGCCTTGTCATTATGGAACTTAGTATGTTGTCGAGATTTTTGTTATTCCAATGGATGGTAGCCTTGTCATTATGGAAGGTAGTCTGTTATCAAGATTTTTATTACTCCAATGGATGGTAGACTTGTCATTATGGAAGGTAGTCTATTGTCGATATCTTTGTTACTCCAATGCATGGTAGCCTTGTCATTATGGAAGGTAGTCTGTTGTCGAGATTTTTGTTACTCTAAGGGATGGTAGCCTTGTCATTATGGAACGTAGTCTATATTCGAGATTTTTTTTATTCTAATGGATGGTAACCTTGTCATTATGGAAGGTAGTGTGTTGTCGATATTTTTGTTATTCCAATGGATGGTAGCCTTGTCATTATGGAAGGTAGTCTGTTGTCGAGATTTTTGTTACTCCAATGGATGGTAGCCTTGTCATTATGGAAGGTAGTCTGTTGTCGAGATTTTGTATACTCCAATGGATTGTAGCCTTGTCATTATGGAAGGTAGTCTATTGTGGATATTTTGGTTAAACCAATGATGGTAACCATGTCACTATGGAAGGTAGTCTATTGTTGAGATTTTTGTTACTCGAATGGATGGTAGACTTGTCTTTATGGAAGGTAGTGTGTTTTCGTGATTTTTGTTACTCTAAGGGATGGTAGCCTTGTCATTCTGGAAGGTAGTATGTTGTCGATATCTTTTTTACTCCAATGGATGGTAGCCTTTTCATTATGGAAGGTAGTCTGTTGTCGAGATTTTTGTTACTCTAAGGGATGGTAGCCTTGTCATTATGGATCGTAGTCTGTTGTCGAGATTTTTGTTATTCCAATGGATGGTAGCCTTGTCCTTACGGAAGGTAGTCTGTTGTCGAGACTTTTGTTACTCCAATGGATGGTAGCCTTGTCATTATGGAAGGTAGTATATTGTCGAGATTTTTGTTACCGCAATGGATGGTAGCCTTGTCATTATGGAGGGTAGTATGTTGTCGATATTTTTGTTACTATAATGTATTGTAGCCTTATCATTATGGAAGTTAGTCTATTTTCGATATCTTTGTTACTCCAATTGATGGTAGCCTGGTCATTATGGAAGGTAGTCTGTTGTCGAGATTTTTTTTACTCTAAGGGATGGTAGCCTTGTCATTATGGAAGTTAGTGTCTTGACGATATTTTTGTTATTCCAATGGATTGTAGCCTTGTAATTATGGAAGATAATATGTTGTCGAGATTTTTGTTACTCCAATGGATGGTAGCCTTGTCATTATGGAAGGTAGTTTGTTGTCGAGATTTTTGTTACTCTAAGGGATGGTATCCTTGTCGTTATGGAAGGTAGTCTGTTGTCGATATCTTTGTTACTCTAATGGATGGTACCCTAGTCATTATGGAAGGTAGTCTTTTGTCGAGATTTTTGTTACTCCATTGGATGGTAGCCTTGTCATTATGGAAGGTAGTGTGTTGTCGGTATTTTTTTTATTCCAATGGATGGTGGCCTTAACATTATGGAAGGTAGTGTGTTGTCGATATTTTTGTTATTCCAATGGATGGTAGCCTTGTCATTATGGAAAGTTAGTCTGTTGTCGAGATATTTGTTACTACAATTGATTGTAGCCTTGTCGTTATGGAAGGTAGTCTGTTGTCGAATTCATTTTTTCTGCAATGGATGGTAGTCTGTTGTCGAGATTTTAGTTACTCCAATGGATGGTAGCCTTGTCATTATGGAAGGTAGTCTGTTGTCGAGATTTTGTATACTCCAATGAATTGTAGCCTTGTAATTATGGAAGGTAGTCTATTGTGGATATTTTGGTTACACCAATGATGGTAACCTTGTCATTATGGAAGGGAGTCTATTGTTGAGATTTTTGTTAGTCGAATGGATGGTAGACTTATCATTATGGAAGGTTGTGTGTTGTCGTGATTTTTGTTACTCTAAGGGATGGTAGCCTTGTTATTATGGAAGGCAATATGTTGTCGAAATTTCTGTTACTCCAATGGATGGTAGCCTTTTCATTATGGAAGGTAGTCTGTTGTCGAGATTTTTGTTACTCTAAGGGATGGTAGCCTTGTCATTATGGAATGTAGTCTGTTGTCGAGATTTTTGTTACTACAATGGATTGTAGCCTTGTCATTATGGAAGGTAGTCTGTTGTCGATATCTTTGTTTCACCAATGGATGGTAGCCTAGTCATTATTGAAGGTAGTCTTTTGTCGAGATTTTAGTTACTCCAACGAATGGTAGCCTTTTCATTATGGAAGGTAGTCTGTTGTCGAGATTTTGTATACTCCAATGGATTATAGCCTTGTCATTATGGAATGTAGTCTATTGTGGATATTTTGGTTACACCAATGATGGTACCCTTGTCATTATGGAAGGTAGTCTATTGTTGAGATTTTTGTTACTCGAATGGATGGTAGACCTGTCATAATGGAAGGTAGTGTGTTGTCGTGATTTTTGTTACTCCAAGGGATGGTAGCCTTGCCATTATGGAAGGTAGTATGTTGTCGATATCTTTGTTACTCTAATGGATGGTAGCCTTTTCATTATGGAAGGTAGTCTGTTGTTGAGATTTTTGTTACTCTAAGGGATGGTAGCCTTGTCATTATGGAACGTAGTCTGTTTTCGAGATTTTTGGTATTCCAATGGATGGTAGCCTTGTCATTATTGAAGGTAGTCTATTGTCGAGATTTTTGTTACTCCAATGGATGGTAGCCTTGTCATTATGGAAGGTAGTCTATTGTCGAGATTTTTGTTACTACAATGGATGGTAGCCTTGTCATTATGGAGGGTAGTCTGTTGTTGAGATTTTTGTTACTGTAATGGATTGTAGCCTTGTCGTTCTGGAGAGTAGTCTGTTTTTGATATCTGTGTTACTCCAATTGATGGTAGCCTAGTCATTATGGAAGGTAGTCTGTTGTCGAGATTTTTTTTACTCTAAGGGATGGTAGCCTTGTCATTATGGAAGTTAGTGTCTTGACGATATTTTTGTTATTCCAATGGATTGTAGCCTTGTAATTATGGAAGATAGTATGTTGTCGAGATTTTTGTTACTCCAATGGATGGTAGCCTTGTCATTATGGAAGGTAGTTTGTTGTCGAGATTTTTGTTACTCTAAGGGATGGTAGCCTTGTCGTTATGGAAGGTAGTCTGTTGTCGATATCTTTGTTACTCTAATGGATGGTACCCTAGTCATTATCGAAGGTAGTCTTTTGTCAAGATTTTTGTTACTCCATTGGATGGTAGCCTTGTCATTATGGAAGGTAGTGTGTTGTCGATATTTTTGTTATTCCAATGGATGATAGCCTTGTCATTATGGAAAGTATTCTATTGTTTAGATTTTTGTTATTCCAATGGATGGTAGCCTTTTCATTATGGAAGGTAGTCTGTTGTCGTGATTTTTGTTACTACAATGGATGGTAGTCTTGTCATTATGGAAGTTAGTCTGTTGTCGAGATTTTTGTTACTACAATGGATTGTAGCCTTGTCGTTATGGAAGGTAGTGTGTTGTCGAATTCATTTTTTCTCCAATGGATGGTAGTCTGTTGTCGAGATTTTAGTTACTCCAATGGATGGTAGCCTTGTCATTATGGAAGGTAGTCTGTTGTCGAGATTTTGTATACTCCAATGGATTGTAGCCTTTTCATTATGGAAGGTAGTCTATTGTGGATATTTTGGTTACACCAATGATGGTAACCTTGTCATTATGGAAGGTAGTCTATTGTTGAGATTTTTGTTAGTCGAATGGATGGTAGACTTATCATTATGGAAGGTTGTGTGTTGTCGTGATTTTTGTTACTCTAAGGGATGGTAGCCTTGTTATTATGGAAGGCAGTATGTTGTCGAAATTTCTGTTACTCCAATGGATGGTAGCCTTTTCATTATGGAAGGTAGTTTGTTGTCGAGATTTTTGTTACTCTAAGGGATGGTAGCCTTGTCATTATGGAATGTAGTCTGTTGTCGAGATTTTTGTTACTACAATGGATTGTAGCCTTGTCGTTATGGAAGATAGTCTGTTGTTGATTTCTTTGTTTCACCAATGGACGGTAGCCTAGTTATTATTGAAGGTAGTCAGTTGTCGAGATTTTAGTTACTCGAACGAATGGTAGCCTTATCATTATGAAAGGTAGTCTGTCGTCGAGATTTTGTATACTCCAATGGATTATAGCCTTGTCATTATGGAAGGTAGTCTATTGTGGATATTTTGGTTACACCAATGATGGTACCCTTGTCATTATGGAAGGTAGTCTATTGTTGAGATTTTTGTTACTCGAATGGATGGTAGACTTGTCATTATGGAAGGTAGTGTGTTGTCATGATTTTTGTTACTCCAATGGATAGTAGCCTTGCCATTATGGAAGGTAGTATGTTGTCGATATCTTTGTTACTCTAATGGATGGTAGCCTTTTCATTATGGAAGGTAGTCTGTTGTTGAGATTTTTGTTACTCTAAGGGATGGTAGCCTTGTCATTATGGAACGTAGTCTGTTGTCGAGATTTTTGGTATTCCAATGGATGGTAGCCTTGTCATTATGGAAGGTAGTCTATTGTCAAGATTTTTCTTACTCCAATGGAAAGTAGCCTTGTCATTATGGAAGGTAGTCTATTGTCGAGATTTTTGTTACTACAATGGATGGTAGCCTTGTCATTATGGAGGGTAGTCTGTTGTCGAGATTTTTGTTACTGTAATGGATTGTAGCCTTGTCGTTATGGAAGGTAGTCTGTTTTCGATATCTGTGTTACTCCAATGGATGGTAGCCTAGTCATTATGGAAGGTAGTCTGTTGTCGAGATTTTTTTTAATCTAAGGGATGGTAGCCTTGTCATTATGGAAGCCAGTGTCTTGACGATATTTTTGTTATTCCAATGGATTGTAGCCTTGTAATTATGTAAGATAGTATGTTGTCGAGATTTTTGTTACTCCAATGGATGGTAGCCTTGTCATTATGGAAGGTAGTTTGTTGTCGAGATTTTTGTTACTCTAAGGGATGGTAGCCTTGTCGTTATGGAAGGTAGTATGTTGTCGATATCTTTGTTACTCTAATGGATGGTACCCTAGTCATTATCGAAGGTAGTCTTTTGTCGAGATTTTTGTTACTCCATTGGATGGTAGCCTTGTCATAATGGAAGGTAGTGTGTTGTCGGTATTTTTTTTATTCCAATGGATGGTGGCCTTGACATTATGGAAGGTAGTGTGTTGTCGATATTTTTGTTATTCCAATGGATGATAGCCTTGTCATTATGGAAAGTATTCTATTGTTTAGATTTTTGTTATTCCAATGGATGGTAGCCTTTTCATTATGGAAGGTAGTTTGTTGTCGTGATTTTTGTTACTACAATGGATGGTAGTCTTGTCATTATGGAAATTAGTCTGTTGTCGAGATTTTTGGTACTACAATGGATTGTAGCCTTGTCGTTATGGAAGGTAGTCTATTGTCGATATTTTTGTTACTCCAATGGATGGTAGGCTTGTCATTATGAAAGGTAGTCTATTGTCGAGATTTTTGTTACTACAATGGATGGTAGCCTTGTCATTATGGAAGGTAGTCTGTTGTCGAATTCATTTTTTCTGCAATGGATGGTAGTCTGTTGTCGAGATTTTAGTTACTCCAATGGATGGTAGCCTTGTCATTATGTAAGGTAGTCTTCTGTCGAGATTTTGTATACTCCAATGGATTGTAGCCTTGTCATTATGGAAGGTAGTCTATTGTGGATATTTTGGTTACACCAATGATGGTAACCTTGTCATTATGGAAGGTAGTCTATTGTTGAGATTTTTGTTAGTCGAATGGATGGTAGACTTATCATTATGGAAGGTAGTCTGTTGTCGAGATTTTTGTTACTCTAAGGGATGGTAGCCTTGTCATTATGGAACGTAGTTTATTGTCTTTATTTTTGTTACTCTAAGGGATGGTAGCCTTGTCATTATGGAAGGTAGTATGTTGTCGATATCTTTGTTACTCCAATTGATGGTAGCCTTTTCATTATGGAAGGTAGTTTGTTGTCGAGATTTTTGTTACTCTAAGGGATGGTAGCCTTGTCATTATGGAATTTAGTCTGTTGTCGAGATTTTTATTACTACAATGGATTGTAGCCTTGTCGTTATGGAAGGTAGTCTGTTGTCGATATCTTTGTTTCACCAATGGATGGTAGCCTAGTCATTATTGAAGGTAGTCTGTTGTCGAGATTTTAGTTACTCCAACGAATGGTAGCCTTGTCATTATGGAAGGTAGTCTGTTGTCGAGATTTTGTATACTCCAATGGATTATAGCCTTGTCATTATGAAAGGTAGTCTATTGTTGAGATTTTTGTTACTCGAATGGATGGTAGACTTGTCATTATGGAAGGTAGTGTGTTGTCGTGATTTTTGTTACTCCAAGGGATGGTAGCCTTGTCATTATGGAAGGTAGTTTGTTGTCGATATTTTTGTTACTCTAATGGATGGTAGCCTTTTCATTATGGAAGGTAGTCTGTTGTTGAGATTTTTGTTACTCTAAGGGATGGTAGACTTGTCATTATGGAAAGTAGTATGTCGTCGAGATTTTTGGTATTCCAATGGATGGTAGCCTTGTCATTATGGAAGGTAGTCTATTGTCGAGATTTTTGTTACTCTAATGGATGGTAGCCTTATCATTATGGAAGGTAGTCTATTGCTGAGATTTTTGTTACTACAATGGATGGTAGCCTTGTCATTATGGAGGGTAGTCTGTTGTCGAGATTTTTGTTACTGTATTGGATTGTAGCCTTGTCGTTATGGAAGGTAGTCTATTTTCGATATTTGTGTTACTCCAATGGATGGTAGCCTAGTCATTATGGAAGGTAGTCTGTTGTCGAGATTTTTTTTACTCTAAGGGATGGTAACCTTGTCATTATAGAAGTTAGTGTCTTGACGATATTTTTGTTATTCCAATGGATTGTAGCCTTGTCATTATGGAAGGTAGTACGTTGTCGAGATTTTTGTTACTCCAATGGATGGTAGCCTTGTCATTATGGAAGGTAGGCTATTGTCCATATTTTTGTTACTACAATTGATGGTAGCCTTGTCATTATGGAAGGTAGTCTGTTGTCGAGATTTTTGTTACTTTAATGGATTGTAGCCATGTCGTTATGGAAGGTAGTCTGTTGTTGATATCATTGTTACTCCAATGGATGGAAGCCTAATCATTATGGAAGGTAGTCTGTTGTTGAGATTTTTGTTACTCCATTGGATGGTAGCCTTGTCATTAAGGAAGGTAGTGTGTTGTGGATATTTTTGTTATTCCAATGGATTGTAGCCTTGTCATTATGGAAGGTTGTCTGTTGTCATGATTTTTGTTACTCCAATGGATGGTAGCCTTGTCATTATGGAAGGTAGTTTGTTGTTGATATCTTTGTTACACCAATGGATGGAAGCCTTGTAATTATGGAAGGTAGTTTGTTGTGGACATTTTTGTTACTCTAAGGGATGGTAGCCATGTCGTTATGGAACGTTGTCTGTTGTCGATATCTTTGTTACTCTAATGGATGGTAGCCTAGTCATTATGGAAGGTAGTTTGTTGTCGAGATTTTTGTTACTCCATTGGATGGTAGCCTTGTCATTATGGAAGGTAGTGTGTTGTCAATATTTTTGTTATTCCAATGGAAATTAGCCTAGACATTATGGAAGGTAGTGTGTTCTCGATATTTTTGTTATTCCAATGGATGGTAGCCTTGTCATTATAGAAGGTAGTCTATTGTTTAGATTTTTGTTATTCCAATGGATGGTAGCCTTTTCATTATGGAAGGTATTCTGTTGTCGTGATTTTTGTTACTCTAAGGGATTGTAGCCTTGTCGATATGGAAGGTAGTTTGTTGTCGATATCTTTGTTACTCCAATGGATGGTAGCCTAGTCATTATGGAAGGTAGAATGTTGTCGAGATTTTTATTACTCAAAGGGATGGTAGCCTTGTCATTATGGAAGGTAGTGTGTTGTCAATATTTTTGTTACTACAATGGATTGTAGCCTTGTCGTTATTGAAGGTAGTCTGTTGTAGATATCTTTGTTTATGCAATTGATGGTAGCCTAGTTATTATGGAAGGTAGTATGTTGTCGAGATTTTAGTTACTCCAACGGAGGGTAGCCTTGTCATTATGGAAGGTAGTCTATTGTCGAGATTTTGTATAATCCAATCGATTGTAGCCTTGTCATTATGGAAGGTAGTCTATTGTTGAGATTTTTGTTACTCGAATGGACTGTAGACTTGTCATTATGGAACGTAGTGTGTTTTCGTGATTTTTGTTACTCTAAGGGATGGTAGCCTTGTTATTATGGAAGGTAGTATGTTGTCGATATCTTTGTTACTGCAATGGATGGTAGCCTTTTCTTTATGGAAGGTAGTCTGTTGTCGAGATTTTTGTTACTCTAAGGATGGTTGCCTTGTCATTATGGAACGTAGTCTGTTGTCGAGATTTTTGTTATTCCAATGGACGGTAGCCTTGTCATTATGAAAGTTAGTCTGTTATCGAGATTTTTGTTACTCCAATGGATGGTAGGCTTGTTATTATGGAAGGTAGTCTATTGTCGATATCTTTGTTACTCCAATGGATGGTAGCCTTTTCATTATGGAAGGTAGTCTGTTGTCGTGATTTTTGTTACTCTAAGGGATGGTAGACTTGTCATTATGGAAGGTAGTGTGTTGTCGTGATTTTTTTACTCTAAGGGAGGGTAGCCTTGTCATTATGGAAGGTAGTATGTTGTCGATATCTTTGTTACTCCAATGGATGGTATCCTTGCCATTATGGAACGTAGTCTGTTCTTGAGATTTTTGTTATTCCAATGGATGGTAGCCTTATCATTATGGAACTTAGTCTGTTGTCGAGATTTTTGTTATTCAAATGGATGGTAGCCTTGTCATTATGGAAGGTAGTCTGTTGTCGAGATTTTTATTACTCCAATGGATGGTAGACTTGTCATTATGGAAGGTAGTCTATTGTCGATATCTTTGTTACTCCAATGGATGGTAGCCTTGTCATTATGGAAGGTAGTCTGTTGTCGAGATTTTTGTTATTCTAAGGGATGGTAGCCTTGTCGTTATGAAAGGTAGTCTATTATCGATATCTTTCTTACACTAATGGATGTTAGCCTAGTCTTTATGGAAGGTAGTCTGTTGTCGATATCTTTGTTACTCCAATGGATGGTAGCCTACTCATTATGGAAGGTAGTCTATTGTCGAGATTTGTTTTACTCTAAGGGATGGTAGCCTTGTCATTATGGAAGTTAGTGTCTTGACGATATTTTTGTTATTCCAATGGATTGTAGCCTTGTCATTATGGAAGATAGTATGTTGTGGAGATTTTTGTTACTCCAATGGATAGTAGCGTTGTCATTATGGAAGGTAGTTTGTTGTCGAGATTTTTGTTACTCTAAGGGATGGTAGCCTTGTCGATATGGAAGGTAGTTTGTTGTCGATATCTTTGTTAATCCAATGGAGGGTAGCCTAGTCATTATGGAAGGTATTGTGTTGTCAATATTTTTGTTATTCCAATGGATGGTAGCCTTGTCATTATGGAAGGTAGTCTGTTGTCGAGATTTTTGTTACTCTAAAGGATGGTAGCCTTGTCGTTATGAAAGGTAGTCTATTGTCGACATATTTGTTACTCTAATGGATGGTAGCCTAGTCATTATGGAAGGTTGTCTGTTGTCGATATTTTTGTTACTACAATTGATTGTAGCCTTGTCGTTATTGAAGGTAGTCTGTTGTAGATATCTTTGTTTTCCAATGGATGGTAGCCTAGTTATTATGGAAGGTAGTCTATTGTCCAGATTTTTCTTATTCCAATGGATGGTAGCCTTGTCATTATGGAAGGTAGTCAGTTGTCGAGATTTTTGTTACTCCAATGGATTGTAGCCTTGTCATTATGGAAGGTAGTCTATTGTGGATATTTTGGTTACACCAATGATGGTAACCATGTCATTATGGAAGGTAGTCTATTGTTGGAATTTTTGTTACTCGAATGGACTATAGACTTGTCATTATGGAAGGTAGTGTGTTGTCATGATTTTTGTTACTCTAAGGGATGGTAGCCTTGTTATTATGGAAGGTAGTATGTTTTCGATAACTTTGTTACTCCAATGGATGGTAGCCTTTTCATTATGGAAGGTAGTCTATTGTCGAGATTTTTGTTACTCTAAGGGATGGTTGCCTTGTCATTATGGAACGTAGTATGTTGTCGAGATTTTTGTTATTCCAATGGATGGTAGCCTTGTCATTACGGAAGGTAGTCTATTATCGAGATTTTTGTTACTCCAATGGATGGTAGGATTGTTATTATGGAAGGTAGTCTATTGTCGATATCTTTGTTACTCCAATGGATGGTAGCCTTTTCATTATGGAAGGTAGTCTGTTGTCGAGATTTTTGTTACTCTAAGGGATGCTAGCCTTGTCATTATGGAACGTAATCTGTTGTCCAGATTTTTGTTATTCCAATGGATGGTAGCCTTGTCATTATGGAAGGTAGTCTGTTATCTAGATTTTTGTTACTCTAAGGGATGGTAGCCTTGTCGTTATGAAAGGTAGACTATTATCGATATCTTTGTTACTCTAATGGATGGTAGCCTAATCATTATGGAAGGTAGTCTGTTGTCGAGATTTTTGTTACTACAATGGATTGTAGCCTTGTCGTTATGGAAGGTAGTCTGTTGTCGATATCTTTGTTACTCCAATGGATGGTAGCCTACTCATTATGGAAGGTAGTCTATTGTCAAGATTTTTTTTACTCTAAGGGATGGTAGCCTTGTCATTATGGAAGTTAGTGTCTTGACGATATTTTTGTTATTCCAATGGATTGTAGCCTTGTCATTATGGAAGATAGTATGTTGTCGAGATTTTTGTTACTCCAATGGATGGTAGCCTTGTCATTATGGAAGGTTGTTTGTTGTTGGGATTTTTGTTACTCTAAGGGATGGTAGCCTTGTCGTTATGGAAGGTAGTCTGTTGTTGATATCTTTGTTACTCTAATGGATGGTAGCCTAGTCATTATGGAAGGTAGTCCATTGTCGAGATTTTTGTTACTGCATTGGCTGGTAGCCTTGTCATTATGGAAGGTAGTGTGTTGTCGATATTTTTGTTATTCCAATGGATGGTATCCTTGTCATTATGGAAGGTAGTCTATTGTTTAGATTTTTGTTATTCCAATGGATGGTAGCCTTTTCATTATGGACGGTAGTCTGTTGTCGTGATTTTTGTTACACTAAGGGATCGTAGCCTTGTTGATATAGAAGGTAGTTTGTTGTCGATATCTTTGTTACTCCAATGGAGGGTAGCCTAGTCATTATGGAAGGTATTGTGTTGTCGATATTTTTGTTGTTCCAACAGATGGTAGCCTTGTCATTATGGAAGGTAATATGTTGTCGAGATTTTTGTTACTCTAAGGGATGGTAGCCTTGTCATTATGAAAGGTAGTCTATTATCGATATCTTTGTTACTCTAATGGATGGTAGCCTAGTCATTATGGAAGGTAGTCTGTTGTCGAGATGTTTGTTACTACAATGGATTGTAGCCTTGTCGTTATGGAAGGTAGTGTGTTGTCGATATCTTTGTTTCTCCAATGGATTGTAGCCTAGTCGCTATGGAAGGTAGTCTGTTTTCGAGATTTTAGTTACTCCAACGGATGGTAGCCTTGTCATTATGGAAGGTAGTCAGTTGTCGAGATTTTGTATACTCCAATGGATTGTAGCCTTGTCATTATGGAAGGTAGTCTATTGTGGATATTTTGGTTACATCAATGATGGTAACCTTGTCATTATGGAAGGTAGTCTATTGTTGAGATTTTTGTTACTCGAATGGATGGTAGACTTGTCATTATGGAAGGTAGTGTGTTGTCGTGATTTTTGTTACTCTAAGGGATGGTAGCCTTGTCATTATGGAAGGTAGTATGTTGTCGAGATCTTTGTTACTCTAATGGATATTAGCCTTTTCATTATGGAAGGTAGTCTGTTGTCGAGATTTTAGTTACTCTAAGGGATGGTATCCTTGTCATTATGGAACGTAGTCTGTTGTCGAAATTTTTGTTATTCCAATAGATAAAAACCTTGTCATTATGGAAGGTAGTTTGTTGTCGAGATTTTTGTTACTCCAATGGATGGTAGCCTTGTCATTATGGAAGGTAGTCTATCGTCGAGATTTTTGTTACTACAATGGATGGTAGCCTTGTCATTATGGAAGATAGTCTATTTTCGATATCTTTGTTACTATAATGGATGGTAGCCTAGTCATTATGGAAGGTAGTCTGTTGTCAAGATTTTTTTTACTCTAAGGGATGGTAGCCTTGTCATTATGGAAGTTAGTGTCTTGACGATACTTTTGTTATTACAATGTATTGTAGCCTTGTCATTATGGAAGGTAGTCTATTGCCGAGATTTTGGTTACTACAATGGATGGTAGCCTTGTCATTATTGAATGTAGTCTATTGTCGAGATTTTTGTTACTACAATGGATTCTAGCCATGTCGTTATGGAAGGTAGTTTGTTCTTGATATCATTGTTACTCCAATGGATGGTAGCCTAGTCATTATGGAAGGTAGTCTGTTGTCGAGATTTTTGTTACTCCATTGGATGGTAGCTTTGTCTTTAAGGAAGGTAGTGTGTTGTCGATATCTTTGTTACTCTAATGGATTGTAGGATAGTCATTATGGAAGGTAGTCTGTTGTCGAGATTTTTGTTACTCCATTGGATGGTAGCCTTGTCATTATGGAAGGTAGTGTGTTGTCGATATTTTTGTTATTCCAATGGATGGTGGCCTAGACATTATGGAAGGTAGTGTGCTGTCGATATTTTTGTTATTCCAATGGATGGTAGCCTTGTCATTATGGAAGGTAGTCTATTGTTTAGATTTTTGTTACTCCAATGGATGGTAGACTTGTCATTATGGAAGGTAGTGGGTTGTCTTGATTTTTGTTACTCTAAGGGATGGTAGCCTTGTCATTATGGAAGGTAGTCTGTTGTCTAGATTTTTGTTATTCTAATGGATGGTAGCCTTGTCATTATAGAAGGTAGTTTGTTGTCATTATTTTTGTTACTCTAAGGGATTGTAGCCTTGTCAATACGGAAGGTAGTCTGTTGTCGATATCTTTGTTAATCCAATGGATGGTAGCCTAGTCATTATGGAAGGTAGTCTATTGTAGAGATTTTTGTTACTCTAAGGGATGGTAGCCTTGTCATTTTGGAAGGTAGTGTGTTGTCGATATTTTTGTTATTCCAATGGATGGTAGCCTAGACATTATGGAAGGTAGTCTGTTGTCGTGATTTTTGTTACTCTAAGGGATGGTAGACTTGTCATTATGGAAGGTAGTGTGTTGTCGTGATTTTTTTACTCTAAGGGAGGGTAGCCTTGTCATTATGGAAGGTAGTATGTTGTCGATATCTTTGTTACTCCAATGGATGGTATCCTTGCCATTATGGAACGTAGTCTGTTCTTGAGATTTTTGTTATTCCAATGGATGGTAGCCTTATCATTATGGAACTTAGTCTGTTGTCGAGATTTTTGTTATTCAAATGGATGGTAGCCTTGTCATTATGGAAGGTAGTCTGTTGTCGAGATTTTTATTACTCCAATGGATGGTAGACTTGTCATTATGGAAGGTAGTCTATTGTCGATATCTTTGTTACTCCAATGGATGGTAGCCTTGTCATTATGGAAGGTAGTCTGTTGTCGAGATTTTTGTTATTCTAAGGGATGGTAGCCTTGTCGTTATGAAAGGTAGTCTATTATCGATATCTTTCTTACACTAATGGATGTTAGCCTAGTCTTTATGGAAGGTAGTCTGTTGTCGATATCTTTGTTACTCCAATGGATGGTAGCCTACTCATTATGGAAGGTAGTCTATTGTCGAGATTTGTTTTACTCTAAGGGATGGTAGCCTTGTCATTATGGAAGTTAGTGTCTTGACGATATTTTTGTTATTCCAATGGATTGTAGCCTTGTCATTATGGAAGATAGTATGTTGTGGAGATTTTTGTTACTCCAATGGATAGTAGCGTTGTCATTATGGAAGGTAGTTTGTTGTCGAGATTTTTGTTACTCTAAGGGATGGTAGCCTTGTCGATATGGAAGGTAGTTTGTTGTCGATATCTTTGTTAATCCAATGGAGGGTAGCCTAGTCATTATGGAAGGTATTGTGTTGTCAATATTTTTGTTATTCCAATGGATGGTAGCCTTGTCATTATGGAAGGTAGTCTGTTGTCGAGATTTTTGTTACTCTAAAGGATGGTAGCCTTGTCGTTATGAAAGGTAGTCTATTGTCGACATATTTGTTACTCTAATGGATGGTAGCCTAGTCATTATGGAAGGTTGTCTGTTGTCGATATTTTCTTTACTACAATTGATTGTAGCCTTGTCGTTATTGAAGGTAGTCTGTTGTAGATATCTTTGTTTTCCAATGGATGGTAGCCTAGTTATTATGGAAGGTAGTCTATTGTCCAGATTTTTCTTATTCCAATGGATGGTAGCCTTGTCATTATGGAAGGTAGTCAGTTGTCGAGATTTTTGTTACTCCAATGGATTGTAGCCTTGTCATTATGGAAGGTAGTCTATTGTGGATATTTTGGTTACACCAATGATGGTAACCATGTCATTATGGAAGGTAGTCTATTGTTGGAATTTTTGTTACTCGAATGGACTATAGACTTGTCATTATGGAAGGTAGTGTGTTGTCATGATTTTTGTTACTCTAAGGGATGGTAGCCTTGTTATTATGGAAGGTAGTATGTTTTCGATAACTTTGTTACTCCAATGGATGGTAGCCTTTTCATTATGGAAGGTAGTCTATTGTCGAGATTTTTGTTACTCTAAGGGATGGTTGCCTTGTCATTATGGAACGTAGTATGTTGTCGAGATTTTTGTTATTCCAATGGATGGTAGCCTTGTCATTACGGAAGGTAGTCTATTATCGAGATTTTTGTTACTCCAATGGATGGTAGGATTGTTATTATGGAAGGTAGTCTATTGTCGATATCTTTGTTACTCCAATGGATGGTAGCCTTTTCATTATGGAAGGTAGTCTGTTGTCGAGATTTTTGTTACTCTAAGGGATGCTAGCCTTGTCATTATGGAACGTAATCTGTTGTCCAGATTTTTGTTATTCCAATGGATGGTAGCCTTGTCATTATGGAAGGTAGTCTGTTATCTAGATTTTTGTTACTCTAAGGGATGGTAGCCTTGTCGTTATGAAAGGTAGACTATTATCGATATCTTTGTTACTCTAATGGATGGTAGCCTAATCATTATGGAAGGTAGTCTGTTGTCGAGATTTTTGTTACTACAATGGATTGTAGCCTTGTCGTTATGGAAGGTAGTCTGTTGTCGATATCTTTGTTACTCCAATGGATGGTAGCCTACTCATTATGGAAGGTAGTCTATTGTCAAGATTTTTTTTACTCTAAGGGATGGTAGCCTTGTCATTATGGAAGTTAGTGTCTTGACGATATTTTTGTTATTCCAATGGATTGTAGCCTTGTCATTATGGAAGATAGTATGTTGTCGAGATTTTTGTTACTCCAATGGATGGTAGCCTTGTCATTATGGAAGGTAGTTTGTTGTTGGGATTTTTGTTACTCTAAGGGATGGTAGCCTTGTCGTTATGGAAGGTAGTCTGTTGTTGATATCTTTGTTACTCTAATGGATGGTAGCCTAGTCATTATGGAAGGTAGTCCATTGTCGAGATTTTTGTTACTGCATTGGCTGGTAGCCTTGTCATTATGGAAGGTAGTGTGTTGTCGATATTTTTGTTATTCCAATGGATGGTATCCTTGTCATTATGGAAGGTAGTCTATTGTTTAGATTTTTGTTATTCCAATGGATGGTAGCCTTTTCATTATGGACGGTAGTCTGTTGTCGTGATTTTTGTTACACTAAGGGATCGTAGCCTTGTTGATATAGAAGGTAGTTTGTTGTCGATATCTTTGTTACTCCAATGGAGGGTAGCCTAGTCATTATGGAAGGTATTGTGTTGTCGATATTTTTGTTGTTCCAACAGATGGTAGCCTTGTCATTATGGAAGGTAATATGTTGTCGAGATTTTTGTTACTCTAAGGGATGGTAGCCTTGTCATTATGAAAGGTAGTCTATTATCGATATCTTTGTTACTCTAATGGATGGTAGCCTAGTCATTATGGAAGGTAGTCTGTTGTCGAGATGTTTGTTACTACAATGGATTGTAGCCTTGTCGTTATGGAAGGTAGTGTGTTGTCGATATCTTTGTTTCTCCAATGGATTGTAGCCTAGTCGCTATGGAAGGTAGTCTGTTTTCGAGATTTTAGTTACTCCAACGGATGGTAGCCTTGTCATTATGGAAGGTAGTCAGTTGTCGAGATTTTGTATACTCCAATGGATTGTAGCCTTGTCATTATGGAAGGTAGTCTATTGTGGATATTTTGGTTACATCAATGATGGTAACCTTGTCATTATGGAAGGTAGTCTATTGTTGAGATTTTTGTTACTCGAATGGATGGTAGACTTGTCATTATGGAAGGTAGTGTGTTGTCGTGATTTTTGTTACTCTAAGGGATGGTAGCCTTGTCATTATGGAAGGTAGTATGTTGTCGAGATCTTTGTTACTCTAATGGATATTAGCCTTTTCATTATGGAAGGTAGTCTGTTGTCGAGATTTTAGTTACTCTAAGGGATGGTATCCTTGTCATTATGGAACGTAGTCTGTTGTCGAAATTTTTGTTATTCCAATAGATAAAAACCTTGTCATTATGGAAGGTAGTTTGTTGTCGAGATTTTTGTTACTCCAATGGATGGTAGCCTTGTCATTATGGAAGGTAGTCTATCGTCGAGATTTTTGTTACTACAATGGATGGTAGCCTTGTCATTATGGAAGATAGTCTATTTTCGATATCTTTGTTACTATAATGGATGGTAGCCTAGTCATTATGGAAGGTAGTCTGTTGTCAAGATTTTTTTTACTCTAAGGGATGGTAGCCTTGTCATTATGGAAGTTAGTGTCTTGACGATACTTTTGTTATTACAATGTATTGTAGCCTTGTCATTATGGAAGGTAGTCTATTGCCGAGATTTTGGTTACTACAATGGATGGTAGCCTTGTCATTATTGAATGTAGTCTATTGTCGAGATTTTTGTTACTACAATGGATTCTAGCCATGTCGTTATGGAAGGTAGTTTGTTCTTGATATCATTGTTACTCCAATGGATGGTAGCCTAGTCATTATGGAAGGTAGTCTGTTGTCGAGATTTTTGTTACTCCATTGGATGGTAGCTTTGTCTTTAAGGAAGGTAGTGTGTTGTCGATATCTTTGTTACTCTAATGGATTGTAGGATAGTCATTATGGAAGGTAGTCTGTTGTCGAGATTTTTGTTACTCCATTGGATGGTAGCCTTGTCATTATGGAAGGTAGTGTGTTGTCGATATTTTTGTTATTCCAATGGATGGTGGCCTAGACATTATGGAAGGTAGTGTGCTGTCGATATTTTTGTTATTCCAATGGATGGTAGCCTTGTCATTATGGAAGGTAGTCTATTGTTTAGATTTTTGTTACTCCAATGGATGGTAGACTTGTCATTATGGAAGGTAGTGGGTTGTCTTGATTTTTGTTACTCTAAGGGATGGTAGCCTTGTCATTATGGAAGGTAGTCTGTTGTCTAGATTTTTGTTATTCTAATGGATGGTAGCCTTGTCATTATAGAAGGTAGTTTGTTGTCATTATTTTTGTTACTCTAAGGGATTGTAGCCTTGTCAATACGGAAGGTAGTCTGTTGTCGATATCTTTGTTAATCCAATGGATGGTAGCCTAGTCATTATGGAAGGTAGTCTATTGTAGAGATTTTTGTTACTCTAAGGGATGGTAGCCTTGTCATTTTGGAAGGTAGTGTGTTGTCGATATTTTTGTTATTCCAATGGATGGTAGCCTAGACATTATGGAAGGTAGTGTGTTGTCGATATTTTTGTTATTCCAATGGGTGGTAGCCTTGTTATTATGGAAGGTAGTTTATTGTTGAGATTTTTGTTACTCCAATAGATGGTATACTTGTCATTATGGAAGGTAGTTTGTTGTCGTGATTTTTGTTACTCTAAGTGATGGTAGCCTTGTCATTATGGAAGGTAGGATGTTGTCGAGATCTTTGTTACTGTAATGGATGGTAGCCTTATCATTATGGAAGGAAGTCTGTTGTCGAGATTTTTGTTATTCCAATGGATGGTAGCCTTTTCATTATGGAAGGTAGTCTGTTATCTTGATTTTTGTTACTCTAAGGGATTGTAGCCTTGTCGATATGGAAGGTAGTCTGTTTTCGATATCTTTGTTACTCCAATGGATGGTAGCCTATTCATTATGGAAGGTAGTCTATTGTCAAGATTTTTGTTACTCTAAGTGATGGTAGCGTTGTCATTATGGAAGGTAGTGTGTTGTCAATATTTTTGTTATTCCAATGGATGGTAGCCTTGTCATTATGGAAGGTAGTCTGTTGCCGAGATTTTCGTTACTCCAATGATGACAGCCTTGTCATTATGGAAGGTAGTCTATTGTCGAGATTTTTATTACTACAATGGATGGTAGTCTTGTCATTATGGAAGGAAGTCTATTGTCGAGATTTTTGTTACTATAATGGATGGTAGCCTAGTCATTATGGAAGGTAATCTATTGTCGAGATTTTAGTTACTCCAATGGATGGTAGCCTTGTCATTATGGAAGGTAGTCTGTTATCGAGATTTTGTATACTCCAATGGATTGTAGCCTTGTCATTATAGAAGGTAGTGTCTTGTGGATATTTTGGTTACACCAATGATGGTACCCTTGTCATTATGGAAGGTAGTCTATTGTTGAGATTTTTGTTACTCGAATGGATGGTAGACTTGTCATTATGGAAGGTAGTTTGTTGTCGTGATTTTTGTTACTCTAAGGGATGGTAGCCTTGTCATTATGGAAGTTAGTATGTTGTTGATATCTTTGTTATTCCAATGGAGAGTAGCCTTTTCATTATGGAAGGTAGTCGGTTGTCGAGATTTTTGTTACTCTAAGGGATGGTAGCCTTGTCATTATGGAACGTAGTCTGTTGTCGAGATTTTTGTTATTCCAATGGATGGTAGCCTTGTCATTATGGAAGGTAGTTGGTTGTCGAGATTTTTGTTACTCCAATTGATTGTATCCTTGTCATTATGGAAGGTAGTCTATTGTCTAGATTTTTGTTACTACAATGGATGGTAGCCTTGTCATTATGGAAGGTAGTCTGTTGTCGAGATTTTTGTTACTACAATGGATTGTAGCCTTGTCGATATGGAAGGTAGTCTGTTTTTGATATCTTTGTTATTCCAATGGATGGTAGCCTTTTCATTATGGAAGGTAGTCTGTTGTCATGATTTTTGTAACTCTAAGGGATTGTAGCCTTGTCGATATGGAAGGTAGTCTTTTGTCGATATCTTTGTTAATCCAATGGATGGTAGCCTAGTCATTATGGAAGGTAGTCTGTTGTCGAGATTTTTGTTACTCTAAGAGATGGTAGCCTTGTCATTATGGAAGGTAGTGTGTTGTCGATATTTTTGTTATTCCAATGGATGGTAGCCTTGTCATTATAGAAGGTAGTGTGTTGTCAATATTTTTGTTATTCCAATGGATGGTAGCCTATACATTATGGAAGGTAGTGTGTTGTTGATATTTGTGTTATTCAAATGGATGGTAGCCTTGTCATTATGGTAGGTAGTTTATTGATTAGATTATTGTTACTCCAATAGATGGTAGACTTATCATTATGGAAGGTAGTGTGTTGTCGTGATTTTTGTTACTCTAAGGGATGGTATCCTTGTCATTATGGAAGGTAGTATGTTGTCGATATCTTTGTTACTATAATGGATGGTAGCCTTGTCATTATGGAAGTTAGTCTGTTATCGAGATCTTTGTTACTATAATGGATGGTAGCCTTGTCAATATGGAAGGTAGTCTGTTGTCGAGATTTTTGTTATTCCAATGGACGGTAGCCTTTTCATTATGGAAGGTAGTCTGTTGTCGTGATTTTTGTTAGTCTAAGGGATTGTAGCCTTGTCGATATGGAAGGTACTTTGTTGTCGATATCTTTGTTACTCTAATGGATGTTAGCCTAGTCATTATGGAAGGTAGTCTGTTGTCATTATGGAAGGTAGTGTGTTGTTGATATTTTTGTTATTCCAATGGATGGTAGCCGTGTCATTATGGAAGGTAGTATGTTGTCGAGACTTCTGTTACTCCAATGGATGACAGCCTTGTCATTATGGAAGGTAGTCTATTGTCGAGATTTTTTTACTACAATGGATGGTAGCCTAGTCATTATGGAAGGTAATCTGTTGTCGAGATTTTAGTTACTCCAAATGATGGTAGCCTTGTCATTATGGAAGGAAGTCTGTTGTCGAGATTTTGTATACTCCAATGGATTGTAGCCTTGTCATTATGGAAGGTAGTGTCTTGTGGATATTTTGGTTACACCAATTATGGTACCCTTGTCATTATGGAAGGTAGTCTATTGTTGAGATTTTTGTTACTCGAATGGATGGTAGACTTTTCATTATGGAAGGTAGTTTGTTGTCGTGATTTTTGTTACTCTAAGGGATGGTAGCCTTGTCATTATGGAAGGTAGTATGTTGTGGATATCTTTATTACTCCAATGGATGGTAACCTTTTCATTATGGAAGGTAGTCTGTTGTTGAGATTTTTGTTACTCTAAGGGATGGTAGCCTTGTAATTATGGAACGTAGTCTGTTGTCGAGATTTTTGTTATTCCAATTGATGGTAGCCTTGTCATTATGGAAGGTAATCGGTTGTCGAGATTTTTGTTACTCCAATTCATGGTAGCCTTGTCATTATGGAAGGTAGTCTATTGTAAGGATTTTTGTTACTATATTGGATGGTAGCCTTGTCATTATGAAAGGTAGTCTGTTGTTGAGATTTTTGTTACTACAATGGATTGTAGCCTTGTCATTATGGAAGGTAGTCTGTTGTCGATATCTTTGTTACTCCAATGGATGGTACCCTAGACATTATTAAAGGTAGTTTGTTGTCGAGATTTTTTTTACTCTAAGGGATGGTAGCCTTGTCATTATGGAAGTTAGTATGTTTTCGAGATTTTTGTTACTCCAATGGATGGTAGCCTTGTCATTATGAAAGGTAGTCTATTGTCGAGATTTTTGTTACTACAATGGATGGTAGCCTTGTCATTATGGAAGGTAATCTATTGTCGAGATTTTTGTTACTACAATGGATTGTAGCCTTGTCGTTATAGAAGGTAGTCTGTTGTTGATATCTTTGTTACTCCAATGGATGGTAGCCTAGTCATTATGGAAGGTAGTCTGTTGTAGAGATTTTTGTTACTCTGTTTGATGGTAGCCTTGTCATTAAGGAAGGTAGTGTGTTGTCGATATTTTTGTTATTCCAATGGATGGTAGCCTTGTCGTTATGGAAGGTAGTATGTTGTCGATATCTTTATTACTCTAATGGATGGTAGCCTAGTCATTATGGAAGGTAGTTTGTTGTCGATATTTTTGTTATTCCAATGGATGGTAGCCTAGACATTATGGAAGGTAGTGTGCTGTCGAAATTTTGGTTATTCAAATGGATGGTAGCCTTGTCATTATGGAAGGTAGTCTATTGTTGAGATTTTTGTTACTACAATGGATGGTAGACTTGTCATTATGGAAAGGAGTGTGTTGTCATGATTTTTGTTACTCTAAGGGATGGTATCCTTGTCATTATGGAAGGTAGTATGTTGTCGATATCTTTGTTACTACCATGGATGGTAGCCTTGTCATTATGGAAGGTAGTCTGTTGTCGAGATTTTTGTTATTACAATGGTTTTTAGCCTTGTCGTTATGGAAGGTAGTCTGTTGTTGATATCTTTGTTACTCCAATGGATGGTAGCCTAGTCATTATGGAAGGTAGTCTGCTGTCAAAATTTTTGTAACTCCATTGGATGGTAGCCTTGTCATTAAGGAAGGTAGTGTGTTGTCGATATCTTTGTTACTCTAATGGATGGTAGCCTAGTCATTATGGAAGGTAGTCTGTTGTCGAGATTTTTGTTACTCCATTGGATGGTAGCCTTGTCAGTATGGACGGTAGTGTGTTGTTGATATTTTTGTTATTCCAATGGATGGTAGCCTTGTCATTATGGAAGGTATTCTATTGTTTAGATTTTTGTTACTCCAATGGATGGTAGACTTGTCATTATGGAAGGAAGTGTGTTGTCATGATTTTTGTTATTCTAAGGGATAGTAGCCTTGTCATTATGGAAGGTAGTATGTTGTCGATATCTTTCTTACTACAATGGATGGTAGCCTTATCATTATGGAAAGTAGTCTTTTGTCGAGATTTTTGTTACTGTAATGGATGATAGCCTTGTCGTTATGGAAGGTAGTCTGTTGTCAAGATTTTAGTTACTCCATTGGATGGTAGCCTTGTCATTAAGGAAGGTAGTGTGTTGTCGATATCTTTGTTACTCTAATGGATGGTAGCCTAGTCATTATGGAAGGTAGTCTGTTGTCGAAATTTTTGTTACTCCATTGGATGGTAGCCTTGTCATTAAGGAAGTTAGTGTGTTGTCGATATCTTTGTTACTCTAATGGATGGTAGCCTAGTCATTATGGAAGGTAGTCAGTTGTCCATATTTTTGTTACTCCATTGGATGGTAGCCTTGTCATTATGGAAGGTAGTGTGTTGTCAATATTTTTGTTATTCCAATGGATGGTAGTCTAGACATTACGGAAGGTAGTGTGTTGTTGATATTTTTGTTATTCCAATGGATGGTAGCCTTGTCATTATTGAAGATAGTCTATTGTTGAGATTTTTGATACTCCAATGGATGGTAGCTTTGTCATTATGGAAGGTAGTCTATTGTCGAGAGTTTAGTTACTCCAATGGATGGTAGCCTTGTCGTTACGGAAGGTAGTCTGTTGTCGATATATTTGTTATTCCAATGGATGGTAGCCTTGTCATTATGGATGGTAGTGTGTTGTCGTGATTTTTGTTACTCCAATGGATGGTAGCATTTCATTATGGAAGGTAGTCTGTTGTCGTGGATTTTGTTACTCTAAGGGATTGTAGCCTTGTCGATATGGAAGGTACTCTGTTGTTGATATCTTTGTTACTCCAATGGATTGTAGCCTAGTCATTATGGAAGGTAGTCTGTTGTCAAGATTTTTGTTACTCTAAGAGATGGTAGCCTTGTCATTATGGAAGGTAGTGTGTTGTCGATATTTTTGTTATTCCAATCGATGGTAGCCGTGTCATTATGGAAGGTAGTCTGTTGTCGAGATTTTTGTTACTCCAATGGATGACAACCTTTTCATTAAGGAAGGTAGTCTATTGTCGAGATTTTTATTACTACAATGGATGGTAGTCTTGTCATTATGGAAGGTAGTATGTAGTCGAGATTTTTGTTACTACAATGGATGGTAGCCTAGTCATTATGGAAGGTAATCTATTGTCGAGATTTTAGTTACTCCAATGGATGGTAGCCTTGTCATTATGAAAGGTAGTCTGTTGTCGAGATTTTGTATACTCCAATGGATTGTAGCCTTGTCATTATGGAAGGTAGTGTCTTGTGGATATTTTGGTTACACCAATTATGGTACCCTTGTCATTATGGAAGGTAGTCTATTGTTGAGATTTTGTTACTCGAATGGATGGTAGACTTTTCATTATGGAAGGTAGTTTGTTGTCGTGATTTTTGTTACTCTAAGGGATGGTAGCCTTGTCATTATGGAAGGTTGTATGTTGTCGATATCTTTGTTACTCCAATGGATGGTAGCCTTTTCAATATGGAAGGTAGTCTGTTTTCGAGATTTTTGTTACTCTAAGGGATGGTAGCCTTGTAATTTTGGAACGTAGTCTGTTGTCGAGATTTTGGTTATTCCAATGGATGGTAGCCTTGTCATTATGGAAGGTAGTCGGTTGTCAAGATTTTTGTTACTTCAATTCATGGTAGCCTTGTCATTATGGAAGGTAGTCTATTGTCGAGATTTTTGTTACTACAATGGGTGATAGCATTGTCATTATGAAAGGTAGTCTGTTGTTGAGGTTTTTGTTACTACAATGGATTGTAGCCTTGTCGTTATGGAAGGTAGTATGTTGTCGATATCTTTGTTTCTCCAATGGATGGTAGCCTTGTCATTATGGAAGGTAGTCTGTTGTCAAGATTTTTGTTACTCTAAGAGATGGTAGCCTTGTCATTATGGAAGGTAGTGTGTTGTTAATATTTTTTTTATTCCAATGGATGGTAGTCTAGACATTATGGAAGGTAGTGTGCTGTTGATATTTTTGTTATTCCAATGGATGGTAGCCTTGTCATTATGGAAGATAGTCAATTGTTGAGATTTTTGTTACTCCAATGGATGGTAGCCTTGTCATTATGGAAGGTAGTCTATTGTCGAGATTTTAGTTACTCCAATGGATGGTAGCCTTGTCGTTACGGAAGGTAGTCTATTGTCGATATATTTGTTATTCCAATGGATGGTAGCCTTGTCATTATGGAAGGTAGTTTGTTGTCGTGATTTTTGTTACTCCAATGGATGGTAGCCTTTTCATTATGGAAGGTAGTCTATTGTCGTGATTTTTGTTACTCTAAGGGATTGTAGCCTTGTCGATATGGAAGGTACTCTGTTGTCCATATCTTTGTTACTCCAATGGATGGTATCCTTGTCATTATGGAAAGTAGTCTGTTGTCAAGATTTTTGTTACTCTAAGAGATGGTAGCCTTGTCATTATAAAGGGTAGTGTGTTGTCGATATTTTTGTTATTCCAATGGATGGTAGCCGTGTCATTATGGAAGGTAGTCTGTTGTCGAGATTTTTGTTACTCCAATGGATGACAGCCTTTTCATTAAGGAAGGTAGTATGTTGTCGATATCTTTGTTACTCCAATGGATGGTAGCCTTTTCAAAATGGAACGTAGTCTGTTGTCGAGATTTTTGTTACTCTAAGGGATGGTAGCCTTGTAATTATGGAACGTAGTCTGTTGTCGAGATTTTTGTTATTCCAATGGATGGTAGCCTTGTCATTATGGAAGGTAGTCTATTGTCGAGATTTTTGTTACTACAATGGATGGTAGCCTTGTCATTATGGAAGGTAGTCTGTTGTCGAGATTTTTGTTACTACAATGGATTGTAGCCTTGTCGATATGGAAGGTAGTCTGTTTTTGATATCTTTGTTATTCCAATGGATGGTAGCCTTTTCATTATGGAAGGTAGTCTGTTGTCATGATTTTTGTAACTCTAAGGGATTGTAGCCTTGTCGATATGGAAGGTAGTCTGTTGTCGATATCTTTGTTAATCCAATGGATGGTAGCCTAGTCATTATGGAAGGTAGTCTGTTGTCGAGATTTTTGTTACTCTAAGGGATGGTAGCCTTGTCATTATGGAAGGTAGTGTGTTGTCGATATTTTTGTTATTCCAATGGATGGTAGCCTTGTCATTATAGAAGGTAGTGTGTTGTCAATATTTTTTTTATTCCAATGGATGGTAGCCTATACATTATGGAAGGTAGTGTGTTGTTGATATTTGTGTTATTCCAATGGATGGTAGCCTTGTCATTATGGAAGGTAGTTTATTGATTAGATTTTTGTTACTCCAATAGATGGTAGACTTATCATTATGGAAGGTAGTGTGTTGTCGTGATTTTTGTTACTCTAAGGGATGGTATCCTTGTCATTATGGAAGGTAGTATGTTGTCGAGATCTTTGTTACTATAATGGATGGTAGCCTTGTCAATATGGAAGGTAGTCTGTTGTCGAGATTTTTGTTATTCCAATGGACGGTAGCCTTTTCATTATGGAAGGTAGTCTGTTGTCGTGATTTTTGTTAGTCTAAGGGATTGTAGCCTTGTCGATATGGAAGGTACATTGTTGTCGATATCTTTGTTACTCTAATGGATGTTAGCCTAGTCATTATGGAAGGTAGTCTGTTGTCATTATGGAAGGTAGTGTGTTGTCGATATTTTTGTTATTCCAATGGATGGTAGCCATGTCCCTATGGAAGGTAGTATGTTGTCGAGACTTCTGTTACTCCAATGGATGACAGCCTTGTCATTATGGAAGGTAGTCTATTGTCGAGATTTTTTTTACTACAATGGATGGTAGCCTAGTCATTATGGAAGGTAATCTGTTGTCGAGATTTTAGTTACTCCAAATGATGGTAGCCTTGTCATTATGGAAGGAAGTCTGTTGTCGAGATTTTGTATACTCCAATGGATTGTAGCCTTGTCATTATGGAAGGTAGTGTCTTGTGGATATTTTGGTTACACCAATTATGGTACCCTTGTCATTATGGAAGGTAGTCTATTGTTGAGATTTTTGTTACTCGAATGGATGGTAGACTTGTCATTATGGAAGGTAGTTTGTTGTCGTGATTTTTGTTACTCTAAGGGATGGTAGCCTTGTCATTATGGAAGGTAGTATGTTGTGGATATCTTTGTTACTCCAATGGATGGTAACCTTTTCATTATGGAAGGTAGTCTGTTGTTGAGATTTTTGTTACTCTAAGGGATGGTAGCCTTGTAATTATGGAACGTAGTCTGTTGTCGAGATTTTTGTTATTCCAATTGATGGTAGCCTTGTCATTATGGAAGGTAATCGGTTGTCGAGATTTTTGTTACTCCAATTCATGGTAGCCTTGTCATTATGGAAGGTAGTCTATTGTCAAGATTTTTGTTACTATATTGGATGGTAGCCTTGTCATTATGAAAGGTAGTCTGTTGTTGAGATTTTTGTTACTACAATGGATTGTAGCCTTGTCGTTATGGAAGGTAGTCTGTTGTCGATATCTTTGTTACTTAAATGGATGGTACCCTAGACATTATTAAAGGTAGTTTGTTGTCGAGATTTTTTTTACTCTAAGGGATGGTAGCCTTGTCATTATGGAAGTTAGTGTGTTGTCGATATTTTTGGTATTACAATGGATGGTAGCCTTGTCATTATGGAAGGTAGTATGTTTTCGAGATTTTTGTTACTCCAATGGATGGTAGCCTTGTCATTATGAAAGGTAGTCTATTGTCGAGATTTTTGTTACTACAATGGATGGTAGCCTTGTCATTATGGAAGGTAATCTATTGTAGAGATTTTTGTTACTACAATGGATTGTAACCTTGTCGTTATAGAAGGTAGTCTGTTGTTGATATCTTTGTTACTCCAATGGATGGTAGCCTAGTCATTATGGAAGGTAGTCTGTTGTAGAGATTTTTGTTACTCCGTTTGATGGTAGCCTTGTCATTAAGGAAGGTAGTGTGTTGTATATATTTTTGTTATTCCAATGGATGGTAGCCTTGTCATTATGGAAGGTAGTCTGTTGTCATGATTTTTGTTACTCCAATGGATGGTAGCCTTGTCATTATGGAAGGTAGTTTGTTGTCGAGATTTTTGTTACTCTAAGGGATGGTAGCCTTGTCGTTATGGAAGGTAGTATGTTGTCGATATCTTTATTACTCTAGTGGATGGTAGCCTAGTCATTATGGAAGGTAGTTTGTTGTCGATATTTTTGTTATTCCAATGGATGGTAGCCTAGACATTATGGAAGGTAGTGTGCTGTCGAAATTTTGGTTATTCAAATGGATGGTATCCTTGTCATTATGGAAGGTAGTCTATTGTTGAGATTTTTGTTACTACAATGGATGGTAGACTTGTCATTATGGAAAGGAGTGTGTTGTCATGATTTTTGTTACTCTAAGGGATGGTATCCTTGTCATTATGGAAGGTAGTATGTTGTCGATATCTTTGTTACTACCATGGATGGTAGCCTTGTCATTATGGAAGGTAGTCTGTTGTCGAGATTTTTGTTATTACAATGGTTTTTAGCCTTGTCGTTATGGAAGGTAGTCTGTTGTTGATATCTTTGTTACTCTAATGGATGGTAGCCTAGTCATTATGGAAGGTAGTCTGCTGTCAAAATTTTTGTAACTCCATTGGATGGTAGCCTTGTCATTAAGGAAGGTAGTGTGTTGTCGATATCTTTGTTACTCTAATGGATGGTAGCCTAGTCATTATGGAAGGTAGTCTGTTGTCGAGATTTTTGTTACTCCATTGGATGGTAGCCTTGTCAGTATGGACGGTAGTGTGTTGTTGATATTTTTGTTATTCCAATGGATGGTAGCCTTGTCATTATGGTAGGTATTCTAATGTTGAGATTTTTGTTACTCCAATGGATGGTAGACTTGTCATTATGGAAGGTAGTGTGTTGTCATGATTTTTGTTATTCTAAGGGATAGTAGCCTTGTCATTATGGAAGGTAGTATGTTGTCGATATCTTTCTTACTACAATGGATGGTAGCCATATCATTATGGAAAGTAGTCTTTTGTAGAGATTTTTGTTACTGTAATGGATGATAGCCTTGTCGTTATGGAAGGTAGTCTGTTGTCAAGATTTTAGTTACTCCATTGGATGGTAGCCTTGTCATTAAGGAAGGTAGTGTGTTGTCGATATCTTTGTTACTCTAATGGATGGTAGCCTAGTCATTATGGAAGGTAGTCTGTTGTTGAAATTTTTGTTACTCCATTGGATGGTAGCCTTGTCATTAAGGAAGTTAGTGTGTTGTCGATATCTTTGTTACTCTAATGGTTGGTAGCCTAGTCATTATGGAAGGTAGTCAGTTGTCCATATTTTTGTTACTCCATTGGATGGTAGCCTTGTCATTATGGAAGGTAGTGTGTTGTCAATATTTTTGTTATTCCAATGGATGGTAGTCTAGACATTACGGAAGGTAGTGTGTTGTTGATATTTTTGTTATTCCAATGGATGGTAGCCTTGTCATTATTGAAGATAGTCTATTGTTGAGATTTTTGATACTCCAATGGATGGTAGCTTTGTCATTATGGAAGGTAGTCTATTGTCAAGAGTTTAGTTACTCCAATGGATGGTAGCCTTGTCGTTACGGAAGGTAGTCTGTTGTCGATATATTTGTTATTCCAATGGATGGTAGCCTTTGTCATTATGGATGGTAGTGTGTTGTCGTGATTTTTGTTACTCCAATGGATGGTAGCCTTTTCATTATGGAAGGTAGTCTGTTGTCGTGGATTTTGTTACTCTAAGGGATTGTAGCCTTGTCGATATGGAAGGTACTCTGTTGTTGATATCTGTGTTACTCCAATGGATTGTAGCCTAGTCATTATGGAAGGTAGTCTGTTGTCAAGATTTTTGTTACTCCAATCGATTGTAGCCTAGTCATTATGGAAGGTAGTGTGTTGTCGATATTTTTGTTATTCCAATCGATGGTAGCCGTGTCATTATGGAAGGTAGTCTGTTGTCGACATTTTTGTTACTCCAATGGATGACAGCCTTTTCATTAAGGAAGGTAGTCTATTGTCGAGATTTTTATTACTACAATGGATGGTAGTCTTGTCATTATGGAAGGTAGTATGTAGTCGAGATTTTTGTTACTACAATGGATGGTAGCCTAGTCATTATGGAAGGTAATCTATTGTCGAGATTTTAGTTACTCCAATGGATGGTAGCCTTGTCATTATGAAAGGTAGTCTGTTGTCGAGATTTTGTATACTCCAATGGATTGTAGCCTTGTCATTATGGAAGGTAGTGTCTTGTGGATATTTTGGTTACACCAATTATGGTACCCTTGTCATTATGGAAGGTAGTCTATTGTTGAGATTTTGTTACTCGAATGGATGGTAGACTTTTCATTATGGAAGGTAGTTTGTTGTCGTGATTTTTGTTACTCTAAGGGATGGTAGCCTTGTCATTATGGAAGGTTGTATGTTGTCGATATCTTTGTTACTCCAATGGATGGTAGCCTTTTCAATATGGAAGGTAGTCTGTTTTCGAGATTTTTGTTACTCTAAGGGATGGTAGCCTTGTAATTTTGGAACGTAGTCTGTTGTCGAGATTTTGGTTATTCCAATGGATGGTAGCCTTATCATTATGGAAGGTAGTCGGTTGTCAAGATTTTTGTTACTTCAATTCATGGTAGCCTTGTCATTATGGAAGGTAGTCTATTGTCGAGATTTTTGTTACTACAATGGGTGATAGCATTGTCATTATGAAAGGTAGTCTGTTGTTGAGATTTTTGTTACTACAATGGATTGTAGCCTTGTCGTTATGGAAGGTAGTATGTTGTCGATATCTTTGTTTCTCCAATGGATGGTAGCCTTGTCATTATGGAAGGTAGTCTGTTGTCAAGATTTTTGTTACTCTAAGAGATGGTAGCCTTGTCATTATGGAAGGTAGTGTGTTGTTAATATTTTTGTTATTCCAATGGATGGTAGTCTAGACATTATGGAAGGTAGTGTGTTGTTGATATTTTTGTTATTCCAATGGATGGTAGCCTTGTCATTGTGGAAGATAGTCTATTGTTGAGATTTTTTTTAATCCAATGGATGGTAGCCTTGTCATTATGGAAGGTAGTCTATTGTCGAGATTTTAGTTACTCTAATGGATGGTAGCCTTGTCGTTACGGAAGGTAGTCTATTGTCGATATATTTGTTATTCCAATGGATGGTAGCCTTGTCATTATGGAAGGTAGTCTGTTGTCGTGATTTTTGTTACTCCAATGGATGGTAGCCTTTTCATTTTGGAAGGTAGTATGTTGTCGTGATTTTTGTTACTCTAAGGGATTGTAGCCTTGTCGATATGGAAGGTACTCTGTTGTCCATATCTTTGTTACTCCAATGGATGGTAGCCTTGTCATTATGGAAGGTAGTCTGTTGTCAAGATTTTTGTTACTCTAAGAGATGGTAGCCTTGTCATTATAAAGGGTAGTGTGTTGTCGATATTTTTGTTATTCCAATGGATGGTAGCCGTGTCATTATGGAAGGTAGTCTGTTGTCGAGATTTTTGTTACTCCAATGGATGACAGCCTTTTCATTAAGGAAGGTAGTATGTTGTCGATATCTTTGTTACTCCAATGGATGGTAGCCTTTTCAATATGGAACGTAGTCTGTTGTCGAGATTTTTGTTACTCTAAGGGATGGTAGCCTTGTAATTATGAAACGTAGTCTGTTGTCGAGATTTTTGTTATTCCAATGGATGGTAGCCTTGTCATTATGGAAGGTAGTCTATTGTCGAGATTTTTGTTACTACAATGGATGATAGCCTTGTCATTATGAAAGGTAGTCTGTTGTTGAGATTTTTGTTACTACAATGGATTGTAGCCTTGTCGTTATGGAAGGTAGTATGTTGTCGATATCTTTGTTACTCCAATGGATGGTAGCCTAGTCATTATGGAAGGTAGTCTGTTGTCAAGATTTTTGTTACTCTAAGAGATGGTAGCCTTGTCATTATGGAAGGTAGTGTGTTGTCGATATTTTTGTTATTCCAATGGATGGTAGCCGTGTCATTATGGAAGGTAGTCTATTGTCGAGATTTTTGTTACTCCAATGGATGACGGCCTTGTCATTATGGAACGTAGTCTGTTGTCGAGATTTTTGTTATTCCAATGGATGGTAGCCTTGTCATTATGGAAGGTAGTCTATTGTCGAGATTTTTGTTAGTACAATGGATGATAGCCTTGTCATTATGAAAGGTAGTCTGTTGTTGAGATTTTTGTTACTACATTGGATTGTAGCCTTGTCGTTATGGAAGGTAGTATGTTGTCGATATCTTTGTTACTCCAATGGATGGTAGCCATTTCATTATGGAAGGTAGTCTGTTGTTGAAATTTTTGTTACTCTAAGGGATGGTAGCCTTGTAATTATGAAACGTAGTCTGTTGTCGATATTTTTGTTATTCCAATGGATGGTAGCCTTGTTATTATGGAAGGTAGTCGGTTGTCGAGATTTTTGTTACTCCAATTCATGGTAGCCTTGTCATTATGAAAGGTAGTCTCTTGTTGAGATTTTTGTTACTACAATGGATTATAGCCTTGTCGTTATGGAAGGTAGTCTGTTGTCGATATCTTTGTTACTCCAATGGATGGTAGCCTAGTCATTATTAAAGGTAGTCTGTTGTAGAGTTTTTTGTTACTCTATTAGATGGTAGCCTTGTCATTAAGGAAGGTAGTGTGTTGTCGATATTTTTGTTATTCCAATGGATGGTAGCCTTTTCATTATGAAAGGTAGTTTGTTGTCGTGATTTTTGTTACTCTAAGGGATTGTAGCCATGTCGATATGGAAGGTACTCTGTTGTCGATATCTTTGTTACTCCAATGGATGGTAGCCTAGTCATTATGGAAGGTAGTCTGTTGTCAAGATTTTTGTTACTCTAAGAGATGGTAGCCTTGTCATTATGGAAGGTAGTGTGTTGTCGATATTTTTGTTATTCCAATGGATGGTAGCTGTGTCATTATGGAAGGTAGTCTGTTGTCGAGATTTTTGTTACTCCAATGGATGACAGCCTTTTCATTAAGGAAGGTAGTAAGTTGTCGATATCTTTGTTACTCCAATGGATGGTAGCCTTTTTAATATGGAAGGAAGTTTGTTGTCGACATTTTTGTTACTCTAAGGGATTGTAGCCTTATCGTTATGGAATGTAGTTTGTTGTTGATATCTTTGTTACTCCAATGGATGGTAGCCTAGTCATTATGGAAGGTAGTCTGTTGTAGAGATTTTTGTTACTCCATTAGATGGTAGCCTTGTCATTAAGGAAGGTAGTGTGTTGTCGATATTTTTGTTATTCCAATGGATGGTAGCCTTGTCATTATGGAAGGTAGTCGGTTGTCATGATTTTTGTTACTCCAATGGATGGTAGCCTTGTCATTATGGAAGGTAGTATGTTGTCGATATGTTTTTTACACCAATGGATGGTAGCCTTGTCATTATGGAAGGTAGTTTGTTGTCGAGATTTTTGTTACTATAAGGGATGGTAGCCTTGTCGTTATGGAAGGTAGTCTGTTGTCGATATCTTTTTTACTCTAATGGATGGTATCCTAGTCATTATGGAAGGTAGTTTATTGTCGATTATTTTGTTATTCCAATGGATGGTAGCCTAGACATTATGGAAGGTAGTGTGCTGTCGAAATTTTTGTTATTCAAATGGATGGTAGCCTTGTCATTATGGAAGGTAGTCTGTTGTTGAGATTTTTGTTACTACAATGGATGGTAGACTTGTCATTATGGAAAGGAGTGTGTTGTCGCGATTTTTGTTACTCTAAGGGAAGGTAGCCTTGTCATTATGGAAGGTAGTATGTTGTCGATATATTTGTTACTACCATGGATGATAGCCTTGTCATTATGGAAGGTAGTCTGTTGTCGAGATTTTTGTTACTACAATGGATTGTAGCCTTGTCGTTATGGTAGGTAGTCTGTTGTTGATATCTTTGTTACTCCAATGGATGATAGCCTAGTCATTATGGAAGGTAGTTTGATGTTAAGATTTTTGTTACTCCATTGGATGGTAGCCTTGTCATTAAGGAAGGTAGTGTGGTGTCGATATCTTTGTTACTCTAATGGATGGTAGCCTAGTCATTATGGAAGGTAGTATGTTGTCGAGATTTTTCTTACTCCATTGGATGGTAGCCTTGTCATTATTGAAGGTAGTGTGTTGTGGATATTTTTGTTATTCCAATGGATGGTAGTCTAGACATAATGGAAGGTATTGTGTTGTTGATATTTTTGTTATTCCAATGGATGGTAGCCTTGTCATTATGGAAGGTAGTGTGTTGTCGTGATTTTTATTACTCTAAGGGATGGTAGCCTTGTCATTATGGAAGGTAGTATGTTGTCGATATCATTCTTAATACACTGGATGGTAGCCTTATCATTATGGAAGGTAGTCTGTTGTCGACATTTTTGTTACTGTAATGGATGGTAGCCTTGTCGTTATGGAAGGTAGTCTGTTGTCAAGTTTTTTGTTACTCCATTGGATGGTAGCCTTTTCATTTAGGAAGGTAGTGTGTTGTCGATATCTTTGTTACTCTAATGGATGGTAGCCTAGTCATTATGGAAGGTAGTCTGTTGTCGAGATTTTTGTTACACCATTGGATGGTAGCCTTGTCATTCAGGAAGGTAGTGTGTTGTCGATATCTTTGTTACTCTAATGGATGGTAGCCTAGTCATTATGGAAGGTAGTCTGTTGTCGAGATTTTTGTTACTCCATTGGATGGTAGCCTTGTCATTATGGAAGGTAGTGTGTTTTCGAGATTTTGTATACTCCAATGGATTGTAGACATGTCATTATGCAAGGTAGTCTGTTGTTCATATTTTTATTACTACAATGCATGTTAGCCTTGTCATTATGGAAGGTAGTCTGTTGTCGATATATTTGTTACTCCATTGGATAATAGCCTTGTCATTATGGAAGGTAGTATGTTGATGATATTTTTGTTATTCCAATGGATGGTAGCCTTGTCATTATGGAAGGTAGTCTATTGTCGATATTTTTGTTACTCCAATGGATGGTAGCATTTTCATTATGGAAGGTAGTCTGTCGTTGAGATTTTTGTTATTCAAATGGATGGTAGCCTAGTCATTTTGGAAGGTAGCCTATTTTCGAGATTTTTGTTACTCCAATAGATGGTAGCCTTGTCATTATGGAAGGTAGTCTATTGTCGAGATTTTAGTTACTCCAATTGATTGTAGCCCCGTCATTATGGAAGGTAGTCTGTTGTTGAGATTTTTGTTACTCCAATGGATTGTAGCCTTGTCATTATGGAAGGTAGTCTATTGTCGAGATTTTTCTTACTACAATGGACGGTATCCTTGTCATTATGGAAGGTAGTCTATTGTCGATATTTTTGTTACTACAATGGATGGTATCCTTGTCATTATAGAAGGTAGTTTGTTGTCGTGATTTTTTCTTACTCCAATGGATGGTAGCCTTGTCATTATGGAAGGTAGTCTCTTGTCAAGATTTTTGTTACTCTAAGAGATGGTAGCCTTGTCATTATGGAAGGTAGTGTGTTGTTAATATTTTTGTTATTCTAATGGATGGTAGTCTAGACATTGTGGAATGTAGTGTGTTGTTGATATTTTTGTTATTCCAATGGATGGTAGCCTTGTCATTATGGAAGATAGTCTATTGTTGAGATTTTTGTTACTCCAATGGATGGTAGCCTTGTCATTATGGAAGGTAGTCTGTTGTCGTGATTTTTGTTACTCCAATGGATGGTAGCCTTTTCATTATGGAAGGTAGTCTGTTGTCATGATTTTTGTTACTCTAAGGGATTGTAGCCTTGTCGATATGGAAGGTACTCTGTTGTCCATATCTTTGTTACTCCAATGGATGGTAGCCTTGTCATTATGGAAGGTAGTCTGTTGTCAAGATTTTTGTTACTCTAAGAGATGGTAGTCTTGTCATTATAAAGGGTAGTGTGTTGTCGATATTTTTGCTATTCCAATGGATGGTAGCCGTGTCATTATGGAAGGTAGTCTGTTGTCGAGATTTTTGTTACTCCAATGGATGACAGCCTTTTCATTAAGGAAGGTAGTATGTTGTCGATATCTTTGTTACTCCAATGGATGGTAGCCTTTTCAATATGGAACGTAGTCTGTTGTCGAGATTTTTGTTACTCTAAGGGATGGTAGCCTTGTAATTATGGAACGTAGTCTGTTGTCGAGATTTTTGTTATTCCAATGGATGGTAGCCTTGTCATTATGGAAGGTAGTCTATTGTCGAGATTTTTGTTACTACAATGGATGATAGCCTTGTCATTATGAAAGGTAGTCTGTTGTTGAGATTTTTGTTACTACATTGGATGGTAGCCTTGTCATTTAGGAAGGTAGTGTGTTGTCGATATCTTTGTTACTCTAATGGATGGTAGCCTAGTCATTATGGAAGGTAGTCTGTTGTCGAGATTTTTGTTACTGTAATGGATGGTAGCCTTGTCGTTATGGAAGGTAGTCTGTTGTCGACATTTTTGTTACTACAATGGATTGTAGCCTTGTCGTTATGGAAGGTAGTTTGTTGTTGATATCTTTGTTACTCCAATGGATGATAGCCTAGTCATTATGGAAGGTAGTTTGATGTTAAGATTTTTGTTACTCCATTGGATGGTAGCCTTGTCATTAAGGAAGGTAGTGTGTTGTCGATATCTTTGTTACTCTAATGGATGGTAGCCTAGTCATTATGGAAGGTAGTATGTTGTCGAGATTTTTGTTACTCCATTGGATGGTAGCCTTGTCATTTAGGAAGGTAGTGTGTTGTCGATATCTTTGTTACTCTAATGGATGGTAGCCTAGTCATTATGGAAGGTAGTCTGTTGTCGAGATTTTTGTTACTCCATTGGATGGTAGCCTTGTCATTATGGAAGGTAGTGTGTTGTCGAGATTTTGTATACTCCAATGAATTGTAGCCTTGTCATTATGGAAGGTAGTGTCTTGTGGATATTTTGGTTACACCAATTATGGGACCCTTGTCATTATGGAAGGTAGTCTATTGTTGAGATTTTTGTTACTCAAATGGATGGTAGACTTGTTATTATGGAACGTAGTTTGTTGTCGTGATTTTTGTTACTCTAAGGGATGGTAGCCTTGTAATTATGGAACGTAGTCTGTTGTCGAGATTTTTGTTATTCCAATGGATGGTAGCCTTGTCATTATGGAAGGTAGTCGGTTGTCGAGATTTTTGTTACTCCAATTCATGGTAGCCTTGTCATTATGGAAGGTAGTCTATTGTCGAGATTTTTGTTACTATAATGGATGGTAGCCATGTCATTATGAAAGGTAGTCTGTTGTTGATATTTTTGTTACTACAGTGGATTGTAGCCTTGTTGTTATGGAAGGTAGTCTGTTGTCGATATCTTTGTTACTCCAATGGATGGTAGCCTAGTCATTATTAAACATAGTCTGTTGTCGAGATTTTTTTTACTCTAAGGGATGGTAGCCTTGTTATTATGGAAGTTAGTGTGTTGTCGATATTTTTTTTATTACAATGGATGGTAGACTTGTCATTATGGAAGGTAGTATGTTTTCGAGATTTTTGTTACTCCAATGGATGGTAGCCTTGTCATTATGAAAGGTAGTCTATTGTCGAGATTTTTGTTACTATAATGGATGGTAGCCTTGTCATTATGGAAGGTAGTCTTTTGTCGAGATTTTTGTTACTACAATCGATTGTAGCCTTATCATTATGGAAGGTAGTCTGTTGTTGATATCTTTGTTACTCCAATGGATGGTAGCCTAGTCATTATGGAAGGTAGTCTGTTGTAGAGATTTTTGTTACTCCATTAGATGGTAGCCTTGTCATTAAGGAAGGTAGTGTGTTGTCGATATTTTTGTTATTCCAATGGATGGTAGCCTTGTCATTATGGAAGGTAGTTTGTTGTCGAGATTTTTGTTACTCTAAGGGATGTTAGCCTTGTCGTTATGAAAGGTAGTCTGTTGTCGATATCTTTCTTACTCTAATGGATGGTATCCTAGTCATCATAGAAGGTAGTTTGTTGTCGATATTTTTGTTATTCCAATGGATGGTAGCCTAGACATTATGGAAGGTAGTGTGCTGTCAAAATTTTAGTTATTCCAATGGATGGTAGCCTTGTCATTATTGAAGGTAGTCTATTGTTGAGATTTTTGTTACTACAATGGTTGGTAGACTTGTCATTATGGAAAGGAGTGTGTTGTCGTGATTATTGTTACTCTAAGGGAAGGTAGCCTTGTCATTATGGAAGGTAGTATGTTGTCGATATCTTTGTTACTACCATGGATGGTAGCCTTATCATTATGGAAGGTAGTCTGTTTTCGAGATTTTTGTTACTACAATGGATTGTAGCCTTGTCGTTATGGAAGGTAGTCTGTTGTTGATATCTTTGTTACTCCAATGGATGGTAGCCTAGTCATTATGGAAGCTAGTCTGTTGTCAAGATTTTTGTTACTCCATTGGATTGTAGCTTTGTCATTAAGGAAGGTAGTGTGTTGTCGATATCTTTGTTACTCTAATGGATGGTAGCCTAGTCATTATGGAAGGTAGTCTATATTCGAGATTTTTGTTACTGCTTTGGATGGTAGCCTTGTCATTATGGAAGATAGTGTGTTGTCGATATTTTTGTTATTCCAATGGATGGTAGTCTAGACATAATGGAAGGTAGTGTCTTGTGGATATTTTGGATACACCAATTATGGTACCCTTGTCATTATGGAAGGTAGTCTATTGTTGAGATTTTTGTTACTCGAATGGATGGTAGCCTTGTCATTATGGAAGGTAGTCTATTCTGGAGATTTTAGTTACTCCAATGGATGGTAGCCTTGTCGTTACGGAAGGTAGTCTGTTGTCGATATATTTGTTATTCCAATGGATGGTAGCCTTGTCATTATGGAAGGTAGTCTGTTGTCGTGATTTTTGTTACTCCAATGGATGGTAGCCTTGTAATTATGGAACGTAGTCTGTTGTCGAGATTTTTGTTATTCCAATGGATGGTACCCTTGTCATTATGGAAGGTAGTCGGTTGTCGAGATTTTTGTTACTCCAATTCATGGTAGCCTTGTCATTATGGAAGGTAGTCTATTGTTGAGATTTTTGTTACTCCAATGGATGGTAGCCTTGTCATTAAGGAAGGTAGTGTGTTGTCGATATCTTTGTTACTCTAATGGATGGTAGCCTAGTCATTAAGGAAGGTAGTCTATTGTCGAGATTTTTGTTACTCCATTGGATGGTAGCCTTGTCATTATGGAAGGTAGTATGTTGTCGATATCTTTCTTAATACAATGGATGGTAGCCTTATCATTATGGAAGGTAGTCTGTTGTCGACATTTTTGTTACTGTAATGGATGGTAGCCTTGTCGTTATGGAAGGTAGTCTGTTGTCAAGATTTTTGTTACTCCATTGGATGGTAGCCTTGTTATTTAGGAAGGTAGTGTGTTGTCGATATCTTTGTTACTCTAATGGATGGTAGCCTAGTCATTATGGAAGGTAGTCTGTTGTCGAGATTTTTGTTACTCCATTGGATGGTAGCCTTGTCATTATGGAAGGTAGTGTGTTGTCGAGATTTTGTATACTCCAATGAATTGTAGCCTTGTCATTATGGAAGGTAGTGTCTTGTGGATATTTTGGTTACACCAATTATGGTACCCTTGTCATTATGGAAGGTAGTCTATTGTTGAGATTTTTGTTACTCAAATGGATGGTAGACTTGTTATTATGGAACGTAGTTTGTTGTCGTGATTTTTGTTACTCTAAGGGATGGTAGCCTTGTAATTATGGAACGTAGTCTGTTGTCGAGATTTTTGTTATTCCAATAGATGGTAGCCTTGTCATTATGGAAGGTAGTCGGTTGTCGAGATTTTTGTTACTCCAATTCATGGTAGCCTTGTCATTATGGAAGGTAGTCTATTGTCAAGATTTTTGTTACTATAATGGATGGTAGCCATGTCATTATGAAAGGTAGTCTGTTGTTGATATTTTTGTTACTACAGTGGATTGTAGCCTTGTCGTTATGGAAGGTAGTCTGTTGTCGATATCTTTGTTACTCCAATGGATGGTAGCCTAGTCATTATTAAACATAGTCTGTTGTCTAGATTTTTTTTACTCTAAGGGATGGAAGCCTTGTCATTATGGAAGTTAGTGTGTTGTCGATATTTTTTTTATTACAATGGATGGTAGACTTGTCATTATGGAAGGTAGTATGTTTTCGATATCTTTGTTACTCCAATGGATGGTAGCTTTGTCATTATGGAAGGTAGTCTGTTATCGAGATTTTTATTACTCTAAGGGATGGTAGCCTTGCCATTATGGAACGTGTATTTTTGTCAAGATTTTTGTTATTCTAATTGATGATAGCCTTGTCATTATGGAAGGTAATCTGTTGTCGAGATTTTTGTTACTCTAAGGGATGGTTGCCTTGTCATTATGAAACGTAGTTTATTGTCTTGATTTTTGTTATTCCAATGGATGGTAGCTTTTTCATTATAGAAGGTAGTCTATTGTCGAGATTTTAGTTTCTCCAAAGGATGGTAGCCTTGTCGTTATGGAAGGTAGTCTGTTGCCGAGATTTTTCATACTCCAATGGATTATAGCCTTGTCATTATGGAAGTTAGTCTCTTGTGGATATTTTGGTTACTCCAATGATGGTACCCTTGTCATTATGGAAGGTAGTCTGTTGTCGGGATTTTTGATACTCCAATGGATGGTAGACTTGTCATTATGGAAGGTAGTCTATTTTCGTGATTTTTGTTACTCCAATGGATGGTAGCCTTGTCATTATGGAAGGTAGTATGTTGTCGATATCTTTGTTACTCCAATTGATGGTAGCTTGATCATTATGGAAGGTAGCCTGTTGTCGAGATTTTTGTTACTCTTAGGGATGGTAGCCTTGTCATTATGGAACGTAGTTTGTTGTCGAGATTTTTGTATACTCCATTGGATGGTAGCCTTGTCATTATGGAAGGTAGTCTCTTGTGGATATTTTTGTTATTCCAATGGATGGTAGCCTTGCCATTATGGAAGGTAGTCTGTTGTCGTGATTTTTGTTACTCCAATGGATGGTAGCCTTGTCATTATGGAAGGTAGTATGTTGTCGATATCTTTGTTACTCCAACGGATGGTAGCTTTGTCATTATGGAAGGTAGTCTAATGTCGAGATTTTTTTTACTCTAAGGGATGGTATCCTTGTCATTATAAAATGTAGAATATTGTCGAGATTTTCGTTACTATAATAGATTGTAGCCTTGTCATTATGGAAGGTAGTCTATTGTCGAGATTTTTGTTACTCCATTGGATGGTAGCCTTGTCATTATGAAAGGTAGTCTATTGTCGAGATTTTCGTTACTATAATAGATTATAGCCTTGTCATTATGGAAGGTAGTCTATTGTCGAGATTTTTGTTACTCTAATGGATGGTATCCTTGTCATTATAGAAGGTAGTATATTGTGGAGATTTTTGTCACTACAATGGATGGTAGCCTCGTCATTATGGAAGGTAGTCTGTTGTCAAGATTTTTGTGACTACAATGGTTTTACCCTGTCGTTATGGAAGGTAGTCTGTTGTCGAGATTTTTGTTACTCTAATGGATGGTAGCCTAGTCATTATGGAAGGTAGTCTGTTGTCGAGATTTTTGTTACTCCATTGGATTGTAGCATTGTCATTATGGAAGGTAGTGTGTTGTCGATATTATTGTTATTCCAATGGATTGTAGCCTTGTCATTATGAAAGGTAGTCTATTGTCGATATTTTTGTTAATATAATAGATTGTAGCTTTGTCATTATGGAAAGTAGTCTATTGTCGAGATTTTTGTTACTCCAATTGATGGTAGCCTAATCATTATGGAAGGTAGTCTGTTGTCGAGATTTTTGTTAGTCCATTGGATGGTAGCCTTGTCATTATGAAAGGTAGTCTATTGTCGAGATTTTCGTTACTATAATAGATTATAGCCTTGTCATTATGGAAGGTAGTCTATTGTCGAGATTTTTGTTACTCCAATGGATGGTAGCCTTGTCATTATAGAAGGTAGTATATTGTCGAGATTTTTGTCACTACGATGGATGGTAGCCTTGTCATTATGGAAGGTAGTATGTTGTCAAGATTTTTGTTACCACAATGGATTTAGCATTGTCATTATGGAAGGTAGTCTCTTGTGGATATTTTGGTTACTCCAATGATGGTACCCTTGTCATTATGGAAGGTAGTCTTTTGTCAGGTTTTTTGATACTCCAATGGATGGTAGACTTATCATTATCGAAGGTAGTCTATTGTCGAGATTTATGTTACTCCAATGGATGGTAGCCTTGTCATTATATAAGGTAGTATATTGTCGAGATTTTTGTCACTACGATGGATCGTAGCCTTGTCATTATGGAAGGTAGTATGTTGTCGAGATTTTTGTTACCACAATGGATTTAGCATTTTCATTATGGAAGGTAGTCTCTTGTGGATATTTTGGTTACTCCAATGATGGTACCCTTGTCATTAAGGAAGGTAGTCTGTTGTCAGGATTTTTGATACTCCAATGGATGGTAGACTTGTCATTAACGAAGGTAGTCTGTTGTTGAGATTTCTGTTACTCCAATGGATGTTAGCCTTGTCATTATGGAAGGTAGTCTGTTGTTGAGATTTTTGTTACTACAATGGATGTTAGTCTTGTCATTATGGAAGGTAGTCTATTGTCGATATTTTTGTTACATCAATGGATGGTAGCCTTGTCATTATGGAAGGTAGTTTGTTGTTTATATCTTGGTTACTCCAATGGATGGTAGCCTAGTTATTATGTAAGGTAGTCTGTTGTCGAGATTTCTGTTACCCCAATGGATGGTAGCCTTGTCATTATGGAAGGCAGTCTGTTGTTGGGATTTTTGTTACTCCAAGGGATGGTAGCCTTGTCATTATGGAAGGTAGTTTGTTGTTATGAAATGTAGTCTGTTGTCGAGATTTTTGTTACTGCAATGGATGGTAGCCTTGTCATTATGGAAGGTAGTCTGTCTTTGTGATTTTTTTCACTACAATGGATGGTAGCCTTGTCATTATGGAAGGTAGTCTGTTGTCGAGATTTTTGTTACTACAATGGTTTTACCCTGTCGTTATGGAAGGTAGTCTGTTGTCGAGATTTTTGTTACTCTAATGGATGGTAGCCTAGTCATTATGGAAGGTAGTCTGTTGTCGAGATTTTTGTTACTCCTTTGGATTGTAGCCTTGTCATTATGGAAGGTAGTGTGTTTTCGATATTATTGTTATTCAAATGGATTGTAGCCTTGTTATTATGAAAGGTAGTCTATTGTCGATATTTTTGTTAATATAATAGATTGTAGCTTTGTCATTATGGAAGGTAGTCTATTGTCGAGATTTTTGTTACTCCAATTGATGGTAGCCTAATCATTATGGAAGGTAGTCTGTTGTCGAGATTTTTGTTACTCCATTGGATGGTAGCCTTGTCATTATGAAAGGTAGTCTTTTGTCGAGATTTTCGTTACTATAATAGATTATAGCCTTGTCATTATGGAAGGTAGTCTATTGTCGAGATTTTTGTTACTCCAATGGATGGTAGCCTTGTCATTATATAAGGTAGTATATTGTCGAGATTTTTGTCACTACGATGGATGGTAGCCTTGTAATTATGGAAGGTAGTATGTTGTCGAGATTTTTGTTACCACAATGGATTTAGCATTGTCATTATGGAAGGTAGTCTCTTGTGGATATTTTGGTTACTCCAATGATGGTACCCTTGTCATTAAGGAAGGTAGTCTGTTGTCAGGATTTTTGATACTCCAATGGATGGTAGACTTGTCATTAACGAAGGTAGTCTATTGTTGAGATTTCTGTTACTCCAATGGATGTTAGCCTTGTCATTATGGAAGGTAGTCTGTTGTTGAGATTTTTGTTACTACAATGGATGTTAGTCTTGTCATTATGGAAGGTAGTCTATTGTCGATATTTTTGTTACATCAATGGATGGTAGCCTTGTCATTATGGAAGGTAGTTTGTTGTTTATATCTTGGTTACTCCAATGGATGGTAGCCTAGTCATTATGTAAGGTAGTCTGTTGTCGAGATTTCTGTTACCCCAATGGATGGTAGCCTTGTCATTATGGAAGGCAGTCTGTTGTTGGGATTTTTGTTACTCTAAGGGATGGTAGCCTTGTCATTATGGAAGGTAGTTTGTTGTTATGAAAGGTAGACTGTTGTCGAGATTTTTGTTACTGCAATGGATGGTAGCCTTGTCATTATAGAAGGTAGTCTGTCTTTGTGATTTTTTTCACTACAGTGGATGGTAGCCTTGTCATTATGGATGGTAGTGTGTTGCCGATATTTTTGTTATTCCAATGGATGGTAGCGTTGTAATTATGGAAGGTAGTCTGTTGTCGTGATTTTTGTTACTCCAATGGATGGTAGCCTTGTCATTATGGAAGGTAGTATGTTGTCGATATCTTTGTTACTCCATTGGATGGTAGCTTTGTCATTATTGAAGGTAGTCTGTTGTCGATATTTTTGTTACTCTAAGGGATGGTAGCCTTGTCATTATGGAACGTAGTTTGTTATAGAGATTTTTGTTATTCCAATGGATGGTAGCCTTGTCATTATGAAAGGTAGTCTATTGTCAAGATTTCCGTTACTATAATAGATTGTAGCCTTGTCATTATGGAAGTTAGTCTGTTGTCGAGATTTTTGTCACTATAATGGATGGTAGCCTTGCCATTATGGAAGGTAGTCTGTTGTCGAGATTTTAGTTACTCTAATGGATGGTAGCCTCATCGTTATGAAAGGTAGTCTATTGTCGTGATTTTTCGTACTCCAATGGATTATAGCCTTGTTATTATGGAAGGTAGTCCTATGTGGATATTTTGGTTACTCCAATGATGGTACCCTTGTCATTATGGAAGGTAGTCTGTTGTCCAGATTTTCGTTACAACAATGGATGGAAGCCTTGTCATTAAGGAAGGTAGTCTATTGTCGTGATTTTTGTTACTTCAATGGATGGTAGCCTTGTCATTATGGAAGTTAGTCTGTCTTTGTGATTTCTATTACTCCAAAGGATGGTAGCCTTGTCATTAAGGACGGTAGTCTGTTGATCATATTTTTGTTACTCCAATGGATGGTAGACATGTCATTATGGAAGGTAGTCTATTGTCGAGATTTTTGTTACTCCATTAGATGGTAGCCTTGTCATTATGGAAGGTAGTGTGTTGTCGAGATTTTTGTTATTCCAATGAGTAGTAGCCTTGTCATTATGGAAGGTAGTCTATTATCGTGATTCTTTTTACTCTAAGGGATCGTAGCCTTGTCATTATGAAAGGTAGTATGTTGTCGAGATTTTTGTTACTCCAATGGATGGTATCCTTGTCATTATGGAAGGTAGATTGTTGTCGATATCTTTGTTACTCCAATGGATGGTAGCCTAGTCATTATAGAAGGTTGTCTGTTGTCGAGATTTTTGTTACTCCAATGGATCGTAGCCTTGTCATTATGGAAGGTAGTTTGTTGTCAAGATTTTTGTTGCTCTAAGGGATGGTAGCCTTGTCATTATGGAAAGTAGTGTGTTCTCGATATTTTTGTCATTCCAATAGATGGTAGCCTTGTCATTATGGAAGTTAGTCTGTTGTCAAGATTTTTGTTACTCCAATGGATCGTAGCCTTGTCATTATGGAAGGTAGTCTGTTGTCGAGATTTTTGTTGCTCTAAGGGATGGTAGCCTTGTCATTATGGAAAGTAGTGTGTTGTCGATATTTTTGTTATTCCAATGGATGGTAGCCTTGTCATTATGGAAGTTAGTTTGTTGTCGAGATTTTTGTTACTCCAATGGATGGTAGCCTTGCAATTATGGAAGGTAGTCTATTGTCGAGATTTTTTTTACTACAATGGATGGTAGCCTTATCATTATGGAAGGTAGTTTATTGTCGAGATTTTTGTTACTACAATGGATTGTAGCCTTGTCGTTATGGAAGGTAGTCAATTGTCGATATCTTTGTGACTCCAATGGATGGTAGCCTAGTAATTATGGAAGGTAGTATGCTGTCGAGATTTTTGTTAGTCTAACTGATGGTAACCTTGTCATTATGGAAGGTAGTGTGTTGTCGATATTTTTGTTATTCCAATTGATGGTAGCCTAGTCATTATGGAAGGTATTCTGTTGTCGTGATTTTTGTTACTCCAATGGATTATAGCCTCGTCATTATGGAAGGTAGTCTATTGTTGAGATTTTTGTTACTTCAATAGATGGTAGACTTGTCATTATAGAAGGTAGTGTGTTGTCCTGATTTTTATTACTCTAAGGGATGGTAGCCTTGTCTTTATGGAAGGTAGTCTGTTGTCGAGATTTTTGTTACTCCAATGGATGGTAGCCTTGTCATTATGGAAGGTAGTCTATTGTCGAGATTTTTGTTACTACAATGGATGGTATCCTTGTCATTATGGAAGGTAGTCTGTTGTCGAGATTTTTGTTACTACAATGGATTGTAGCCTTGTCGTTACGGAAGGTAGTCTGTTGTCGATATCTTTGTTACTCCAAATGATGGTAGCCTAGTAATTATGGAAGGTAGTCTATTGTCGAGATTTTTGTTACTCCATTGGATGGTAGCCTTGTCATTATGGAAGGTAGTGTCTTATCGATATTTTTGTTATTCCAATGGATGGCAGCCTAGTCATTATGGAAGGTAGTCTGTTGTCGTGATTTTTGTTACTCCAATGGATGGTAGCCTTGTCATTATGGAAGGTAGTCTATTGTTGAGATTTTTATTACTCCAATGGATGGTAGACTTGTCATTATAGAAGGTAGTGTGTTATCGTAATTTTTATTACTCTAAGGGATGGTAGCCTTGTCATTATGGAAGGTAGTATGTTGTCGATATCTTTGTTACTCCAATGGATGGTAGCCTTTTCATTATGGAAGGTTGTCTTTTGTCGTGATTCTTGTTACTCTAAGGGATTGTAGCCTTGTCGTTATTGAAGGTAGTCTGTTGTCGATATCTTTGTTACTCCAATGGATGATAGCCTAGTATATATGGAAGGTAGTCTGTTGTCGAGATTTTTGTTTCTCTAAGGGATGGTAGCCTTGTCATTAAGGACGGTAGTCTGTTGTTCATATTTTTGTTATTCTAATGGATGGTAGACACGTCATTATGGAAGGTAGTCTATTGTCGATATTTTTGTTACTCTATTAGATGGTAGCCTTGTCATTATGGAAGGTAGTTTGTTGTCAATATTTTTGTTATTCCAATGGATAGTAGCCTTGTCATTATGGAAGGTAGTCTGTTGTCGTGATTCTTGTTACTCTAAGGGATCGTAGCCTTGTCATTATGGAAGGTAGTATGTTGTCGAGATTTTTGTTCCTCTAAGGGATGGTAGCCTTGTCATTATGGAAAGTAGTGTGTTGTCGATATTTTAGTTATTCCAATGGATGGTAGCCTTGTCATTATGGAAGTTAGTTTGTTGTCGAGATTTTTGTTACTCCAATGGATGGTAGCCTTGCAATTATGGAAGGTAGTCTATTGTCGAGATTTTTTTTACTACAATGGATGGTAGCCTTATCATTATGGAAGGTAGTTTATTGTCGAGATTTTTGTTACTACAATGGATTGTAGCCTTGTCGTTATGGAAGGTAGTCAATTGTCGATATCTTTGTATCTCCAATGGATGGTAGCCTAGTAATTATGGAAGGTAGTATGTTGTCAAGATTTTTGTTAGTCTAACTGATGGTAACCTTGTCATTATGGAAGGTAGTGTGTTGCCGATATTTTTGTTATTCCAATTGATGGTAGCCTAGTCATTATGGAAGGTATTCTGTTGTCGTGATTTTTGTTACTCCAAAGGATTATAGCCTCGTCATTATGGAAGGTAGTCTATTGTTGAGATTTTTGTTACTTCAATAGATGGTAGACTTGTCATTATATAAGGTAGTGTGTTGTCCTGATTTTTATTACTCTAAGGGATGGTAGCCTTGTCTTTATGGAAGGTAGTCTGTTGTCGAGATTTTTGTTACTCCAATGGATGGTAGCCTTGTCATTATGGAAGGTAGTCTATTGTCGAGATTTTTGTTACTACAATGGATGGTATCCTTGTCATTATGGAAGGTAGTCTGTTGTCGAGATTTTTGTTACTACAATGGATTGTAGCCTTGTCGTTACGGATGGTAGTCTGTTATCGATATCTTTGTTACTCCAAATGATGGTATCCTAGTAATTATGGAAGGTAGTCTATTGTCGAGATTTTTGTTACTCCATTGGATGGTAGCCTTGTCATTTTGGAAGGTAGTGTCTTATCGATATTTTTGTTATTCCAATGGATGGCAGCCTAGTCATTATGGAAGGTAGTCTGTTGTTGTGATTTTTGTTACTCCAATGGATGGTAGCCTTGTCATTATGGAAGGTAGTCTATTATTGAGATTTTTATTACTCCAATGGATGGTAGACTTGTCATTATAGAAGGTAGTGTGTTATCGTAATTTTTATTACTCTAAGGGATGGTAGCCTTGTCATTATGGAAGGTAGTATGTTGTCGATATCTTTGTTTCTCCAATGGATGGTAGCCTTTTCATTATGGAAGGTTGTCTTTTGTCGTGATTCTTGTTACTCTAAGGGATTGTAGCCTTGTCGTTATTGAAGGTAGTCTGTTGTCGGTATCTTTGTTACTCCAATGGATGATAGCCTAGTATATATGGAAGGTAGTCAGTTGTCGAGATTTTTGTTTCTGTAAGGGATGGTAGCCTTGTCATTAAGGACGGTAGTCTGTTGTTCATATTTTTGTTATTCTAATGAATGGTAGACACGTCATTATGGAAGGTAGTCTATTGTCGATATTTTTGTTACTCTATTAGATGGTAGCCTTGTCATTATGGAAGGTAGTTTGTTGTCAATATTTTTGTTATTCCAATGGATAGTAGCCTTGTCATTATGGAAGGTAGTCTGTTGTCGTGATTCTTGTTACTCTAAGGGATCATAGCCTTGTCATTATGGAAGGTAGTATGTTGTCGAGATTTTTCTTACTCCAATGGATGGTAGCCTTGTCATTATGGAAAGTAGTTTATTGTCGATATCTTTGTTACTCCAATGGATGGTAGCCTAGTCATTATGGAAGGTAGTTTGTTGTCGAGATTTTTGTTACTCCAATGGATCGAAGCCTTGTCATTATGGAATTTAGTCTGCTGGCGAGATTTTTGTTACTACAATGAATTGTAGCCTTGTCGTTATTAAAGGTAGTCTATTATCGATATCTTTGTTAATCCAATGGATGGTAGCCTAGTCATTATAGAAGGTACTCTGTTGTCGAGATTTTTGTTACTCTATGGGGATTATATCCTTTTCATTATGGAAAGTAGTGTGTTGTCGATATTTTTGTTATTCCAATGGATTTAGGCTTGTCATTATGGAAGTTAGTCTGTTGTCGACCTTTTTGTTACTCCACTGGATGGTAGCCTTGTCATTATGGAAGGTAGTCTATTGTCGATATTTTTGTTACTAAAATGGATGGTAGCCTTGTCATTATGGAAGGTAGTCTGTAGTCAAGATTTTTGTTACTACAATGGATTGTAGCCTTGTCGTTATGAAAGGTGGTCTGTTGTCGATATCTTTGTTACTCCAATGGCTGGTAGCCTTGTCATTATGGAAGGTAGTTTGTTGTCGAGATTTTTGTTAGTCTAATGGATGGTAGCCTTGTCATTATGGAAGGTAGTTTGTTGTCGATATTTTTGTTGTTCCAATGGATGGTAGCCTAGTCATTATGGAAGGTAGTCTATTTTCGTGATTTTTGTTACTCCAATGGATTGTAGCCTTGTCATTATGGAAGGTAGTCTATTGTTGAGATTTTTGTTACTCCAATGGATGGAAGACTTGTCATTATAGAAAGTAGTGTGTTGTCGTGATTTTTATTACTCTAAGGGATGGTAGCCTTATCTTTAAGGAAGGTAGTCTTTTTTCGAGATTTTTGTTACTTCAATGGATGGTAGCCTAGTCATTATGGAAGGTAGTCTGTTATCGTGATTTTTGTTAATCGAATGGATGGTAGCCTTATCATTATGGAAGGTAGTTTATTGTCGAGATTTTTGTTACTACAATGGATTGTAGCCTTGTCGTTATGGAAGGTAGTCTATTGTCGATATCTTTGTGACTCCAATGGATGGTAGCCTAGTAATTATAGAAGGTAGTATGTTGTCGAGATTTTTGTTAGTCTAACTGATGGTACCCTTGTCATTATGGAAGGTAGTGTGTTGTTAATATTTTTGTTATTCCAATGGATGGTAGCCTAGTCATTATGGAAGGTATTATGTTGTCGTGATTTTTGTTACTCCAATGGATTATAGCCTTGTCATTAGGGAAGGTAGTCTATTGTTGAGATTTTTGTTACTTCAATGGATGGTAGACTTGTCATTATAGAAGGTAGTGTGTTGTCCTGATTTTTATTACTCTAAGGGATGGTAGCGTTGTCTTTATGGAAGGTAGTCTGTTGTCGAGATTTTTGTTACTCCAATGGATGGTAGCCTTGTCATTATGGAAGGTAGTCTATTGTCGAGATTTTTGTTACTACAATGGATTGTATCCTTGTCATTATGGAAGGTAGTCTATTGTCGAGATTTTTGTTACTACAATGGATTGTAGCCTTGTCGTTACGGAAGGTAGTCTGTTGTCGATATCTTTGTTACTCCAAATGATGGTAGCCTAGTAATTATGGAAGGTAGTCAATTGTCGAGATTTTTGTTACTCCATTGGATAGTAGCCTTGTCATTATGGAAGGTAGTGTCTTATCGATATTTTTGTTATTCCAATGGATGGCAGCCTAGTTATTATGGAAGGTAGTCTGTTGTTGTGATTTTTGTTACTCCGATGGATGGTAGCCTTGTCATTATGGAAGGTAGTCTATTATTGAGATTTTTATTACTCCAATGGATGGTAGACTTGTCATTATAGAAGGTAGTGTGTTATCGTAATTTTTATTACTCTAAGGGATGGTAGCCTTGTCATTATGGAAGGTAGTATGTTGTCGATATCTTTGTTACTCCAATGGATGGTAGCCTTTTCATTATGGAAGGTTGTCTTTTGTCGTGATTCTTGTTACTCTAGGGGATTGTAGCCTTGTCGTTATTGAAGGTAGTCTGTTGTCGATATCTTTGTTACTCCAATGGATGATAGCCTAGTATATATGGAAGGTAGTCTGTTGTCGAGATTTTTGTTTCTCTAAGGGATGGTAGCCTTGTCATTAAGGACGGTAGTCTGTTGTTCATATTTTTGTTATTCTAATGGATGGTAGACACGTCATTATGGAAGGTAGTCTATTGTCGATATTTTTGTTACTCTATTAGATGGTAGCCTTATCATTATGGAAGGTAGTTTGTTGTCAATATTTTTGTTATTCCAATGGATAGTAGCCTTGTCATTATGGAAGGTAGTCTGTTGTCGTGATTCTTGTTACTCTAAGGGATCGTAGCCTTGTCATTATGGAAGGTAGTATGTTGTCGAGATTTTTGTTACTCCAATGGATGGTAGCCTTGTCATTATAGAAGGTAGTTTATTGTCGATATCTTTGTTACTCCAATGGATGGTAGCCTAGTCATTATGGAAGGTAGTTTGTTGTCGAGATTTTTGTTACTCCAATGGATCGAAGCCTTGTCATTATGGAATTTAGTCTGCTGGCGAGATTTTTGTTATTACAATGAATTGTAGCCTTGTCCTTATTAAAGGTAGTCTATTATCGATATCTTTGTTAATCCAATGGATGATAGCCTAGTCATTATAGAAGGTACTCTATTGTCGAGATTTTTGTTACTCTAAGGGATTATATCCTTGTCATTATGGAAAGTAGTGTGTTGTCGATATTTTTTTTATTCCAATGGATTGTAGCCTTGTCATTATGGAAGTTAGTCTGTTGTCAACCTTTTTGTTACTCCACTGGATGGTAGCCTTGTCATTATGGAAGGTAGTCTATTGTCGAGATTTTTGTTACTAAAATGGATGGTAGCCTTGTCATTATGGAAGGTAGTCTGTAGTCGAGATTTTTGTTACTACAATGGATTGTAGCCTTGTCGTTATGAAAGGTGTTCTGTTGTCGATATCTTTGTTACTCTAATGGATGGTAGCCTTGTCATTATGGAAGGTAGTTTATTGTCGAGATTTTTGTTAGTCTAATGGATGGTAGCCTTGTCATTATGGAAGGTAGTTTGTTGTCGATATTTTTGTTGTTCCAATGGATGGTAGCCTAGTCATTATGGAAGGTAGTCTATTTTCGTGATTTTTGTTACTCTAATGGATTGTAGCCTTGTCATTATGGAAGGTAGTCTATTGTTGAGATTTTTGTTACTCCAATGGATGGTAGACTTGTCATTATAGAAGGTAGTGTGTTGTCGTGATTTTTATTACTCTAAGGGATGGTATCCTTATCATTATGGAAGGTAGTATGTTTTCAATATCATTGTTACTCCAATGGATGGTAGCCTAGTATATATGGAAGGTAATCTGTTGTTGAGATTTTTGTTTCTCTAAGGGATGGTAGCCTTGTAATTATGGAAGGTAGTGTGTTGTCGATATTTTTGTTATTCCAATGGATGGTAGCCTTGTCATTATGGAAGGTAGTCTGTTGTCGAGATTTTCGTTACTCCAATGGATGGTAGCCTTGTCATTATGGAAGGTAGTCTATTGTCTAGATTTTTGTTACTACAATGGATAGTAGTCTTGTCATTATGGAAGGTAGTCTATTGTCGAGACTTTTGTTACTACAATGGATTGTAGCCTTGTCGTTATGGAAGGTAGTCTGTTGTCGATATCTTTGTAACTCTAATGGATGGTAGCCTTGTCATTATGGAAGGTAGTTTGTTGTCGAAATTTTTGTTATTCCAATGGATGGTAGCGTTGTCATTATGGAAGGTAGTCTGTTGTCGAGATTTTTGTTACTCCAATGGATGGTAGACTTGTCATTATGGAAGGTAGTCTATTGTCGAGATTTTTGTTACTACAATGGATGATAGTCTTGTCATTATGGAAGGTAGTCTATTGTCGGGATTTTTGTTCCTACAATAGATTGGAGCCTTGTCGTTATAGAAGGTAGTCTGTTGTCGATATCTTTGTTACTCCAATGGATGGTAGCCTAGTCATTATGGAATATAGTCTGTTGTCGAGATTTTAGTTAATCCAATGGATGGTAGCCTTGTCATTATGGAAGGTAGTGTATTGTCGAGATTTTGTATACTACAATGGATTGTAGCCTTGTCATTATGGAAGGTAGTCGCTTGTGGTTATTTGGGTTACTCCAATGATGGTACCCTTGTCATTATGGAAGATAGTCTATTGTTGAGATTTTTGTTACTCCAATGGATGGTAGACTTGTCATTATGCAAGGTAGTGTGTTGTCGTGATTTTTGTTACTCTAAGGGATGGTAGCCATGTCATTATGGAAAGTAGTATTTTGTCAATATCTTTGTTACTCCAATGGATGGTAGCCTTTTCATTATGGAAGGTAGTCTATTGTCAAGATTTTTGTTACTTTAAGGGATGGTAGCCTTGTCATTATGGAACGTAGTCTGTTGTCGAGATTTTTGTTATTCTAAGGAATGGTAGCCTTATCTTTAAGGAAGGTAGTCTTTTGTCGAGATTTTTGGTACTTCAATGGATGGTAGCCTAGTCATTATGGAAGGTAGTCTGTTGTCGTGATTTTTGTTACTCGAATGAATTGTAGCCTTGTCATTATGGAAGGTAGTATATTGTTGAGATTTTTGTTACTCCAATGGATGGTAGACTCGTCATTATAGAAGGTAGTGTGTTGTCGTGATTTTTATTACTCTAAGGGATGGTATCCTTATCATTATGGAAGGTAGTATGTTTTCGATATCTTTGTTACTCCAATGGATGGTAGCCTAGTATATATGGAAGGTAGTCTGTTGTCGAGATTTTTGTTTCTCTAAGGGATGGTAGCCTTGTAATTATGGAAGGTAGTGTGTTGTCGATATTTTTGTTATTCCAATGGATGGTAGCCTTGTCATTATGGAAGGTAGTCTGTTGTCGAGATTTTTGTTACTCCAATGGATGGTAGCCTTGTAATTATGGAAGGTAGTCTATTGTCTAGATTTTAGTTACTATAATGGATAGTAGTCTTGTCATTATGGAAGGTAGTCTGTTGTCGAGATTTTTATTACTACAATGGATTGTAGCCTTGTCGTTATGGAAGGTAGTCTGTTGTCGATATCCTAGTTACTCTAATGGATGGTAGCCTTGTCATTATGGAAGGTAGTTTGTTGTCGATATTTTTGTTATTCCAATGGATGGTAGCCTTGTCATTATGGAAGGTAGTCTGTTGTCGAGATTTTTGTTACTCCAATGGATGGTAGCCTTGTCATTATGGAAGGTAGTCTATTGTCGAGATTTTTGTTACTACAATGGATGGTAGTCTTGTCATTATGGAAGGTAGTCTATTGTCGGAATTTTTGTTCGTACAATAGATTGGAGCCTTGCCATTATAGAAGGTAGTCTGTTGTCGATATCTTTGTTACTCCAATGGATGGTATCCTAGTCATTATGGAAGAGAGTCTGTTGTCGAGATTTTAGTTAATCCAATGGATGGTAGCCTTGTCATTATGGAAGGTAGTGTATTGTCGAGATTTTGTATACTACAATGGATTATAGCCTTGTCATTATGGAAGGTAGTCTCTTGTGGTTATTTGGGTTACTCCAATGATGGTACCCTAGTCATTATGGAAGGTAGTCTATTATCGAGATTTCAGTTACTCCATTGGATGGTAGCCTTGTCATTATGGAAGGTAGTGTGTTGTCGATATTTATGTTATTCCAATGGATGGTAGGCTTGTCATTATGGGAGGTATTCTGTTGTCGTGATTCTTGTTACTCCAATGGATGGTAGCTTTGTCATTATGGAAGGTAGTATGTTGTCGAGATTTTTTTACTCCAACGGATGGTAGCCTAGTCATTATGGAAGGTAGTCTATTGTCGAGATTTTTGTTACTCCATTGAATGGTAGCCTTGTCATTATGGAAGGTAGTGTGTTGTCAATATTTTTGTTATTCCAATGGATGGTAGCCTCGTCATTATGGAAGGTAGTTTATTGTCGATATTTTCCTTACTCCAATGGATAGTAGCCTTGTCATTATAGAAGGTAGTATATTGTCGAGATTTTTGTCACTACAATGGATGGTAGCCATGTAATTATGGAAGGTAGTCTGTTGTCGAGATTTTTGTTACTACAATGGATTTAGCCTTGTCGTTATGGAAGGTAGTCTATTTTTGATATCTTTGTTACTCCAATGGATGGTAGCCTAGTCATTATGGAAGGTAGTATGTTGTCGAGACTTTAGTTACTCCGATGGATGGTAGCCTTGTCATTATGGCAGGTAGTCTGTTGTCGAGATTTTTTATACTCTAATGGATTATAGCCTTGTCATTATGGAAGGTAGTCTCTTGTGTATATTTTGGTTACTCCAATGATGGTACCCTTGTCATTATGGAAGGTAGTTTGTTGTCGAGATTTTTTATACTCCAATGGATGGTAGACTTGTCATTATCAAAGTTAGTCTGTTGTCGAGTTTTCTGTTACTCCAATGGATGGTAGCCTTGTCATTATGGAAGGTAATCTGTGTCGAAAATTTTGTTACTACAATGGATGTTAGTCTTGGCATTATGGAAAGTAGTCTGTTGTCGAGATTTTTGTTACAACAATGGATGGTACCCTAGTCATTATGGAAGGTAGTCTATTATCGAGATTTTTGTTACTCCATTGGATGGTAGCCTTATCATTATGGAAGGTAGTGTGTTGTCGATATTTATGTTATTCCAATGGATGGTAGCCTTGTCATTATGGAAGGTATTCTGTTGTCGTGATTCTTGTTACTCCAATGGATGGTAGCTTTGTAATTATGGAAGGAAGTTTGTTGTCGAGATTTTTTATACTCCAATGGATGGTAGACTTGTCATTATCGAAGTTAGTCTGTTGTCGAGTTTTCTGTTACTCCAATGGATGGTAGCCTTGTCATTATGGAAGGTAATCTGTGTCGAAAATTTTGTTACTACAATGGATGTTAGTCTTGGCATTATGGAAGGTAGTATGTTGTCGATATCTTTGTTACTCCAATGGATGGTAGCCTTTTCATTATGGAAGCTATTCTTTTGTCATGATTTTTGTTACTCTAAGGTATTGTAGCCTTGTCGTTATTGAAGGTAGTCTATTGTCGATATTTTTGTTACTCTAAGGGATGGAAGCCTTGTCATTATGGAAGGTAGTGCTTTGTCGATATTTTTTTTATTCCAATGGATGGTAGCCTTGTCATTATGGAAGGTAGTCTTTTGTCATGATTTTAATTACTCCAATGGATGGTAGCCTTGTCATTATGGAAGGTAGTCTATTGTCGAGATTTTTGTTACTACAATAGATGGTAGTCTTGTCATTATGGAAGGTAGTCTGTTGTCGAGATTTTTGTTACTATAATGGATTGTAGGCTTCTCGTTATGAAAGGTAGTCTGTTGTCGATATCTTTGTTACTCCAATGGATGATAGCCTAGTCATTATGGAAGGTAGTCTGTTGTCGAGATTTTAGTTACTATAATGGATGGTAGCCTTGTCATTATTGAAGGTAGTCTGTTGTCGAGGTTTTGTATACTACAATGGATTGTAGCCTTGTCATTATGGAAGGTAGTCTCTTGTGGATATTTGGGTTAGTCCAATGATGGTACCCTTGTCATTATGGAAGATAATCTATTATTGAGATTTTTGTTGCTCCAATGGATGGTAGACTTGTCATTATTTAAGGTAGTGTGTTGTCCTGATTTTTGTTACTCTAAGGGATGGTAGCCTTGTCATTATGGAAAGTAGTATGTTGTCGATATCTATGTTACTCCAATGGATGGTAGCCTTTTCATTATGGAAGGTAGTCTATTGTCAAGATTTTTGTTACCCTAAGGGATGGTAGCCTTGTCATTATATAAGATAGTCTATTGTCGATATTTTTGTATCTATAATAGATTGTAGCCTTCTCATTATGGAAGGTAGTCTGTTGTCGAGATTTTTGTTACTCTAATGGATGGTAGCGTAGTAATTAGGAAGGTAGTCTATTCTCGAGATTTTTGTTACTCCATTGGATGGTAGCCTTGTTATTATGGAAGGTAGTGTCTTGTTGATATTTTTGTTATTCCAATGGATGGTAGCCTTGTCATTATGGAAGGTAGTGTGTTGTCGTGATTTTTGTTACTCCAATGGATGGTAGCCTTGTCATTATGGAAGGTAGTATGTTGCTGATATCTTTGTTACTCAAATGGATGTTAGCTTTGTCATTATGGAAGGTAGTATACTTTCGAGATTTTTGTCACTACAATGGATGGTAGCCATGTCATTATGGAAGGTAGTCTGTTGTCGATATTTTTGTTACTACAATTGATTTAGCCTTGTCATTATGGAAGGTAGTTTGTTGTTGATATCTTTGTTACTCCAATGGATGGTAGCCTAGTCATTATGGAAGGTAGTCTGTTATCGAGATTTTAGTTACTCCAATAGATGGTAGCCTTGTAATTATGGAAGGTAGTCTGTTGCCGATATTTTTTATACTCTAATGGATTATAGCCTTGTCATTATAAAAGGTAGTCTCTTGTGGATATTTGGGGTACTCCAATGGATGGTAGCCTTGTCATTATAGAAGGTAGTATATTGTCGAGATTTTTGTAACTACAATGGATGGTAGCCATGTCATTATGGAAGGTAGTCTATTGTCGAGATTTTTGTTACTACAATGGATTTAGCCTTGTCGTTAAGGAAGGTAGTTTGTTGTTGATATCTTTGTTACTCCAATGGATGGTAGCCTAGTCATTATGGAAGGTATTCTGTTGTCGAGATTTTAGTTACTACAATTGATTGTAGCCTTGTCATTATGGAAGGTAGTCTGTTGCCGAGATTTTTTTTATACTCTAATGGATTATAGCATTGTCATTATAAAAGGCAGTCTCTTGTGTATATTTTGGTTACTCCAAAGATGGTACCCTTGTCATTATGGAAGGTAGTCTGTTGTCGAGATTTTTTATACTCCAATGGATGGTAGACTTGTCATTATCGAAGGTAGTCTATTGTCGAGATTTCGGTTACTCCAATGGATGGTAGCCTTGTCATTATGGAAGGTAGTCTGTTGTCGATATTTTTGTTACTACAATGGATTGTAGCCTTGTCGTTATGGAAGGTAGTCTGTTGTCGATATCTTTGTTACTCCAATGGATGATAGCCTAGTCATTATGGAAGGTAGTCTGTTGTCGAGATTTTAGTTACTCCAATTGATGGTAGCCTTGTCATTATTGAAGGTAGTCTGTTGTCGAGGTTTTGTATACTACAATTGATTGTAGCCTTGTCATTATGGAAGGTAGTCTCTTGTAGATATTTGGGTTAGTCCAATGATGGTACCCTTGTCATTATGGAAGATAGTCTATTGTTGAGATTTTTGTTGCTCCAATGGATGGTAGACTTGTGATTATGCAAGGTAGTGTGTTGTCGTGATTTTTGTTACTCTAAGGGATGGTAGCCTTGTCATTATGGAAAGTAGTATGTTGTCGATATCTTTGTTACTCCAATGGAGGGTAGCCTTTTCATTATGGAAGGTAGTCTATTGTCGAGATTTTTGTTACCCTAAGGGATGGTAGCCTTGTCATTATGAAAGATAGTCTATTGTCGATATTTTTGTATCTATAATAGATTGTAGCCTTGTCATTATGGAAGGTAGTCTGTTGTCGAGATTTTTGTTACTCTAATGGATGGTAGCGTAGTAATTATGGAAGGTAGTCTATTGTCGAGATTTTTGTTACTCCATTGGATGGTAGCCTTGTTATTATGGAAGGTAGTGTCTTGTCGATATTTTTGTTATTCCAATGGATGGTAGCCTTGTCATTATGGAAGGTAGTGCGTTGTCGTGATTTTTGTTACTCCAATCGATGGTAGCCTTGTCATTATGGAAGGTAGTATGTTGCTGATATCTTTGTTACTCAAATGGATGTTAGCTTTGTCATTATGGAAGGTAGTCTGTTGTCGAGATTTTTGTTACTCTAAGTGATGGTAACCTTGTCAAATTGGAACATAGTTTGTTGTCGAGATTTTTGTTATTCCAATGGATGGTAACCTTTTTATGAAAGGTAGTCTATCGTCGAGATTTTCGTTATTATAATAGATTGTAGCCTTGTCATTGTGGAAGGTAGTCTATTGTCAAGATTTTTGTTACTCCAATGGATGGTAGCCTTGTCATTATATAAGGTAGTATATTGTCGAGATTTTTGTCACTACAATGGATGGTAGCCATGTCATTATGGAAGGTAGTCTGTTGTCGAGATTTTTGTTACTACAATTGATTTAGCCTTGTCATTATGGAAGGTAGTTTGTTGTTGATATCTTTGTTACTCCAATGGATGGTAGCCTAGTCATTATGGAAGGTAGTCTGTTATCGAGATTTTAGTTACTCCAATGGATGGTAGCCTTGTCATTATGGAAGGTAGTCTGTTGCCGAGATTTTTTATACTCTAATGGATTATAGCCTTGTCATTATAAAAGGTAGTCTCTTGTGGATATTTGGGTTACTCCAATGATGGTACCCTTGTCATTATGGAAGATAGTCTATTGTTGAGATTTTTGTTACTCCAATGGATGGTAGACTTGTCATTATCGAAGGTAGTCTGTTGTCGAGATTTCTGTTACTCCAATGGATGGTAGCCTTGTCATTCTGGAAGGTAGTCTATTGTCGAGATTTTTGTTACTACAATGGATGTTAGTCTTGTCATTATGGAAAGTAGTCTGTTGTCGAGATTTTTGTTACCCTAAGGGATGCTAGCCTTGTCATTATGAAAGATAGTCTATTGTCGATATTTTTGTATCTATAATAGATTGTAGACTTGTCATTATGGAAGGTAGTCTGTTGTCGAGATTTTTGTTACTCTAATGGATGGTAACATAGTCATTATGGAAGGTAGTCTGTTTTCGAGATTTTTTATACTCCATTGGATGGTAGCCGTGTTTTATGGAAGGTAGTGTGTTGTCGATATTTTTGTTATTCCAATGGATGGTAACCTTGTCATTATGGAAGGTAGTATGTTGCCGATATCTTTGTTACTCCAATGGATGGTAGCTTTTTCATTATGGAAGGTAGTCTGTTGTCGATATTTTTGTTACTCTAAGGGATGGTAGCCTTGTCATTATAGAACATAGTTTGTTGTCGAGATTTTTGTTATTCCAATGGATGGTAGCCTTGTAATTATGAAAGGTAGTCTATCGTCGAGATTTTTGTTACTATAATTGATTGTAGCCTTGTCATTATGGAAGGTAGTTTATTGTCTGGATTTTTGTTACTCCAATGGATGGTAGCCTTGTCATTATAGAAGGTAGTATATTGTCGAGAGTTTTGTCACTACAATGGATGGTAGCCATGTCATTATGGAAGGTAGTCTATTGTCAAGATTTTTGTTACTACAATGGATTTAGCCTTGTCGTTATGGAAGGTAGTTTGTTGTTGATATATTTGTTACTCCAATGGATGGTAGCCTAATCATTATGGAAGGTATTATGTTCTCGAGATTTTAGTTACTCCAATGGATGGTAGCCTTGTCATTATGGAAGGTAGTCTATTGCCGAGATTTTTTATACTCTAATGGATTATAGCCTTGTCATTATAAAAGGTAGTCTCTTGTGTATATTTTGGTTACTCCAATGACGGTACCCTTCTCATGATGGAAGGTAGTCTTTTGTCGAGATTTTTTATACTCCAATGGATGGTAGACTTGTCATTATCGAAGGTAGTCTGTTGTCGAGATTTCTGTTACTCCAATGGATGGTAGCCTTGTCATTATGGAAGGTAGTCTGTTGTCGATATTTTTGTTACTACAATGGATGTTAGTCTTGTCATTATGGAAAGTAGTCTGTTGTCGAGATTTTTGTTACAACAATGGATGGTAACCTTGTCATTTTGGAAGGTAGTCTGTTGTTTATATCTTTGTTACTCCAATGGATGGTATCCTAGTCATTATGTAAGGTAGTTTGTTGTCGAGATTTCTGTTACCCCAATGGATGGTAGCCTTATCATTATGGAAGGTAGTCTGTTTTCGGGATTTTTGTTACTCTAATGGATAGTAGCCTTGTCATTATGGAAGGTAGTCTGTTGTCGAGAATTTTGTTACTACAATGGATAGTATCCTTGTCATTATGGATGGTCGTCTGTTGTCGAGATGTTTGTTACTACAATGGATTATAGCCTTGTCGTTATGGAAGGTAGTATGTTGTCGATATCTTTGTTACTCCAATGGATGGTAGCCTAGTCATTATGGAAGGTAGTTTGTTGTCGAGATTTTTGTTACTCCATTGGATGGTAACCTTTTCATTATGGAAGGTAGTGTGTTTTCGTTATTTTTGTTATTCCAATGGATGGTAGCCTAGTAATTATGGAAGGTAGTCTATTGTCGTGATTTTTGTTACTCCAATGGATGGTAGCCTTCTCATTATGGAAGGTAGTATGTTGTAGATATCTTTGTTACTCCAATGGATGGGAGCCTTGTTATTATGGAAGGTAGTCTGCTGTCGAGATTTTTGTTACTCTAAGGGATGGTAGCCTTGTCATTATGGAAGGTAGTCTGTTGTCGAGATTTTTTTTATTCCAATGGATGGTAGCCTTTTCATTATGAAATGTAGTCTATTGTCGAGGTTTTTGTTACTATAATAGATTTTAGCCTTGTCATTATGGAAGGTAGTCTGTTGTCGAGATTTTTGTTACTCCAATGGATGGTAGCCTTGTCATTATAGAAGGTAGTTTGTTGTCGAGATTTTTGTTACTACAAAGGATTGTAGCGTTGTTGTTATGGAAGGTAGTATGTTGTTGATATCATTGTTACTCCAATGGATGGTAGCCTAGTCATTATGGAAGGTAGTCTGTTGTCGAGATTTTTGTTACTCTAAGGGATGATAGCCTTGTCATTTTAGAAGGTAGTATATTGTCGAGATTTTTGTCACTACAATGGATGGTAGCCTTCTCATTATGGAAGGTAGTCTGTTGTCGAGATTTTTGTTACTACAATGGATTGTAACCTTATCATTATGGAAGTTAGTCCGTTGTAGATATCTTTGTTACTCCAATGGATGGGAGCCTTGTTATTATGGAAGGTAGTCTGCTGTCGAGATTTTTGTTACTCTAAGGGATGGTAGCCTTGTCATTATGGAAGGTAGTCTGTTGTCGAGATTTTTTTTATTCCAATGGATGGTAGCCTTTTCATTATGAAAGGTAGTCTATTGTCGAGGTTTTTGTTACTATAATAGATTTCAGCCTTGTCATTATGGAAGGTAGTCTGGTGTCGAGATTTTTGTTACTCCAATGGATGGTAGCCTTGTCATTATAGAAAGTAGTATATTGCCGAGATTGTTGTCACTACAATGGACGGTACCCTTGTCATTTTGGAAGGTAGTCTGTTGTCGAGATTTTTTATACTCCAATGGATGGTAGACTTGTCATTATCGAAGGTAGTCTGTTGTCGAGATTTCTGTTACTCCAATGGATGGTAGCCTTGTCATTATGGAAGGTAGTCTGTTGTCGATATTTTTGTTACTACAATGGATGTTAGTCTTGTCATTATGGAAAGTAGTCTGTTGTCGAGATTTTTGTTACAACAATGGATGGTAGCCTTGTCATTATGGAAGGTAGTCCGTTGTTTATATCTTTGTTACTCCAATGAATGGTAGCCTAGTCATTATGTAAGGTAGTTTGTTGTCGAGATTTCTGTTACCCCAATGGATGGTAGCCTTGTCATTATGGAAGGTAGTCTGTTTTCGGGATTTTTGTTACTCTAATGGATAGTAGCCTTGTCATTATGGAAGGTAGTCTGTTGTCGAGATTTTTGTTACTCCAATGGATGGTAGCCTTGTCATTATAGAAAGTAGTATATTGTCAACATTGTTGTCACTACAATGGATGGTAGCCTTGTCATTTTGGAAGGTAGTTTGTTGTCGAGATTTTTGTTACTACAAAGGATTGTAGCGTTGTTGTTATGGAAGGTAGTCTGTTGTTGATATCATTGTTACTCCAATGGATGGTAGCCTAGTCATTATGGAAGGTAGTCTGTTGTCGAGATTTTTGTTACTCTAAGGGATGATAGCCTTGTCATTTTAGAAGGTAGTATATTGTCGAGATTTTTGTCACTACAATGGATGGTAGCCTTCTCATTATGGAAGGTAGTCTGTTGTCGAGATTTTTGTTACTACAATGGATTGTAACCTTATCATTATGGAAGTTAGTCCGTTGTAGATATCTTTGTTACTCCAATGGATGGGAGCCTTGTTATTATGGAAGGTAGTCTGCTGTCGAGATTTTTGTTACTCTTAGGGATGGTAGCCTTGTCATTATGGAAGGTAGTCTGTTTTCAGGATTTTTGTTACTCTAATGGATAGTAGCCTTGTCATTATGGAAGGTAGTCTGTTGTCGAGAATTTTGTTACTACAATGGATAGTATCCTTGTCATTATGGATGGTCCTCTGTTGTCGAGATGTTTGTTACTACAATGGATTATAGCCTTGTCGTTATGGAAGGTAGTCTGTTGTCGATATCTTTGTTACTCCAATGGATGGTAGCCTAGTCATTATGGAAGGTAGTTTGTTGTCGAGATTTTTGTTACTCCATTGGATGGTAACCTTTTCATTATGGAGGGTAGTGTGTTTTCGTTATTTTTGTTATTCCAATGGATGGTAGCCTAGTAATTATGGAAGGTAGTCTATTGTCGTGATTTTTGTTACTCCAATGGATGGTAGCCTTGTCATTATGGAAGGTAGTATGTTGTAGATATCTTTGTTACTCCAATGGATGGGAGCCTTGTTATTATGGAAGGTAGTCTGTTGTAGAGATTTTTGTTACTCTAAGGGATGGTAGCCTTGTCATTATGGAAGGTAGTCTGTTGTCGAGATTTTTTTTATTCCAATGGATGGTAGCCTTTTCATTATGAAAGGTAGTCTATTGTCGAGGTTTTTGTTACTATAATAGATTTTAGCCTTGTCATTATGGAAGGTAGTCTGGTGTCGAGATTTTTGTTACTCCAATGGATGGTAGCCTTGTCATTATAGAAAGTAGTATATTGTCGAGATTGTTGTCACTACAATGGATGGTAGCCTTGTCATTATGGAAGGTAGTTTGTTGTCTAGATTTTTGTTACTACAAAGAATTGTAGCGTTGTTGTTATGGAAGGTAGTCTGTTGTTGATATCATTGTTACTCCAATGGATGGTAGCCTAGTCATTATGGAAGGTAGTCTGTTGTCGAGATTTTTGTTACTCTAAGGGATGATAGCCTTGTCATTTTATAAGGTAGTATATTGTCGAGATTTTTGTCACTACAATGGATGGTAGCCTTCTCATTATGGAAGGTAGTCTGTTGTCGAGATTTTTGTTACTACAATGGATTGTAACCTTATCATTATGGAAGTTAGTCCGTTGTAGATATCTTTGTTACTCCAATGGATGGGAGCCTTGTTATTATGGAAGGTAGTCTGCTGTCGAGATTTTTGTTACTCTAAGGGATGGTAGCCTTGTCATTATGGAAGGTAGTCTGTTGTCGAGATTTTTTTTATTCCAATGGATGGTAGCCTTTTCATTATGAAAGGTAGTCTATTGTCGAGGTTTTTGTTACTATAATAGATTTTAGCCTTGTCATTATGGAAGGTAGTCTGGTGTCGAGATTTTTGTTACTCCAATGGATGGTAGCCTTATCATTATAGAAAGTAGTATATTGCCGAGATTGTTGTCACTACAATGGATGGTAGCCTTGTCATTATGGAAGGTAGTTTGTTGTCGAGATTTTTTTTACTACAAAGGATTGTAGCCTTATTGTTATGTAAGGTAGTTTGTTATTGATATCATTGTTACTCCAATGGATGGTAGCCTAGTCATTATGGAAGGTATTCTGTCGTCGAGATTTTTGTTACTCTAAGGGATGATAGCCTTGTCATTTTAGAAGGTAGTATATTGTCGAGATTTTTTATACTCTAATGGATTATAGCCTTGTCATTATAAAAGGTAGTCTCTTGTGTATATTTTGGTTACTCCAATGACGGTACCCTTGTCATTATGGAAGGTAGTCTGTTGTCGAGATTTTTTATACTCCAATGGATGGTAGACTTGTCATTATCGAAGGTAGTCTGTTGTCGAGATTTCTGTTACTCCAATGGATGGTAGCCTTGTCATTATGGAAGGTAGTCTGTTGTCGATATTTTTGTTACTACAATGGATGTTAGTCTTGTCATTATGGAAAGTAGTCTGTTGTCGAGATTTTTGTTACAACAATGGATGGTAGCCTTGTCATTGTGGAAGGTAGTCCGTTGTTTATATCTTTGTTACTCCAATGAATGGTAGCCTAGTCATTATGTAAGGTAGTTTGTTGTCGAGATTTCTGTTACCCCAATGGATGGTAGCCTTGTCATTATGGAAGGTAGTCTGTTTTCGGGATTTTTGTTACTCTAATGGATAGTAGCCTTGTCATTATGGAAGGTAGTCTGTTGTCGAGATTTTTGTTACTACAATGGATAGTATCCTTGTCATTATGGATGGTCGTCTGTTGTCGAGGTGTTTGTTACTACAATGGATTATAGCCTTGTCGTTATGGAAGGTAGTCTGTTGTCGATATCTTTGTTACTCCAATGGATGGTAGCCTAGTCATTATGGAAGGTAGTTTGTTATCGAGATTTTTGTTACTCCATTGGATGGTAACCTTGTCAATATGGAAGGTAGTATGTTGTCGTTATTTTTGTTATTCCAATGGATGGTAGCCTAGTAATTATGGAAGGTAGTCTATTGTCGTGATTTTTGTTACTCCAATGGATGGTAACCTTGTCATTATGGAAGGTAGTATGTTGTAGATATCTTTGTTACTCCAATGGATAGGAGCCTTGTTATTATGGAAGGTAGTCTGCTGTCGAGATTTTTGTTACTCTAAGGGATGGTAGCCTTGTCATTATGGATAGTAGTGTGTTGTCGAGATTTTTTTTATTCCAATGGATGGTAGCCTTTTAATTATGAAAGTTAGTCTATTGTCGAGGTTTTTGTTACTATAATAGATTTTAGCCTTGTCATTATGGAAGGTAGTCTGTTGTCGAGATTTTTGTTACTCCAATGGATGGTAGCCTTGTCATTATAGAAAGTAGTATATTGTCAAGATTGTTGTCACTACAATGGATGGTAGCCTTGTCATTATGGAAGGTAGTTTGTTGTCGAGATTTTTGTTACTCCATTGGATGGTAACCTTTTCATTATGGAAGGTAGTGTGTTGTCCTTATTTTTGTTATTCCAATGGATGGTAGCCTTGTAATTATGGAAGGTAGTCTATTGTCGTGATTTTTGTTACTCCAATGGATGGTAGCCTTGTCATTATGGAAGGTAGTATGTTGCAGATATCTTTGTTACTCCAATCGATGGGAGCCTTGTTATTATGGAAGGTAGTCTGCTGTCGAGATTTTTGTTACTCTAAGGGATGGTAGCCTTGTCATTATGGAAGGTAGTCTGTTGTCGAGATTTTTTTTATTCCAATGGATGGTAGCCTTTTCATTATGAAAGGTAGTCTATTGTCGAGGTTTTTGTTACTATAATAGATTTTAGCCTTGTCATTATGGAAGGTAGTCTGGTGTGGAGATTTTTGTTACTCCAATGGATGGTAGCCTTGTCATTATAGAAAGTAGTATATTGTCGAGATTGTTGTCACTACAATGGATGGTAGCCTTGTCATTATGGAAGGTAGTTTGTTGTCGAGATTTTTGTTACTACAAAGGATTGTAGCCTTATTGTTATGTAAGGTAGTCTGTTGTTGATATCATTGTTACTCCAATGGATGGTAGCCTAGTCATTATGGAAGGTATTATGTTGTCGAAATTTTTGTTACTCTAAGGGATGATAGCCTTTTCATTTTAGAAGGTTGTATATTGTCGAGATTTTTTATACTCTAATGGATTATAGCCTTGTCATTATAAAAGGTAGTCTCTTGTGTATATTTTGGTTACTCCAATGATGGTACCCTTGTCCTTATGGAAGGTAGTCTGTTGTCGAGATTTTTTATACTCCAATGGATGGTAGACTTGTCATTATCGAAGGTAGTCTGTTGTCGAGATTTCAGTTACTCCAATGGATGGTAGCCTTGTCATTATGGAAGGTAGTCTGTTGTCGATATTTTTGTTACTACAATGGATGTTAGTCTTGTCATTATGGAAAGTAGTCTGTTGTCGAGATTTTTGTTACAACAATGGATGGTAGCCTTGTCATTATGGAAGGTAGTCCGTTGTTTATATCTTTGTTACTCCAATGAATGGTGGCCTAGTCATTATGTAAGGTGGTTTGTTGTCGAGATTTCTGTTACCCCGATGGATGGTAGCCTTGTCATTATGGAAGGTAGTCTGTTTTCAGGATTTTTGTTACTCTAATGGATAGTAGCCTTGTCATTATGGAAGGTAGTCTATTGTCGAGATTTTTGTTACTACAATGGATAGTATCCTTGTCATTATGGATGGTCGTCTGTTGTCGAGATGTTTGTTACTACAATGGATTATAGCCTTGTCGTTATGGAAGGTAGTCTGTTGTCGATATCTTTGTTACTCCAATGGATGCTAGCCTAGTCATTATGGAAGGTAGTTTTTTGTCGAGATTTTTTTACTCCATTGGATGGTAACCTTGTCATTATGGAAGGTAGTGTGTTGTCGTTATTTTTGTTATTCCAATGGATGGTAGCCTAGTAATTATGGAAAGTAGTCTATTGTCGTGGAAGGTAGTATGGAAGGTAGTATGTTGTAGATATCTTTGTTACTACAATGGATGGGAGCCTTGTTATTATGGAAGGTAGACTGCTGTCGAGATTTTTGTTACTCTACGGGATTGTAGCCTTGTCATTATGGAAGGTAGTCCTTTGTCGATATTTTTTTTATTCCAATGGATGGTAGCCTTTTCATTATGAAAGGTAGTCTATTGTCGAGATTTTTGTTACTACAATGGATTGTAGCCTTGTCATTATGGAAGGTAGTCTGTTGTCGATATTTTTGTTACTCCAATGGATGGTTGCCTAGTCATTATGGAAGGTAGTATGTTGTCGATATTTTTGTTACTCTAAGGGATGGTAGCCTTGTCATTATGAAAGGTAGTATATTGTCGAGATTTTTGTTACTATAATAGATTGAAGCCTTGTCATTATGGAAGGTAGTCTATTATCGAGATTTTTGTAACTCCAATGGATGGTAGCCTTCTCATTATGGAAGGTAGTCTGTTGTCGAGATTTTTGTTACTAAAATGGATTGTAGCCTTGTCGTTATGGAAAATAGTATGTTGACGATATCTTTGTTACTCCAATAGATGGTAGCCTAGTCATTATAGAAGGTAGTGTATTGTCGATATTTTAGTTACTCTAATGGATGGTAGCCTTGTCATTATGGAAGGTAGTTTGATGCCGAGATTTTTTAGACACCAATGGATTATATCCTTGTCATTATGGAAGGTAGTCTCTTGTTGATATTTTGGTTACTCCAATGATGGAACCCTTGTCATTATGGAAGGTAGTCTGTTATGGATATTTTGGTTACTCCAATGATGGCACCCTTGTCATTACGGAAGGTAGTCCGTTGTCGAGGTAGACTTGTCATTATCGAAGGTAGTCTGTTGTCGAGATTTTTGTTACTCCGATGGATGGTAGCCTTGTCGTTATGGAAGGTAGTTTGTTGTCGAGATTTTTGTTATTCTAATGGATGGTAGCCTTGTCATTATGGAAGGTAATCTGTTGTCGAGATTTTTGTTACTCCAATTGATGGTACCTTGTCATTATGGAAGGTAGTCTATTGTCGAGTTTTTTTTACTACAATGGATGGTAGCCTTGTCATTATGGGAGGTAGTCTATTGTCGAGATTTTTGTTACTACAATGGATTGTAGCCTTGTCGTTATGGAAGGTAGTCTGTTGTCGATATCTTTGTTACTTCAATGGATGGTTACCTAGTCATTATGGAAGGTAGTCTGTTGTTGAGATTTTTGTTACTCTAAGGGGTGGTAGCCTTGTCATTATGGAACGTATTTTGTTGTCAAGATTTTTGTTATTCTAATGAATGGTAGCCTTGTCATTATGAAAGGTAGTCTATTGTCGAGATTTTTGTTACTATAATAGATTGAAGCCTTGTCATTATGGAAGGTAGTCTATTGTTGAGATTTTTGATACTCCAATGGATGGTAGCCTTGTCATTATGGAAGGTAGTCTGTTGTCGTGATTTTTGTTACTATAATGGATTGTAGCCTTGTCGTTATGGAAAGTAGTATGTTGTCGATATCTTTGTTACTCCAATGGATGGTAGCGTAGACATTGTAGAAGGTAGTCCATTGTCGAGATTTTAGTTACTCCAATGGATGGTAGCCTTGTCATTACGGAAGGTAGTCTTTTGCCGAGATTTTTTATACTCCATAGGATTATATCCTTGTCATTACGGAAGGTAGTCTCTTGTGGATATTTTGGTTACTCCAATGATGGCACCCTTGTCATTATGGAAGGTAGTCTGTTGTCGAGATTTTTGATACTACAATGGATGGTAGATTTGTCATTATCGAAGGTAGTCTGTTGTTGAGATTTCTGTTACTCCAATGGATGGTAGTGTTAGAACAAAGTTTGAATCTACTACCCTAAGTTAAAGTTTTGATGATTACAAAATGCAAGATTAAATAAATCGTATAACTCATATGAGACATATATGCTACCTAAAAATTATATTGTGCATTTACAGAAACTCTGATGGATATCATCACAAGAATGTCAACATCAGCATCAGAAGATGAAATATCATATAGCAGCATCAGAAGATCAAAGCATGTGCTTACGCTGAAGCTTGATGAACAGATCTGCGTGTAACGTACTCTAAACTCTAATCAAGACCAAAACAATATCATCAGCACTTAGAAGCGTCAGAATAAGCCAAAGCCAATAACACGCTGAATTGACAACGGAACTGTGCATTCAAGACATTTTTTTACCAACGGCTTTATTCCAAGAAAAAGATCTTCTCAATATGGAAAGAACGTAATGGGCATTGAAATGGAATAATTGACTACAACGTATCTTTTCCAAGGCTATATAAACAAGTCAGTGAGAAATGAATTGGCTAATGCTATACAACTCTTTATACGCCTAAAGCTAATCATCTTCATCCTTACTCATACAGCTTGCTATTTCTCTTAAATTGCTTACTCTATAGTTATAGCATCCTAGTTTCACATAAGCTTAATTTGTGTATTATCACAGTTGTGATATAAAGTTTTTGTAGAAAACATTCAACACACATAGTATTCATTTATCTGTAAGAAAAAATTTCCTTGAGAAACCAGTATGTGGTTTAGACTCAAGAAGGCTTTAGCAGTTGTTAAAGCAGTTATAATATTCAGTTGAATATAATGGATTAAGACCTCGTTGGAGAGAGGCGAAATCACCTTGACAGGTGGACTGGAGTAGTTTGAGATCAAACGAACCAGGATAAAAATAACGTGTTGTCTGCATTTGTTTTCAAGTTTTACAATTCAACCCCCCTTCTTGTGTTTTTCACTTCTTCAATTGGCGTCAGAGTGCCTGGTTCTGAGCTAAAACACTTAATCGTGTTAGTACAAGATCCAGCGTCAGAAAAACACAATGGCAGGAACATATCAACACAGCAACAATGACAACAATGAAGATAGAGACAGATTCAGCGGCAAACCTCCAGTCTTTGATGGAGAGAATTTTGATTACTGGAAAGACAGAATAGAAAGCTTCTTTCTGGCACATGATGCTGATCTGTGGGACATGGTGACAGATGGATACACGCACCCAGTGAATGTAAGTGGTCAGAAGATTGACAGGAAGGCAATGTCTGATCAACAAAAGCGTGACTTTAAAAATCACCACAAGGACAGAACTATTCTTCTCAGCGCCATCTCTTACGCTGAATATGAAAAGATATCTAACAGAGACACTGCAAAGAGTATGTTTGACTCTCTCAGAATGACGCATGAAGGCAATATTCAGGTCAAAGAAACTAAAGCTCTTGCGCTCATTCAGAAGTATGAGGCATTCAAAATGGAAGAAAGTGAATCAATTGAAACGATGTTCTCAAGATTTCAAATTCTGGTGGCTTGTCTCAAAGTTCTGGAAAAAAGGGTATTCTACTGCTGATCATGTCAAGAAGATCATCAGAAGTTTGCCAAAACAGTGGAGGCCAATGGTTACAGCGCTGAAGCTAGCTAAAGATCTCAACAAAATCTCTCTGGAAGAACTTATCAGCTCCCTCAGAAGTCACGAGATAGAGCTAGAAGCTGATGAACCTCAGAAGCAAGGTAAGCCTTTAGCTTTAAAATCTAAAGAAAATCTGACTCCAAAGTTTTGCAGGTTGTTGAAGAAACCTCTGATGGGTCCTCATTATAAGAAGATGAACTTTCCCTCCTCTCCATAAGAGTGAACCAACTCTAGAAGCAGAAGCAAAGAAAGGTCAGGAATACCAGAAGATCCGATCAGAATGAGTCCTCCTCCAGATACAGAAGGTCAGACTCCTCCTCTGGATACAGAAGATCTGAAGGCTCTTCAGGAAGCAGAAATCCAAACGCCAAGGACATCATCTGCTATGAATGCAACGAGTAAGGACACTACAAGAGTGACTGTCCAAAGCTTCAAAGGGAAAAGCCCAAAAAGAAGTTTGGAAGGGAAAAGAAGAAGAGTCTCATGGCTACATGGGATGACTCTGACTCGTCTGAAGCTGACTCAGAATCAGATGATGAGAGATCAAACATAGCTCTCATGGCTAACATATCAGAAGACAGCGAAGCTTCTGAATCAGACTCTGAATCAGACACCGAAGAGGTATTCCCTGACTTTGCAATTAATTTTACTAAAGCTGAACTTGCTGAAAGCCTTAACGAAATTCTGGAAAGATATCAGCAGATCAGATTTAAATACAGAAACCTGAAAAGGAATCTTGAGTCTGACTCTGATAAAACTAAGAGTCTCAAATTGGAAAATTATGAGTTGAAAAATATAATCTCAAATTGGTAGCCTTGTCATATGGAAGGTACTCTATTTTCGAGATTTTTGTTACTACAATGGATTGTAGCCTTTTCATTATGGAAGGTAGTCTATTGTTGAGATTTTTGTTACTCCAATAGATTCTAGCCTTTACATTATGGAAGGTAGTCTGTTGTTGAGATTTTTGTTACTCCAATGGATGGTAGCCTTCTTACTATGGAAGGTAGTCTCTTGTCGAGATTTTTGTTATTCCAATGGAAGGTATCCTTGTCATTATGAAAGATAGTCCGTTGACGATATCTTTGTTATTCCAATGGATGGTAGCCTAGTCATTATGGAAGGTAGTCTGTTGTCGAGATTTTTGTTATTCCAATGGATGGCGGCCTAGTCATTATGGAAGGTAGTCAGTTGTCGTGATTTTTATTACTCCAACGGATGGTAGCCTTGTAATTATGGAGGGTAGTATGTTGTCGATATCTTTGTTACTCCAATGGATGGTAGCCCTGTCATTATGGAAGGTATTCTGTTGTCGAGATTTTTGTTAATCCAAGGGATGGTAGCCTTGTCATTATGGAAGGTAGTATGGTGTCGATATTTTTGTTATTCCAATGGATGGTAGCCTTGTAATTATGGAAGGTAGTCTATTGTCGAGATTTTTGTTACTACAATGGTTGGTATCCTTGTCATTATGGAAGGTAGTTTTTTGTTGATATCATTGTTACTCCAATGGATGGTAGCCTAGTCATTATGGAAGGTAGTCTGTTGTTGAGATTTTTATTACTCCAATGGATGGTAGCCTTGTCATTATGGAAGGTAGTCTGTTGTCGAGATTTTTGTTACTCCAATGGATGGTATCCTTGTCATCATGGAAGGTAGTCTCTTGTCGAGATTTTTGTTATTCCAATGGATGGTATCCTTGTCATTATGAAAGATAGTCCGTTGTTGATATCTTTGTAACTCTAATGGATGGTAGCCTAGTCATTATGGAAGGTAGTTTGTTGTCGAGATTTTTGTTATTTCAATGGATGGTAGCCTTGTCATTATGGAAGATAGTCCGTTGTCGTGATTTTTATTACTCCAACGGATGGTAGCCTTGTCATTATGGAGGGTATTATGTTATCGATATCTTTGTTACTCCAATGGATGGTAGCCCTGTCATTATGGAAGGTATTCTGTTGTCGAGATTTTTGTTACTCTAAGGGATGGTAGCCTTGTCATTATGGAAGGTAGTGTGGTGTCAATATTTTTGTTATTCCAATGGATGGTAGCCTTGTAATTATGGAAGGTAGTTTGTTGTCGTGATTCTTGTTACTCCAATGGACGATAGCCTTGTCATTATGGAAGGAAGTCTGTTGTCGAGATTTTTGTTACTCCAATGGATGGTATCCTTGTCATCATGGAAGGTAGTCTCTTGTCGAGATTTTTGTTATTCCAATGGATGGTATCCTTGTCATTATAAAATATAGTCCGTTGTCGATATATTTGTTACTCCAATGGATGGTAGCCTAGTCATTATGGAAGGTAGTCTATTGTCGAGATTTTTGTTATTTCAATGGATGGTAGCCTTGTCATTATGGAAGGTAGTCAGTTGTCGTGAATTTTATTACTCCAACGGATGGTAGCCTTGTCATTATGGAGGGTAGTATGTTGTCGATATCTTTGTTACTCCAATGGATGGTAGCCCTATCATTATGGAAAGTATTCTGTTGTCGAGATTTTTGTTACTCTAAGGAATGGTAGCCTTGTCATTATGGAAGGTAGTGTGGTGTCGATATTTTTCTTATTCCAATGGATGGTAGCCTTGTAATTATGGAAGGTAGTCTGTTGTCGTGATTCTTGTTACTCCAATGGATGGTAGACTTGCCATTATGGAAGCTAGTCTATTGTCGACATTTTTGTTACTACAATGGATGGTACCCTTGTCATTATGGAAGGTACTCTGTTTTCGATATTTTTGTTACTACAATAGATTGTAGCCTTATCATTATGGAATGTAGTTTGCTGTCGATATCATTGTTACTCCAATGGATGGTAGCCTATTCATTATGGAAGGTAGTCTGTTGTTGATATTTTTGTTACTCCAATGGATGGTAGCCTTGTCTTTATGGAAGGTAGTCTATTGTCGAGATTTTTATACTCCAATGGATTGTAGCCTTGTCATTATGGAAGGTAGTCTATTGTCTAGATTTCTGTTACTCCAATGGATGGTAGCCTTGTAATTATGGAAGGTAGTCTGTTGTCGTGATTTTTGTTACTCCTATGGATGGTAGCCTTGCCATTATGGAAGGTAGTCTATTGTCGATATTTTTGTTACTACAATGGATGGTAGCCTTGTCATTATGGAATGTACTCTGTTTTCGAGATTTTTGTTACTACAATGGATGGTAGCCTTGTCATTATGGAAAGTAGTATGTTGTCGATATTTTTGTTAATCCAATGGATGGTAGCCTTGTCATCATGGAAGGTAGTCTATTGTTGAGATTTTTGTTACTACAATGGATTGTAGGCTTGTCGTAATGGAAGGTAGTCGATTGTCTAGATTTTTGTTACTCCAATGGATGGTAGCCTTGTCATCATGGAAGGTAGTCTATTCTCGAGATTTTTGTTACTACAACAGATGGTAGCCGTATCATTATGGAAGGTAGTCTGTTGTCGATATCTTTGTTACTCCAATGGATGATATCCCAGTCATAATGGAAGGTAGTCTGTGAGATTTTAGTTACTCCAATGGATGGTAGCCTTATCATTATGGAAGGTAGTCTGTTGTCGAGATTTTGTAGACTCCAATGGATTGTAGCCTTGTCATTATGGAAGGTAGTCTCTTGTGGATATTTGGGTTACTCCAATGATGGTACCCTTGTCATTATGGAAGATAGTCTATTGTTGAGATTTTTGTTACTCCAATGGATGGTAGACATTTAATTATGGAAGGTAGTGTGTTGTCGTGATTTTTGTTACTCTAAGGGATGGTAGCCTTGTCATTATGGAAGGTAGTATGTTCTTGATATCTTTGTTACTCCAATGGATGGTAGCCTTTTCATTATGGAAGGTAGTTTGTTGTCGAGATTTTTCTTACTCTAAGGGATGGTAGCCTTGTCATTATGGAACATCGTTTGTTGTCGAGATTTTTGTTATTCCAATGGATGACAGCCTTGTCATTATGAAGGTAGTCTATTGTCGATATTTTTGTTACTATAATAGATTGTAGCATTGTCATTATGGAAGGTAGTCTGTTGTCGAGATTTTTGTTACTCCATTGGATGGTAGCCTTGTCATTATGGAAGGTAGTGTGTTGTCGATAATTTTGTTATTCCAATGGATGGTAGCCTAGTCATTATGGAAGGTAGTATTTTGTCTGTATTTTTCTTACTCCAATGGATGGTAGCCTTGTCATTATGGAAGGTAGTCTATTGATGAGATTTTTGTTACTCCAATGGAAGGTAGACTTGTCATTATGGAAGGTAGTGTGTTTTCGTCATTATTATTACTTTAAGGGATGGTAGCCTTGTCATTATGGAAGGTAGTATGTTTTTTATACCTTTTTTACTCCAATGGATGGTAGCCTTTTCATTATGGAAGGTAGTCTTTTATCATGATTTTTGTTAGTCTAAGGAATTGTAGCCTTGTCGTCATGAAAGGCAGTCTGTTGTCGATATCTTTGTTGCTCCAATGGATGGTATCCTAGTCATTATGGAAGGTAGTCTGTTATTGAGATTTTTGTTACTCCAATGGATGGTAGCCTTGTCGTTATGGAAGGTAGTTTGTTGTCAATATTTTTGTTACTCCAATGGATGGTAGCCTTGTCATTATGGAAGGTAGTCTATTGTCGAGATTTTTGTTTCTACAATGGATTGTAGGCTTGTCGTTATGGAAGGTAGTCTATTGTCGATATCTTTGTTACTCTAATGGATAATAGCCTAGTCATTATGGAAGGTAGTCTATTGTCGATATCTTTGTTACTCCAATGGATGGTAGCCTAGTCATTATGGAAGGTAGTCTGTTGTCGAGATTTTTGTTATTCCAATGGATGGTAGGCTTGTCATTATGGAAGGTAGTCTATTGTCTAGATTTTTGTTACTCCAATGGATGGTAGCCTTGTCATCATGGAAGGTAGTCTATTCTCGAGATTTTTGTTACTACAACAGATGGTAGCCTAGCCATTATGGAAGGTAGTCTGTTGTCGAGATTTTTGTTACTCCAATGGATGGTAGCCTTGTCGTTATTGAAGGTAGTTTATTGTCGATATTTTTGTTACTCCAATGGATGGTAGCCTTGTCATTATGGAAGGTCGTGTATTGTCGAGATTTTTGTTTCTACAATGGATTGTAGCCTTGTCGTTATGGAAGGTAGTTTGTTGTCGATATCTTTGTTACTCCAATGGATGGTAGCCTAGTCATTATGGAAGGTAGTCTGTTGTTGAGATTTTAGTTACTCCAATGGATGGTAGCCTTGTCATTATGGAAGGTAGTCTATTGTCGAGATTTTTTATACTCCAAAGGTTTGTAGCCTTGTCATTATGGAAGGTAGTCTATTGTCGAGATTTTTGTTACTACAATGGATTGTAGCCTTGTCTTTATGGAAGGTAGTCTATTGTCGATATCTTTGTTACTCCAATGGATGGTAGCCTAAACATCATGGAAGGTAGTTTCTTGTCGAGATTTAAGTTTTTCCAATGGATGGTAGCCTTGTCATTATGGAAGGTAGTCTGTTGTCGATATTTTTGTTATTCCAATGGATGGTAGCCTTGTCATTATGGAAGGTAGTCTGTTGTCAAGATTTTTGTTACTCCAATGGATGGTAGCCTTGTCATCATGGAAGGTAGTCTATTGTCGAGATTTTTGTTACTACAATGGATTGTAGGCTTGTCGTTATGGAAGGTAGTCTATTGTCGATATCTTTGTTACTCTAATGGATAATAGCCTAGTCATTATGGAAGGTAGTCTATTGTCGATATCTTTGTTACTCCAATGGATGGTAGCCTAGTCATTATGGAAGGTAGTCTGTTGTCGAGATTTTTGTTATTCCAATGGATGGTAGGCTTGTCATTATGGAAGGTAGTCTATTGTCTAGATTTTTGTTACTCCAATGGATGGTAGCCTTGTCATCATGGAAGGTAGTCTATTCTCGAGATTTTTGTTACTACAACAGATGGTAGCCGTATCATTATGGAAGGTAGTCTGTTGTCGATATCTTTGTTACTCCAATGGATGATATCCCAGTCATTATGGAAGGTAGTCTATGAGATTTTAGTTACTCCAATGGATGGTAGCCTTATCATTATGGAAGGTAGTCTGTTGTCGAGATTTTGTAGACTCCAATGGATTGTAGCCTTGTCATTATGGAAGGTAGTCTCTTGTGGATATTTGGGTTACTCCAATGATGGTACCCTTGTCATTATGGAAGATAGTCTATTGTTGAGATTTTTGTTACTCCAATGGATGGTAGACATTTAATTATGGAAGGTAGTGTGTTGTCGTGATTTTTGTTACTCTAAGGGATGGTAGCCTTGTCATTATGGAAGGTAGTATGTTGTTGATATCTTTGTTACTCCAATGGATGGTAGCCTTTTCATTATGGAAGGTAGTTTGTTGTCGAGATTTTTCTTACTCTAAGGGATGGTAGCCTTGTCATTATGGAACATCGTCTGTTGTCGAGATTTTTGTTATTCCAATGGATGACAGCCTTGTCATTATGGAAGGTAGTGTGTTTTCGTGATTTTTGTTACTATAATAGATTGTAGCATTGTCATTATGGAAGGTAGTCTGTTGTCGAGATTTTTGTTACTCCATTGGATGGTAGCCTTGTCATTATGGAAGGTAGTGTGTTGTCGATAATTTTGTTATTCCAATGGATGGTAGCCTAGTCATTATGGAAGGTAGTATTTTGTCTGTATTTTTCTTACTCCAATGGATGGTAGCCTTGTCATTATGGAAGGTAGTCTATTGTTGAGATTTTTGTTACTCCAATGGAAGGTAGACTTGTCATTACGGAAGGTAGTGTGTTTTCGTCATTATTATTACTTTAAGGGATGGTAGCCTTGTCATTATGGAAGGTAGTATGTTTTTTATACCTTTTTTACTCCAATGGATGGTAGCCTTTTCATTATGGAAGGTAGTCTTTTATCATGATTTTTGTTAGTCTAAGGAATTGTAGCCTTGTCGTCATGAAAGGAAGTCTGTTGTCGATATCTTTGTTGCTCCAATGGATGGTATCCTAGTCATTATGGAAGGTAGTCTGTTGTTGAGATTTTTGTTACTCCAATGGATGGTAGCCTTGTCGTTATGGAAGGTAGTTTGTTGTCAATATTTTTGTTACTCCAATGGATGGTAGCCTTGTCATTATGGAAGGTAGTCTATTGTCGAGATTTTTGTTTCTACAATGGATTGTAGCCTTGTCGTTATGGAAGGTAGTCTGTTGTCGATATCTTTGTTACTCCAATGGATGGAAGCCTAGTCATTATGGAAGGTAGTTTGTTGTTGATATTTTAGTTACTCCAATGGATGGTAGCCTAGTCATTATGGAAGGTAGTCTATTGTCGAGATTTTTTATACTCCAAAGGTTTGTAGCCTTGTCATTATGGAAGGTAGTCTATTGTCGATATTTTTGTTACTACAATGGATTGTAGCCTTGTCGTCATGGAAGGTAGTCTATTGTCGATATCTTTGTTACTCCAATGGATGGTAGCCTATCCATTATGGAAGGTAGTCTGTTGTCGAGATTTTTGTTACTCCAATGGATGGTAGCCTTGTCGTTATGGAAGGTAGTTTGTTGTCGATATTTTTGTTACTCCAATGGATGGTAGCCTTGTCATTATGGAAGGTCGTGTATTGTCGAGATTTTTGTTTCTACAATGGATTGTAGCCTTGTCGTTATGGAAGGTAGTTTGTTGTCGATATCTTTGTTACTCCAATGGATGGTAGCCTAGTCATTATGGAAGGTAGTCTGTTGTTGAGATTTTAGTTACTCCAATGGATGGTAGCCTTGTCATTATGGAAGGTAGTCTATTGTCGAGATTTTTTATACTCCAAAGGTTTGTAGCCTTGTCATTATGGAAGGTAGTCTATTGTCGAGATTTTTGTTACTACAATGGATTGTAGCCTTGTCTTTATGGAAGGTAGTCTATTGTCGATATCTTTGTTACTCCAATGGATGGTAGCCTAAACATCATGGAAGGTAGTTTCTTGTCGAGATTTTTGTTTTTCCAATGGATGGTAGCCTTGTCATTATGGAAGGTAGTCTCTTGTCGATATTTTTGTTATTCCAATGGATGGTAGCCTTGTCATTATGGAAGGTAGTCTGTTGTCGAGATTTTTGTTACTCCAATGGATGGTAGCCTTGTCATCATGGAAGGTAGTCTATTGTCGAGATTTTTGTTACTACAATGGATTGTAGGCTTGTCGTTATGGAAGGTAGTCTATTGTCGATATCTTTGTTACTCTAATGGATAATAGCCTAGTCATTATGGAAGGTAGTCTATTGTCGATATCTTTGTTACTCCAATGGATGGTAGCCTAGTCATTATGGAAGGTAGTCTGTTGTCGAGATTTTTGTTATTCCAATGGATGGTAGGCTTGTCATTATGGAAGGTAGTCTATTGTCTAGATTTTTGTTACTCCAATGGATGGTAGCCTTGTCATCATGGAAGGTAGTCTATTCTCGAGATTTTTGTTACTACAACAGATGGTAGCCGTATCATTATGGAAGGTATTCTGTTGTCAATATCTTTGTTACTCCAATGGATGGTATCCTAGTCATTATGGAAGGTAGTCTGTTGGCGAGATTTTAGTTACTCCAATGGATGATAGCCTTGTCATTATGGAAGGTAGTCTGTTGTCGAGATTTTGTAGACTCCAATGGATTGTAGCCTTGTCATTATGGAAGGTAGTCTCTTGTGGATATTTGGGTTACTCCAATGATGGTAGCCTTGTCATTATGGAACATCGTCTGTTGTCAAGATTTTTGTTACTCCAATGGATGGTATCCTAGTCATTATGGAAGGTAGTCTGTTGTCGAGATTTTTGTTACTCCATTGGATGGTAGCCTTATCACTATGGAAGGTAGTGTGTTGTCGATATTTTTCTAATTCCAATGGATGGTAGCCTAGTCATTATGGAAGGTAGTATTTTGTCTGTATTTTTTTTACTCCAATGGATGGTAGCCTTGTTATTATGGAAGGTAGTCTATTGTTGAGATTTTTGTTACTCCAATGGAAGGTAGACTTGTCATTATGGAAGGTAGTGTGTTTTCGTGATTTTCATTACTCTAAGGGATGGTAGCCTTGTCATTATGGAAGGTAGTATGTTGTTTATATCTTTGTTACTCCAATGGATGGTAGCCTTTTCATTATGGAAGGTAGTCTATTGTCGTGATTTTTGTTAGTATAAGGAATTGTAGCCTTGTCGTTATGGAAGGTAGTCTGTTGTCGATATCTTTGATGCTCCAAAGGATGGTATCCTAGTCATTTTGGAAGGTATTTTGTTATCGATATTTTTGTTACTACAATGGATTATAGCCTTGTAGTCATGGAAGGTAGTCTATTATCGATATCTTTGTTACTCCAATGGATGGTAGCCTAGCCATTATGGAAGGTAGTCTGTTTTCGAGATTTTTGTTACTCCAATGGATGGTAGCCTTGTCGTTATGGAAGGTAGTCTGTTGTCGATATTTTTGTTACTCCAATGGATGGTAGCCTTGTCATTATGGAAGGTAGTTTGTTGTCGATATTTTTGTTTCTACAATGGATGGTAGCCTTGTCATTATGGAAGGTAGTCTATTGTCGAGATTTTTGATACTACAATGTATTGTAGCCTTGTCGTTATAGAAGGTAGTCTGTTGTCGATATCCTTATTTCTCCAATGGATGGTATCCTAGTCATTATGGAAGGTAGTCTGTTGTTGAGATTTTTGTTAGTCTAAGGGATGGTAGCCTTGTCATTATGGAAGGTAGTGTGTTGTCAAGATTTTGTAGACTCCAATGGATGGAAGCCTAGTCATTATGGAAGGTAGTCTGTTGTTTATATTTTAGTTACTCCAATGGATGGTAGCCTAGTCATTTTGGAAGGTAGTCTATTGTCGAGATTTTTTATACTCCAAAGGTTTGTAGCCTTGTCATTATGGAAGGTAGTCTATTGTCGATATTTTTGTTACTACAATGGATTGTAGCCTTGTCGTCATGGAAGGTAATCTATTGTCGATATCTTTGTTACTCCAATGGATGGTAGCCTAGCCATTATGGAAGGTAGTCTGTTGTCGAGATTTTTGTTACTCCAATGGATGGTAGCCTTGTCGTTATGGAAGGTAGTTTGTTGTCGATATTTTTGTTACTCCAATGGATGGTAGCCTTGTCATTATGGAAGGTCGTGTATTATCGAGATTCTTGTTTCTACAATGGATTGTAGCCTTGTCGTTATGGAAGGTAGTTTGTTGTCGATATCTTTGTTACTCCAATGGATGGTAGCCTAGTCATTATGGAAGGTAGTCTGTTGTTGAGATTTTAGTTACTCCAATGGATGGTAGCCTTGTCATTATGGAAGGTAGTCTATTGTCGCGATTTTTTATACTCCAAAGGTTTGTAGCCTTGTCATTATGGAAGGTAGTCTATTGTCGAGATTTTTGTTACTACAATAGATTGTAGCCTTGTCTTTATGGAAGGTAGTCTATTGTCGATATCTTTGTTACTCCAATGGATGGTAGCCTAATCATCATGGAAGGTAGTTTCTTGTCGAGATTTTTGTTTTTCCAATGGATGGTAGCCTTGTCATTATGGAAGGTAGTCTGTTGTCGATATTTTTGTTATTCCAATGGATGGTAGCCTTGTCATTATGGAAGGTAGTCTGTTCTCGAGATTTTTGTTACTCCAATGGATGGTAGCCTTGTCATCATGGAAGGTAGTCTATTGTCGAGATTTTTGTTACTACAATGGATTGTAGGCTTGTCGTTATGGAAGGTAGTCTATTGTCGATATCTTTGTTACTCTAATGGATAATAGCCTAGTCATTACGGAAGGTAGTCTATTGTCGATATCTTTGTTACTCCAATGGATGGTAGCCTAGTCATTATGGAAGGTAGTCTGTTGTCGAGATTTTTGTTATTCCAATGGATGGTAGGCTTGTCATTATGGAAGGTAGTCTATTGTCGAGATTTTTGTTACTCCAATGGATGGTAGCCTTGTCATCATGGAAGGTAGTCTATTCTCGAGATTTTTGTTACTACAACAGATGGTAGCCGTATCATTATGAAAGGTAGTCTGTTGTCGATATCTTTGTTACTCCAATGGATGGTATCCTAGTCATTATGGAAGGTAGTCTGTTGTCGAGATTTTAGTTACTCCAATGGATGATAGCCTTGTCATTATGGAAGGTAGTCTGTTGTCGAGATTTTGTAGACTCCAATGGATTGTAGCCTTGTCATTATGGAAGGTAGTCTCTTGTGGATATTTGGGTTACTCCAATGATGGTAGCCTTGTCATTATGGAACATCGTCTGTTGTCAAGATTTTTGTTACTCCAATGGATGGTATCCTAGTCATTATGTAAGGTAGTCTGTTGTCGAGATTTTTATTACTCCATTGGATGGTAGCCTTATCACTATGGAAGGTAGTGTGTTGTCGATATTTTTCTAATTCCAATGGATGGTAGCCTAGTCATTATGGAAGGTAGTATTTTGTCTGTATTTTTTTTTACTCCAATGGATGGTAGCCTTGTCATTATGGAAGGTAGTCTATTGTTGAGATTTTTGTTACTCCAATGGAAGGTAGACTTGTCATTATGGAAGGTAGTGTGTTTTCGTGATTTTCATTACTCTAAGGGATGGTAGCCTTGTCATTATGGAAGGTAGTATGTTGTTTATATCTTTGTTACTCCAATGGATGGTAGCCTTTTCATTATGGAAGGTAGTCTATTGTCGTGATTTTTGTTAGTCTAAGGAATTGTAGCCTTGTCGTTATGGAAGGTAGTCTGTTGTCGATATCTTTGATGCTCCAATGGATGGTATCCTAGTCATTTTGGAAGGTATTTTGTTATCGATATTTTTGTTACTACAATGGATTGTAGCCTTGTAGTCATGGAAGGTAGTCTATTATCGATATCTTTGTTACTCCAATGGATGGTAGCCTAGCCATTATGGAAGGTAGTCTGTTTTCGAGATTTTTGTTACTCCAATGGATGGTAGCCTTGTCGTTATGGAAGGTAGTCTGTTGTCGATATTTTTGTTACTCCAATGGATGGTAGCCTTGTCATTATGGAAGGTAGTTTGTTGTCGATATTTTTGTTTCTACAATGGATGGTAGCCTTGTCATTATGGAAGGTAGTCTATTGTCGAGATTTTTGATACTACAATGTATTGTAGCCTTGTCGTTATGGAAGGTAGTCTGTTGTCGATATCCTTATTTCTCCAATTGATGGTATCCTAGTCATTATGGAAGGTAGTCTGTTGTTGAGATTTTTGTTAGTCTAAGGGATGGTAGCCTTGTCATTATGGAAGGTAGTGTGTTGTCAAGATTTTGTAGACTCCAATGGATGGTAGCCTTGTCATTATGGAAGGTAGTCTATTGTCGAGATTTTTGTTACTCCGATGGATGGTAGCCTTGTCATTATGGAAGGTAGTCTGTTGTCGAGATTTTTGTTACTACAAAGGATTGTATCCTTGTCGTTATGGAAGGTAGTCTATTGTCGATATCTTTGTTACTCCAATGGATGCTATCCTAGTCATTATGGAAGGTAGTCTGTTGTCGAGATTTTTGTTACTCCAATGGATGGTAGCCTTATCATTATGGAAGGTAGTCTGTTGTCGAGATTTTTGTTACAACAATGGATTGTATCCTTGTCGTTATGGAAGGTAGTCTATTGTCGATATCTTTGTTACTCCAATGGATGCTATCCTAGTCATTATGGAAGGTAGTCTGTTGTCGAGATTTTAGTTACTCCAAGGATGGTAGCCTTGTCATTATGGAAGGTAGTCTGTTGTCGAGATTTTGTAGACTCCAATGGATTGTAGCCTTGTCATTATGGAAGGTAGTCTCTTTTGGAAATTTGGGTTACTCCAATGATGGTACCCTTGTCATTATGGAAGATAGTTTATTGTTGAGATTTTTGTTACTCCAATGGATGGTAGACTTGTAATTATGGAAGGTAGTGTGTTGTCGTAATTTTTGTTACTCTAAGGGATGGTAACCTTGTCATTATGGAAGGTAGTATGTTGTTTATATCTTTGTTACTCCAATGGATGGTAGCCTTTTCATTATGGAAGGTAGTCTTTTGTCATTATTTTTGTTAGTCTAAGGAATTGTTGCCTTGTCGTTATGGAAGGTAGTTTGTTGTCGATATCTTTGTTGCTCCAATGGATTGTATCCTAGTCATTTTGGAAGGTATTCTGTTGTCGAGATTTTTGTTACTCCATGGGATGGTATCCTTGTCATTATGGAATGTAGTGTGTTGTCGATATTTTTGTCATTCCAATGGATGGTAGCCTTGTGATTATGGAAGGTAGTTTTTTGTCGAGATTTTAGTTACTCCAATGGATGGTATCCTAGTCATTATGAAAGGTAGTTTGTTGTCGAGATTTTTGTTACTCCAATGGATGGTAGCCTTGTCATTATGGAAGGTAGTTTGTTGTTGATATTTTTGTTACTCCAATGGATGGTATCCTTGTCATTATGGAAGGTAGTCTATTGTCGAGATTTTTGTTTCTACAATGGATTGTAGGCTTGTCTTTATGGAAGGTAGTCTGTTATCGATATCTTTGTTACTCCAACGGATGGTAGCATAGTCATTATGGAAGGTAGTCTGATGTTGAGATTTTAGTTACTCCAATGGATGGTAGCCTTGTCATTATGGAAGGTAGTCTATTGTCGAGATTTTTTATACTCCAAAGGTTTGTAGCCTTGTCATTATGGAAGGTAGTCTATTGTCGAGATTTTTGTTACTACAATGGATTGTAGCCTTGTCATTATGGAAGGTAGTCTATTGTCGATATCTTTGTTACTCCAATGGATGGTATCCTAGTCATTATGGAAGGTAGTCTGTTGTCGAGATTTTAGTTACTCCAATGGATGATAGCCTTGTCATTATGGAAGGTAGTCTGTTGTCGAGATTTTGTAGACTCCAATGGATTGTAGCCTTGTCATTATGGAAGGTAGTCTCTTGTGGATATTTGGGTTACTCCAATGATGGTACCCTTGTCATTATGGAAGATAGTCTATTGTTGAGATTTTTGTTACTCCAATGGATGGTAGACTTTTAATTATGGAAGGTAGTGTGTTGTCGTGATTTTTGTTACTCTAAGGGATGGTAGCCTTGTCATTATGGAAGGTAGTATGTTGTTGATATCTTTATTACTCCAATGGATGGTAGCCTTTTCATTATGGAAGGTAGTTTGTTGTCGAGAATTTTCTTACTCTAAGGGATGGTAGCCTTGTCATTATGGAACATCGTCTGTTGTCAAGTATTTTGTTACTCCAATGGATGGTATCCTAGTAATTATGGAAGGTAGTCTGTTGTCGAGATTTTTGTTACTCCATTGGATGGTAGCCTTGTCACTATGGAAGGTAGTGTGTTGTCGATAATTTTCTAATTCCAATGGATGGTAGCCTAGTCATTATGGAAGGTAGTATTTTGTCTGTATTTTTTTTACTCCAATGGATGGTAGCCTTGTCATTATGGAAGGTAGTCTATTGTCGAGATTTTTGTTACTACAATGGATTGTAGCCTTGTCATTATGGAAGGTAGTCTATTGTCGATATCTTTGTTACTCCAATGGATGGTAGCCTAATCATTATGGAAGGGAGTTTGTTGTCAAGATTTTTGTTATTCCAATGGATGGTAGCCTTGTCATTATGGAAGGTAGTCTGTTGTCGATATTTTTGTTATTCCAATGGATGGTAGCCTTGTCATTATAGAAGGTAGTCTGTTGTCGAGATTTTTGTTACTCCAATGGATGGTAGCCTTGTCATCATGGAAGGCAGTCTATTGTCGAGATTTTTGTTACTACAACGGATGGTAGCCGTATCATTATGGAAGGTAGTCTGTTGTCGAGATTTTTGATACTACAATGGATTTTAGCCTTGTCGTTATGGAAGGTAGTCTATTGTCGATATCTTTGTTACTCCAATGGATGGTAGCCTAGTCATTATGGAAGGTAGTCTGTTGTGGATATTTTTGTTTGTCTAAGGGATGGTATCCTTGTCATTATGGAAGGTAGTGTGTTGTCGATATTTTTGTTATTCCAATGGATGGTAGCCTTGTCATTATGGAATGTAGTCTGTTGCCGAGATTTTTGTTACTCCAATGGCTGGTAGCCTTGTCATTATGGAAGGTAGTCTATTGTCGAGATTTTTGTTACTACAATGGATGGTAGCCTTGTCATTATGGAAGGTAGTCTGTTGTCGAGATTTTTGTTACTACAATGGATTGTATCGTTGTCATTATGGAAGGTAGTCTATTGTCGATATCTTTGTTACACCAATGGATGGTATCCTAGTCATTATGGAAGGTAGTCTGTTGTCGAGATTTTAGTTACTCCAATGGATGGTAGCCTTGTCATTATGGAAGGTAGTTTATTGTCGAGATTTTTGTTTCTACAATGGATTGTAGCCTTGTCGTTATGGAAGGTAGTTTGTTGTTGATATCTTTGTTACTCCAATGGATTGTAGCCTAGTCATTACGGAAGGTAGTCTGTTGTTGAGATTTTAGTTACTCCAATGGATGGTAGCCTTGTCATTATGGAAGGTAGTCTATTGTCGATATTTTTTATACTCCAAATGTTTGTAGCCTTGTCATTATGGAAGGTAGTCTATTGTCGAGATTTTTGTTACTACAATGGATTGTAGCCTTGTCGTTATGGAAGGTAGTCTATTGTCGATATCTTTATTACTCCAATGGATGGTAGCCTAATCATCATGGAAGGTAGTTTCTTGTCGAGATTTTTGTTATTCCAATGGATGGTAGCCTTGTCATTATGGAAGGTAGTCTGTTGTCGATATTTTTGTTATTCCAATGGATGGTAGCCTTGTCATTATGGAAGGTAGTCTGTTGTCGAGATTTTTGTTACTCTAATGGATGGTAGCATTGTCATCATTGAAGGTAGTCTATTGTCGAGATTTTTGTTACTACAATGGATTGTAGGCTTGTCGTTATGGAAGGTAGTCTATTGTCGATATCTTTGTTACTCTAATGGATAGTAGCCTAGTCATTATGGAAGGTAGTCTATTGTCGATATCTTTGTTACTCCAATGGATGGTAGGCTTGTCATTATGGAAGGTAGTCTATTGTCGAGATTTTTGTTACTCCAATGGATGGTAGCCTTGTCATCATGGAAGGTAGTGTATTCTCGAGATTTTTGTTACTACAACAGATGGTAGCCGTATCATTATGGAAGGTAGTGTGTTGTCGATATCTTTGTTACTCCAATGGATGGTATCCTAGTCATTATGGAAGGTAGTCTGTTGTCGAGATTTTAGTTACTCCAATGGATGATAGCCTTGTCATTATGGAAGGTAGTCTGTTGTCGAGATTTTGTAGACTCCAATGGATTGTAGCCTTGTCATTATGGAAGGTAGTCTCTTGTGGATATTTGGGTTACTCCAATGATGCTACCCTTGTCATTATGGAAGATAGTCTATTGTTGAGATTTTTGTTACTCCAATGGATGGTAGACTTTTAATTATGGAAGGTAGTGTGTTGTCGTGATTTTTGTTACTCTAAGGGATGGTAGCCTTGTCATTATGGAAGGTAGTATGTTGTTGATATCTTTGTTACTCCAATGGATGGTAGCCTTTTCATTATGGAAGGTAGTTTGTTGTCGATATTTTTCTTACTCTAAGGGATGGTAGCCTTGTCATTATGGAACATCGTCTGTTGTCAAGATTTTTGTTACTCCAATGGATGGTATCCTAGTCATTATGGAAGGTAGTCTGTTGTCGAGATTTTTGTTACTCCATTGGATGGTAGCCTTGTCACTATGGAAGGTAGTGTGTTGTCGATATTTTTCTAATTCCAATGGATGGTAGCCTAGTCATTATGGAAGGTAGTATTTTGTCTGTATTTTTTTTACTCCAATGGATGGTAGCCTTGTCATTATGGAAGGTAGTCTATTGTTGAGATTTTTGTTACTCCAATGGAAGGTAGACTTGTCATTATGGAAGGTAGTGTGTTTTCGTGATTTTTATTACTCTAAGGGATGGTAGCCTTGTCATTATGGAAGGTAGTATGTTGTTTATATCTTTGTTACTCCAATGGATGGTAGCCTTTTCATTATGGAAGGTAGTCTATTGTTGTGATTTTTGTTAGTCTAAGGAATTGTAGCCTTGTCGTTATGGAAGGTAGTCTGTTGTCGATATCTTTGATGCTGCAATGTATGGTATCCTAGTCATTTTGTAAGGTATTTTGTTGTCGATATTTTTGTTACTACAATGGATTGTAACCTTGTCGTCATGGAAGGTAGTCTATTATCGATATCTTTGTTACTCCAATGGATGGTAGCCTAGCCATTATGGAAGGTAGTCTGTTGTCGATATTTTTGTTACTTCAATGGATGGTAGCCTTGTCGTTATGGAAGGTAGTTTGTTGTCTATATTTTTGTTACTCTAATGGATGGTAGCCTTGTCATTATGGAAGGTAGTTTGTTGTCGATATTTTTGTTTCTAAAATAGATGGTAGCCTTGTCATTATGGAAGGTAGTCTATTGTCGAGATTTTTGATACTACAATGGATGGTAGCCTTGTCATTATGGAAGGTAGTCTGTTGTCGATATCCTTATTTCTCCAATGGATGGTATCCTCGTCATTATGGAAGGTAGTCTGTTGTTGAGATTTTTGTTAGTCTAAGGGATGGTAGCCTTGTCATTATGGAAGGTAGTGTGTTGTCAAGATTTTGTAGACTCCAATGGATGGTAGCCTTGTCATTATGGAAGGTAGTCTATTGTCGAGATTTTTGTTACTCCAATGGATGGTAGCCTTGTCATTATGGAATGTAGTCTGTTGTCAAGATTTTTGTTACTACAATGGATTGTATCCTTGTCGTTATGGAAGGTAGTCTATTGTCGATATCTTTGTTACTCCAATGGATGCTATCCTAGCCATTATGGAAGGTAGTCTGTTGTCGAGATTTTTGTTACTCCAATGGATGGTAGCCTTGTCATTATGGAAGGTAGTCTGTTGTCGAGATTTTTGTTACTACAATGGATTGTAGCCTTGTCATTATGGAAGGTAGTCTATTGTCGATATCTTTGTTACTCCAATGGATGGTAGCCTAATCATTATGGAAGGGAGTTTGTTGTCAAGATTTTTGTTATTCCAATGGATGGTAGCCTTGTCATTATGGAAGGTAGTCTGTTGTCGATATTTTTGTTATTCCAATGGATGGTAGCCTTGTCATTATAGAAGGTAGTCTGTTGTCGAGATTTTTGTTACTCCAATGGATGGTAGCCTTGTCATCATGGAAGGCAGTCTATTGTCGAGATTTTTGTTACTATAACGGATGGTAGCCGTATCATTATGGAAGGTAGTCTGTTGTCGAGATTTTTGATACTACAATGGATTTTAGCCTTGTCGTTATGGAAGGTAGTCTATTGTCGATATCTTTGTTACTCCAATGGATGGTAGCCTAGTCATTATGGAAGGTAGTCTGTTGTGGAGATTTTTGTTTGTCTAAGGGATGGTAGCCTTGTCATTATGGAAGGTAGTGTGTTGTTGATATTTTTGTTATTCCAATGGATGGTAGCCTTGTCATTATGGAATGTAGTCTGTTGCCGATATTTTTGTTACTCCAATGGCTGGTAGCCTTGTCATTATGGAAGGTAGTCTATTGTCGAGATTTTTGTTACTACAATGGATGGTAGCCTTGTCATTATGGAAGGTAGTCTGTTGTCGAGATTTTTGTTACTACAATGGATTGTATCGTTGTCATTATGGAAGGTAGTCTATTGTAGATATCTTTGTTACACCAATGGATGGTATCCTAGTCATTATGGAAGGTAGTCTGTTGTCGAGATTTTAGTTACTCCAATGGATGGTAGCCTTGTCATTATGGAAGGTAGTTTATTGTCGAGATTTTTGTTTCTACAATGGATTGTAGCCTTGTCGTTATGGAAGGTAGTTTGTTGTTGATATCTTTGTTACTCCAATGGATGGTAGCCTAGTCATTACGGTAGGTAGTCTGTTGTTGAGATTTTAGTTACTCCAATGGATGGTAGCCTTGTCATTATGGAAGGTAGTCTATTGTCGAGATTTTTTATACTCCAAAGGTTTGTAGCCTTGTCATTATGGAAGGTAGTCTATTGTCGAGATTTTTGTTACTACAATGGATTGTAGCCTTGTCGTTATGGAAGGTAGTCTATTGTCGATATCTTTGTTACTCCAATGGATGGTAGCCTAATCATCATGGAAGGTAGTTTCTTGTCGAGATTTTTGTTATTCCAATGGATGGTAGCCTTGTCATTATGGAAGGTAGTCTGTTGTCGATATTTTTGTTATTCCAATGCATGGTAGCCTTGTCATTATGGAAGGTAGTCTGTTGTCGAGATTGTTGTTACTCTAATGGATGGTAGCCTTGTCATCATTGAAGGTAGTCTATTGTCGAGATTTTTGTTACTACAATGGATTGTAGGCTTGTCGTTATGGAAGGTAGTCTATTGTCGATATCTTTGTTACTCTAATGGATGGTAGCCTAGTCATTATGGAAGGTAGTCTATTGTCGATATCTTTGTTACTCCAATGGATGGTAGCCTAGTCATTATGGAAGGTAGTCTGTTGTCGAGATTTTTGTTATTCCAATGGATGGTAGGCTTGTCATTATGGAAGGTAGTCTATTGTCGAGATTTTTGTTACTCCAATGGATGGTAGCCTTGTCATCATGGAAGGTAGTCTATTCTCGAGATTTTTGTTACTACAACAGATGGTAGTCGTATCATTATGGAAGGTAGTGTGTTGTCGATATCTTTGTTACTACAATGGATGGTATCCTAGTCATTATGGAAGGTAGTCTGTTGTCGAGATTTTTGATACTCCAATGGATGATAGCCTTGTCATTATGGAAGGTAGTCTGTTGTCGAGATTTTGTAGACTCCAATGGATTGTAGCCTTGTCATTATGGAAGGTAGTCTCTTGTGGATATTTGGGGTACTCCAATGATGCTACCCTTGTCATTATGGAAGATAGTCTATTGTTGAGATTTTTGTTACTCCAATGGATGGTAGACTTTTAATTATGGAAGGTAGTGTGTTGTCGTGATTTTTGTTACTCTAATGGATGGTAGCCTTTTCATTATGGAAGGTAGTTTGTTGTCGATATTTTTCTTACTCTAAGGGATGGTAGCCATGTCATTATGGAACATCGTCTGTTGTCAAGATTTTTGTTACTCCAATGGATGGTATCCTAGTCATTATGGAAGGTAGTCTGTTGTCGAGATTTTTGTTACTCCATTGGATGGTAGCCTTGTCACTATGGAAGGTAGTGTGTTGTCGATATTTTTCTAATTCCAATGGATGGTAGCCTAGTCATTATGGAAGGTAGTATTTTGTCTGTATTTTTTTTACTCCAATGGATGGTAGCCTTGTCATTATGGAAGGTAGTCTATTGTTGAGATTTTTGTTACTCCAATGGAAGGTAGACTTGTCATTATGGAAGGTAGTGTGTTTTCGTGATTTTTATTACTCTAAGGGATGGTAGCCTTGTCATTATGGAAGGTAGTATGTTGTTTATATCTTTGTTACTCCAATGGATGGTAGTCTTTTCATTATGGAAGGTAGTCTATTGTTGTGATTTTTGTTAGTCTAAGGAATTGTAGCCTTGTCGTTATGGAAGGTATTCTGTTGTCGATATCTTTGATGCTCCAATGGATGGTATCCTAGTCATTTTGTAAGGTATTTTGTTGTCGATATTTTTGTTACTACAATGGATTGTAACCTTTTCGTCATGGAAGGTAGTCTATTGTCGATATCTTTGTTACTCCAATGGATGGTAGCCTAGCCATTATGGAAGGTAGTCTGTTGTCGATATTTTTGTTACTTCAATGGATGATAGCCTTGTCGTTATGGAAGGTAGTCTGTTGTCGATATTTTTGTTACTCTAATGGATGGTAGCCTTGTCATTATGGAAGGTAGTTTGTTGTCAATATTTTTGTTTCTATAATAGATGGTAGCCTTGTCATTATGGAAGGTAGTCTATTGTCGAGATTTTTGATACTACAATGTATTGTAGCCTTGTCGTTATGGAAGGTAGTCTGTTATCGATATCCTTATTTCTCCAATGGATGGTATCCTAGTCATTATGGAAGGTAGTCTGTTGTTGAGATTTTTGTTAGTCTAAGGGATGGTAGCCCTGTCATTATGGAAGGTAGTGTGTTGTCAAGATTTTGTAGACTCCAATGGATGGTAGCCTTGTCATTATGGAAGGTAGTCTATTGTCGTGATTTTTGTTACTCCAATGGATGGTAGCCTTGTCATTATGGAATGTAGTCTGTTGTCAAGATTTTTGTTACTACAATGGATTGTATCCTTGTCGTTATGGAAGGTAGTCTATTGTCGATATCTTTGTTACTCCAATGGATGCTATCCTAGTCATTATGGAAGGTAGTCTGTTGTCGAGATTTTTGTTACTCCAATGGATGGTAGCCTTGTCATTATGGAAGAAAGTCTGTTGTCGAGATTTTTGTTACAACAATGGATTGTATCCTTGTCGTTATGGAAGGTAGTCTATTGTCGATATCTTTGTTACTCCAATGGATGCTATCCTAGTCATTATGGAAGGTAGTCTGTTGTCGAGATTTTAATTACTCCAATTGATGGTAGCCTTGTCATTATGGAAGGTAGTCTGTTGTCGAGATTTTGTAGACTCCAATGGATTGTAGCCTTGTCATTATGGAAGGTAGTCTCTTTTGGATATTTGGGATACTCCAATGATGGTACCCTTGTCATTATGGAAGATAGTCTATTGTTGAGATTTTTGTTACTCCAATGGATGGTAGACTTGTAATTATGGAAGGTAGTGTGTTGTCGTAATTTTTGTTACTCTAAGGGATGGTAGCCTTGTCATTATGGAAGGTAGTATGTTGTTTATATCTTTGTTACTCCAATGGATGGTAGCCTTTTCATTATGGAAGGTAGTCTTTTGTCATGATTTTTGTTAGTCTAAGGAATTGTAGCCTTGTCGTTATGGAAGGTAGTCTGTTGTCGATATCTTTGTTGCTCCAATGGATTGTATCCTAGTAATTTTGGAAGGTATTCTGTTGTCGAGATTTTTGTTACTCCATTGGATGGTAGCCTTGTCATTATGGAATGTAGTGTGTTGTCGATATTTTTGTCATTCCAATGGACGGTAGCCTTGTGATTATGGAAGGTAGTTTTTTGTCGAGATTTTAGTTACTCCAAAGGATGGTATCCTAGTCATTATGGAAAATAGTCTGTTGTCGAGATTTTTGTTACTCCAATGGATGGTAGCCTTGTCATTATGGAAGGTAGTTTGTTGTTGATATTTTTGTTACTCCAATGGATGGTAGCCTTGTCATTATGGAAGGTAGTCTATTGTCGAGATTTTTGTTTCTACAATGGATTGTAGGCTTGTCTTTATGGAAGGTAGTCTGTTATCGATATCTTTGTTACTCCAATGGATGGTAGCATAGTCATTATGGAAGGTAGTCTGTTGTTGAGATTTTAATTACTCCAATGGATGGTAGCCTTGTCATTATGGAAGGTAGTCTATTGTCGAGATTTTTTATACTCCAAAGGTTTGTAGCTTTGTCATTATGGAAGGTAGTCTATTGTCGAGATTTTTGTTACTACAATGGATTGTAGCCTTGTCATTATGGAAGGTAGTCTATTGTCGATATCTGTGTTACTCCAATGGATGGTAGCCTAATCATTATGGAAGGGAGTTTGTTGTCAAGATTTTTGTTATTCCAATGAATGGTAGCCTTGTCATTATGGAAGGTAGTCTATTGTCGATATTTTTGTTATTCCAATGGATGGTAGCCTTGTCATTATAGAAGGTAGTCTGTTGTCGAGATTTTTGTTACTCCAATGGATGGTAGCCTTGTCATCATGGAAGGTAGTCTATTGTCGAGATTTTTGTTACTACAACGGATGGTAGCCGTATCATTATGGAAGGTAGTCTGTTGTCGAGATTTTTGATACTACAATGGATTGTAGCCTTGTCGTTATGGAAGGTAGTCTGTTGTTGATATCTTTGTTACTCCAATGGATGGTAGCCTAGTCATTATGGAAGGTAGTCTGTTGTGGATATTTTTGTTAGTCTAAGGGATGGTAGCCTTGTCATTATGGAAGGTAGTGTGTTGTCGATATTTTTGTTATTCCAATGGATAGAAGCCTTGTCATTATGGAACGTAGTCTGTTGTCGAGATTTTTATTACTCCAATGGCTGGTAGCCTTGTCATTATGGAACGTAGTCTATTGTCGAGATTTTTGTTACTACAATGGATGGTAGCCTTGTCATTATGGAAGGTAGTCTGTTGTCAAGATTTTTGTTACTACAATGGATTGTATCATTGTCGTTATGGAAGGTAGTCTATTGTCGATATCTTTGTTACACCAATGGATGGTATCCTAGTCATTATGGAAGGTAGTCTGTTGTCGAGATTTTAGTTACTCCAATGGATGGTAGCCTTGTCATTATGGAAGGTAGTCTGTTGTCGAGATTTTGTAGACTCCAATGGATTGTAGACTTGTCATTATGGAAGGTAGTCTCTTGTGGATATTTGGGTTACTCCAATGATGGTACCCTTGCCATTATGGAAGATAGTCTACTGTTGAGATTTTTGTTACTCCAATGGATGGTAGACTTGTAATTATGGAAGGTAGTGTGTTGTCGTGATTTTTGTTACTCTAAGGGATGGTAGCCTTGTCATTATGGAAGGTAGTATGTTGTTGATATCTTTGTTACTCCAATGGATGGTAGTCTTTTCATTATGGAAGGTAGTTTGTTGTTGAGATTTTTCTTACTCTAAGGGATGGTAGCCTTGTTATTATGGAACGTCGTCTGTTGTCGAGATTTTTGTTATTCCAATGGATGACAGCCTTGTCATTATGAAGGTAGTCTACTGTCGATATTTTTGTTATTATAATAGATTATAGCCTTGTCATTATGGAAAGTAGTGTGTTGTCAAGATTTTTGTTACTCCAATGGATGGTATCCTAGTCATTATGGAAGGTTGTCTGTTTTCGAGATTTTTGTTACACCATTGGATGGTAGCCTTGTCACTATGGAAGGTAGTGTGTTGTCGATATTTTTGTTATTCCAATGGATGGTAGCCTAGTCATTATGGAAGGTAGTATTTTGTCTGTATTTTGTTTTACTCCAACGGATGGTAGCCTTGTCATTATGGAAGGTAGTCTATTGTTGAGATTTTTATTACTCCAATGGATGCTAGACTTGTCATTATGGAAGGTAGTGTGTTGTCGTGATTTTTATTACTCTAAGGGATGGTAGCCTTGTCATTATGGAAGGTAGTATGTTGTTTATATCTTTGTTACTCCAATGGATGGTAGCCTTTTCATTATGGAAGGTAGTCTTTTGTAATGATTTTTGTTAGTCTAAGGAATTGTAGCCTTGTCGTTATGGAAGGTAGTCTGTTGTCGATATCTTTGTTGCTCCAATGGATGGTATCCTAGTCATTTTGGAAGGTAGTCTGTTGTCGAGATTTTTGTTACTCCATTGGATGGTAGACTTGTCATTATGGAAGGTAGTCTGTTGTCGAGATTTTTGTTACTCCAATGGATGGTAGCCTTGTCGTTATGGAAGGTAGTCTGTTGTCGATATCTTTGTTACTCCAATGGATGGTAGCCTAGTCATTATGGAAGGTAGTCTGTTGTGGATATTTTTGTTAGTCTAAGGGATGGTAGCCTTGTCATTATGGAAGGTAGTGTGTTGTCGATATTTTTGTTATTCCAATGGATGGTAGCCTTGTCATTATGGAATGTAGTTTGTTGTCGAGATTTTTGTTACTCCAATGGCTGGTAGCCTTGTCATTATGGAAGGTAGTCTATTGTCGAGATTTTTGTTACTACAATGGATGGTAGCCTTGTCATTATGGAAGGTAGTCTGTTGTCGAGATTTTTGTTACTACAATGGATTGTATAGTTGTCGTTATGGAAAGTAGTCTATTGTCGATATCTTTGTTACACCAATGGATGGTATCCTAGTCATTATGGAAGGTAGTCTGTTGTCGAGATTTTAGTTACTCCAATGGATGGTAGCCTTGTCATTATGGAAGGTAGTCTGTTGCCGAGATTTTGTATACTCCAATGGATTGTAGCCTTGTCATTATGGAAGGTAGTCTCTTGTGGATATTTGGGTTACTCCAATGATGGTACCCTTGTCATTATGGAAGATAGTCTACTGTTGAGATTTTTGTTACTCCAATGGATGGTAGACTTGTAATTATGGAAGGTAGTGTGTTGTCGTGATTTTTGTTACTCTAAGGGATGGTAGCCTTGTCACTATGGAAGGTAGTATGCTGTTTATATCTTTGTTACTCCAATGGAGTGTAGCCTTTTCATTATGGAAGGTAGTCTTTTGTCATGATTTTTGTTAGTCTAAGGAATTGTAGCCTTGTCGTTATGGAAGGTAGTCTGTTGTCGATATCTTTGTTGCTCCAATGGATTGTATCCTAGTAATTTTGGAAGGTATTTTTTTGTCGAGATTTTTGTTACTCCATTGGATGGTAGCCTTGTCATTATGGAATGTAGTGTGTTGTCGATATTTTTGTCATTCCAATGGATGGTAGCCTTGTGATTATGGAAGGTAGTTTTTTGTCGAGATTTTAGTTACTCCAATGGATGGTATCCTAGTCATTATGGAAGGTAGTCTGTTGTCGAGATTTTTGTTACTCCAATGGATGGTAGCCTTGTCATTATGGAAGGTAGTTTGTTGTTGATATTTTTGTTACTTCAATGGATGGTAGCCTTGTCATTATGGAAGGTAGTATATTGTCGAGATTTTTGTTTCTACAATGGATTGTAGGCTTGTCTTTATGGAAGGTAGTCTGTTATCGATATCTTTGTTACTCCAATGGATGGTAGCATAGTCATTATGGAAGGTAGTCTGTTGTTGAGATTTTAGTTACTCCAATGGATGGTAGCCTTGTCATTATGGAAGGTAGTCTATTGTCGAGATTTTTTATACTCCAAAGGTTTGTAGCCTTGTCATTATGGAAGGTAGTCTATTGTCGAGATTTTTTTTACTCCAATGGATGGTAGCCTTGTCATTATGGAAGGTAGTCTATTGTTGAGATTTTTGTTACTCCAATGGAAGGTAGACTTGTCATTATGGAAGGTAGTGTGTTTTCGTGATTTTTATTACTCTAAGGGATGGTAGCCTTGTCATTATGGAAGGTAGTATGTTGTTTATATCTTTGTTACTCCAATGGATGGTAGTCTTTTCATTATGGAAGGTAGTCTATTGTTGTGATTTTTGTTAGTCTAAGGAATTGTAGCCTTGTCGTTATGGAAGGTATTCTGTTGTCGATATCTTTGATGCTCCAATGGATGGTATCCTAGTCATTTTGTAAGGTATTTTGTTGTCGATATTTTTGTTACTACAATGGATTGTAGCCTTTTCGTCATGGAAGGTAGTCTATTGTCGATATCTTTGTTACTCCAATGGATGGTAGCCTAGCCATTATGGAAGGTAGTCTGTTGTCGATATTTTTGTTACTTCAATGGATGATAGCCTTGTCGTTATGAAAGGTAGTCTGTTGTCGATATTTTTGTTACTCTAATGGATGGTAGCCTTGTCATTATGGAAGGTAGTTTGTTGTCAATATTTTTGTTTCTACAATGGATGGTAGCCTTGTCATTATGGAAGGTAGTCTATTCTCGAGATTTTTGATACTACAATGTATTGTAGCCTTGTCGTTATGGAAGGTAGTCTGTTATCGATATCCTTATTTCTCCAATGGATGGTATCCTAGTCATTATGGAAGGTAGTCTGTTGTTGAGATTTTTGTTAGTCTAAGGGATGGTAGCCTTGTCATTATGGAAGGTAGTGTGTTGTCAAGATTTTGTAGACTCCAATGGATGGTAGCCTTGTCATTATGGAAGGTAGTCTATTGTCGTGATTTTTGTTACTCCAATGGATGGTAGCCTTGTCATTATGGAATGTAGTCTGTTGTCAAGATTTTTGTTACTACAATGGATTGTATCCTTGTCGTTATGGAAGGTAGTCTTTTGTGGATATCTTTGTTACTCCAATGGATGCTATCCTAGTCATTATGGAAGGTAGTCTGTTGTCGAGATTTTTGTTACTCCAATGGATGGTAGCCTTGTCATTATGGAAGGTAGTCTGTTGTCGAGATTTGTGTTACAACAATGGATTGTATCCTTGTCGTTATGGAAGGTAGTCTATTGTCGATATCTTTGTTACTCCAATGGATGCTATCCTAGTCATTATGGAAGGTAGTCTGTTGTCGAGATTTTAGTTACTCCAATTGATGGTAGCCTTGTCATTATGGAAGGTAGTCTGTTGTCGAGATTTTGTAGACTCCAATGGATTGTAGCCTTGTCATTATGGAAGGTAGTCTCTTTTGGATATTTGGGATACTCCAATGATGGTACCCTTGTCATTATGGAAGATAGTCTATTGTTGAGATTTTTGTTACTCCAATGGATGGTAGACTTGTAATTATGGAAGGTAGTGTGTTGTCGTAATTTTTGTTACTCTAAGGGATGGTAGCCTTGTCATTATGGAAGGTAGTATGTTGTTTATATCTTTGTTACTCCAATGGATGGTAGCCTTTTCATTATGGAAGGTAGTCTTTTGTCATGATTTTTGTTAGTCTAAGGAATTGTAGCCTTGTCGTTATGGAAGGTAGTCTGTTGTCGATATCTTTGTTGCTCCAATGGATTGTATCCTAGTAATTTTGGAAGGTATTCTGTTGTCGAGATTTTTGTTACTCCATTGGATGGTAGCCTTGTCATTATGGAATGTAGTGTGTTGTCGATATTTTTGTCATTCCAATGGATGGTAGCCTTGTGATTATGGAAGGTAGTTTTTTGTCGAGATTTTAGTTACTCCAATAGATGGTATCCTAGTCATTATGGAAAGTAGTCTGTTGTCGAGATTTTTGTTACTCCAATGGATGGTAGCCTTGTCATTATGGAAGGTAGTTTGTTGTTGATATTTTTGTTACTCCAATGGATAGTAGCCTTGTCATTATGGAAGGTAGTCTATTGTCGAGATTTTTGTTTCTACAAAGGATTGTAGGCTTGTCTTTATGGAAGGTAGTCTGTTATCGATATCTTTGTTACTCCAATGGATGGTAGCATATTCATTATGGAAGGTAGTCTGTTGTTGAGATTTTAGTTACTCCAATGGATGGTAGCCTTGTCATTATGGAAGGTAGTCTATTGTCGAGATTTTTTATACTCCAAAGGTTTATAGCCTTGTCATTATGGAAGGTAGTCTATTGTCGAGATTTTTGTTACTACAATGGATTGTAGCCTTGTCATTATGGAAGGTAGTCTATTGTGGATATCTGTGTTACTCCAATGGATGGTAGCCTAATCATTATGGAAGGGAGTTTGTTGTCAAGATTTTTGTTATTCCAATGAATGGTAGCCTTGTCATTATGGAAGGTAGTCTGTTGTCGATATTTTTGTTATTCCAATGGATGGTAGCCTTGTCATTATAGAAGGTAGTCTGTTGTCGAGATTTTTGTTACTCCAATGGATGGTAGCCTTGTTATCATGGAAGGTAGTCTATTGTCGAGATTTTTGTTACTACAACGGATGGTAGCCGTATCATTATGGAAGGTAGTCTGTTGTCGAGATTTTTGATACTACAATGGATTGTAGCCTTGTCGTTATGGAAGGTAGTCTGTTGTTGATATCTTTGTTACTCCAATGGATGGTAGCCTAGTCATTATGGAAGGTAGTCTGTTGTGGATATTTTTGTTAGTCTAAGGGATGGTAGCCTTGTCATTATGGAAGGTAGTGTGTTATCGATATTTTTGTTATTCCAATGGATGGAAGCCTTGTCATTATGGAATGTAGTCTGTTGTTGAGATTTTTGTTACTCCAATGGCTGGTAGCCTTGTCATTATGGAAGGTAGTCTATTGTCAAGATTTTTGTTACTACAATGGATGGTAGCCTTGTCATTATGGAAGGTAGTCTGTTGTCAAGATTTTTGTTACTACAATGGATTGTATCATTGTCGTTATGGAAGGTAGTCTATTGTCGATATCCTTGTTACACCAATGGATGGTATCCTAGTCATTATGGAAGGTAGTCTGTTGTCGAGATTTTAGTTACTCCAATGGATGGTAGCCTTGTCATTATGGAAGGTAGTCTGTTGTCGAGATTTTAGTTACTCCAATGGATGGTAGCCTTGTCATTATGGAAGGTAGTCTGTTGCCGAGATTTTGTAGACTCCAATGGATTGTAGCCTTGTCATTATGGAAGGTAGTCTCTTGTGGATATTTGGGTTACTCCAATGATGGTACCCTTGCCATTATGGAAGATAGTCTACTGTTGAGATTTTTGTTACTCCAATGGATGGTAGACTTGTAATTATGGAAGGTAGTGTGTTGTCGTGATTTTTGTTAGTCTAAGGGATGGTAGCCTTGTCATTATGGAAGGTAGTATGTTGTTGATATCTTTGTTACTCCAATGGATGGTAGTCTTTTCATTATGGAAGGTAGTTTGTTGTTGAGATTTTTCTTACTCTAAGGGATGGTAGCCTTGTTATTATGGAACGTCGTCTGTTGTCGAGATTTTTGTTATTCCAATGGATGACAGCCTTGTCATTATGAAGGTAGTCTACTGTCGATATTTTTGTTACTATAATAGATTATAGCCTTGTCATTATGGAAAGTAGTGTGTTGTCAAGATTTTTGTTACTCCAATGGATGGTATCCTAGTCATTATGGAAGATTGTCTGTTTTCGAGATTTTTGTTACTCCATTGGATGGTAGCCTTGTCACTATGGAAGGTAGTGTGTTGTCGATATTTTTGTTATTCCAATGGATGGTAGCCTAGTCATTATGGAAGGTAGTATTTTGTCTGTATTTTTTTTACTCCAATGGATGGTAGCCTTGTCATTATGGAAGGTAGTCTATTGTTGAGATTTTTATTACTCCAATGGATGCTAGACTTGTCATTATGGAAGGTAGTGTGTTGTCGTGATTTTTATTACTCTAAGGGATGGTAGCCTTGTCATTATGGAAGGTAGTATGTTGTTTATATCTTTGTTACTCCAATGGATGGTAGCCTTTTCATTATGGAAGGTAGTCTTTTGTAATGATTTTTGTTAGTCTAAGGAATTGTAGCCTTGTCGTTATGGAAGGTAGTCTGTTGTCGATATCTTTGTTGCTCCAATGGATGGTATCCTAGTCATTTTGGAAGGTAGTCTGTTGTCGAGATTTTTGTTACTCCATTGGATGGTAGACTTGTCATTATGGAAGGTAGTCTGTTGTCGAGATTTTTGTTACTCCAATGGATGGTAGCCTTGTCGTTATGGAAGGTAGTCTGTTGTCGATATCTTTGTTACGCCAATGGATGGTAGCCTAGTCATTATGGAAGGTAGTCTGTTGTGGATATTTTTGTTAGTCTAAGGGATGGTAGCCTTGTCATTATGGAAGGTAGTGTGTTGTCGATATTTTTGTTATTCCAATGGATGGTAGCCTTGTCATTATGGAATGTAGTTTGTTGTCGATATTTTTGTTACTCCAATGGCTGGTAGCCTTGTCATTATGGAAGGTAGTCTATTGTCGAGATTTTTGTTACTACAATGGATGGTAGCCTTGTCATTATGGAAGGTAGTCTGTTGTCGAGATTTTTGTTACTACAATGGATTGTATCGTTGTCGTTATGGAAGGTAGTCTATTGTCGATATCTTTGTTACACCAATGGATGGTATCCTAGTCATTATGGAAGGTAGTCTGTTGTCGAGATTTTAGTTACTCCAATGGATGGTAGCCTTGTCATTATGGAAGGTAGTCTGTTGCCGAGATTTTGTAGACTCCAATGGATTGTAGCCTTGTCATTATGGAAGGTAGTCTCTTGTGGATATTTGGGTTACTCCAATGATGGTACCCTTGTCATTATGGAAGATAGTCTACTGTTGAGATTTTTGTTACTCCAATGGATGGTAGACTTGTAATTATGGAAGGTAGTGTGTTGTCGTGATTTTTGTTACTCTAAGGGATGGTAGCCTTGTCATTATGGAAGGTAGTATGTTGTTGATATCTTTGTTACTCCAATGGATGGTAGTCTTTTCGTTATGGAAGGTAGTTTGTTGTTGAGATTTTTCTTACTCTAAGGGATGGTAGCCTTGTTATCATGGAACGTCGTCTGTTGTCGAGATTTTTGTTATTCCAATGGATGACAGCCTTGTCATTATGAAGGTAGTCTACTGTCGATATTTTTGTTACTATAATAGATTGTAGCCTTGTCATTATGGAAAGTAGTGTGTTGTCAAGATTTTTGTTACTCCAATGGATGGTATCCTAGTCATTATGGAAGGTTGTCTGTTGTCGAGATTTTTGTTACTCCATTAGATGGTAGCCTTGTCACTATGGAAGGTAGTGTGTTGTCGATATTTTTGTTATTCCAATGGATGGTAGCCTAGTCATTATGGAAGGTAGTATTTTGTCTGTATTTTTTTACTCCAATGGATGGTAGCCTTGTCATTATGGAAGGTAGTCTATTGTTGAGATTTTTATTACTCCAATGGATGGTAGACTTGTCATTATGGAAGGTAGTTTGTTGAAGTGATTTTTATTACTCTAAGGGATGGTAGCCTTGTCATTATGGAAGGTAGTATGTTGTTTATATCTTTGTTACTCCAATGGATGGTAGCCTTTTCATTATGGAAGGTAGTCTTTTGTCATGATTTTTGTTAGTCTAAGGAATTGTAGCCTTGTCGTTGTGGAAGGTAGTCTGTTGTCGATATCTTTGTTGCTCCAATGGATGGTATCCTAGTCATTTTCAAAGGTAGTCTGTTGTCGAGATTTTTGTTACTCCATTGGATGGTAGACTTGTCATTATGGAAGGTAGTTTGTTGTCGAGATTTTTGTTACTCCAATGGATGGTAGCCTTGTCGTTATGGAAGGTAGTCTGTTGTCGATATCTTTGTTACTCCAATGGATGGTAGCCTAGTCATTATGGAAGGTAGTGTGTTGAGATTTTTGTTAGTCTAAGGGATGGTAGCCTTGTCATTATGGAAGCTAGTGTGTTGTCGATATTTTTGTTATTCCAATGTATGGTAGCCTTGTCATTATGGAATGTAGTCTGTTGTCGAGATTTTTGTTACTCCAATGGCTGGTAGCCTTGTCATTATGGAAGGTAGTCTATTGTCGAGATTTTTGTTACTACAATGGATGGTAGCCTTGTCATTATGGAAGGTAGTCTGTTGTCGAGATTTTTGTTACTACAATGGATTGTATCTTTGTCGTTATGGAAGGTAGTCTATTGTCGATATCTTTGTTACACCAATGGATGGTATCCTAGTCATTATGGAAGGTAGTCTGTTGTCGAGATTTTAGTTACTCCAATGGATGGTAGCCTTGTCATTATGGAAGGTAGTCTGTTGTCGAGATTTTGTAGACTCCAATGGATTGTAGACTTGTCATTATGGAAGGTAGTCTCTTGTGGATATTTGGGTTACTCCAATGATGGTACCCTTGCCATTATGGAAGATAGTCTACTGTTGAGATTTTTGTTACTCCAATGGATGGTAGACTTGTAATTATGGAAGGTAGTGTGTTGTCGTGTTTTTGTTACTCTAAGGGATGGTAGCCTTGTCATTATGGAAGGTAGTATGTTATTGATATCTTTGTTACTCCAATGGATGGTAGTCTTTTCATTATGGAAGGTAGTTTTTTGTTGAGATTTATCTTACTCTAAGGGATGGTAGCGTTGTTATTATGGAACGTCGTCTGTTGTCGAGATTTTTGTTATTCAAATGGATGACAGCCTTGTCATTATGAAGGTAGTCTACTATCGATATTTTTGTTACTATAATAGATTATAGCCTTGTCATTAGGGAAAGTAGTGTGTTGTCAAGATTTTTGTTACTCCAATGGATGGTATCCTAGTCATTATGGAAGGTTGTATGTTTTCGAGATTTTTGTTACTCCATTGGATGGTAGCCTTGTCACTATGGAAGGTAGTGTGTTGTCGATATTTTTGTTATTCCAATGGATGGTAGCCTAGTCATTATGGAAGGTAGTATTTTGTCTGTATTTTTTTTACTCCAATGGATGGTAGCCTTGTCATTATGGAAGGTAGTCTATTGTTGAGATTTTTATTACTCCAATGGATGCTAGACTTGTCATTATGGAAGGTAGTGTGTTGTCGTGATTTTTATTACTCTAAGGGATGGTAGCCTTGTCATTATGGAAGGTAGTATGTTGTTTATATCTTTGTTACTCCAATGGATGGTAGCCTTTTCATTATGGAAGGTAGTCTTTTGTCATGATTTTTGTTAGTCTAAGGAATTGTAGCCTTGTCGTTGTGGAAGGTAGTCTGTTGTCGATATCTTTGTTGCTCCAATGGATGGTATCCTAGTCATTTTCGAAGGTAGTCTGTTGTCGAGATTTTTGTTACTCCATTGGATGGTAGACTTGTCATTATGGAAGGTAGTCTGTTGTCGAGATTTTTGTTACTCCAATGGATGGTAGCCTTGTCGTTATGGAAGGTAGTCTGTTGTCGATATCTTTGTTACTCCAATGGATGGTAGCCTAGTCATTATGGAAGGTAGTCTGTTGTGGATATTTTTGTTAGTCTAAGGGATGGTAGCCTTGTCATTATGGAAGGTAGTGTGTTGTCGATATTTTTGTTATTCCAATGGATGGTAGCCTTGTCATTATGGAATGTAGTTTGTTGTCGAGATTTTTGTTACTCCAATGGCTGGTAGCCTTGTCATTATGGAAGGTAGTCTATTGTCGAGATTTTTGTTACTACAATGGATGGTAGCCTTGTCATTATGGAAGGTAGTCTGTTGTCGAGATTTTTGTTACTACAATGGATTGTATCGTTGTCGTTATGGAAGGTAGTCTATTGTCGATATCTTTGTTACACCAATGGATGGTATCCTAGTCATTATGGAAGGTAGTCTGTTGTCGAGATTTTAGTTACTCCAATGGATGGTAGCCTTGTCATTATGGAAGGTAGTCTGTTGCCGAGATTTTGTAGACTCCAATGGATTGTAGCCTTGTCATTATGGAAGGTAGTCTCTTGTGGATATTTGGGTTACTCCAATGATGGTACCCTTGTCATTATGGAAGATAGTCTACTGTTGAGATTTTTGTTACTCCAATGGATGGTAGACTTGTAATTATGGAAGGTAGTGTGTTGTCGTGATTTTTGTTACTCTAAGGGATGGTAGCCTTGTCATTATGGAAGGTAGTATGTTATTGATATCTTTGTTACTCCAATGGATGGTAGTCTTTTCATTATGGAAGGTAGTTTTTTGTTGAGATTTATCTTACTCTAAGGGATGGTAGCGTTGTTATTATGGAACGTCGTCTGTTGTCGAGATTTTTGTTATTCAAATGGATGACAGCCTTGTCATTATGAAGGTAGTCTACTATCGATATTTTTGTTACTATAATAGATTATAGCCTTGTCATTAGGGAAAGTAGTGTGTTGTCAAGATTTTTGTTACTCCAATGGATGGTATCCTAGTCATTATGGAAGGTTGTATGTTTTCGAGATTTTTGTTACTCCATTGGATGGTAGCCTTGTCACTATGGAAGGTAGTGTGTTGTCGATATTTTTGTTATTCCAATGGATGGTAGCCTAGTCATTATGGAAGGTAGTATTTTGTCTGTATTTTTTTTACTCCAATGGATGGTAGCCTTGTCATTATGGAAGGTAGTCTATTGTTGAGATTTTTATTACTCCAATGGATGCTAGACTTGTCATTATGGAAGGTAGTGTGTTGTCGTGATTTTTATTACTCTAAGGGATGGTAGCCTTGTCATTATGGAAGGTAGTATGTTGTTTATATCTTTGTTACTCCAATGGATGGTAGCCTTTTCATTATGGAAGGTAGTCTTTTGTCATGATTTTTGTTAGTCTAAGGAATTGTAGCCTTGTCGTTGTGGAAGGTAGTCTGTTGTCGATATCTTTGTTGCTCCAATGGATGGTATCCTAGTCATTTTCGAAGGTAGTCTGTTGTCGAGATTTTTGTTACTCCATTGGATGGTAGACTTGTCATTATGGAAGGTAGTCTGTTGTCGAGATTTTTGTTACTCCAATGGATGGTAGCCTTGTCGTTATGGAAGGTAGTCTGTTGTCGATATCTTTGTTACTCCAATGGATGGTAGCCTAGTCATTATGGAAGGTAGTCTGTTGTGGATATTTTTGTTAGTCTAAGGGATGGTAGCCTTGTCATTATGGAAGGTAGTGTGTTGTCGATATTTTTGTTATTCCAATGGATGGTAGCCTTGTCATTATGGAATGTAGTTTGTTGTCGAGATTTTTGTTACTCCAATGGCTGGTAGCCTTGTCATTATGGAAGGTAGTCTATTGTAGAGATTTTTGTTACTACAATGGATGGTAGCCTTGTCATTATGGAAGGTAGTCTGTTGTCGAGATTTTTGTTACTACAATGGATTGTATCGTTGTCGTTATGGAAGGTAGTCTATTGTCGATATCTTTGTTACACCAATGGATGGTATCCTAGTCATTATGGAAGGTAGTCTGTTGTCGAGATTTTAGTTACTCCAATGGATGGTAGCCTTGTCATTATGGAAGGTAGTCTGTTGCCGAGATTTTGTAGACTCCAATGGATTGTAGCCTTGTCATTATGGAAGGTAGTCTCTTGTGGATATTTGGGTTACTCCAATGATGGTACCCTTGTCATTATGGAAGATAGTCTACTGTTGAGATTTTTGTTACTCCAATGGATGGTAGACTTGTAATTATGGAAGGTAGTGTGTTGTCGTGATTTTTGTTACTCTAAGGGATGGTAGCCTTGTCATTATGGAAGGTAGTATGCTGTTGATATCTTTGTTACTCCAATGGATGGTTGTCTTTTCATTATGGAAGGTAGTTTGTTGGTGAGATTTTTCTTACTCTAAGGGATGGTAGCCTTGTTATCATGGAACGTCGTCTGTTGTCGATATTTTTGTTATTCCAATGGATGATAGCCTTGTCATTATGAAGGTAGTCTACTGTCCATATTTTTGTTACTATAATAGATTATAGCCTTGTCATTATGGAAAGTAGTGTGTTGTCAAGATTTTTGTTACTCCAATGGATGGTATCCTAGTCATTATGGAAGGTTGTCTGTTGTCGAGATTTTTGTTACTCCATTGGATGGTAGCCTTGTCACTATGGAAGGTAGTGTGTTGTCGATATTTTTGTTATTCCAATGGATGGTAGCCTAGTCATTATGGAAGGTAGTATTTTGTCTGTATTTTTTTACTCCAATGGATGGTAGCCTTGTCATTATGGAAGGTAGTCTGTTGCCGAGATTTTGTAGACTCCAATGGATTGTAGCCTTGTCATTATGGAAGGTAGTCTCTTGTGGATATTTGGGTTACTCCAATGATGGTACCCTTGTCATTATGGAAGATAGTCTACTGTTGAGATTTTTGTTACTCCAATGGATGGTAGACTTGTAATTATGGAAGGTAGTGTGTTGTCGTGATTTTTGTTACTCTAAGGGATGGTAGCCTTGTCATTATGGAAGGTAGTATGCTGTTGATATCTTTGTTACTCCAATGGATGGTTGTCTTTTCATTATGGAAGGTAGTTTGTTGGTGATATTTTTCTTACTCTAAGGGATGGTAGCCTTGTTATCATGGAACGTCGTCTGTTGTCGATATTTTTGTTATTCCAATGGATGACAGCCTTGTCATTATGAAGGTAGTCTACTGTCCATATTTTTGTTACTATAATAGATTGTAGCCTTGTCATTATGGAAAGTAGTGTGTTGTCAAGATTTTTGTTACTCCAATGGATGGTATCCTAGTCATTATGGAAGGTTGTCTGTTGTCGAGATTTTTGTTACTCCATTGGATGGTAGCCTTGTCACTATGGAAGGTAGTGTGTTGTCGATATTTTTGTTATTCCAATGGATGGTAGCCTAGTCATTATGGAAGGTAGTATTTTGTCTGTATTTTTTTACTCCAATGGATGGTAGCCTTTTCATTATGGAAGGTAGTCTGTTGCCGAGATTTTGTAGACTCCAATGGATTGTAGCCTTGTCATTATGGAAGGTAGTCTCTTGTGGATATTTGGGTTACTCCAATGATGGTACCCTTGTCATTATGGAAGATAGTCTACTGTTGAGATTTTTGTTACTCCAATGGATGGTAGACTTGTAATTATGGAAGGTAGTGTGTTGTCGTGATTTTTGTTACTCTAAGGGATGGTAGCCTTGTCATTATGGAAGGTAGTATGCTGTTGATATCTTTGTTACTCCAATGGATGGTTGTCTTTTCATTATGGAAGGTAGTTTGTTGGTGAGATTTTTCTTACTCTAAGGGATGGTAGCCTTGTTATCATGGAACGTCGTCTGTTGTCGATATTTTTGTTATTCCAATGGATGACAGCCTTGTCATTATGAAGGTAGTCTACTGTCCGTATTTTTGTTACTATAATAGATTGTAGCCTTGTCATTATGGAAAGTAGTGTGTTGTCAAGATTTTTGTTACTCCAATGGATGGTATCCTAGTCATTATGGAAGGTTGTCTGTTGTCGAGATTTTTGTTACTCCATTGGATGGTAGCCTTGTCACTATGGAAGGTAGTGTGTTGTCGATATTTTTGTTATTCCAATGGATGGTAGCCTAGTCATTATGGAAGGTAGTATTTTGTCTGTATTTTTTTACTCCAATGGATGGTAGCCTTGTCATTATGGAAGGTAGTCTGTTGCCGAGATTTTGTAGACTCCAATGGATTGTAGCCTTGTCATTATGGAAGGTAGTCTCTTGTGGATATTTGGGTTACTCCAATGATGGTACCCTTGTCATTATGGAAGATAGTCTACTGTTGAGATTTTTGTTACTCCAATGGATGGTAGACTTGTAATTATGGAAGGTAGTGTGTTGTCGTGATTTTTGTTACTCTAAGGGATGGTAGCCTTGTCATTATGGAAGGTAGTATGCTGTTGATATCTTTGTTACTCCAATGGATGGTTGTCTTTTCATTATGGAAGGTAGTTTGTTGGTGAGATTTTTCTTACTCTAAGGGATGGTAGCCTTGTTATCATGGAACGTCGTCTGTTGTCGATATTTTTGTTATTCCAATGGATGACAGCCTTGTCATTATGAAGGTAGTCTACTGTCCATATTTTTGTTACTATAATAGATTGTAGCCTTGTCATTATGGAAAGTAGTGTGTTGTCAAGATTTTTGTTACTCCAATGGATGGTATCCTAGTCATTATGGAAGGTTGTCTGTTGTCGAGATTTTTGTTACTCCATTGGATGGTAGCCTTGTCACTATGGAAGGTAGTGTGTTGTCGATATTTTTGTTATTCCAATGGATGGTAGCCTAGTCATTATGGAAGGTAGTATTTTGTCAGTATTTTTTTACTCCAATGGATGGTAGCCTTGTCATTATGGAAGGTAGTCTGTTGCCGAGATTTTGTAGACTCCAATGGATTGTAGCCTTGTCATTATGGAAGGTAGTCTCTTGTGGATATTTGGGTTACTCCAATGATGGTACCCTTGTCATTATGGAAGATAGTCTACTGTTAAGATTTTTGTTACTCCAATGGATGGTAGACTTGTAATTATGGAAGGTAGTGTGTTGTCGTGATTTTTGTTACTCTAAGGGATGGTAGCCTTGTCATTATGGAAGGTAGTATGCTGTTGATATCTTTGTTACTCCAATGGATGGTTGTCTTTTCATTATGGAAGGTAGTTTGTTGGTGAGATTTTTCTTACTCTAAGGGATGGTAGCCTTGTTATCATGGAACGACGTCTGTTGTCGATATTTTTGTTATTCCAATGGATGACAGCCTTGTCATTATGAAGGTAGTCTACTGTCCATATTTTTGTTACTATAATAGATTGTAGCCTTGTCATTATGGAAAGTAGTGTGTTGTCAAGATTTTTGTTACTCCAATGGATGGTATCCTAGTCATTATGGAAGGTTGTCTGTTGTCGAGATTTTTGTTACTCCATTGGATGGTAGCCTTGTCACTATGGAAGGTAGTGTGTTGTCGATATTTTTGTTATTCCAATGGATGGTAGCCTAGTCATTATGGAAGGTAGTATTTTGTCTGTATTTTTTTACTCCAATGGATGGTAGCCTTGTCATTATGGAAGGTAGTCTATTGTTGAGATTTTTATTACTCCAATGGATGGTAGACATGTCATTATGGAAGGTAGTGTGTTGTCGTGATTTTTATTACTCTAAGGGATGGTAGCCTTGTCATTATGGAAGGTAGTATGTTGTTTATATCTTTGTTACTCCAATGGATGGTAGCCTTTTCATTATGGAAGGTAGTCTTTTGTCATGATTTTTGTTAGTCTAAGGAATTGTAGCCTTGTCGTTGTGGAAGGTAGTCTGTTGTCGATATCTTTGTTGCTCCAATGGATGGTATCCTAGTCATTTTCGAAGGTAGTCTGTTGTCGAGATTTTTGTTACTCCATTGGATGGTAGACTTGTCATTATGGAAGGTAGTTTGTTGTCGAGATTTTTGTTACTCCAATGGATGGTAGCCTTGTCGTTATGGAAGGTAGTCTATTGTCGATATCTTTGTTACTCCAATGGATGGTAGCCTAGTCATTATGGAAGGTAGTGTGTTGTGGAGATTTTTGTTAGTCTAAGGGATGGTAGCCTTGTCATTATGGAAGCTAGTGTGTTGTCGATATTTTTGTTATTCCAATGGATGGTAGCCTTGTCATTATGGAATGTAGTCTGTTGTCGAGATTTTTGTTACTCCAATGGCTGGTAGCCTTGTCATTATGGAAGGTAGTCTATTGTCGAGATTTTTGTTACTACAATGGATGGTAGCCTTGTCATTATGGAAGGTAGTCTGTTGTCGAGATTTTTGTTACTACAATGGATTGTATCATTGTCGTTATGGAAGGTAGTCTATTGTCGATATCTTTGTTACACCAATGGATGGTATCCTAGTCATTATGGAAGGTAGTCTGTTGTCGAGATTTTAGTTACTCCAATGGATGGTATCCTTGTCATTATGGAACGTAGTCTGTTGTCGAGATTTTGTAAACTCCAATGGATTGTAGCCTTGTCATTATGGAAGGTAGTCTCTTGTGGATATTTGGGTTACTCCAATGATGGTACCCTTGTCATTATGGAAGATAGTCTACTGTTTAGATTTTTGTTACTCCAATGGATGGTAGACTTGTAATTATGGAAGGTAGTATGTTGTCAAGATTTTTGTTACTCCAATGGATGGTATCCTAGTCATTATGGAAGGTTGTCTGTTGTCGAGATTTTTGTTACTCCATTGGATGGTAGCCTTGTCACTATGGAAGGTAGTGTGTTGTTGATATTTTTGTTATTCCAATGGATGGTAGCCTAGTCATTATGGAAGGTAGTATTTTGTCTGTATTTTTTTTACTCCAATGGATGGTAGCCTTGTCATTATGGAAGGTAGTCTATTGTTGAGATTTTTATTACTCCAATGGATGGTAGACTTGTCATTATGGAAGGTAGTGTGTTGTCGTGATTTTTATTACTCTAAGGGATGGTAGCCTTGTCATTATGGAAGGTAGTATGTTGCTTATATCTTTGTTACTCCAATGGATGGTAGCCTTTTCATTATGGAAGGTAGTCTTTTGTCATGATTTTTGTTAGTCTAAGGAATTGTAGCCTTGTCGTTATGGAAGGTAGTCTGTTGTCGATATCTTTGTTACTCGAATGGATGGTAGCCTAGTCATTATGGAAGGTAGTCTGTTGTCGAGATTTTAGTTACTTCAATGGATGGTAGCCTTGTCATTATGGAAGGTAGTCTGTTGTCGATATTTTTGTTATTCCAATGGATGGTAGCCTTGTCATTATGGAAGGTAGTCTGTTGTCGAGATTTTTATTACTCCAATGGATGGTAGCCTTGTCATCATGGAAGGTAGTCTATTGTCGAGATTTTTGAAACTACAATGGATTGTAGCCTTGTCGTTATGGAAGGTAGTCTATTGTCGATATCTTTGTTACTCCAATCGATGGTAGCCTAGTCATTATGGAAGGTAGTGTGTTGTCAAGATTTTTGTTATTCCTATGGATGGTAGGCTTGTCATTATGGAAGGTAGTCTGTTGTTGATATTTTTGTTATTCCAATGGATGGTAGCCTTGTCATTATGGAAGGTAGTCTGTTCTCGAGATTTTTGTTACTCCAATCGATGGTAGCCTTGTCATCATGGAAGGTAGTCTATTGTCGAGATGTTTGTTACTACAATGGATGGTAGCCGTGTCATTATCGAAGGTAGTTTGTTGTCGAGATTTTTGTTTCTACAATGGATTGTAGCCTTGTCTTTATGGAAGGTAGTCTGTTGTTGATACCTTTGTTACTCCAATGGATGATAGCCTAGTCATTATGGAAGGTAGTCTGTTGTGGAGATTTTTGTTAGTCTAAGTGATGGTAGCCTTGTAATTATGGAAGGTAGTGTGTTGTCGATATTTTTGTTATTCCAATGGATGGTAGCCTTGTCATTATGGAAGGTAGTCTATTGTCGATATTTTTGATACTCCAATGGATGGTAGCCTTGTCATAATGGAAGGTAGTCTATTGTCGAGATTTTTGTTACTACAATGGATGGTAGCCTTGTCATTATAGAAGGTAGTCTGTTGTCGAGATTTTTGTTACTACAATGGATTGTAGCCTTGTCGTTATAGAAGGTAGCTTTTTGTCGATATCTTTGTTACTCCAATGGATTGTATCCTAGTCATTATGGAAGGTAGTATGTTGTCGAGATTTTAGTTACTCCAATGGATGGTAGCCTTGTCATTATGGAAGGTAGTCTATTGTCGAGATTTTGTAGATTCCAATGGATTGTAGCTTTGTCATTATGGAAGGTAGTCTCTTGTGGATATTTGGGTTACTCCAATGATGGTACCCTTGTCATTATGGAAGATAGTCTATTGTTGAGATTTTTGTTACTCCAATGGATGGTAGACTTGTCATTATGGAAGGTAGTGTGTTGTCGTGATTTTAGTTACTCTAAGGAATGGTAGCCTTGTCATTATGGAAGGTAGTATGTTGTCGATATCTTTGTTACTCCAATGGATGGTAACCTTTTCATTATGGAAGGTAGTTTGTTATCGAGATTTTTCTTCTCTAAGGGATGGTAGCCTTGTCATTATGGAAGGTAGTATATTGTCGAGGTTTTTTATACTCCAAAGGTTTTTAGCCTTGTCATTATGGAAGGTAGTCTATTGTCGAGATTTTTGTTACTACAATGGATTGTAGCCTAGTCGTTATGGAAGGTAGTCTATTGTCGATATCTTTGTTACTCCAATGGATGGTAGCCTAATCATTATGGAAGGTAGTTTCTTGTCGAGATTTTTGTTATTCCAATGGATGGTAGCCTTGTCATTATGGAAGGTAGTCTGTTGTCGATATTTTTGTTATTCCAATGGATGGTAGGCTTGTGATTATGGAAGGTAGTTTGTTGTCGAGATTTTTGTTACTCCAATGGATGGTAGCCTTGTCATCATGGAAGGTAGTCTATTGTTGAGATTTTTGTTACTACAATGGATTGTAGGGTTGTCGTTATGGAAGGTAGTCTATTTTCGATATCTTTGTTACTCCAATGGATGGTAGCCTAGTCATTATGGAAGGTAGTCTATTGTCGATATCTTTGTTACTCCAATGGATGGTAGCCTAGTCATTATGGAAGGTGGTCTGTTGTCGAGATTTTTGTTATTCCAAGGGATGGTAGGCTTGTCATTATGGAAGGTAGTCTGTTGTCGAGATTTTTGTTACTCCAATGGATGGTAGCCTTGTCATCATGGAAGGTAGTCTATTCTCGACATTTTTGTTACTACAATGGATGGTAGCCGTATCATTATGGAAGGTAGTCTGTTATCGATATCTTTGTTACTCCAATGGATGGTATCCTAGTCATTATGGAAGGTAGTCTGTTATCGAGATTTTAGTTGCTCCAATCGATGGTAGCCTTGTCATTATGGAAGGTAGTCTGTTGTCGAGATTTTGTAGACTCCAATGGATTGTAGCCTTGTCATTATGGAAGGTAGTCTCTTGTGGATATTTGGGTTACTCCAATGATGCTACCCTTGTCATTATGGAAGATAGTCTATTGTCGAGATTTTTGTTACTCCAATGGATGGTAGCCTAGTCATTATGGAAGCTATTCTGTTGTCGATATTTTTGTTATTCAATTGGATGGTAGCCTTGTCATTATGGAAGGTAGTCTGTTGTCGAGATTTTTGTTACTACAATTGATGGTAGCCGTGTCATTATAGAAGATAGTCTTTTGTCGAGATTTTTGTTACTACAATTGATTGTAGCCTTGTCATTATGGAAGGTAGTCTGTTGTCGATATCTTTGTAACTCTAATGGATGGTAGCCTAGTCATTATGGAAGGTAGTCTGTTGTCGAGATTTTTAGTCTAAGGGATAGTAGCCTTGTCATTATGAAAGGTAGTGTGTTGTCGATATTCTTGTTATTCCAATGGATGGTAGCCTTGTCATTATGGAAGGTAGTCTATTGTCGAGTTTTTTGTTACTCCAATGGATGGTAGCCTTGTCATTATGGAAAGTAGTCTATTGTCTAGATTTTTGTTACTACAATGGATGGTAGCCTTGTCATTATGGAAGGTAGTTTGTTGTCGCGATTTTTGTTACTACAATTGATTGTAGCCTTGTCATTATGGAAGGTAGTTTGTTGTCGATATCTTTGTTACTATAATGGATGGTATTCTAGTCATTATGGAAGGTAGTCTCTTGTCGAGATTTTTGTTACTCCATTGGATGGTAGCCTTGTCATTATGGAAGGTACTGTGTTGTCGATATTTCTGTAATTCCAATGGATGGTAACCTAGTCATTATGGAAGGTAGTCTGTTGTCGTGATTTTTGTTAGTCCAATGGATGGTAGCCTTGTCATTATGGAAGGTATTCTATTGTTGAGATTTTTGTTACTCCAATGGATGGTAGACTTGTCATTATGGAAGGTAGTGTGTTGTCGTGATTTTTATTACTCTAAGGGATGGTAGCCTTGTCATTATGGAAGGTAGTGTGTTGTCGATATCTTTGTTACTCCAATGGATGGAAGCCTTTTCATTATGGAAGGTAGTCTTTTGTCGTGATTTTTGTTACTCTAAGGGATTGTAGCCTTGTTGTTATGGAAGGTAGTTTGTTGTTGATATCTTTATTACTCCAATGGATGGTAGCCTTTTCATTATGGAAGGTAGTCTGTTGTCGAGATTTTAGTTACTCTAATGGATGGTAGCCTTGTCATTATGGAAGGTAGTCTGTTGTCAATATTTTCTAGACTCCAGTGGATTGTAGCCTTGTCATTATGGAACGTAGTCTCTTGTGGATATTTCGGTTACCCCAATGATGGTACCCTTGTCATTATGGAAGGTAGTGTGTTGTCGATATTTTTGTTACTACAATGGATTGTAGCCTTGTCGTTATGGAAGGTAGTTTGTTGTCGATATCTTTGTTACTCCAATGGATGGCAGCCTTGTCATTATGGAAGGTAGTCTGTTGTCGAGATTTTAGTTACTCCAATGGATGGTATCCTTGTCATTATGGAAGGTAGTCTGTTGTCGAGATTTTGTAGACTCCAATGGATTGTAGCCTTGTTATTATGGAAGGTAGTCTCTTGTGGATATTTGGGTTACTCCAATGATGGTACCCTTGTCATTATGGAATTTAGTCTATTGTTGATATTTTTGTTACTCCAATGGATGGTAGACTTGTCATTATGAAAGGTAGTGTGTTGTCGTGATTTTTATTACTCTAAGGGATGGTAGGCTTAGCATTATGGAAGGTAGTCTTTTGTCATGTTTTTTTTTACTCTAAGGGATTGTAGCCTTGTCATTATGGAAGATAGTATGTTGTCGATATCTTTGTTACTCCAATGGATGGTAGCCTAGTCATTATGGAAGGTAGTGTGTTGTCGATATTTTTGTTATTCCAATGGATGGTAGCCTAGTCATTATGGAAGGTAATCTTTTGTCTTGATTTTTGTTACTCCAATGGATGGTAGCCTTATCATAATGGAAGGTAGTCTATTGTTGAGATTTTTGTTACTCCAATAGATGGTAGACTTGTCATTATGGAAGGTAGTGTGTTGTCGTGATTTTTATTACTCTAAGGGATGGTAGACTTGTCATTATGGAAGGTAGTGTGTTGTGTATATCTTTGTTAGTCCAATGGATGGTAGCCTTTTCATTATGGAAGGTAGTCTTTTGTCATGATTTTTATTACTCTAAGGCATTGTAGCCTTGTCGTTATGGAAGGTAGTCTGTAATCGATATCTTTGTTACTCTAATGGATGGTATCCTAGTCATTTTGGAAGGTAGTTTGTTGTCGAGATTTTTGTTACTCCATTGGTTGGTAGCCTTGTCATTACGAAAGGTAGTGTGTTGTCGATATTTTTGTTATTCCAATGGATGGTAGCCTAGTCATTATGGAAGGTAGTTTGTTGTCGAGATTTTTGTTATTCCAATGGATGGTAGCCTTGTCATTATGGAAGGTAGTCTGTTGTCAAGATTTTTGTTAGTCCAATGGATGGTAGCCTTGTCACCATGGAAGGTAGTCTATTGTCGAGATTTTTGTTACTACAATGGATGGTAGCCGTGTCATTATGGAAGGTAGTCTGTTTTCGATATCTTTGTTACTCCAATGGATGGTAGCCTAGTCATTATGGAATATAGTCTATTGTAGAGATTTTTGTTAGTCTAAGGGATGGAAGCCTTGTCATTATGGAAGGTAGTGTGTTGTCGATATTTTTGTAATTCTAATGGATGGTAGCCTTGTCATTATGGAAGGTAGTCTATTGTCGAGATTTTTGTTACTACAATGGATAGTAGCCTTGTCATTATGGAAGGTAGTCTGTTGTCGTGATTTTTGTTACTCCAATGGATGGTATCCTAGTTATTATGGAAGGTAGTCTCTTGTCGAGATTTTTGTTACTCCATTGGATGGTAGCCTTGTCATTATGGAAGGTAGTTTGTTGTCGTGATTTTTGTTACTCCAATGGATGGTAGACTTGTCATTATGGAAGCTAGTGTGTTGTCTTGATTTTTATTACTCTAAGGGATGATAAATTTTTCATTATGGAAGGTAGTCTTTTGTCGTGATTTTTGTTACTCTAAGGGATTGTAGCCTTGTCATTATGGAAGGTAGTCTGTTGTCGATATCTTTGTTACTCCAAGGGATGATAGCCTTGTCATTATGGAACACAGTCTATTGTCTAGATTTTTGTTATTCCAATGGATGGTAGCCTTGTCATAATGGAAGGTAGATTGTTGTCGATATTTTTGTACTATAATGGATTGTAGCCTTGTCGTTATGGAAGGTAGTCTGTTGTCGAGATTTTTGTACTATAATGGATTGTAGCCTTGTCGTTATGGAAGGTAGTCTGTTGTCGATATCTTTGTAACTCGAAGGGATGGTAGCCTGGTCATTATGGAACGTAGTTTGTTGTTGAGATTTTTGTTATTCCAATGGATGGTAGCCTTGTCATTATGGAAGGTAGATTGTTGTCGAGATTTTTGTTACTCCAATGGATGGTAGCCTTGTCATTATGGAAGGTAGTCTATTGTCGATATTTTTGTTACTACAATGGATGGTAGCCTTGTCATTATGGAAGGTAATCTGTTGTCAAGATTTTTGTTACTACAATAGATTGTAGCCTTGTGGTTATGGAGGTAATCTATTGTCGATATCTTTGTTACTCCAATGGATGGTAGCCTACTCATTATGGAAGGTAGTCTGTTGTCGAGATTTTTGTTACTCCCTTGGATGGTAGCCTTGTCATTATGGAAGGTAGTGTGTTGTCGATATTTTTGTTATTCCAATGGATGGTAGCCTAGTCATTATGGAAGGTAGTATGTTGTCGTGATTTTTGATACTCCAATGGATGGTAGCCTTGTCATTATGGAAGGTAGTATGTTGTAGATATCTTTGTTATTATAATGGATGGTAGCCTAGTCATTATGGAAGGTAGTTTGTTGTCGTGATTTTTGTTACTCCAATGGATGGAAGCCTTGTTATTATGGAAGGTAGTATGTTGTAGATATCTTTGTTACTACAATGGATGGTAGCCTTCTCATTATGGAAGGTAGTCTGTTGTCGAGATTTTTGTTAATACAATGGATTGTATCCTTGTCGTTATGGAGGTAGTCAGTTGTCGATATCTTTGTTACTCCAATGGATGGTAGCTTAGTCATTATGGAAGGTAGTCTATTGTCGAGATTTTTGTTACTCCATTGGATGGTAGCCTTGTTATTATGGAAGGTAGTGTGTTGTCGATATTTTTGTTATTCCAATGGATGGTAGCCTAGTCATTATGGAAGGTTCTCTGTTTTCATGATTTTTGTTATTACAATGGATGGTAGCCTTGTCATTATGGAAGGTAATCTGTTTTCGTGATTTTTGTTACTACAATGGATTGTAGCCTTGTCGTTATGGAAGGTAGTCTATTGTCGATATCTTTGTTACTCTAATGGATGGTAGCCTAGTCATTATGGAAGGTAGTCTATTGTCGATATTTTAGTTACTCCAATGGATGGTAGCCTTGTCATTATGGAAGGTAGTTTGTTGTCGAGATTTTTCTTACTCTAAGGGATGGTAGCCTTGTCATTATGGAACGTAGTCTGTTGTCGAGATTTTTGTTATTCCAATGGATGCTAGCCTTGTCATTATGAAGGTAGTGCGTTGTCGAGATTTTTGTTACTCCAACGGATGGTATCCTAGTCATTATGGAAGGTAGTCTGTTGTCGAGATTTTTGTTACTTCATTGGATGGTAGCCTTGTCATTATGGAAGGTAGTGTGTTGTCAATATTTTTGTTATTCGAATGGATGGTAGCCTAGTCATTATGGAAGGTAGTCTTTTGTCTTGATTTTTGTTACTCCAATGGATGGTAGCCTTGTCATTAGGGAAGGTAGTCTATTGTTGAGATTTGTGTTACTCCAATGGATGGTAGACTTGTCATTATGGAAGGTAGTGTGTTGTCGTGATTTTTATTACTCTAAGGGATGGTAGCCTTGTAATTATGGAAGGTAGTATGTTGTCGATATCTTTGTTACTACAATGGATGGTAGCCTTTTCATTATGGAAGGTAGTGTTTTGTCATGATTTTTGTTACTCTAAGGGATTGTAGCCTTGTCGTTATGGAAGGTAGTCTGTTGTCGATATCTTTGTTACTCTAATGGATGGTATCCTAGTCATTTTGGAAGGTAGTATGTTGTCGAGATTTTTGTTACTCCATTGGATGGTAACCTTGTCATTATGGAAGGTAGTGTGTTGTCGATATTTTTGTTATTCTAATGGATGGTAGCCTTGTCATTATGGAAGGTAGTTTGTCGTCGAGATATTTGTTACTCCAATGGATGGTAGCCTTATCATTATGGAATGTAGTCTATTGTCGAGATTTTTGTTACTACAATGGATGGTAGTCTTGTCATTATGGAAGGTAGTCTGTTGTCTAGATTTTTTGTACTACAATGGATTGTAGCCGTGTCGTTATGGAAGGTCGTCAGTTGTGGTGATTTTTGTTACTCCAATGGATGGTAGCCTTGTCATTATGGAAGGTAGTATGTTATAGATATCAATGTTACTACAATGGATGGTAGCCTTCTCATTATTGAAGGTAGTCTGTTGTCGAGATTTTTGTTACTACATTGGATTTTAGCCTTGTCGTTATGGAGGTAGTCTGTTGTCAATATTTTTGTTATTCCAATGGATGGTAGCCTAGTCATTATGGAAGGTAGTCTATTTTCGTGATTTTTGTTACTCCAATGGATGGTAGCCTTGTCATTATGGAAGGTAGTATGTTGTATATATCTTTGTTACTCCAATGGATGGTAACCTTGTCATTATGGAAGGTAGTCTGTTGTCGAGATTTTTTTTACTCTAAGGGATGGTAGCGTTGTCATTATGGAAGGTAGTTTGTTGTCGAGATTTTTGTTATTCCAATGGATGGTAGCCTTTTCATTTTGAAAGGTAGTCTATTGTCGAGAGTTTTGTTACTATAATAGATTATAGCCGTGTCATTATGGAAGGTAGCTGTTGTCGTGATTTTTTTTACTCCAATGGATAGTAGCCTTTTCAATAGAGAAGGTAGTATATTGTCGAGATTTTTGTCACTACAATGGATGGTAGCCTTGTCATTATGGAAGGTAGTTTGTTGTCGAGATTTTTGTTACTACAATGGCTTGTAGTCTTGTCGTTATGGAAGGTAGTCTGTTGTCGATATCTTTGTTACTCCAATGGATGGTAGCCTAGTCATTATGGAAGGTAGTTTGTGTACGATATTTTTGTTATTCCAATGGATGGTAGCCTAGTCATTATGGAAGGTAGTCTATTGTCGTGATTTTTGTTACTCCAATAGATGGTAGCCTTGTCATTATGGAAGGTAGTCTATTGTCGATATTTTTGTTACTATAATGGATGGTAGTCTTGTCATTATGGAAGGTAGTCTGTTGTCGAGATTTTTTTTACTACAATGGATTGTATCCTTGTCGTTATGGAAGGTAGTCTATTGTCGATATCTTTGTTACTCCAATGGATGGTAGCCTAGTCATTATGGAAGGTAGTCTATTGTCGAGATTTTAGTTACTCCAATGGATGGTAGCCTTGTCATTATGGAAGGTAGTCTGTTGTCGAGATTTTGTAGACTCCAATGGATTGTAGCCTTGTCATTATGGAAGGTAGTCTCTTGTGGATATTAGGGTTACTCCAATGATGGTACCCTTGTCATTATGGAAGTTAGTCTATTGTCGTTATTTTTGTTACTTTAAGGGATGGTAGCCTTGTCATTATGGAAGGTAGTATGTTGTCTATATCTTTGTTACTCCAATGGATGGTAGCCTTTTCATTATGGAAGGTAGTTTCTTGTCGAGATTTTTCTTACTCTAAGGGATAGTAGCCTTGTCATTATGGAACGTAGTCTGTTGTCGAGATTTTTGTTATTCCAATGGATGGTAGACTTGTCATTATGGAAGGTAGTCTGTTGTCGAGATTTTTGTTACTATAATAGATTGTAGCCTTGTCATTATGGAAGGTAGTGTGTTGTTGAGATTTTTGTTACTCCAATTGATGGTATCCTAGTCATTATGGAAGTTAGTCTGTTGTCGAGATTTTTGTTACTTCATTGGATGGTAGCCTTGTCATTATGGAAGTTAGTGTGTTGTCGATATTTTTGTTATTCGAATGGATGGTAGCCTAGTCATTATGGAAAGTAGTCTTTTGTCGTGATTTTTGTTACTCCAATGGATGGTAGCCTTGTCATTATGGAAGGTAGTCTATTGTTGAGATTTTTGTTACTCCAATGGATGGAAGACTTGTCATTATGGAAGGTAGTGTGTTGTCGTGATTTTTATTACTCTAAGGGATGGTAGCCTTGTCATTATGGAAGGTAGTATGTTGTCGATATCTTTGTTACTACAATGGATGGTAGCCTTTTCATTATGGAAGGTAGTATTTTATCATGATTTTTGTTACTCTAAGGGATTGTAGCCTTGTCGTTATGGAAGGTAGTCTATTGTCGATATCTTTGTTACTCTAATGGATGGTATCCTAGTCATTTTGGAAGGTAGTCTGTTGTCGAGATTTTTGTTACTCCATTGGATGGTAGCCTTGTCATTATGGAAGGTAGTGTGTTATCGATATTTTTGATAATCTAATGGATGGTAGCCTTGTCATTATGGAAGGTAGTTTGTTGTCGAGATATTTGTTACTCTAATTGATGGTAGCCTTGTCATTTTGGAAGGTAGTCTATTGTCGAGATTTTTGTTACTACAATGGATGGTAGTCTTGTCATTATGGAAGGTAGTCTGTTGTGTAGATTTTTGGTACTACAATGGATTGTAGCCTTGTTGTTATGGAAGGTAGTCTGTTATGGTGATTTTTGTTACTCCAATGGATGGTAGCCTTGTCATTATGGAAGGTAATATGTTGTAGATATCATTGTTACTACAATGGATGTTAGCCTTCTCATTATTGAAGGTAGTCTGTTGTCAATATTTTTGTTATTCCAATGGATGGTATCCTAGTCATTATGGAAGGTAGTCTATTTTCATGATTTTTGTTACTACAATGGATGGTAGCCTTGTCATTATGGAAGGTAGTATGTTGTAGATATCTTTGTTACTCCAATGGATGGTAGCCTTGTCATTATGGAAGGTAGTCTGTTGTCGAGATTTTTTTAACTCTAAGGGATGGTAGCCTTGTCATTATGGAAGGTAGTCTGTTGTCGAGATTTTTGTTATTCCAATGGATTGTAGCCTTTTCATTATGAAAGGTAGTCTATTGTCGAGAGTTTTGTTACTATAATAGATTGTAGCCGTCTCATTATGGAAGGTAGTCTGTTGGCGTGATTTTTTTTACTCCAATGGATAGTAGCTTTTTCATTATAGAAGGTAGTATATTGTCGAGATTTTTGTCACTACAATGGATGGTAGACTTGTCATTATGGAAGGTAGTCTATTGTCGAGATTTTTGTTACTACAATGGATTGTAGCCTTGTCGTTATGGAAGGTAGTCTGTTGTCGATATCTTTGTTACTCCAATGGATGGTAGCCTAGTCATTATGGAAGGTAGTGTGTGTACGATATTTTTGTTATTCCAATGGATGGTAGCCTTGTCATTATGGAAGGTAGTCTCTTGTCGTGATTTTTGTTACTCCAATGGATGGTAGCCTTGTCATTATGGAAGGTAGTATGTTGTCGATATTTTTGTTACTACAATGGATTGTAGCCTTGTCGTTATGGAAGTAGTCTATTGTCGATATCTTTGTTACTCCAATGGATGGTATCCTAGTCATTATAGAAGGTAGTCTGTTGTCGAGATTTTTGTTACTCCATTGGATGGTAGCCTTGTAATTATGGAAGGTAGTGTGTTGTCGTGATTTTTATTACTCTAAGGGATGATAGCCTTGTCATTATGGAACGTAGTATGTTGTTGATATCTTTGTTACTCCAATGGATGGTAGCCTATTCATTATGGAAGGTAATATTTTGTCGTGATTTTTGTTACTCTAAGGGATTGTAGCCTTGTCGTTATGGAAGGTAGTTTGTTGTCGATATCTTTGTTACTCCAATGGATGGTAGCCTAGTCATTATGGAAGGTTGTCAGTTGTCGAGATTTTTGTTTCTATAAGGGATGGTAGCCTTGTCATTATGGAAGGTAGTGTGTTGTCGATATTTTTACTACTACAACGGATTGTAGCCTTGTCGTTATGGAAGGTAGTTTGTTGTCGATATCTTTGTTACTCCAATGGATGGTATCCTAGTCATTATGGAAGTTAGTCTCTTGTCGAGATTTTTGTTACTCCATTGGATGGTAGCCTTGTCATTATGGAAGGTACTTTGTTGTCGATATTTTTGTTATTCCAATGGATGGTAGCCTTGTCATTATGGAAGGTAGTATATTGTAGATATCTTTGTTATTCCAATGGATGATAGCCTAGTCATTATGGAAGGTAGTCTGTTGTCGTGATTTTTGTTACTCCAATGGATGGTAGCCTTGTCATTATGGAAGGTGGTATGTTGTCGATATCTTTGTTACTCCAATGGATGGTATCCTTCTCATTATTGAAGGTAGTCTATTGTCGAGATTTTAGTTACTCCAATGGATGGTAGCCTTGTCATTATGGAAGGTAGTTTGTTGTCGAGATTTTGTAGACTCCAATGGATTGTAGCCTTGTCGTTATCGAAGGTAGTCTCTTGTGGATATTTTGGTTACTCCAATGATGGTACCCTTGTCTTTATGGAAGATAGTCTATTATTGAGATTTTTGTTACTCCAATGGATGGTAGACTTTTAATTATGGAAGGTAGTGTGTTGTCGTTATTTTTGTTACTCTAAGGGATGGTAGCCTTTGTCATTATGGAAGGTAGTATGTTGTGGATATCTTTGTTACTCCAATGGATGGTAGCCTTTTCATTATGGAAGGTAGTTTGTTGTCGAGATTTTTCTTACTCTAAGGGATGGTAGCCTTGTCATTATGGAACGTCGTCTGTTGTCGAGATTTTTGTTATTCCAATGGATGACAGCCTTGTCATAATGAAGGTAGTCTATTGTCGATATTTTTGTTACTATAATAGATTGTAGCCTTGTCATTATGGAAGGTAGTGTGTTGTCAAGATTTTTGTTACTCCAATGGATGGTATCCTAGTCATTATGGAAGGTAGTCTATTGTCGAGATTTTTGTTACTCCATTGGATGGTAGCCTTGTCACTATGGAAGGTAGTGTGTTGTCGATATTTTTCAAATTCCAATGGATGGTAGCCTAGTCATTATGGAAGGTAGTATTTTGTCTGTATTTTTTTTACTCCAATGGAAGGTAGACTTGTCATTATGGAAGGTAGTGTGTTTTCGTGATTTTTATTACTCTAAGGGATGGTAGCCTTGTCATTATGGAAGGTAGTATGTTGTTTATATCTTTGTTACTCCAATGGATGGTAGCCTTTTCATTATGGAAGGTAGTCTATTGTCGTGATTTTTGTTAGTCTAAGGAATTGTAGCCTTGTCGTTATGGAAGGTAGTCTGTTGTCGATATCTTTGTTGCTCCAATGGATGGTATCCTAGTCATTTTGGAAGGTATTTTGTTGTCGATATTTTTGTTAATTCATTGGATGGTATCCTTTTCATTATGGAATGTAGTGTGATGTCGATATTTTTGTTATTCCAATGGATGGTAGCCTTGTGATTATGGAAGGTAGTTTTTTGTCGAGATTTTTGTTACTCCAATGGATGGTAGCCAAGTCATTATGGAAGGTAGTCTGTTGTCGAGATTTTTGTTACTCCAATGGATGGTATCCTAGTCATTATGGAAGGTAGTCTGTTGTCGAGATTTTAGTTACTCAAATGGATGGTAGCCTTGTCATTATGGAAGGTAGTCTATTGTCGAGATTTTGTAGAGTCCAATGGATTGTAGCCTTGTCATTATGGAAGGTAGTCTCTTTTGGATATTTGGGTTACTCCAATGATGGTACCCTTGTCATTATGGAAGATAGTCTATTGTTGAGATTTTTGTTACTCCAATGGATGGTAGACTTGTAATTATGGAAGGTAGTGTGTTGTCGTGATTTTTGTTACTCTAAGGGATGGTAGCCTTGTCATTATGGAAGGTAGTCTTTTGTCATGATTTTTGTTACTCTAAGGGATTATAGCCTTGTCATTATGGAAGGTAGTATGTTATCGATATCTTTGTTACTCCAATGGATGGTAGCCTAGTGATCAGTAAAATAGCAAGTGTACTATTTTTACCGATGTAGTAATAATAGAGTAAATTCCCAAGTATCGATCTCGCGGACTGCGTAGGAATTATATGTTTCAGAACAGTGCAATTGAACACAAAGTCATCGGGGTGTTTGGTTTTGGAGTTTAATTTAAATAACAACTTATTCAATGAAAGAGTTAAAGTGGTTTGAATAATGAAAATATATATATAGAGACGAGTTAGGATCGATGTATGAATCGCTCTGTAACGAATGAATTATCATGCAACAGATTAATTAATGAACTTCTCAAGCATCAATACCGAACATTGATTTTTCCTAATTCCTTAGTGAAAAACTTCATGAGATTAAAAACACGTTTTAATTCCTTAACAAAGTGCTTTTATATCACAAATCTAAAAAGACATAGTTCGGACAAAGAGATCATTATGAATCAAATCCTCATTCCTAAGTGATTATCAGTTATAACGTTATGATTAAAACTGCCTTGAGGTAGTTTGTCAGACCGAACCTCAATCATGAATCAACAAAATACTTTCCAATATATTGAAGCAATAAGAACTTTTAATCATAAACTGTAATTCATAAATATAATCTGAAAACAATGATAAATATAATTCGTCACATCACATGATTCAGGGACATCGCCCTAACACGTAAATAAATTAGTTCCTCATAGTAATTGTCAAGATAACTAAAAGTATAGATGAAAACATTACAATAAGATGAAGTTGAATTGATCTTCAATTGCGGATGCTTTTGAAGATCTTCTTCTTCCACAGCTCTAATGCCTTCAAATCTCTTTTTTCGTTCTCTTTTTCTGTGCTTTCATCCAAGATACTCAATCCTTCTTAGAATAAGGGTTTAGTACTGCTGATTCCAATCCCGAATGTGCGAAAAGTCCACTCTACCCTTAATGAACTCGGAACCCTATAAATTAGAAACTTGGAAAAATTTGCTCGCGCCTGCCAACACGGGCCGTGTCCTGTGACACGGGCACCCGTGTTGGCCTTCTGTCACTCCCCTAAAGTTATTTTCTTCCCAGGCTTCCTGACACGGGCCGTGTCCTGTGACACGGGCACCCGTGTCAGCCCACTGATTTTCCTTCTCTTCTTTTCCTTCTTGCTTCCTGACACGGGCCGTGTCCTGTGACACTGGTACCCGTGTCAGGCCACTGTATGCACCAAATCTTCATTTTCGTTTCGATTCCAGTTGGTTTGGCTCTGCATTCTTCTTGTGGGCTTTAACACGTAGACCTGAAACATAATCACTACCGAAACAAGCATCAAAGCATCTTAATAAGCATGAGTTTAAAACATTAAAACAAAACAAACAACTTAAGCAAGACTTTCAAATTACGAATAAAAACTACAAAAGATGGACAATTATGTTACCGAATTGATGAGATATATGCCAAGAGATGGATGAAAACACAGTACAAATTGGTGACCGATCACAACCCCAAACTTAGCTCGTTGCTTGTCCTCAAGCAATGCTTGGTAGCTCATATCAAGGTCACCCCTGAATTCATACTTCCACAATACAACCGTGTTTTTCGCAACTCGACTTCCACCATTCCGGTCAATCATGCGGGCTCTTACTCCCCGAGTTTTCCGCTTCACTTTCACATTCAAATTCTCTTTCACCTGTAAGCTTTTCACACTTCTCACCAAGTCTCTCACGGGTAAAATCAATTCACTCAAACATCACGATATGTAATACCAACTTTTAAATTTGAACAAATTCTACTTTCATACACAAACATTTTTGCACACACTTTTTGAGGTCTTTGGGTTGTAACGGGGCTTAGGACAGGTAGGATATGCAAGGAACGGATAAACAAGGGTTTTTGGGGCTCGGCAATCATGTTGTTTTTCTAGTCATTGTGCTTATTTATTACGATGGGGTTTAACCTTGACTTTCTACTTTACTCAATTATTCGAGTGTTTGCATTGTAACCAAGTCATGTATTCGGGACAAGTGTATTTGAATGAGTTCCATATATGTTCTTTTTCTTTTTCTTTTTTTTTTGTTTTTTTTTTTTTTTTAAAGGTTCACCACCCCAAACTTAGAATTTTTGCACAATTTCTACATCTGCAACATTGATGCCGAGCACGGGTAAAAAGGGATATATTTTTTTCTTTTTGGCTATGGGGTACGAGATGTGGTTTAAAACAAACAAAAAAGGGATACAGGCTCAAAGGGGTTTGCAATGGTTAACATAAATAAGGGACGGCTAGAAAGGCTCAAGGGGGAAACAAACAAAAAAAAAAAGTGCCTCAGTGTGTGCTATGATGTAGTGTCATATGAGTAGAACTCACGCAAATTCAAAGTGATAAAATCATACCTGACTACTCTCTTATGATGATAAATTTCTGGCTTTTTATGATCTCACCATGTTGGGCATAGCTTACAGGATCCCGAGTATTTATAGTGTAGTGCAGCTTCTTCTCCGGTTCGTCTTTACCAACTTTCAATCTCAGTCCGGTGTCATCAAATTGCGTCCAACTCTTTCTTTCAGTTGTATCAGCTTTCAGGGGTGCAAGCTCGGGTTAGATCTTTCGTTCGCTCTGTACTGGTTTACCTCTCTTTGACACAATCCACATCCTTCTGTAACACAATGTTCAAACAACTAATTAAAAACCAAAACGCACAACTAGACAAATAAACAGAAAATACTCAAAAGTAAAACAAAACAGCTAAATAAAGAGAAAACCCCCCCATACTTGAACGAAACATTGTCTCCAATGTTTAATCTCAACGCACGAGGGGGACTTACGGTTCACTGAGGTGGAGGTGGAGGGTAAGGATAATGCAACATTAGGCGTTGCATCATCGCATGTATGTCATCAATGGCAGCCCCTTGGCGGGTCTGCTCAGTCCCAAAACTGCGCAACTCTTCCCCTTGCCTAAACAGCTCAACACTTTGCCTCTCTTGTTCGGTGCGAAGGTGCCCAATCTCATTGTGCACCCACTCCCATTGATTAGGGGGCATCTGAGAGCTTCCCTCATTTGTCGGACAAAACTGTTGAGGGTGGTCTTCTTCTTCGCCTTGTTCTTCTCCTAAGGTTTCATCTTCCCCATCGATACCTGCATTCACATTTTCCATCTCGTCGTCCCCATCATCCGGGGCGACGTTATCATACAACCAGTTTGCCATGTTAGTTATAGAAATACGATTAGGCGCAGGCAAAGTAAGGATATGTTTACCATGAATGACTAAAGAATAATAGTCATGGTGAATTTGAATCATCAGTTGATTCACCAAAGCCTCCATATCAATCTTAGTTTTTCCTGGAACAAAATTAACTTCAAACAATTCACGGGAGTAATTAAGATGATCAGCAATTTGAGTAATCATACCCCCCACAGAAATGCCACTTGTACTGGCACGGCCAACTCTTCCTAAGAAATCTGCCGCAAAAGCGGCCAAATTAACTGGTTGCTGGTAAGCCATGCAATACAATATAAAAAGCTCTCTTTGGGTAGCAACACCATTGCTATCTCCTCTACCAAAAAGAGAGTATGCCAAACCCTTCTGAGCATAACGGAAACACGGATTGTGAATCCTGGAAGATTTGGCCTCTTTGGCCACATAACCTGATAAACCGGTTATAGCTCTCCAAAAGTCACCTGCAGCAAAAGAATCAGGTGCAGCACCAGGACCAGAAATTGGGAGACGCAGAACCGCTCCAAATTGATCAACAGTAAGCTCATGTTCGTTATTGAACAATCGAAAAGTAAGAGTACCGTAATACTCTCGTTCAGTACCTGTCCACCTGTGCTTGAGCCTAAATTCTACCGTACTCAAAAATTCAAGAGTTATTCGTTCAAACGTGGGTGCTTCGAATTGCATGAATTCTAGCATACCCACAGAGTGAAACATGCGGTGGACCTCAGTAGTCAGACCCAAATGATCAAGAGTGTCAGTGCAGATATACCTCGTGGGGATAAGCTTACGCTTTAAATGAGCGGCATATCGGTGTCGGTGTTCCGGTTTGATGAAGATGATGTCATGAGGGTTGGCGTCTCTACGAGCACGCTGTCTTGGCCTTGATGGTTCAGCCACATCACCTCTTTGAATAACCTTACGTGGAGGCATAATTGTTCCTGCAACAACAGACAACCAAACAAATTCGAAAAAATTAAAGTATGGAGTTAGAAGGAAAAGTTACCGTGACCACGTAGAGAGCGGAAATTGGGACAACTTTTGTGAAGCGGGAATTTGTTTTGAGAAGGTTTAGTGGTGAAAGGTTTGAGCTTTGTGGGAGAGGAACAATGGAGGTTTTGGAGATTAGGGTAAAAGAGAGGAAGGGGATGAAGTGAATAGAGGAGAAAAAGAAAAGAAAATAGGTGACAAGGGTAAATTTTCGGAGTAAAAGGGGTAAATGAGTGGGCCCCACCCACTTAAATGGAGTTTTAAAAGAGAAGGAGAAGGAAAAAAAAAAAATTTCGTTCTGCGCAACACGGGCCGTGTCCCGTGACACGGGCGGCCGTGTTGCGCCCCTGACTTGGTTTTTAAAAAAAATTATCCTTCAGCATTCCTGACACGGGCCGTGTCCCGTAACACGGGCGGCCGTGTCAGGCCCCTGGTTTGTTTTTGTTTTTTTTTTTTTTATTTATCTCCACCATCAGCATCTCTGACACGGGCCGTGTCCCGTGACACGGGCGGCCGTGTCAGACCCCTGTTTTTTTTCAAAACTTGAATATCCTAAAATTTATTTTTTTTCTCTCAGTTTTTTTTTTTTTTTTTTTTCAAAACTTGAATATCCTAAAAGAAACACGTGGGTTGCCTCCCACGAAGCGCTTCGTTTAACGTCGCATGGCTCGACGGTCATTCGCCTTATCCATTAAGGCGCATGACATCAGCTTGTCCCTTCGATTAGCCTTGAAAATACGGCTTCAGTCGTTGTCCGTTAACTTTGAAAGTGTCTCCATTGGTTGAGTTCTTCAACTCGATCGCTCCGTGAGGGAACACATGGTTAACAACAAATGGCCCGGACCATTTAGACTTCAACTTTCCTGGGAATAGTTTCAACCTTGAGTTATACAAGAGGACCAGTTGTCCTTCATAAAATTCTTTTCTCACGATCTTACTATCATGCCATTTCTTTGTTTGGTCTTTGTATAACTTGGCATTTTCATATGCTTGATTTCGGAATTCTTCTAACTCATGGAGTTGGAGAAGTCTAGAACTCGACGCCTTAGAGAGATCCATGTTGAGGAACTTTGACGCCCAGAATGCTCTATGCTCTAACTCTAAAGGCAAATGACATGCTTTCCCGTACACCAGCTGATATGGCGACATTCCGATCGGTGTTTTGAAGGCTGTTCTGTATGCCCATAGTGCATCGTCCAGCTTTATTGCCCAATCCTTCCGAGAGGAATTCACAGTCTTTTCAAGAATTTGTTTGAGTTGTCTATTTGACACTTCAACCTGACCACTAGTTTGGGGATGATAAGCTGTGGCTATCTTGTGCTTCACATTGTATTTCTGGAGTAAGCGTTCCATAAGATGATTCAGGAAATGTGTTCCTTCATCACTTATTAGAGCTCTCGGTACTCCAAATCTAGCAAAAATGTTTTCTTTCAAAAATTTCACCACCACCTTAGCATCGTTTGAAGGTAGAGCAACAACTTCGACCCACTTGGATACATAATCCACCGCTACTAGAATATAATTTTTTCCGAATGAAGGTGGGAATGGTCCCATGAAGTCTATACCCCAAACATCAAACAACTCTACTTCCAACATCGAATTCTGAGGCATCTGATTTCTCTTGGATATGTTCCCCGTCCTTTGGCACTTGTCACAATGTCTAACAAACTCTTGAGCACTCTTAAACATAGTGGGCCAATATAGACCTGATTGCAGAATCTTAGCCGCTGTTCGATCTCCACTGAAATGTCCCCCGTATTCAGAAGCATGACATGCTTTTAACACTTCTTCTTGTTCATTTTCAGGCACACATCTTCTGATCAAACCATCAACTCCTCTTTTATACAGGAATGGATCATCCCATAGATAAAACCTGCAATCATGAACAAACTTTTTTCTTCGATTAGAGTCAAAATCGTCGGGGATGATACCACCGACAATATAGTTTGCATAATCTGCGAACCAAGGTACACCCGTCACTGCCAGGATGTGTTCATCAACAAACTCATCCTTGATCGGCCGCTTTTCTTCTGTTTCTTCTATTGGTGTTATTCGAGATAAGTGGTCAGCTACGGTGTTTTCACACCCTTTCTTGTCTCGAATTTCAACATCAAACTCCTGAAGGAGTAAGATCCACCTCAAGAGTCTTGGCTTGGAGTCCTGTTTAGCAAAGAGATACTTCAAAGCAGAATGGTCAGTATAAACGATGACTCTAGACCCCAACAGATATTGCCTGAATTTATCAAAGGCATAAACAACCGCTAGCAACTCCTTCTCGGTAGTTGCATAATTAATCTGTGCGGGGTTCAGGACATGACTAGCATAATAAATAACGTGAAGTAATTTCTCTCTCCGCTGTCCTAATACCGCCCCTACCGCAATATCACTAGCGTCACACATGATCTCAAAAGGTAGAGACCAATCAGGGGCTACAACTATGGGTGCCGAGACTAATTTCTTCTTAATTGTCTCAAAAGCCACCGCACATTCACCATCAAAAGTGAAATTTTTATCCTTAACCAACAGAGAGGTTAAGGGTTTTGCAATCTTTGAAAAGTCTCTTATGAACCTACGGTAAAACCCCGCATGTCCTAAGAAACTTCTGATACCTTTTTCATTCATCGGAGGCGGCAACTTTGAGATGACTTCAACCTTTGCTTGGTCCACTTCGATTCCTTTGTAGGAAATCTTGTGTCCCAGAACTATTCCTTCACGGACCATAAAATGGCACTTTTCCCAATTCAAGATCAAATTGGTCTGTTGACATCTCTCTAAAACAAGAGCAAGGTTAGTTAAACAATTGTCAAATGACTTACCAAAGACTGAAAAATCATCCATGAAGACCTCCATGTGTTTTTCAAGCATATCATCAAAGATAGCTTGCATGCATCTTTGAAAAGTGGCCGGTGCGTTACATAACCCAAAAGGCATCCTTCTATAGGCGAAAATACCAAAGGGGCATGTGAACGCGGTCTTTTCTTGGTCTTCTGGAGCAACTGCGATCTGGTTATAGCCAGAGTATCCGTCGAGGAAACAATAGTAATCATGTCCCGCTAACCTTTCCAACATTTGATCAATGAACGGTAGCGGGAAGTGATCTTTTCTGGTTGCTAGGTTCAGTCTCCTATAGTCAATGCATACTCTCCACCCCGTAACAGTCCTTGTAGGAATCAGCTCATTCTTCTCATTTTTTATGACGGTTGTCCCCCCTTTTTTTGGCACAACATGAACCGGGCTCACCCAAGCACTATCAAATATCGGGTAAATCATCCCAGCATCTAAGAGTTTCACAACTTCTTTTCTCACAACCTCCTTCATAGCTGGGTTCAGACGTCTCTGAGGTTGGACCACTGGTTTGTGATCATCTTCCATGAGGATTTTGTGCATGCATAGTGTAGGGCTGATCCCTTTTAAATCTTCAATAGACCACCCCATAGCACTTTTATGTTTCTTCAACACTTCAACTAGTTTAAGTTCCTGCAACCGCTCCAGGTGTGAGTTTATTATGGCCGGACACCTACTTTCCGCATCAAGGAAGACATATTTTAAGTTCTCCGGGAGTTGTTTCAATTCAGCCCCCTTCTTAGGTTCCTCCTTCTTTTCTTCCACCAAAGGTTGTCTAAGATCCTCCCACCGGTTTTGTCTAGCACTTTTGAATATGGGATTAGCTTCCATCATAGCCACTACTTCCACTTCCTTTTCATCATCAGCTTCCTCTTTATTGCAAACAGACGAGCTCAAAACTCTTTCCAGTGGCAATTGTTGTATTTTCAAAGAATTCTCATTAGTACAGATTTGATCAATAACCTCAATATGTTGACTGGTTGCTATATCATCCTTGTACTTCATGGTGTTACGCACATCAATCTTTAGCTCTTCATCATACACTTTCAGAGTCATTGTTCCTTCTTCAATGTCTATTAAACATCGCCCTGTCTCTAGAAATGGCCTTCCTAAAATAATAGGGATCTCCTCATCTTCCGGCATCTCTAAAATAACAAAATCCACTGGGAACACAAATTTGTCAATCTTGACCAGCACGTCTTCTACTATCCCATATGGTCTTTTAACAGAGTGGTCAGCAAACTGGAGTGTCATTCTTGTATCTTGTACATTACCTATCCCCAATCTCTTGTAGATAGACAATGGCATAAGGCTCACACTTGCTCCCAAATCAATTAGAGCTTTCTTGAATGACCTATCCCCAATTGTACAAGGGATAGTCACGGAACCCCGATCTTTCTTCTTTACCGGAATCTTCATACCCTGCAAAATAGCGCTACAAGTTTCGGTTAGAATAATAGGGTCACGATCAATGGTTCTTTTCTTGGCGATGACGTCCTTCATGAATTTTGCATATGTAGGCATTTGTTCCAATGCCTCCAAGAATGGAATGTTAATCTCCAACTTCTTGAACATCTCCAGAAACTTTTCAAAGTTCTTCTCATGTTGCTCTTTTTTCTTGTTCCTTATCGGAAAAGGAAGTTTTACCGCCGGCTTCTGTTTTTGCTCAACCACCTTCTCTCTTGGTGTTGGTTTCATCACCACCACTTCCTCAGCTTCTACTTCATTCTCTCTTATCTCTAAGTCTACCTCCAGTAATGGTTCCTCTTCCTCGTCATTCTTTTCAACTACATCCTTCCCTTTACCGCTCCTAGTAACAATCGCACTTACATTATTATGATCTTTAGGATTGGTAACTGTGGCACTAGGAAGCGCGCCAGGCTGCTGAGAGTTTGATAACTGCTGTGCTATCTGACTCATTTGAATTTCCAGGTTTTTAATCGAGGAACTTGTATTCCGGAAATTACTCCTCGTTTCTTCTTGAAACTGAGACCCTTGAGCTGCCATTTTTTTGATGGCAATCTCCCAATCTGCTTTTCTGGGTCCCTGTGGCTGAAATTGTTGTTGTTGTTGCTGATATGGTTGTTGATAAGGTTGTTGCTGTGGGCGAAATTGTTGTTGTGGTGAACTTTGATACGGCAAAGCCCCTTGTTTAGAAACATTCCCTTGTTGATCCTTCCAGGAAAAATTCGGATGATTTTTCCACCCCGGATTGTAGGTATTTGAGTAGGGGTTGTTTTGCTTCAAGAAGTTTATTTCTTCCACTTGTTGAGCTGTAGCAACACACTGAACAGTAAAATGAGGTCCTCCACATATGTCACACCCTACCGGTTGACTTACTTGAGCCGGTTGAACTTGTGCTACTGTTTTCTTTTCAAGACCCATCTGTTTCAATCTCCGCTCAACTTCCGCAGCTACTTGATCTTCTATCTTTACAACTTGCGTTGATAGCTTCATATCCACTAATCCTTCAGGTTGGCTAACACTACGGTCATATAACTCCAAGTGTTCATTGGCCGCAATAGCTTCTATGATTTTTTTAACATCAGTGGCTGTTGCAAAGTTGGATGAGCCACCAGCTGCTGTGTCAATCAATTGCTTAGTCTTCATTTTAAGACCATTCAGAAAGTTCTGCATTTGTTCAGTGACATCCATGTTGTGAGTTGGGCATGCCACCAACAACCTCTTGAATCTCTTATAAGCATCTCCAAGTGATTCTCCTTCCTTTTGTTTAAAATTAACAATGTCATACCTCTTACGGATATAAACAGCAGCAGGGAAATACTCATTCAGAAAGGTAGACTCCATTTGTTGCCATGTGGTAATACTCCCAGCAGGTAATGAGTAGAACCATTCTTCAGCGTCATCAGCTAACGTGAATGGGAACATAACCAACTTCTTGGCTTCTTCAGAGTGTCCTTCTATCTTCAGAGATGTTGTCATAGTGAGAAACCTTTGCAAATGCTTATTAGCATCTTCATTTATTCTTCCTGAAAATGGTTTCTTTTCCAGCTGTCGAATCGTTGCTGGATGTAACTGGAAGTGAGCAACATCCACCGGTTGATTCACTATTGTCATCCGGCCAGCTGGTGCATTTGCTCTACCATAATCTCCTAACAATCTTTCCACCGGTTCCGCCATCGTTTCGGCCTCTGAATCTGAATGCTCAGAATGAATGGAGAGGATCTCCTCGTTATCAGATTCAGAAGCTGCCAGAATTTCTTCTAACGCTTCCAGTCGTTCTTGCTTTGCTTTTCGAAGTCTCGCTCGCAATGATCGTTCTGGCTCTGCGTCAAAAATAAATTCTGCTGAGGCCTTACCTCGCATACAAAGATTAGACGATTGTTAGTAATAATCAAATGAAATAACAGAAAAATAATTTTAGTTGCAATGCAACAAAAAATTCAATTGAACTATTCTACAACTTATAATTTGGCAGTCCCCGGCAACGGCGCCAAAAACTTGATCAGTAAAATAGCAAGTGTACTATTTTTACCGATGTAGTAATAATAGAGTAAATTCCCAAGTATCGATCTCGCAGACTGCGTAGGAATTATATGTTTCAGAACAGTGCAATTGAACACAAAGTCATCGGGGTGTTTGGTTTTGGAGTTTAATTTAAATAACAACTTATTCAACGAAAGAGTTAAAGTGGTTTGAATAATGAAAATATATATATAGAGACGAGTTAGGATCGATGTATGAATCGCTCTGTAACGAATGAATTATCATGCAACAGATTAATTAATGAACTTCTCAAGCATCAATACCGAACATTGATTTTTCCTAATTCCTTAGTGAAAAACTTCATGAGATTAAAAACACGTTTTAATTCCTTAACAAAGTGCTTTTATATCACAAATCTAAAAAGACATAGTTCGGACAAAGAGATCATTATGAATCAAATCCTCATTCCTAAGTGATTATCAGTTATAACGTTATGATTAAAACTGCCTTGAGGTAGTTTGTCAGACCGAACCTCAATCATGAATCAACAAAATACTTTCCAATATATTGAAGCAATAAGAACTTTTAATCATAAACTGTAATTCATAAATATAATCTGAAAACAATGATAAATATAATTCGTCACATCACATGATTCAGGGACATCGCCCTAACACGTAAATAAATTAGTTCCTCATAGTAATTGTCAAGATAACTAAAAGTATAGATGAAAACATTACAATAAGATGAAGTTGAATTGATCTTCAATTGCGGATGCTTTTGAAGATCTTCTTCTTCCACAGCTCTAATGCCTTCAAATCTCTTTTTTCGTTCTCTTTTTCTGTGCTTTCATCCAAGATACTCAATCCTTCTCAGAATAAGGGTTTAGTACTGCTGATTCCAATCCCGAATGTGCGAAAAGTCCACTCTACCCTTAATGAACTCGGAACCCTATAAATTAGAAACTTGGAAAAATTTGCTCGCGCCTGCCAACACGGGCCGTGTCCTGTGACACGGGCACCCGTGTTGGCCTTCTGTCACTCCCCTAAAGTTATTTTCTTCCCAGGCTTCCTGACACGGGCCGTGTCCTGTGACACGGGCACCCGTGTCAGCCCACTGATTTTCCTTCTCTTCTTTTCCTTCTTGCTTCCTGACACGGGCCGTGTCCTATGACACTGGTACCCGTGTCAGGCCACTGTATGCACCAAATCTTCATTTTCGTTTCGATTCCAGTTGGTTTGGCTCTGCATTCTTCTTGTGGGCTTTAACACGTAGACCTGAAACATAATCACTACCGAAACAAGCATCAAAGCATCTTAATAAGCATGAGTTTAAAACATTAAAACAAAACAAACAACTTAAGCAAGACTTTCAAATTACGAATAAAAACTACAAAAGATGGACAATTATGTTACCGAATTGATGAGATATATGCCAAGAGATGGATGAAAACACAGTACAAATTGGTGACCGATCACCTAGTCATTATGGAAGGTAGTGTGTTGTCGATATTTTTGTTATTCCAATGGATTGTAGCCTAGTCATTATGGAAGGTAATCTTTTGTCTTGATTTTTGTTACTCCAATGGATGGTAGCCTTGTCATTTTGGAAGGTAGTCTATTGTTGAGATTTTTGTTACTCCAATGGATGGTAGACTTGTCTTTATGGAAGGTAGTGTGTTGTCGTGATTTTTATTACTCTAAGGGATGGTAGACTTGTCATTATGGAAGGAAGTGTGTTGTCTATATCTTTGTTAGTCCAATGGATGGTAGCCTTTTCATTATGGAAGGTAGTCTTTTGTCATGATTTTTGTTACTCTAAGGCATTGTAGCCTTGTCGTTATGGAAGGTAGTCTGTTATCAATATCTTTGTTACTCTAATGGATGGTATCCTAGTCATTTTGGAAGGTAGTTTCTTGTCGAGACTTTTGTTACTCCATTGGTTGGTAGCCTTGTCATTATGGAAGGTAGTGTGTTGTCGATATTTTTGTTATTCCAATGGATGGTAGCCTTGTCATTTTGGAAGGTAGTCTATTGTTGAGATTTTTGTTACTACAATTGATGGTAGCCGTGTCATTATAGAAGGTAGTCTTTTGTCGAGATTTTTGTTACTACAATTGATTGTAGCCTTGTCATTATGGAAGGTAGTCTGTTGTCGATATCTTTGTTACTATAATGGATGGTAACCTAGTCATTATGGAAGGTAGTCTGTTGTCGAGATTTTTGTTAGTCTAAGGGATGGTAGCCTTGTCATTATGGAAGGTAGTGTGTTGTCGATATTCTTGTTATTCCAATGGATGGTAGCCTTGTCATTATGGAAGGTAGTCTGTTGTCGAGTTTTTTGTTACTCCAATGGATGGTAGCCTTCTCATTATGGAAAGTAGTCTGTTGTCTAGATTTTTGTTACTACAATGGATTGTAGCCTTGTAATTATGGAAGGTAGTTTGTTGTCGCGATTTTTGTTACTACAATTGATTGTAGCCATGTCATTATGGAAGGTAGTCTGTTGTCGATATCTTTGTTACTATAATGGATGGTATTCTAGTCATTATGGAACGTAGTCTCTTGTCGAGATTTTTGTTACTCCATTGGATGGTAGCCTTGTCATTATGGAAGGTACTGTGTTGTCGATATTTTTGTAATTCCAATGGATGGTAGCCTAGTCATTATGGAAGGTAGTCTGTTGTCGTGATTTTTGTTAGTCCAATGGATGGTAGCCTTGTCATTAAGGAAGGTATTTTATTGTTGAGATTTTTGTTACTCTAATGGATGGTAGACTTGTCATTATGGAAGGTAGTGTGTTGTCGTCATTTTTAGTACCCTAAGGGATGGTAGCCTTGTCATTATGGAAGGTAGTGTGTTGTTGATATCTTTGTTACTCCAATGGATGGTAGCCTTTTCATTATGGAAGGTAGTCTTTTGTCTTGATTTTAGTTACTCTAAGGGATTGTAGCCTTGTTGTTATGGAAGGTAGTTTGTTGTTGATATCTTTATTACTCCAATGGATGGTAGCCTTTTCATTATGGAAGGTAGTCTGTTGTCGAGATTTTAGTTACTCTAATGGATGGTAGCCTTGTCATTATGGAAGGTAGTCTGTTGTCGATATTTTCTAGTCTCCAGTGGATTGTAGCCTTGTCATTATGGAAGGTAGTCTCTTGTGGATATTTGGGTTACTCCAATGATGGTACCCCTGTCATTATGGAAGGTAGTGTGTTGTCGATATTTTTGTTACTACAATGCATTGTAGCCTTGTCGTTATGGAAGGTAGTTTGTTGTCGATATCTTTGTTACTCCAATGGATGGTAGCCTTGTCATTATGGAAGGTAGTCTATTGTCGAGATTTTAGTTACTCCAATGGATGGTAGCCTTGTCATTATGGAAGGTAGTCTGTTGTCTAGATTTTGAAGACTCCAATGGATTGTAGCCTTGTAATTATGGAAGGTAGTCTCTTGTGGATATTTGGGTTACTCCAATGATGGTACCCTTTTCATTATGGAAGATAGTCTATTGTTGATATTTTTGTTACTCCAATGGATGGTAGACTTGTCATTATGAAAGGTAGTGTGTTGTCATGATTTTTATTACTCTAAGGGATGGTAGGCTTAGCATTATGGAAGGTAGTCTTTTGTCATGATTTTTGTTACTCTAAGGGATTGTAGCCTTGTCATTATGGAAGGTAGTATGTTGTCGATATCTTTGTTACTCCAATGGATGGTAGCCTAGTCATTATGGAAGGTAGTGTGTTGTCGATGTTTTTGTTATTCCAAGGGATGGTAGCCTAGTCATTATGCAAGGTAATCTTTTGTCTTGATTTTTGTTACTCCAATGGATGGTAGCCTTATCATTATGGAAGGTAGTCTATTGTTGAGATTTTTGTTACTCCAATGGATGGTAGACTTGTCATTATGGAAGGTAGTGTGTTGTCGTGATTTTTATTACTCTAAGGGATGGTAGACTTGTCATTATGGAAGGTAGTGTGTTATCTATATCTTTGTTAGTCCAATGGATGGTAGCCTTTTCATTATGGAAGGTAGTCTTTTGTCATGATTTTTGTTACTCTAACGCATTGTAGCCTTGTCGTTATGGAAGGTTGTCTGTAATCGATATCTTTGTTACTCTAATGGATGGTATCCTAGTCATTTTGGAAGGTAGTTTGTAGTCGAGATTTTTGTTACTCCATTGGTTGGTAGCCTTGTCATTACGGAAGGTAGTATGTTGTCGATATTTTTGTTATTCCAATGGATGGTAGCCTTGACATTATGGAAGGTAGTTTGTTGTCGAGATTTTTCTTACTCCAATGGATGGTAGCCTTGTCATTATCGAAGGTAGTCTATTATCGATATTTTTGTTACTCCAATGAATGGTAGCCTAGTCATTATGGAAGGTAGTATGTTGTCGATATTTTTGTTATTCCAATGGATGGTAGCCTTGTCATTATGGAAGGTAGTTTGTTGTCAAGATTTTTGTTACTCCAATGGATGGTAGCCTTGTCACCATGGAAGGTAGTCTATTGTAAAGATTTTTGTTACTACAATGGATGGTAGCCGTGTCATTATGGAAGGTAGTCTTTTGTCGAGATTTTTGTTACTACAATTGATTGTAGCCTTGTCATTATGGAAGGTAGTCTGTTTTCGATATCTTTGTTACTCCAATGGATGGTAGCCTAGTCATTATGGAAGGTAGTCTATTGTAGAGATTTTTGTTAGTCTAAGGGATGGAAGCCTTGTCATTATGGAAGGTAGTGTGTTGTCGATATTTTTGTAATTCTAATGGATGGTAGCCTTGTCATTATGGAAGGTAGTCTGTTGTCGAGATTTTTGTTACTCCAATGGATGGTAGCCTTGTCATTATGGAAGGTAGTCTATTGTCGAGATTTTTGTTAGTACAATGGATGGTAGCCTTGTCATTATGGAAGGTAGTCTGTTGTCGTGATTTTTGTTACTCCAATGGATGGTATCCTAGTTATTATAGAAGTTAGTCTCTTGTCGAGATTTTTTTTACTCCATTGGATGGTAGACTTGTCATTATGGAAGGTAGTCTGTTGTCGTGATTTTTGTTACTCCAATGGATGGTAGACTTGTCATTATGGAAGGTAGTGTGTTGTCTTGATTTTTATTACTCTAAGGGATGGTAACCTTTTCATTATGGAAGGTAGTCTTTTGTCGTGATTTTTATTACTCTAAGGGATTGTAGCCTTGTCGTTATGGAAGGTAATTTGTTGTCGATATCTTTGTTACTCCAATGGATGGTAGCCTAGTTGTTATGGAAGGTTGTCTGTTGTAGAGATTTATGTTTCTCTAAGGGATGGTAGCCTTGTCATTATGGAAGGTAGTCTGTTGTCGATATCTTTGTTACTTCAATGGATGGTAGCCTTGTCATTATGGAAGGTAGTCTGTTGTCAAGATTTTAGTTACTCCAATGGATGTTAGCCTTGTCATTATGGAAGGTAGTTTGTTGTCGAGATTTTGTAGACTCCAATGGATTGTAGCCTTGTCATTATGGAAGGTAGTCTCTTGTGGATATTTGGGTTACTCCAATGATGGTACCCTTGTCATTATTGAAAATAGTCTATTGTTAATATTTTTGTTACTCCAATGGATGGTAGACTTGTCATTATGGAAGGTAGTGTGTTGTCGTGATTTTTATTAATCTAAGGGATGGTAGCCTTATCATTATGGAAGGTAGTATGTTGTCGATATCTTTGTTACTCTAATAGATTTTAGCCTTTTCATTATGGAAGGTAGTCTTTTATCATGATTTTTGTTACTTTAAGGGATTGTAGCCTTGTCATTATGGAAGGTAGTCTATTGTCGATATCTTTGTTACTCCAATGGATGGTAGCGTAGTCATTATGGAAGGTAGTCTGTTGTCGAGATTTTTGTTTCTCTAAGGGATGGTAGCCTTCTCATTATGGAAGGTAGTGCGTTGTCGAGATTTTGGTTACTCCAATGGATGGTAGCCTTGTCATTATGGAAGGTAGTCTATTGTAGAGATTTTTATTACTACAATGAATGGTAGTCTTGTCATTATGGAAGGTAGTTTGTTGTCGAGATTTTTTATACTACAATGGATTGTAGCCTTGTCGTTATGGAAGGTAGTCTATTGTCGATATCTTTATTACTCCAATGGATGGTAGCCTAGTCATTATGGAAGGTAGTCTGTTGTCGAGATTTTAGTTACTCCAATGGATGGTAGACTTGTCATTATGGAAGGTAGTGTGTTGTCGTAATTTTTCTTACTCTAAGGGATGGTAGCCTTGTCATTATGGAAGGTAGTATGTTGTCGATATCTTTGTGACTCCAATGGATGGTAGCCTTTTCATTATGGAAGGTAGTTTGTTGTCTAGATTTTTGTTACTCTAAGGGATGGTAGCCTAGTCATTATGGAACATAGTCTGATGTCGAGATTTTTGTTATTCCAATGGATGGTAGCCTTGTCATTATGAAAGGTAGTCTATTGTCAATATTTTTGTTACAATAATAGATTGTAGCCTTGTAATTATGGAAGGTAGTGTGTTGTTAAGATTTTTGTTACTCCAATGGATGGTAGCCTAGTCATTATGGAAGCTAGTCTGTTGTCGTGATTTTTGTTACTCCAACGGATGGTAGCCTAGTCATTATGGAAGGTAGTCTATTGTTGAGATTTTTGTTACTCCAATGGATGGTAGACTTATCATTATGGAAGGTAGTGTGTTGTCGTGATTTTTATTACTCTAAGGTATGGTAGCCTTGTCATTATGGAAGGTAGTCTGTTTTTGATATCTTTGTTACTCCAATGGATGGTAGCCTTTTCATTATGGAAGGTAGTCTTTTGTCGTGATTTTTGTTATTCCAATGGATGGTAGCCTTGTCATTATGTAAGGTAGTCTATTGTTGATATTTGTTTTACTACAATTGATGGTAGTCTGTTGTCGAGATTTTTGTTACTACAATGGATTGTAGCCTTGTCGTTATGAAAGGTAGTCTGTTGTCGATATCTTTGTTACTCCAAGGGATGATAGCCTTGTCATTATGGAACACAGTCTATTGTCAAGATTTTTGTTATTCCAATGGATGGTAGCCTTGTCATAATGGAAGGTAGATTGTTGTCGAGATTTTTGTAACTCCAATGGATGGTAGCCTTGTTATTATGGAAGGTAGTCTATTGTCGATATTTTTGTTACTACAATGGATGGTAGCCTTGTCATTATGGAAAGTAATCTGTTTTCGAGATTTTTGTACTATAATAGATTGTAGCCTTGTCGTTATGGAAGGTAGTCTGTTGTCGAGATTTTTGTAATATAATGGATTGTAGCCTTGTCGTTATGGAAGGTAGTCTGTTGTCGATATCTTTGTAACTCGAAGGGATGGTAGCCTTGTCATTATGGAACGTAGTCTGTTGTCGAGATTTTTGTTATTCCAATGGATGGTAACCTTGTCATTATGGAAGGTAGATTGTTGTCGAGATTTTTGTTACTCCAATGGATGGTAGCCTTGTCATTATGGAAGGTAGTCTATTGGCGATATTTTTGTTACTACAATGGATGGTAGCCTTGTCATTATGGAAGGTAATTTGTTGTCAAGATTTTTGTTACTACAATAGATTATAGCCTTTGTGTTATGGAGGTAGTCTATTGTCGATATCTTTGTTACTCCAATGGAAGGTAGCCTACTCATTATGGAAGGTAGTCTGTTGTCGATATTTTTGTTACTCCCTTGGATGGTAGCCTTGTCATTATGGAAGGTAGTGTGTTGTCGATATTTTTGTTATTCCAATGGATGGTAGCCTAGTCATTATGGAAGGTAGTCTGTTGTCGTGATTTTTATTACTCTAAGGTATGGAAGCCTTGTCATTATGGAAGGTAGTCTGTTTTTGATATCTTTGTTACTCCAATGGATGGTAGCCTTTTCATTATGGAAGGTAGTCTTTTGTCGTGATTTTTGTTACTCTAAGGGATTGTAGCCTTGTCATTATGGAAGGTAGTCTGTTGTCGATATCTTTGTTACTCCAGGATGGTATCCTAGTCATTATGGACGGTAGTCTGTTGTTAAGATTTTTTTTCTCTATGGGATGGTAGCCTTGTCATTATGGAAGGTAATGTGTTATCGAGATTTTTTTTATTCCAATGGATGGTAGCCTTGTCATTATGGAAGGTAGTTTGTTGTCGAGATTTTTGTTATTCCAATGGATGGTAGCCTTGTCATTATGTAAGGTAGTCTATTGTTGATATTTGTTTTACTACAATTGATGGTAGTCTGTTGTCGAGATTTTTGTTACTACAATGGATTGTAGCCTTGTCGTTATGAAAGGTAGTCTGTTGTCGATATCTTTGTTACTCCAAGGGAGGATAGCCTTGTCATTATGGAACACAGTCTATTGTCAAGATTTTTGTTATTCCAATGGATGGTAGCCTTGTCATAATGGAAGGTAGATTGTTGTCGAGATTTTTGTAACTCCAATGGATGGTAGCCTTGTTATTATGGAAGGTAGTCTATTGTCGATATTTTTGTTACTACAATGGATGGTAGCCTTGTCATTATGGAAAGTAATCTGTTTTCGAGATTTTTGTACTATAATAGATTGTAGCCTTGTCGTTATAGAAGGTAGTCTGTTGTCGAGATTTTTGTAATATAATGGATTGTAGCCTTGTCGTTATGGAAGGTAGTCTGTTGTCGATATCTTTGTAACTCGAAGGGATGGTAGCCTTGTCATTATGGAACGTAGTCTGTTGTCGAGATTTTTGTTATTCCAATGGATGGTAACCTTGTCATTATGGAAGGTAGATTGTTGTCGAGATTTTTGTTACTCCAATGGATGGTAGCCTTGTCATTATGGAAGGTAGTCTATTGGCGATATTTTTGTTACTACAATGGATGGTAGCCTTGTCATTATGGAAGGTAATTTGTTGTCAAGATTTTTGTTACTACAATAGATTATAGCCTTTGTGTTATGGAGGTAGTCTATTGTCGATATCTTTGTTACTCCAATGGAAGGTAGCCTACTCATTATGGAAGGTAGTCTGTTGTCGATATTTTTGTTACTCCCTTGGATGGTAGCCTTGTCATTATGGAAGGTAGTGTGTTGTCGATATTTTTGTTATTCCAATGGATGGTAGCCTAGTCATTATGGAAGGTAGTCTGTTGTCGTGATTTTTATTACTCTAAGGTATGGAAGCCTTGTCATTATGGAAGGTAGTCTGTTTTTGATATCTTTGTTACTCCAATGGATGGTAGCCTTTTCATTATGGAAGGTAGTCTTTTGTCGTGATTTTTGTTACTCTAAGGGATTGTAGCCTTGTCATTATGGAAGGTAGTCTGTTGTCGATATCTTTGTTACTCCAGGATGGTATCCTAGTCATTATGGAAGGTAGTCTGTTGTTAAGATTTTTTTTCTCTATGGGATGGTAGCCTTGTCATTATGGAAGGTAATGTGTTATCGAGATTTTTTTTATTCCAATGGATGGTAGCCTTGTCATTATGGAAGGTAGTTTGTTGTCGAGATTTTTGTTATTCCAATGGATGGTAGCCTTGTCATTATGTAAGGTAGTCTATTGTTGATATTTGTTTTACTACAATTGATGGTAGTCTGTTGTCGAGATTTTTGTTACTACAATGGATTGTAGCCTTGTCGTTATGAAAGGTAGTCTGTTGTCGATATCTTTGTTACTCCAAGGGAGGATAGCCTTGTCATTATGGAACACAGTCTATTGTCAAGATTTTTGTTATTCCAATGGATGGTAGCCTTGTCATAATGGAAGGTAGATTGTTGTCGAGATTTTTGTAACTCCAATGGATGGTAGCCTTGTTATTATGGAAGGTAGTCTATTGTCGATATTTTTGTTACTACAATGGATGGTAGCCTTGTCATTATGGAAAGTAATCTGTTTTCGAGATTTTTGTACTATAATAGATTGTAGCCTTGTCGTTATGGAAGGTAGTCTGTTGTCGAGATTTTTGTAATATAATGGATTGTAGCCTTGTCGTTATGGAAGGTAGTCTGTTGTCGATATCTTTGTAACTCGAAGGGATGGTAGCCTTGTCATTATGGAACGTAGTCTGTTGTCGAGATTTTTGTTATTCCAATGGATGGTAACCTTGTCATTATGGAAGGTAGATTGTTGTCGAGATTTTTTTTACTCCAATGGATGGTAGCCTTGTCATTATGGAAGGTAGTGTGTTATCGATATTTTTGTTACTCCAATGGATGGTAGACTTGTCATTATGAAAGGTAGTGTGTTGTCGTGATTTTTATTACTCTAAGGTATGGTAGCCTTGTCATTATGGAAGGTAGTCTGTTTTTGATATCTTTGTTACTCCAATGGATGGTAGCCTTTTCATTATGGAAGGTAGTCTTTTGTCGTGATTTTTGTTACTCTAAGGGATTGTAGCCTTGTCATTATGGAAGGTAGTCTGTTGTCGATATCTTTGTTACTCCAGGATGGTATCCTAGTCATTATGGACGGTAGTCTGTTGTTAAGATTTTTTTTCTCTATGGGATGGTAGCCTTGTCATTATGGAAGGTAATGTGTTATCGAGATTTTTTTTATTCCAATGGATGGTAGCCTTGTCATTATGGAAGGTAGTTTGTTGTCGAGATTTTTTTAATCCAATGGATGGTAGCCTTGTCATTATGTAAGGTAGTCTATTGTTGATATTTGTTTTACTACAATTGATGGTAGTCTGTTGTCGAGATTTTTGTTACTACAATGGATTGTAGCCTTGTCGTTATGAAAGGTAGTCTGTTGTCGATATCTTTGTTACTCCAAGGGAGGATAGCCTTGTCATTATGGAACACAGTCTATTGTCAAGATTTTTGTTATTCCAATGGATGGTAGCCTTGTCATAATGGAAGGTAGATTGTTGTCGAGATTTTTGTAACTCCAATGGATGGTAGCCTTGTTATTATGGAAGGTAGTCTATTGTCGATATTTTTGTTACTACAATGGATGGTAGCCTTGTCATTATGGAAAGTAATCTGTTTTCGAGATTTTTGTACTATAATAGATTGTAGCCTTGTCGTTATGGAAGGTATTCTGTTGTCGAGATTTTTGTAATATAATGGATTGTAGCCTTGTCGTTATGGAAGGTAGTCTGTTGTCGATATCTTTGTAACTCGAAGGGATGGTAGCCTTGTCATTATGGAACGTAGTCTGTTGTCGAGATTTTTGTTATTCCAATGGATGGTAACCTTGTCATTATGGAAGGTAGATTGTTGTCGAGATTTTTGTTACTCCAATGGATGGTAGCCTTGTCATTATGGAAGGTAGTCTATTGGCGATATTTTTGTTACTACAATGGATGGTAGCCTTGTCATTATGGAAGGTAATTTGTTGTCAAGATTTTTGTTACTACAATAGATTATAGCCTTTGTGTTATGGAGGTAGTCTATTGTCGATATCTTTGTTACTCCAATTGAAGGTAGCCTACTCATTATGGAAGGTAGTCTGTTGTCGATATTTTTGTTACTCCCTTGGATGGTAGCCTTGTCATTATGGAAGGTAGTGTGTTGTCGATATTTTTGTTATTCCAATGGATGGTAGCCTAGTGATTATGGAAGGTAGTCTGTTGTCGTGATTTTTGATACTCCAATGGATGGTAGCCTTGTCATTATGGAAGGTAGTATGTTGTAGATATCTTTGTTATTCCAATGGATGGTAGCCTAGTCATTATGGAAGGTAGTTTGTTGTCGTGATTTTTGTTACTCCAATGGATGGAAGCCTTGTTATTATGGAAGGTAGTATGTTGTAGATATCTTTGTTACTATAATGGATGGTAGCCTTTTCATTATGGAAGGTAGTCTGTTGTCGAGATTTTTGTTACTCCATGGGATGGTAGCCTTGTTATTATGGAAGGTAGTGTGTTGTCGATATTTTTGTTACTCCAATGGATGGTAGCCGAGTCATTATGGAAGGTTCTTTATTTTCATGATTTTTGTTATTACAATGGATGGTAGCCTTGTCATTATGGAAGGTAATTTGTTGTCGTCATTTTTGTTACTACAATGGATTGTAGCCTTGTCGTTATGGAAGGTAGTCTATTGTCGATATCTTTGTTACTCCAATGGATGGTAGCCTAGTCATTATGGAAGGTAGTCTGTTGTCGATATTTTAGTTACTCCAATGGATGGTAGCCTTGTCATTATGGAAGGTAGTCTGTTGTCGAGATTTTGTAGACTCCAATGGATTGTAGCCTTGTCATTATGGAAGGTAGTCTCTTGTGGATATTTGGGTTACTCCAATGATGGTACCCTTGTCATTATGGAAGTTAGTCTATTGTCGGGATTTTTGTTAGTCTAAGGGATGGTAGCCTTGTCATTATGGAAGGTAGTATGTTGTCGATATCTTTGTTACTCCAATGGATGGTAGCCTTTTCATTATGGAAGGTAGTTTGTTGTCGAGATTTTTCTTACTCTAAGGGATGGTAGCCTTGTCATTATGGAACGTAGTCTGTTGTCGAGATTTTTGTTTTTCCAAGGGATGCTAGCCTTGTCATTATGAAGGTAGTCTATTGTCGATATTTTTGTTACTATAATAGATTGTAGCCTTGTCATTATGTAAGGTAGTGTATTGTTGAGATTTTTGATACTCCAATGGATGGTATCCTAGTCATTATGGAAGGTAGTCAGTTGTCGAGATTTTTGTTACTTCATTGGATGGTAGCCTTGTCATTATGGAAGGTAGTGTGTTATCGATATTTTTGTTATTCGAATGGATGGTAGCCTAGTCATTATGGAAGGTAGTCTTTTGTCTTGATTTTTGTTACTCCAATGGATGTTAGCCTTGTCATTAGGGAAGGTAGTCTATTGTTGAGATTTTTGTTACTCCAATGGATGGTAGACTTGTCATTATGGAAGGTAGTGTGTTGTCGTGATTTTTATTACTCTAAGGGATGGTAGCCTTGTCATTATGGAAGGTAGTATGTTGTCGATATCTTTGTTACTACAATGGATGGTAGCCTTTTTATTATGGAAGGTAGTCTTTTGTCATGATTTTTGTTACTCTAAGGGATTGTAGCCTTGTCGTTATGGAAGGTAGTCTGTTGTCGATATCTTTGTTACTCTAATGGATGGTATCCTAGTCATTTTGGAAGGTAGTCTGTTGTCGAGATTTTTGTTACTCCATTGGATGGTAGCCTTGTCATTATGGAAGGTAGTGTGTTGTCGATATTTTTGTTATTCTAATGGATGGTAGCCTTGTCATTATGGAAGGTAGTTTGTCATTGAGATATTTGTTACTCCAATGGATGGTAGCCTTGTCATTATGGAATGTAGTCTATTGTCGAGATTTTTGTTACTACAATGGATGGTAGTCTTGTCATTATGGAAGGTAGTCTGTTGTCTAGATTTTTTGTACTACAATGGATGGTAGCCTTGTCATTATGGAAGGTAGTCTGTTGTCGAGATTTTTTTTACTCTAAGGGATGGTAGCATTGTCATTATGGAAGGTAGTTTGTTGTCGAGATTTTTGTTATTCCAATGGATGGTAGCCTTTTCATTATGAAAGGTAGTCTATTGTCGAGAGTTTTGTTACTATAATAGATTATAGCCGTGTCATTATGGAAGGTAGTCTATTGTCGTGATTTTTTTTACTCCAATGGATAGTAGCCTTTTCATTAGAGAAGGTAGTATATTGTCGAGATTTTTGTCACTACAATGGATGGTAGCCTTGTCATCATGGAAGGTAGTCTGTTGTCGAGATTTTTGTTACTACAATGGCTTGTAACCTTGTCGTTATGGAAGGTAGTCTGTTGTCGATATCTTTGTTGCTCCAATGGATGGTAGCCTAGTCATTATGGAAGGTAGTTTGTGTACGATATTTTTGTTATTCCAATGGATGGTAGCCTAGTCATTACGGAAGGTAGTCTGTTGTCGTGATTTTTGTTACTCCAATGGATGGTAGCCTTATCATTATGGAAGGTAGTCTATTGTTACTTTAATGGATGGTAGTCTTGTCATTATGGAAGGTAGTCTGTTGTCGAGATTTTTGTTACTACAATGGATTGTAGCCTTGTCGTTATGGAAGGTAGTCTATTGTCGATATCTTTGTTACTCCAATGGATGGTAGCCTAGTCATTATGGAAGGTAGTCGGTTGTCGAGATTTTAGTTACTCCAATGGATGGTAGCCTTGTCATTATGGAAGGTAGTCTGTTGTCGAGAATTTGTAGACTCCAATGGATTGTAGCCTTGTTATTATGGAAGGTAGTCTCTTGTGGATATTTGGGTTACTCCTATGATGGTACCCTTGTCATTATGGAAGTTAGTCTATTGTCGTGATTTTTGTTACTCTAAGGGATGGTAGCCTTGTCATTATGGAAGGTAGTATGTTGTTGATATCTTTGTTACTCCAATGGATGGTAGCCTTTTCATTATGGAAGGTAGTTTCTTGTCGAGATTTTTCTTACTCTAAGGGATAGTAGCCTTGTCATTATGGAACGTAGTCTGTTGTCGAGAATTTTGTTATTCCAATGGATGGTACCCTTGTCATTATGAAGGTAGTCTATTGTCGATATTTTTGATAATATAATAGATTGTAGCCTTGTCATTATGGAAGGTAGTATGTTGTCGAGATTTTTGTTACTCCAATGGATGGTATCCTAGTCATTATGGAAGGTAGTCTGTTGTCGAGATTTTTGTTACTTTATTGGATGGTACCCTTGTCATTATGGAAGGTAGTGTGTTGTCGATATTTTTGTTATTCGAATGGATGGTAGCCTAGTCATTATGGAAGGTAGTCTTTTGTCTTGATTTTTGTTACTCCAATGGATGGTAGCCTTGTCATTATGGAATGTAGTCTATTGTTGAGATTTTTGTTACTCCAATGGATGGTAGACTTGTCATTATGGAAGGTAGTGTGTTGTCGTAATTTTTATTACTCTAAGGGATGGTAGCCTTGTCATTATGGAAGGTAGTATGGTGTCGATATCTTTGTTACTACAATGGATGGTAGCCTTTTCATTATGGAAGTTAGTATTTTGTCATGATTTTTGTTACTCTAAGGGATTGTAGCCTTGTCGTTATGGAAGGTAGTCTGTTGTCGATATCTTTGTTACTCTAATGGATGGTATCCTAGTCATTTTGGAAGGTAGTCTGTTGTCGAGATTTTTGTTTCTCCATTGGATGGTAGCCTTATCATTATGGAAGGTAGTGTGTTGTCGATATTTTTGTTATTCTAATGGATGGTAGCCTTGTCATTATGGAAGGTAGTTTGTTGTCGAGATATTTGTTACTCTAATGGATGGTAGCCTTGTCATTATGGAATGTAGTCTATTGTCGAGATTTTTGTTACTACAATGGATGGTAGTCTTGTCATTATGGAAGGTAGTCTGTTGTCTAGATTTTTTGTACTACAATGGATGGTAGCCTTGTCATTATGGAAGGTAGTCTGTTGTCGAGATTTTTTTTACTCTAAGGGATGGTAGCGTTGTCATTATGGAAGGTAGTTTGTTGTCGAGATTTTTGTTATTCCAATGGATGGTAGCCTTTTCATTATGAAAGGTAGTCTATTGTCGAGAGTTTTGTTACTATAATAGATTATAGCCGTGTCATTATGGAAGGTAGTCTATTGTCGTGATTTTTTTTACTCCAATGGATAGTAGCCTTTTCATTAGAGAAGGTAGTATATTGTCGAGATTTTTGTCGCTACAATGGATGGTAGCCTTGTCATCATGGAAGGTAGTCTGTTGTCGAGATTTTTGTTACTACGATGGCTTGTAACCTTGTCGTTATGGAAGGTAGTCTATTGTCGATATCTTTGTTGCTCCAATGGATGGTAGCCTAGTCATTATGGAAGGTAGTTTGTGTACGATATTTTTGTTATTCCAATGGATGGTAGCCTAGTCATTACGGAAGGTAGTCTGTTGTCGTGATTTTTATTACTCCAATGGATGGTAGCCTTGTCATTATGGAAGGTAGTCTATTGTTACTTTAATGGATGGTAGTCTTGTCATTATGGAAGGTAGTCTGTTGTCGAGATTTTTGTTACTACAATGGATTGTAGCCTTGTCGTTATGGAAGGTAGTCTATTGTCGATATCTTTGTTACTCCAATGGATGGTAGCCTAGTCATTATGGAAGGTAGTCTTTTGTCGAGATTTTAGTTACTCCAATGGATGGTAGCCTTGTCATTATGGAAGGTAGTCTATTGTCGAGAATTTGTAGACTCCAATGGATTGTAGCCTTGTTATTATGGAAGGTAGTCTCTTGTGGATATTTGGGTTACTCCAATGATGTTACCCTTGTCATTGTGGAAGTTAGTCTATTGTCGTGATTTTTGTTACTCTAAGGGATGGTAGCCTTGTCATTATGGAAGGTAGTATGTTGTTGATATCTTTGTTACTCCAATGGATGGTAGCCTTTTCATTATGGAAGGTAGTTTCTTGTCGAGATTTTTCTTACTCTAAGGGATAGTAGCCTTGTCATTATGGAACGTAGTCTGTTGTCGAGAATTTTGTTATTCCAATGGATGGTACCCTTGTCATTATGAAGGTAGTCTATTGTCGATATTTTTGATACTATAATAGATTGTAGCCTTGTCATTATGGAAGGTAGTATGTTGTCGAGATTTTTGTTACTCCAATGGATGGTATCCTAGTCATTATGGAAGGTAGTCTATTGTCGAGATTTTTGTTACTTCATTGGATGGTAGCCTTGTCATTATGGAAGGTAGTGTGTTGTCGATATTTTTGTTATTCGAATGGATGGTAGCCTAGTCATTATGGAAGGTAGTCTTTTGTCTTGATTTTTGATACTCCAATGGATGGTAGCCTTGTCATTATGGAATGTAGTCTATTGTTGAGATTTTTGTTACTCCAATGGATGGTAGACTTGTCATTATGGAAGGTAGTGTGTTGTCGTAATTTTTATTACTCTAAGGGATGGTAGCCTTGTCATTATGGAAGGTAGTATGGTGTCGATATCTTTGTTACTACAATGGATGGTAGCCTTTTCATTATGGAAGTTAGTATTTTGTCATGATTTTTGTTACTCTAAGGGATTGTAGCCTTGTCGTTATGGAAGGTAGTCTGTTGTCGATATCTTTGTTACTCTAATGGATGGTATCCTAGTCATTTTGGAAGGTAGTCTGTTGTCGAGATTTTTGTTTCTCCATTGGATGGTAGCCTTATCATTATGGAAGGTAGTGTGTTGTCGATATTTTTGTTATTCTAATGGATGGTAGCCTTGTCATTATGGAAGGTAGTTTGTTGTCGAGATATTTGTTACTCTAATGGATGGTAGCCTTGTCATTATGGAAGGTAGTCTATTGTTGAGATTTTTGTTACTACAATGGATGGTAGTCTTGTCATTATGGAAGGTAGTCTGTTGTGTAGATTTTTGGTACTACAATGGATTGTAGCCTTGTCGTTATGGAAGGTAGTCTGTTATGGTGATTTTTGTTACTCCAATGGATAGTAGACTTGTCATTATGGAAGGTAGTATGTTGTAGATATCATTGTTACTACAATGGATGGTAGCCTTCTCATTATTGAAGGTAGTCTGTTGTCGATATTTTTGTTACTACATTGGATTTTAGCCTTGTTGTTGTGGAGGTAGTTTGTTGTCAATATTTTTGTTATTCCAATGAATGGTAGCCTAGTCATTATGGAATGTAGTCTATTTTCGTGATTTTTGTTACTACAATGGATGGTAGCCTTGTCATTATGGAAGGTAGTATGTTGTAGATATCTTTGTTACTCGAATGGATGGTAGCCTTGTCATTATGGAAGGTAGTCTGTTGTCGAGATTTTCTTAACTCTAAGGGATGGTAGCCTTGTCATTATGGATGGTAGTCTGTTGTCGAGATTTTGATTATTCCAATGGATTGTAGCCTTTTCATTATGAAAAGTAGTCTATTGTCGAGAGTTTTGTTACTATAATAGATTGTAGCCTTGTCATTATGGAAGGTAGTCTGTTGGCGTGATTTTTTTACTCCAATGGATAGTAGCTTTTTCATTATAGAAGGTAGTATATTGTCGAGATTTTTGTCACTACAATGGATGGTAGACTTGTCATTATGGAAGGTAGTCTTTTGTCGAGATTTTTGTTACTACAATGGATTGTAGCCTTGTCGTTATGGAAGTAGTCTGTTGTCGATATCATTGTTACTCCAATGGATGGTAGCCTAGTCATTATAGAAGGTAGTCTGTTGTCGAGATTTTTGTTACTCCATTGGATGGTAGCCTTGTAATTATGGAAGGTAGTGTGTTGTAGATATCTTTGTTATTCCAATGGATGGTAGCCTAGTCATTATGGAATGTAGTCTGTTGTCGTGATTTTTGTTACTCCAATGGATGGTAGCCTTGTCATTATGGAAGGTAGTATGTTGTCGATATCTTTGTTACTCCAATGGATGGTAGCCTTCTCATTATTGAAGGTAGTCTATTGTCGAGATTTTGGTTACTACATTGGATTTTAGCCTTGTCGTTATGGAGGTAGTCTGTTGTCGATATTTTTGTTATTCCAATGGATGGTAGCCTTGTCATTATGGAAGGTAGTCTGTTGTCGAGATTTTTGTTATTCCAATGGATGGTAGCCTTTTCATTATGAAAGGTAGTCTATTGTTGAGAGTTTTATTACTATAATATATTGTAGTCGTGTCATTATGGAAGGTAGTCTGTTGTCGTGATTTTTGTTACTCCAATGGATAGTAGCCTTGTCATTATAGAAGGTAGTATATTGTCGAGATTTTTGTCACTACAATGGATGGTAGCCTTGTCATTATGGAAGGTAGTCTGTTGTCGAGATTTTTGTGACTACAATGGATTATAGCCTTTTCGTTATGGAAGTTAGTCTGTTGTCGATATCTTTGTTACTCCAATGGATGGTAGCCTAGTCATTATGGAAGGTAGTTTGTGTATGATATTTTTGTTATTCCAATGGATGCTAGCGTTGTCATTATGGAAGGTTGTCTCTTGTCGAGATTTTTGTTAGTCTAAGGGATGGTAGCCTTGTCATTATGGAAGGTAGCGTGTTGTCGAGATTTTTCTTACTCCAATGGATGGTAGCCTAGTCAATATGGAAGGTAGTCTGTTGTCGTGATTTTTGTTACTCCAATGGATGGTATCCTAGTCATTATGGAAGGTATTCTATTATTTAGATTTTTGTTACTCCAATGGATGGTAGACTTGTCATTATGGAAGGTAGTGTGTTGTCGTGATTTTTATTACTCTAAGGGATGGTAGCCTTGTCATTATGGAAGGTAGTATGTTGTCAATATCTTTGTTACTCCAATGGATGGTAGCCTTTTCATTATGGAAGGTAATCTTTTGTCGTGATTTTTGTTACTCTAAGGGATTGTAGCCTTGTCGTTATGGAAGGTAGTTTGTTGTCGATATCTTTGTTACTCCAATGGATGGTGGCCTAGTCATTATGGAAGGTTGTCTGTTGTCGAGATTTTTGTTTCTATAAGAGATGGTAGCCTTGTCATTATGGAAGGTAGTGTGTTGTCGATATTTTTACTACTACAACGGATTGTAGCCTTGTCGTTATGGAAGGTAGTTTGTTGTCGATATCTTTGTTACTCCAATGGATGGTATCCTAGTCATTATGGAAGGTAGTCTCTTGTCGAGATTTTTGTTACTCCATTGGATGGTAGCCTTGTCATTATGGAATGTACTGTGTTGTCGATATTTTTGTTATTCTAATGGATGGTAACATAGTCATTATGGAAGGTAGTTTGTTGTCGTGAGTTTTGTTACTCCAATGGTTGGTAGCCTTGTCATTATGGAAGGTATTCTATTGTTGAGATTTTTGTTATTCCAATGGATGGTAGCCTTGTCATTATGGAAGGTAGTCTCTTGTCATGATTTTTGTTACTCCAATGGATGGTAGCCTTGTCATTATGGAAGGTAGTATATTGTAGATATCTTTGTTATTCCAATGGATGGTAGCCTACTCATTATGGAAGGTAGTCTGTTGTTGTGATTTTTGTTACTCCAATGGATGGTAGCCTTGTCATTATGGAAGGTAGTATGTTGTTGATATCTTTGTTACTCCAATGGATGGTAGCCTTCTCATTATTGAAGGTAGTCTATTGTCGAGATTTTTGCTACTACATTGGATTTTAGCCTTGTTATTATGGAGGTAGTCTATTGTCGATAATTTTGTTATTCCAATGGATGGTAGCCTTGTCATTATGGAAGGTAGTCTGTTGTCGACATTTTTGTTATTCCAATGGATGGTAGCCTTTTCATTATAAAAGGTAGTCTATTGTCGAGAGTTTTATTACTATAATAGATTGTAGTCGTGTCATTATGAAAGGTAGTCTGTTGTCGTGATTTTTGTTACTCCAATGGATAGTAGCCTTGTCATTATAGAAGGTAGTATATTGTAGAGATTATTGTCACTACAATGGATGGTAGCCTTGTCATTATGGAAGGTAGTCTGTTGTCGAGATTTTTGTTACTACAATGGATTATAGCCTTTTCGTTATGGAAGTTAGTCTGTTGTCGATATCTTTGTTACTCCAATGGATGGTAGCCTAGTCATTATGGAAGGTAGTTTGTGTACGATATTTTTGTTATTCCAATGGATGCTAGCCTTGTCATTATGGAAGGTAGTCTCTTGTCGAGATTTTTGTTAGTCTAAGGGATGGTAGCCTTGTCATTATGGAAGGTAGTGTGTTGTCGAGATTTTTGTTACTCCAATGGATGGTAGCCTAGTCAATATGGAAGGTAGTCTGGTGTCGTGATTTTTGTTACTCCAATGGATGGTATCCTTGTCATTATGGAAGGTATTCTATTATTGACATTTTTGTTACTCCAATGGATGGTAGACTTGTCATTATGGAAGGTAGTGTGTTGTCGTGATTTTTATTACTCTAAGGGATGGTAGCCTTGTCATTATGGAAGGTAGTATGTTGTCGATATCTTTGTTACTCCAATGGATGACAGCCTTTTCAATATGGAAGGTAATCTTTTGTCGTGATTTTTGTTACTCTAAGGGATTGTAGCCTAGTCATTATGGAAGGTAGTTTGTTGTCGATATCTTTGTTACTCCAATGGATGGTAGCCTAGTCATTATGGAAGGTTGTCTGTTGTCGAGATTTTTGTTTCTATAAGGGATGGTAGCCTTGTCATTATGGAAGTTAGTGTGTTGTTGATATTTTTACTACTACAACGGATTTTAGCCTTGTCGTTATGGAAGGTAGTTTGTTGTCGATATCTTTGTTACTCCAATGGATGGTATCCTAGTCATTATGGAAGGTAGTCTCTTGTCGAGATTTTTGTTACTCTATTGGATGGTAGCCTTGTCATTATGGAAGGTACTGTGTTGTCGATATTTTTGTTATTCCATTGGATGGTAACATAGTCATTATGGAAGGTAGTTTGTTGTCGTGATTTTTGTTACTCCAATGGTTGGTAGCCTTGTCATTATGGAAGGTATTCTATTGTTAAGATTTTTGTTATTCCAATGGATGGTAGCCTTGTCATTATGGAAGGTAGTCTCTTGTCATGATTTTTGTTACTCCAATGGAAGGTAGCCTTGTCATTATGGAAGGTAGTATGTTGTCGAGATTTTTGTTACTACAATGGATGTTAGCCTTGTCATTATGAAGGTAGTCTATTGTCGATATTTTTGTTACTATAATAGATTGTAGCCTTGTCTTTTTGGAAGGTAGTGTGTTATCGAGATTTTTGTTACTCCAATGGATGGTATCCTAGTAATTATGGAAGGTAGTTTGTTGTCGAGAATTTTGTTACTCCATTGGATGGTAGCCTTGTCATTATGGTAGGTAGTGTGTTGTCGATATTTTTGTTATTCGAATGGATGGTAGCCTAGTCATTATGGAAGGTAGTCTTTTGTCTTGATTTTTGTTACTCCAATTGATGGTAGCCTTGTCATTATGGAAGGTAGTCTATTGTTGAGATTTTTGTTACTCCAATGTATGGTAGACTTGTCATTATGGAAGGTAGTGTGTTGTCGTGATTTTTATTACTCTAAGGGATGGTAGCCTTGTCATTGTGGAAGGTAGTATGTTGTCGATATCTTTGTTACTACAATGGATGGTAGCCTTTTCATTATGGAAGGTAGTCTTTTGTCATGATTTTTGTTACTCTAAGGGATTGTAGCCTTGTCGTTATGGAAGGTAGTCTGTTGTCGATATCTTTGTTACTCTAATGGATGGTATCCTAGTCATTTTGGAAGGTAGTCTGTTGTCGAGATTTTTGTTACTCCATTGGATGGTAGCCTTGTCATTATGGAAGGTAGTGTGTTATCGATATTTTTGTTATTCTAATGGATGGAAGCCTTATCATTATGGAAGGTAGTTTGTTGTCGAGATATTTGTTACTCCAATGGATGGTAGCCTTGTTATTATGGAAGGTAGTCTATTGTCGAGATTTTTGTTACTACAATGGATGGTAGTCTTGTCATTATCGAGGTAGTATGTTGTCAAGATTTTTGTTATTACAATGGATTGTAGCCTTGTCGTTATGGAAGGTAGTCTATTGTCGTGATTTTTGTTACTCCAATGGATGGTAGCCTTGTCATTATGGAAGGTAGTATGTTGTAGATATCATTGTTACTACAATGGATGGTAGCCTTCTCATTATTGAGGGTAGTCTGTTGTCGAGATTTTTGTTACTACATTGGATTTTAGCCTTGTCGTTATGGAGGTAGTCTGTTGTCGATATTTTTGTTATTCCAATGGATGGTAGCCTAGTCATTATGGAAGGTAGTCTATTTTCGTGATTTTTGTTACTTCAATGGATGGTAGCCTTGTCATTATGGAAGGTAGTATGTTGTAGATATCTTTGTTACTCCAATGGATGGTAGCCTTGTAATTATGGAAGGTAGTCTGTTGTCGAGATTTTTTTTATTCTAAGGGATTGTAGCCTTGTCATTATGGAAGGTAGTTTGTTGTCAAGATTTTTGTTATTCCAATGGATGGTAGCCTTTTCATTATGAAAGGTAGTCTATTGTCGAGAGTTTTGTTACTACAATAGATTGTAGCCGTGTCATTATGGAAGGTAGTCTGTTATCGTGATTTTTTTACTTTAATGGATAGTAGCCTTTTCATTATAGAAGGTAGTATATTGTCGAGATTTTTGTCACTACAATGGATGGTAGCCTTTTCATTATGGAAGGTAGTCTGTTGTCGAGATTTTTGTTACTTCAATGGATGGTAGCCTAGTCATTATGGAAGGTAGTTTGTGTACGATATTTTTGTTATTCCAATGGATGGTAGCCTTGTCATTATGGAAGGTAGTCTCTTGATGTGATTTTTGTTACTCCAATGGATGGTAGCCTTGTCATTATGGATGGTAGTATGTTGTCGAGATTTTTGTTACTACAATGGATTGTAGCCTTGTCATTTTGGAGGTAGTCTGTTGTCGATATCTTGGTTACTCTAATGGATGGTAGCCTAGTCATTATGGAAGGTAGTCTGTTGTCGTGATTTTTGTTTCTCCAATGGATGGTAACCTTGTCATTATGGAAGGTAGTATATTGTGGATATCTTTGTTATTCCAATGGATTGTAGCCTAGTCATTATGGAAGGTAGTCTGTTGTCGTGATTTTTGTTACTCCAATGGATGGTAGCCTTGTCATTATGGAATGTAGTATGTTGTCGATATCTTTGTTACTCCAATGGATGGTAGCCTAGTCATTATGGAAGGTAGTCTGTTGTCGAGATTTTAGTTACTCTAATGGATGGTAGCCTTGTCATTATGTAAGGTAGTCTGTTGTCGAGATTTTGTAGACTCCAATGGAATGTAGCCTTGTCATTATGGAAGGTAGTCTCTTGTGGATATTTGGGTTACTCCAATATGGTACCGTTGTCATTATGGAAGTTAGTATGTTGTTGAGATTTTTGTTACTCCAATGGATAGTAGACTTATCATTAAGGAACGTAGTGTGTTGTCGTGATTTTTGTTACTCTAAGGGATGGTAGCCTTGTCAATATGGAAGGTAGTATGTTTTCGATATCTTTGTTACTCCAATGGATGGTAGACTTATCATTAAGGAACGTAGTGTGTTGTCGAGATTTTTCTTACTCTAAGGGATGGTAGCCTTGTCATTATGGAAGGTAGTGTGTTGTCTAGATTTTTGTTACTCCAATGGATGGTAGCCTTGTCATTATGATTGTAGTCTATTGTCGATATTTTTGTTACTATAATAGATTATAGCCTTGTCATTATGGAAGGTAGTGTGTTGTCGAGATTTTTGTTACTCCAATGGATGGTATCCTAGTCATTATGGTAGGTAGTCTGTTGTCTAGATTTTTGTTACTCCATTGGATGGTAGCCTTGTCATTATGGTAGGTAGTGTGTTGTCGATATTTTTGTTATTCGAATGGATGGTAGCCTAGTCATTATGGAAGGTAGTCTTTTGTCTTGATTTTTGTTACTCCAATTGATGGTAGCCTTGTCATTATGGAAGGTAGTCTATTGTTGAGATTTTTGTTACTCCAATGTATGGTAGACTTGTCATTATGGAAGGTAGTGTGTTGTCGTGATTTTTATTACTCTAAGGGATGGTAGCCTTGTCATTGTGGAAGGTAGTATGTTGTCGATATCTTTGTTACTACAATGGATGGTAGCCTTTTCATTATGGAAGGTAGTCTTTTGTCATGATTTTTGTTACTCTAAGGGATTGTAGCCTTGTCGTTATGGAAGGTAGTCTGTTGTCGATATCTTTGTTACTCTAATGGATGGTATCCTAGTCATTTTGGAAGGTAGTCTGTTGTCGAGATTTTTGTTACTCCATTGGATGGTAGCCTTGTCATTATGGAAGGTAGTATATTGTCGAGATTTTTGTTACTACAATGGATGGTAGTCTTGTCATTATGGAAGGTAGTCTGTTGTCGAGATTTTTGTTACTACAATGGATTGTAGCCTTGTTGTTATGGAAGGTAGTCTGTTGTCATGATTTTTGTTACTCCAATTGATGGTAGCCTTGTCATTATGGAAGGTAGTATGTTGTAGATATCATTGTTACTACAATGGATGGTAGCCTTCTCATTATTGAAGGTAGTCTGTTGTCGAGATTTTTGTTACTACAATGGATTTTAGCCTTGTCGTTATGGAGGTAGTCTGTTGTCGATATTTTTGTTATTCCAATGGATGGTAGCCTAGTCATTATGGAAGGTAGTCTATTTTCGTGATTTTTGATACTCCAATGGATGGTAGCCTTGTCATTATGGAATGTAGTATGTTGTAGACATCTTTGTTACTCAAATGGATGGTAGCCTTGTCATTATGGAAGGTAGTCTGTTGTCGAGATTTTTTTTACTCTAAGGGATGGTAGCCTTGTCATTATGGAAGGTAGTTTGTTGTCGATATTTTTTTATTCCAATGGATTGTAGACTTTTCATTATGAAAGGTAGTCTATTGTCGAGAGTTTTGTTACTATAATAGATTGTAGCCGTGTCATTATGGAAGGTAGTCTGTTGTCGTGATTTATTTTACTCCAAAGGATGGTAGCCTTGTCATTATAGAAGGTAGTATATTGTCGAGATTTTTGTCACTACAATGGATGGTAGCTTTTTCATTATGGAAGGTAGTCTGTTGTCGAGATTTTTGTTACTACAATGGATTGTAACCTTGTCGTTATGGAAGGTAATCTGTTGTCGATATCTTTGCTGCTCCAATGGATGGTTGCCTAGTCATTATGGAAGGTAGTTTGTGTATGATATTTTTGTTATTCCAAAGGATGGTAGCCGTGTCATTATGGAAGGTAGTGTCTTGTCGTGATTTTTGTTACTCCAATGGACGGTAGCCTTGTCATTATGGAAGGTAGTATGTTTTCGAGATTTTTGTTACTACAAAGGATTGTAGCCTTGTCGTTATGGAGGTAGTCTGTTGTCGATATCTTTGTTTCTCCAATGGATGGTAGCCTAGTCATTATAGAAGGTAGTCTGTTGTCGAGATTTTTGTTACTCCATTGGATGGTAGCCTTGTCATTATGGAACGTAGTGTGTTGTCGATATTTTAGTTATTCCAATGGATGGTAGCCTAGTCATTATGGAAGTTAGTCTGTTGTCGTGATTTTTGATACTCAAATGGATGGTAGCCTTGTCATTATGGAAGTTAGAATGTTGTAGATATCTTTGTTACTCCAATGGATGGTAGCCTAGTCATTATAGAAGGTAGTCTATTGTCGAGATTTTTGTTACTCCATTGGATGGTAGCCTTGTCATTATGGAAGTTAGTGTGTTCTCGATATCTTTGTTACACCAATGGATGGTAGCTTAGTCATTATGGAAGGTAGTCTATTGTCGAGATTTTTGTTCTCCATTGGATGGTAGCTTTGTCATTATGGAAGGTAGTGTGTTTCGATATTTTTGTTATTCCAATGGATGGTAGCCTAGTCATTTTGGAAGGTAGTCTATTTTCGTGATTTTTGTTACTCCAATGGATGGTAGCCTTGTCATTATGGAAGGTAGTATGTTGTATATATCTTTGTTACTCCAATGGATGGTAGCCTTGTTATTATGGAAGGTAGTTTGTTGTCGAGAATTTTTTTACTCTAAGGGATGGTAGCCTTGTCATTATGGAAGGTAGTCTGTTGTCGAGATTTTTTTTACTCTAAGGGATGGTAGCCTTGTCATTATGGAAGGTAGTTTGTTGTCGATATTTTTTTATTCCAATGGATTGTAGACTTTTCATTATGAAAGGTAGTCTATTGTCGAGATTTTTGTTACTATAATAGGTTGTAGCCGTATCATTATGGAAGGTAGTCTGTTGTCGTGATTTATTTTACTCCAAAGGATGGTAGCCTTGTCATTATAGAAGGTAGTATATTGTCGAGATTTTTGTCACTACAATGGATGGTAGCTTTGTCATTATGGAAGGTAGTCTGTTGTCGAGATTTTTGTTACTAAAATGGATTGTAACATTGTCGTTATGGAAGGTAGTCTGTTGTCGATATCTTTGCTGCTCCAATGGGTGGTAGCCTAGTCATTATGGAAGGTAGTTTGTGTATGATATTTTTGTTATTCCAAAGGATGGTAGCCGTGTCATTATGGAAGGTAGTGTCTTGTCGTGATTTTTGTTACTCCAATGGACGGTAGCCTTGTCATTATGGAAGGTAGTATGTTTTCGAGATTTTTGTTACTACAAAGGATTGTAGCCTTGTCGTTATGGAGGTAGTCTGTTGTCGATATCTTTGTTTCTCCAATGGATGGTAGCCTAGTCATTATAGAATGTAGTCTGTTGTCGAGATTTTTGTTACTCCATTGGATGGTAGCCTTGTCATTATGGAAGGTAGTGTGTTGTCGATATTTTAGTTATTCCAATGGATGGTAGCCTAGTCATTATGGAAGTTAGTCCGTTGTCGTGATTTTTGATACTCAAATGGATGGTAGCCTTGTCATTATGGAAGTTAGAATGTTGTAGATATCTTTGTTACTCCAATGGATGGTAGCCTAGTCATTATAGAAGGTGGTCTATTGTCGAGATTTTTGTTACTCCATTGGATGGTAGCCTTGTCATTATGGAAGGTAGTGTGTTCTCGATATCTTTGTTACTCCAATGGATGGTAGCTTAGTCATTATGGAAGGTAGTCTATTGTCGAGATTTTTGTTCTCCATTGGATGGTAGCTTTGTCATTATGGAAGGTAGTGTGTTGTCGATATTTTTGTTATTCCAATGGATGGTAGCCTAGTCATTTTGGAATGTAGTCTCTTGTCGTGATTTTTGTTACTCCAATGGATGGTAGCCTTGTCATTATGGAAGGTAGTATGTTATATATATCTTTGTTACTCCAATGGATGGTAGCCTTGTTATTATGGAAGGTAGTCTGTTGTCGAGAATTTTTTTACTCTAAGGGATGGTAGCCTTGTCATTATGGAAGGTAGTCTGTTGTCGAGATTTTTGTTATTCCAATGGATGGTAGCCTTTTCATTATGAAAGGTAGTCTATTGTCGAGAGTTTTATTACTATAATAGATTGTAGCCGTGTCATTATGGAAGGTAGTCTGTTGTCATGATTTTTGTTACTCCAATGGATACTAGCCTTGTCATTATAGAAGGTAGTATATTTTCGAGATTTGTCTCACTACAATGGATGGTAGCCTTGTCATTATGGAAGGTAGTCTGTTGCCGAGATTTTTGTTACTACACTGGATTGTAGCCTTGTCGTTATGGAAGTTAGTCTGTTGTCGATATCTTTGTTACTCCAATGGATGGTAGCCTAGTCATTATGGAAGGTAGTTTGTGTACGATATTTTTCTTATTCCAGTGGATGGTAGCCTTTGTCATTATGGAAGGTAGTCTCTTGTCGAGATTTTTGTTAGTCTAAGGGATGGTAGCCTTGTCATTATGGAAGGTAGTGTGTTGTCGATATTTTTGTTATTCTAATGGATGGTAGCCTTGTCATTATGGAAGGTAGTTTGTTGTCGAGATATTTGTTACTCCATAGGATGGTAGCCTTGTCATTATTGAAGGTAGTATATTGTCGAGATTTATGTTACTACAATGGATGGTAGTCTTGTCATTATGGAAGGTAGTCTATTGTCGAGATTTTTGTTACTACAATGGATTGTAGCCTTGTCGTTATGGAAGGTAGTCTATTGTAATGATTTTTGTTACTCTAATTGATGGTAGCCTTGTCATTATGGAAGGTAGTATGTTGTAGATATCATTGTTACTACAATGGATGGTAGCCTTCTCATTATTGAAGGTAGTCTGTTGTCGATATTTTTGTTACTACAATGGATTTTAGCCTTGTCGTTATGGAGGTAGTCTGTTGTCGATATTTTTGTTATTCCAATGGATGGTAGCCTAATCATTATGGAAGGTAGTCTATTTTCGTGATTTTTGATACTCCAATGGATGGTAGCCTTGTCATTATGGAATGTAGTATGTTGTAGACATCTTTGTTACTCAAATGGATGGTAGCCTTGTCATTATGGAAGGTATTCTGTTGTCGAGATTTTTTTTACTCTAAGGGATGGTAGCCTTGTCATTATGGAAGGTAGTTTGTTGTCGATATTTTTTTTATTCCAATGGATTGTAGACTTTTCATTATGAAAGGTAGTCTATTGTCGAGAGTTTTGTTACTATAATAGATTGTAGCCGTGTCATTATGGAAGGTAGTTTGTTGTCGTGATTTATTTTACTCCAAAGGATGGTAGCCTTGTCATTATAGAAGGTAGTATATTGTCGAGATTTTTGTCACTACAATGGATGGTAGCTTTGTCATTATGGAAGGTAGTCTGTTGTCGAGATTTTTGTTACTACAATGGATTGTAACCTTGTCGTTATGGAAGGTAGTCTGTTGTCGATATCTTTGCTGCTCCAATGGATGGTAGCCTAGTCATTATGGAAGGTAGTTTGTGTATGATATTTTTGTTATTCCAAAGGATGGTAGCCGTGTCATTATGGAAGGTAGTGTCTTGTTGTGATTTTTGTTACTCCAATGGACGGTAGCCTTGTCATTATGGAAGGTAGTATGTTTTCGAGATTTTTGTTACTACAAAGGATTGTAGCCTTGTCGTTATGGAGGTAGTCTTTTGTCGATATATTTGTTTCTCCAATGGATGGTAGCCTAGTCATTATAGAAGGTAGTCTGTTGTCGAGATTTTTGTTACTCCATTGGATGGTAGCCTTGTCATTATGGAAGGTAGTGTGTTGTCGATATTTTATTTATTCCAATGGATGGTAGCCTAGTCATTATGGAAGTTAGTCTGTTGTCGTGATTTTTGATACTCAAATGGATGGTAGCCTTGTCATTATGGAAGTTAGAATGTTGTAGATATCTTTGTTTCTCCAATGGATGGTAGCCTAGTCATTATAGAAGGTAGTCTATTGTCGAGATTTTTGTTACTCCATTGGATGGTAGCCTTGTCATTATGGAAGGTAGTGTGTTCTTGATATCTTTGTTACTCCAATGGATGGTAGCTTAGTCATTATGGAAGGTAGTCTATTGTCGAGATTTTTGTTCTCCATTGGATGGTAGCTTTGTCATTATGGAAGGTAGTGTGTTGTCGATATTTTTGTTATTCCAATGGATGATAGCCTAGTCATTTTGGAAGGTAGTCTATTTTCGTGATTTTTGTTACTCCAATGAAGGGTAGCCTTGTCATTATGGAAGGTAGTATGTTGTATATATCTTTGTTACTCCAATGGATGGTAGCCTTGTTATTATGGAAGGTAGTCTGTTGTCGAGAATTTTTTTACTCTAAGGGATGGTAGCCTTGTCATTATGGAAGGTAGTATGTTGTCGAGATTTTTGTTATTCCAATGGATGGTAGCCTTTTCATTATGAAAGGTAGTCTATTGTCGAGAGTTTTATTACTATAATAGATTGTAGCCGTGTCATTATGGAAGGTAGTCTGTTGTCGTGATTTTTGTTACTCCAATGGATAGTAGCCTTGTCATTATAGAAGGTAGTATATTGTCGAGATTTGTCTCACTACAATGGATGGTAGCCTTGTCATTACGGAAGGTAGTCTGTTGTCGAGATTTTTGTTACTACACTGGATTGTAGCCTTGTCGTTATGGAAGTTAGTATGTTGTCGATATCTTTGTTACTCCAATGGATGGTAGCCTAGTCATTATGGAAGGTAGTTTGTGTACGATATTTTTCTTATTCCAGTGGATGGTAGCCTTTTTCATTATGGAAGGTAGTCTCTTGTCGAGATTTTTGTTAGTCTAAGGGATGGTAGCCTTGTCATTATGGAAGGTAGTGTGTTGTCGATATTTTTGTTATTCTAATGGATGGTAGCCTTGTCATTATGGAAGGTAGTTTGTTGTCGAGATATTTGTTACTCCATAGGATGGTAGCCTTGTCATTATTGAAGGTAGTATATTGTCGAGATTTATGTTACTACAATGGATGGTAGTCTTGTCATTATGGAAGGTAGTCTATTGTCGAGATTTTTGTTACTACAATGGATTGTAGCCTTGTCGTTATGGAAGGTAGTCTATTGTCATGATTTTTGTTACTCTAATTGATGGTAGCCTTGTCATTATGGAAGGTAGTATGTTGTAGATATCATTGTTACTACAATGGATGGTAGCCTTCTCATTATTGAAGGTAGTCTGTTGTCGATATTTTTGTTACTACAATGGATTTTAGCCTTGTCGTTATGGAGGTAGTCTGTTGTCGATATTTTTGTTATTCCAATGGATGGTAGCCTAATCATTATGGAAGGTAGTCTATTTTCGTGATTTTTGATACTCCAATGGATGGTAGCCTTGTCATTATGGAATGTAGTATGTTGTAGACATCTTTGTTACTCAAATGGATGGTAGCCTTGTCATTATGGAAGGTAGTCTGTTATCGAGATTTTTTTTACTCTAAGAGATGGTAGCCTTGTCATTATGGAAGGTAGTTTGTTGTCGATATTTTTTTTATTCCAATGGATTGTAGACTTTTCATTATGAAAGGTAGTCTATTATCGAGAGTTTTGTTACTATAATAGATTGTAGCCGTGTCATTATGGAAGGTAGTTTGTTGTCGTGATTTATTTTACTCCAAAGGATGGTAGCCTTGTCATTATAGAAGGTAGTATATTGTCGAGATTTTTCTCACTACAATGGATGGTAGCTTTGTCATTATGGAAGGTAGTCTGTTGTCGAGATTTTTGTTACTACACTGGATTGTAGCCTTGTCGTTATGGAAGTTAGTCTGTTGTCGATATCTTTGTTACTCTAATGGATGGTAGCCTAGTCATTATGGAAGGTGGTTTATGTACGATATTTTTCTTATTCCAGTGGATGGTAGCCTTTGTCATTATGGAAGTAGTCTCTTGTCGAGATTTTTGTTAGTCTAAGGGATGGTAGCCTTGTCATTATGGAAGGTAGTGTGTTGTCGATATTTTTGTTATTCTAATGGATGGTAGCCTAATCATTATGGAAGGTAGTCTATTTTCGTGATTTTTGATACTCCAATGGATGGTAGCCTTGTCATTATGGAATGTAGTATGTTGTAGACATCTTTGTTACTCAAATGGATGGTAGCCTTGTCATTATGGAAGGTAGTCTGTTGTCGAGATTTTTTTTACTCTAAGGGATGGTAGCCTTGTCATTATGGAAGGTAGTTTGTTGTCGATATTTTTTTTATTCCAATGGATTGTAGACTTTTCATTATGAAAGGTAGTCTATTGTCGAGAGTTTTGTTACTATAATAGATTGTAGCCGTGTCATTATGGAAGGTAGTCTGTTGTCGTGATTTATTTTACTCCAAAGGATGGTAGCCTTGTCATTATAGAAGGTAGTATATTGTCGAGATTTTTGTCACTACAATGGATGGTAGCTTTTTCATTATGGAAGGTAGTCTGTTGTCGAGATTTTTGTTACTACAATGGATTGTAACCTTGTCGTTATGGAAGGTAGTCTGTTGTCGATGTCTTTGCTGCTCCAATGGATGGTTGCCTAGTCATTATGAAAGGTAGTTTGTGTAAGATATTTTTGTTATTCCAAAGGATGGTAGCCGTGTCATTATGGAAGGTAGTGTCTTGTCGTGATTTTTGTTACTCCAATGGACGGTAGCCTTGTCATTATGGAAGGTAGTATGTTTTCGAGATTTTTGTTACTACAAAGGATTGTAGCCTTGTCGTTATGGAGGTAGTCTGTTGTTGATATCTTTGTTTCTCCAATGGATGGTAGCCTAGTCATTATAGAAGGTAGTCTGTTGTCGAGATTTTTGTTACTCCATTGGATGGTAGCCTTGTCATTATGGAAGGTAGTGTGTTGTCGATATTTTAGTTATTCCAATGGATGGTAGCCTAGTCATTATGGAAGTTAGTCTGTTGTCGTGATTTTTGATACTCAAATGGATGGTAGCCTTGTCATTATGGAAGTTAGAATGTTGTAGATATCTTTGTTACTCCAATGGATGGTAGCCTAGTCATTATAGAAGGTAGTCTATTGTCGAGATTTTTGTTACTCCATTGGATGGTAGCCTTGTCATTATGGAAGGTAGTGTGTTCTCGATATCTTTGTTACTCCAATGGATGGTAGCTTAGTCATTATGGAAGGTAGTCTATTGTCGAGATTTTTTTTCTCCATTGGATGGTAGCTTTGTCATTATGGAAGGTAGTGTGTTGTCGATATTTTTGTTATTCCAATGGATGGTAGCCTAGTCATTTTGGAAGGTAGTCTATTTTCGTGATTTTTGCTACTCCAATGGATGGTAGCCTTGTCATTATGGAAGGTAGTATGTTGTATATATCTTTGTTACTCCAATGGATGGTAGCCTTGTTATTATGGAAGGCAGTCTATTGTCGAGAATTTTTTTGATCTAAGGGATGGTAGCCTTGTCATTATGGAAGGCAGTCTGTTGTCGAGATTTTTGTTATTCCAATGGATGGTAGCCTTTTCATTATGAAAGGTAGTCTATTGTCGAGAGTTTTATTACTATAATAGATTGTAGCCGTGTCATTATGGAAGGTAGTCTGTTGTCGTGATTTTTGTTACTCCAATGGATAGTAGCCTTGTCATTATAGAAGGTAGTATATTGTCGAGATTTTTCTCACTATAATGGATGGTAGCCTTGTCATTATGGAAGGTAGTCTGTTGTCGAGATTTTTGTTACTACACTGGATTGTAGCCTTGTCGTTATGGAAGTTAGTCTGTTGTCGATATCTTTGTTACTCCAATGGATGGTAGCCTAGTCATTATGGAAGGTAGTTTGTGTAAGATATTTTTCTTATTCCAGTGGATGGTAGCCTTTGTCATTATGGAAGGTAGTCTCTTGTCGAGATTTTTGTTAGTCTAAGGGATGGTAGCCTTGTCATTATGGAAGGTAGTGTGTTGTCGAGATTTTTGTTACTCCAATGGATGGTAGCCTAGTCAATATGGAAGGTAGTCTATTGTCGAGATTTTTGTTACTCCATTGGATGGTAACCTTGTCATTATGGAAGGTAGTGTGTTGTCGATATCTTTGTTACTCCAATGGATGGTAGCTTAGTCATTATGGAAGGTAGTCTATTGTCGAGATTTTTGTTACTCCATTGGATGGTAGCCTTGTCATTATGGAAGGTAGTGTGTTGTCGATATGTTTGTTATTCCAGTGGATGGTAGCCTAGTCATTTTGGAAGGTAGTCTATTTTCGTGATTTTTGTTACTCCAATGGATGATAGCCTTGTCATTATGGAAGGTAGTATGTTGTAGATATCTTTGTTACTCCAATGGATGGTAGCCTTGTTATTATGGAAGGCAGTCTATTGTCGAGAATTTTTTTGATCTAAGGGATGGTAGCCTTGTCATTATGGAAGGCAGTCTGTTGTCGAGATTTTTGTTATTCCAATGGATGGTAGCCTTTTCATTATGAAAGGTAGTCTATTGTCGAGAGTTTTATTACTATAATAGATTGTAGCCGTGTCATTATGGAAGGTAGTCTGTTGTCGTGATTTTTGTTACTCCAATGGATAGTAGCCTTGTCATTATAGAAGGTAGTATATTGTCGAGATTTTTCTCACTATAATGGATGGTAGCCTTGTCATTATGGAAGGTAGTCTGTTGTCGAGATTTTTGTTACTACACTGGATTGTAGCCTTGTCGTTATGGAAGTTAGTCTGTTGTCGATATCTTTGTTACTCCAATGGATGGTAGCCTAGTCATTATGGAAGGTAGTTTGTGTAAGATATTTTTCTTATTCCAGTGGATGGTAGCCTTTGTCATTATGGAAGGTAGTCTCTTGTCGAGATTTTTGTTAGTCTAAGGGATGGTAGCCTTGTCATTATGGAAGGTAGTGTGTTGTCGAGATTTTTGTTACTCCAATGGATGGTAGCCTAGTCAATATGGAAGGTAGTCTATTGTCGAGATTTTTGTTACTCCATTGGATGGTAACCTTGTCATTATGGAAGGTAGTGTGTTGTCGATATCTTTGTTACTCCAATGGATGGTAGCTTAGTCATTATGGAAGGTAGTCTATTGTCGAGATTTTTGTTACTCCATTGGATGGTAGCCTTGTCATTATGGAAGGTAGTGTGTTGTCGATATGTTTGTTATTCCAATGGATGGTAGCCTAGTCATTTTGGAAGGTAGTCTATTTTCGTGATTTTTGTTACTCCAATGGATGATAGCCTTGTCATTATGGAAGGTAGTATGTTGTAGATATCTTTGTTACTCCAATGGATGGTAGCCTTGTTATTATGGAAGGTAGTCTGTTGTCGAGAATTTTTTTACTCTAAGGGATGGTGGCCTTGTCATTATGGAAGGTAGTCTGTTGTCGAGATTTTTGTTATTCCAATGGATGGTAGCCTTTTCATTATGAAAGGTAGTCTATTGTTGAGAGTTTTATTACTATAATAGATTGTAGCCGTGTCATTATTGAAGGTAGTCTGTTGTCGTGATTTTTGTTACTCTAATGGATAGTAGCCTTGTCATTATATAAGGTAGTATATTGTCGAGATTTTTGTCACTACAATGGATGGTAGCCTTGTCATTATGGAAGGTAGTATGTTATCGAGATTTTTGTTACTACAATGGATTGTAGCCTTGTCGTTATGGAAGTTAATTTGTTGTCGATATTTGTGTTACTACAATGGATGGTAGCCTAGTCATTATGGAAGGTAGTTTGTGTACGATATTTTTCTTATTCCAATGGATGGTAGCCGTTTTCATTATGGAAGGTAGTCTCTTGTCGAGATTTTTGTTAGTCTAAGGGATGGTAGCCTTGTCATTATGGAAGGTAGTGTGTTGTCGAGATTTTTGTTACTTCAATGGATGGTAGCCTAGTCATTATGGAAGGTAGTCTATTGTCGAGATTTTTGTTACACCATTGGATGGTAGCCTTGTCATTATGGAAGGTAGTGTGTTGTCGATATATTTGTTACTCCAATGGATGGTAGCTTAGTCATTATGGAAGGTAGTCTATTGTCGAGATTTTTGTTACTACATTGGATGGTAGCCTTGTCATTATGGAAGGTAGTGTGTTGTCGATATATTTGTTATTCCAATGGATGGTAGCCTAGTCATTTTGGAAGGTAGTCTATTTTCGTGATTTTTGTTACTCCAATGGATGATAGCCTTGTCATTATGGAAGGTAGTATGTTGTAGATATCTTTGTTACTCCAATGGATGGTAGCCTTGTTATTATGGAAGGTAGTATGTTGTCGAGATTTTAGTTACTCCAATGGATGGTAGCCTTGTCATTATGGAAGGTAGTCTGTTGTCGAGATTTTGTAGACTCCAATGGATTGTAGCCTGGTCATTATGGAAGGTAGTCTATTATGGTTATTTGGGTTACTCCAATGATGGTACCCTTGTCATTATGGAAGTTAGTCTATTGTTGAGATTTTTGTTACTCCAATGGATAGTAGGCTTATCATTATGGAACGTAGTGTGTTGTCGTGATTTTTGTTACTCTAAGGGATGGTAGCCTTGTCATTATGGAAGGTAGTATGTTGTCGATATCTTTGTTACTCCAATGGATGGTAGCCTTTTCATTATGGAAGGTAGTGTGTTGTCGAGATTTTTCTTACTCTAAGGGATGGTAGCCTTGTCATTATGGAACGTAGTCTGTTGTCGAAATTTTTGTTATTCCAATGTATGGTAGCCTTGTCATTATGAAGGTAGTCTATTGTCGATATTTTTGTTACTATAATAGATTGTAGCCTTGTCATTATGGAAGGTAGTGTGTTGTCGAGATTTTTGTTACTCCAATGGATGGTATCCTAGTCATTATGGAAGGTAGTTTGTTGTCGAGATTTTTGTTACTCCATTGGATGGTAGCCTTATCATTATGGAAGGTAGTGTGTTGTCGATATTTTTGTTATTCCAATGGATGGTATCCTAGTCATTATGGAAGGTAGTATTTTGTCTTGATTTTTGTTACTCAAATGGATGATAGCCTTGTCATTATGGAAGGTAGTCTATTGTTGAGATTTTTGTTACTCCAATGGATGGTAGACTTGTCATTATGGAAGGTAGTGTGTTGTCATGATTTTTATTACTCTAAGGGATGGTAGCCTTGTCATTATGGAAGGTAGTATGTTGTCGATATCTTTGTTTCTACAATGGATGGTAGCCTTTGCATTATGGAAGGTAGTCTTTTGTCATGATTTTTGTTACACTAAGGGATTATAGCCTTGTCGTTATGGAAGGTAGTCTGTTGTCGATATCTTTGTTACTCTAATGGACGGTATCCTAGTCATTTTAGAAGGTAGTCTGTTGTCGAGATTTTTATTACTCCATTGGATGGTAGCCTTGTCAAAATGGAAGGTAGTGTGTTGTCGATATTTTTGTTATTCTAATGGATGGTAGCCTATTCATTATGGGAGGTAGTTTGTTGTCGAGATATTTGTTACTCCAATGGATGGTCGCCTTGTCATTATGGAAGGTAGTCAATTGTCGATATTTTTGTTACTACAATGGATGGTAGTCTTGTCATTATGGAAGGTAGTCTGTTGTCGAGATTTTTGTTACTACAATGGATTGTAGCCTTGTCGTTATGGAAGGTAGTCTGTTGTCGTGATTTTTGTTACTCCAATGGATGGTAGCCTTGTCATTATGGAAGGTAGTATGTTGTAGATATCATTGTTACTATAATGGATGGTAGCCTTCTCATTATTGAAGGTAATCTGTTGTCGAGATTTTTGTTACTACAATGGATTTTAGCCTTGTCATTATGGAGGTACTCTGTTGTCGATATTTTTGTTATTCCAATGGATGGTAGCCTAGTCATCATGGAAGGTAGTCTATTTTCGTGATTTTTGTTACTCCAATGGATGGTAGCCTTGTCATTATGGAATGTAGTATGTTGTAGATATCTTTGTTTCTCCAATGGATGGTGACCTTGCCATTATGGAAGGTAGTCTATTGTTGAGATTTTTGTTACTCTAAGGGATGGTAGCCTTGTCATTATGGAAGGTAGTATGTTGTCGATATCTTTGTTACTCCAATGGATGGTAGCCTTTTCATTATGGAAGGTAGTGTGTTGTCGAGATTTTTCTTACTCTAAGGGATGGTAGCCTTGTCATTATGGAACGTAGTCTGTTGTCGAGATTTTTGTTATTCCAATGTATGGTAGCCTTGTCATTATGAAGGTAGTCTATTGTCGATATTTTTTGTACTATAATAGATTGTAGTCGTGTCATTATGGAAGGTAGTCTGTTGTCGTGATTTTTTTTACTCCAATGGATGGTAGCCTTGTCATTATAGAAGGTAGTATATTGTCGAGATTTTTGTCACTACAATGGATGGTAGCTTTGTCATTATGGAAGGTAGTCTGTTGTCGAGATTTTTGTTACTACAATGGATTGTAACCTTGTCGTTATGAAAGGTAGTCTGTTGTTGATATCTTTGTTACTCCATTGGATGGTAGCCTTGTCATTATGGAAGGTAGTGTGTTGTCAATATTTTAGTTAATCCAATGGATGGTAGCCTAGTCATTATGGAAGGTAGTCTATTGTCGTGATTTTTGTTACTCCAATGGATGGTAGCCTTGTCATTATGGAAGTTAGTATGTTGTAGATATCTTTGTTACTCCAATGGATGGTAGCCTAGACATTATAGAAGGTAGTATGTTGTCGAGATTTTTGTTATTCCATTGGATGGTAGCCTTGTCATTATGGAAGGTAGTGTGTTGTTGATATCTTTGTTACTCCAATGGATGGTAGCTTAGTCATTATGGAAGGTAGTCTATTGTCGAGATTTTTGTTACTCCATTGGATGGTAGCCTTGTCATTATGGAAGGTAGTGTGTTGTCGATATTTTTGTTATTCCAATGGATGGTAGCCTAGTCATTTTGGAAGGTAGTATGTTGTAGATATCTTTGTTACTCCAATGGATGGTAGCCTTGTCATTATAGAAGGTCGTCTATTGTCTAGATTTTTGTTACTCCAATGGATGGTAGCCTTGTCATTATGGAAGGTAGCATGTTGTAGATATCTTTGTTACTCCAATGGATGGTAGCCTTGTCATTATAGAAGGTCGTCTGTTGTCGAGATTTTTTTTACTCTAAGGGATGGTAGCCTTGTCATTATGGAAGGTAGTCTGTTGTCGAGATTTTTGTTATTCCAATGGATGGTAGCCTTTTCATTATGAAAGGTAGTCTATTGTCGAGAGTTTGATTACTATAATAGATTGTAGCCATGTCATTATGGAAGGTAGTCTGTTGTCGTGATTTTTGTTACTCCAAAGGATAGTAGCCTTGTCGTTATAGAAGTTAGTCTGTTATCGATATCTTTGTTACTCCAATCGATGGTAGCCTAGTTATTATGGAAGGTAGTTTGTGTACGATAGTTTTGTTATTCCAAAGGATGGTAGCCTTGTCATTATGGAAGGTAGTCTCTTGTCGAGATTTTTGTTAGTCTAAGGGATGGTACCCTTGTCATTATGGAAGGTAGTGTGTTGTCGAGATTTTTGTTACTCCAATGGATGGTAGCCTAGTCATTATGGAAGGTAGTCTGTTGTTGTAATTTTTGTTACTCCAATGGATGGTATCCTTGTCATTATGGAAGGTATTCTATTGTTGAGATTTTTGTTACTCCAATGGATGGTAGACTTATCATTATGGAAGGTAGTGTGTTGTCGTGATTTTTATTAATCTAAGGGATGGTAGCTTTGTCATTATGGAAGGTAGTATGTTATCGATATCTTTTTTACTCCAATGGATGGTAGCCTTTTCATTATTGAAGGAACTCTTTTGTCGTGATTTTTGTTAGTCTAAGGGATTGTAGACTTGTCGTTATGGAAGGTAGTTTGTTGTCGATATCTTTGTTACTCCAATGGATGGTAGCCTAGTCATTATGGAAGGTTGTCTATGGTCGATATTTTTGTTTCTCTAAGGGATGGTAGCCTTGTCATTATGGAAGGTTGTTTGTTGTCTATATTTTTGCTACTTCAATGGATTGTATCCTTGTCGTTATGGAAGGTAGTCTGTTGTCGATATCTTTGTTACTCCAATGGATAGTATCCTAGTCATTATGGAAGGTAGTCTCTTGTCGAGATTTTTGTTACTCCATTGGATGGTAGCCTTGTCATTATGGAAGGTACTATGTTGTCGATATTTTTGTTATTCCAATGGATGGTAGCCTAGTCATTATGGAAGGTAGTTTGTTGTCGTGATTTTTGTTACTCCAATGGTTGGTAGCCTTGTCATTATGGAAGGTATTCTATTGTTGATATTTTTGTTATTCCAATGGATGGTAGCCTTGTCATTATGGAAGGTAGTCTCTTGTCGTGATTTTAGTTACTCCAATGGATGGTAGCCTTGTCATTATGGAAGGTAGTATGTTGTCGAGATTTTTGTTACTACAATGGATTGTAGCCTTTTCGTTATGGAAGTAGTCTGTTGTCGATATCTTTGTTACTCCTATGGATGGTAGCCTAGTCATTATAGAAGGTAGTCTGTTGTCGAGATTTTTGTTACTCCATTGGATGGTAGCCTTGTCGTTATGGAAGGTAGTGTGTTGTCGATATTTTAGTTATTCTAATGGATGGTAGCCTACTCAATATGGAAGGTAGTCTGTTGTCGTTATTTTTGTTACTCCAATGGATGGTAGCCTTGTCATTATGGAAGTTAGTATGTTGTAGATATCTTTGTTACTCCAATGGACGGTAGCCTAGTCATTATAGAAGGTAGTCTGTTGTCGAGATTTTTGTTACTCCATTGGATGGTAGCCTTGTCGTTATGGAAGTAGTCTGTTGTCGATATCTTTGTTACTCCTATGGATGGTAGCCTAGTCATTATATAAGGTAGTCTGTTGTCGAGATTTTTGTTACTCCATTGGATGGTAGCCTTGTCGTTATGGAAGGTAGTGTGTTGTCGATATTTTAGTTATTCTAATGGATGGTAGCCTACTCAATATGGAAGGTAGTCTGTTGTCGTTATTTTTGTTACTCCAATGGATGGTAGCCTTGTCATTATGGAAGTTAGTATATTGTAGATATCTTTGTTACTCCAATGGACGGTAGCCTAGTCATTATAGAAGGTAGTCTGTTGTCGAGATTTTTGTTACTCCATTGGATGGTAGCCTTGTCATTATGGAAGGTAGTGTGTTGTCGATATCTTTGTTCCTCCAATGGACGGTAGCTTAGTCATTATGGAAGGTAGTCTATTGTCTAGATTTTTGTTACTCCATTGGATGGTAGCCTAGTCATTATGGAAGGTAGTGTGTTGTCGATATTTTTGTTATTCCAATGGATGGTAGCCTAGTCATTATGGAAGGTAGTCTGTTTTCGTGATTTTTGTTATTCCAATGGATGGTAGCCTTGTCATTATGGAAGGTAGTATGTTGTAGATATCTTTGTTACTCCAATGGATGGTAGCCTTGTCATTATGGAAGGTAGTCTGTTGTCGAGAATTTTTTTTACTCTAAGGGATGGTAGCCTTGTCATTATGGAAGGTAGTCTGTTGTCGAGATTTTAGTAATTTTAATGGATGGTAGCCTTTTCATTATGAAAGGTAGTCTATTGTCGAGAGTTTTATTACTATAATAGATTGTAGCCGTGTCATTATGGAAGGTAGTCTGTTGTCGTGATTTTTGTTACTCCAATGGATAGTAGCCTTGTCATTATATAAGGTAGTATATTGTCGAGATTTTTGTCACTACAATGGATTGTAGACTTGTCGTTATGGAAGTTAGTTTGTTGTCGATATCTTTGTTACTCCAATGGATGGTAGCCTAGTCATTATGGATGGTAGTTTGTGTACGATATTTTTGTTATTCCAATGGAAGGTAGCTTTGTCATTATGGAAGGTAGTCTCTTGTCGAGATTTTTGTTAGTCTAAGGGATGGTAGCCTTGTCATTATGGAAGGTAGTGTGTTGTCGAGATTTTTCTTACTCCAATGGATGGTAGCCTAGTCATTATGGAAGGTAGTCTGTTGTCGTGATTTTTGTTACTCCAATGGATGGTATCCTTGTCATTATGGAAGGTATTCTATTGTTGAGATTTTTGTTACTCCAATGGATGGTAGACTTTTCATTATGGAAAGAACTCTTTTGTCGTGATTTTTGTTACCCTAAGGGATTGTAGCCTTGTCGTTATGGAAGGTAGTTTGTTGTCAATATCTTTGTTACTCCAATGGATGGTAGCCTAGTCATTATGGAAGGTTGTCTGTTGTCGAGATTTTTGTTTCTCTAAGGGATGGTAGCCTTGTCATTATGGAAGGTAGTGTGTTGTCGATATTTTTGCTACTACAATGGATTGTAGCCTTGTCGTTATGGAAGGTAGTCAGTTGTCGATATCTTTGTTACTCCAATGGGTGGTATCCTAATCATTATGGAAGGTAGTCTCTTGTCGAGATTTTTGTTACTCCATTGGATGGTAGCCTTGTCATTATGGAAGGTACTGTGTTGTCGATAGTTTGGTTATTCCAATGGATGGTAGCCTAGTCATTATGGAAGGTAGTTTGATGTCGTGATTTTTGTTACTCCAATGGTTGGTAGGCTTGTCATTATGGAAGGTATTCTATTGTTGAGATTTTTGTTATTCCAATGGATGGTAGCCTTGTCATTATGGAAGGTAGTCTCTTGTCGTGATTTTTGTTACTCCAATGGATGGTAGCCTTGTCATTATGGAAGGTAGTATGTTGTCGAGATTTTTGTTACTACAATGGATTGTAGCCTTTTCGTTATGGAAGTAGTCTGTTGTCGATATCTTTGTTACTCCAATGGATGGTAGCCTAGTCATTATAAAAGGTAGTCTGTTGTCGAGATTTTTGTTACTCCATTGGATGGTAGCCTTGTCATTATGGAAGGTTGTGTGTTGTCGATATTATAGTTATTCTAATGGATGGTAGCCTACTCAATATGGAAGGTAGTCTGTTGTCGTTATTTTTGTTACTCCAATGGATGGTAGCCTTGTCATTATGGAAGTTAGTATGTTGTAGATATCTTTGTTACTCCAATGGATGGTAGCCTAGTCATTATAGAAGGTAGTCTGTTGTCGAGATTTTTGTTACTCCATTGGATGGTAGCCTTGTCATTATGGAAGGTAGTGTGTTGTCGATATCTTTGTTACTCCAATGGACGGTAGCTTAGTCATTATGGAAGGTAGTCTATTGTCTAGATTTTTGTTACTACATTGGATGGTAGCCTAGTCATTATGGAAGGTAGTGTGTTGTCGATATTTTTGTTATTCCAATGGATGGTAGCCTTGTCATTATGGAAGGTAGTCTGTTGTCGAGAATTTTTTTACTCTAAGGGATGGTAGCCTTGTCATTATGGAAGGTAGTCTGTTGTCGAGATTTTTGTTATTCTAATGGATGGTAGCCTTTTCATTATGAAAGGTAGTCTATTGTCGAGAGTTTTATTACTATAATAGATTGTAGCCGTGTCATTATGGAAGGTAGTCTGTTGTCGTGATTTTTGTTACTCCAATGGATAGTAGCCTTGTCATTATATAAGGTAGTATATTGTCGAGATTTTTGTCACTACAATGGATTGTAAACTTGTCGTTATGGAAGTTAGTTTGTTGTCGATATCTTTGTTACTCCAATGGATGGTATCCTAGTCATTATGGAAGGTAGTTTGTGTACGATATTTTTGTTATTCCAATGGAAGGTAGCCTTGTCATTATGGAAGGTAGTCTCTTGTCGAGATTTTTGTTAGTCTAAGGGATGGTAGCCTTGTCATTATGGAAGGTAGTATGTTGTCGAGATTTTTCTTACTCCAATGGATGGTAGCCTAGTCATTATGGAAGGTAGTCTGTTGTCGTGATTTTTGTTACTCCAATGGATGGTATCCTTGTCTTTATGAAAGGTATTCTATTGTTGAGATTTTTGTTACTCCAATGGATGGTAGACTTTTCATTATGGAAAGAACTCTTTTGTCGTGAATTTTGTTACTCTAAGGGATTGTAGCCTTGTCGTTATGGAAGGTAGTTTGTTGTCAATATCTTTGTTACTCCAATGGATGGTAGCCTAGTCATTATGGAAGGTTCTCTGTTGTCGAGATTTTTGTTTCTCTAATGGATGGTAGCCTTTTCATTATGAAAGGTAGTTTATTGTCGAGATTTTTATTACTATTATAGATTGTACCCGTGTCATTATGGAAGGTAGTCTGTTATCGTGATTTTTGTTACTCCAATGGATAGTAGCCTTGTCATTATAGAAGGTAGTATATTGTCGAGATTTTTGTCACTACAATGGATGGTAGCCTTGTCATTATGGAAGGTAGTCTGTTGTCGAGATTTTTGTTACTACAATGGATTGTAGACTTGTCGTTATGGAAGTTAGTCTGTTGTCTATATCTTTGTTACTCCAATGGATGGTAGCCTAGTCATTATGGAAAGTAGTTTATGTATGACATTTTTGTTATTCCAATGAAAGGTAGCTTTGTCATTATTGAAGGTAGTCTGTTGTCGAGATTTTTGTTAGTCTAAGGGATGGTAGCCTTATCATTATGGAAGGTAGTCTGTTGTCGAGATTTTTGTTACTACAATGGATTGTAGACTTGTCGTTATGGAAGTTAGTCTGTTCTCGATATCTTTGTTACTCCAATGGATAGTAGCCTAGTCATTATGGAAGGTAGTCTATTTTCTTGATTTTTGTTACTCCAATGGATGGTAGCCTTGTCATTATGGAAGGTAGTATGTTGTAGATATCTTTGTTACACCAATGGATGGTAGCCTTGTCATTATGGAAGGTAGTCTGTTGTCGATATTTTTTTACTCTAAGGGATGGTAGCCTAGTCATTATGGAAGGTTCTCTGTTGTCGAGATTTTTGTTTCTCTAAGGGATGGTAGCCTTGTCATTATGGAAGGTAGTGTGTTGTCGATATTTTTACTACTACAATGGATTGTAGCCTTGTCATTATGGAAGGTAGTCTGTTATCGTGATTTTTGTTACTCCAATGGATAGTAGCCTTGTCATTATAGAAGGTAGTATATTGTCGAGATTTTTGTCACTACAATGGATGGTAGCCTTGTCATTATGGAAGGTAGTCTGTTGTCGAGATTTTTGTTACTCCATTGGATGGTAGCCTTGTCATTATGGAAGGTAGTGTTTTGTCGATATTTTAGTTATTCTAATGGATGGTAGCCTACTTAATATGGAAGGTAGTCTGTTGTCGTTATTTTTGTTACTCCAATGGATGGTAGCCTTGTCATTATGGAATTTAGTATGTTGTAGATATCTTTGTTACTCCAATGGATGGTAGCCTAGTCATTATAGAAGGTAGTCTGTTGTCGAGATTTTTGTTACTCCATTGGATGGTAGCCTTGTCATTATGGAAGGTAGTGCGTTGTCGATATCTTTGTTACTCCAATGGACGGTAGCTTAGTCATTATGGAAGGTAGTCTATTGTCTAGATTTTTGTTACTCCATTGGATGGTAGCCTAGTCATTATGGAAGGTAGTGTGTTGTCGATATTTTTGTTATTCCAATGGATGGTAGCCTAGTCATTATGGAAGGTAGTCTGTTTTCGTGATTTTTGTTATTCCAATGGATGGTAGCCTTGTCATTATGGAAGGTAGTATGTTGTAGATATCTTTGTTACTCCAATGGATGGTAGCCTTGTCATTATGGAAGGTAGTCTGTTGTCGAGAATTTTTTTACTCTAAGGGATGGTAGCCTTGTCATTATGGAAGGTAATCTGTTGTCGAGATTTTTGTTATTCTAATGGATGGTAGCCTTTTCATTATGAAAGGTAGTCTATTGTCGAGAGTTTTATTACTATAATAGATTGTAGCCGTGTCATTATGGAAGGTAGTCTGTTGTCGTGATTTTTGTTACTCCAATGGATAGTAGCCTTGTCATTATAGAAGGTAGTATATTGTCGAGATTTTTGTCACTACAATGGATTGTAGACTTGTCGTTATGGAAGTTAGTTTGTTGTCGATATCTTTGTTACTCCAATGGATGGTATCCTAGTCTTTATGGAAGGTAGTTTGTGTACGATATTTTTGTTATTCCAATGTAAGGTAGCCTTGTCATTATGGAAGGTAGCCTCTTGTCGAGATTTTTGTTAGTCTAAGGGATGGTAGCCTTGTCATTATGGAAGGTAGTGTGTTGTCGAGATTTTTCTTACTCCAATGGATGGTATCCTAGTCATTATGGAAGGTAGTCTGTTGTCGTGATTTTTGTTACTCCAATGGATGGTATCCTTGTCATTATGGAAGGTATTCTATTGTTGAGATTTTTGTTACTCCAATGGATGGTAGACTTTTCATTATGGAAAGAACTCTTTTGTCGTGATTTTTGTTACTCTAAGGGATTGTAGCCTTGTCGTTATGGAAGGTAGTTTGTTGTCAATATCTTTGTTACTCCAATGGATGGTAGCCTAATCATTATGGAAGGTTGTCTGTTGTCGAGATTTTTGTTTCTCTAAGGGATGGTAGCCTTGTCATTATGGAAGGTAGTGTGTTGTCGATATTTTTACTACTACAATGGATTGTAGCCTTGTCGTTATGGAAGGTAGTCAGTTGTCGATATCTTTGTTACTCCAATGGATGGTATCCTAGTCATTATGGAAGGTAGTCTCTTGTCGAGATTTTTGTTACTCCATTGGATGGTAGCCTTGTCATTATGGAAGGTACTGTGTTGTCGATATTTTTATTATTCCAATGGATAGTAGCCTAGTCATTATGGAAGATAGTTTGTTATCGTCATTTTTGTTACACCAATGGTTGGTAGCCTTGTCATTATGTAAGGTATTCTATTGTTGAGATTTTTGTTATTCCAATGGATGGTAGCCTTGTCATTATGGAAGGTAGTCTCTTGTCGTGACTTTTGTTACTCCAATGGATGGTAGCCTTGTCATTATGGAAGGTAGTGTGTTGTCGATATTTTAGTTATTCCAATGGATGGTAGCCTAGTCATTATGGAAGGTAGTCTGTTATCGTGATTTTTTTACTCCAATGGATGGTAGCCTTGTCATTATGAAAGGTAGTATGTTGTCGAAATTTTTCTTACTACAATGGATTGTAGCCTTGTCGTTATGGAGGTAGTGTGTTGTCGATATCTTTGGTACTCCAATGGATGGTAGCCTAGTCATTATAGAAGGTAGTCTGTTGTCGAGATTTTTGTTACTCCATTGGATGGTAGCCTTGTCATTATGGAAGGTAGTGTGTTGTCGATATTTTAGTTATTCCAATGGATGGTAGCCTAGTCATTATGGAAGGTAGTTTGTTGTCGTGATTTTTGTTACTCCAATGGATGGTAGCCTTGTCATTATGGAAGTTAGTATGTTGTAGATATCTTTGTTACTCCAATGGATGGTAGCCTTGTCATTATGGAAGGTAGTCTGTTGTCGAGAATTTTTTTACTCTAAGGGATGGTAGCCTTGTCATTATGGAAGGTAGTCTGTTGTCGAGATTTTTGTTATTCTAATGGATGGTAGCCTTTTCATTATGAAAGGTAGTCTATTGTCGAGAGTTTTATTACTATAATAGATTGTAGCCGTGTCATTATGGAAGGTAGTCTGTTGTCGTGATTTTTGTTACTCCAATGGATAGTAGCCTTGTCATTATAGAAGGTAGTATATTGTCGAGATTTTTGTCACTACAATGGATTGTAGACTTGTCGTTATGGAAGTTAGTTTGTTGTCGATATCTTTGTTACTCCAATGGATGGTATCCTAGTCATTATGGAAGGTAGTTTGTGTACGATATTTTTGTTATTCCAATGTAAGGTAGCCTTGTCATTATGGAAGGTAGCCTCTTGTCGAGATTTTTGTTAGTCTAAGGGATGGTAGCCTTGTCATTATGGAAGGTAGTGTGTTGTCGAGATTTTTCTTACTCCAATGGATGGTATCCTAGTCATTATGGAAGGTAGTCTGTTGTCGTGATTTTTGTTACTCCAATGGATGGTATCCTTGTCATTATGGAAGGTATTCTATTGTTGAGATTTTTGTTACTCCAATGGATGGTAGACTTTTCATTATGGAAAGAACTCTGTTGTCGTGATTTTTGTTACTCTAAGGGATTGTAGCCTTGTCGTTATGGAAGGTAGTTTGTTGTCAATATCTTTGTTACTCCAATGGATGGTAGCCTAATCATTATGGAAGGTTGTCTGTTGTCGAGATTTTTGTTTCTCTAAGGGATGGTAGCCTTGTCATTATGGAAGGTAGTGTGTTGTCGATATTTTTACTACTACAATGGATTGTAGCCTTGTCGTTATGGAAGGTAGTCAGTTGTCGATATCTTTGTTACTCCAATGGATGGTATCCTACTCATTATGGAAGGTAGTCTCTTGTCGAGATTTTTGTTACCTCATTGGATGGTAGCCTTGTCATTATGGAAGGTACTGTGTTGTCGATATTTTTATTATTCCAATGGATGGTAGCCTAGTCATTATGGAAGATAGTTTGTTATCGTCATTTTTGTTACACCAATGGTTGGTAGCCTTGTCATTATGTAAGGTATTCTATTGTTGAGATTTTTGTTATTCCAATGGATGGTAGCCTTGTCATTATGGAAGGTAGTCTCTTGTCGTGACTTTTGTTACTCCAATGGATGGTAGCCTTGTCATTATGGAAGGTAGTGTGTTGTCGATATTTTAGTTATTCCAATGGATGGTAGCCTAGTCATTATGGAAGGTAGTCTGTTATCGTGATTTTTGTTACTCCAATGGATGGTAGCCTTGTCATTATGGAAGGTAGTATGTTGTCGAAATTTTTCTTACTACAATGGATTGTAGCCTTGTCGTTATGGAGGTAGTGTGTTGTCGATATCTTTGGTACTCCAATGGATGGTAGCCTAGTCATTATAGAAGGTAGTCTGTTGTCGAGATTTTTGTTACTCCATTGGATGGTAGCCTTGTCATTATGAAAGGTAGTGTGTTGTCGATATTTTAGTTATTCCAATGGATGGTAGCCTAGTCATTATGGAAGGTAGTCTGTTGTCGTGATTTTTGTTACTCCAATGGATGGTAGCCTTGTCATTATGGAAGTTAGTATGTTGTAGATATCTTTGTTACTCCAATGGATGGTAGCCTTGTCATTATGGAAGGTAGTCTGTTGTCGAGAATTTTTTTACTCTAAGGGATGGTAGCCTTGTCATTATGGAAGGTAGTCTGTTGTCGAGATTTTTGTTATTCTAATGGATGGTAGCCTTTTCATTATGAAAGGTAGTCTATTGTCGAGAGTTTTATTACTATAATAGATTGTAGCCGTGTCATTATGGAAGGTAGTCTGTTGTCGTGATTTTTGTTACTCCAATGGATAGTAGCCTTGTCATTATAGAAGGTAGTATATTGTCGAGATTTTTGTCACTACAATGGATTGTAGACTTGTCGTTATGGAAGTTAGTTTGTTGTCGATATCTTTGTTACTCCAATGGATGGTATCCTAGTCATTATGGAAGGTAGTTTGTGTACGATATTTTTGTTATTCCAATGTAAGGTAGCCTTGTCATTATGGAAGGTAGCCTCTTGTCGAGATTTTTGTTAGTCTAAGGGATGGTAGCCTTGTCATTATGGAAGGTAGTGTGTTGTCGAGATTTTTCTTACTCCAATGGATGGTATCCTAGTCATTATGGAAGGTAGTCTGTTGTCGTGATTTTTGTTACTCCAATGGATGCTATCCTTGTCATTATGGAAGGTATTCTATTGTTGAGATTTTTGTTACTCCAATGGATGGTAGACTTTTCATTATGGAAAGAACTCTGTTGTCGTGATTTTTGTTACTCTAAGGGATTGTAGCCTTGTCGTTATGGAAGGTAGTTTGTTGTCAATATCTTTGTTACTCCAATGGATGGTAGCCTAATCATTATGGAAGGTTGTCTGTTGTCGAGATTTTTGTTTCTCTAAGGGATGGTAGCCTTGTCATTATGGAAGGTAGTGTGTTGTCGATATTTTTACTACTACAATGGATTGTAGCCTTGTCGTTATGGAAGGTAGTCAGTTGTCGATATCTTTGTTACTCCAATGGATGGTATCCTACTCATTATGGAAGGTAGTCTCTTGTCGAGATTTTTGTTACCTCATTGGATGGTAGCCTTGTCATTATGGAAGGTACTGTGTTGTCGATATTTTTATTATTCCAATGGATGGTAGCCTAGTCATTATGGAAGATAGTTTGTTATCGTCATTTTTGTTACACCAATGGTTGGTAGCCTTGTCATTATGTAAGGTATTCTATTGTTGAGATTTTTGTTATTCCAATGGATGGTAGCCTTGTCATTATGGAAGGTAGTCTCTTGTCGTGACTTTTGTTACTCCAATGGATGGTAGCCTTGTCATTATGGAAGGTAGTGTGTTGTCGATATTTTAGTTATTCCAATGGATGGTAGCCTAGTCATTATGGAAGGTAGTCTGTTATCGTGATTTTTGTTACTCCAATGGATGGTAGCCTTGTCATTATGGAAGGTAGTATGTTGTCGAAATTTTTCTTACTACAATGGATTGTAGCCTTGTCGTTATGGAGGTAGTGTGTTGTCGATATCTTTGGTACTCCAATGGATGGTAGCCTAGTCATTATAGAAGGTAGTCTGTTGTCGAGATTTTTGTTACTCCATTGGATGGTAGCCTTGTCATTATGAAAGGTAGTGTGTTGTCGATATTTTAGTTATTCCAATGGATGGTAGCCTAGTCATTATGGAAGGTAGTCTGTTGTCGTGATTTTTGTTACTCCAATGGATGGTAGCCTTGTCATTATGGAAGTTAGTATGTTGTAGATATCTTTGTTACTCCAATGGATGGTAGCCTTGTCATTATGGAAGGTAGTCTGTTGTCGAAATTTTATTACTCTAAGGGATGGTAGCCTTGTCATTATGGAAGGTAGTTTGTTGTCGAGATATTTGTTATTCTAATGGATGGTAGCCTTTTCATTATGAAAGGTAGTCTATTGTCGAGAGTTTTATTACTATAATAGATTGTAGCCGTGTCATTATGGAAGGTAGTCTGTTGTCGTGATTTTTGTTACTCCAATGGATAATAGCCTTGTCATTATAGAAGGTAGTATATTGTCGATATTTTTGTCACTACAATGGATGGTAGCCTTGTCATTATGGAAGGTAGTCTGTTGTCGAGATTTTTGTTACTACAATGGATTGTAGACTTGTCGTTATGGAAGTTAGTCTGTTGTCGATATCTTTGTTACTCCAATGGATAGTAGCCTAGTCATTATGGAAGGTAGTCTATTTTCTTGATTTTTGTTACTCCAATGGATGGTAGCCTTGTCATTATGGAAGGTAGGATGTTGTAGATATCTTTGTTACACCAATGGATGGTAGCCTTGTCATTATGGAAGGTAGTCTGTTGTCGATATTTTTTTACTCTAAGGGATGGTAGCCTTGTCATTATGGAAGGTAGTCTATTGTCGAGATTTTTGTTATTCTAATGGATGGTAGCCTTATCATTATGAAAGGTAGTCTATTGTCGAGATTTTTATTACTATAATAGATTGTACCCGTGTCATTATGGAAGGTAGTCTGTTATCGTGATTTTTGTTACTCCAATGGATAGGCCTTGTCATTATAGAAGGTAGTATATTGTCGAGATTTTTGTCACTACAATGGATGGTAGCCTTGTCATTATGGAAGGTAGTCTGTTGTCTAGATTTTTGTTACTACAATGGATTGTAGACTTGTCGTTATGGAAGTTAGTCTGTTGTCGATATCTTTGTTACTCCAATGGATGGTAGCCTAGTCATTATGGAAAGTAGTTTGTGTACGACATTTTTGTTATTCCAATGGATGGTAGCCTTGTCATTATGGAAGGTAGTCTCTTGTCAAGATTTTTGTTAGTCTAAGGAATGGTAGCCTGGTCATTATGGAAGGTAGTGTGTTGTCGAGATTTTTTTTACTCAAATGGATGCTTGCCTAATCATTATGGAAGGTAGTCTGTTGTTGTGATTTTTGTTACTCCAATGGATGGTATCCTTATCATTATGGAAGGTAGTGTGTTGTCGTGATTTTTATTACTCTAAGGGATGGTAGCCTTGTCATTATGGAAGGTAGTATGTTGTCGATATCTTTGTTACTCCAATGGATGGTAGCCTTTTCATTATGGAAGGAACTCTTTTGTCGTGATTTTTGTTACTCTAAGGGATTGTAGCCTTGTTGTTCTGGAAGGTAGTTTGTTGTCGATATCTTTGTTACTCCAATGGATGGTAGCCTAGTAATTATAGAAGGTAGTCTGTTGTCGTGATTTTTGTTACTCCAATGGATGGTAGCCTTTTCATTATGGAAGTTAGTATGTTGTAGATATCTTTGTTACTCCAATGGATGGTAGCCTAGTCATTATAGAAGGTAGTCTATTGTCGAGATTTTTGTTACTCCATTGGATGGTAGCCTTGTCATTATGGAAGGTAGTGTGTTGTCGATATCTTTGTTACTCCAATGGATGGTAGCTTAGTCATTAAGGAAGGTAGTCTATTGTCGATATTTTTGTTACTCCATTGGATGGTAGCCTAGTCATTATGGAAGGTATTCTATTGTTGAGATTTTTGTTACTCCAATGGATGGTAGACTTTTCATTATGGAAAGAACTCTTTTGTCGTGATTTTTGTTACTCTAAGGGATTGTAGCCTTGTCGTTATGGAAGGTAGTTTGTTGTCAATATCTTTGTTACTCCAATGGATGGTAGCCTAATCATTATGGAAGGTTGTCTGTTGTCGAGATTTTTGTTTCTCTAAGGGATGGTAGCCTTGTCATTATGGAAGGTAGTGTGTTGTCGATATTTTTACTACTACAATGGATTGTAGCCTTGTCGTTATGGAAGGTAGTCAGTTGTCGATATCTTTGTTACTCCAATGGATGGTATCCTAGTCATTATGGAAGGTAGTCTCTTGTCGAGATTTTCTTTACTCCATTGGATGGTAGCCTTGTCATTATGGAAGGTACTGTGTTGTCGATATTTTTATTATTCCAAAGGATGGTAGCCTAGTCATTATGGAAGATAGTTTGTTATCGTCATTTTTGTTACACCAATGGTTGGTAGCCTTGTCATTATGTAAGGTATTCTATTGTTGAGATTTTTGTTATTCCAATGGATGGTAGCCTTGTCATTATGGAAGGTAGTCTCTTGTCGTGACTTTTGTTACTCCAATGGATGGTAGCCTTGTCATTATGGAAGGTAGTGTGTTGTCGATATTTTAGTTATTCCAATGGATGGTAGCCTAGTCATTATGGAAGGTAGTCTGTTGTCGTGATTTTTGTTACTCCAATGGATGGTAGCCTTGTCATTATGGAAGGTAGTATGTTGTCGAAATTTTTCTTACTACAATGGATTGTAGCCTTGTCGTTATGGAGGTAGTGTGTTGTCGATATCTTTGGTACTCCAATGGATGGTAGCCTAGTCATTATAGAAGGTAGTCTGTTGTCGAGATTTTTGTTACTCCATTGGATGGTAGCCTTGTCATTATGGAAGGTAGTGTGTTGTCGATATTTTAGTTATTCCAATGGATGGTAGCCTAGTCATTATGGAAGGTAGTCTGTTGTCGTGATTTTTGTTACTCTAATGGATGGTAGCCTTGTCATTATGGAAGTTAGTATGTTGTAGATATCTTTGTTACTCCAATGGATGGTAGCCTTGTCATTATGGAAGGTAGTCTGTTGTCGAAATTTTATTACTCTAAGGGATGGTAGCCTTGTCATTATGGAAGGTAGTTTGTTGTCGAGATATTTGTTATTCTAATGGATGGTAGCCTTTTCATTATGAAAGGTAGTCTATTGTCGAGAGTTTTATTACTATAATAGATTGTAGCCGTGTCATTATGGAAGGTAGTCTGTTGTCGTGATTTTTGTTACTCCAATGGATAATAGCCTTGTCATTATAGAAGGTAGTATATTGTCGAGATTTTTGTCACTACAATGGATGGTAGCCTTGTCATTATGGAAGGTAGTCTGTTGTCGAGATTTTTGTTACTACAATGGATTGTAGACTTGTCGTTATGGAAGTTAGTCTCTTGTCGATATCTTTGTTACTCCAATGGATAGTAGCCTAGTCATTATGGAAGGAAGTCTATTTTCTTGATTTTTGTTACTCCAATGGATGGTAGCCTTGTCATTGTGGAAGGTAGTATGTTGTAGATATCTTTGTTACACCAATGGATGGTAGCCTTGTCATTATGGAAGGTAGTCTGTTGTCGATATTTTTTTACTCTAAGGGATGGTAGCCTTGTCATTATGGAAGGTAGTCTATTGTCGAGATTTTTGTTATTCTAATGGATGGTAGCCTTATCATTATGAAAGGTAGTCTATTGTCGAGATTTTTATTACTATAATAGATTGTACCCGTGTCATTATGGAAGGTAGTCTGTTATCGTGATTTTTGTTACTCCAATGGATAGGCCTTGTCATTATAGAAGGTAGTATATTGTCGAGATTTTTGTCACTACAATGGATGGTAGCCTTGTCATTATGGAAGGTAGTCTGTTGTCTAGATTTTTGTTACTACAATGGATTGTAGACTTGTCGTTATGGAAGTTAGTCTGTTGTCGATATCTTTGTTACTCCAATGGATGGTAGCCTAGTCATTATGGAAAGTAGTTTGTGTACGACATTTTTGTTATTCCAATGGATGGTAGCCTTGTCATTATGGAAGGTAGTCTCTTGTCAAGATTTTTGTTAGTCTAAGGAATGGTAGCCTGGTCATTATGGAAGGTAGTGTGTTGTCGAGATTTTTTTTACTCAAATGGATGCTTGCCTAATCATTATGGAAGGTAGTCTGTTGTTGTGATTTTTGTTACTCCAATGGATGGTATCCTTATCATTATGGAAGGTAGTGTGTTGTCGTGATTTTTATTACTCTAAGGGATGGTAGCCTTGTCATTATGGAAGGTAGTATGTTGTCGATATCTTTGTTACTCCAATGGATGGTAGCCTTTTCATTATGGAAGGAACTCTTTTGTCGTGATTTTTGTTACTCTAAGGGATTGTAGCCTTGTCGTTCTGGAAGGTAGTTTGTTGTCGATATCTTTGTTACTCCAATGGATGGTAGCCTAGTAATTATAGAAGGTAGTCTGTTGTCGTGATTTTTGTTACTCCAATGGATGGTAGCCTTTTCATTATGGAAGTTAGTATGTTGTAGATATCTTTGTTACTCCAATGGATGGTAGCCTAGTCATTATAGAAGGTAGTCTATTGTCGAGATTTTTGTTACTCCATTGGATGGTAGCCTTGTCATTATGGAAGGTAGTGTGTTGTCGATATCTTTGTTACTCCAATGGATGGTAGCTTAGTCATTAAGGAAGGTAGTCTATTGTCGATATTTTTGTTACTCCATTGGATGGTAGCCTAGTCATTATGGAAGGTATTCTATTGTTGAGATTTTTGTTACTCCAATGGATGGTAGACTTTTCATTATGGAAAGAACTCTTTTGTCGTGATTTTTGTTACTCTAAGGGATTGTAGCCTTGTCGTTATGGAAGGTAGTTTGTTGTCAATATCTTTGTTACTCCAATGGATGGTAGCCTAATCATTATGGAAGGTTGTCTGTTGTCGAGATTTTTGTTTCTCTAAGGGATGGTAGCCTTGTCATTATGGAAGGTAGTGTGTTGTCGATATTTTTACTACTACAATGGATTGTAGCCTTGTCGTTATGGAAGGTAGTCAGTTGTCGATATCTTTGTTACTCCAATGGATGGTATCCTAGTCATTATGGAAGGTAGTCTCTTGTCGAGATTTTCTTTACTCCATTGGATGGTAGCCTTGTCATTATGGAAGGTACTGTGTTGTCGATATTTTTATTATTCCAATGGATGGTAGCCTAGTCATTATGGAAGATAGTTTGTTATTGTCATTTTTGTTACACCAATGGTTGGTAGCCTTGTCATTATGTAAGGTATTCTATTGTTGAGATTTTTGTTATTCCAATGGATGGTAGCCTTGTCATTATGGAAGGTAGTCTCTTGTCGTGACTTTTGTTACTCCAATGGATGGTAGCCTTGTCATTATGGAAGGTAGTGTGTTGTCGATATTTTAGTTATTCCAATGGATGGTAGCCTAGTCATTATGGAAGGTAGTCTGTTGTCGTGATTTTTGTTACTCCAATGGATGGTAGCCTTGTCATTATGGAAGGTAGTATGTTGTCGAAATTTTTCTTACTACAATGGATTGTAGCCTTGTCGTTATGGAGGTAGTGTGTTGTCGATATCTTTGGTACTCCAATGGATGGTAGCCTAGTCATTATAGAAGGTAGTCTGTTGTCGAGATTTTTGTTACTCCATTGGATGGTAGCCTTGTCATTATGGAAGGTAGTGTGTTGTCGATATTTTAGTTATTCCAATGGATGGTAGCCTAGTCATTATGGAAGGTAGTCTGTTGTCGTGATTTTTGTTACTCTAATGGATGGTAGCCTTGTCATTATGGAAGTTAGTATGTTGTAGATATCTTTGTTACTCCAATGGATGGTAGCCTTGTCATTATGGAAGGTAGTCTGTTGTCGAAATTTTATTACTCTAAGGGATGGTAGCCTTGTCATTATGGAAGGTAGTTTGTTGTCGAGATATTTGTTATTCTAATGGATGGTAGCCTTTTCATTATGAAAGGTAGTCTATTGTCGAGAGTTTTATTACTATAATAGATTGTAGCCGTGTCATTATGGAAGGTAGTCTGTTGTCGTGATTTTTGTTACTCCAATGGATAATAGCCTTGTCATTATAGAAGGTAGTATATTGTCGAGATTTTTGTCACTACAATGGATGGTAGCCTTGTCATTATGGAAGGTAGTCTGTTGTCGAGATTTTTGTTACTACAATGGATTGTAGACTTGTCGTTATGGAAGTTAGTCTCTTGTCGATATCTTTGTTACTCCAATGGATAGTAGCCTAGTCATTATGGAAGGAAGTCTATTTTCTTGATTTTTGTTACTCCAATGGATGGTAGCCTTGTCATTGTGGAAGGTAGTATGTTGTAGATATCTTTCTTACACCAATGGATGGTAGCCTTGTCATTGTGGAAGGTAGTCTGTTGTCGATATTTTTTTACTCTAAGGGATGGTAGCCTTGTCATTATGGAAGGTAGTCTATTGTCGAGATTTTTGTTATTCTAATGGATGGTAGCCTTTTCATTATGAAAGGTAGTCTATTGTCGAGATTTTTATTACTATAATAGATTGTACCCGTGTCATTATGGAAGGTAGTCTGTTATCGTGATTTTTGTTACTCCAATGGATAGTAGCCTTGTCATTATTGAAGGTAGTATATTGTCGAGATTTTTGTCACTACAATGGATGGTAGCCTTGTCATTATGGAAGGTAGTCTGTTGTCGAGATTTTTGTTACTACAATGGATTGTAGACTTGTCGTTATGGAAGTTAGTCTGTTGTCGATATCTTTGTTACTCCAATGGATGGTAGCCTAGTCATTATGGAAAGTAGTTTGTGTACGACATTTTTGTTATTCCAATGGATGGTAGCCTTGTCATTATGGAAGGTAGTCTCTTGTCAAGATTTTTGTTAGTCTAAGGGATGGTAGCCTGGTCATTATGGAAGGTAGTGTGTTGTCGAGATTTTTTTTACTCAAATGGATGCTTGCCTAATCATTATGGAAGGTAGTCTGTTGTTGTGATTTTTGTTACTCCAATGGATGGTATCCTTATCATTATGGAAGGTAGTGTGTTGTCGTGATTTTTATTACTCTAAGGGATGGTAGCCTTGTCATTATTGAAGGTAGTATGTTGTCGATATCTTTGTTACTCCAATGGATGGTAGCCTTTTCATTATGGAAGGAACTCTTTTGTCGTGATTTTTGTTACTCTAAGGGATTGTAGCCTTGTCGTTCTGGAAGGTAGTTTGTTGTCGATATCTTTGTTACTCCAATGGATGGTAGCCTAGTAATTATAGAAGGTAGTCTGTTGTCGTGATTTTTGTTACTCCAATGGATGGTAGCCTTGTCATTATGGAAGTTAGTATGTTGTAGATATCTTTGTTACTCCAATGGATGGTAGCCTAGTCATTATAGAAGGTAGTATATTGTCGAGATTTTTGTTACTCCATTGGATGGTAGCCTTGTCATTATGGAAGGTAGTGTGTTGTCGATATCTTTGTTACTCCAATGGATGGTAGCTTAGTCATTAAGGAAGGTAGCCTATTGTCGATATTTTTGTTACTCCATTGGATGGTAGCCTAGTCATTATGGAAGGTAGTCTGTTGTCGATATTTTTGTTATTTCAATGGATGGTAGTCTAGTCATTATGGAAGGTAGTCTGTTTTCGTGATTTTTGTTATTCCAATTGATGGTAGCCTTGTCATTATGGAAGGTAGTATGTTGTAGATATCTTTGTTACTCCAATGGATGGTAGCCTTGTTATTATGGAAGGTAGTCTGTTGTCGAGAATTTTTTTACTCTAAGGGATGGTAGCCTTGTCATTATGGAAGGTAGTCTGTTGTCGAGATTTTCTTTATTCTAATGGATGGTATCCTTTTCATTATGAAAGGTAGTCTATTGTCGAGAGTTTTATTACTATAATAGATTATAGCCGTGTCATTATGGAAGGTAGTCTGTTTTCGTGATTTTTGTTATTCCAATGGGTGGTAGCCTTGTCATTATGGAAGGTAGTATGTTGTAGATATCTTTGTTACTCCAATGGATGGTAGCCTTGTCATTATGGAAGGTAGTCTGTTGTCGAGAATTTTTTTACTCTAAGGGATGGTATTCTTGTCATTATGGAAGGTAGTCTGTTGTCGAGATTTTTGTTATTCTAATGGATGGTAGCCTTTTCATTATGAAAGGTAGTCTATTGTCGAGAGTTTTATTACTATAATAGATTGTAGTCGTGTCATTATGGAAGGTAGTCTGTTGTCGTGATTTTTGTTACTCCAATGGATAGTAGCCTTGTCATTATAGAAGGTAGTATATTGTCGAGATTTTTGTCACTACAATGGATGGTAGCCTTGTCATTATGGAAGGTAGTCTGTTGTCGAGATTTTTGTTACTACAATGGATTGTAGACTTGTCGTTATGGAAGTTAGTTTGTTGTCGATATCTTTGTTACTCCAATGGATGGTAGCCTAGTCATTATGGAAGGTAGTTTGTGTGCGATATTTTTGTTATTCCAAAGGATGGTAGAATTGTCATTATGGAAGGTAGTCTCTTGTCGAGATTTTTGTTAGTCTAAGGGATGGTAGCCTTGTCATTATGGAAGGTAGTGTGTTGTCAAGATTTTTCTTACTCCAATGGATGGTAGCCTAGTCATTATGAAAGGTAGTCTGTTGTCGTGATTTTTGTTACTCCAATGGATGGTATCCTTGTCATTATGGAAGGTATTCTATTGTTGAGATTTTTGATACTGTAAGGGATTATAGCCTTGTCGTTATGGAAGGTAGTTTGTTGTCAATATCTTTGTTACTCCAATGGATGGTAGCCTAGTCATTATGGAAGGTTGTCTGTTGTCGAGATTTTTGTTTCTCTAAAGGATGGTAGCCTTGTCATTGTGGAAGATAGTGTGTTGTCAATATTTTTGCTACTACAATGGATTGTAGCCTTGTCGTTATGGAAGGTAGTCTGTTGTCGATATCTTTGTTACTCCAATGGATGGTATCCTAGTCATTATGGAAGGTAGTCTCTTGTCGAGATTTTTGTCACTCCATTGGATGGTAACCTAGTCATTATGGAAGGTACTGTGTTGTCGATATTTTTGTTATTCCAATGGATGGTAGCCTAGTCATTATGGAAGATAGTTTGTTATCGTGATTTTTGTTACTCCAATGGTTGGTAGCCTTGACATTATGGAAGGTAGTCTCTTGTCGTGACTTTTTTTACTCCAATGGATGGTAGCCTTGTCATTATGGAAGGTAGTATGTTGTCGAGATTTTTGTTACTACAATGGATTATAGCCTTGCCGTTATGGAGGTAGTCTGTTGTCGATATCTTTGTTACTCCAATGGATGGTAGCCTTGTCATTATGGAAGTTAGTATGTTGTAGATATCTTTGTTAATCCAATGGATGGTATCCTTGTCATTATGGAAGGTAGTCTGTTGTCGAGATTTTTTTTACTCTAAGGGATGGTAGCCTTGTCATTGTGGAAGGTAGTATGTTGTCGAGATTTTTGTTACTACAATGGATTGTAGCCTTGCCGTTATGGAGGTAGTCTGTTGTCGATATCTTTGTTACTCCAATGGATGGTAGCCTAGTCATTATAGAAGGTAGTCTGTTGTCGAGATTTTTGTTACTCCATTGGATGGTAGCCTTGTCATTATGGAAGGTAGTGTGTTGTCGATATTTTAGATATTCCAATGAATGGTAGCCTAGTCATTATGGAAGGTAGTCTGTTGACGTGATTTTTGTTACTCCAATGGATGGTAGCCTTGTCATTATGGAAGTTAGTATGTTGTAGATATCTTTGTTACTCCAATGGATGGTAGCCTTGTCATTATGGAAGGTAGTCTGTTGTCGAGATTTTTTTACTCTAAGGGATGGTAGCCTTGTCATTATGGAAGGTAGTCTGTTGTCGAGATTTTTGTTATTCTAATGGATGGTAGCCTTTTCATTATGAAAGGTAGTCTATTGTCGAGAGTTTTATTACTATAATAGATTGTAGCCGTGTCATTATGGAAGGTAGTCTGTTGTCGTGATTTTTGTTACTCCAATGGATAGTAGCCTTGTCATTATAGAAGGTAGTATATTGTCGAGATTTTTGTCACTACAATGGATGGTAACCTTGTCATTATGGAAGGTAGTCTGTTGTCCAGATTTTTGTTACTACAATGGATTGTAGACTTGTAGTTATGGAAGTAAGTTTGTTGTCGATATCTTTGTTACTCCAATGGATGGTAGCCTAGTCATTATTGAAGGTAGTTTGTGTACGATATTTTTGTTATTCCAATGGATGGTAGCCTTGTCATTATGGAAGGTAGTCTCTTGTCGAGATTTTTGTTAGTCTAAGGGATGGTAGCCTTGTCATTATGGAAGGTAGTGTGTTGTCGAGATTTTTGTTACTCCAATGGATGGTAGCCTAGTCATTATGGAAGGTAGTATGTTGTCGTGATTTTTGTTACTCCAATGGATGGTGTCCTTGTAATTATGGAAGGTATTCTATTGTTGAGATTTTTGTTACTCCAATGGATGGTAAACTTGTCATTATGGAAGGTATTGTGTTGTCGTGATTTTTATTACTCTAAGGGATGGTAGCCTTGTCATTATGGAAGGTAGTATGTTGTCGATATCTTTGTTACTCCAATGGATGGTAGCCTTTTCATTATGGAAGGAACTCTTTTGTCGTGATTTTTGTTACTCTAAGGGATTGTAGTCTTGTCGTTATGGAAGGTAGTTTGTTGTCGATATCTTTGTTACTCCAATGGATGGTAGCCTAGTCATTATGGAAGGTTGTCTGTTGTCGAGATTTTTGTTTCTCTAAGGGATGGTAGCCTAGTCATTATGGAAGGTAGTGTGTTGTCGATATTATTGCTACTACAATGGATTGTAGCCTTGTCGTTATGGAAGGTATTCTGTTGTCGATATCTTTGTTACTCCAATGGATGGTAGCCTTGTCATTATGGAAGGTAGTTTGTTGTCGATAATTTAGTTATTCCAATGGATGGTAGCCTAGTCATTATGGAAGGTAGTCTGTTGTCGTGATTTTTGTTACTCCAATGGATGGTAGCCTTGTCATTATGGAAGGTAGTATTTTGTCGAGATTTTTGTTACTACAATTGATTGTAGCCTTGTCGTTATGGAGGTAGTCTTTTGTCGATATCTTTGTTACTCCAATGGATGGTAGCCTAGTCATTATAGAAGGTAGTTTGTTGTCGAGATTTTTGTTACTCCATTGGATGGTAGCCTTGTCATTATGGAAGGTAGTGTGTTGTCGATATTTTAGTTCTTCCAATGGATGGTAGCCTAGTCATTATGGAAGGTAGTCTCTTGTCTATATTTTTGTTATTCCAATGGATGGTAGCCTAGTCATTATGGAAGGTAGTCTGTTTTCGTGATTTTTGTTACTCCAATGGATGGTAGCCTTGTCATTATGGAAGGTAGTATGTTGTAGATATCTTTGGTACTCCAATGGATGGTAGCCTTGTCATTATGGAAGGTAGTCTGTTGTCGAGATTTTTTTTACTCTAAGGGATGGTAGCCTTGTCATTATGGAAGGTAGTCTGTTGTCGATATCTTTGTTACTCCATTGGATGGTAGCCTTTTCATTATGGAAGGTAGTTTGTTGTCGAGATTTTTCTTACTCTAAGGGATGGTAGCGTTGTCATTATGGAACGTAGTCTGTTGTCGATATTTTTGTTACTCCAATGGATGGTAGCCTTGTCATTATGAAGGTTGTCTATCATCGATATTTTTGTTACTATAATAGATTATAGCCTTGTCATTTTGGAAGGTAGTGTGTTGTCGAGATTTGTGTTACTCCATTGGATGGTAGCTTAGTCATTAAGGAAGGTAGTCTGTTGTCGAGATTTTTGTCACTCCATTGGATGGTAGCCTAGTCATTATGGAAGGTAGTGTGTTGTCGATATTTTTGTTATTCCAGTGGATGGTAGCCTAGTCATTATGGAAGGTAGTCTGTTTTCGTGATTTTTGTTATTCCAAGGGATGGTAGCCTTGTCATTATGGAAGGTAGTATGTTGTCGATATCTTTGTTACTCCAATGGATGGTAGCGTTTTCATTATGGAAGGAACTCTTTTGTCGTGATTTTTGTTACTCTAAGGGATTGTAGCCTTGTCGTTATGGAAGGTAGTTTGTTGTCGATATCTTTGTTACTCCAATGGATGGTAGCCTAGTCATTATGGAAGGTTGTCTATTGTCGAGATTTTTGTTTCTCTAAGGGATGGTAGCCTTGTCATTATGGAAGGTAGTGTGTTGTCGATATTATTGCTACTACAATGGATTGTAGCCTTGTCGTTATGGAAGGTAGTATGTTGTCGATATCTTTGTTACTCCAATGGATGGTATCGTAGTCATTATGGAAGGTAGTCTCTTGTCGAGATTTTTGTTACTCCATTGGATGGTAGCCTTGTCATTATGGAAGGTACTGTGTTGTCGATATTTTTGTTATTCCAATGGATTGTAGCCTAGTCATTATGGAAGGTAGTTTGTTGTCGTAATTTTTGTTACTCCAATGGTTGGTAGCCTTGTCATTATGGAAGGTATTCTATTGTTAAGATTTTTGTTATTCCAATGGATGGTAGCCTTGTCATTATGGAAGGTAGTCTCTTGTCGTGACTTTTGTTACTCCAATGGATGGTAGCCTTGTCATTATGGAAGGTAGTATGTTGTCGAGATTTTTGTTACTACAATGGATTGTACCCTTGTCGTTATGGAGGTTGTCTTTTGTCGATATCTTTGTTACTCCAATGGATGGTAGCCTAGTCATTATAGAATGTAGTCTGTTGTCGAGATTTTTGTTACTCCATTGGATGGTAGCCTTGTCATTATGGAAGGTAGTGTGTTGTCGATATTTTAGTTATTCCAATGGATGGTAGCCTAGTCATTATGGAAGGTAGTCTCTTGTCTATATTTTTGTTATTCCAATGGATGGTAGCCTAGTCATTATGGAAGGTAGTCTGTTTTCGTGATTTTTGTTACTCCAATGGATGGTAGCCTTGTCATTATGGAAGGTAGTATGTTGTAGATATCTTTGTTACTCTAATGGATGGTAGCCTTGTCATTATGGAAGGTAGTCTGTTGTCGAGATTTTTTTTACTCTAAGGGATGGTAGCCTTGTCATTATGGAAGGTAGTCTGTTGTCGATATCTTTGTTACTCCATTGGATGGTAGCCATTTCATTATGGAAGGTAGTTTGTTGTCGAGATTTTTCTTACTCTAAGGGATGGTAGCCTTGTCATTATGGAAGGTAGTCTGTTGTCGATATTTTTGTTACTCCAATGGATGGTAGCCTTGTCATTATGAAGGTTGTCTATTATCGATATTTTTGTTACTATAATAGATTGTAGCCTTGTCATTTTGGAAGGTAGTGTGTTGTCGAGATTTTTGTTACTCCATTGGATGGTAGCCTTGTCATTATGAAAGGTAGTGTGTTGTCGATATCTTTGTTACTCCAATGGATGGTAGCTTAGTCATTATGGAAGGTAGTCTATTGTCGAGATTTTTGATACTCCATTTGATGGTAGCCTAGTCATTATGGAAGGTAATGTGTTGTCGATATTTTTGTTATTCCAATGGATGGTAGCCTAGTCATTATGGAAGGTAGTCTGTTTTGGTGTTTTTTGTTACTCCAATGAATGGTAGCCTTGTCATTATGGAAGGTAGTATGTTGTAGATTTCTTTGTTACTCCAATGGATGGTAGCCTTGTCATTATGGAAGGTAGTCTGTTGTCGAGATTTTTTTTACTCTAAGGGATGGTAGCCTTTTCATTATGGAAGGTAGTCTGTTGTCGAGATTTTTGTTATTCCAATGGATGGTAGCCTTTTCATTATGAAAGGTAGTCTGTTGTCGAGAGTTTTATTACTACAATAGATTGTAGCCGTGTCATTATGGAAGGTAGTCTGTTGTCGAGATTTTTTTTACTCTAAGGGATGGTAGTCTTTTCATTATGGAAGGTAGTCTGTTGTCGAGATTTTTGTTATTCCAATGGATGGTAGCCTTTTCATTATGAAAGGTAGTCTATTGTCGAGAGTTTTATTACTATAATAGATTGTAGCCGTGTCATTATTGAAGGTAGTCTGTTGTCGTGATTTTTGTTACTCCAATGCATAGTAGCCTTGTCATTATAGAAGGTAGTATATTGTCGAGATTTTTGTCACTACAATGGATGGTAGCCTTGTCATTATGGAAGGTAGTCTGTTGTCGAGATTTTTGTTACTAAAATGGAGTGTAGCCTTTTCGTTATGGAAGTTAGTCTGTTGTCGATATCTTTGTTACTCCAATGGATGGTAGCCTAGTCATTATGGAAGGTAGTTTGTGTACGATATTTTTGTTATTCCAATGGATGGTAGCCTTGTCATTATGGAAGGTAGTCTCTTGTCGAGATTTTTGTTAGTCTAAGGGATGGTAGCCTTGTCACTATGGAAGGTAGTGTGTTGTCGAGATTTTTGTTACTCCAATGGATGGTAGCCTTGTCATTATGGAAGGTAGTCTGTTGTCGTGATTTTTGTTACTCCAATGGATGGTATCCTTGTCATTATGGAAGGTATTCTATTGTTGAGATTTTTGTTACTCCAATGGATGGTAGACTTGTCATTATGGAAGGTAGTGTGTTGTCGTGATTTTTATTACTCTAAGGGATGGTAGCCTTGTCATTATGGTAGGTAGTATGTTATTGATATCTTTGTTACTCCAATTGTTGGTAGCCTTTTCATTATGGAAGGTACTCTTTTGTCGTGATTTTTGTTACTCTAAGGGATTGTAGCCTTGTCATTATGGAAGGTAGTGTGTTGTCGATATTTTTGCTACAACAACGGATTGTAGCCTTGTCGTTATGGAAGGTAGTCTGTTGTCGATATCTTTGTTACTCCAATGGATAGTATCCTAGTCATTATGGAAGGTAGTCTCTTGTCGAGATTTTTGTTACTCCATTGGATGGTAGCCTTGTCATTATGGAAGGTACTGTGTTGTCGATATTTTTGTTATTCTAATGGATGGTAGCCTAGTCATTATGGAAGGTAGTTTGTTGTCGTGATTTTTGTTATTCCAATGGATGGTAGCCTTGTCATTATGGAAGGTATTATATTGTTGAGATTTTTGTTACTCCAATGGATGGTAGCCTTGTCGTTTTGGAAGTTAGTCTGTTGTCGATATCTTTGTTACTCCAATGGATGGTAGCCTAGTCATTATGGAAGGTAGTCTGTTTTCGTGATTTTTGTTACTCCAATGGACGGTATACTTGTCATTATGGAAGGTATTCTATTATTGAGATTTTTGTTATTCCAATGGATGGTAGACTTGTCATTATGGAAGGTAGTGTGTTGTCGTGATTTTTATTTCTCTAAGGGATGGTAGCCTTGTCATTATGGAAGGTAGTATGTTGTCGATATCTTTGTTACTCCAATGGATGGTAGCCTTTTCATTATGGAAGGTACTCTTTTGTCGAGATTTTTGTTACTCTAAGGGATTGTAGCCTTGTCGTTATGGAAGGTAGTTTGTTGTCGATATCTTTGTCACTCCAATGGATGGTAGCATAGTCATTATGGATGGTTGTCTGTTGTCGAGATTTTTGTTTCTCTAAGGGATGGTAGCCTTGTCATTATGGAAGGTAGTGTGTTGTCGATATATTTGCAACTTCAATGGATTGTAGCCTTGTCGTTATGGAAGGTAGTCTGTTGTCGATATCTTTGTTACTCCAATGGATGGTATCCTAGTGATTATGGAAGGTAGTCTCTTGTCGAGATTTTTGTTACTCCATTGGATGGTAGCCTTGTCATTATGGAAGGTACTGTGTTGTCGATATTTTTGTTATTCCAATGGATGGTAGCCTAGTCATTATGGAAGGTAGTTTGTTGTCGTGATTTTTGTTACTCCAATGATAGCCTTGTCATTATGGAAGGTATTCTATTGTTGAGATTTTTGTTACTCCAATGGATGGTAGCCTTGTCATTATGGAAGGTAGTGTGTTGTCAATATTTTTGTTATTCCAATGGATGGTAGCCTAGTCATTGTGGAAGGTAGTCTATTTTCGTGATTTTTGTTACTCCAATGGATGGTAGCCTTGTCATTATGGAAGGTAGTGTGTTGTCGATATTTTTGCTACAACAACGGATTGTAGCCTTGTCGTTATGGAAGGTAGTTTGTTGTTGATATCTTTGTTACTCCAATGAATGGTATCCTAGTCATTATGGAAGGTAGTCTCTTGTCGAGATTTTTGTTACTCCATTGGATGGTAGCCTTGTCATTATGGAAGGTACTGTGTTGTCGATATTTTTGTTATTCTAATGGATTGTAGCCTAGTCATTATGGAAGGTAGTTTGTTGTCGTGATTTTTGTTACTCCAATGGATGGTAGCCTTGTCATTATGGAAGGTATTATATTGTTGAGATTTTTGTTACTCCAATGGATGGTAGCCTTGTCATTATGGAAGGTAGTGTGTTGTCGATATTTTTGTTATTCCAATGGATGGTAGCCTTTTCATTGTGAAAGGTAGTCTATTTTCCTGATTTTTGTTACTCCAATGGATGGTAGCCTTGTCATTATGGAAGGTAGTCTGTTGTCGATATTTTTGTTACTCCAATGAATGGTAGCCTTTTCATTATGAAAGGTAGTCTATTGTCGAGATTTTTATTAATATAATAGATTGTAGCCGTGTCATTATGGAAAGTAGTCTGTTGTCATGATTTTTGTTACTCCAATGGATAGTAGCCTTGTCATTATAGAAGGTAGTATATTGTCGATATTTTTGTCACTACAATGGATGGTAGCCGTGTCATTATGGAAGGTAGTCTGTTGTCGAGATTTTTGTTACTACAATGGATGGTAGCCTTGTCGTTATGGAAGTTAGTCTATTGTCGATATCTTTGTTACTCCAATGGATGGTAGCCTAGTCATTATGGAAGGTAGTTTGTGTACGATATTTTTGTTATTCCAATGGATGCTAGCCTTGTCATTATGGAAGGTAGTCTCTTGTCGAGATTTTTGTTAGTCTAAGGGATGGTAGACTTGTCATTATGGAAGGTAGATTGTTGTCGAGATTTTTGTTACTCCAATGGATGGTAGCCTAGTCATTATGGAAGGTAGTATGTTGTCATGATTTTTGTTACTCCAATGGACGGTATCCTTGTCATTATGGAAGGTATTCTATTGTTGAGATTTTTGTTACTCCAATGGATGGTATACTTGTCATTATGGAAGGTAGTGTGTTGTCGTGATTTTTATTTCTCTAAGGGATGGTAGCCTTGTCATTATGGAAGGTAGTATGTTGTCGATATCTTTGTTAATCCAATGGATGGTAGCCTTTTCATTATGGAAGGTACTCTTTTGTCGTGATTTTTGTTACTTTAAGGGATTGTAGCCTTGTCGTTATGGAAGGTAGTGTGTTGTCGATATTTTTGCTACTACAACGGATTGTAGCCTTGTCGTTATGGAAGGTAGTCTATTGTCGATATCTTTGTTACTCCAATGGATGGTATCCTTTTCATTATGGAAGGTAGTCTCTTGTCGAGATTTTTGTTACTCCATTGGATGGTAGCCTTGTCATTATGGAAGGTACCGTGTTGTCGATATTTTTGTTATTCCAATGGATGGTAGCCTAGTCATTATGGAAGGTAGTTTGTTGTCGTGATTTTTGTTACTCCAATGGATGGTAGCCTTGTCATTATGGAAGGTATTCTATTGTTGAGATTTTTGTTACTCCAATGGATGGTATACTTGTCATTATGGAAGGTTGTATGTTGTCGTGATTTTTATTACTCTAAGGGATGGTAGCCTTGTCATTATGGAAGGTAGTAAGTTGTCGATATCTTTGTTACTCCAATGGATGGTAGCCTTTTCATTATGGAAGGTAGTTTGTTGTCGTGATTTTTGTTACTCTAAGGGATTGTAGCCTTGTCGTTATGGAAGGTTATATGTTGTCGATATGTTTGTTACTCCAATGGATGGAAGTCTAGTCATTATGGAAGGTTTTCTGTTGTCGAGATTTTTGTTACTCTAATGGATGGTATCCTTGTCATTATGGAAGGTATTCTATTGTTGAGATTTTTGTTACTCCAATGGATGGTAGACTTGTCATTATGGAAGGTATTGTGTTGTCGTGATTTTTATTACTCTAAGGGATGGTAGCCTTGTCATTATGGAAGGTAGTATGTTGTCGATATCTTTGATACTCCAATGGATGGTAGCCTTTTCATTATGGAAGGTACTATTTTGTCGTGATTTTTGTTACTCTAAGGGATTGTAGCCTTGTCGTTATGGAAGGTAGTTTGTTGTCGATATCTTTATCACTCCAATGGATGGTAGCATAATCATTATGGATGGTTGTCTGTTGTCGAGATTTTTGTTTCTCTAAGGGATGGTAGTCTTGTCATTATGGAAGGTAGTGTGTTGTTGATATATTTGCTACTACAACAGATTGTAGCCTTGTCGTTTTGGAAGGTAGTCTGTTGTCGATATCTTTGTTACTCCAATGGATGGTATCCTAGTCATTATGGAAGGTAGTCTCTTGTCGAGATTTTTGTTACTCCATTGGATGGTAGCCTTGTCATTATGGAAGGTACTGTGTTGTCGATATTTTTGTTATTCCAATGGATGGTAGCCTAGTCATTATTTAAGGTAGTTTGTTGTCGTGATTTTTGTTACTCCAATGGATGATAGCCTTGTCATTATGGAAGGTATTCTATTGTTGAGATTTTTGTTACTCCAATGGATGGTAGCCTTGTCATTATGGAAGGTAGTGTGTTGTCGTGATTTTTATTACTCTAAGGGATGGTAGCCTTGTCATTACGGAAGGTAGTTTGTTGTCGAGATTTTATTTACTCCAATGGATGGTAGCCTTGTCATTATGGAAGGTAGTCTGTTGTCGAGATTTTGTAGACTCCAATGGATTGTATCCTTGTCATTATTGAAGGTAGTCTCTTGTGGATATTTGGGTTACTCCAATGATGGTACCCTTGTCATTATGGAAGATAGTTTATTGTCGATATCTTTGTTACTCTAATGGATGGTATCCTAGTCATTTTGGAAGGTAGTCTATTGTCGAGATTTTTGTTACTCCATTGGATGGTAGCCTTGTCATTATGGAAGGTAGTGTGTTGTCGATATTTTTGTTATTCCAATGGACGGTAGCCTTTTCATTATGGAAGGTAGTTTGTTGTCGAGATTTTTGTTACTCCGATGGATGGTAGCCTTGTCATTATGGAAGGTAGTTTGTTGTCGAGATTTTTGTTACTCCAATGGATGGTAGTCTTGTCATTATGGAAGGTAGTCTGTTGTCGAGATTTTTGTTACTACAATGGATGGTAGTCTTGTCGTTATGGAAGGTAGTCTGTTGTCGATATCTTTGTTACTCCAAAGGATGGTAGCCTAGTCATTATGGAAGGTAGTCTGTTGTCGATATTTTAGTTACTCTAATGGATGGTAGCCTTGTCATTATGGAAGGTAGTCTATTGTCGAGATCTTTTATACTCCAAAGGTTTGTAGCCTTGTGATTATGGAAGGTAGTCTATTGTCGAGATTTCTGTTACTACAATGGATTGTAGCCTTGTCGTTATGGAAGGTAGTCCGTTGTCGATATCTTTGTTACTCCAACGGATGGTAGCGTACTCGTTATGGAAGGTAGTCTAGTGTCGAGATTTTTGTTACTCTAAGGGATGGTACCCTTGTCATTATGGAAGGTAGTGTGTTGTCGATATTTTTGTTATTCCAATGCATGGTAGACTTGTCATTATGGAAGGTAGTCTGTTGTCGAGATTTTTGTACTTCAATGGATGGTAGCCTTGTCATTATGGAAGGTAGTCTATTATCGAGATTTTTGTTACTACAATTGATGGTAGCCTTGTCATTGTGGAAGGTAGTCTGTTGTCGAGATTTTTGTTACTACAATGGATTGTAGCCTCGTCGTTAAGGAAGGTAGTCTGTTATCGATATCTTTGTTACTCCAATAGATGGTAGCCTTTTCATTATGGAAGGTAGTTTATTGTCGAGATTTTTCTTACTCTAAGGGATGGTAGCCTTGTCATTATGAAACGTAGTGTGTTGTCGAGAATTTTGTTATTCCAATGGATGGTAGCCTTGTCATTATGAAGGTAGTCTATTGTTGATATTTTTGTTACTATAATGGATTGTAGCCTTGTCATTATGGAAGGTAGTCTGTTGTCAATATCTTTGTTACCCCAACGGATGGTAGTCTACTCATTATGGAAGGTAGTCTGTTGTCGAGATTTTTGTTACTCTAAGTGATGGTAGCCTTGTCATTATGGAAGGTAGTGTGTTGTCGATATTTTTGTTACTCCAATGGATGGTAGACTTGTCATTATGGAAACTAGTCTATTGTCGCGATTTTTGTTACTCCAACGGATGGTAGCCTTGTCATCATGGAAGGTAGTCTATTGTCGAGATATTTGTTACTACAATGAATTGTAGCCTTGTCGTTATGGAAGGTAGTCCGTTCTCGATATATTTGTTACTCCAATGGATGGTAGCCTTTTCATTATGGAAGGTAGTTTGTTGTCGAGATTTTTCTTACTCTAAGGGATGGTAGCCTTGTCATTATGGAACGTAGTCTGTTGTCGAGAATTTTTTTATTCCAATGGATGGTAGCCTTGTCATTATGAAGGTAGTCTATTGTCGATATTTTTGTTACTATAATAAATTGTAGTCTTGTCATTATGGAAGGTAGTGTGTTGTCATGATTTTTGTTACTCCAACGGATGGTATCCTAGTCATTATGGAAGGTAGTCTGTTGTCGAGATTTTTGTTACTCCATTGGATGGTAGCCTTGTCATTATGGAAGGTAGTCTATTGTCGAGATTTTTGTTACTACAATGTATGGTAGTCTTGTCATTATGGAAGGTAGTCTGTTGTCGAGATTTTTGTTACTACAATGGATTGTAGCCTTGTCGTTATGGAAGGTAGTCTGTTGTCGATATCTTTGTTACTCCAATGGATGGTAGCCTAGTCATTATGGAAGTTAGTCTATTGTCGACATTTTTGTTACTACAATGGATGGTAGCCTTGCCATTATGGAAGGTAGTTTGTTGTCGAGATTTTTGATACAACAATGGATTGTAGCCTTGTCGTTATGGAAGGTAGTCTGTTGTCGATATCTTTGTTACTCCAATGGATGGTAGCCTTTTCATTATGGAAGGTAGTTTGTATTCGAGATTTTTCTTACTCTAAGGGATGGTAGCCTTGTCATTATGGAACGTAGTCTGTTGTCGAGAATTTTATTATTCCAACGGATGGTAGCCTTGTCATTATGAAGGTAGTCTATTGTCGATATTTTTGTTACTATAATAAATTGTAGCCTTGTCATTATGGAAGGTAATGTGTTGTCGAGATTTTTGTTACTCCAATGGATGGTAGCCTTGTCATTATGGAAGGTAGTTTTTGTCGAGATTTTTGTTACTCCAACGGATGGTAGCCTTCTCATTATGGAAGGTAGTCTATTGTCGAGATTTTTGTTACTACAACGGATTGTAGCCTTGTCGTTATGGAAGGTATTCTGTTGTCGATATCTTTGTTACTCCAATGGATGGTAGCCTAGTCATTATGGAAGGTAGTCTGTTATCGAGATTTTTGTTACTCTAAGGGATGGTAGCCTTGTCATTATGGAAGGTAGTGTGTTGTCGATATCTTTGTTATTCCAATGGATGGTAGCCTTGTCATTATGGAAGGTAGTCTGTTGTCAAGATTTTTATTACTCCAACGGATGGTAGCCTTATCATCATGGAAGGTAGTCTATTGTCGAGATTTTTGTTACTACAATGGATTGTAGCCTTGTCGTTATGGAAGGTAGTTTGTTGTCGATATCTTTATTACTGCAATGGATGGTAGCCTAGTCATTATGGAAGGTAGTTTGTTGTCGATATTTTTCTTACTATAAGGGACGGTAGCCTTGTCATTATGTAACGTAGTCTGTTGTCGAGTTTTTTGTTATTCCAATGGATGGTAGCCTTGTCATTATGGAAGGTAGTGTGTTATCGATATTTTTGTTATTCCAATGGATGGTAGCCTTGTCAATATGGAAGGTAGTCTGTTGTCGATATTTTTGATACTCCAATGGATGGTAGCCTTTTCATTATGGAAGATAGTCTATTGTCGACATTTTTGTTACTATAATGGATGGTAGCCTTGTCATTATGGAAGGTAGTCTGTTGTCGAGATTTTTGTTACTACAATGCATTGTAGCCTTGTCGTTATGGAAGGTAGTCTATTGCCGATATCTTTGTTACTCCAATGGATGGTAGCCTTTTCATTATGGAAGGTAGTTTGTTGTCGATATTTTTCTTACTCTAAGGGATGGTAGACTTGTCATTATGGAACGTAGTCTGTTGTCGAGAATTTTTTTATTCCAATGGATGGTAGCCTTGTCATTATGAAGGTAGTCTATTGTCGATATTTTTGTTACTATAATAAATTGTAGCCTTGTCATTATGGAAGGTAGTGTGTTGTCGATATTTTTGTTACTCCAATGGATGGTATCCTAGTCATTATGGAAGGTAGTCAGTTGTCGAGATTTTTGTTACTCCATTGGATGGTAGCCTTGTCATTATGGAAGGTAGTGTGTTGTCGTTATTTTTGTTATTCCAATGGATGGTAGCCTTGTCATTATGGAAGGTAGTCTATTGTCGATATTTTTGTTACTACAATGGATGGTAGCCTTGTCATTATGGAAGGTAGTTTGTTGTTGATATCTTTGTTACTCCAATGGATGGTAGCCTAGTCATTATGGAAGCTAGTCTGTTGTCGAGATTTTTGTTACTCCATTGGATGGTATCCTTGTCATTATGGAAGGTAGTGTGTTGTCGATATTTTTGTTATTCCAATGGATGGTAGCCTTGTCATTATGGAAGGTAGTGTGTTGTGGATATTTTTGTTATTCCAATGGATGGTAGCCTTGTCATTATGGAAGGTAGTTTGTTGTCGAGATTTTTGTTACTCCAAAGGATGGTAGCCTTTTCATCATGGAAGGTAGTCTATTGTCGAGATTTTTGTTACTACAATGGATTGTAGCCTCGTCGTTAAGGAAGGTAGTCTGTTATCGATATCTTTGTTACTCCAATAGATGGTAGCCTTTTCATTATGGAAGGTAGTTTATTGTCGAGATTTTTCTTACTCTAAGGGATGGTAGCCTTGTCATTATGAAACGTAGTGTGTTGTCGAGAATTTTGTTATTCCAATGGATGGTAGACTTGTCATTATGAAGGTAGTCTATTGTTGATATTTTTGTTACTATAATGGATTGTAGCCTTGTCATTATGGAAGGTAGTCTGTTGTCAATATCTTTGTTACCCCAACGGATGGTAGTCTACTCATTATGGAAGGTAGTCTGTTGTCGAGATTTTTGTTACTCTAAGTGATGGTAGCCTTGTCATTATGGAAGGTAGTGTGTTGTCGATATTTTTGTTACTCCAATGGATGGTAGACTTGTCATTATGGAAAGTAGTCTGTTGTCGCGATTTTTGTTACTCCAACGGATGGTAGCCTTGTCATCATGGAAGGTAGTCTATTGTCGAGATATTTGTTACTACAATGAATTGTAGCCTTGTCGTTATGGAAGGTAGTCCGTTCTCGATATATTTGTTACTCCAATGGATGGTAGCCTTTTCATTATGGAAGGTAGTTTGTTGTCGAGATTTTTCTTACTCTAAGGGATGGTAGCCTTGTCATTATGGAACGTAGTCTGTTGTCGAGAATTTTTTTATTCCAATGGATGGTAGCCTTGTCATTATGAAGGTAGTCTATTGTCGATATTTTTGTTACTATAATAAATTGTAGTCTTGTCATTATGGAATGTAGTGTGTTGTCATGATTTTTGTTACTCCAACGGATGGTATCCTAGTCATTATGGAAGGTAGTCTGTTGTCGAGATTTTTGTTACTCCATTGGATGGTAGCCTTGTCATTATGGAAGGTAGTCTATTGTCGAGATTTTTGTTACTACAATGTATGGTAGTCTTGTCATTATGGAAGGTAGTCTGTTGTCGAGATTTTTGTTACTACAATGGATTGTAGCCTTGTCGTTATGGAAGGTAGTCTGTTGTCGATATCTTTGTTACTCCAATGGATGGTAGCCTAGTCATTATGGAAGTTAGTCTATTGTCGACATTTTTGTTACTACAATGGATGGTAGCCTTGCCATTATGGAAGGTAGTTTGTTGTCGAGATTTTTGATACAACAATGGATTGTAGCCTTGTCGTTATGGAAGGTAGTCTGTTGTCGATATCTTTGTTACTCCAATGGATGGTAGCCTTTTCATTATGGAAGGTAGTTTGTATTCGAGATTTTTCTTACTCTAAGGGATGGTAGCCTTGTCATTATGGAACGTAGTCTGTTGTCGAGAATTTTATTATTCCAACGGATGGTAGCCTTGTCATTATGAAGGTAGTCTATTGTCGATATTTTTGTTACTATAATAAATTGTAGCCTTGTCATTATGGAAGGTAATGTGTTGTCGAGATTTTTGTTACTCCAATGGATGGTAGCCTTGTCATTATGGAAGGTAGTTTTTGTCGAGATTTTTGTTACTCCAACGGATGGTAGCCTTCTCATTATGGAAGGTAGTCTATTGTCGAGATTTTTGTTACTACAACGGATTGTAGCCTTGTCGTTATGGAAGGTATTCTGTTGTCGATATCTTTGTTACTCCAATGGATGGTAGCCTAGTCATTATGGAAGGTAGTCTGTTATCGAGATTTTTGTTACTCTAAGGGATGGTAGCCTTGTCATTATGGAAGGTAGTGTGTTGTCGATATCTTTGTTATTCCAATGGATGGTAGCCTTGTCATTATGGAAGGTAGTCTGTTGTCAAGATTTTTATTACTCCAACGGATGGTAGCCTTATCATCATGGAAGGTAGTCTATTGTCGAGATTTTTGTTACTACAATGGATTGTAGCCTTGTCGTTATGGAAGATAGTTTGTTGTCGATATCTTTATTACTGCAATGGATGGTAGCCTAGTCATTATGGAAGGTAGTTTGTTGTCGATATTTTTCTTACTATAAGGGACGGTAGCCTTGTCATTATGTAACGTAGTCTGTTGTCGAGATTTTTGTTATTCCAATGGATGGTAGCCTTGTCATTATGGAAGGTAGTGTGTTGTCGATATTTTTGTTATTCCAATGGATGGTAGCCTTGTCAATATGGAAGGTAGTCTGTTGTCGATATTTTTGATACTCCAATGGATGGTAGCCTTTTCATTATGGAAGATAGTCTATTGTCGACATTTTTGTTACTATAATGGATGGTAGCCTTGTCATTATGGAAGGTAGTCTGTTGTCGAGATTTTTGTTACTACAATGCATTGTAGCCTTGTCGTTATGGAAGGTAGTCTATTGCCGATATCTTTGTTACTCCAATGGATGGTAGCCTTTTCATTATGGAAGGTAGTTTGTTGTCGATATTTTTCTTACTCTAAGGGATGGTAGACTTGTCATTATGGAACGTAGTCTGTTGTCGAGAATTTTTTTATTCCAATGGATGGTAGCCTTGTCATTATTAAGGTAGTCTATTGTCGATATTTTTGTTACTATAATAAATTGTAGCCTTGTCATTATGGAAGGTAGTGTGTTGTCGAGATTTTTGTTACTCCAATGGATGGTATCCTTGTCATTATGGAAGGTAGTCAGTTGTCGAGATTTTTGTTACTCCATTGGATGGTAGCCTTGTCATTATGGAATGTAGTGTGTTGTCGTTATTTTTGTTATTCCAATGGATGGTAGCCTTGTCATTATGGAAGGTAGTCTATTGTCGATATTTTTGTTACTACAATGGATGGTAGCCTTGTCATTATGGAAGGTAGTTTGTTGTTGATATCTTTGTTACTCCAATGGATGGTAGCCTAGTCATTATGGAAGCTAGTCTGTTGTCGAGATTTTTGTTACTCCATTGGATGGTAGCCTTGTCATTATGGAAGGTAGTGTGTTGTCGATATTTTTGTTATTCCAATGGATGGTAGCCTTGTCATTATGGAAGGTAGTGTGTTGTGGATATTTTTGTTATTCCAATGGATGGTAGCCTTGTCATTATGGAAGGTAGTTTGTTGTCGAGATTTTTGTTACTCCAAAGGATGGTAGCCTTTTCATCATGGAAGGTAGTCTATTGTCGAGATTTTTGTTACTACAATGGATTGTAGCCTTGTCGTTATGGAAGGTAGTCTGTTGTCGATATCTTTTTTACTCCAATGGATGGTAGCCTAGTCATTATGGAAGGTAGTCTGTTGTCGAGTTTTTTTTTAGTCTAAGGGATTGTAGCCTTGTCATTATGGAAGGTAGTGTGTTGTCGATATTTTTGTTATTCCAATGGATGGTAGCCTTGTCATTATGGAAGGTAGTATGTTGTCGATATTTTTGATACTCCAATGGATGCTAGCCTTTTCATTATGGAAGGTAGTCTATTGTCGACATTTTTGTTACTACAATGGATGGTAGCCTTGTCATTATGGAAGGTAGTCTGTTGTCGAGATTTTTGTTACTACAATGAATTGTAGCCTTGTCATTACGGAAGGTAGTCTGTTGTCGATATCTTTGTTACTCCAATGGATGGTAGGCTTTTCATTATGGAAGGTAGTTTGTTGTCGATATCTTTGTTACTCCAAAGGATGGTAGCCTAGTCATTATGGAAGGTAGTCTGTTGTCGAGATTTTTGTTACTCTAAGGGATGGTAGCCTTGTCATTATGGAAGGTAGTGTGTTGTCGATATCTTTGTTATTCCAATGGATGGTATCATTGTCATTATGGAAGGTAGTTTGTTGTCTAGATTTTTGTTACTCCAACGGATGGTAGCCTTGTCACTATGGAAGGTAGTCTATTGTCGAGATTTTTGTTACTACAACGGATTGTAGCCTTGTTGTTATGGAAGGTAGTCTGTTGTCGATATCTTTGTTACTCCAATGGATGGTAGCCTAGTCATTATGGAAGGTAGTCTATTATCGAGATTTTTCTTACTCTAAGGGATGGTAGCCTTCTCATTATGGAACGTAGTTTGTTGTCGAGAATTTTTTTATTCCAATGGATGGTAGCCTTGTCATTATGAAGGTAGTCTATTGTCGATATTTTTGTTACTATAATGGATGGTAGCCTTGTCATTATGGAAGGTAATTTGTTGTCGAGATTTTTGTTACTCCATTGGATGGTAGCCTTGTCATTATGGAAGGTAGTGTGTTGTCGACATTTTTGTTATTCCAATGGATGGTAGCCTTATCATTATGGAAGGTAGTTTTTGTCGAGATTTTTGTTACTCCAATGGATGGTAGCCTTCTCATTATGGAAGGTAGTCTATTGTCGAGATTTATGTTACTACAATGGATGGTAGTCTTGTCATTATGGAAGTTAGTTTGTTGTCGAGATTTTTGTTACTACAACGGATTATAGCCTTGTCGTTATGGAAGGTATTCTGTTGTCGATATCTTTGTTACTCCAATGGATGGTAGCCTAGTCATTATGGAAGGTAGTCTGTTATCGAGATTTTTGTTACTCTAAGGGATGGTAGCCTTGTAATTATGGAAGGTAGTGTGTTGTCGATATCTTTGTTATTCCAATGGATGGTAGCCTTGTCATTATGGAAGGTAGTCTGTTGTCAAAAATTTTATTACTCCAACGGATGGTAGCCTTATCATCATGGAAGGTAGTCTATTGTCGAGATTTTTGTTACTACAATGGATTGTAGCCTTGTCGTTATGGAAGGTAGTTTGTTGTCGATATCTTTATTACTGCAATGGATGGTAGCCTAGTCATTATGGAAGGTAGTCTGTTATCGAGATTTTTGTTACTCTAAGGGATGGTAGCCTTGTCATTATGGAAGGTAGTGTGTTGTCAATATTTTTGTTATTCCAATGGATGGTAGCCTTGTCAATATGGAAGGTAGTCTGTTGTCGATATTTTTGATACTCCAATGGATGGTAGCCTTTTCATTATGGAAGATAGTCTATTGTCGACATTTTTGTTACTACAATGGATGGTAGCCTTGTCATTATGGAAGGTAGTCTGTTGTCGAGATTTTTGTTACTACAATGCATTGTAGCCTTGTCGTTATGGAAGGTAGTCTGTTGTCGATATCTTTGTTACTCCAATGGATGGTAGCCTTTTCATTATGGAAGGTAGTTTGTTGTCGAGATTTTTCTTACTCTAAGGGATGGTAGACTTGTCATTATGGAACGTAGTCTGTTGTCGAGAATTTTTTTATTCCAATGGATGGTAGCCTTGTCATTATGAAGGTAGTCTATTGTCGATATTTTTGTTACTATAATAAATTGTAGCCTTGTCATTATGGAAGGTAGTGTGTTGTCGAGATTTTTGTTACTCCAATGGATGGTATCCTAGTCATTATGGAAGGTAGTCAGTTGTCGAGATTTTTTTTACTCCATTGGATGGTAGCCTTGTCATTATGGAAGGTAGTGTGTTGTCGTTATTTTTGTTATTCCAATGGATGGTAGCCTTGTCATTATGGAAGGTAGTCTATTGTCGATATTTTTGTTACTACAATGGATGGTAGCCTTGTCATTATGGAAGGTAGTCTGTTGTTGATATCTTTGTTACTCCAATGGATGGTAGCCTAGTCATTATGGAAGCTAGTCTGTTGTCAAGATTTTTGTTACTCCATTGGATGGTAGCCTTGTCATTATGGAAGGTAGTGTGTTGTCGATATTTTTGTTATTCCAATGGATGGTAGCCTTGTCATTATGGAAGGTAGTGTGTTGTGGATATTGTTTTTATTCCAATGGATGGTAGCCTTGTCATTATGGAAGGTAGTTTGTTGTCGAGATTTTTGTTACTCCAAAGGATGGTAGCCTTTTCATCATGGAAGGAAGTCTATTGTCGAGATTTTTGTTACTACAATGGATTGTAGCCTTGTCGTTATGGAAGGTAGTCTGTTGTCGATATCTTTTTTACTCCAATGGATGGTAGCCTAGTCATTATGGAAGGTAGTCTGTTGTCGAGGTTTTTTTTAGTCTAAGGCATGGTAGCCTTGTCATTATGGAAGGTAGTGTGTTGTCGATATTTTTGTTATTCCAATGGATGGTAGCCTTGTCATTATGGAAGGTAGTATGTTGTCGATATTTTTGATACTCCAATGGATGGTAGCCTTTTCATTATGGAAGGTAGTCTATTGTCGACATTTTTGTTACTACAATGGATGGTAGCCTTGTCATTATGGAAGGTAGTCTGTTGTCGAGATTTTTGTTACTACAATGGATTGTAGCCTTGTCATTACGGAAGGTAGTCTGTTGTCGATATCTTTGTTACTCCAATGGATGGTAGGCTTTTCATTATGGAAGGTAGTTTGTTGTCGATATCTTTGTTACTCCAAAGGATGGTAGCCTAGTCATTATGGAAGGTAGTCTGTTGTCGAGATTTTTGTTACTCTAAGGGATGGTAGCCTTGTCATTATGGAAGGTAGTGTGTTATCGATATCTTTGTTATTCCAATGGATGGTATCATTGTCATTATGGAAGGTAGTTTGTTGTCTAGATTTTTGTTACTCCAACGGATGGTAGCCTTGTCATTATGGAAGGTAGTCTATTGTCGAGATTTTGGTTACTATAATGGATGGTAGTTTTGTCATTATGGAAGGTAGCCTGTTGTCGAGATTTTTGTTACTACAACGGATTGTAGCCTTGTCGTTATGGAAGGTAGTCGGTTGTCGATATCTTTGTTACTCCAATGGATGGTAGCCTAGTCATTATGGAAGGTAGTCTGTTATCGAGATTTTTCTTACTCTAAGGGATGGTAGCCTTCTCATTATGGAACGTTGTTTGTTGTCGAGAATTTTTTTATTCCAATGGATGGTAGCCTTGTCATTATGAAGGTAGTCTATTGTCGATATTTTTGTTACTATAATAAATTGTAGCCTTGTCATTATGGAAGGTAGTGTGTTGTCGAGATTTTTGTTACTCCAATGGATGGTATCCTAGTCATTATGGAAGGTAGTCTGTTGTCGAGATTTTTGTTACTCCATTGGATGGTAGCCTTGTCATTATGGAAGGTAGTGTGTTGTCGACATTTTTGTTATTCCAATGGATGGTAGCCTTGTCATTATGGAAGGTAGTTTTTGTCGAGATTTTTGTTACTCCAACGGATGGTAGCCTTCTCATTATGGAAGGTAGTCTATTGTCGAGATTTTTGTTACTACAATGGATGGTAGTCTTGTCATTATGGAAGGTAGTCTGTTGTCGAGATTTTTGTTACTACAACGGATTGTAGCCTTGTCGTCATGGAAGGTATTTTGTTGTCGATATCTTTGTTACTCCAATGGATGGTAGCCTAGTCATTATGGAAGGTAGTCTGTTATCGAGATTTTTGTTACTCTAAGGGATGGTAGCCTTGTAATTATGGAAGGTAGTGTGTTGTCGATATCTTTGTTATTCCAATGGATGGTAGCCTTGTCATTATGGAAGGTAGTCTGTTGTCAAGATTTTTATTACTCCAACGAATGGTAGCCTTATCATCATGGAAGGTAGTCTATTGTCGAGATTTTTGTTACTACAATGGATTGTAGCCTTGTCGTTATGGAAGGTAGTCTGTTGTCGATATCTTTTTTACTCCAATGGATGGTAGCCTATTCATTATGGAACGTAGTCTGTTGTCGAGATTTTTTTTAGTCTAAGGGATGGTAGCCTTGTCATTATGGAAGGTAGTGTGTTGTCGATATTTTTGTTATTCCAATGGATGGTAGCCTTGTCATTATGGAAGGTAGTATGTTGTCGATATTTTTGATACTCCAATGGATGGTAGCCTTTTCATTATGGAAGGTAGTCTATTGTCGACATTTTTGTTACTACAATGGATGGTAGCCTTGTCATTATGGAAGGTAGTCTGTTGTCGAGATTTTTGTTACTACAATGGATTGTAGCCTTGTCATTATGCAAGGTAGTCTGTTGTCGATATCTTTGTTACTCCAATGGATGGTAGCCTTTTCATTATGGAAGGTAGTTTGTTGTCGAGATTTTTCTTACTCTAAGGGATGGTAGCCTTGTCATTATGGAACGTAGTCTGTTGTCGAGAATTTTTTTATTCCAATGGATGGTAGCCTTGTCATTATGAAGTTAGTCTATTGTCGATATTTTTGTTACTATAATAAATTGTAGCCTTGTCATTATGGAAGGTAGTGTGTTGTCGAGATTTTTGTTACTCCAATGGATGGTATCCTAGTCATTATGGAAGGTAGTCTATTGTCGAGATTTTTGTTACTCCATTGGATGGTAGCCTTGTCATTATGGAAGGTAGTGTGTTGTCGATATTTTTGTTATTCCAATGGATGGTAGCCTTGTCATTATGGAAGGTAGTGTGTTGTCGATATTTTTGTTATTCCAATGGATGGTAGCCTTGTCATTACGGAAGGTAGTCTGTTGTCGAGATTTTTGTTACTCCAACGGATGCTAGCCTTGTCATCATGGAAGGTAGTCTGTTGTCGAGACCTTTGTTACTACAATGGATTGTAGCCTTGTCATTATGGAAGGTAGTCCGTTGTCGATATCATTGTTACTCCAATGGATGGTAGCCTAGTCATTATGGAAGGTAGTCTGTTGTCGATATTTTGGTTAGTCTAAGGGATGGTAGCCTTGTCATTATGGAAGGTAGTGTGTTGTCGATATTTTTGTTATTACAATGGATGGTAGCCTTGTCATTATGGAAGGTAGTCAGTTGTCGAGATTTTTGTTACTCCAATGGATGGTAGCCTTGTCATCATGGAAGGTAGTCTGTTGTCGAGATTTTGTAGACTCAATGGAATTTAGCCTTGTCATTATGGAAGGTAGTCTCTTGTGGATATTTGGGTTACTCAAATGATGGTACCCTTGTCATTATGGAAGATAGTCTATTGTTGAGATTTTTGTTACTCCAATGGATGGTAGACTTATCATTATGGAAGGTAGTGTGTTGTCGTGATATTTTTTTATCTAAGGGATGGTAGCCTTGTCATTATGGAAGGTAGTATGTTGTCGATATCTTTGTTACTCCAATGGATGGTAGCCTTTTCCTTATGGAAGTTAGTTTGTTGTCGAGATTTTTCTTACTCTAAGGGCTGGTAGCCTTATCATTATGGAACGTAGTCTGTTGTTGAGAATTTTTTTATTCCAATGGATGGTAGCCTTGTCATTATGAAGGTAGTCTATTGTCGATATTTTTGTTACTATAATAGATTGTAGTCTTGTCATTATGGAAGGTAGTGTGTTGTCGAGATTTTTGTTACTCCAATGAATGGTATCCTAGTCATTATGGAAGGTAGTCTGTTGTCCAGATTTTTGTTATTCCAATGGATGGTAGCCTTGTCATTATGGAAGGTAGTTTGTTGTCGAGATTTTTCTTACTCTAATGGATGGTAACCTTGTCATTATGGAAGGAAGTCTATTTTCGATATTTTTGTTACTACAATGGATGGTAGTCTTGTCATTATGGAAGGTAGTCTGTTGTCGATATTTTTGTGACTACAATGGATTCTAGCCTTGTCGTTATGGAAGGTAGTCTGTTGTCGATATCTTTGTTACTCCAATGGATGGTAGCCTAGTCATTATGGCAGGTTGTCTGTTATCGAGATTTTAGTTACTCCAATGCATGGTAGCCTTGTCATTATGGAAGGTAGTCTATTGTCAATATTTTTTATACTCCAGAGGTTTGTAGCCTTGTCATTATGGAAGGTAGTCTATTGTCGAGATTTTTGTTACTTCAATGGATTGTAGCCTTGTCGTTATGGAAGGTAGTATATTGTCGATATCTTTGTTACTCCAATGGATGGTAGCCTACTCATTTTGGAAGGTAGTCTGTTGTCGAGATTTTTGTTACTCTAAGGGATGCTAGCCTTGTCATTATGGAAGGTAGTGTGTTGTCGATATTTTTGTTATTCCAATGGATGGTAGCCTTGTCATTATGAAAGGTAGTCTGTTGTCGATATTTTTGTTACTCCAACTGATGGTAGCCTAGTCATCATGGAAGGTAGTCTATTGTCGAGATTTTTGTTACTACAATGGATGGTAGCCTTGTCATTATGGAAGGTAGTCTGTTGTCGAGAATTTTCTTACTACAATGGATTGTAGCCTTGTCGTTATGGAAGGTAGTCTGTTGTCGATATCTTTGTTACTCCAATGGATGGTAGCCTAGTCATTATGGAAGGTAGTCAGTTGTCGATATTTTGGTTAGTCTAAGGGATGGTAGCCTTGTCATTATGGAAGGTAGTGTGTTGTCGATATTCTTGTTATTCCAATGGATGGTAGCCTTGTCATTATGGAAGGTAGTCTGTTGTCGAGATTTTTGTTACTCCAATGGATGGTAGCCTTGTCATTATGGAAGGTAGTCTATTGTCGAGATTTTTGTTACTACAATGGATGGTAGCCTTGTCATTATAAAAGGTAGTCTGTTGTCGAGATTTTTGTTACTCCAATGGATGGTAGCCTTATCGTTATGGAAGGTAGTCTGTTATCGATATCTTTGTTACTCCAATGGATGGTATCCTAGTCATTATGGAAGGTAGTCTCTTGTTGATATTTTTGTGGCTCCATTGGATGGTAGCCTTGTCATTATGGAAGGTAGTGTGTTGTCGATATTTGTGTTATTCCAATGGATGGTAGCCTAGCCATTATGGAAGGTAGTCTTTTGTCGTGATTTTTGTTACTCCAATGGATGGTAGCCTTGTCATTATGGAAGGTATTCTATTGTTGAGATTTTTGTTACTCCAATGGATGGTAGACTTGTCATTATGAAAGGTAGTGTGTTGTCGTGATTTTTATTACTCTAAGGGATGGTAGCCTTGTCGTTATGGAAGGTAGTTTGTTTTCGATATCTTTGTTACTCCAATGGATGGTAGCCTTTTAATTATGGAAGGTAGACTTTTGTCGTGATTTTTGTTACTCTAAGGGATTGTCGCCTTGTCGTTATGGAAGGTAGTTTGTTTTCGATATCTTTGTTACTCCAATGGATGGTAGCCTAGTCATTATGGAAGGTAGTGTGTTGTCGATATTTTTGTTATTCCAATAGATGGTAGCCTTGTCATTATGGAAGGTAGTTTGTTGTCGAGATTTTTGAAACTCCAATGTATGGTAGCCTTGTCATTATGGAAGGTAGTCTATTGTCCATATTTTTGTTACTACAATGGATGGTAGTTTTGTCATTTAGGAAGGTAGTCTATTGTCGAGATTTTGTCAACTCCAATGGATTGTAGCCTTGTCATTATGGAAGGTAGTCTCTTGTGGATATTTGGGTTACTCCAGTGATGGTACTCTTGTCATTATGGAAGATAGTCTATTATTGAGATTTTTGTTACTCCAATGGATTGTAGCCTTGTCATTATGGAAGGTAGTGTGTTGTCGAGATTTTTTTTACTCCAATGGATGGTATCCTAGTCATTATGGAAGGTAGTCTGTTGTTGAGATTCTTGTTACTCTATTGGATGGTAGCCTTGTCATTATGGAAGGTAGTCTGTTGTCGAGATTTTTGTTACTCCAAAGGATGGTAGCCTTTTCATCATGGAAGGTAGTCTATTGTCGAGATTTTTGTTACTACAATGGATTGTAGCCTTGTCGTTATGGAAGGTAGTCTGTTGTTGATATCTTTTTTACTCCAATGGATGGTAGCCTATTCATTATGGAACGTAGTCTGTTGTCGAGATTTTTTTTAGTCTAAGGGATGGTAGCCTTGTCATTATGGAAGGTAGTGTGTTGTCGATATTTTTGTTATTCCAATGGATGGTAGCCTTGTCATTATGGAAGGTAGTCTATTGTCGACATTTTTGTTACTACAATAGATGGTAGCCTTGTCATTATGGAAGGTAGTCTGTTGTCGAGATTTTTGTTACTACAATGGATTGTAGCATTGTCGAGATTTTTGTTACTCCATTGGATGGTAGCCTTGTCATTATGGAAGGTAGTTTGTTGTCGAGATTTTTCTTACTCTAAGGGATGGTAGCCTTGTCATTATGGAACGTAGTCTGTTGTCGAGAATTTTTTTATTCCAATGGATGGTAGCCTTGTCATTATGAAGGTAGTCTATTGTCGATATTTTTGTTACTATATTAAATTGTAGCCTTGTCATTATGGAAGGTAGTGTGTTGTCGAGATTTTTGTTACTCCAATGGATGGTATCCTAGTCATTATGGAAGGTAGTCTGTTGTCGAGATTTTTGTTACTCCATTGGATGGTAGCCTTGTCATTATGGAAGGTAGTGTGTTGTTGATATTTTTGTTATTCCAATGGATGGTAGCCTTGTCATTATGGAAGGTAGTGTGTTGTCGATATTTTTGTTATTCCAATGGATGGTAGCCTTGTCATTATGGAAGGTAGTCTGTTGTCGAGATTTTTGTTACTCCAACGGATGGTAGCCTTGTCATCGTGGAAGGTAGTCTGTTGTCGAGATTTTTGTTACTACAATGGATTGTAGCCTTGTCGTTATGGAAGGTAGTCTGTTGTCGATATCTTTGTTACTCCAATGGATGGTAGCCTAGTCATTACGGAAGGTAGTCTGTTATCCATATTTTGGTTAGTCTAAGGGATGGTAGCCTTGTCAATATAGAAGGTAGTGTGTTGTCGAGATTTTTGTTATTCCAATGGTTGGTAGCCTTGTCATTATGGAAGGTAGTCTATTGTCGAGATTTTTGTTACTCCAATGGATGGTAGCCTTGTCATTATGGAAGGTAGTCTGTTGTCGAGATTTTGTAGACTCCAATGGAATTTAGCCTTGTCATTATGGAAGGTAGTCTCTTGTGGATATTTGGGTTACTCAAATGATGGTACCCTTGTCATAATGGAAGATAGTCTATTGTTGAGATTTTTGTTACTTCAATGGATGGTAGACTTGTCATTATGGAAGGTAGTGCATTGTCGTGATTTTTATTACTCTAAGGGATGGTAGCCTTGTCATTATGGAAGGTAGTATGTTGTCGATATCTTTGTTACTCCAATGGATGGTAGCCTTTTCATTATGGAAGGTAGTTTGTTGTCGAGATTTTTCTTACTCTAAGGGATGGTAGCCTTTTCATTATGGAACGTAGTCTGTTGTCGAGAATTTTTTTATTCCAATGGATGGTAGCCTTGTCATTATGAAGGTAGTCTATTGTCGATATTTTTGTTACTATAATAGATTGTAGTCTTGTCATTATGGAAGGTAGTGTGTTGCCGAGATTTTTGTTACTCCAATGAATGGTATCCTAGTCATTATGGAAGGTAGTCTGTTGTCAAGATTTTAGTTATTCCAATGGATGGTAGCCTTGTCATTATGGAAGGGAGTTTGTTGTCGAGATTTTTCTTACTCTAATGGATGGTAACCTTGTCATTATGAAAGGTAGTCTATTGTTGAGATTTTTGCTACTACAATGGATGGTAGTCTTGTCATTATGGAAGATAGCCTGTTGTCAATATTTTTGTGACTACAATGGATTGTAGCCTTGTCGTTATGGAAGGTAGTCTGTTGTTGATATCTTTGTTACTCCAATGGATGGTAGCCTTGTCATTATAGAAGGTAGTCTATTGTCGATATTTCTTATACTCCAAAGGTTTATAGCCTTGTCATTATGGAAGGTAGTCTATTGTCGATATCTTTGTTACTCCAATGGATGGTAGCCTACTCGTTATGGAAGGTAGTATGTTGTCGAGATTTTTGTTACTCTAAGGGATGGTAGCCTTGTCATTATGGAAGGTAGTGTGTTGTCGATATTTTTGTTATTCCAATGGATGGTAGCCTTGTCATTATGAAAGGTAGTTTGTTGTCGATATTTTTGTTACTCCAACGGATGGTAGCCTTGTCATCATGGAAGGTAGTCTATTGTCGAGATTTTTGTTACTACAATGGATGGTAGCCTTGTCATTATGGAAGGTAGTCTGTTGTCGAGATTTTTCTTACTACAATGGATTGTAGCCTTGTCATTATGGAAGGTAGTCTGTTGTCGATATCTTTGTTACTCCAATGGATGGTAGCCTAGTCATTATGGAAGGTAGTCTGTTGTCGATATTCTTGTTATTCCAATGGATGGTAGCCTTGTCATTATGGAAGGTAGTCTGTTGTCGAGATTTTTGTTACTCCAATGGATGGTAGCCTTGTCATTATGGAAGGTAGTCTATTGTCGAGATTTTTGTTACTACAATGGATGGTAGCCTTGTCATTATAAAAGGTAGTCAGTTGTCGAGATTTTTGTTACTCCAATGGATGGTAGCCTTGTCATTATGGAAGGTAGACTGTTGTCGATATCTTTGTTACTCCAATGGATGGTATCCTAGTCATTATGGAAGGTAGTCTCTTGTCGATATTTTTGTTACTCCATTGGATGGTAGCCTTGTCATTATGGAAGATAGTGTGTTGTCGTGATTTTTGTTACTCCAATGGATGGTAGCCTTGTCATTATGGAAGGTATTCTATTGTTGAGATTTTTGTTACTCCAATGGATGGTAGACTTGTCATTATGGAAGGTAGTGTGTTGTCGTGATTTTTATTACTCTAAGGGATGGTAGCCTTGTCATTATTGAAGGTAGTATGTTGTCGATATCGTTGTTACTCCAATGGATGGTAGCCTTTTAATTATGGAAGGTAGTCTTTTGTCGTGATTTTTGTTACTCTAAGGGATTGTAGCCTTGTCGTTATGGAAGGTAGTTTGTTTTCGATATCTTTGTTACTCCAATGGATGGTAGCCTAGTCATTATGGAAGGTAGTCTGTTGTCGAGATTTTTGTTTCTCTAAGGGATGTTAGCCTTGTCATTAAGGAAGGTAGTGTGTTGTAGATGTTTTTGTTATTCCAATGGATGGTAGCCTTGTCATTATGGAAGGTAGTTTGTTGTCGAGATTTTTGTAACTCCAATGTATGGTAGCCTTGTCATTATGGAAGGTAGTCTATTGTCGAGATTTTTGTTACTACAATGGATGGTAGTTATTTCATTTAGGAAGGTAGTCTATTGTCGAGATTTTGTCGACTCCAATGGATTGTAGCCTTGTCATTATGGAAGGTAGTCTCTTGTGGATATTTGGGTTACTCCAATGATGGTACCCTTGTCATTATGGAAGATAGTCTATTATTGAGATTTTTGTTACTCCAATGGATTGTAGCCTTGTCATTATGGAAGGTAGTGTGTTGTGGAGATTTTTTTTATTCCAATGGATGGTATTCTAGTCATTATGGAAGGTAGTCTGTTGTTGAGATTTTTGTTACTCCATTGGATGGTAACCTTGTCATTATGGAAGGTAGTGTGTTGTCAATATTTTTGTTATTCTAATGGATGGTAGCCTAGTCTTTATGGAAGGTAGTCTATTCTTGAGATTTTTGTTACTCTAATGGATGGGAGACTTGTCAATATGGAAGGTAATGTGTTGTCATGATTTTTATTACTCTTAGGGATGGTAGCCTTGTCATTATGGAAGGTAGTATGTTGTCTATATCTTTGTTACTCCAATGGATGGTAGCATTTTCATTATGGAAGGTAGTCTTTTGTAATTATTTTTGTTACTCTAAGGGATTGTAGCCTTGTCGATATGGAAGGTAGTCTGTTGTCGATATCTTTGTTGCTCCAATGGATGGTATCCTAGTCATTTTGGAAGGTAGTCTGTTGTCGAGATTTTTGTTACTCCATTAGATGGTAGCCTTGTCATTATGGAAGGTAGTGTGTTGTCGATATTTTTGTTATTCCAATGGATGGTAGCCTTGTCATTATGGAAGGTAGTTTGTTGTCGAGATTTTTGTTACTCCAATGGATGGTAGCCTTGTCATTATGGAAGGTAGTCTATTGTTGATATTTTTGTTACTACAATGGATGGTAGCCTTGTCATTATGGAAGGTAGTCTATTGTCGAGATTTTTGTTACTCCAATGGATGGAAGCATTATCATTATGGAAGGTAGTTTGTTGTCGAGATTTTTGTTACTCCAATGGATGGTAGCCTTGTCATTGTGAAAGGTTGTCTATTGTCGAGATTTTTGTTACTCCAATAGATGGTAGCTTTGTCATTATGGAAGGTAGTCTGTTGCCGGGTTTTTTGTTCCTACAATGGATGGAAGCCTTATCATTATGGAGGGTAGTCTGTTGTCAAGATTTTTATTATTACAATGTATTGTAGCCTTGTCATTATGGAAGGTAGTTTGTTGTTGATATCATTGTTACTCCAATGGATGTTAGCCTAGTCATTATGGAAGGTAGTATGTTATCGATATTTTTGTTACTATAATGGATGGTAGCCTTGTTATTTTGGAAGGTAGTCTATTGTCGAGATCTTTGTTACTCCAATGGATGGTAGCCTTATAATTATGGAAGGTAGTCCGTTGTCGATATCATTGTTACTCCAATGGATGGTAGCCTAGTCATTATGGAAGGTAGTCTGTTGTCGATATTTTGGTTAGTCTAAGGGATGGTAGCCTTGTCATTATGGAAGGTAGTGTGTTGTCGATATTTTTGTTATTCCAATGGATGGTAGCCTTGTCATTATGGAAGGTAGTCTGTTGTCGAGATTTTTGTTACTCCAACGGATGGTAGCCTTGTCATTATGGAAGGTAGTTTGTTGTCGAGATTTTGTAGACTCAATGGAATTTAGCCTTGTCATTATGGAAGGTAGTCTCTTGTGGATATTTGGGTTACTCAAATGATAGTACCCTTGTCATTATGGAAGATAGTCTATTGTTGAGATTTTTGTTACTCCAATGGATGGTAGACTTATCATTATGGAAGGTAGTGTGTTGTCGTGATTTTTTTTACTCTAAGGGATGGTAGCCTTGTCATTATGGAAGGTAGTATGTTGTCGATATCTTTGTTACTCCAATGGATGGTAGCCTTTTCATTATGGAAGGTAGTTTGTTGTCGAGATTTTTCTTACTCTAAGGGTTGGTAGCCTTGTCATTATGGAACGTAGTCTGTTGTCGAGAATTTTTTTATTCCAATGCATGGAGGCCTTGTCATTAAGAAGGTAGTTTATTGTCGATATTTTTGTTACTATAATAGATTGTAGTCTTGTCATTATGGAAGGTAGTGTGTAGTCGACATTTTTGTTACTCCAATGAATGGTATCCTAGTCATTATGGAAGGTAGTCTGTTGTCCAGATTTTTGTTATTCCAATGGATGGTAGCCTTGTCATTATGGAAGGTAGTTTGTTGTAGAGATTTTTCTTACTCTAATGGATGGTAACCTTGTCATTATGGAAGGTAGTCTATTGTCGAGATTTTTGTTACTACAATGGATGGTAGTCTTGTCATTATGGAAGGTAGTCTGTTGTCGATATTTTTGTGACTACAATGGATTGTAGCCTTGTCGTTATGGAAGGTAGTCCGTTGTCGATATCTTTGTTACTCCAATGGATGGTAGCCTAGTCATTATGGCAGGTAGACTGTTATCGAGATTTTAGTTACTCCAATGCATGGTAGCCTTGTCATTATGGAAGGTAGTCTATTGTCAATATTTTTTATACTCCAAAGGTTTGTAGCCTTGTCATTATGGAAGGTAGTCTATTGTCGAGATTTTTGTTACTTCAATGGATTGTAGCCTTGTCGTTATGGAAGGTAGTCTGTTATCGATATCTTTGTTACTCCAATGGATGGTAGCCTACTCATTATGGAAGGTAGTCTGTTGTCGATATTTTGGTTAGTCTAAGGGATGCTAGCCTTGTCATTATGGAAGGTAGTGTGTTGTCGATATTCTTGTTATTCCAATGGATGGTAGCCTTGTCATTATGGAAGGTAGTCTGTTGTCGAGATTTTTGTTACTCCAATGGATGGTAGCCTTGTCATTATGGAAGGTAGTCTATTGTCGAGATTTTTGTTACTACAATGGATGGTAGCCTTGTCATTATAAAAGGTAGTCTGTTGTCGAGATTTTTGTTACTCCAATGGATGGTAGCCTTATCGTTATGGAAGGTAGTCTGTTGTCGATATCTTTGTTACTCCAATGGATGGTATCCTAGTCATTATGGAAGGTAGTCTCTTGTTGATATTTTTGTTACTCCATTGGATGGTAGCCTTGTCATTATGGAAGGTAGTGTGTTGTCGATATTTGTGTTATTCCAATGGATAGTAGCCTAGTCATTATGGAAGGTAGTCTGTTGTCGTGATTTTTGTTACTCCAATGGATGGTAGCCTTGTCATTATGGAAGGTATTCTATTGTTGAGATTTTTGTTACTCCAATGGATGGTAGACTTGTCATTATGGAAGGTAGTGTGTTGTCGTGATTTTTATTACTCTAAGGGATGGTAGCCTTGTCATTATTGAAGGTAGTATGTTGTCAATATCTTTGTTACTCCAATGGATGGTAGCCTTTTAATTATGGAAGGTAGACTTTTGTCATGATTTTTGTTACTCTAAGGGATTGTAGCCTTGTCGTTATGGAAGGTAGTTTGTTTTTGATATCTTTGTTACTCCAATGGATTGTAGCCTAGTCATTATGGAAGGTAGTCTGTTGTCGAGATTTTTATTTCTCTAAGGGATGTTAGCCTTGTCATTATGGAAGGTAGTGTGTTGTCGATATTTTTGTTATTCCAATAGATGGTAGCCTTGTCATTATGGAAGGTACTTTGTTGTCGAGATTTTTGAAACTCCAATGTATGGTAGCCTTGTCATTATGGAAGGTAGTCTATTGTCGAGATTTTGTCAACTACAATGGATTGTAGCCTTGTCATTATGGAAGGTAGTCTCTTGTGGATATTTGGGTTACTCCAATGATGGTACCCTTGTCATTATGGAAGATAGTCTATTATTGAGATTTTTGTTACTCCAATTGATTGTAGCCTTGTCATTATGGAAGGTAGTGTGTTGTCGAGATTTTTTTACTCCAATGGATGGTATCCTAGTCATTATGGAAGGTAGTCTGTTGTTGAGATTCTTGTTACTCTATTGGATGGTAGCCTTGTCATTATGGAAGGTAGTCTGTTGTCGAGATTTTTGTTACTCCAAAGGATGGTAGCCTTTTCATCATGGAAGGTAGTCTATTGTCGAGATTTTTGTTACTACAATGGATGGTATCCTAGTCGTTATGGAAGGTAGTCTGTGGTTGATATCTTTTTTACTCCAATGGATGGTAGCCTATTCATTATGGAACGTAGTCTGTTGTCGAGATTTTTTTTAGTCTAAGGGATGGTAGCCTTGTCATTATGGAAGGTAGTGTGTTGTCGATATTTTTGTTATTCCAATGGATGGTAGCCTTGTCATTATGGAAGGTAGTCTATTGTCGACATATTTGTTACTACAATGGATGGTAGCCTTGTCATTATGGAAGGTAGTCTGTTGTCGAGATTTTTGTTACTACAATGGATTGTAGCCTTGTCGAGATTTTTGTTACTCCATTGGATGGTAGCCTTGTCATTATGGAAGGTAGTTTGTTGTCGAGATTTTTCTTACTCTAAGGGATGGTAGCCTTGTCATTATGGAACGTAGTCTGTTGTCCAGAATTTTTTTATTCCAATGGATGGTAGCCTTGTCATTATGAAGGTAGTCTATTGTCGATATTTTTGTTACTATAATAAATTGTAGCCTTGTCATTATGGAAGGTAGTGTGTTGTCGAGATTTTTTTTACTCCAATGGATGGTATCCTAGTCATTATGGAAGGTAGTCTGTTGTCGAGATTTTTGTTACTCCAACGGATGGTAGCCTTGTCATCATGGAAGGTAGTCTGTTTTCGAGATTTTTGTTACTACAATGGATTGTAGCCTTGTCGTTATGGAAGGTAGTCTGTTGTCGATATCTTTGTTACTCCAATGGATGGTAGCCTAGTCATTATGGAAGGTAGTCTGTTATCGATATTTTGGTTAGTCTAAGGGATGGTAGCCTTGTCATTATGGAAGGTAGTGTGTTGTCGATATTTTTGTTATTCCAATGGATGGTAGCCTTGTCATTATGGAAGGTAGTCTGTTGTCGAGATTTTTGTTACTCCAACGGATGGTAGCCTTGTCATCATGGAAGGTAGTCTGCTGTCGAGATTTTTGTTACTACAATGGATTGTAGCCTTGTCGTTATGGAAGGTAGTCTGTTGTCGATATCTTTGTTACTCCAATGGATGGTAGCCTAGTCATTATGGAAGGTAGTCTGTTATCGATATTTTGGTTAGTCTAAGGGATGGTAGCCTTGTCATTATGGAAGGTAGTGTGTTGTCGAGATTTTTGTTATTCCAATGGTTGGTAGCCTTGTCATTATGGAAGGTAGTGCATTGTCGTGATTTTTGTTACTCTAAGGGATGGTAGCCTAGTCATTATGGAAGGTAGTATGTTGTCGATATCTTTGTTACTCTAATGGATGGTAGCCTTTTCATTATGGAAGGTAGTTTGTTGTCGAGATTTTCCTTACTCTAAGGGATGGTAGCCTTTTCATTATGGAACGTAGTCTATTGTCGAGAATTTTTTTATTTCAATGGATGGTAGCCTTGTCATTATGAAGGTAGTCTATTGTCGATATTTTTGTTACTATAATAGATTGTAGTCTTGTCATTATGGAAGGTAGTGTGTTGTCGAGATTTTTGTTACTCCAATGAATGGTATCCTAGTCATTATGGAAGGTAGTCTGTTGTCGAGATTTTAGTTATTCCAATGGATGGTAGCCTTGTCATTATGGAAGGTAGTTTGTTGTCGAGATTTTTCTTACTCTAATGGATGGTAACCTTGTCATTATGGAAGGTAGTCTATTGTCGAGATTTTTGCTACTACAATGGATGGTAGTCTTGTCATTATGGAAGGTAGTCTGTTGTCGATATTTTTGTGACTACAATGGATTGTAGCCTTGTCGTTATGGAAGGTAGTCTGTTGTCGATATCTTTGTTACTCCAATGGATGGTAGCCTAGTCATTATGGCAGGTAGTCTGTTATCGAGATTTTAGTTACTCCAATGCATGGTAGCCTTGTCATTATGGAAGGTAGTCTATTGTCGATATTTCTTATACTCCAAAGGTTTGTAGCCTTGTCATTATGGAAGGTAGTCTATTGTCGAGATTTTTGTTACTTCAATGGATTGTAGCCTTGTCGTTATGGAAGGTAGTCTATTGTCGATATCTTTGTTACTCCAATGGATGGTAGCCTACTCGATATGGAAGGTAGTATGTTGTCGAGATTTTTGTTACTCTAAGGGATGGTAGCCTTGTCATTATGGAAGGTAGTGTGTTGTCGATATTTTTGTTATTCCAATGGATGGTAGCCTTGTCATTATGAAAGGTAGTCTGTTGTCGATATTTTTGTTACTCCAACGGATGGTAGCCTTGTCATCATGGAAGGTAGTCTATTGTCGAGATTTTTGTTACTACAATGGATGGTAGCCTTGTCATTATGGAAGGTAGTCTGTTGTCGAGATTTTTTTTACTACAATGGATTGTAGCCTTGTCGTTATGGAAGGTAGTCTGTTGTCGATATCTTTGTTACTCCAATGGATGGTAGCCTAGTCATTATGGAAGGTAGTCTATTGTCGATATTCTTGTTATTCCAATGGATGGTAGCCTTGTCATTATGGAAGGTAGTCTGTTGTCGAGATTTTTGTTACTCCAATGGATGGTAGCCTTGTCATTATGGAAGGTAGTCTATTGTCGAGATTTTTGTTACTACAATGGATGGTAGCCTTGTCATTATAAAAGGTAGTCAATTGTCGAGATTTTTGTTACTCCAATGGATGGTAGCCTTGTCGTTATTGAAGGTAGTCTGTTGTCGATATCTTTGTTACTCCAATGGATGGTATCCTAGTCATTATGGAAGGTAGTCTCTTGTCGATATTTTTGTTACTCCATTGGATGGTAGCCTTGTCATTATGGAAGATAGTGTGTTGTCGATATTTGTGTTATTCCAATGGATGGTAGACTAGTCATTATGGAAGGTAGTCTGTTGTTGTGATTTTTGTTACTCCAATGGATGCTAGCCTTGTCATTATGGAAGGTATTCTATTGTTGAGATTTTTGTTACTCCAATGGATGGTAGACTTATCATTATGGAAGGTAGTGTGTTGTCGTAATTTTTATTACTCTAAGGGATGGTAGCCTTGTCATTATTGAAGGTAGTATGTTGTCGATATCGTTGTTACTCCAATGGATGGTAGCCTTTTAATTATGGAAGGTAGTCTTTTGTCGTGATTTTTGTTACTCTAAGGGATTGCAGCCTTGTCGTTATGGAAGGTAGTTTGTTTTCGATATCTTTGTTACTCCAATGGATGGTAGCCTAGTCATTATGGAAGGTAGTCTGTTGTCGAGATTTTTGTTTCTCTAAGGGATGTTAGCCTTGTCATTATGGAAGGTAGTGTGTTGTAGATATTTTTGTTATTCCAATGGATGGTAGCCTTGTCATTATGGAAGGTAGTTTGTTGTCGAGATTTTTGTAACTCCAATGTATGGTAGCCTTGTCATTATGGAAGGTAGTCTATTGTCGAGATTTTTGTTACTACAATGGATGGTAGTTTTTTCATTTAGGAAGGTAGTCTATTGTCGAGTTTTTGTCGACTCCAATGGATTGTAGCCTTGTCATTATGGAAGGTAGTCTCTTGTGGATATTTGGGTTACTCCAATGATGGTACCCTTGTCATTATGGAAGATAGTCTATTATTGAGATTTTTGTTACTCCAATGGATTGTAGCCTTGTCATTATGGAAGGTAGTCTGTTGTCGAGATTTTATTTATTCCAATGGATGGTATCCTAGTCATTATGGAAGGTAGTCTGTTGTTGAGATTTTTGTTACTCCATTGGATGGTAGCCTTGTCATTATGGAAGGTAGTGTGTTGTCAATATTTTTGTTATTCTAATGGATGGTAGCCTAGTCATTATGGAAGGTAGTCTATTCTTGAGATTTTTGTTACTCTAATGGATGGTAGACTTGTCATTATGGAAGGTAATGTGTTGTCGTGATTTTTATTACTCTTAGGGATGGTGGCCTTGTCATTATGTAAGGTAGTATGTTGTCTATATCTTTGTTACTCCAATGGATGGTAGCATTTTCATTATGGAAGGTAGTCTTTTGTCATTATTTTTGTTACTCTAAGGGATTGTAGCCTTGTCGATATGGAAGGTAGTTTGTTGTCGATATCTTTGTTGCTCCAATGGATGGTATCCTAGTCATTTTGGAAGGTAGTATGTTGTCGAGATTTTTGTTACTCCATTAGATGGTAGCCTTGTCATTATGGAAGGTAGTGTGTTGTCGATATTTTTGTTATTCCAATGGATGGTAGCCTTGTCATTATGGAAGGTAGTTTGTTGTCGAGATTTTTGTTACTCCAATGGATGGTAGCCTTGTCATTATGGAAGGTAGTCTATTGTTGAGATTTTTGTTACTACAATGGATGGTAGCCTTGTCATTATGGAAGGTAGTCTGTTGTCGAGATTTTTGTTACTCCAATGGATGGTAGCCTTATCATTATGGAAGGTAGTCTTTTGTCGAGATTTTTGTTACTCCAATGGATGGTAGTCTTGTCATTATGGAAGGTAGTCTGTTGTCGATATTTTTGTGACTACAATGGATTGTAGCCTTGTCGTTATGGAAGGTAGTCCGTTGTCGATATCTTTGTTACTCCAATGGATGGTAGCCTAGTCATTATGGCAGGTAGTCTGTTATCGAGATTTTAGTTACTCCAATGCATGGTAGCCTTGTCATTATGGAAGGTAGTCTATTGTCAATATTTTTTATACTCCAAAGGTTTGTAGCCTTGTCATTATGGAAGGTAGTCTATTGTCGAGATTTTTGTTACTTCAATGGATTGTAGCCTTGTCGTTATGGAAGGTAGTCTGTTATCGATATCTTTGTTACTCCAATGGATGGTAGCCTACTCATTATGGAAGGTAGTCTGTTGTCGATATTTTGGTTAGTCTAAGGGATGCTAGCCTTGTCATTATGGAAGGTAGTGTGTTGTCGATATTCTTGTTATTCCAATGGATGGTAGCCTTGTCATTATGGAAGGTAGTCTGTTGTCGAGATTTTTGTTACTCCAATGGATGGTAGCCTTATCGTTATGGAAGGTAGTCTGTTGTCGATATCTTTGTTACTCCAATGGATGGTATCCTAGTCATTATGGAAGGTAGTCTCTTGTTGATATTTTTGTTACTCCATTGGATGGTAGCCTTGTCATTATGGAAGGTAGTGTGTTGTCGATATTTGTGTTATTCCAATGGATAGTAGCCTAGTCATTATGGAAGGTAGTCTGTTGTCGTGATTTTTGTTACTCCAATGGATGGTAGCCTTGTCATTATGGAAGGTATTCTATTGTTGAGATTTTTGTTACTCCAATGGATGGTAGACTTGTCATTATGGAAGGTAGTGTGTTGTCGTGATTTTTATTACTCTAAGGGATGGTAGCCTTGTCATTATTGAAGGTAGTATGTTGTCAATATCTTTGTTACTCCAATGGATGGTAGCCTTTTAATTATGGAAGGTAGACTTTTGTCATGATTTTTGTTACTCTAAGGGATTGTAGCCTTGTCGTTATGGAAGGTAGTTTGTTTTTGATATCTTTGTTACTCCAATGGATTGTAGCCTAGTCATTATGGAAGGTAGTCTGTTGTCGAGATTTTTGTTTCTCTAAGGGATGTTAGCCTTGTCATTATGGAAGGTAGTGTGTTGTCGATATTTTTGTTATTCCAATAGATGGTAGCCTTGTCATTATGGAAGGTACTTTGTTGTCGAGATTTTTGAAACTCCAATGTATGGTAGCCTTGTCATTATGGAAGGTAGTCTATTGTCGAGATTTTGTCAACTACAATGGATTGTAGCCTTGTCATTATAGAAGGTAGTCTCTTGTGGATATTTGGGTTACTCCAATGATGGTACCCTTGTCATTATGGAAGATAGTCTATTATTGAGATTTTTGTTACTCCAATTGATTGTAGCCTTGTCATTATGGAAGGTAGTGTGTTGTCGAGATTTTTTTACTCCAATGGATGGTATCCTAGTCATTATGGAAGGTAGTCTGTTGTTGAGATTCTTGTTACTCTATTGGATGGTAGCCTTGTCATTATGGAAGGTAGTCTGTTGTCGAGAATTTTGTTACTCCAAAGGATGGTAGCCTTTTCATCATGGAAGGTAGTCTATTGTCGAGATTTTTGTTACTACAATGGATGGTATCCTAGTCGTTATGGAAGGTAGTCTGTTGTTGATATCTTTTTTACTCCAATGGATGGTAGCCTATTCATTATGGAACGTAGTCTGTTGTCGAGATTTTTTTTAGTCTAAGGGATGGTAGCCTTGTCATTATGGAAGGTAGTGTGTTGTCGATATTTTTGTTATTCCAATGGATGGTAGCCTTGTCATTATGGAAGGTAGTCTATTGTCGACATATTTGTTACTACAATGGATGGTAGCCTTGTCATTATGGAAGGTAGTCTGTTGTCGAGATTTTTGTTACTACAATGGATTGTAGCCTTGTCGAGATTTTTGTTACTCCATTGGATGGTAGCCTTGTCATTATGGAAGGTAGTTTGTTGTCGAGATTTTTCTTACTCTAAGGGATGGTAGCCTTGTCATTATGGAACGTAGTCTGTTGTCCAGAATTTTTTTATTCCAATGGATGGTAGCCTTGTCATTATGAAGGTAGTCTATTGTCGATATTTTTGTTACTATAATAAATTGTAGCCTTGTCATTATGGAAGGTAGTGTGTTGTCGAGATTTTTTTTACTCCAATGGATGGTATCCTAGTCATTATGGAAGGTAGTCTGTTGTCGAGATTTTTGTTACTCCAACGGATGGTAGCCTTGTCATCATGGAAGGTAGTCTGTTTTCGAGATTTTTGTTACTACAATGGATTGTAGCCTTGTCGTTATGGAAGGTAGTCTGTTGTCGATATCTTTGTTACTCCAATGGATGGTAGCCTAGTCATTATGGAAGGTAGTCTGTTATCGATATTTTGGTTAGTCTAAGGGATGGTAGCCTTGTCATTATGGAAGGTAGTGTGTTGTCGATATTTTTGTTATTCCAATGGATGGTAGCCTTATCATTATGGAAGGTAGTCTGTTGTCGAGATTTTTGTTACTCCAACGGATGGTAGCCTTGTCATCATGGAAGGTAGTCTGCTGTCGAGATTTTTGTTACTACAATGGATTGTAGCCTTGTCGTTATGGAAGGTAGTCTGTTGTCGATATCTTTGTTACTCCAATGGATGGTAGCCTAGTCATTATGGAAGGTAGTCTGTTATCGATATTTTGGTTAGTCTAAGGGATGGTAGCCTTGTCATTATGGAAGGTAGTGTGTTGTCGAGATTTTTGTTATTCCAATGGTTGGTAGCCTTGTCATTATGGAAGGTAGTGCATTGTCGTGATTTTTGTTACTCTAAGGGATGGTAGCCTAGTCATTATGGAAGCTAGTATGTTGTCGATATCTTTGTTACTCTAATGGATGGTAGCCTTTTCATTATGGAAGGTAGTTTGTTGTCGAGATTTTCCTTACTCTAAGGGATGGTAGCCTTTTCATTATGGAACGTAGTCTGTTGTCGAGAATTTTTTTATTTCAATGGATGGTAGCCTTGTCATTATGAAGGTAGTCTATTGTCGATATTTTTGTTACTATAATAGATTGTAGTCTTGTCATTATGGAAGGTAGTGTGTTGTTGAGATTTTTGTTACTCCAATGAATGGTATCCTAGTCATTATGGAAGGTAGTCTGTTGTCGAGATTTTAGTTATTCCAATGGATGGTAGCCTTGTCATTATGGAAGGTAGTTTGTTGTCGAGATTTTTCTTACTCTAATGGATGGTAACATTGTCATTATGGAAGGTAGTCTATTGTCGAGATTTTTGCTACTACAATGGATGGTAGTCTTGTCATTATGGAAGGTAGTCTGTTGTCGATATTTTTGTGACTACAATGGATTGTAGCCTTGTCGTTATGGAAGGTAGTCTGTTGTCGATATCTTTGTTACTCCAATGGATGGTAGCCTAGTCATTATGGCAGGTAGTCTGTTATCGAGATTTTAGTTACTCCAATGCATGGTAGCCTTGTCATTATGGAAGGTAGTCTATTGTCGATATTTCTTATACTCCAAAGGTTTGTAGCCTTGTCATTATGGAAGGTAGTCTATTGTCGAGATTTTTGTTACTTCAATGGATTGTAGCCTTGTCGTTATGGAAGGTAGTCTATTGTCGATATCTTTGTTACTCCAATGGATGGTAGCCTACTCGATATGGAAGGTAGTATGTTGTCGAGATTTTTGTTACTCTAAGGGATGGTAGCCTTGTCATTATGGAAGGTAGTGTGTTGTCGATATTTTTGTTATTCCAATGGATGGTAGCCTTGTCATTATGAAAGGTAGTCTGTTGTCGATATTTTTGTTACTCCAACGGATGGTAGCCTTGTCATCATGGAAGGTAGTCTATTGTCGAGATTTTTGTTACTACAATGGATGGTAGCCTTGTCATTATGGAAGGTAGTCTGTTGTCGAGATTTTTTTTACTACAATGGATTGTAGCCTTGTCGTTATGGAAGGTAGTCTGTTGCCGATATCTTTGTTACTCCAATGGATGGTAGCCTAGTCATTATGGAAGGTAGTCTATTGTCGATATTCTTGTTATTCCAATGGATGGTAGCCTTGTCATTATGGAAGGTAGTCTGTTGTCGAGATTTTTGTTACTCCAATGGATGGTAGCCTTGTCATTATGGAAGGTAGTCTATTGTCGAGATTTTTGTTACTACAATGGATGGTAGCCTTGTCATTATAAAAGGTAGTCAGTTGTCGAGATTTTTGTTACTCCAATGGATGGTAGCCTTGTCGTTATTGAAGGTAGTCTGTTGTCGATATCTTTGTTACTCCAATGGATGGTATCCTAGTCATTATGGAAGGTAGTCTCTTGTCGATATTTTTGTTACTCCATTGGATGGTAGCCTTGTCATTATGGAAGATAGTGTGTTGTCGATATTTGTGTTATTCCAATGGATGGTAGACTAGTCATTATGGAAGGTAGTCTGTTGTCGTGATTTTTGTTACTCCAATGGATGCTAGCCTTGTCATTATGGAAGGTATTCTATTGTTGAGATTTTTGTTACTCCAATGGATGGTAGACTTATCATTATGGAAGGTAGTGTGTTGTCGTGATTTTTATTACTCTAAGGGATGGTAGCCTTGTCATTATTGAAGGTAGTATGTTGTCGATATCGTTGTTACTCCAATGGATGGTAGCCTTTTAATTATGGAAGGTAGTCTTTTGTCGTGATTTTTTTTACTCTAAGGGATTGCAGCCTTGTCGTTATGGAAGGTAGTTTGTTTTCGATATCTTTGTTACTCCAATGGATGGTAGCCTAGTCATTATGGAAGGTAGTCTGTTGTCGAGATTTTTGTTTCTCTAAGGGATGTTAGCCTTGTCATTATGGAAGGTAGTGTGTTGTAGATATTTTTGTTATTCCAATGGATGGTAGCCTTGTCATTATGGAAGGTAGTTTGTTGTCGAGATTTTTGTAACTCCAATGTATGGTAGCCTTGTCATTATGGAAGGTAGTCTATTGTCCAGATTTTTGTTACTACAATGGATGGTAGTTTTTTCATTTAGGAAGGTAGTCTATTGTCGAGTTTTTGTCGACTCCAATGGATTGTAGCCTTGTCATTATGGAAGGTAGTCTGTTATCGATATTTTGGTTAGTCTAAGGGATGGTAGCCTTGTCATTATGGAAGGTAGTGTGTTGTCGAGATTTTTGTTATTCCAATGGTTGGTAGCCTTGTCATTATGGAAGGTAGTGCATTGTCGTGATTTTTGTTACTCTAAGGGATGGTAGCCTAGTCATTATGGAAGCTAGTATGTTGTCGATATCTTTGTTACTCTAATGGATGGTAGCCTTTTCATTATGGAAGGTAGTTTGTTGTCGAGATTTTCCTTACTCTAAGGGATGGTAGCCTTTTCATTATGGAACGTAGTCTGTTGTCGAGAATTTTTTTATTTCAATGGATGGTAGCCTTGTCATTATGAAGGTAGTCTATTGTCGATATTTTTGTTACTATAATAGATTGTAGTCTTGTCATTATGGAAGGTAGTGTGTTGTTGAGATTTTTGTTACTCCAATGAATGGTATCCTAGTCATTATGGAAGGTAGTCTGTTGTCGAGATTTTAGTTATTCCAATGGATGGTAGCCTTGTCATTATGGAAGGTAGTTTGTTGTCGAGATTTTTCTTACTCTAATGGATGGTAACATTGTCATTATGGAAGGTAGTCTATTGTCGAGATTTTTGCTACTACAATGGATGGTAGTCTTGTCATTATGGAAGGTAGTCTGTTGTCGATATTTTTGTGACTACAATGGATTGTAGCCTTGTCGTTATGGAAGGTAGTCTGTTGTCGATATCTTTGTTACTCCAATGGATGGTAGCCTAGTCATTATGGCAGGTAGTCTGTTATCGAGATTTTAGTTACTCCAATGCATGGTAGCCTTGTCATTATGGAAGGTAGTCTATTGTCGATATTTCTTATACTCCAAAGGTTTGTAGCCTTGTCATTATGGAAGGTAGTCTATTGTCGAGATTTTTGTTACTTCAATGGATTGTAGCCTTGTCGTTATGGAAGGTAGTCTATTGTCGATATCTTTGTTACTCCAATGGATGGTAGCCTACTCGATATGGAAGGTAGTATGTTGTCGAGATTTTTGTTACTCTAAGGGATGGTAGCCTTGTCATTATGGAAGGTAGTGTGTTGTCGATATTTTTGTTATTCCAATGGATGGTAGCCTTGTCATTATGAAAGGTAGTCTGTTGTCGATATTTTTGTTACTCCAACGGATGGTAGCCTTGTCATCATGGAAGGTAGTCTATTGTCGAGATTTTTGTTACTACAATGGATGGTAGCCTTGTCATTATGGAAGGTAGTCTGTTGTCGAGATTTTTTTTACTACAATGGATTGTAGCCTTGTCGTTATGGAAGGTAGTCTGTTGCCGATATCTTTGTTACTCCAATGGATGGTAGCCTAGTCATTATGGAAGGTAGTCTATTGTCGATATTCTTGTTATTCCAATGGATGGTAGCCTTGTCATTATGGAAGGTAGTCTGTTGTCGAGATTTTTGTTACTCCAATGGATGGTAGCCTTGTCATTATGGAAGGTAGTCTATTGTCGAGATTTTTGTTACTACAATGGATGGTAGCCTTGTCATTATAAAAGGTAGTCAGTTGTCGAGATTTTTGTTACTCCAATGGATGGTAGCCTTGTCGTTATTGAAGGTAGTCTGTTGTCGATATCTTTGTTACTCCAATGGATGGTATCCTAGTCATTATGGAAGGTAGTCTCTTGTCGATATTTTTGTTACTCCATTGGATGGTAGCCTTGTCATTATGGAAGATAGTGTGTTGTCGATATTTGTGTTATTCCAATGGATGGTAGACTAGTCATTATGGAAGGTAGTCTGTTGTCGTGATTTTTGTTACTCCAATGGATGCTAGCCTTGTCATTATGGAAGGTATTCTATTGTTGAGATTTTTGTTACTCCAATGGATGGTAGACTTATCATTATGGAAGGTAGTGTGTTGTCGTGATTTTTATTACTCTAAGGGATGGTAGCCTTGTCATTATTGAAGGTAGTATGTTGTCGATATCGTTGTTACTCCAATGGATGGTAGCCTTTTAATTATGGAAGGTAGTCTTTTGTCGTGATTTTTTTTACTCTAAGGGATTGCAGCCTTGTCGTTATGGAAGGTAGTTTGTTTTCGATATCTTTGTTACTCCAATGGATGGTAGCCTAGTCATTATGGAAGGTAGTCTGTTGTCGAGATTTTTGTTTCTCTAAGGGATGTTAGCCTTGTCATTATGGAAGGTAGTGTGTTGTAGATATTTTTGTTATTCCAATGGATGGTAGCCTTGTCATTATGGAAGGTAGTTTGTTGTCGAGATTTTTGTAACTCCAATGTATGGTAGCCTTGTCATTATGGAAGGTAGTCTATTGTCCAGATTTTTGTTACTACAATGGATGGTAGTTTTTTCATTTAGGAAGGTAGTCTATTGTCGAGTTTTTGTCGACTCCAATGGATTGTAGCCTTGTCATTATGGAAGGTAGTCTCTTGTGGATATTTGGGTTACTCCAATGATGGTAACCTTGTCATTATGGAAGATAGTCTATTATTGAGATTTTTGTTACTCCAATGGATTGTAGCCTTGTCATTATGGAAGGTAGTGTGTTGTCGATATTTTTGTTATTCCAATGGATGGTAGCCTTGTCATTATGGAAGGTAGTCTGCTATCGAGATTTTTGTTACTCCATTTGATGGTAGCCTTGTCATTATGGAAGGTAGTCTATTGTCTAGATTTTTGTTACTATAATGGATGGTAGTCTTGTCATTATGGAAGGTAGTCTGTTGTCGAGATTTTTGTTACTCTAATTGATGGTAGCCTTGTCATTATGGAAGTTAGTGTGTTATCAATAATTTTGTTATTCCAATGGATGGAAGCCTAGTCATTATCAAAGGTAGTCTTTTGTCTTGATTTTTGTTACTCCAATGGATGGTAGCCTTGTAATTATGGAAGGTAGTCTATTGTTGAGATTTTTGTTACTCCAATGGATGGTAGTCTTGTCATTATGGAAGGTTGTGTTTTGTCGTGATTTTTATTACTCTAAGGGATGGTAGCCTTGTCATTATGGAAGGTAGTATGTTATCGATATCTTTGTTACTCCAATGGATGGTAGCCTTTTCATTATGGAAGGTAGTTTATTGTCGAGATTTTTGTTACTCCAATGGATGGTAGCCTTGTCATTATTGAAGGTAGGTTGTTGACAAGATTTTTGTTACTTCAATGGATGGTAGACTTGTCATAATGGAAGGTAGTCTATCGTTGTGATTTTTGTTACTCCAATGGATGCTAACCTTGTCATTATTTAAGGTAGTCTATTATTCAGATTATAGTTACTATAATGTATGTTAGCCTTGTCATTATGGAAGGTAGTTTGTTGTCCAAATTTTTGTTACTTCATTGGATAGTAGCCTTGTTATTATGGAAGGTAGTATGTCGTCGATATCTTTGTTAATTCAATGGATGGTAGCCTTGTCATTATGGAAGATAGTATGTTGTCGATATCTTTGTTACTAAAATGGATGGTAGCCTTGTCATTATGCAAGGTAGTCTGTTGTCGAGTTTTTGTTACTCAAATGGATTGTAGCCTTGTCATTATGGAAGGTAGCCTGGTGTCAATATCTTTGTTACTCCAATGGAAGTAGCCTAGTCATTATGGAAGGTAGTTTGTTGTCAAGATTTTTGTTACTCCGGTTGATGGTAGACTTGTAATTATGGAAGGTAGTTTGTTGTCAAAAAATTTTATACTCCAATGGATGGTAGCCTTGTCATTATGGAATGTAGTATGTAGTCTTTTGTCATGATTTTTGTTACTCTAAGGTATTGTAACCTTGTCGTTATGGAAGGTAGTTTGTTGTTGATATCTTTGTTACTCCAATGGATGGTAACCTAGTCATTATGGAAGGTAGTCTATTGTCGAGATTTTTGTTTCTCTAAGGGATGGTAGCCTTATCATTATGGAAGGTAGTGTGTTGTCGACATTTTTCTTACTCCAATGGATGGTAGCCTTGTCATTATGGAAGGTAGTCTATTGTCGAGATTTTTGTTACTATAATGGATGGTAGTCTTGTCATTATGGAAGGTAGTCTGTTGTCGAGATTTTTGTTACTACAATGGATTGTAGCCTCGTCGTTATGTAAGGTAGTCTATTGTCTATATCTTTGTTACTCCAATGGATGGTAGCCTAGACATTATGGAAGGTAGTCTTTTGTCGAGATTTTAGTTACTCCACTGGATGGTAGCCTTGTCATTATGGAAGGTAGTCCATTGTCGATATTTTTGTTATTCCAATGGATGGTAGGCTTGTAATTATGAAAGGTCGTCTATTGTCGATATTTTTGTTACTATAATAGATTGTAACCTTGTCATTATGGAAGGTAGTGTGTTGTCAAGATATTTGTTACTCCAATGGATGGTAGCCTAGTCATTATGGAAGGTAGTCTGTTGTCGTGATTTTTATTACTCCATGGATGGTATCCTTTTAATTATGGAAGGTAGTCTATTGTTGAGATTTTTGTTACTCCAATGGATGGTAGACTTGTCATTATGGAAGGTAGTGTGTTGTCGTGATTTTTATTACTCTAAGGGAGGGTAGCCTTGTCATTATGGAAGGTAGTCTGTTTTCGATATCTTTGTTACTCCAATGGATGGTAGACTTTTCATTATTAAAGGTAGTCTTTTGTCGTGATTTTTGTTACTCTAAGGGATTGTAGCCTTGTCATTAAGGAAGGTAGTTTGTTGTCGATATCTTTGTTACTCCAATGAATGGTATCCTAGTCATTATGGAAGGAAGTTTGTTGTGAATATTTTTGTTTCTCTATGGGATGGTAGCCTTGTCGTTATGGAAGGTAGTGTGTTGTCGATATTTTTGTTATTCCAATGGATGGTAGCCTTGTCATTATGGAAGATAGTCTGTTTTCGATATCTTTGTTACTCCAATGGATGGTAGACTTTTCATTATGGAAGGTAGTTTTTTGTCGTGATTTTTGTTACTCTAAGGGATTGTAGCCTTGTCATTATGGAAGGTATTTTGTTGTCGATATCTTTGTTACTCCAATGGATAGTATCCTAGTCATTATGTTAGGAAGTCTGTTGTGAAGATTTTTGTTTCTCTATGGGATGGTAGCCTTGTCGTTATGGAAGGTAGTGTGTTGTCGATATTTTTGTTATTCCAATGGATGGTAGCATTGTCATTATGGAAGGTAGTCTGCTATCGAGATTTTTGTTACTCCATTTGATGGTAGCCTTGTCATTATGGAAGGTAGTCTATTGTCTAGATTTTTTTTACTATAATGGATGGTAGTCTTGTCATTATGGAAGGTAGTCTGTTGTCGAGATTTTTGTTACTCTAATTGATGGTAGCCTTGTCATTATGGAAGTTAGTGTGTTATCAATATTTTTGTTATTCCAATGGATGGAAGCCTAGTCATTATCAAAGGTAGTCTTTTGTCTTGATTTTTGTTACTCCAATGGATGGTAGCCTTGTAATTATGGAAGGTAGTCTATTGTTGAGATTTTTGTTACTCCAATGGATGGTAGTCTTGTCATTATGGAAGGTAGTGTTTTGTCGTGATTTTTATTACTCTAAGGGATGGCAGCCTTGTCATTATGGAAGGTAGTATGTTGTCGATATCTTTGATACTCCAAAGGATGTTAGCCTTGTCATTATGGAAGATAGGATGTTATCGATATCTTTGTTACTCCAATGGATGGTAGCCTTGTCGTTATGGAAGGTAGTCTATTTTCAAAAAAATTTATACTCCAATGAATGGTAGCCTTGTCATTATGGAAGGTAGTCTCGTGTTGATAATTTTGTTTCTCCAATGGTTAGTAGCCTCGTTATTATTGAAGGTAGTATATTGTCGATATTTTTGTTACTCAATTGGATGGTAGCCATATCATTATGGAAGGTAGTCTGTTGTCGAGATTTTTGTTACTCTAGTGGATGGTAGCCTTGTCATTATGGAAGGTAGTTTGTTTTCGAGATTTTTGTTATTCCAATGGATAGTAGCCTTGTCATTATGAAAGGTAGTCTGTTGTCGATATCTTTGTTACTCTAATGGATGGTAGCCTAGTCATTATGGAAGGTTGTCTATTGTCGAGATTTTTGTTACTCCAATGGATGGTAGCCTTGTCATTATGAAAGGTAGTTTGTTGTCGATATCTTTGTTACTCCAATGGATGGTAGCCTAGTCATTATGGAAGGTAGTTTATTGTCGAGATTTTTGTTACTCCAATGGATGGTAGCCTTGTCATTATTGAAGGTAGGTTGTTGTCAAGATTTTTGTTACTTCAATGGATGGTAGACTTGTCATTATGGAAGGTAGTTTGTCGTTGTGATTTTTGTTACTCCAATGGATGGTAACCTTGTCATTATTGAAGGTAGTCTATTGTTCAGATTATAGTTACTACAATGTATGTTAGCCTTGTCATTATGGAAGGTAGTTTGTTGTCCAAATTTTTGTTACTCCATTGGATAGTGGCCTTGTCATTATGGAAGGTAGTATGTCGTCGATATCTTTGTTACTCCAATGGATGGTAGCCTTGTCATTATGGAAGATAGTATGTTGTCGATATCTTTGTTACTCCAATGGATGGTAGCCTTGTCATTATGCAAGGTAGTCTATTGTCGAGATTTTTGTTACTCAAATGGATTGTAGCCTGGTCATTATGGAAGGTAGCCTGGTGTCAATATCTTTGTTACTCCAATGGATGGTAGACTTGTCATTATGGAAGGTAGTCTATTGTCAAGTTTTTGTTACTCCGTTGGATGGTAGCCTTGTAATTATGGAAGGTAGTTTGTTGTCAAAAAAATTTATACTCCAATGGATGGTAGCCTTGTCATTATGGAATGTAGTATGTAGTCTTTTGTCATGATTTTTGTTACACTAAGGTATTGTAGCCTTGTCGTTATGGAAGGTAGTTTGTTGTTGATATCTTTGTTACTCAAATGGATGGTAACCTAGTCATTATGGAAGGTAGTCTATTGTCGAGATATTTGTTTCTCAAAGGGATGGTAGCCTTATCATTATGGAAGGTAGTGTGTTGTTGAGATTTTTGTTACTCCAATGGATGGTAGCCTTGTCATTATGGAAGGTAGTCTGTGGTGGGGTTTTTTTTACTATAATGGATGGTAGTTTTGTCATTATGGAAGGTAGTCTGTTGTCGAGATTTTTGTTACTACAATGGATTGTAGCCTCGTCGTAATGTAAGGTAGTCTATTGTCTATATCTTTGTTACTCCAATGGATGGTAGCCTAGTCATTATGGAAGGTAGTCTTTTGTCGAGATTTTAGTTACTCCAATGGATGGTAGCCTTGTCATTATGGAGGGTAGTCTATTGTCGAGATTTTTGTTATTCCAATGGATGGTAGCCTTGTCATTATGAAAGGTCGTCTATTGTCGATATTTTTGTTACTATAATAGATTGTAACCTTGTCATTATGGAAGGTAGTGTGTTGTCGAGATATTTGTTACTCCAATGGATGGTAGCCTAGTCAATATGGAAGGTAGTCGGTTGTCGTGATTTTTGTTACTCCAATGGATGGTATCCTTGTAATTATGGAAGGTAGTCTATTGTTGAGATTTTTGATACTCCAGTGGATGGTAGACTTGTCATTATGGAAGGTAGTGTGTTGTCGTTATTTTTATTACTCTAAGGGATGGTAGCCTTGTCATTATGGAAGGTAATCTGTTTTCGATATCTTTGTTACTCCAATGGATGGTAGACTTTTCATTATGGAAGGTAGTCTTTTGTCGTGATTTTTGTTACTCTAAGGGATTGTAGCCTTGTCATTATGTAAGGTAGTTTGTTGTCGATATCTTTGTTACTCCAATGGATGGTATCCTAGTCATTATGGAAGGAAGTTTGTTGTGAAAATTTTTGTTTCTCTATGGGATGGTAGCCTTGTCGTTATGGAAGGTAGTGTGTTGTCGATATTTTTGTTATTCCAATGGATGGTAGCCTTGTCATTATGGAAGGTAGTCTGTTGTCGAGATTTTTGTTACTCCATTGGATGGTAGCCTTGTCATTATGGAAGGTAATGTGTTGTCGATATTTTTGTTATTCCAGTGGATGGTAGCCTAGTCATTATAGAAGGTAGTCTGTTGTCGAGATTTTTGTTACTCCAATGGATGGTAGCCTTGTCGTTATGGAAGGTAGTCTGTTGTCGAGATTTTTGTTACTCCAATGGATGGTAGCCTTGTCGTTATGGAAGGTAGTGTGTTGTCTTGATTTTTATTACTCTAAGGGATGGTAGCCTTGTCATTATGGAAGGTAGTCTGTTTTCGATATCTTTGTTACTCCAATGGATGGTAGACTTTTAATTATGGAAGGTAGTCTTTTGTCGGGATTTTTGATACTCTAAGGAATTTTAGCCTTGTCATTATGGAAGGTAGTTTGTTGTCGATATCTTTGTTATTCCAATGGATGGTAGCCTTGTCATTATGGAAGGTAGTCTGTTATCGAGATTTTTGTTACTCCATTGGATGGTAGCCTTGTCATTATGGAAGGCAGTCTATTGTCGAGATTTTTGTTACTATAATGGATGGTAGTCTTGTCATTAAGGAAGGTAGTCTATTGTCGAGATTTTTGTTACTACAATGGATTGTAGCCTCGTCGTTATGTAAGGTAGTCTGTTGTCGAGATTTTTGTTACTCCATTGGATGGTAGCCTTGTCATTACGGAAGGTAGTGTGTTATCGTGATTTTTATTATTCTAAGGGATGTAGCCTTGTCATTATGGAAGGTAGTCTGTTTTTGATATCTTTGTTACTCCATTGGATGGTAGACTTTTCATTATGGAAGGTAGTGTTTTGTCGTGATTTTTGTTACTCTAAGGGATTGTAGCCTTGTCATTATGGAAGGTAGTTTGTTGTCGATATCTTTGTTACTCCAATGGATGGTATCCTAGTCATTATGGAAGGAAGTCTGTTGTGAAGATTTTTGTTTCTCTATGGGATGGTAGCCTTGTCGTTATGGAAGGTAGTGTGTTGTTGAGATTTTTGTTACTACAATGGATGGTAGTCTTGTCATTATGGAAGGTAGTCTGTTGTCGAGATTTTTGTTACTACAATGGATTGTAGCCTTGTCGTTATGGAAGGTAGTCTGTTGTCGATATCTTTGTTTCTCCAAGGGATGGTAGCCTTGTCATTATGGAACGTAGTCTGTTGTCGAGATTTTTGTTACTCCAATGGATGGTAGCCTTGTCGTTATGGAAGGTAGTGTGTTGTCTTGATTTTTATTACTCTAAGGGATGGTAGCCTTGTCATTATGGAAGGTAGTCTGTTTTCGATATCTTTGTTACTCCAATGGATGGTAGACTTTTAATTATGGAAGGTAGTCTTTTGTCGGGATTTTTGATACTCTAAGGAATTTTAGCCTTGTCATTATGGAAGGTAGTTTGTTTTCGATATCTTTGTTATTCCAATGGATGGTAGCCTTGTCATTATGGAAGGTAGTCTGTTATCGAGATTTTTGTTACTCCATTGGATGGTAGCCTTGTCATTATGGAAGGCAGTCTATTGTCGAGATTTTTGTTACTATAATGGATGGTAGTCTTGTCATTAAGGAAGGTAGTCTATTGTCGAGATTTTTGTTACTACAATGGATTGTAGCCTCGTCGTTATGTAAGGTAGTCTGTTGTCGAGATTTTTGTTACTCCATTGGATGGTAGCCTTGTCATTACGGAAGGTAGTGTGTTATCGTGATTTTTATTATTCTAAGGGATGTAGCCTTGTCATTATGGAAGGTAGTCTGTTTTTGATATCTTTGTTACTCCATTGGATGGTAGACTTTTCATTATGGAAGGTAGTGTTTTGTCGTGATTTTTGTTACTCTAAGGGATTGTAGCCTTGTCATTATGGAAGGTAGTTTGTTGTCGATATCTTTGTTACTCCAATGGATGGTATCCTAGTCATTATGGAAGGAAGTCTGTTGTGAAGATTTTTGTTTCTCTATGGGATGGTAGCCTTGTCGTTATGGAAGGTAGTGTGTTGTTGAGATTTTTGTTACTACAATGGATGGTAGTCTTGTCATTATGGAAGGTAGTCTGTTGTCGAGATTTTTGTTACTACAATGGATTGTAGCCTTGTCGTTATGGAAGGTAGTCTGTTGTCGATATCTTTGTTTCTCCAAGGGATGGTAGCCTTGTCATTATGGAACGTAGTCTGTTGTCGAGATTTTTGTTATTCCAATGGATGGTAGCCTTGTCATTATGGAAGGTAGTCTATTGTCGATATTTTTGTTACTACAATGGATGGTAGCCTTGTCATTATGGAAGGTAGTCTGTTGTCGAGATTTTTGTTACTACAATGGATTGTAGCCTTGTCGTTATGGAGGTAGTCTGTTGTTGATATCTTTGTTACTCCATTGGATGGTAGCCTAGTCATTATGGAAGGTAGTCTGTTGTCAAGATTTTTGTTACTCCATTGGATGGTAGCCTTGTCATTATGGAAGGTAATCTGTTGTCGAGATTTTTGTTACTCCAATGGATGGTAGCCTTGTCGTTATGGAAGGTAGTCTGTTGTCGAGATTTTTGTTACTCCATTGGATGGTACCCTTGTCATTATGGAAGGTAGTGTGTTGTCGTGATTTTTATTACTCTAAGGGACGGTAGCCTTATTATTATGGAAGGTAGTCTGTTTTCGATATCTTTGTTACTCCAATGGATGGTAGACTTTTCATTATGGAAGGTAGTCTTTTGTCATGATTTTTGTTACTCTAAGGGATTGTAGCCTTGTCATTATGGAAGGTAGTTTGTTGTCGATATCTTTGTTACTCCAATGGATGGTATCCTAGTCATTTTGGAAGGAAGTCTGTTGTGAAGATTTTTGTTTTTCTATGGGATGGTAGCCTTGTCGTTATGGAAGGTAGTGTGTTGTCGATATTTTTGTTATTCCAATGGATGGTAGCCTTGTCATTATGGAAGGTAGTCTGTTGTTGAGATTTTTGTTACTATAATAGATTGTAGCCTTCTCATTATGGAAGGTAGTGTGTTGTCGAGATTTTTGTTACTCCAATGGATGGTAACCTTGTCATTATGGAAGGTAGTGTGTTGTCGATATTTTTGTTATTCCAATGGATGGTAGCCTAGTCATTATGGAAGGTAGTCTTTTGTCTTGATTTTTGTTACTCCAATGGATGGTAGCCTTGTCATTATGGAAGGTAGTTTATTGTTGAGATTTTTGTTACTCCAATGGATGGGAGACTTGTCATTATGGAAGTTAGTATGTTGTCGATATCTTTGTTACTAAAATGGATGGTAGCCTTTTTATTATGGAAGGTAGTCTTTTGTCATGATTTTTGTTACTCTAAGGAATTGTACCCTTGTCGTTATGGAAGGTAGTTTGTTGTCGATATCTTTGTTACTCCATTGGATGGTAGCCTTGTCATTATGGAAGGTAGTCTGTTGTCGAGATTTTTGTTTCTCTAAGGGATGGTAGCCTTATCATTATGGAAGGTAGTGTGTTATCGATATTTTTTTTACTATAATAGATTGTAGCCTTGTCATTATGGAAGGTAGTATGTTGTCGAGATTTTTGTTACTCCAATGGATGGTATCCTAGTCATTACGGAAGGTAGTCTGTTGTCGTGATTTTTGTTACTCCATTGGATGGTAGCCTTGTCATTATGAAAGGTAGTCTATTATCGATATTTTTGTTACTATAATAGATTGTAGCCTTGTCATTATGGAAGGTAGTCTGTTGTCGTGATTTTTGTTACTCTAATGGATGGTAGCCTTGTAATTATGGAAGGTAGTCTATTATTGAGATTTTTGTTACTCCAATGGATGGTAGACTTATCATTTTGGAAGGTAGTGTGTTTTCGATATCTTTGTTACTCCAATGGATGGTAGACTTTTCATTATGGAAGGTAGTCTTTTGTCATGATTTTTGTTACTCTAAGGGATTATAGCCTTGTCGTTATGGAAGGTAGTCTGTTGTCAATATCTTTGTTACTCCAATGGATGGTATCGTAGTCATTATGGAAGGTAGTTTGTTGTCAAGATTGTTCTTTCTGTAAGGGATGGTAGCGTTGTGATTATGGAAGGTAGTGTGTTGTCGATATTTTTGTTATTCCAATGGATGGTAGCCTTGTCATTATGGAAGGTAATCTGTTGCCGATATTTTTGTTACTCCAATGGATAGTAGCGTTGTCATTATGGAAGGTAGTCTATTGTAGATATCTTTGTTATTCCAATGGATGGTAGCCTAGTCATTATGGAAGGTAGTCTATTGTCGTGATTTTTGTTACTCCAATGGATGGTAGACGTGTCGTTATGCAAGGTAATCTATTATCGATATCTTCGTTACTCCAATGGATGGTGGCCTAGTCATTATGGAAGGTAGTCTGTTTTCGAGATTTTAGTTACTCCAATGGATGGTAGCCTTGTCATTATGGAAGGTAGTCTGTTGTCGAGATTTTGTATACTCCAATAGATTGTAGCCTTGTAATTATGGAAGGTAGTCTCTTGTGGATATTTGGGTTACTCCAATAATGGTACCCTTGTCATTATGGAAGATAGTCTATTGTTGAGATTTTTGTTACTCCAATGGATGGTAGACTTGTCATTATGGAAGGTAGTGTGTTGTCGTTATTTTTCTTACTCTAAGTGATGGTAGCCTTGTCATTATGGAAGGTAGTATATTGTCGATATCTTTGTTACTCCAATGGGTGGTATCCTTTTAATTATGGAAGGTAGTTTGTTATCGAGATTTTTGTTACTCCAAGGGATGGTAACCTTGTCATTATGGAACATAGTCTGTTGTTGAGATTTTTGTTATTCCGATGGATAGTAGCCTTGTCATTATGGAACGTAGTCTGTTGTCGAGATTTTGTATACTCCAATGGATTGTAGCCTTGTAATTATGGAAGGTAGTCTCTTGTGGATATTTTGGTTACTCCAATGATGGTACCCTTGTCATTATGGAAGATAGTCTATTGTTGAGATTTTTGTTACTCCAATGGATGGTAGATTTGACATTATGGAAGGTAGTGTGTTGTCCTGATTTTTCTTATTCTAAGGGATGGTAGCCTTGTCATTATGGAAGGTAGTATGTTGTCGATATCTTTGTTACTCCTATGGATGGTATCCTTTTAATTATGGATGGAAGTTTGTTGTCGTGATTTTTGTTACTCTAAGGGATGGTAGCCTTGTCATTATGGAACATAGTCTGTTGTCGAGATTTTTGTTATTCCAATGGATGGTAGCCTTGTCATTACGAAAGGTAGTGTATTGTTGATATTTTTGTTACTATAATAGATTGTAGCCTTGTCATTATGGAAGGTAGTGTGTTGTCGAGATGTTTGTTACTCCAATGGATTGTAGCCTTGTCATTATGGAAGGTAGTGTGTTGTCGATATTTTTGTTATTCCAATGGATGGTAGCCTAGTCATTATCGAAGGTAGTCTTTTGTCTTGATTTTTGTTACTCCAATTGATGGTAGCCTTGTCATTATGGAAAGTAGTTTATTGTTGAGATTTTTGTTACTCCAATGGATGGGAGACTTGTCATTATGGAAGGTAGTGTGTTGTCGTGATTTTTATTACTCTAAGGGATGTGGTAGCCTTTTCATTATGGAAGGTAGTCTTAAGTAATGATTTTTGTTACTCTAAGGATTTGTAGCCTTGTCGTTATGGAAGGTAGTTTGTTGTCGATATCTTTGTTACTCCAATGGATGGTAACCTAGTCATTATGGAAGGTAGTCTGTTGTCGAGATTTTTGTTTCTCTAAGGGATGGTAGCCATATCATTATGGAAGGTAGTGTGTTGTCGATATTTTTGTTATTCCAATGGATGGTAGCCTTGTGATTATGGAAGGTAGTCTGTTGTCGGTATTTTTGTTACTCTAATGGATGGTAGCCTTGTCATTATGGAAGTTAGTGTGTTGTCGATATTTTTGTTATTCCAATGGATGGTAGCCTAGTCATTATCAAAGGTAGTCTTTTGTCTTGATTTTTGTTACTCCAATGGATGGTAGCTTTGTCATTATGGAAGGTAGTCTATTGTTGAGATTTTTGTTACTCCAATGGATGGTAGACTTGTCATTATGGAAGGTAGTGTTTTGTCGTGATTTTTATTACTCTAAGGGATGGTAGCCTTGTCATTATGGAAGGTAGTATGTTGTCGATATCTTTGTTACTCCAATGGATGGTAGCCTTTTCATTATGGAAGGTAGTCTGTTGTCGAGATTTTTGTCACTCCAATGGATGGTAGCCTTGTCATTATGGAAGGTAGTCTATTGTCGAGATTTTTGTTATTCTAATGGATGGCAGCCTTGTCATTATGGAAGGTAGTATGTTGTCGATATCTTTGTTACTCCAATGGATGTTAGCCTTGTCATTATGGAAGATAGTATGTTATCGATATCTTTGTTACTCCAATGGATGGTAGCCTTGTCATTATGGAAGGTAGTCTGTTTTCAAAAAAATTTATACTCCAATGAATGGTAGCCTTGTCATTATGGAAGGTAGTCTCTTGTTAATAATTTTGTTACTCCAATGGATAGTAGCCTCGTCATTATGGAAGGTAGTCTATTGACCAGATTTTTGTTACTCTAATAAATGGTATCCTTGTAATTATTGAAGGTAGTCTATTGTCGAGATTTTTGTTACTCCATTGGATGGTAGCCTTATCATTATGGAAGGTAGTCGGTTGTCGAGATTTTTGTTACTCCAATGGATGGTAGCCTTGTCATTATGGAAGGTAGTCTGTTTTCGAGATTTTTGTTATTCCAATGGATAGTAGCCTTATCATTATGAAAGGTAGTCTGTTATCGATATCTTTGTTACTCTAATGGATGGTAACCTAGTTATTATGGAAGGTTGTCTATTGTCGAGATTTTTGTTACTCCAATGGATGGTAGCCTTGTCATTATGAAAGGTAGTTTGTTGTCGATATCATTGTTACTCCAATGGATGGTAGACTAGTCATTATGGAAGGTAGTTTATTGTCGAGATTTTTGTTACTCCAATGGATGGTAGCCTTGTCATTATTGAAGGTAGGCTGTTGTCAAGATTTTTGTTACTCCAATTGATGGTAGACTTGTCATTATGGAAGTTAGTCTGTCGTTGTGATTTTTGTTACTCCAATGGATGGTAGCCTTGTTATTATTGAAGGTAGTCTGTTGTTCATATTATAGTTACTACAATGTATGTTATCCTTGTCATTATGGAAGCTAGTTTGTTGTCCATATTTTTGTTACTCCATTGGATAGTAGCCTTCTCACTATGGAAGGTAGTATGTCGTCGATATCTTTGTTACTCCAATGGATGGTAGCCTTGTCATTATGGAAGGTAGTATGTTGTCGATATCTTTGTTACTCCAATGGATGGTAGCCTTGTAATTATGGAAGGTAGTCTGTTGTCGAGATTTTTGTTACTCAAATAGATTGTAGCCTTGTCATTATGGAAGGTAGCCTGGTGTCAATATCTTTATTACTCCAATCGAAGTAGCCTAGTCATTATGGAAGGTAGTTTGTTGTCAAAAAATTTTATACTCCAATGGATGGTATCCTTGTCATTATGGAATGTAGTATGTAGTCTTTTGTCATGATTTTTGTTACTCTAAGGTATTATAGCATTATCGTTATGGAAGGTAGTTTGTTGTTGATATCTTTGTTACTCCAATGGATGGTAACCTAGTCATTATGGAAGGTAGTCTGTTGTCGAGATTTTTGTTTCTCTAAGGGGTGGTATCCTTATCATTATGGAAGGTAGTGTGTTGTCGAGATTTTTGTTACTCCAATGGATGGTAGCCTTGTCATTATGGAAGGTAGTATATTGTCGAGATTTTTATTACTATAATGGATGGTAGTCTTGTCATTATGGAAGGTAGTCTGTTGTCGAGATTTTTGTTACTACAATGGATTGTAGCCTCATCATTATGTAAGGTAGTCTATTGTTTATATCTTTGTTACTCCAATGGATGGTAGCCTAGTCATTATGGAAGGTAGTCTTTTGTCGAGATTTTAGTTACTCCTATGGATGGTAGCCTTGTCATTATGGAAGGTAGTCTATTGTCGAGATTTTTGTTATTCCAATGGATGGTAGCCTTGTCATTATGAAAGGTCGTCTATTGTCGATATTTTAGTTACTATAATAGATTTTAACCTTGTAATTATGGAAGGTAGTGTGTTGTCGAGATTTTTGTTACTCCAATGGATGGTAGCCTAGTCATTATGGAAGGTAGTCTGTTGTCGTGATTTTTGTTACTCCAATGGATGGTAGCCTTGTAATTATGGAAGGTAGTCTATTGTTGAGATTTTTGTTACTCCAATGGATGGTAGACTTGTCATTATGGAAGGTAGTGTGTTGTCGTGATTTTTATTACTCTAAGGGATGGTAGCCTTGTCATTATGGAAGGTAGTTTGTTTTCGATATCTTTGTTACTCCAATGGATGGTAGACTTTTCATTATGGAAGGTAGTGTTTTGTCGTGATTTTTGTTACTCTAAGGGATTGTAGCCTTGTCATTATGGAAGGTAGTTTGTTGTTGATATCGTTGTTACTCCAATGGATGGTATCATAGTCATTATGGAAGGAAGTCTGTTGTGAAGATTTTTGTTTCTCTATGGGATGGTAGCCTTGTCATTATGGAAGGTAGTGTGTTGTCGATATTTTTGTTATTCCAATGGATGGTAGCCTTGTCATTATGGAAGGTAGTCTGGTGTCGAGATTTTTGTTACTCCAATGGATGGTAGCCTTGTCATTATGGAAGGTAGTCTATTCTCGAGATTTTTGTTACTAGAGTGGATGGTAGTCTTGTCATTATGGAAGGTAGTATGTTGTCGAGATTTTTGTTACTACAATGGATTGTAGCCTTTTCATTATGGAAGGTTGTCTATTGTCGATATCATTGTTACTCCAAGGAATGGTAGCCTTGTCATTATGGAACGTAGTCTGTTGTCGAGATTTTTGTTATTCCAATGGATGGTAGCCTTGTCATTATGGAAGGTAAATTTTGTCGAGATTTTTGTTACTCCAATGGATGGTAGCCTTGTCATTATGGAAGGTAGTCTATTGTCGATATCTTTGTTACTCCAATGGATGGTAGCCTAGTCATTATGGAAGGTAGTCTATTGTCGAGATTTTTGTTACTCCATTGGATGGTAGCCTTGTCATTATGGAAGGTAATGTGTTGTCGATATTTTTGTTATTCTAGTGGATGGTAGCCTAGTCATTATGGAAGGTAGTCTATTGTCGAGATTTTTGTTACTACAATGGATGGTAGCCTTGTCATTATGGAAGGTAGTCTATTGTAGATATCTTTGTTATTCCAATGGATGGTAGCCTAGTCATTATGGAAGGTAGTCTATTGTCGTGATTTTTGTTACTCCAATGGATGGTAGGCGTGTCGTTATGGAAGGTAGTCTATTATCGATATCTTCGTTACTCCAATTGATGGTGGCTTAGTCATTATGGAAGGTAGTCTATTGTTGAGATTTTAGTTACTCCAATGGATGGTAGCCTTGTCATTATGGAAGGTAGTCTGTTGTCGATATTTTGTATACTCCAATAGATTGTAGCCTTGTAATTATGGAAGGTAGTCTCTTATGGATATTTGAGTTACTCCAATGATGGTACCCTTGTCATTATGGAAGATAGTCTATTGTTGAGATTTTTGTTACTCCAATGGATGGTAGACTTGTCATTATGGAAGGTAGTGTGTTGTCGTGATTTTTCTTACTCTAAGGGATGGTAGCCTTGTCATTATGGAAGGTAGTATGTTGTCTATATGTTTGTTACATCAATGGATGGTATCCTTTTAATAATAGAAGGTAGTTTATTATCGAGATTTTTGTTTCTCTAAGGGATGGTAGCCTTGTCGTTATGGAACATAGTCTGTTGTCGAGATTTTTGTTATTCCAATGGATGGTAGCCTTGTCATTATGAAAGGTAGTCTATTGTCGATATTTTTGTTACTATAATAGATTGTAGCCTTGTCATTATGGAAGGTAGTGTGTTGTCGAGATTTTTGTTACTCCAATGGATGGTAACCTTGTCATTATGGAAGGTAGTGTGTTGTCGATATTTTTGTTATTCCAATGGATGGTAGCCTAGTCATTATTGAAGGTAGTCTTTTGTCTTGATTTTTGTTACTCCAATGGATGGTAGCCTTGTCATTATGGAAGGTAGTTTATTGTTGAGATTTTTGTTACTCCAATGGATGGGAGACTTGTCATTATGGAAGGTAGTGTGTTGTTGTGATTTTTATTACTCTAAGGGATGGTAGCCTTGTCATTATGGAAGGTAGTATGTTGTTGATATCTTTGTTACTCCAATGGATGGTAGCCTTTTCATTATGGAAGGTAGTCTTTTGTCATGATTTTTGTTACTCTAAGGGATTGTAGCCTTGTCGTTATGGAAGGTAGTTTGTTGTCGATATCTTTGTTACTCCATTGGATGGTAGCCTTGTCATTATGGAAGGTAGTCTGTTGTCGAGATTTTTGTTTCTCTAAGGGATGATAGCCTTATCATTATGGAAGGTAGTGTGTTATCGATATTTTTGTTACTACAATGGATTGTAGCCTCATCATTATGTAAGGTAGTCTATTGTTTATATCTTTGTTACTCCAATGGATGGTAGCCTAGTCATTATGGAAGGTAGTCTTTTGTCGAGATTTTAGTTACTCCAATGGATGGTAGCCTTGTCATTATGGAAGGTAGTCTATTGTCGAGATTTTTGTTATTCCAATGGATGGTAGCCTTGTCATTATGAAAGGTCGTCTATTGTCGATATTTTAGTTACTATAATAGATTGTAACCTTGTCATTATGGAAGGTAGTGTGTTGTCGAGATTTTTGTTACTCCAATGGATGGTAGCCTAGTCATTATGGAAGGTAGTCTGTTGTCGTGATTTTTGTTACTCCAATGGATGGTAGCCTTGTAATTATGGAAGGTAGTCTATTGTTGAGATTTTTGTTACTCCAATGGATGGTAGACTTGTCATTATGGAAGGTAGTGTGTTGTCGTGATTTTTATTACTCTAAGGGATGGTAGCCTTGTCATTATGGAAGGTAGTTTGTTTTCGATATCTTTGTTACTCCAATGGATGGTAGACTTTTCATTATGGAAGGTAGTTTGTTGTTGATATCTTTGTTACTCCAATGGATGGTATCATAGTCATGATGGAAGGAAGTCTGTTGTGAAGATTTTTGTTTCTCTATGGGATGGTAGCCTTGTCATTATGGAAGGTAGTGTGTTGTCGATATTTTTGTTATTCCAATGGATGGAAGCCTTGTCATTATGGAAGGTAGTCTGGTGTCGAGATTTTTGTTACTACAATGGATGGTAGCTTTGTCATTATGGAAGGTAGTCTATTCTCGAGATTTTTGTTACTACAGTGGATGGTAGTCTTGTCATTATGGAAGGTAGTATGTTGTCGAGATTTTTGTTACTACAATGGATTGTAGTCTTTTCGTTATGGAAGGTTGTCTATTGTCGATATCATTGTTACTCCAAGGAATGGTAGCCTTGTCATTATGGAACGTAGTATGTTGTCGAGATTTTTGTTATTCCAATGGATGGTAGCCTTGTCATTATGGAAGGTAGATTGTTGTCGAGATTTTTGTTACTCCAATGGATGGTAGCCTTGTCATTATGGAAGGTAGTCTATTGTCGATATTTTTGTTACTACAATGGATGGTAGCCTTGTCATTATGGAAGGTAGTCTGTTATCGAGATTTTTGTTACTGCAATGGATTATAGCCTTGTCGTTATGGAGGTAGTCTGTTATTGATATCTTTGTTACTCCAATGGATGGTAGCCTAGTCATTATGGAAGGTAGTCTATTGTCGAGATTTTTGTTACTCCATTGGATGGTAGCCTTGTCATTATGGAAGGTAATGTGTTGTCGATATTTTTGTTATTCTAGTGGATGATAGCCTAGTCATTATGGAAGGTAGTCTATTGTCGAGATTTTTGTTACTACAATGGATGGTAGCCTTGTCATTATGGAAGGTAGTCTATTGTAGATATCTTTGTTATTCCAATGGATGGTAGCCTAGTCATTATGGAAGGTAGTCTATTGTCGTGATTTTTGTTACTCCAATGGATGGTAGACGTGTCGTTATGGAAGGTAGTCTATTATCGATATCTTCGTTACTCCAATTGATGGTGGCTTAGTCACTATGGAAGGTAGTCTGTTGTCGAGATTTTAGTTACTCCAATGGATGGTAGCCTTGTCATTATGGAAGGTAGTCTGTTGTCGATATTTTGTATACTCCAATAGATTGTAGCCTTGTAATTATGGAAGGTAGTCTCTTATGGATATTTGGGTTACTCCAATGATGGTACCCTTGTCATTATGGAAGATAATCTATTGTTGAGATTTTTGTTACTCCAATGGATGGTAGACTTGTCATTATGGAAGGTAGTGTGTTGTCGTGATTTTTCTTACTCTAAGGGATGGTAGCCTTGTCATTATGGAAGGTAGTATGTTGTCGATATGTTTGTTACTCCAATGGATGGTATCCTTTTAATAATGGAAGGTAGTTTATTATCGAGATTTTTGTTACTCTAAGGGATGGTAGCCTTGTCGTTATGGAACATAGTCTGTTGTCGAGATTTTTGTTATTCCAATGGATGGTAGCCTTGTCATTATGAAAGGTAGTCTATTGTCGATATTTTTGTTACTCCAATGGATGGTAACCTTGTCATTATGGAAGGTAGTGTGTTGTCGATATTTTTGTTATTCCAATGGATGGTAGCCTAGTCATTATTGAAGGTAGTCTTTTGTCTTGATTTTTGTTACTCCAATGGATGGTAGCCTTGTCATTATGGAAGGTAGTTTATTGTTGAGATTTTTGTTACTCCAATGGATGGGAGACTTGTCATTATGGAAGGTAGTGTGTTGTTGTGATTTTTATTACTCTAAGGGATGGTAGCCTTGTCATTATGGAAGGTAGTATGTTGTTGATATCTTTGTTACTCCAATGGATGGTATCCTTTTCATTATGGAAGGTAGTCTTTTGTCATGATTTTTGTTACTCTAAGGGATTGTAGCCTTGTCGTTATGGAAGGTAGTTTGTTGTCGATATCTTTGTTACTCCATTGGATGGTAGCCTTGTCATTATGGAAGGTAGTCTGTTGTCGAGATTTTTGTTTCTCTAAGGGATGATAGCCTTATCATTATGGAAGGTAGTGTGTTGTCGATATTTTTGTTACTATAATAGATTGTAGCCTTGTCATTATGGAAGGTAGTGTGTTGTCGAGATTTTTGTTACTCCAATGGATGGTATCCTAGTCATTACGTAAGTTAGTCTGTTGTCGTGATTTTTGTTACTCCATTGGATGGTAGCCTTGTCATTATGGAAGGGAGTGTGTTGTCGATATTTTTGTTGTTCCAATGGATGATAGCCTAGTCATTATGGAAGGTAGTCTATTGTCGAGATTTTTGTTATTCCAATGGATGGTAGCCTTGTCATTATGAAAGGTAGTCTATTGTCGATATTTTTGTTACTATAATAGATTGTAGCCTTGTCATTATGGAAGGTAGTGTGTTGTCGAGATTTTTTTTACTCCAATGGATTGTAGCCTAGTCATTATGGAAGGTAGTTTGTTGTCGTGATTTTTGTTACTCTAATGGATGGTAGCCTTGTCATTATGGAAGGTAGTCTATTGTTGAGATTTTTCTTACTCCAATGGATGGTAGTCTTGTCATTATGGAAGGTAGTGTATTGTCGTGATTTTTATTACTCTAAGGGATGGTAGCCTTGTCATTATGGAAGGTAGTCTGTTTTTGATATCTTTGTTACTCCAATGGATGGTAGACTTTTCATTATGGAAGGTAGTCTTTTGTCGTTATTTTTGTTACTCTAAGGGATTATAGCCTTGTCGTTATGGAAGGTAGTCTGTTGTCGATATTTTTGTTACTCCAATGGATGGTATCCTAGTCATTATGGAAGGTAGTCTGTTGTCAAGATTTTTGTTTCTGTAAGGGATGGTAGCCTTGTGATTATGGAAGGTAGTGTGTTGTCGAGATTTTTGTTATTCCAATGGATGGCAGCTGTCATTATGGAAGGTAGTATGTTGTCGATATCTTTGTTACTCCAATGGATGTTAGCCTTGTCATTATGGAAGATAGTATGTTATCGATATCTTTGTTACTCCAATGGATGGTAGCCTTGTCGTTATGGAAGGTAGTCTATTTTCAAAAAAATTTATACTCCAATGAATGGTAGCCTTGTCATTATGGAAGGTAGTCTCTTGTTAATAATTTTGTTACTCCAATGGATAGTAGCCTCGTCATTATGGAAGGTAGTCTTTGACCTTATTTTTGTTACTCTAATAAATGGTAGCCTTGTAATTATTGAAGGTAGTCTATTATCGAGATTTTTGTTACTCTATTGGATGGTAGCCTTATCATTATGGAAGGTAGTCGGTAGTCGATATTTTTGTTACTCCAATGGATGGTAGCCTTGTCATTATGGAAGGTAGTCTGTTTTCGAGATTTTTGTTATTCCAATGGATAGTAGCCTTATCATTATGAAAGGTAGTCTGTTATCGATATCTTTGTTACTCCAATGGATGGTAGACTAGTCATTATGCTAGGTAGTTTATTGTCGAGATTTTTGTTACTCCAATGGATGGTAGCCTTGTCATTATTGAAGGTAGGCTGTTGTCAAGATTTTTGTTACTCCAATTGATGGTAGACTTGTCATTATGGAAGGTAGTCTGTCGTTGTGATTTTTGTTACTCCAATGGATGGTAGCCTTGTCATTATTGAAGGTAGTCTGTTGTTCATATTATAGTTACTACAATGTATGTTATCCTTGTCATTATGGAAGGTAGTTTGTTGTCCATATTTTTGTTATTCCATTGGATAGTAGCCTTGTCATTTTGGAAGGTAGTATGTCGTCGAAATCTTTGTTACTCCAATGGATGGTAGCCTTGTCATTATGGAAGGTAGTATGTTGTCGATATCTTTGTTACTCCAATGGATGGTAGCCTTGTCATTATGGAAGGTAGTCTGTTGTCGAGATTTTTGTTACTCAAATAGATTGTAGCCTTGTCATTATGGAAGGTAGCCTGGTGTCAATATCTTTGTTACTCCAATGGAAGTAGCCTAGTCATTATGGAAGGTAGTTTCTTGTCAAAAAAATTTATACTCCAATGGATGGTATCCTTGTCATTATGGAATGTAGTATGTAGTCTTTTGTCATGATTTTTGTTACTCTAAGGTATTATAGCCTTGTCGTTATGGAAGGTAGTTTGTTGTTGATATCTTTGTTACTCCAATGGATAGTAACCTAGTCATTATGGAAGGTAGTGTGTTGTCGATATTTTTGTTTCTCTAAGGGGTGGTATCCTTATCATTATGGAAGGTAGTGTGTTGTCGAGATTTTTGTTACTCCAATGGATGGTAGCCTTGTCATTATGGAAGGTAGTATATTGTCGAGATTTTTGTTACTATAATGGATGGTAGTCTTGTCATTACGGAAGGTAGTCTGTTGTCGTGATTTTTGTTACTACAATGGATTGTAGCCTCATCGTTATGTAAGGTAGTCTATTGTTTATATCTTTGTTACTCCAATGGATGGTAGCCTAGTCATTATGGAAGGTAGTCTTTTGTCGAGATTTTAGTTACTCCAATGGTTGGTAGCCTTGTCATTATGGAAGGTAGTCTATTGTCGAGATTTTTGTTATTCCAATGGATGGTAGCCTTGTCATTATGAAAGGTCGTCTATTGTCGATATTTTAGTTACTATAATAGATTGTAACCTTGTCATTATGGAAGGTAGTGTGTTGTCGAGATTTTTGTTACTCCAATGGATGGTAGCCTAGTCATTATGGAAGGTAGTCTGTTGTCGTGATTTTTGTTACTCCAATGGAAGGTAGCCTTGTAATTATGGAAGGTAGTCTATTGTTGAGATTTTTGTTACTCCAATGGATGGTAGACTTGTCATTATGGAAGGTAGTGTGTTGTCGTGATTTTTATTACTCTAAGGGACGGTAGCCTTGTCATTATGGAAGGTAGTTTGTTGTCGATATCTTTGTAACTCTAATGGATGGTATCGTAGTCATTATGGAAGGAAGTCTGTTGTGAAGATTTTTGTTTCTCTATGGGATGGTAGCCTTGTCATTATGGAAGGTAGTGTGTTGTCGATATTTTTGTTACTCCAATGGATGGTAGCCTTGTCATTATGGAAGGTAGTCTGGTGTTGAGATTTTTGTTACTCCAACGGATGGTAGCCTTGTCATTATGGAAGGTAGTCTATTCTCGTGATTTTTGTTCCTACAGTGGATGGTAGTCTTGTCATTATGGAAGGTAGTCTGTTGTCGAGATTTTTGTTACTACAATGGATTGTAGCCTTTTCGTTATGGAAGGTTGTCTGTTGTCGATATCATTGTTACTCCAAGGGATGGTAGCCTTGTCATTATGGAACATAGTCTGTTGTCGAGATTTTTGTTATTCCAATGGATGGTAGCCTTGTCATTATGGAAGGTAGATTGTTGTCGAGATTTTTGTTACTCCAATGGATGGTAGCCTTGTCATTATGGAAGGTAGTCTATTGTCGATATTTTTGTTACTACAATGGATGGTAGCCTTGTCATTATGGAAGGTAATCTGTTGTCGAGATTTTTGTTACTGCAAAGGATTGTAGCCTTGTCGTTATGGAGGTAGTCTGTTATTGATATCTTTGTTACTTCCAATGGATGGTAGCCTAGTCATTATGGAAGGTAGTCTGTTGTCGAGATTTTTGTTACTCCATTGGATGGTAGCCTTGTCATTATGGAAGGTAATGTGTTGTCGATATTTTTGTTATTCTAGTGGATGGTAGCCTAGTCATTATGGAAGGTAGTCTATTGTCGAGATTTTTGTTACTACAATGGATGGTAGCCTTGTCATTATGGAAGGTAGTCTATTGTAGATATATTTGTTATTCCAATGGATGGTAGCCTAGTCATTATGGAAGGTAGTCTGTTGTCGTGATTTTTGTTACTCCAATGGATGGTAGACGTGTCGTTATGGAAGGTAGTCTATTATCGATATCTTCGTTACTCCAATTGATTGTGGCCTAGTCATTATGGAAGGTAGTCTGTTGTCGAGATTTTAGTTACTCCAATGGATGGTAGCCTTGTCATTATGGAAGGTAGTCTGTATTCGATATTTTGTATATTCCAATAGATTGTAGCCTTGTAATTATGGAAGGTAGTCTCTTATGGATATTTGGGTTACTCCAATGATGGTACCCTTGTCATTATGGAAGGTAGTGTGTTGTCGTGATTTTTCTTACTCTAAGGGATGGTAGCCTTGTCATTATGGAAGGTAGTATGTTGTCGATATGTTTGTTACTCCAATGGATGGTATCCTTTTAATTATGGAAGGTAGTTTGTTATCGAGATTTTTGTTACTCTAAGGGATGGTAGCCTTGTCGTTATGGAACATAGTCTGTTGTCGAGATTTTTGTTATTCCAATGGATGGTAGCCTTGTCATTATGAAAGGTAGTCTATTGTCGATATTTTTGTTACTATAATAGATTGTAGCCTTGTCATTATGGAAGGTAGTGTGTTGTCAAGATTTTTGTTACTCCAATGGATGGTAACCTTGTCATTATGGAAGGTAGTGTGTTGTCGATATTTTTGTTATTCCAATGGATGGTAGCCTAGTCATTATTGAAGGTAGTCTTTTGTCTTGATTTTTGTTACTCCAATGGATGGTAGCCTTGTCATTATGGAAGGTAATTTATTGTTGAGATTTTTGTTACTCCAATGGATGGGAGACTTGTCATTATGGAAGGGAGTGTGTTGTTCTGATTTTTATTACTCTAAGGGATGGTAGCCTTGTCATTATGGAAGGTAGTATGTTGTTGATATCTTTGTTACTCCAATGGATGGTAGCCTTTTCATTATGGAAGGTAGTCTTTTGTCATGATTTTTGTTACTCTAAGGGATTGTAGCCTTGTCGTTATGGAAGGTAGTTTGTTGTCGATATCTATGTTACTCCATTGGATGGTAGCCTTGTCATTATGGAAGGTAGTCTGTTGTCGAGATTTTTGTTTCTCTAAGGGATGATAGCCTTATCATTATGGAAGGTAGTGTGTTGTCGATATTTTTGTTACTATAATAGATTGTAGCCTTGTCATTATGGAAGGTAGTGTGTTGTCGAGATTTTTGTTACTCCAATGGATGGTAGCCTAGTCATTATGGATGGTAGTTTGTTGTCGTGATTTTTGTTACTCTAATGGATGGTAGCCTTGTCATTATGGAAGGTAGTCTATTATTGAGATTTTAGTTACTCCAATGGATGGTAGTCTTGTCATTATGGAAGGTAGTGTGTTGTCGTGATTTTTATTACTCTAAGGGATGGTATCCTTGTCATTATGGAAGGTAGTCTGTTTTTGATATCTTTGTTACTCCAATGGATGGTAGACTTTTCATTATGGAAGGTAGTCTTTTGTCGTTATTTTTGTTACTCTAAGGGATTATAGCCTTATCGTTATGGAAGGTAGTCTGTTGTCGATATCTTTGTTACTCCAATGGATGGTATCCTAGTCATTATGGAAGGTAGTCTGTTGTCAAGATTTTTGTTTCTGTAAGGGATGGTAGCCTTGTGATTATGGAAGGTAGTGTGTTGTCGATATTTTTGTTATTCCAATGGATGGTAGCCTTGTCATTATGGAAGGTAATCTGTTGTAGAGATTTTTGTAACTCCAATGGATGGTAGCCTTGTCATTATGGAAGGTAGTCTATTATAGATATCTTTGTTATTCCAATGGATGGTAGCCTAGTCATTATGGAAGGTAGTCTGTTGTCGTGATTTTTGTTACTCCAATGGATGGTAGACGTGTCATTATGGAAGGTAATCTATTGTCGATATCTTCATTACTCCAATGGATGGTGGCCTAGTCATTATGGAAGGTAGTGTGTTGTCGAGATTTTAGTTACTCCAATGGATGGTAGCCTTGTCATTATGGAAGGTAGTTTGTTGTCGAGATTTTGTATACTCCAATAGATTGTAGCCTTGTAATTATGGAAGGTAGTCTCTTGTGGATATTTGGGTTACTCCAATAATGGTAACCTTGTCTTTATGGAAGATAGTCTATTGTTGAGATTTTTGTTACTCCAATGGATGGTAGACTTGTCATTATGGAAGATAGTGTGTTGTCGTGATTTTTCTTACTCTAAGGGATGGTAGCCTTGTCATTATGGAAGGTAGTATGTTTTCGATATCTTTGTTACTCCAATGGATGGTATCCTTTTAATTATGGAAGGTAGTTTGTTATCGAGATTTTTGTTACTCTAAGGGATGGTAGCCTTGTCATTATGGAACATAGTCTGTTGTAGAGATTTTTGTTATTCCAATGGATGGTAGCCTTGTCATTATGAAAGGTAGTCTATTGTCGATATTTTTGTTACTATAATAGATTGTAGCCTTGTCATTATTGAAGGTAGTGTGTTGTCGAGATTTTTGTTACTCCAATAGATTGTAACCTTGTCATTATGGAAGGTAGTGTGTTGTCGATATTTTTGTTATTCCAATGGATGGTAGCCTAGTCATTATTGAAGGTAGTCTTTTGTCTTGATTTTTGTTACTCCAATGGATGGTAGCCTTGTCATTATGGAAGGTAGTTTATTGTTGAGATTTTTGTTACTTCAATGGATGGGAGACATGTCATTATGGAAGGTAGTGTGTTGTTGTGATTTTTATTACTCTAAGGGACTGTAGCCTTGTCGTTATGGAAGGTAGTTTGTTGTCGATATCTTTGTTACTCCATTAGATGGTAGCCTTGTCATTATGGAAGGTAGTCTGTTGTCGAGATTTTTGTTTCTCTAATGGATGGTAGCCTTATCATTATGGAAGGTAGTGTGTTGTCGATATTTTTGTTACTATAATAGATTGTAGCCTTGTCATTATGGAAGGTAGTGTGTTGTCGAGATTTTTGTTACTCCAATGGATGGTAGCCTAGTCATTATGGAAGGTAGTCCGTTGTCGAGATTTTTGTTACTATAATAGATTGTAGCCTTGTAATTATGGAAGGTAGTGTGTTGTCGAGATTTTTGTTACTCCAATGGATGGTATCCTAGTCATTACGGAAGGTAGTCTGTTGACGTGATTTTTGTTACTCCATTGGATGGTAGCCTTGTCATTATGGAAGGGAGTGTGTTGTCAATATTTTTGTTGTTCCAATGGATGATAGCCTAGTCATTATGGAAGGTAGTCTATTGTCGAGATTTTTGTTATTCCAATGGATGGTAGCCTTGTCATTATGAAAGGTAGTCTATTGTCGATATTTTTGTTACTATAATAGATTGTAGCCTTGTAATTATGGAAGGTAGTATGTTGTCGAGATTTTTGTTACTCCAATGGATGGTAGCCTAGTCATTATGGAAGGTAGTCTGTTGTCGAGATTTTTGTTACTATAATAGATTGTAGCCTTGTAATTATGGAAGGTAGTGTGTTGTCGAGATTTTTGTTACTCCAATGGATGGTAGCCTAGTCATTATGGAAGGTAGTCTGTTGTCGAGATTTTTGTTACTCTAATGGATGGTAGCCTTGTCATTATGGAAGGTAGTCTATTGTTGAGATTTTTGTTACTCGAATGGATGGTAGACTTGTCATAATGGAAGGTAGTGTGTTGTCGTGATTTTTATTACTCTAAGGGATGGTAGCCTTGTCATTATGGAAGGTAGTCTGTTTTCGATATCTTTGTTACTCCAATGGATGGTAGACTTTTCATTATGGAAGGTAGTCTGTTGTCAAGATTTTTGTTTCTGTAAGGGATGGTAGCCTTGTGATTATGGAAGGTAGTGTGTTGTCGATTTTTTTGTTATTCCAATGGATGGTAGCCTTGTCATTATGGAAGGTAATCTGTTGTCGATATTTTTGTTACTCCAATGGATGGTAGCCTTGTCATTATGGAAGGTAGTCTATTGTAGATATCTTTGTTATTCCAATGGATGGTAGCCAAGTCATTATGGAAGGTAGTCTGTTGTCGTGATTTTTGTTACTTCAATGGATGGTAGACGTGTCGTTATGGAAGGTAATCTATTGTCGATATCTTCGTTACTCCAATGAATGGTGGCCTAGTCATTATGGAAGGTAGTCTATTGTCGAGATTTTAGTTACTCCAATGGATGGTAGCCTTGCCATTATGGAAGGTAGTTTGTTGTCGAGATTTTGTATACTACAATAGATTGTAGCCTTGTAATTATGGAAGGTAGTCTCTTGTGGATATTTGGGTTACTCCAATAATGGTACCCTTGTCATTATGGAAGATAGTCTATTGTTGAGATTTTTGTTACTCCAATGGATGGTAGACTTGTCATTATGGAAGGTAGTGTGTTGTCGTGATTTTTCTTACTCTAAGGGATGGTAGCCTTGTCATTATGGAAGATAGTATGTTATCGATATCTTTGTTACTCCAATTGATGGTATCCTTTTAATTATGGAAGGTAGATTGTTATCGAGATTTTTGTTACTCTAAGGGATGGTAGCCTTGTCATTATGGAACATAGTCTGTTGTCGAGATTTTTGTTATTCCAATGGATGGTAGCCTTGTCATTATGAAAGGTAGTTTATTGTCGATATTTTTGTTACTATAATAGATTGTAGCCTTGTCATTATGGAAGGTAGTGTGTTGTCGAGATTTTTGTTACTCCAATGGATGGTAACCTTGTCATTATGGAAGGTAGTGTGTTGTTGAGATTTTTGTTACTCCAATGGATGGTATCCTAGTCATTACGGAAGGTAGTCTGTTGTCGTGATTTTGTTACTCAATTGGATGGTAGCCTTGTCATTATGGAAGGGAGTGTGTTGTCGATATTTTTGTTGGTCCAATGGATGATAGCCTAGTCATTATGGAAGGTAGTCTATTGTGGAGATTTTTGTTATTCCAATGGATGGTAGCCTTGTCATTATGAAAGGTAGTCTATTATCGATATTTTTGTTACTATAATAGATTGTAGCCATGTCATTATGGAAGGTAGTGTGTTGTCGAGATTTTTGTTACTCCAATGGATGGTAGCCTAGTCATTATGGAAGGTAGTCTGTTGTCGTGATTTTTGTTACTCTAATGGATGGTAGCCTTGTCATTATGGAAGGTAGTCTATTATTGTGATTTTTGTTACTCCAATGGATGGTAGACTTGTCATTATGGAAGGTAGTATGTTGTCGTGATTTTTATTACTCTAAGGGATGGTAGCCTTGTCATTATGGAAGGTAGTCTGTTTTCGATATCTTTGTTACTCCAATGGATTGTAGACTTTTCATTATGGAAGGTAGTCTTTTGTCGTGATTTTTGGTTCTCTAAGGGATTGTAGCCTTGTCGTTATGGAAGGTAGTCTGTTGTCGATATCTTTGTTACTCCAATGGATGGTATCCTCGTCATTATGGAAGGTAGTCTATTGTCAAGATTTTTGTTTCTCTAAGGGATGGTAAACTTGTGATTATGGAAGGTAGTGTGTTGTCGATATTTTTGTTATTCCAATGGATGGTAGCCTTGTCATTATGGAAGGTAATCTGTTGTCGAGATTTTTGTTACTCCAATGGATGGTAGCCTTGTCATTATGGAACGTAGTCTATTGTCGAGATTTTTGTTACTACAATGGATGGTAGTCTTGTCATTATGGAAGGTAGTCTATTGTCGAGATATTTTGTTACTCGAATGGATTGTAGCCTTGTCGTTATGGAAGGTAGTCTGTTGTGGATATCTTTGTTACTCCAAGGGATGGTAGCCTTGTCATTATGGAATGTAGTCTATTGTCGAGATTTTTGTTATTCCAATGGATGGTAGCCTTGTCATTATGGAAGGTAGTCTGTTGTCGTGATTTTTGTTACTCTAATGGATGGTAGCCTTGTCATTATGGAAGATAGTCTATTGTTGAGATTTTTGTTACTCCAATGGATGGTAGACTTGTCATTATGGAAGGTAAGGTGTTGTCGTGATTTTTATTACTCTAAGGGATGATAGCCTTGTCATTATGGAAGGTAGTCTGTTTTCGATATCTTTGTTACTCCAATGGATGGTAGACTTTTCATTATGAAAGGTAGTCTGTTGTCAAGATTTTTGTTTCTGTAAGGGATGGTAGCCTTGTGATTATGGAAGGTAGTGTGTTGTCGATTTTTTTTGTTATTCCAATGGATGGTAGCCTTGTCATTATGGAAGGTAGTCTATTGTAGATATCTTTGTTATTCCAATGGATGGTAGACGTGTCGTTATGGAAGGTAATCTATTGTCGATATCTTCGTTACTCCAATGGATGGTGGCCTAGTCATTATGGAAGGTAGTCTTTTGTCGTGATTTTTGTTACTCCAATGGATGGTAGACGTGTCGTTATGGAAGGTAATCTATTGTCGATATCTTCGTTACTCCAATGGATGGTGGCCTAGTCATTATGGAAGGTAGTCTGTTGTCGAGATTTTAGTTACTCCAATGGGTGGTAGCCTTGTCATTATGGAAGGTAGTTTGTTGTCGAGATTTTGTATACTCCAATAGATTGTAGCCTTGTAATTATGGAAGGTAGTCTCTTGTGGATATTTGGGTTACTCCAATAATGGTACCCTTGTCATTATGGAAGATAGTCTATTGTTGAGATTTTTGTTACTCCAATGGATGGTAGACTTGTCATTATGGAAGGTAGTGTGTTGTCGTGATTTTTCTTACTCTAAGGGATGGTAGCCTTGTCATTATGGAATGTAGTATGTTATCGATATCTTTGTTACTCCAATGGATGGTATCCTTTTAATTATGGAAGGTAGATTGTTATCGAGAATTTTGTTACTCTAAGGGATGGTAGCCTTGTCATTATGGAACATAGACTGTTGTCGAGATTTTTGTTATTCCAATGGATGGTAGCCTTGTCATTATGAAAGGTAGTCTATTGTCGATATTTTTGTTACTATAATAGATTGTAGCCTTGTCATTATGGAAGGTAGTGTGTTGTCGAGATTTTTGTTACTCCAATGGATGGTAGCCTAGTCATTATGGAAGGTAGTCTGTTGTCGTGATTTTTGTTACTCTAATGGATGGTAGCCTTGTCATTATGGAAGGTAGTCTATTGTTGAGATTTTTGTTACTCCAATGGATGGTAGACTTGTCATTATGGAAGGTAGTGTGTTGTCGTGATTTTTATTACTCTAAGGGATGGTAGCCTTGTCATTATGGAAGGTAGTCTGTTTTCGATATCTTTGTTACTCCAATGGATTATAGACTTTTCATTATGGAAGGTAGTCTTTTGTCGTGATTTTTGGTTCTCTAAGGGATTGTAGCCTTGTCGTTATGGAAGGTAGTCTGTTGTCGATATCTTTGTTACTCCAATGGATGGTATCCTCGTCATTATGGAAGGTAGTCTATTGTCAAGATTTTTGTTTCTCTAAGGGATGGTAGCCTTGTGATTATGGAAGGTAGTGTGTTGTCGATATTTTTGTTATTCCAATGGATGGTAGACTTGTCATTATGGAAGGTAGTCTGTTGTCGTGATTTTTGTTACTCCAATGGATGGTAGACGTGTCGTTATGGAAGGTAATCTATTGTCGATATCTTCGTTACTCCAATGGATGGTGGCCTAGTCATTATGGAAGGTAGTCTGTTGTCGAGATTTTAGTTACTCCAATGGATGGTAGCCTTGCCATTATGGAAGGTAGTTTGTTGTCGAGATATTGTATACTCCAATAGATTGTAGCCTTGTAATTATGGAAGGTAGTCTCTTGTGGATATTTGGGTTACTCCAATAATGGTACCCTTGTCATTATGGAAGATAGTCTATTGTTGAGATATTTGTTACTCCAATGGACGGTAGACTTGTCATTATGGAAAGTAGTGTGTTGTCGTGATTTTTCTTACTCTAAGGGATGGTAGCCTTGTCATTATGGAAGGTAGTATGTTATCGATATCTTTGTTACTCCAATGGATGGTATCCTTTTAATTATGGAAGGTAGATTGTTGTCGAGATTTTTGTTACTCCAATGGATGGTAACCTTGTCATTATGGAAGGTAGTTTGTTGTTGAGATTTTTGTTACTCCAATGGATGGTAACCTTGTCATTATGGAAGGTAGTTTGTTGTCGTGATTTTTGTTACTCAATTGGATGGTAGCCTTGTCATTATGGAAGGGAGTGTGTTGTCGATATTTTTGTTATTCCAATGGATGATAGCCTAGTCATTATGGAAGGTAGTCTATTGTCAAGATTTTTATTATTCCAATGGATGGTAGCCTTGTCATTATGAAAGGTAGTCTATTATCGATATTTTTGTTACTATAATAGATTGTAGCCATGTCATTATGGAAGGTAGTGTGTTGTCGAGATTTTTGTTACTCCAATGGATGGTAGCCTAGTCATTCTGGAAGGTAGTCTGTTGTCGTGATTTTTGTGACTCTAATGGATGGTAGCATTGTCATTATGGAAGGTAGTCTATTATTGTGATTTTTGTTACTCCAATGGATGGTAGACTTGTCGTTATGGAAGGTAGTGTGTTGTCGTGATTTTTATTACTCTAAGGGATGGTAGCCTTGTCATTATGGAAGGTAGTCTGTTTTCGATATCTTTGTTACTCCAATGGATTGTAGACTTTTCATTATGGAAGGTAGTCTTTTGTCATGATTTTTGGTTCTCTAAGGGATTGTAGCCTTGTCGTTATGGAAGGTAGTTTGTTGTCGATATCTTTGTTACTCCAATGGATGGTATCCTCGTCATTATGGAAGGTAGTCTATTGTCAAGATTTTTGTTTCTCTAAGGGATGGTAGCCTTGTCATTATGGAAGGTAGTCTATTGTCGAGATTTTTGTTACTACAATGGATGGTAGTCTTGTCATTATGGAAGGTAGTCTATTATCGAGATTTTTGTTACTCGAATGGATTGTAGCCTTGTCGTTATGGAAGGTAGTCTGTTGTGGATATCTTTGTTACTCCAAGGGATGGTAGCCTTGTCATTATAGAATGTAGTCTGTTGTCGAGATTTTTGTTATTCCAATGGATGGTAGCCTTGTCATTATGGAAGATAGTCTATTATTAATATTTTTGTTACTCCAATGGATGGTAGACTTGTCATTATGGAAGGTAGTGTGTTGTCGTGATTTTTATTACGCTAAGGGATGGTAGCCTTGTCATTATGGAAGGTAGTTTGTTTTCGATATCTTTGTTACTCCAATGGATTGTAGACTTTTCATTATGGAAGGTAGTCTTTTGTCGTGATTTTTGTTACTCTAAGGGATTGTAGCCTTGTCGTTATGGAAGGTAGTCTGTTGTCGATATCTTTGTTACTCTAATGGATGGTATCCTCGTCATTATGGAAGGTAGTCTATTGTCAAGATTTTTGTTTCTCTAAGGGATGGTAGCCCTGTGATTATGGAAGGTAGTGTGTTGTCGATATTTTTGTTATTCCAATGGATGGTAGCCTTGTCATTATGGAAGGTAATCTGTTGTCGAGATTTTTGTTACTCCAATGGATGGTAGCCTTGTCATTATGGAAGGTAGTCTATTGTCGAGATTTTTGTTACTACAATGGATTGTAGTCTTGTCATTATGGAAGGTAGTCTATTGTCGAGATTTTTGTTACTCGAATGGATTGTAGCCTTGTCGTTATGGAAGGTAGTCTGTTGTGGATATCTTTGTTACTCCGAGGGATGGTAGCCTTGTCATTATGGAATGTAGTCTGTTGTCGAGATTTTTGTTATTCCAATGGATGGTAGCCTTGTCATTATGGAAGGTTGTCTATTATTAATATTTTTGTTACTCCAATGGATGGTAGACTTGTCATTATGGCAGGTAGTGTGTTGTCGTGATTTTTATTACTCTAAGGGATGGTAGCCTTGTCATTATGGAAGGTAGTTTGTTTTCGATATCTTTGTTACTCCAATGGATTGTAGACTTTTCATTATGGAAGGTAGTCTTTTGTCGTGATTTTTATTACTCTAAGGGACTGTAGCCTTGTCGTTATGGAAGGTAGTCTGTTATCGATATCTTTGTTACTCTAATGGATGGTATCCTCGTCATTATGGAAGGTAGTCTATTGTCAAGATTTTTGTTTTTCTAAGGGATGGTAGCCCTGTGATTATGGAAGGTAGTGTGTTGTCGATATTTTTGTTATTCCAATGGATGGTAGCCTTGTCATTATGGAAGGTAATCTGTTGTCAAGATTTTTGTTACTCCAATGGATGGTAGCCTTGTCATTATGGAAGGTAGTCTATTGTCGAGATTTTTGTTACTCGAATGGATTGTAGCCTTGTCGTTATGGAAGGAAGTCTGTTGTGGATATCTTTGTTACTCTGAGGGATGGTAGCCTTGTCATTATGGAATGTAGTCTGTTGTCGAGATTTTTGTTATTCCAATGGATGGTAGCCTTGTCATTATGGAAGGTAGATTTTTGTCGAGATTTTTGTTACTTCAATGGATGGTAGCCTTGTCATTATGGAAGGTAGTCTATTGTCGATATTTTTGTTACTACAATGGATGGTAGCCTTGTCATTATGGAAGGTAGTCTGTTGTCGAGATTTTTGTTACTACAATGGATTGTAGCCTTGTCGTTATGGAGGTAGTCTGTTGTCGATATCTTTGTTACTCCAATGGATGGTAGCCTAGTCATTATGGAAGGTAGTTTGTTGTCGAGATTTTAGTTACTCCAATGGATGGTAGCCTTGTCATTATGGAAGGTAGTCTATTGTCGAGATTTTGTATACTCCAATAGATTGTAGCCTTGTAATAATGGAAGGTAGTCTCTTGTGGATATTTGGGTTACTCCAATAATGGTACCCTTGTCATTATGGAAGATAGTCTATTGTTGAGATTTTTGTTACTCCAATGGATGGTAGATTTGTCATTATGGAAGGTAGTGTGTTGTCGTGATTTTTCTTACTCTAAGGGATGGTAGCCTTGTCATTATGGAAGGTAGTATGTTGCCGATATCTTTGTTACTCCAATGGATGGTATCCTTGTCATTATGGAAGGTAGTCTGTTGTCGAGATTTTTGTTATTCCAATGGATGGTAGCCTTGTTATTATGAAAGGTAGTCTATTGTCGATATTTTTGTTACTATAATAGATTGTAGCCTTGTCATTATTGAAGGTAGTGGGTTGTCGAGATTTTTGTTACTCCAATGGATGGTAACCTTATCATTATGGAAGGTAGTGTGTTGTCGATATTTTTTTTATTCCAATGGATGGTAGCCTAGTCATTATCGAAGGTAGTCTTTTGTCTTGATTTTTGTTACTCCAATGGATGGTAGCCTTGTCATTATGGAAGGTAGTTTATTGTAGAGATTTTTGTTACTCCAATGGATGGGAGACATGTCATTATGGAAGGTAGTCTGTTGTCGTGTTTTTTGTTACTCAATTGGATGGTAGCCTTGTCATTATGGAAGGGAGTGTGTTGTCGATATTTTTGTTGTTCCAATGGATGATAGCCTAGTCATTATGGAAGGTAGTCTATTGTCGAGATTTTTATTATTCCAATGGATGGTAGCCTTGTCATTATGAAAGGTAGTCTATTATCGATATTTTTGTTACTATAATAGATTGTAGCCATGTCATTATGAAAGGTAGTGTGTTGTCGAGATTTTTGTTACTCCAATGGATGGTAGCCTAGTCATTATGGAAGGTAGTCTGTTGTCGTAATTTTTGTTACTCTAATGGATGGTAGCATTGTCATTATGGAAGGTAGTCTATTATTGTGATTTTTGTTACTCCAATGGATGGTAGACTTATCATTATGGAAGGTAGTGTGTTGTCGTGATTTTTATTACTCTAAGGGATGGTAGCCTTGTCATTATGGAAGGTAGTCTGTTTTCGATATCTTTGTTACTCCAATGGATTGTAGACTTTTCATTATGGAAGGTAGTCTTTTGTCATGATTTTTGGTTCTCTAAGGGATTGTAGCCTCGTCGTTATGGAAGGTAGTCTGTTGTCGATATCTTTGTTACTCCAATGGATGGTATCCTCGTCATTATGGAAGGTAGTCTATTGTCAAGATTTTTGTTTCTCTAAGGGATGGTAGCCTTGTCATTATGGAAGGTAGTCTATTGTCGAGATTTTTGTTACTACAATGGATGGTAGTCTTGTCATTATGGAAGGTAGTCTATTGTCGAGATTTTTGTTACTCGAATGGATTGTAGCCTTGTCGTTATGGAAGGTAGTCTGTTGTGGATATCTTTGTTACTCCAAGGGATGGTAGCCTTGTCATTATAGAATGTAGTCTGTTGTCGAGATTTTTGTTATTCCAATGGATGGTAGCCTTGTCATTATGGAAGGTAGTCTATTATTAATATTTTTGTTACTCCAATGGATGGTAGACTTGTCATTATGGAAGGTAGTGTGTTGTCGTGATTTTTATTACGCTAAGGGATGGTAGCCTTGTCATTATGGAAGGTAGTTTGTTTTCGATATCTCTGTTACTCCAATGGATTGTAGACTTTTCAATATGGAAGGTAGTCTTTTGTCGTGATTTTTGTTACTCTAAGGGACTGTAGCCTTGTCGTTATGGAAGGTAGTCTGTTGTCGATATCTTTGTTACTCTAATGGATGGTATCCTCGTCATTATGGAAGGTAGTCTATTGTCAAGATTTTTGTTTCTCTAAGGGATGGTAGCCCTGTGATTATGGAAGGTAGTGTGTTGTCGATATTTTTGTTATTCCAATGGATGGTAGCCTTGTCATTATGGAAGGTAATCTGTTGTCGAGATTTTTGTTACTCCAATGGATGGTAGCCTTGTCATTATGGAAGGTAGTCTATTGTCGAGATTTTTGTTACTCGAATGGATTGTAGCCTTGTCGTTATGGAAGGTAGTCTGTTGTGGATATCTTTGTTACTCTGAGGGATGGTAGCCTTGTCATTATGGAATGTAGTCTGTTGTCGAGATTTTTGTTATTCCAATGGATGGTAGCCTTGTCATTATGGAAGGTAGATTGTTGTCGAGATTTTTGTTACTTTAATGGATGGTAGCCTTGTCATTATGGAAGGTAGTCTATTGTCGATATTTTTGTTACTACAATGGATGGTAGCCTTGTCATTATGGAAGGTAGTCTGTTGTCGAGATTTTTGTTACTACAATGGATTGTAGCCTTGTCGTTATGGAGGTAGTCTATTGTCGATATCTTTGTTACTCCAATGGATGGTAGCCTAGTCATTATGGAAGGTAGTTTGTTGTCGAGATTTTAGTTACTCCAATGAATGGTAGCCTTGTCATTATAGAAGGTAGTCTATTGTCGAGATTTTGTATACTCCAATAGATTGTAGCCTTGTAATAATGGAAGGTAGTCTCTTGTGGATATTTGGGTTACTCCAATAATGGTACCCTTGTCATTATGGAAGATAGTCTATTGTTGAGATTTTTGTTACTCCAATGGATGGTAGATTTGTCATTATGGAAGGTAGTGTGTTGTCGTGATTTTTCTTACTCTAAGGGATGGTAGCCTTGTCATTATGGAAGGTAGTATGTTGCCGATATCTTTGTTACTCCAATGGATGGTATCCTTGTCATTATGGAAGGTAGTCTGTTGTCGAGATTTTTGTTATTCCAATGGATGGTAGCCTTGTTATTATGAAAGGTAGTCTATTGTCGATATTTTTGTTACTATAATAGATTGTAGCCTTGTCATTATTGAAGGTAGTGGGTTGTCGAGATTTTTGTTACTCCAATGGATGGTAACCTTATCATTATGGAAGGTAGTGTGTTGTCGATATTTTTTTTATTCCAATGGATGGTAGCCTAGTCATTATCGAAGGTAGTCTTTTGTCTTGATTTTTGTTACTCCAATGGATGGTAGCCTTGTCATTATGGAAGGTAGTTTATTGTTGAGATTTTTGTTACTCCAATGGATGGGAGACATGTCATTATGGAAGGTAGTGTGTTGTTGTGATTTTTATTACTCTAAGGGATGGTAGCCTTGTCATTATGGAAGGTAGTATGTTGTGGATATCTTTGTTACTCCAATGGATGGTAGCCTTTTCATTATGGAAGGTAGTCTTTTGTCATGATTTTTATTACTCTAAGGGATTGTAGCCTTGTCGTTATGGAAGGTAGTTTGTTATCGATATCTTTGTTACTCCATTAGATGGTAGCCTTGTCATTATGGAAGGTAGTCTGTTGTCGAGATTTTTGTTTCTCTAAGGGATGGTAGCCTTATCATTATGGAAGGTAGTGTGTTGTCGATATTTTTGTTACTACAATAGATTGTAGCCTTGTCATTATGGAAAGTAGTGTGTTGTCGATATTTTTGTTACTCCAATGGATGGTATCCTAGTCATTACGGAAGGTAGTCTGTTGACGTGATTTTTGTTACTCCATTGGATGGTAGCCTTGTCATTATGGAAGGGAGTGTGTTGTCGATATTTTTGTTGTTCCAATTGATGATAGCCTAGTCATTATGGAAGGTAGTCTATTGTCGAGATTTTTGTTATTCAAATGGATGGTAGCCTTGTCATTATGAAAGGTAGTCTATTGTCGATATTTTTGTTACTATAATAGATTGTAGCCTTGTCATTATGGAAGGTAGTGTGTTTTCGAGATTTTTGTTACTCCAATGGATGGTAGCCTAGTCATTATGGAAGGTAGTCTGTTGTCGTGATTTTTGTTACTCTAATGGATGGTAGCCTTGTCATTATGGAAGGTAGTCTATTGTTGAGATTTTTGTAACTCCAATGGATGGTAGACTTGTCATTATGGAAGGTAGTGTGTTGTCGTGATTTTTATTACTCTAAGGGATGGTAGCCTTGTCATTATGGAAGGTAGTCTGTTTTCGATATCTTTGTTACTCCAATGGATGGTAGACTTTTCATTATGGAAGGCAGTCTGTTGTCAAGATTTTTGTTTTTGTAAGGGATGGTAGCCTTGTGATTATGGAAGGTAGGGTGTTGTCGATTTTTTTGTTATTCCAATGGATGGTAGCCTTGTCATTATGGAAGGTAATCTGTTGTCGAGATTTTTGTTACTCCAATGGATGGTAGCCTTGTCATTATGGAAGGTAGTCTATTGTAGATATCTTTGTTATACCAATGGATGGTAGCCTAGTCATTATGGAAGGTAGTCTGTTGTCGTGATTTTTGTTAATCCAATGGATGGTAGACGTGTCGTTATGGAAGGTAATCTATTGTCGATATCTTCGTTACTCCAATGGATGGTGGCCTAGTCATTATGGAAGGTAGTTTGTTGTCGAGATTTTAGTTACTCCAATGGATGGTAGCCTTGTCATTATGGAAGGTAGTTTGTTGTCGAGATTTTGTATACTCCAATAGATTATAGCCTTGTAATTATGGAAGGTAGTCTCTTGTGGATATTTGGGTTACTCCAATAATGGTACCCTTGTCATTATGGAAGATAATCTATTGTTGAGATTTTTGGTACTCCAATGGATGGTAGACTTGTCATTATGGAAGGTAGTGTGTTGTCGTGATTTTTCTTACTCTAAGGGGTGGTAGCCTTGTCATTATGGAAGGTAGTATGTTGTCGATATCTTTGTTACTCCAATGGATGGTATCCTTTTAATTATGGAAGGTAGTTTGTTATCCAGATTTTTGTTACTCTAAGGCATGGTAGCCTTGTCATTATGGAACATAGTCTGTTGTCGAGATTTTTTTTATTCCAATGGATGGTAGCCTTGTCATTATGAAAGGTAGTCTATTGTCGATATTTTTGTTACTATAATAGATTGTAGCCTTGTCATTATGAAAGGTAGTCTATTGTCGATATTTTTGTTACTATAATAGATTGTAGCCTTGTCATTATTGAAGGTAGTGTGTTGTCGAAATTTTTGTTACCCCAATGGATGGTAACCTTGTCATTATGGAAGGTAGTGTGTTGTCGATATTTTTTTTATTCCAATGGATGGTAGCCTAGTAATTATCGAAGGTAGTCTTTTGTCTTGATTTTTGTTACTCCAATGGATGGTAGCCTTGTCATTATGGAAGGTAGTTTATTGTTGAGATTTTTGTTACTCCAATGAATGGGAGACATGTCATTATGGAAGGTAGTGTGTTGTTGTGATTTTTATTACTCTAATGGATGGTAGCCTTGTCATTATGGAAGGTAGTTTGTTGTCGAGATTTTAGTTACTCCAATGGATGGTAGCCTTGTCATTATGGAAGGTAGTCTATTGTCGAGATTTTGTATACTCCAATAGATTGTAGCCTTGTAATTATGGAAGGTAGTCTCTTGTGGATATTTGGGTTACTCCAATAATGGTACCCTTGTCATTATGGAAGATAGTCTATTGTTGAGATTTTTGTTACTCCAATGGATGGTATACTTGTCATTATGGAAGGTAGTGTGTTGTCGTGATTTTTCTTACTCTAAGGGATGGTAGCCTTGTCATTATGGAAGGTAGTATGTTGTCGATATCTTTGTTACTCCAATGGATGGTATCCTTTTAATTATGGAAGGTAGTTTGTTCTCGAGATTTTTGTTACTCTAAGGGATGGTAGCCTTGTCATTATGGAACATAGTCTGTTGTCGAGATTTTTGTTATTCCAATGGATGGTAGCCTTGTCATTATGAAAGGTAGTCTATTGTCGATATTTTTGTTACTATAATAGATTGTAGCCTTGTCATTATTGAAGGTAGTGGGTTGTCGAGATTTTTGTTACTCCAATGGATGGTACCCTTGTCATTATGGAAGGTAGTGTGTTGTCGATATTTTTTTTATTCCAATGGATGGTAGCCTAGTCATTATCGAAGGTAGTCTTTTGTCTTGATTTTTGTTAATCCAATGGATGGTAGCCTTGTCATTATGGAAGGTAGTTTATTGTTGAGATTTTTGTTACTCCAATGGATGGGAGACATGTCATTATGGAAAGTAGTGTGTTGTTGTGATTTTTATTACTCTAAGGGATGGTAGCCTTGTCATTATGGAAGGTAGTATGTTGTCGATATCTTTGTTACTCCAATGGATGGTAGCCTTTTCATTATTGAAGGTAGTCTTTTGTCATGATTTTTGTTACTCTAAGGGATTGTAGCCTTGTGGTTATGGAAGGTAGTTTGTTGTCGATATCTTTGTTACTCCATTAGATGGTAGCCTTGTCATTATGGAAGGTAGTCTGTTGTCGAGATTTTTGTTTCTCTAAGGGATGGTAGCCTTATCATTATGGAAGGTAGTGTGTTGTCCATATTTTTGTTACTATAATAGATTGTAGCCTTGTCATTATGGAAGGTAGTGTGTTGTCGATATTTTTGTTACTCCAATGGATGGTATCCTAGTCATTACGGAAGGTAGTCTGTTGACGTGATTTTTGTTACTCCATTGGATGGTAGCCTTGTCATTATGGAAGGGAGTGTGTTGTCGATATTTTTGTTGTTCCAATGGATGATAGCCTAGTCATATGGAAGGTAGTCTATTGTCGAGATTTTTGTTATTCCAATGGATGGTAGCCTTGTCATTATGAAAGGTAGTCTATTGTCGATATTTTTGTTACTATAATAGATTGTAGCCTTGTCATTATGGAAGGTAGTGTGTTTTCGAGATTTTTGTTACTCCAATGGATGGTAGCCTAGTCATTATGGAAGGTAGTCTGTTGTCGTGATTTTTGTTACTATAATGGATGGTAGCCTTGTCATTATGGAAGGTAGTCTATTGTTGATAATTTTGTAACTCCAACAGATGGTAGACTTGTCATTATGGAAGGTAGTGTGTTGTCGTGATTTTTATTAATCTAAGGGATGGTAGCCTTGTCATTATGGAAGGTAGTCTGTTTTCGATATCTTTGTTACTCCAATGGATGGTAGACTTTTCATTCTGGAAGGTAGTCTTTTGTCTTGATTTTTGTTACTCTAAGGGATTGTAGCCTTGTCGTTATGGAAGGTAGTCTGTTGTCGATATCTTTGTTACTCCAATGGATGGTATCCTAGTCATTATGGAAGGTAGTCTGTTGTCAAGATTTTTGTTTCTCTAAGGGATGGTAGCCTTGTGATTATGGAAGGTAGTGTGTTGTCGATATTTTTGTTATTCCAATGGATGGTAGCCTTTTCATTATGCAAGGTAATTTGTTGTCGAGATTTTTGTTACTCCAATGGATGGTAGCCTTGTCATTATGGAAGGTAGTCTATTGTCGAGATTTTTGTTACTACAATGGATGGTAGACTTGTCATTATGGAAGGTAGTCTATTGTCGAGATTTTTGTTACTCGAACGGATTGTAGCCTTGTCGTTATGGAAGGAAGTATTTTGTGGATATCTTTGTTACTCCAAGGGATGGTAGCCTTGTCATTATGGAATGTAGTCTGTTGTCGAGATTTTTGTTACTCCAATGGATGGTAGCCTTGTCATTATGGAAGGTAGATTGTTGTCGAGATTTTTGTTACTTCAATGGATGGTAGCCTTGTCATTATGGAAGGTAGTCTATTGTCAATATTTTTGTTACTATAGTGGATGGTAGCCTTGTCATTATGGAAGGTAGTCTGTTGTCGAGATTTTTGTTACTACAATGGATTGTAGCCTTGTCGTTATGGAGGTAGTCTGTTGTCGATATCTTTGTTACTCCAATGGATGGTATCCTAGTCATTATGGAAGGTAGTCTATTGTCGAGATTTTAGTTACTCCAATGGATGGTAGCCTTGTCATTATGGAAGGTAGTCTGTTGTCGAGATTTTGTATACTCCAATGGATTGTAGCCTTGTAATTATGGAAGGTAGTCTCTTGTGGATATTTGGGTTACTCCAATGATGGTACCCTTGTCATTATGGAAGATAGTCTATTATTGAGATTTTTGTTACTCCAATGGATGGTAGACTTGTCATTATGGAAGGTAGTGTGTTGTCGTGATTTTTCTTACTCTAAGGGATGGTAGCCTTCTCATTATGGAAGGTAGTATGTTGTCGATATCTTTGTTACTCCAATGGATGGTATCCTTTTAATTATGGAAGGTAGTTTGTTGTCGATATTTTTGTTACTCTAAGGGATGGTAGCCTTATCATTATGGAACATAGTCTATTGTCGAGATTTTTGTTATTCCAATGGATGGTAGCCATGTCATTATGAAAGGTAGTCTATTGTCGATATTTTTGTTACTATAATAGATTGTAGCCTTGTCATAATGGAAGGTAGTGTGTTGTCGAGATTTTTGTTACTCCAATGGATGGTAGCCTTGTCATTATGGAAGGTAGTGTGTTGTCGATATTTTGGTTAATCCAATGGATGGTAGCCTAGTCATTATCGAACGTAGTCTTTTGTCTTGATTTTTGTTACTCCAATGGAGGGTAGCCTTGTCATTATGGAAGGTAGTCTATTGTTGAGATTTTTGTTACTCCAATGGATGGTAGACTTGTCATTATGGAAGGTAGTGTGTTGTCGTGATTTTTATTACTCTAAGGGATGGTAGCCATGTCATTATGGAAGGTAGTATGTTGTCGATATCTTTGTTACTCCAATGGATGGTAGCCTTTTCATTATGGAAGGTAGTCTCTTGTCATGATTTTTGTTACTCTAAGGGATTGTAGCCTTGTCGTTATGGAAGGTAGTTTGTTGTCGATATCTTTGTTACTCCAATGGATGGTAGCCTTGTCATTATGGAAGGTAGTTTGTTGTCGATATTTTTGTTACTCCAATGGATGGTAGCCTTGTCATTATGGAAAGGTAGTCTATTGTCGAGATTTTTGTTACTACAATGGATGGTAGTCTTGTCATTATGGAAGGTAGTCTGTTGTCGAGATTTTTGTTACTATAATGGATTGTAGCCTCGTCGTTATGTAAGGTAGTCTATTGTCGATATCTTTGTTACTCCAATGGATGGTAGCCTAGTCATTATGGAACGTAGTCTGTTGTCTAGATTTTAGTTACTCCAATGGATGGTAGCCTTGTCATTATGGAAAGTAGTCTATTGTCGATATTTTTGTTACTATAATAGATTGTAGCCTTATCATTATGGAAGGTAGTGTGTTGTCGAGATTTTTGTTACTCCAATGGATGGTAGCCTAGTCATTATGGAAGGTAGTCTGTTGTCAAGATTTTTGTTATTCCAATGGATGGTAGCCTTGTCATTATGAAAGGTAGTCTATTGTCGATATTTTTGTTACTATAATAGATTGTAGCCTTATCATTATGGAAGGTAGTGTGTTGTCGAGATTTTTGTTACTCCAATGGATGGTAGCCTAGTCATTATGGAAGGTAGTCTGTTGTCGTGATTTTTGTTACTCCAATGGATGGTAGCCTTGTCATTATGGAAGGTAGTCTATTATTGATATTTTTGTTACTCTAATGGATGGTAGACTTGTCATTATGGAAGGTAGTGTGTTGTCGAGATTTTTATTACTCTAAGGGATGGTAGCCTTGTTATTATGGAAGGTAGTCTGTTTTCGATATCTTTGTTACTCCAATGGATTGTAGACTTTTCATTATGGAAGGTAGTCTTTTGTCGTGATTTTTGTTACTCTAAGGGATTGTAGCCTTGTCGTTATGGAAGGTAGTATGTTGTCGATATCTTTGTTACTCCAATGGATGGTATCCTCGTCATTATGAAAGGTAGTCTATTGTCAAGATTTTTGTTTCTCTAAGGGATGGTAGCCTTGTGATTATGGAAGGTAGTGTGTTGTCGATATTTTTGTTATTCCAATGGATGGTAGCCTTGTCATTATGGAAGGTAATCTGTTGTCGAGATTTTTGTTACTCCAATGGATGGTAGCCTTGTCATTATGGAAGGTAGTCTATTGTCGAGATTTTTGTTACTAAAATGGATGTTAGTCTTGTCATTATGGAAGGTAGTCTATTGTCAAGATTTTTGTTACTCGAATGGATTGTAGCCTTGTCGTTATGGAAGGTAGTCTGTTGTGGATATCTTTGTTACTCCAAGGGATGGTTGCTTTGTCATTATGGAATGTAGTCTGTTGTCGAGATTTTTGATATTCCAATGGATGGTAGCCTTGTCATTATGGAAGGTAGTGTGTTGTCGTGATTTTTCTTACTCTAAGGGATGGTAGCCTTGTCATTATGGAAGGTAGTATGTTGTCGATATCTTTGTTACTCCAATGGATGGTATCCTTTTAATTATGGAAGGTAGTTTGTTATCGAGATTTTAGTTACTCTAAGGGATGATAGACTTGTCATTATGGAACATAGTCTGTTGTCGAGATTTTTGTTATTCCAATGGATGGTAGCCTTGTCATTATGAAAGGTAGTCTATTGTCGATATTTTTGTTACTATAATAGATTGTAGCCTTGTCATTATGGAAGGTAGTGTGTTGTCGAGATTTTTGTTACTCCAATGGATGGTAACCTTGTCATTATGGAAGGTAGTGTGTTGTTGATATTTTTTGTTATTCCAATGGATGGTAGCCTAGTCATTATCGAAGGTAGTCTTTTGTCTTGATTTTTGTTACTCCAATGGATGGTAGCCTTGTCGTTATGGAAGGTAGTTTATTGTTGAGATTTTTGTTACTCCAATGGATCGGAGACTTGTCATTATGGAAGGTAGTGTGTTGTTGTGATTTTTATTACTCTAAGGGATGGTAGCCTTGTCATTATGGAAGGTAGTATGTTGTCGATATCTTTGTTACTCCAATGGATGGTAGCCTTTTCATTATGGAAGGTAGTTTTTTGTCATGATTTTTATTACTCTAAGGGATTGTAGCCTTGTCGTTATGGAAGTTAGTTTGTTGTCGATATCGTTGTTACTCCAATGGATGGTAGCCTTGTCATTATGGAAGGTAGTCTGTTGTCAAGATTTTTTTTTCTCTAAGGGATGGTAGCCTTATCATTATGGAAGGTAGTGTGTTATGGATATATTTGTTACTATAATAGATTGTAGCCTTGTCATTATGAAAGGTTGTGTGTTGTTGAGATTTCTATTACTCCAATGGATGGTATCCTAGTCATTACGGAAGGTAGTCTGTTGTCGTGATTTTTGTTACTCCATTGGATGGTAGCCTTGTCATTATGGAAGGGAGTGTGTTGTCGATATTTTTGTTGTTCCAATGGATGATAGCCTAGTCATTATGGAAGGTAGTCTATTGTCGAGATTTTTGTTATTCCAATGGATGGTAGCCTTGTCATTATGAAAGGTAGTCTATTGTCGATATTTTTGTTACTATAATAGATTGTAGCCTTGTCATTATGGAAGGTAGTGTGTTGTCGAGATTTTTATTACTCCAATGGATGGTAGCCTAGTCATTCTGGAAGGTAGTCTGTTGTCGTGATTTTTGTTACTCTAATGGATGGTAGCCTTGTCATTATGGAAGGTAGTCTATTATTGTGATTTTTGTTACTCCAATGGATGGTAGACTTGTCATTATGGAAGGTAGTGTGTTGTCGTGATTTTTATTACTCTAAGGGATGGTAGCCTTGTCATTATGGAAGGTAGTCTATTTTCGATATCTTTGTTACTCCAATGGATGGTAGACTTTTCATTATAGAAGGTAGTCTTTTGTCGTGATTTTTGTTACTCTAAGGGATTGTAGCCTTGTCGTTATGAAAGGTAGTCTTTTGTGGATATCTTTGTTAGTCCAAGGGATGGTAGCCTTGTCATTATGGAATGTAGTCTGTTGTCGAGATTTTTGTTATTCCAATGGATGGTAGCCTTGTCATTATGGAAGTTAGATTGTTGTCGAGATTTTTGTTACTTCAATGGATGGTAGCCTTGTCATTATGGAAGGTAGTCTATTGTCGATATTTTTGTTACTACAATGGATGGTAGCCTTGTCATTATGGAAGGTAGTCTGTTGTCGAAATTTTTGTTACTACAATAGATTGTAGCCTTGTCGTTATGGAGGTAGTCTTTTGTCGATATCTTTGTTACTCCAATGGATGGTAGCCTAGTCATTATGGAAGGTAGTCTGTTGTCGAGATTTTAGTTACTCCAATGGATGGTAGCCTTGTCATTATGGAAGGTAGTATGTTGTCGATATCTTTGTTACTCCAATGTATGGTATCCTTTTAATTATGGAAGGTAGTTTGTTGTCGATATTTTTGTTACTCTAAGGGATGGTAGCCTTATCATTATGGAACATAGTCTATTGTCGAGATTTTTGTTATTCCAATGGATGGTAGCCATGTCATTATGAAAGGTAGTCTATTGTCGATATTTTTGTTACTATAATAGATTGTAGCCTTGTCATAATGGAAGGTAGTGTGTTGTCGAGATTTTTGTTACTCCAATGGATGGTAGCCTTGTCATTATGGAAGGTAGTGTGTTGTCGATATTTTGGTTAATCCAATGGATGGTAGCCTAGTCATTATCGAACGTAGTCTTTTGTCTTGATTTTTGTTACTCCAATGGATGGTAGCCTTGTCATTATGGAAGGTAGTCTATTGTTGAGATTTTTGTTACTCCAATGGATGGTAGACTTGTCATTATGGAAGGTAGTGTGTTGTCGTGATTTTTATTACTCTAAGGGATGGTAGCCATGTCATTATGGAAGGTAGTATGTTGTCGATATCTTTGTTACTCCAATGGATGGTAGCCTTTTCATTATGGAAGGTAGTCTCTTGTCATGATTTTTGTTACTCTAAGGGATTGTAGCCTTGTCGTTATGGAAGGTAGTTTGTTGTCGATATCTTTGTTACTCCAATGGATGGTAGCCTTGTCATTATGGAAGGTAGTTTGTTGTCGATATTTTTGTTACTCCAATGGATGGTAGCCTTGTCATTATGGAAAGGTAGTCTATTGTCGAGATTTTTGTTACTACAATGGATGGTAGTCTTGTCATTATGGAAGGTAGTCTGTTGTCGAGATTTTTGTTACTATAATGGATTGTAGCCTCGTCGTTATGTAAGGTAGTCTATTGTCGATATCTTTGTTACTCCAATGGATGGTAGCCTAGTCATTATGGAACGTAGTCTGTTGTCTAGATTTTAGTTACTCTAAGGGATGGTAGCCTTGTTATTATGGAAGGTAGTCTGTTTTCGATATCTTTGTTACTCCAATGGATTGTAGACTTTTCATTATGGAAGGTAGTCTTTTGTCGTGATTTTTGTTACTCTAAGGGATTGTAGCCTTGTCGTTATGGAAGGTAGTATGTTGTCGATATCTTTGTTACTCCAATGGATGGTATCCTCGTCATTATGAAAGGTAGTCTATTGTCAAGATTTTTGTTTCTCTAAGGGATGGTAGCCTTGTGATTATGGAAGGTAGTGTGTTGTCGATATTTTTGTTATTCCAATGGATGGTAGCCTTGTCATTATGGAAGGTAATCTGTTGTCGAGATTTTTGTTACTCCAATGGATGGTAGCCTTGTCATTATGGAAGGTAGTCTATTGTCGAGATTTTTGTTACTAAAATGGATGTTAGTCTTGTCATTATGGAAGGTAGTCTATTGTCGAGATTTTTGTTACTCGAATGGATTGTAGCCTTGTCGTTATGGAAGGTAGTCTGTTGTGGATATCTTTGTTACTCCAAGGGATGGTTGCCTTGTCATTATGGAATGTAGTCTGTTGTCGAGATTTTTGATATTCCAATGGATGGTAGCCTTGTCATTATGGAAGGTAGTGTGTTGTCGTGATTTTTCTTACTCTAAGGGATGGTAGCCTTGTCATTATGGAAGGTAGTATGTTGTCGATATCTTTGTTACTCCAATGGATGGTATCCTTTTAATTATGGAAGGTAGTTTGTTATCGAGATTTTAGTTACTCTAAGGGATGATAGACTTGTCATTATGGAACATAGTCTGTTGTCGAGATTTTTGTTATTCCAATGGATGGTAGCCTTGTCATTATGAAAGGTAGTCTATTGTCGATATTTTTGTTACTATAATAGATTGTAGCCTTGTCATTATGGAAGGTTGTGTGTTGTCGAGATTTTTGTTACTCCAATGGATGGTAACCTTGTCATTATGGAAGGTAGTGTGTTGTTGATATTTTTGTTATTCCAATGGATGGTAGCCTAGTCATTATCGAAGGTAGTCTTTTGTCTTGATTTTTGTTACTCCAATGGATGGTAGCCTTGTCGTTATGGAAGGTAGTTTATTGTTGAGATTTTTGTTACTCTAATGGATGGGAGACTTGTCATTATGGAAGGTAGTGTGTTGTTGTGATTTTTATTACTCTAAGGGATGGTAGCCTTGTCATTATGGAAGGTAGTATGTTGTCGATATCTTTGTTACTCCAATGGATGGTAGCCTTTTCATTATGGAAGGTAGTTTTTTGTCATGATTTTTATTACTCTAAGGGATTGTAGCCTTGTCGTTATGGAAGTTAGTTTGTTGTCGATATCTTTGTTACTCCAATGGATGGTAGCCTTGTCATTATGGAAGGTAGTCTGTTGTCAAGATTTTTTTTTCTCTAAGGGATGGTAGCCTTATCATTATGGAAGGTAGTGTGTTATGGATATATTTGTTACTATAATAGATTGTAGCCTTGTCATTATGAAAGGTTGTGTGTTGTTGAGATTTCTATTACTCCAATGGATGGTATCCTAGTCATTACGGAAGGTAGTCTGTTGTCGTGATTTTTGTTACTCCATTGGATGGTAGCCTTGTCATTATGGAAGGGAGTGTGTTGTCGATATTTTTGTTGTTCCAATGGATGATAGCCTAGTCATTATGGAAGGTAGTCTATTGTCGAGATTTTTGTTATTCCAATGGATGGTAGCCTTGTCATTATGAAAGGTAGTCTATTGTCGATATTTTTGTTACTATAATAGATTGTAGCCTTGTCATTATGGAAGGTAGTGTGTTGTCGAGATTTTTATTACTCCAATGGATGGTAGCCTAGTCATTCTGGAAGGTAGTCTGTTGTCGTGATTTTTGTTACTCTAATGGATGGTAGCCTTGTCATTATGGAAGGTAGTCTATTATTGTGATTTTTGTTACTCCAATGGATGGTAGACTTGTCATTATGGAAGGTAGTGTGTTGTCGTGATTTTTATTACTCTAAGGGATGGTAGCCTTGTCATTATGGAAGGTAGTCTATTTTCGATATCTTTGTTACTCCAATGGATGGTAGACTTTTCATTATAGAAGGTAGTCTTTTGTCGTGATTTTTGTTACTCTAAGGGATTGTAGCCTTGTCGTTATGGAAGGTAGTCTTTTGTGGATATCTTTGTTAGTCCAAGGGATGGTAGCCTTGTCATTATGGAATGTAGTCTGTTGTCGAGATTTTTGTTATTCCAATGGATGGTAGCCTTGTCATTATGGAAGTTAGATTGTTGTCGAGATTTTTGTTACTTCAATGGATGGTAGCCTTGTCATTATGGAAGGTAGTCTATTGTCGATATTTTTGTTACTACAATGGATGGTAGCCTTGTCATTATGGAAGGTAGTCTGTTGTCGAAATTTTTGTTACTACAATAGATTGTAGCCTTGTCGTTATGGAGGTAGTCTTTTGTCGATATCTTTGTTACTCCAATGGATGGTAGCCTAGTCATTATGGAAGGTAGTCTGTTGTCGAGATTTTAGTTACTCCAATGGATGGTAGCCTTGTCATTATGGAAGGTAGTCTGTTGTCGAGATTTTGTATACTCCAATGGATTGTAGCCTTGTAATTATGGAAGGTAGTCTCTTGTGGATATTTGGGTTACTCCAATGATGGTACCCTTGTCATTATGGAAGATAGTTTATTGTTGAGATTTTTGTTACTCCAATGGATGGTAGACTTGTCATTATGGAAGGTAGTGTGTTGTCTTGATTTTTCTTACTCTAAGGGATGGTAGCCTTCTCATTATGGAATGTAGTATGTTGTCGGTATCTTTGTTACTCCAATGGATGGTATCCTTTTAATTATGGAAGGTAGTTTGTTGTCGAGATTTTTGTTACTCTAAGGGATGGTAGCCTTATCATTATGGAACATAGTCTATTGTCGAGATTTTTGTTATTCCAATGGATGGTAGCCATGTCATTAAGAAAGGTAGTCTATTGTCGATATTTTTGTTACTATAATAGATTGTAGCCTTGTCATTATGGAAGGTAGTGTGTTGTCGAGATTTTTGTTACTCCAATGGATGGTAGCCTTGTCATTATGGAAGGTAGTGTGTTGTCGATATTTTTGTTATTCCAATGGATGGTAGCCTTGTCATTATGGAAGGTAGTCTATTGTTAAGATTTTTGTTACTCCAATGGATGGTAGACTTGTCATTATGGAAGGTAGTATGTTGTCGATATCTTTGTTACTCCAATGGATGGTAGCCTTTTCATTATGGAAGGTAGTCTCTTGTCATGATTTTTATTACTCTAAGGGATGGTAGCCTTGTCGTTATGGAAGGTAGTTTGTTGTCGATATCTTTGTTACTCCAATGGATGGTAGACTTGTCATTATGGAAGGTATTTTGTTGTCGATATTTGTGTTACTCCAATGGATGGTAGCCTTGTAATTATGGAAAGGTAGTCTATTTTCGAGATTTTTGTTACTACAATGGATGGTAGTCTTGTCATTATGGAAGGTAGTCTGTTGTCGAGATTTTTGTTACTATAATGGATTGTAGCCACGTCGTTATGTAAGGTAGTCTATTATCGATATCTTTGTTACTCCAATGGATGGTAGCCTTGTCATTATGGAACGTAGTCTGTTGTCTAGATTTTAGTTACTCGAATGGATGGTAGCCTTGTCATTATGGAAGGTAGTCTATTGTCGAGATTTTTGTTATTCCAATGGATGGTAGCCTTGTCATTATGAAAGGTAGTCTATTGTCGATATTTTTGTTACTATAATAGATTGTAGCCTTATCATTATGGAAGGTAGTGTGTTGTCGAGATTTTTGTTACTCCAATGGATGGTAGCCTAGTCATTATGGAAGGTAGTCCGTTGTCGTGATTTTTGTTACTCCAATGGATGGTAGCCTTGTCATTATGGAAGGTAGTCTATTATTGATATTTTTGTTACTCTAATGGATGGTAGACTTGTCATTATGGAAGGTAGTGTGTTGTCGTGATTTTTATTACTCTAAGGGATGGTAGCCTTGTCATTATGGAAGGTAGTTTGTTTTCGATATCTTTGTTACTCCCATGGATTATAGACTTTTCATTATGGAAGGTAGTCTTTTGTCGTTATTTTTGTTACTCTAAGGGATTGTAGCCTTGTCGTTATGGAGGGTAGTATGTTGTCGATATCTTTGTTACTCCAATGGATGGTATCCTAGTCATTATGGAAGGTAGTCTATTCTCAAGATTTTTGTTTCTCTAAAGGATGGTAGCCTTGTGATTATGGAAGGTAGTGTGTTGTCGATATTTTTGTTATTCCAATGGATGGTAGCCTTGTCATTATGGAAGGTAGTGTGTTGTCGTGATTTTTCTTACTCTAAGGGATGGTAGCCTTGTCATTATGGAAGGTAGTCTGTTGTCGATATCTTTGTTACTCCAATGGATGGTATCCTTTTAATTATGGAAGGTAGTTTGTTGTCGAGAATTTTGTTACTCTAAGGGATGGTAGCCTTATCATTATGGAACATAGTCTGTTGTCGATATTTTTGTTATTCCAATGGATGGTAGCCATGTCATTATGAAAGGTAGTCTATTGTCGATATTTTTGTTACTATAATAGATTGTAGCCTTGTCATTATGGAAGGTAGTGTGTTGTCGAGATTTTTGTTACTCCAATGGATGGTAGCCTTGTCATTATGGAAGGTAGTGGGTTGTCGATATTTTTGTTCTTCCAATGGATGGTAGCCTAGTCATTATGGAAGGTAGTCTATTTTCGATATCTTTGTTACTCCAATGGATTATAGACTTTTCATTATGGAAGGTAGTCTTTTGTCGTTATTTTTGTTACTCTAAGGGATTGTAGCCTTGTCGTTATGGAAGGTAGTATGTTGTCGATATCTTTGTTACTCCAATGGATGGTATCCTCGTCATTATGGAAGGTAGTCTATTGTCAAGATTTTTGTTTCTCTAAAGGATGGTAGCCTTGTGATTATGGAAGGTAGTGTGTTGTCGATATTTTTGTTATTCCAATGGATGGTAGCCTTGTCATTATGGAAGGTAATATGTTATCGAGATTTTTGTTACTCCAATGGATGGTAGCCTTGTCATTATGGAAGGTAGTCTATTGTCGTGATTTTTGTTACTACAATAGATGGTAGTCTTGTCATTATGGAAGGTAGTCTATTGTCGAGATTTTTGTTACTCGAATGGATTGTAGCCTTGTCGTTATGGAAGGTAGTCTATTGTGGATATCTTTGTTACTCCAAGGGATGTTAGCCTTGTCATTATGGAATGTAGTTTGTTGTCGAGATTTTTGTTATTCCAATGGATGGTAGCCTTGTCATTATGGAAGGTAGATTGTTGTCGAGATTTTTGTAACTTCAATGGATGGTAGCCTTGTCATTATGGAAGGTAGTCTATTGTCGATAGTTTTGTTACTACAACGGATGGTAGCCTTGTCATTATGGAAGGTAGTCTGTTGTCGAGAATTTTGTTACTACAATAGATGGTAGTCTTGTCATTATGGAAGGTAGTCTGTTGTCGAGATTTTTGTTACTATAATGGATTGTAGCCTCGTCGTTATGTAAGGTAGTCTATTGTCGATATCTTTGTTACTCCAATGGATGGTAGCGTCATCATTATGGAACATAGTCTGTTGTCGAGATTTTAGTTGCTCCAATGGATGGTAGCCTTGTCATTATGGAAGGTAGTCTATTGTCGAGATTTTTGTTATTCCAATGGATGGTAGCCTTGTCATTATGAAAGGTAGTCTATTATCGATATTTTTGTTACTATAATAGATTGTAGCCTTGTCATTATGGAAGGTAGTGTGTTGTCGAGATTTTTGTTACTCCAATGGATGGTAGCCTAGTCATTATGGAAGGTAGTCTGTTGTCGTGATTTTTGTTACTCCAATGGATGGTAGCCTTGTCATTATGGAAGGTAGTCTATTGTTGATATTTTTGTTACTCCAATGGATGGTAGACTTGTCATTATGGAAGGTAGTGTGTTGTCGTGATTTTTATTACTCTAAGGGATGGTAGCCTTGTCATTATGGAAGGTAGTCTGTTTTCGGTATCTTTGTTACTCCAATGGATTGTAGACTTTTCATTATGGAAGGTAGTCTTTTGTCGTGATTTTTGTTACTCTAAGGGATTGTAGCCTTGTCATTATGGAAGGAAGTCTGTTGTGAAGATTTTTGTTTCTCTATGGGATGGTAGCCTTGTCATCATGGAAGGTAGTGTGTTTTTGATATTTTTTTTATTCCAATGGATGGTATCCTTGTCATTATGGAAGGTAGTCTGTTGTCGAGATTTTTGTTACTCCAATGGATGGTAGCCTTGTCATTATGGAAGGTAGTCTATTGTTGAGATTTTTGTTACTACAATGGATGGTAGACTTTTCATTATGGAAGGTAGTGTGTTGTCGTGATTTTTATTACTCTAAGGGATGGTAGCCTTGTCATTATGGAAGGTAGTATGTTGTTGATATCTTTGTTACTCCAATGGATGGTAGCCTTTTCATTATGGAAGGTAGTCTTTTGTCATGATTTTTGTTACTCTAAGGGATTGTAGCCTTGTTGTTATGGAAGGTAGTTTGTTGTCGGTATCTCTGTTACTCCAATGGATGGTAGCCTTGTCATTATGGAAGGTAGTCTGTTGTCGATATTTTTGTTACTCCAATGGATGGTAGCCTTGTCATTATGGAAGGTAGTCTATTGTCGAGAATTTTGTTACTACAATAGATGGTAGTCTTGTCATTATGGAAGGTAGTTTGTTGTCGAGATTTTTGTTACTATAATGGATTGTAGCCTCGTCGTTATGTAAGGTAGTCTATTGTCGATATCTTTGTTACTCCAATGGATGGTAGCGTCATCATTATGGAACATAGTCTGTTGTCGAGATTTTAGTTGCTCCAATGGATGGTAGCCTTGTCATTATGGAAGGTAGTCTATTATCGAGATTTTTGTTATTCCAATGGATGGTAGCCTTGTCATTATGAAAGGTAGTCTATTGTCGATATTTTTGTTACTATAATAGATTGTAGCCTTGTCATTATGGAAGGTAGTGTGTTGTCGAGATTTTTGTTACTCCAATGGATGGTAGCCTAGTCATTATGGAAGGTAGTCTGTTGTCGTGATTTTTGTTACTCCAATGGATGGTAGCCTTGTCATTATGGAAGGTAGTCTATTGTTGATATTTTTGTTACTCCAATGGATGGTAGACTTGTCATTATGGAAGGTAGTGTGTTGTCGTGATTTTTATTACTCTAAGGGATGGTAGCCTTGTCATTATGGAAGGTAGTCTGTTTTCGGTATCTTTGTTACTCCAATGGATTGTAGACTTTTCATTATGGAAGGTAGTCTTTTGTCGTGATTTTTGTTACTCTAAGGGATTGTAGCCTTGTCATTATGGAAGGAAGTCTGTTGTGAAGATTTTTGTTTCTCTATGGGATGGTAGCCTTGTCATCATGGAAGGTAGTGTGTTGTTGATATTTTTTTTATTCCAATGGATGGTATCCTTGTCATTATGGAAGGTAGTCTGTTGTCGAGATTTTTGTTACTCCAATGGATGGTAGCCTTGTCATTATGGAAGGTAGTCTATTGTTGAGATTTTTGTTACTACAATGGATGGTAGACTTTTCATTATGTAAGGTAGTGTGTTGTCGTGATTTTTATTACTCTAAGGGATGGTAGCCTTGTCATTATGGAAGGTAGTATGTTGTTGATATCTTTGTTACTCCAATGGATGGTAGCCTTTTCATTATGGAAGGTAGTCTTTTGTCATGATTTTTGTTACTCTAAGGGATTGTAGCCTTGTTGTTATGGAAGGTAGTTTGTTGTCGGTATCTCTGTTACTCCAATGGATGGTAGCCTTGTCATTATGGAAGGTAGTATGTTGTCGATATTTTTGTTACTCCAATGGATGGTAGCCTTGTCATTATGGAAGGTAGTATGTTGTCGATATCTTTGTTACTCCAATGGATGGTAGCCTTTTCATTATGGAAGGTAGTTTTTTGTCATGATTTTTATTACTCTAAGGGATTGTAGCCTTGTCGTTATGGAAGTTAGTTTGTTGTCGATATCTTTGTTACTCCAATGGATGGTAGCCTTGTCATTATGGAAGGTAGTCTGTTGTCAAGATTTTTTTTTCTCTAAGGGATGGTAGCCTTATCATTATGGAAGGTAGTGTGTTATGGATATATTTGTTACTATAATAGATTGTAGCCTTGTCATTATGAAAGGTTGTGTGTTGTTGAGATTTCTATTACTCCAATGGATGGTATCCTAGTCATTACGGAAGGTAGTCTGTTGTCGTGATTTTTGTTACTCCATTGGATGGTAGCCTTGTCATTATGGAAGGGAGTGTGTTGTCGATATTTTTGTTGTTCCAATGGATGATAGCCTAGTCATTATGGAAGGTAGTCTATTGTCGAGATTTTTGTTATTCCAATGGATGGTAGCCTTGTCATTATGAAAGGTAGTCTATTGTCGATATTTTTGTTACTATAATAGATTGTAGCCTTGTCATTATGGAAGGTAGTGTGTTGTCGAGATTTTTATTACTCCAATGGATGGTAGCCTAGTCATTCTGGAAGGTAGTCTGTTGTCGTGATTTTTGTTACTCTAATGGATGGTAGCCTTGTCATTATGGAAGGTAGTCTATTATTGTGATTTTTGTTACTCCAATGGATGGTAGACTTGTCATTATGGAAGGTAGTGTGTTGTCGTGATTTTTATTACTCTAAGGGATGGTAGCCTTGTCATTATGGAAGGTAGTCTATTTTCGATATCTTTGTTACTCCAATGGATGGTAGACTTTTCATTATAGAAGGTAGTCTTTTGTCGTGATTTTTGTTACTCTAAGGGATTGTAGCCTTGTCGTTATGGAAGGTAGTCTTTTGTGGATATCTTTGTTAGTCCAAGGGATGGTAGCCTTGTCATTATGGAATGTAGTCTGTTGTCGAGATTTTTGTTATTCCAATGGATGGTAGCCTTGTCATTATGGAAGTTAGATTGTTGTCGAGATTTTTGTTACTTCAATGGATGGTAGCCTTGTCATTATGGAAGGTAGTCTATTGTCGATATTTTTGTTACTACAATGGATGGTAGCCTTGTCATTATGGAAGGTAGTCTGTTGTCGAAATTTTTGTTACTACAATAGATTGTAGCCTTGTCGTTATGGAGGTAGTCTTTTGTCGATATCTTTGTTACTCCAATGGATGGTAGCCTAGTCATTATGGAAGGTAGTCTGTTGTCGAGATTTTAGTTACTCCAATGGATGGTAGCCTTGTCATTATGGAAGGTAGTCTGTTGTCGAGATTTTGTATACTCCAATGGATTGTAGCCTTGTAATTATGGAAGGTAGTCTCTTGTGGATATTTGGGTTACTCCAATGATGGTACCCTTGTCATTATGGAAGATAGTTTATTGTTGAGATTTTTGTTACTCCAATGGATGGTAGACTTGTCATTATGGAAGGTAGTGTGTTGTCTTGATTTTTCTTACTCTAAGGGATGGTAGCCTTCTCATTATGGAATGTAGTATGTTGTCGGTATCTTTGTTACTCCAATGGATGGTATCCTTTTAATTATGGAAGGTAGTTTGTTGTCGAGATTTTTGTTACTCTAAGGGATGGTAGCCTTATCATTATGGAACATAGTCTATTGTCGAGATTTTTGTTATTCCAATGGATGGTAGCCATGTCATTAAGAAAGGTAGTCTATTGTCGATATTTTTGTTACTATAATAGATTGTAGCCTTGTCATTATGGAAGGTAGTGTGTTGTCGAGATTTTTGTTACTCCAATGGATGGTAGCCTTGTCATTATGGAAGGTAGTGTGTTGTCGATATTTTTGTTATTCCAATGGATGGTAGCCTTGTCATTATGGAAGGTAGTCTATTGTTAAGATTTTTGTTACTCCAATGGATGGTAGACTTGTCATTATGGAAGGTAGTATGTTGTCGATATCTTTGTTACTCCAATGGATGGTAGCCTTTTCATTATGGAAGGTAGTCTCTTGTCATGATTTTTATTACTCTAAGGGATGGTAGCCTTGTCGTTATGGAAGGTAGTTTGTTGTCGATATCTTTGTTACTCCAATGGATGGTAGACTTGTCATTATGGAAGGTATTTTGTTGTCGATATTTGTGTTACTCCAATGGATGGTAGCCTTGTAATTATGGAAAGGTAGTCTATTTTCGAGATTTTTGTTACTACAATGGATGGTAGTCTTGTCATTATGGAAGGTAGTCTGTTGTCGAGATTTTTGTTACTATAATGGATTGTAGCCACGTCGTTATGTAAGGTAGTCTATTATCGATATCTTTGTTACTCCAATGGATGGTAGCCTTGTCATTATGGAACGTAGTCTGTTGTCTAGATTTTAGTTACTCGAATGGATGGTAGCCTTGTCATTATGGAAGGTAGTCTATTGTCGAGATTTTTGTTATTCCAATGGATGGTAGCCTTGTCATTATGAAAGGTAGTCTATTGTCGATATTTTTGTTACTATAATAGATTGTAGCCTTATCATTATGGAAGGTAGTGTGTTGTCGAGATTTTTGTTACTCCAATGGATGGTAGCCTAGTCATTATGGAAGGTAGTCCGTTGTCGTGATTTTTGTTACTCCAATGGATGGTAGCCTTGTCATTATGGAAGGTAGTCTATTATTGATATTTTTGTTACTCTAATGGATGGTAGACTTGTCATTATGGAAGGTAGTGTGTTGTCGTGATTTTTATTACTCTAAGGGATGGTAGCCTTGTCATTATGGAAGGTAGTTTGTTTTCGATATCTTTGTTACTCCCATGGATTATAGACTTTTCATTATGGAAGGTAGTCTTTTGTCGTTATTTTTGTTACTCTAAGGGATTGTAGCCTTGTCGTTATGGAGGGTAGTATGTTGTCGATATCTTTGTTACTCCAATGGATGGTATCCTAGTCATTATGGAAGGTAGTCTATTCTCAAGATTTTTGTTTCTCTAAAGGATGGTAGCCTTGTGATTATGGAAGGTAGTGTGTTGTCGATATTTTTGTTATTCCAATGGATGGTAGCCTTGTCATTATGGAAGGTAGTGTGTTGTCGTGATTTTTCTTACTCTAAGGGATGGTAGCCTTGTCATTATGGAAGGTAGTCTGTTGTCGATATCTTTGTTACTCCAATGGATGGTATCCTTTTAATTATGGAAGGTAGTTTGTTGTCGAGAATTTTGTTACTCTAAGGGATGGTAGCCTTATCATTATGGAACATAGTCTGTTGTCGATATTTTTGTTATTCCAATGGATGGTAGCCATGTCATTATGAAAGGTAGTCTATTGTCGATATTTTTGTTACTATAATAGATTGTAGCCTTGTCATTATGGAAGGTAGTGTGTTGTCGAGATTTTTGTTACTCCAATGGATGGTAGCCTTGTCATTATGGAAGGTAGTGGGTTGTCGATATTTTTGTTCTTCCAATGGATGGTAGCCTAGTCATTATGGAAGGTAGTCTATTTTCGATATCTTTGTTACTCCAATGGATTATAGACTTTTCATTATGGAAGGTAGTCTTTTGTCGTTATTTTTGTTACTCTAAGGGATTGTAGCCTTGTCGTTATGGAAGGTAGTATGTTGTCGATATCTTTGTTACTCCAATGGATGGTATCCTCGTCATTATGGAAGGTAGTCTATTGTCAAGATTTTTGTTTCTCTAAAGGATGGTAGCCTTGTGATTATGGAAGGTAGTGTGTTGTCGATATTTTTGTTATTCCAATGGATGGTAGCCTTGTCATTATGGAAGGTAATATGTTATCGAGATTTTTGTTACTCCAATGGATGGTAGCCTTGTCATTATGGAAGGTAGTCTATTGTCGTGATTTTTGTTACTACAATAGATGGTAGTCTTGTCATTATGGAAGGTAGTCTATTGTCGAGATTTTTGTTACTCGAATGGATTGTAGCCTTGTCGTTATGGAAGGTAGTCTATTGTGGATATCTTTGTTACTCCAAGGGATGTTAGCCTTGTCATTATGGAATGTAGTTTGTTGTCGAGATTTTTGTTATTCCAATGGATGGTAGCCTTGTCATTATGGAAGGTAGATTGTTGTCGAGATTTTTGTAACTTCAATGGATGGTAGCCTTGTCATTATGGAAGGTAGTCTATTGTCGATAGTTTTGTTACTACAACGGATGGTAGCCTTGTCATTATGGAAGGTAGTCTGTTGTCGAGAATTTTGTTACTACAATAGATGGTAGTCTTGTCATTATGGAAGGTAGTCTGTTGTCGAGATTTTTGTTACTATAATGGATTGTAGCCTCGTCGTTATGTAAGGTAGTCTATTGTCGATATCTTTGTTACTCCAATGGATGGTAGCGTCATCATTATGGAACATAGTCTGTTGTCGAGATTTTAGTTGCTCCAATGGATGGTAGCCTTGTCATTATGGAAGGTAGTCTATTGTCGAGATTTTTGTTATTCCAATGGATGGTAGCCTTGTCATTATGAAAGGTAGTCTATTATCGATATTTTTGTTACTATAATAGATTGTAGCCTTGTCATTATGGAAGGTAGTGTGTTGTCGAGATTTTTGTTACTCCAATGGATGGTAGCCTAGTCATTATGGAAGGTAGTCTGTTGTCGTGATTTTTGTTACTCCAATGGATGGTAGCCTTGTCATTATGGAAGGTAGTCTATTGTTGATATTTTTGTTACTCCAATGGATGGTAGACTTGTCATTATGGAAGGTAGTGTGTTGTCGTGATTTTTATTACTCTAAGGGATGGTAGCCTTGTCATTATGGAAGGTAGTCTGTTTTCGGTATCTTTGTTACTCCAATGGATTGTAGACTTTTCATTATGGAAGGTAGTCTTTTGTCGTGATTTTTGTTACTCTAAGGGATTGTAGCCTTGTCATTATGGAAGGAAGTCTGTTGTGAAGATTTTTGTTTCTCTATGGGATGGTAGCCTTGTCATCATGGAAGGTAGTGTGTTTTTGATATTTTTTTTATTCCAATGGATGGTATCCTTGTCATTATGGAAGGTAGTCTGTTGTCGAGATTTTTGTTACTCCAATGGATGGTAGCCTTGTCATTATGGAAGGTAGTCTATTGTTGAGATTTTTGTTACTACAATGGATGGTAGACTTTTCATTATGGAAGGTAGTGTGTTGTCGTGATTTTTATTACTCTAAGGGATGGTAGCCTTGTCATTATGGAAGGTAGTATGTTGTTGATATCTTTGTTACTCCAATGGATGGTAGCCTTTTCATTATGGAAGGTAGTCTTTTGTCATGATTTTTGTTACTCTAAGGGATTGTAGCCTTGTTGTTATGGAAGGTAGTTTGTTGTCGGTATCTCTGTTACTCCAATGGATGGTAGCCTTGTCATTATGGAAGGTAGTCTGTTGTCGATATTTTTGTTACTCCAATGGATGGTAGCCTTGTCATTATGGAAGGTAGTCTATTGTCGAGAATTTTGTTACTACAATAGATGGTAGTCTTGTCATTATGGAAGGTAGTTTGTTGTCGAGATTTTTGTTACTATAATGGATTGTAGCCTCGTCGTTATGTAAGGTAGTCTATTGTCGATATCTTTGTTACTCCAATGGATGGTAGCGTCATCATTATGGAACATAGTCTGTTGTCGAGATTTTAGTTGCTCCAATGGATGGTAGCCTTGTCATTATGGAAGGTAGTCTATTATCGAGATTTTTGTTATTCCAATGGATGGTAGCCTTGTCATTATGAAAGGTAGTCTATTGTCGATATTTTTGTTACTATAATAGATTGTAGCCTTGTCATTATGGAAGGTAGTGTGTTGTCGAGATTTTTGTTACTCCAATGGATGGTAGCCTAGTCATTATGGAAGGTAGTCTGTTGTCGTGATTTTTGTTACTCCAATGGATGGTAGCCTTGTCATTATGGAAGGTAGTCTATTGTTGATATTTTTGTTACTCCAATGGATGGTAGACTTGTCATTATGGAAGGTAGTGTGTTGTCGTGATTTTTATTACTCTAAGGGATGGTAGCCTTGTCATTATGGAAGGTAGTCTGTTTTCGGTATCTTTGTTACTCCAATGGATTGTAGACTTTTCATTATGGAAGGTAGTCTTTTGTCGTGATTTTTGTTACTCTAAGGGATTGTAGCCTTGTCATTATGGAAGGAAGTCTGTTGTGAAGATTTTTGTTTCTCTATGGGATGGTAGCCTTGTCATCATGGAAGGTAGTGTGTTGTTGATATTTTTTTTATTCCAATGGATGGTATCCTTGTCATTATGGAAGGTAGTCTGTTGTCGAGATTTTTGTTACTCCAATGGATGGTAGCCTTGTCATTATGGAAGGTAGTCTATTGTTGAGATTTTTGTTACTACAATGGATGGTAGACTTTTCATTATGTAAGGTAGTGTGTTGTCGTGATTTTTATTACTCTAAGGGATGGTAGCCTTGTCATTATGGAAGGTAGTATGTTGTTGATATCTTTGTTACTCCAATGGATGGTAGCCTTTTCATTATGGAAGGTAGTCTTTTGTCATGATTTTTGTTACTCTAAGGGATTGTAGCCTTGTTGTTATGGAAGGTAGTTTGTTGTCGGTATCTCTGTTACTCCAATGGATGGTAGCCTTGTCATTATGGAAGGTAGTATGTTGTCGATATTTTTGTTACTCCAATGGATGGTAGCCTTGTCATTATGGAAGGTAGTCTATTGTCGAGAATTTTGTTACTACAATAGATGGTAGTCTTGTCATTATGGAAGGTAGTTTGTTGTCGAGATTTTTGTTACTATAATGGATTGTAGCCTCGTCGTTATGTAAGGTAGTCTATTGTCGATATCTTTGTTACTCCAATGGATGGTAGCGTCATCATTATGGAACATAGTCTGTTGTCGAGATTTTAGTTGCTCCAATGGATGGTAGCCTTGTCATTATGGAAGGTAGTCTATTGTCGAGATTTTTGTTATTCCAATGGATGGTAGCCTTGTCATTATGAAAGGTAGTCTATTGTCGATATTTTTGTTACTATAATAGATTGTAGCCTTGTCATTATGGAAGGTAGTGTGTTGTCGAGATTTTTGTTACTCCAATGGATGGTAGCCTAGTCATTATGGAAGGTAGTCTGTTGTCGTGATTTTTGTTACTCCAATGGATGGTAGCCTTGTCATTATGGAAGGTAGTCTATTGTTGATATTTTTGTTACTCCAATGGATGGTAGACTTGTCATTATGGAAGGTAGTGTGTTGTCGTGATTTTTATTACTCTAAGGGATGGTAGCCTTGTCATTATGGAAGGTAGTCTGTTTTCGGTATCTTTGTTACTCCAATGGATTGTAGACTTTTCATTATGGAAGGTAGTCTTTTGTCGTGATTTTTGTTACTCTAAGGGATTGTAGCCTTGTCATTATGGAAGGAAGTCTGTTGTGAAGATTTTTGTTTCTCTATGGGATGGTAGCCTTGTCATCATGGAAGGTAGTGTGTTGTTGATATTTTTTTTATTCCAATGGATGGTATCCTTGTCATTATGGAAGGTAGTCTGTTGTCGAGATTTTTGTTACTCCAATGGATGGTAGCCTTGTCATTATGGAAGGTAGTCTATTGTTGAGATTTTTGTTACTACAATGGATGGTAGACTTTTCATTATGGAAGGTAGTGTGTTGTCGTGATTTTTATTACTCTAAGGGATGGTAGCCTTGTCATTATGGAAGGTAGTATGTTGTTGATATCTTTGTTACTCCAATGGATGGTAGCCTTTTCATTATGGAAGGTAGTCTTTTGTCATGATTTTTGTTACTCTAAGGGATTGTAGCCTTGTTGTTATGGAAGGTAGTTTGTTGTCGGTATCTCTGTTACTCCAATGGATGGTAGCCTTGTCATTATGGAAGGTAGTCTGTTGTCGATATTTTTGTTACTCCAATGGATGGTAGCCTTGTCATTATGGAAGGTAGTCTATTGTCGAGAATTTTGTTACTACAATAGATGGTAGTCTTGTCATTATGGAAGGTAGTTTGTTGTCGAGATTTTTGTTACTATAATGGATTGTAGCCTCGTCGTTATGTAAGGTAGTCTATTGTCGATATCTTTGTTACTCCAATGGATGGTAGCGTCATCATTATGGAACATAGTCTGTTGTCGAGATTTTAGTTGCTCCAATGGATGGTAGCCTTGTCATTATGGAAGGTAGTCTATTGTCGAGATTTTTGTTATTCCAATGGATGGTAGCCTTGTCATTATGAAAGGTAGTCTATTGTCGATATTTTTGTTACTATAATAGATTGTAGCCTTGTCATTATGGAAGGTAGTGTGTTGTCGAGATTTTTGTTACTCCAATGGATGGTAGCCTAGTCATTATGGAAGGTAGTCTGTTGTCGTGATTTTTGTTACTCCAATGGATGGTAGCCTTGTCATTATGGAAGGTAGTCTATTGTTGATATTTTTGTTACTCCAATGGATGGTAGACTTGTCATTATGGAAGGTAGTGTGTTGTCGTGATTTTTATTACTCTAAGGGATGGTAGCCTTGTCATTATGGAAGGTAGTCTGTTTTCGGTATCTTTGTTACTCCAATGGATTGTAGACTTTTCATTATGGAAGGTAGTCTTTTGTCGTGATTTTTGTTACTCTAAGGGATTGTAGCCTTGTCATTATGGAAGGAAGTCTGTTGTGAAGATTTTTGTTTCTCTATGGGATGGTAGCCTTGTCATCATGGAAGGTAGTGTGTTGTTGATATTTTTTTTATTCCAATGGATGGTATCCTTGTCATTATGGAAGGTAGTCTGTTGTCGAGATTTTTGTTACTCCAATGGATGGTAGCCTTGTCATTATGGAAGGTAGTCTATTGTTGAGATTTTTGTTACTACAATGGATGGTAGACTTTTCATTATGGAAGGTAGTGTGTTGTCGTGATTTTTATTACTCTAAGGGATGGTAGCCTTGTCATTATGGAAGGTAGTATGTTGTTGATATCTTTGTTACTCCAATGGATGGTAGCCTTTTCATTATGGAAGGTAGTCTTTTGTCATGATTTTTGTTACTCTAAGGGATTGTAGCCTTGTTGTTATGGAAGGTAGTTTGTTGTCGGTATCTCTGTTACTCCAATGGATGGTAGCCTTGTCATTATGGAAGGTAGTCTGTTGTCGATATTTTTGTTACTCCAATGGATGGTAGCCTTGTCATTATGGAAGGTAGTCTATTGTCGAGAATTTTGTTACTACAATAGATGGTAGTCTTGTCATTATGGAAGGTAGTTTGTTGTCGAGATTTTTGTTACTATAATGGATTGTAGCCTCGTCGTTATGTAAGGTAGTCTATTGTCGATATCTTTGTTACTCCAATGGATGGTAGCGTCATCATTATGGAACATAGTCTGTTGTCGAGATTTTAGTTGCTCCAATGGATGGTAGCCTTGTCATTATGGAAGGTAGTCTATTGTCGAGATTTTTGTTATTCCAATGGATGGTAGCCTTGTCATTATGAAAGGTAGTCTATTGTCGATATTTTTGTTACTATAATAGATTGTAGCCTTGTCATTATGGAAGGTAGTGTGTTGTCGAGATTTTTGTTACTCCAATGGATGGTAGCCTAGTCATTATGGAAGGTAGTCTGTTGTCGTGATTTTTGTTACTCCAATGGATGGTAGCCTTGTCATTATGGAAGGTAGTCTATTGTTGATATTTTTGTTACTCCAATGGATGGTAGACTTGTCATTATGGAAGGTAGTGTGTTGTCGTGATTTTTATTACTCTAAGGGATGGTAGCCTTGTCATTATGGAAGGTAGTCTGTTTTCGGTATCTTTGTTACTCCAATGGATTGTAGACTTTTCATTATGGAAGGTAGTCTTTTGTCGTGATTTTTGTTACTCTAAGGGATTGTAGCCTTGTCATTATGGAAGGAAGTCTGTTGTGAAGATTTTTGTTTCTCTATGGGATGGTAGCCTTGTCATCATGGAAGGTAGTGTGTTGTCGATATTTTTATTATTCCAATGGATGGTATCCTTGTCATTATGGAAGGTAGTCTGTTGTCGAGATTTTTGTTACTCCAATGGATGGTAGCCTTGTCATTATGGAAGGTAGTCTATTGTTGAGATTTTTGTTACTACAATGGATGGTAGACTTTATATTATGGAAGGTAGTGTGTTGTCGTGATTTTTATTACTCTAAGGGATGGTAGCCTTGTCATTATGGAAGGTAGTATGTTGTTAATATCTTTTTTACTCCAATGGATGGTAGCCTTTTCATTATGGAAGGTAGTCTTTTGTCATGATTTTTGTTACTCTAAGGGATTGTAGCCTTGTTGTTATGGAAGGTAGTTTGTTGTCGGTATCTCTGTTACTCCAATGGATGGTAGCCTTGTCATTATGGAAGGTAGTCTGTTGTCGATATTTTTGTTACTCCAATGGATGGTAGCCTTGTCATTATGGAAGGTAGTCTATTGTCGAGAATTTTGTTACAACAATAGATGGTAGTCTTGTCATTATGGAAGGTAGTTTGTTGTCGAGATTTTTGTTACTATAATGGATTGTAGCCTCGTCGTTATGTAAGGTAGTCTATTATCGATATCTTTGTTACTCCAATGGATGGTAGCGTCATCATTATGGAACATAGTCTGTTGTCGAGATTTTAGTTGCTCCAATTGATGGTAGCCTTGTCATTATGGAAGGTAGTCTATTGTCGAGATTTTTGTTATTCCAATGGATGGTAGCCTTGTCATTATGAAAGGTAGTCTATTGTCGATATTTTTGTTACTATAATAGATTGTAGCCTTGTCATTATGGAAGGTAGTGTGTTGTCGAGATTTTTGTTACTCCAATGGATGGTAGCCTAGTCATTATGGAAGGTAGTCTGTTGTCGTGATTTTTGTTACTCCAATGGATGGTAGCCTTGTCATTATGGAAGGTAGTCTATTGTTGATATTTTTGTTACTCCAATGGATTGTAGACTTGTCATTATGGAAGGTAGTGTGTTGTCGTGATTTTTATTACTCTAAGGGATGGTAGCCTTGTCATTATGGAAGGTAGTCTGTTTTCGGTATCTTTGTTACTCCAATGGATTGTAGACTTTTCATTATGGAAGGTAGTCTTTTGTCGTGATTTTTGTTACTCTAAGGGATTGTAGCCTTGTCATTATGGAAGGAAGTCTGTTGTGAAGATTTTTGTTTCTCTATGGGATGGTAGCCTTGTCATCATGGAAGGTAGTGTGTTGTTGATATTTTTTTTATTCCAATGGATGGTATCCTTGTCATTATGGAAGGTAGTCTGTTGTCGAGATTTTTGTTACTCCAATGGATGGTAGCCTTGTCATTATGGAAGGTAGTCTATTGTTGAGATTTTTGTTACTACAATGGATGGTAGACTTTTCATTATGGAAGGTAGTGTGTTGTCGTGATTTTTATTACTCTAAGGGATGGTAGCCTTGTCATTATGGAAGGTAGTATGTTGTTGATATCTTTGTTACTCCAATGGATGGTAGCCTTTTCATTATGGAAGGTAGTCTTTTGTCATGATTTTTGTTACTCTAAGGGATTGTAGCCTTGTTGTTATGGAAGGTAGTTTGTTGTCGGTATCTCTGTTACTCCAATGGATGGTAGCCTTGTCATTATGGAAGGTAGTCTGTTGTCGATATTTTTGTTACTCCAATGGATGGTAGCCTTGTCATTATGGAAGGTAGTCTATTGTCGAGAATTTTGTTACTACAATAGATGGTAGTCTTGTCATTATGGAAGGTAGTTTGTTGTCGAGATTTTTGTTACTATAATGGATTGTAGCCTCGTCGTTATGTAAGGTAGTCTATTGTCGATATCTTTGTTACTCCAATGGATGGTAGCGTCATCATTATGGAACATAGTCTGTTGTCGAGATTTTAGTTGCTCCAATGGATGGTAGCCTTGTCATTATGGAAGGTAGTCTATTGTCGAGATTTTTGTTATTCCAATGGATGGTAGCCTTGTCATTATGAAAGGTAGTCTATTGTCGATATTTTTGTTACTATAATAGATTGTAGCCTTGTCATTATGGAAGGTAGTGTGTTGTCGAGATTTTTGTTACTCCAATGGATGGTAGCCTAGTCATTATGGAAGGTAGTCTGTTGTCGTGATTTTTGTTACTCCAATGGATGGTAGCCTTGTCATTATGGAAGGTAGTCTATTGTTGATATTTTTGTTACTCCAATGGATGGTAGACTTGTCATTATGGAAGGTAGTGTGTTGTCGTGATTTTTATTACTCTAAGGGATGGTAGCCTTGTCATTATGGAAGGTAGTCTGTTTTCGGTATCTTTGTTACTCCAATGGATTGTAGACTTTTCATTATGGAAGGTAGTCTTTTGTCGTGATTTTTGTTACTCTAAGGGATTGTAGCCTTGTCATTATGGAAGGAAGTCTGTTGTGAAGATTTTTGTTTCTCTATGGGATGGTAGCCTTGTCATCATGGAAGGTAGTGTGTTGTTGATATTTTTTTTATTCCAATGGATGGTATCCTTGTCATTATGGAAGGTAGTCTGTTGTCGAGATTTTTGTTACTCCAATGGATGGTAGCCTTGTCATTATGGAAGGTAGTCTATTGTTGAGATTTTTGTTACTACAATGGATGGTAGACTTTTCATTATGGAAGGTAGTGTGTTGTCGTGATTTTTATTACTCTAAGGGATGGTAGCCTTGTCATTATGGAAGGTAGTATGTTGTTGATATCTTTGTTACTCCAATGGATGGTAGCCTTTTCATTATGGAAGGTAGTCTTTTGTCATGATTTTTGTTACTCTAAGGGATTGTAGCCTTGTTGTTATGGAAGGTAGTTTGTTGTCGGTATCTCTGTTACTCCAATGGATGGTAGCCTTGTCATTATGGAAGGTAGTCTGTTGTCGATATTTTTGTTACTCCAATGGATGGTAGCCTTGTCATTATGGAAGGTAGTCTATTGTCGAGAATTTTATTACTACAATAGATGGTAGTCTTGTCATTATGGAAGGTAGTTTGTTGTCGAGATTTTTGTTACTATAATGGATTGTAGCCTCGTCGTTATGTAAGGTAGTCTATTGTCGATATCTTTGTTACTCCAATGGATGGTAGCGTCATCATTATGGAACATAGTCTGTTGTCGAGATTTTAGTTGCTCCAATGGATGGTAGCCTTGTCATTATGGAAGGTAGTCTATTGTCGAGATTTTTGTTATTCCAATGGATGGTAGCCTTGTCATTATGAAAGGTAGTCTATTGTCGATATTTTTGTTACTATAATAGATTGTAGCCTTGTCATTATGGAAGGTAGTGTGTTGTCGAGATTTTTGTTACTCCAATGGATGGTAGCCTAGTCATTATGGAAGGTAGTCTGTTGTCGTGATTTTTGTTACTCCAATGGATGGTAGCCTTGTCATTATGGAAGGTAGTCTATTGTTGATATTTTTGTTACTCCAATGGATGGTAGACTTGTCATTATGGAAGGTAGTGTGTTGTCGTGATTTTTATTACTCTAAGGGATGGTAGCCTTGTCATTATGGAAGGTAGTCTGTTTTCGGTATCTTTGTTACTCCAATGGATTGTAGACTTTTCATTATGGAAGGTAGTCTTTTGTCGTGATTTTTGTTACTCTAAGGGATTGTAGCCTTGTCATTATGGAAGGAAGTCTGTTGTGAAGATTTTTGTTTCTCTATGGGATGGTAGCCTTGTCATCATGGAAGGTAGTGTGTTGTCGATATTTTTATTATTCCAATGGATGGTATCCTTGTCATTATGGAAGGTAGTCTGTTGTCGAGATTTTTGTTACTCCAATGGATGGTAGCCTTGTCATTATGGAAGGTAGTCTATTGTTGAGATTTTTGTTACTACAATGGATGGTAGACTTTATATTATGGAAGGTAGTGTGTTGTCGTGATTTTTATTACTCTAAGGGATGGTAGCCTTGTCATTATGGAAGGTAGTATGTTGTTAATATCTTTTTTACTCCAATGGATGGTAGCCTTTTCATTATGGAAGGTAGTCTTTTGTCATGATTTTTGTTACTCTAAGGGATTGTAGCCTTGTTGTTATGGAAGGTAGTTTGTTGTCGGTATCTCTGTTACTCCAATGGATGGTAGCCTTGTCATTATGGAAGGTAGTCTGTTGTCGATATTTTTGTTACTCCAATGGATGGTAGCCTTGTCATTATGGAAGGTAGTCTATTGTCGAGAATTTTGTTACAACAATAGATGGTAGTCTTGTCATTATGGAAGGTAGTTTGTTGTCGAGATTTTTGTTACTATAATGGATTGTAGCCTCGTCGTTATGTAAGGTAGTCTATTATCGATATCTTTGTTACTCCAATGGATGGTAGCGTCATCATTATGGAACATAGTCTGTTGTCGAGATTTTAGTTGCTCCAATTGATGGTAGCCTTGTCATTATGGAAGGTAGTCTATTGTCGAGATTTTTGTTATTCCAATGGATGGTAGCCTTGTCATTATGAAAGGTAGTCTATTGTCGATATTTTTGTTACTATAATAGATTGTAGCCTTGTCATTATGGAAGGTAGTGTGTTGTCGAGATTTTTGTTACTCCAATGGATGGTAGCCTAGTCATTATGGAAGGTAGTCTGTTGTCGTGATTTTTGTTACTCCAATGGATGGTAGCCTTGTCATTATGGAAGGTAGTCTATTGTTGATATTTTTGTTACTCCAATGGATTGTAGACTTTTCATTATGGAAGGTAGTCTTTTGTCGTGATTTTTGTTACTCTAAGGGATTGTAGCCTTGTCATTATGGAAGGAAGTCTGTTGTGAAGATTTTTGTTTCTCTATGGGATGGTAGCCTTGTCATCATGGAAGGTAGTGTGTTGTCGATATTTTTATTATTCCAATGGATGGTATCCTTGTCATTATGGAAGGTAGTCTGTTGTCGAGATTTTTGTTACTCCAATGGATGGTAGTCTTGTCATTATGGAAGGTAGTCTATTGTTGAGATTTTTGTTACTACAATGGATGGTAGTCTTGTCATTATGGAAGGTAGTCTGTTGTCGAGATTTTTGTTACTACAATGGATTGTAGCCATGTCGTTATGGAAGGTAGTTTGTTGTCGATATCTTTGTTACTCCAAGGGATGGTAGCTTTGTCATTATGGAACATAGTCTATTGTCGAGATTTTTGTTATTCCAATGGATGGTAGCCTTGTCATTATGGAAGGTAGATTGTTGTCGAGATTTTTGTTACTCCAATGGATGGTAGCCTTGTCATTATGGAAGGTAGTCTATTGTCGATATTTTTGTTACTACAATGGATGGTAGCCTTGTCATTATAGAAGGTAGTCTGTTGTCGATATTTTTGTTACTACAATGGATTGTAGCCTTGTCGTTATGGAGGTAGTCTATTGTCGATATCTTTGTTACTCCAATGGATGGAAGCCTAGTCATTATGTAAGGTAGTCTGTTGTCGAGATTTTTGTTACTCCATTGGATGGTAGCCTTGTCATTATGGAAGGTAATGTGTTGTCGATATTTTTGTTATTCCAGTGGATGGTAGCCTAGTCATTATGGAAGGTAGTCTGTTGTCGATATTTTTGTTACTCCAACGGATGGTAGCCTTGTCATTATGCAAGGTAGTCTGTTGTCGAGATTTTGTATACTCCAATGGATTGTAGCCTTGTAATTATGGATGGTAGTCTCTTGTGGATATTTGGGTTACTCCAATGATAATACCCTTGTCATTATGGAAGATAGTCTATTGTTGAGATTTTTGTTACTCCAATGGATGGTAGACTTGTCATTATGGAAGGTAGTGTGTTGTCGTGATTTTTCTTACTCTAAGGGATGGTAGCCTTGTCATTATGGAAGGTAGTCTGTTATCGATATCATTGTTACTCCAATGGATGGTATCCTTTTAATTATGGAAGGTAGTTTGTTGTCGAGATTTTTGTTACTCTAAGGGATGGTAGCCTTATCATTATGGAACATAGTCTGTTGTCGATATTTTTGTTATTCCAATGGATGGTAGCCATGTCATTATGAAAGGTAGTCTATTGTCGATATTTTTGTTACTATAATAGATTGTAGCCTTGTCATTATGGAAGGTAGTGTGTTGTCGAGATTTTTGTTACTCCAATGGATGGTAGCCTTGTCATTATGGAAGGTAGTGTGTTGTCGATATTTTTGTTATTCCAATGGATGGTATCCTAGTCATTATCGAAGGTAGTCTTTTGTCTTGATTTTTGTTACTCCAATGGATGGTAGCCTTGTCATTATGGAAGGTAGTCTATTGTTGAGATTTTTGTTACTCCAATGGATGGTAGACTTTTCATTATGGAAGGTAGTGTGTTGTTGTGATTTTTATTACTCTAAGGGATGGTAGCCTTGTCATTATGGAAGGTAGTATGTTGTTGATATCTTTGTTACTCCAATGGATGGTAGCCTTTTCATTATGGAAGGTAGTCTTTTGTCATGATTTTTGTTACTCTAAGGGATTGTAGCCTTGTTGTTATGGAAGGTAATTTGTTGTCGGTATCTCTGTTACTCCAATGGATGGTAGCCTTGTCATTATGGAAGGTAGTCTGTTGTCGATATTTTTGTTACTCCAATGGATGGTAGCCTTGTCATTATGGAAGGTAGTCTATTGTCGAGAATTTTGTTACTACAATAGATGGTAGTCTTGTCATTATGGAAGATAGTCTGTTGCCGAGATTTTTGTTACTATAATGGATTGTAGCCTCGTCGTTATGTAAGGTAGTCTATTGTCGATATCTTTGTTACTCCAATGGATGGTAGCGTCATCATTATGGAACATAGTCTGTTGTCGAGATTTTAGTTGCTCCAATGGATGGTAGCCTTGTCATTATGGAAGGTAGTCTATTGTCGAGATTTTTGTTATTCCAATGGATGGTAGCCTTGTCATTATGAAAGGTAGTCTATTGTCGATATTTTTGTTACTATAATAGATTGTAGCCTTGTCATTATGGAAGGTAGTGTGTTGTCGAGATTTTTGTTACTCCAATGGATGGTAGCCTAGTCATTATGGAAGGTAGTCTGTTGTCGTGATTTTTGTTACTCCAATGGATGGTAGCCTTGTCATTATGGAAGGTAGTCTATTGTTGATATTTTTGTTACTCCAATGGATGGTAGACTTGTCATTATGGAAGGTAGTGTGTTGTCGTGATTTTTATTACTCTAAGGGATGGTAGCCTTGTCATTATGGAAGGTAGTCTGTTTTCGGTATCTTTGTTACTCCAATGGATTGTAGACTTTTCATTATGGAAGGTAGTCTTTTGTCGTGATTTTTGTTACTCTAAGGGATTGTAGCCTTGTCATTATGGAAGGAAGTCTGTTGTGAAGATTTTTGTTTCTCTATGGGATGGTAGCCTTGTCATCATGGAAGATAGTGTGTTGTCGATATTTTTATTATTCCAATGGATGGTATCCTTGTCATTATGGAAGGTAGTCTGTTGTCGAGATTTTTGTTACTCCAATGGATGGTAGCCTTATCATTATGGAAGGTAGTCTATTGTTGAGATTTTTGTTACTACAATGGATGGTAGTCTTGTCATTATGGAAGGTAGTCTGTTGTCGATATTTTTGTTACTACAATGGATTGTAGCCATGTCGTTATAGAAGGTAGTCTGTTGTCGATATCTTTGTTACTCCAAGGGATGGTAGCTTTGTCATTATGGAACATAGTCTATTGTCGAGATTTTTGTTATTCCAATGGATGGTAGCCTTGTCATTATGGAAGGTAGATTGTTGTCGAGATTTTTGTTACTCCAATGGATGGTAGCCTTGTCATTATGGAAGGTAGTCTATTGTCGATATTTTTGTTACTACAATGGATGGTAGCCTTGTCATTATGGAAGGTAGTCTGTTGTCGATATTTTTGTTACTACAATGGATTGTAGCCTTGTCGTTATGGAGGTAGTCTATTGTCGATATCTTTGTTACTCCAATGGATGGTAGCCTAGTTATTATGTAAGGTAGTCTGTTGTCGAGATTTTTGTTACTCCATTGGATGGTAGCCTTGTCATTATGGAAGGTAATGTGTTGTCGATATTTTTGTTATTCCAATGGATGGTATCCTAGTCATTATGGAAGGTAGTCTGTTGTCTAGATTTTTGTTACTACAATGGATTGTAGCCTTGTCATTATGGAAGGTAGTCTATTGTTGATATTTTTGTTACTCCAATGGATGGTAGACTTGTCATTATGGAAGGTAGTGTGTTGTCGTGATTTTTATTACTCTAAGGGATGGTAGCCTTGTCATTATGGAAGGTAGTCTGTTTTCGGTATCTTTGTTACTCCAATGGATTGTAGACTTTTCATTATGGAAGGTAGTCTTTTGTCGTGATTTTTGTTACTCTAAGGGATTGTAGCCTTGTCATTATGGAAGGAAGTCTGTTGTGAAGATTTTTGTTTCTCTATGGGATGGTAGCCTTGTCATCATGGAAGGTAGTGTGTTGTCGATATTTTTATTATTCCAATGGATGGTATCCTTGTCATTATGGAAGGTAGTCTGTTGTCGAGATTTTTGTTACTCCAATGGATGGTAGCCTTATCATTATGGAAGGTAGTCTATTGTTGAGATTTTTGTTACTACAATGGATGGTAGTCTTGTCATTATGGAAGGTAGTCTGTTGTCGAGATTTTTGTTACTACAATGGATTGTAGCCATGTCGTTATAGAAGGTAGTCTGTTGTCGATATCTTTGTTACTCCAAGGGATGGTAGCCTTGTCATTATGGAACGTAGTCTGTTGTCGAGATTTTTGTTATTCCAATGGATAGTAGCCTTGTCATTATGGAAGGTAGAATGTTGTCGAGATTTTTGTTACTCCAATGGATGGTAGCCTTGTCATTATGGAAGGTAGTCTATTGTTGATATTTTTGTTACTACAATGGATGGTAGCCTTGTCATTATGGAAGGTAGTCTGTTGTCGAGACTTTTGTTACTACAATGGATTGTAGCCTTGTCATTATGGAGGTAGTCTATTGTCGACATCTTTATTACTCCATTGGATGGTAGCCAAGTCATTATGGAAGGTAGTCTGTTGTCGAGATTTTTGTTACTCCATTGGATGGTAGCCTTGTCATTATGGAAAGTATTCTATTGTAGATATCTTTGTTATTTCAATGGATGGTAGCCTAGTCATTATGGAATGTAGTTTGTTGTCGTGATTTTTGTTACTCCAATGGATGGTAGACTTGTCATTATGGAAGGTAGTCTATTGTCGATATCTTTGTTACTCCAATGGATGGTAGCCTAGTCATTATGGAAGGTAGTATGTTGTCGATATTTTTGTTACTCCAACGGATGGTAGCCTTGTCATTGTGCAAGGTAGTCTGTTGTCGAGATTTTGTATACTCCAATGGATTGTAGCCTTGTAATTATGGATGGTAGTCTCTTGTGGATATTTGGGTTACTCCAATGATACTACCCTTGTCATTATGGAAGATAGTCTATTGTTGAGATTTTTGTTACTCCAATGGATGGTAGACTTGTCATTATGGAAGGTAGTGTGTTGTCGTGATTTTTCTTACTCTAAGGTATGGTAGCCTTGTCATTATGGAAGGTAGTCTGTTGTCGATATCTTTGTTACTCCAATGGATGGTATCCCTTTAATTATGGAAGGTAGTTTGTTGTCGAGATTTTTGTTACTCTAAGGGATGGTAGCCTTATCATTATGGAACATAGTCTGTTGTCGATATTTTTGTTATTCCAATGGATGATAGCCATGTCATTATGAAAGGTAGTCTATTGTCGATATTTTTGTTACTATAATAGATTGTAGCCTTGTCATTATGGAAGGTAGTATGTTGTCGAGATTTTTGTTACTCCAATGGATGGTAGCCTTGTCATTATGGAAGGTAGTCTATTGTCGAGATTTTTGTTATTCCAATGGATGGTAGCCTTGTCATTATGAAAGGTAGTCTATTGTCGATATTTTTGTTACTATAATAGATTGTAGCCTTGTCATTATGGAAGGTAGTATGTTGTCGAGATTTTTGTTACTCCAATGGATGGTAGCCTTGTCATTATGGAACGTAGTCTATTGTCGAGATTTTTGTTATTCCAATGGATGGTAGCCTTGTCATTATGGAAGGTAGAATGTTGTCGAGATTTTTGTTACTCCAATGGATGGTAGCCTTGTCATTATGGAAGGTAGTCTATTGTTGATATTTTTGTTACTACAATGGATGGTAGCCTTGTCATTATGGAAGGTAGTCTGTTGTCGAGACTTTTGTTACTACAATGGATTGTAGCCTTGTCATTATGGAGGTAGACTGTTGTCGACATCTTTATTACTCCATTGGATGGTAGCCAAGTCATTATGGAAGGTAGTCTGTTGTCGAGATTTTTGTTACTCCATTGGATGGTAGCCTTGTCATTATGGAAAGTATTCTATTGTAGATATCTTTGTTATTTCAATGGATGGTAGCCTAGTCATTATGGAATGTAGTTTGTTGTCGTGATTTTTGTTACTCCAATGGATGGTAGACTTGTCATTATGGAAGGTAGTCTATTGTCGATATCTTTGTTACTCCAATGGATGGTAGCCTAGTCATTATGGAAGGTAGTCTGTTGTCGATATTTTTGTTACTCCAACGGATGGTAGCCTTGTCATTATGCAAGGTAGTCTGTTGTCGAGATTTTGTATACTCCAATGGATTGTAGCCTTGTAATTATGGATGGTAGTCTCTTGTGGATATTTGGGTTACTCCAATGATAGTACCCTTGTCATTATGGAAGATAGTCTATTGTTGAGATTTTTGTTACTCCAATGGATGGTAGACTTGTCATTATGGAAGGTAGTGTGTTGTCGTGATTTTTCTTACTCTAAGGGATGGTAGCCTTGTCATTATGGAAGGTAGTCTGTTGTCGATATCTTTGTTACTCCAATGGATGGTATCCCTTTAATTATGGAAGGTAGTTTGTTGTCGAGATTTTTGTTACTCTAAGGGATGGTAGCCTTATCATTATGGAACATAGTCTGTTGTCGATATTTTTGTTATTCCAATGGATGGTAGCCATGTCATTATGAAAGGTAGTCTATTGTCGATATTTTTGTTACTATAATAGATTGTAGCCTTGTCATTATGGAAGGTAGTGTGTTGTCGAGATTTTTGTTACTCCAATGGATGATAGCCTTGTCATTATGGAAGGTAGTGTGTTGTCGATATTTTTGTTATTCCAATGGATGGTAGCCTAGTCATTATCGAAGGTAGTCTTTTGTCTTGATTTTTGTTACTCCAATGGATGGTAGCCTTGTCATTATGGAAGGTAGTCTATTGTTGAGATTTTTGTTACACCAATGGATGGTAGACTTTTCATTATGGAAGGTAGTGTGTTGTCGTGATTTTTATTACTCTAAGGGATGGTAGCCTTGTCATTATGGAAGGTAGTATGTTGTTGATATCTTTGTTACTCCAATGGATGGTAGCCTTTTCATTATGGAAGGTAGTCTTTTGTCATGATTTTTGTTACTCTAAGGGATTGTAGCCTTGTTGTTATGGAAGGTAGTTTGTTGTCGGTATCTCTGTTACTCCAATGGATGGTAGCCTTGTCATTATGGAAGGTAGTCTGTTGTCGATATTTTTGTTACTCCAATGGATGGTAGCCTTGTCATTATGGATGGTAGTCTATTGTCGAGAAATTTGTTACTACAATAGATGGTAGTCTTGTCATTATGGAAGCTATTCTGTTGTCGAGATTTTTGTTACTATAATGGATTGTAGCCTCGTCGTTATGTAAGGTAGTCTATTGTCGATATCTTTGTTAATCCAATGGATGGTAGCGTCATCATTATGGAACATAGTCTGTTGTCGAGATTTTAGTTGCACCAATGGATGGTAGCCTTGTCATTATGGAAGGTAGTCTATTGTCGAGATTTTTATTATTCCAATGGATGGTAGCCTTGTCATTATGAAAGGTAGTCTATTGTCGATATTTTTGTTACTATAATAGATTGTAGCCTTGTCATTATGGAAGGTAGTGTGTTGTCGAGATTTTTGTTACTCCAATGGATGGTAGCCTAGTCATTATGGAAGGTAGTCTGTTGTCGTGATTTTTGTTACTCCAATGGATGGTAGCCTTGTCATTATGGAAGGTAGTCTATTGTTGATATTTTTGTTACTCCAATGGATGGTAGACTTGTCATTATGGAAGGTAGTGTGTTGTCGTGATTTTTATTACTCTAAGGGATGGTAGCCTTGTCATTATGGAAGGTAGTCTGTTTTCGGTATCTTTGTTACTCCAATGGATTGTAGACTTTTCATTATGGAAGGTAGTCTTTTGTCGTGATTTTTGTTACTCTAAGGGATTGTAGCCTTGTCATTATGGAAGGAAGTCTGTTGTGAAGATTTTTGTTTCTCTATGGGATGGTAGCCTTGTCATCATGGAAGGTAGTGTGTTGTTGATATTTTTATTATTCCAATGGATGGTATCCTTGTCATTATGGAAGGTAGTCTATTGTCGATATTTTTGTTACTATAATAGATTGTAGCCTTGTCATTATGGAAGGTAGTGTGTTGTCGAGATTTTTGTTACTCCAATGGATGGTAGCCTTGTCCTTATGGAAGGTAGTCTATTGTCGAGATTTTTGTTATTCCAATGGATGGTAGCCTTGTCATTATGAAAGGTAGTCTATTGTCGATATTTTTGTTACTATAATAGATTGTAGCCTTGTCATTATGGAACGTAGTCTATTGTCGAGATTTTTGTTATTCCAATGGATGATAGCCTTGTCATTATGGAAGGTAGAATGTTGTCGAGATTTTTGTTACTCCAATGGATGGTAGCCTTGTCATTATGGAAGGTAGTCTATTGTTGATATTTTTGTTACTACAATGGATGGTAGCCTTGTCATTATGGAAGGTAGTCTGTTGTCGAGACTTTTGTTACTACAATGGATTGTAGCCTTGTCATTATGGAGGTAGTCTGTTGTCGACATCTTTATTACTCCATTGGATGGTAGCCAAGTCATTATGGAAGGTAGTCTGTTGTCGAGATTTTTGTTACTCCATTGGATGGTAGCCTTGTCATTATGGAAAGTATTCTATTGTAGATATCTTTGTTATTTCAATGGATGGTAGCCTAGTCATTATGGAATGTAGTTTGTTGTCGTGATTTTTGTTACTCCAATGGATGGTAGACTTGTCATTATGGAAGGTAGTCTATTATCGATATCATTGTTACTCCAATGGATGGTAGCCTAGTCATTATGGAAGGTAGTCTGTTGTCGATATTTTTGTTACTCCAACGGATGGTAGCCTTGTCATTATGCAAGGTAGTCTGTTGTCGAGATTTTGTATACTCCAATGGATTGTAGCCTTGTAATTATGGATGGTAGTCTCTTGTGGATATTTGGGTTACTCCAATGATAGTATCCTTGTCATTATGGAAGATAGTCTATTGTTGAGATTTTTGTTACTCCAATGGATGGTAGACTTGTCATTATGGAAGGTAGTGTGTTGTCGTGATTTTTCTTACTCTAAGGGATGGTAGCCTTGTCATTATGGAAGGTAGTCTGTTGTCGATATCTTTGTTACTCCAATGGATGGTATCCCTTTAATTATGGAAGGTAGTTTGTTGTCGAGATTTTTGTTACTCTAAGGGATGGTAGCCTTATCATTATGGAACATAGTCTGTTGTCGATATTTTTGTTATTCCAATGGATGGTAGCCATGTCATTATGAAAGGTAGTCTATTGTCGATATTTTTGTTACTATAATAGATTGTAGCCTTGTCATTATGGAAGGTAGTGTGTTGTCGAGATTTTTGTTACTCCAATGGATGATAGCCTTGTCATTATGGAAGGTAGTGTGTTGTCGATATTTTTGTTATTCCAATGGATGGTAGCCTAGTCATTATCGAAGGTAGTCTTTTGTCTTGATTTTTGTTACTCCAATGGATGGTAGCCTTGTCATTATGGAAGGTAGTCTATTGTTGAGATTTTTGTTACACCAATGGATGGTAGACTTTTCATTATGGAAGGTAGTGTGTTGTCGTGATTTTTATTACTCTAAGGGATGGTAGCCTTGTCATTATGGAAGGTAGTATGTTGTTGATATCTTTGTTACTCCAATGGATGGTAGCCTTTTCATTATGGAAGGTTGTCTTTTGTCATGATTTTTGTTACTCTAAGGGATTGTAGCCTTGTTGTTATGGAAGGTAGTTTGTTGTCGGTATCTCTGTTACTCCAATGGATGGTAGCCTTGTCATTATGGAAGGTAGTCTGTTGTCGATATTTTTGTTACTCCAATGGATGGTAGCCTTGTCATTATGGATGGTAGTCTATTGTCGAGAATTTTGTTACTACAATAGATGGTAGTCTTGTCATTATGGAAGGTTTTCTGTTGTCGAGATTTTTGTTACTATAATGGATTGTAGCCTCGTCGTTATGTAAGGTAGTCTATTGTCGATATCTTTGTTACTCCAATGGATGGTAGCGTCATCATTATTGAACATAGTCTGTTGTCGAGATTTTAGTTGCTCCAATGGATGGTAGCCTTGTCATTATGGAAGGTAGTCTATTGTCGAGATTTTTATTATTCCAATGGATGGTAGCCTTGTCATTATGAAAGGTAGTCTATTGTCGATATTTTTGTTACTATAATAGATTGTAGCCTTGTCATTATGGAAGGTAGTGTGTTGTCGAGATTTTTGTTACTCCAATGGATGGTAGCCTAGTCATTATGGAAGGTAGTCTGTTGTCGTGATTTTTGTTACTCCAATGGATGGTAGCCTTGTCATTATGGAAGGTAGTCTATTGTTGATATTTTTGTTACTCCAATGGATGGTAGACTTGTCATTATGGAAGGTAGTGTGTTGTCGTGATTTTTATTACTCTAAGGGATGGTAGCCTTGTCATTATGGAAGGTAGTCTGTTTTCGGTATCTTTGTTACTCCAATGGATTGTAGACTTTTCATTATGGAAGGTAGTCTTTTGTCGTGATTTTTGTTACTCTAAGGGATTGTAGCCTTGTCATTATGGAAGGAAGTCTGTTGTGAAGATTTTTGTTTCTCTATGGGATGGTAGCCTTGTCATCATGGAAGGTAGTGTGTTGTTGATATTTTTATTATTCCAATGGATGGTATCCTTGTCATTATGGAAGGTAGTTTGTTGTCGGTATCTCTGTTACTCCAATGGATGGTAGCCTTGTCATTATGGAAGGTAGTCTGTTGTAGATATTTTTGTTACTCCAATGGATGGTAGCCTTGTCATTATGGAAGGTAGTCTATTGTTGAGATTTTTGTTACTACAATGGATGGTAGTCTTGTCATTATGGAAGGTAGTCTGTTGTCGATATTTTTGTTACTACAATGGATTGTAGCCATGTCGTTATGGAAGGTAGTCTGTTGTCGATATCTTTGTTACTCCAAGGGATGGTAGCTTTGTCATTATGGAACATAGTCTATTGTCGAGATTTTTGTTATTCGAATGGATGGTAGCCTTGTCATTATGGAAGGTAGATTGTTGTCGAGATTTTTGTTACTCCAATGGATGGTAGCCTTGTCATTATGGAAGGTAGTCTATTGTCGATATTTTGTTACTACAATGGATGGTAGCCTTGTCATTATGGAAGGTAGTCTGTTGTCGATATTTTTGTTACTCCATTGGATGGTAGCCTTGTCATTATGGAAGGTAATGTGTTGTCGATATTTTTCTTATTCCAGTGGATGGTAGCCTAGTCATTATGGAAGGTAGTCTGTTGTCGAGATTTGTGTTACTCCAATGGATGGTATCCTTGTCATTATGAAAGGTAGTCTATTGTAGATATTTTTGTTATTCCAATGGATGGTATCCTAGTCATTATGGAAGGTAGTCTGTTGTCTAGATTTTTGTTACTACAATGGATAGTAGCCTTGTCGTTATGGAAGGTAGTCTATTGTCGATATCTTTGTTACTCCAAGGGATGGTAGCCTTGTCATTATGGAACGTAGTCTGTTGTCGAGATTTTTGTTATTCCAATGGATGGTAGCCTTGTCATTATGGAAGGTAGAATGTTGTCGAGATTTTTGTTACTCCAATGGATGGTAGCCTTGTCATTATGGAAGGTAGTCTATTGTTGATATTTTTGTTACTACAATGGATGGTAGCCTTGTCATTATGGAAGGTAGTCTGTTGTCGAGACTTTTGTTACTACAATGGATTGTAGCCTTGTCATTATGGAGGTAGTCTGTTGTCGACATCTTTATTACTCCAATGGATGGTAGCCAAGTCATTATGGAAGGTAGTCTGTTGTCGAGATTTTTGTTACTCCATTGGATGGTAGCCTTGTCATTATGGAAAGTATTCTATTGTAGATATCTTTGTTATTTCAATGGATGGTAGCCTAGTCATTATGGAAGGTAGTTTGTTGTCGTGATTTTTGTTACTCCAATGGATGGTAGACTTGTCGTTATGGAAGGTAGTCTATTGTCGATATCTTTGTTACTCCAATTGATGGTAGCCTAGTCATTGTGGAAGGTAGTCTGTTGTCGATATTTTTGTTACTCCAACGGATGGTAGCCTTGTCATTATGGAAGGTAGTCTGTTGTCGAGATTTTGTATACTCCAATGGATTGTAGCCTTGTAATTATGGATGGTAGTCTCTTGTGGATATTTGGGTTACTCCAATGATAGTACCCTTGTCATTATGGAAGATAGTCTATTGTTGAGATTTTTGTTACTCCAATGGATAGTAGACTTGTCATTATGGAAGGTAGTGTGTTGTCGTGATTTTTCTTACTCTAAGGGATGGTAGCCTTGTCATTATGGAAGGTAGTATGTTGTCGATATCTTTGTTACTCCAATGGATGGTATCCTTTTAATTATGGAAGGTAGTTTTTGTCGAGATTTTTGTTACTCTAAGGGATGGTAGCCTTGTCATTATGGAACATAGTTTGTTGTCGAGATTTTTGTTATTCCAATGGATGGTAGCCTTGTCATTATGAAAGGTAGTCTATTGTCGATATTTTTGTTACTATAATAGATTGTAGCCTTGTCATTATGGAAGGTAGTGTGTTGTCGAGATTTTTGTTACTCCAATGGATGGAAGCCTTGTCATTATGGAAGGTAGTCTATTGTTTAGATTTTTGTTACTCCAATGGATGGTAGACATGTCATAATGGAAGGTAGTGTGTTGTCGTGATTTTTATTACTCTAAGGGATGGTAGCCATGTCATTATTGAAGGTAGTCTGTTTTCGATATCTTTGTTACTCTAATGGATGGTAGACTTTTCATTATGGAAGGTAGTCTTTTGTCATGATTTTTGTTACTCTAAGGGATTGTAGACTTGTCGTTATGGAAGTTAGTTTGTTGTCGATATCTTTGTTACTCCAATGGATGGTATCCTAGTCATTATGGAAGGTAGTCTGTTGTCAAGATTTTTGTTTCTCTAAGGGATGGTAGCCTTGTCATTATGGAAGGCAGTGTGTTGTCGATATTTTTGTTATTCCAATGGATGGTAGCCTTGTCATTATGGAAGGTAGTCTGTTGTCGATATTTTTGTTACTCCAATGGATGGTAGCCTTGTCATTATGGAAGGTAGTCTATTGTCGAGATTTTTGTTACTACAATGGATGGTAGTCTTGTCGTTATGGAAGGTAGTCTATTGTCGAGATTTTTGTTACTACAATGGATTGTAGCCTTGTCGTTATGGAAGGTAGTCTGTTGTCGATATATTTGTTACTCCAAGGGATGGTAGCCTTGTCATTATGGAACGTAGTCTGTTGTCGAGATTTTTGTTATTCCAATGGATGGTAGCCTTGTCATTATGGAAGGTAGATTGTTGTCGAGATTTATGTTACTCCAATGGATGGTAGCCTTGTCATTAATGAAGGTAGTCTATTGTCGATATTTTTGTTACTACAGTGGATGGTAGCCTTGTCATTATGGAACGTAGTCTGTTGTCGAGATTTTTGTTACTACAATGGATTGTAGCCTTGTCGTTATGGAGGTAGTCTGTTGTCGATATCTTTGATACTCCAATTGATGGTAGCCTTGTCATTGTGGAAGGTAGTCTGTTGTCGTGATTTTTGTTACTCCAATGGATGGTAGCCTTGTCATTGTGGAAGGTAGTCTGTTGTCGTGATTTTTGTTACTCCAATGGATGGTAGCCTTGTCATTGTGGAAGGTAGTATGCTGTAGATATCTTTGTTATTCCAATGCATGGTAGCCTAGTCATTATGGAAGGTAGTCTGTTGTCGTGATTTTTATTACTCTAATGGATGGTAGCCTTGTCATTATGGAAGGTAGTATTGTTGTAGATATCTTTGTTACTACAATGGATGGTAGCCTTGTCATTATGGGAGGTACTCTGTTGTCGAGATTTTTGTTACTACAATGGATTGTATGCTTGTCGTTATGGAAGGTAGTCTATTGTTGAGATTTTTGTTACTCCAATGGATGGTAGACTTGTCATTATGGAAGGTAGTGTGTCGTCGTGATTTTTATTACTCTAAGAGATGGTAGCCTTGGCATTATGGAAGGTAGTCTGTTTTTGATATCTTTGTTACTCCAATGGATGGTAGACTTTTCAATATGGAAGGTAGTCTTTTGTCATGATTTTTGTTACTCTAAGGGATTGTAGCCTTGTCGTTATGGAAGGTAGTCTATTGTCGATATCTTTCTTACTCCAATGGATGGTATCCTAGTCATTATTGAAGGTAGTCTGTTGTCAAGATTTTGTTTCTCTAAGGGATGGTAGCCTTGTCATTATGGAAGGTAGTGTTTTGTCGATATTTTTGTTACTCCAATGGATGGTAGCCTTGTCATTATGGAAGGTAGTCTGTTGTCGATATTTTTGTTACTCTAATGGATGGTAGCCTTGTCATTATGGAAGGTAGTCTATTGTCGAGATTTTTGTTACTACATTGGATGGTAGTCTTGACATTATGGAAGGTAGTCTATTGTCGAGTTTTTGTTACTACAATGGATTGTAGCCTTATCGTTATGGAAGGTAGTCTGTTGTCGATATCTTTATTACTCCAAGGGATGGTAGCCTTGTCATTATGGAACGTAGTCTGTTGTCGAGATTTTTGTTATTCCAATGGATGGTAGCCTTGTCATTATGGAAGGTAGATTGTTGTCGAGATTTTTGTTACTCCAATGGATGGTAGCCTTATCATTATGGAAGGTAGTCTATTGTCGATATTTTTGTTACTACTATTGATGGTAGCCTTGTCATTATGGAAGGTAGTCTGTTATCGAGATTTTTGTTACTACAATGGATTGTAGCCTTGTCGTTATGGAGGTAGTCTGTTGTCGATATCTTTGTAACTCCAATGGATGGTAGCCAAGTCATTATGGAAGGTAGTCTGTTGTCGAGATTTTTGTTACTCCATTAGATGGTAGCCTTGTCATTATGGAAGGTAATGTGTTGTCGATATTTCTCTTATTCCAGTGGATGGTATCCTAGTCATTATGCAAGGTAGTCTATTGTCGAGATTTTTGTTACTCAAATGGATGGTAGATTTTTCATTATGGAAGGTTGTCTGTTGTAGATATCTTTGTTATTCCAATTGATGGTAGCCTAGTCATTATGGAAGGTAGTCTGTTGTCGTGATTTTTGTTACTCCAATGGATGGTAGACTTGTCGTTATTGAAGGTAGTCTATTATCGATATCTTTGTTACTCCAATGGATGGTAGTCTAGTCATTATGGAAGGTAGTCTGTTGTCGAGATTTTAGTTACTCCACTGGATGGTAGCCTTGTCATTATGGAAGGTAGTCTGTTGTCGAGTTTTTGTATACTCAAATGGACTGTAGCCTTGTAATTATCGAAGGTAGTCTCTTTTGGATGTTTGGCTTAGTCCAATGATGGTACCCTTGTCATTATGGAAGATAGTCTATTGTTGAGATTTTTGTTACTCCTATTAATGGTAGACTTGTCATTAAGGTAGGTAGTGTGTTGTCGTGATTTTTCGTACTCTAAGGGATGGTAGCCTGGTCATTATGGAATGTAGTATGTTGTCGATATCTTTGTTACTCCAATGGATGGTATCCTTTTAATTATGGAAGGTAGTTTGTTGTCGAGATTTTTGTTACTCTAAGGGGTGGTAGCCTTGTCATAATGGAACATAGTCTGTTGTCGAGATTTTTGTTATTCCAATGGATGGTAGCCTTGTCATTATGAAAGGTAGTCTATTATCGATATTTTTGTTACTATAATAGATTGTAGCCATGTCATTATGGAAGGTAGTGTGTTGTCGAGATTTTTGTTACTCCAATAGATGGTAGCCTAGTCATTATAGAAGGTAGTCTGTTGTCGTGATTTTTGTTACTCCAATGGATGGTAGCCTTGTCATTATGGAAGGTAGTCCATTGTCGATATTTTTGTTACTACAATGGATGGTAGCCTAGTCATTATGGAAGGTAGTCTGTTATCGAGATTTTTGTTACTACAATGGATTGTAGCCTTGTCGTTATGGAGGTAGTCTATTGTCGATATCTTTGTTACTCCAATAGATGGTAGCCTAGTCATTATGTAAGGTAGTCTGTTGTCGAGATTTTTGTTACTCCATTGGATGGTAGCCTTGTCATTATGGAAGGTAATGTGTTGTCGATATTTTTGTTATACCAGTGGATGGTAGCCTAGTCATTATGGAAGGTAGTCTGTTGTCGAGATTTTTGTTACTCCAATGGATGCTAGCCTTGTCATTATGGAAGGTAGTCTATTGTAGATATTTTTTTTATTCCAATGGATGGTAGCCTAGTCATTATGGAAGGTAGTTTGTTGTCGAGATTTTTGTTACTACAATGGATTGTAGCCTTGCCGTTATGGAAGGTAGTCTGTTGTCGATATCTTTGTTACTCCAAGGGATGGTAGCCTTGTCATTATGGAACGTAGTCTGTTGTCGAGATTTTTGTTATTCCAATGGATGGTAGCCTTGTCATTATGGAAGGTAGTCTATTGTCGATATTTTTGTTACTACAATGGATGGTAGCCTAGTCATTATGGAAGGTAGTCTGTTATCGAGATTTTTGTTACTACAATGGATTGTAGCCTTGTCGTTATGGAGGTAGTCTATTGTCGATATCTTTGTTACTCCAATAGATGGTAGCCTAGTCATTGTGGAAGGTAGTCTGTTGTCGAGATTTTATTTACTCCAATGGATGGTAGCCTTGTCATTATGGAAGGTAGTCTGTTGTCGAGATTTTGTATACTCCAATGGATTGTAGCCTTGTAATTATGGAAGGTAGTCTCTTGTGGATATTTGGGTTACTCCAATGATGGTACCCTTGTCATTATGGAAAATAGTCTATTGTTGAGATTTTTGTTACTCCAATTGATGGTAGACTTGTCATTATGGAAGGTAGTGTGTTGTCGTGATTTTTCGTACTCTAAGGGATTGTAGCCTTGTCATTATGGAAGGTAGTATGTTGTTGATATCTTTGTTACTCCAATGGATGATATCCTTTTAATTATGGAAGGTAGTTTGGTGTCGAGATTTTTGTTACTCTAAGGGATGGTAGCCTTGTCATTATGGAACTTAGTCTGTTGTCGAGATTTTTGTTATTCCAATGGATGGTAGCCTTGTCATTATGAAAGGTAGTCTATTATCGATATTTTTGTTACTATAATAGATTGTAGCCATGTCATTATGGAAGGTAGTCTGTTGTCGTGATTTTTGTTACTCCAATGGATGGTAGCCTTGTCATTATGGAAGGTAGTCTATTGTCGATATTTTTGTTACTACAATGGATGGTAGCCTAGTCATTATGGAAGGTAGTCTGTTGTCGAGATTTTTGTTACTACAATGGACTGTAGCCTTGTCGTTATGGAGGTAGTCTGTTGTCGATATCTTTGTTACTCCAATAGATGGTAGCCTAGTCATTATGTAAGGTAGTCTGTTGTCGAGATTTTTGTTACTGCATTGGATGGTAGCCTTGTCATTATGGAAGGTAATGTGTTGTCGATATTTTTGTTATTCCAGTGGATGGTAGCCTAGTCATTATGGAAGGTAGTCTGTTGTCGAGATTTTTGTTACTCCAATGGATGGTAGCCTTGTCATTATGGAAGGTAGTCTATCGTAGATATTTTTGTTATTCCAATGGATGGTAGCCTTGTACTTATGGAAGGTAGTCTGTTGTCTAGTTTTTGTATACTCCAATGGATTGTAGCCTTGTAATTATGGAAGGTAGTCTCTTTTGGATATTTGGCTTACTCCAATGATGGTACCCTTGTCATTATGGAAGATAGTCTATTGTTGAGATTTTTTTTACTCCTATTGATGGTAGACTTGTCATTAAGGAAGGTAGTGTGTTGTCGTGATTTTTCGTACTCTAAGGGATGGTAGCCTGGTCATTATGGAATGTAGTATGTTGTCGATATCTTTGTTACTCCAATGGATGGTATCCTTTTAATTATGGAAGGTAGTTTGTTGTCGAGATTTTTGTTACTCTAAGGGGTGGTAGCCTTGTCATAATGGAACATAGTCTGTTGTCGTGATTTTTGTTATTCCAATGGATGGTAGCCTTGTCATTATGAAAGGTAGTCTATTATCGATATTTTTGTTACTATAATAGATTGTAGCCATGTCATTATGGAAGGTAGTGTGTTGTCGAGATTTTTGTTACTCCAATGGATGGTAGCCTAGTCATTATAGAAGGTAGTCTGTTGTCGTGATTTTTGTTACTCCAATGGATGGTAGCCTTGTCATTATGGAAGGTAGTCTATTGTCGATATTTTTGTTACTACAATGGATGGTAGCCTAGTCATTATGGAAGGTAGTCTGTTATCGAGATTTTTGTTACTACAATGGATTGTAGCCTTGTCGTTATGGAGGTAGTCTATTGTCGATATCTTTGTTACTCCAATAGATGGTAGCCTAGTCATTATGTAAGGTAGTCTGTTGTCGAGATTTTTGTTACTCCATTGGATGGTAGCCTTGTCATTATGGAAGGTAATGTGTTGTCGATATTTTTGTTATACCAGTGGATGGTAGCCTAGTCATTATGGAAGGTAGTCTGTTGTCGAGATTTTTGTTACTCCAATGGATGCTAGCCTTGTCATTATGGAAGGTAGTCTATTGTAGATATTTTTGTTATTCCAATGGATGGTAGCCTAGTAATTATGGAAGGTAGTTTGTTGTCGAGATTTTTGTTACTACAATGGATTGTAGCCTTGCCGTTATGGAAGGTAGTCTGTTGTCGATATCTTTGTTACTCCAAGGGATGGTAGCCTTGTCATTATGGAACGTAGTCTGTTGTCGAGATTTTTGTTATTCCAATGGATGGTAGCCTTGTCATTATGGAAGGTAGTGTGTTGTCGAGATTTTTGTTACTCCAATGGATGGTAGCCTAGTCATTATGAAAGGTAGTCTATTATCGATATTTTTGTTACTATAATAGATTGTAGCCATGTCATTATGGAAGGTATTGTGTTGTCGAGATTTTTGTTACTCCAATGGATGGTAGCCTAGTCATTATAGAAGGTAGTCTGTTGTCGTGATTTTTGTTACTCCAATGGATGGTAGCCTTGTCATTATGGAAGGTAGTCTATTGTCGATATTTTTGTTACTACAATGGATGGTAGCCTAGTCATTATGGAAGGTAGTCTGTTATCGAGATTTTTGTTACTACAATGGATGGTAGCCTTGTCGTTATGGAGGTAGTCTATTGTCGATATCTTTGTTACTCCAATAGATGGTAGCCTAGTCATTATGTAAGGTAGTCTGTTATTGAGATTTTTGTTACTCCATTGGATGGTAGCCTTGTCATTATGGAAGGTAATGTGTTGTCGATATTTTTGTTATACCAGTGGATGGTAGCCTAGTCATTATGGAAGGTAGTCTGTTGTCGAGATTTTTGTTACTCCAATGGATGCTAGCCTTGTCATTATGGAAGGTAGTCTATTGTAGATATTTTTGTTACTCCAATGGATGGTAGCCTAGTCATTATGGAAGGTAGTTTGTTGTCGAGATTTTTGTTACTACAATGGATTGTAGCCTTTCCGTTATGGAAGGTAGTCTGTTGTCGATATCTTTGTTACTCCAAGGGATGGTAGCCTTGTCATTATGGAACGTAGTCTGTTGTCGAGATTTTTGTTATTCCAATGGATGGTAGCCTTGTCATTATGGAAGGTAGTCTATTGTCGATATTTTTGTTACTACAATGGATGGTAGCCTAGTCATTATGGAAGGTAGTCTGTTATCGAGATTTTTGTTACTACAATGGATTGTAGCCTTGTCGTTATGGAGGTAGTCTATTGTCGATATCTTTGTTACTCCAATAGATGGTAGCCTAGTCATTGTGGAAGGTAGTCTGTTGTCGAGATTTTATTTACTCCAATGGATGGTAGCCTTGTCATTATGGAAGGTAGTCTGTTGTCGAGATTTTGTATACTCCAATGGATTGTAGCCTTGTAATTATGGAAGGTAGTCTCTTGTGGATATTTGGGTTACTCCAATGATGGTACCCTTGTCATTATGGAAAATAGTCTATTGTTGAGATTTTTGTTACTCCAATTGATGGTAGACTTGTCATTATGGAAGGTAGTGTGTTGTCGTGATTTTTCGTACTCTAAGGGATTGTAGCCTTGTCATTATGGAAGGTAGTATGTTGTTGATATCTTTGTTACTCCAATGGATGATATCCTTTTAATTATGGAAGGTAGTTTGGTGTCGAGATTTTTGTTACTCTAAGGGATGGTAGCCTTGTCATTATGGAACTTAGTCTGTTGTCGAGATTTTTGTTATTCCAATGGATGGTAGCCTTGTCATTATGAAAGGTAGTCTATTATCGATATTTTTGTTACTATAATAGATTGTAGCCATGTCATTATGGAAGGTAGTCTGTTGTCGTGATTTTTGTTACTCCAATGGATGGTAGCCTTGTCATTATGGAAGGTAGTCTATTGTCGATATTTTTGTTACTACAATGGATGGTAGCCTAGTCATTATGGAAGGTAGTCTGTTGTCGAGATTTTTGTTACTACAATGGACTGTAGCCTTGTCGTTATGGAGGTAGTCTGTTGTCGATATCTTTGTTACTCCAATAGATGGTAGCCTAGTCATTATGTAAGGTAGTCTGTTGTCGAGATTTTTGTTACTGCATTGGATGGTAGCCTTGTCATTATGGAAGGTAATGTGTTGTCGATATTTTTGTTATTCCAGTGGATGGTAGCCTAGTCATTATGGAAGGTAGTCTGTTGTCGAGATTTTTGTTACTCCAATGGATGGTAGCCTTGTCATTATGGAAGGTAGTCTATCGTAGATATTTTTGTTATTCCAATGGATGGTAGCCTTGTACTTATGGAAGGTAGTCTGTTGTCGAGTTTTTGTATACTCCAATGGATTGTAGCCTTGTAATTATGGAAGGTAGTCTCTTTTGGATATTTGGCTTACTCCAATGATGGTACCCTTGTCATTATGGAAGATAGTCTATTGTTGAGATTTTTTTTACTCCTATTGATGGTAGACTTGTCATTAAGGAAGGTAGTGTGTTGTCGTGATTTTTCGTACTCTAAGGGATGGTAGCCTGGTCATTATGGAATGTAGTATGTTGTCGATATCTTTGTTACTCCAATGGATGGTATCCTTTTAATTATGGAAGGTAGTTTGTTGTCGAGATTTTTGTTACTCTAAGGGGTGGTAGCCTTGTCATAATGGAACATAGTCTGTTGTCGTGATTTTTGTTATTCCAATGGATGGTAGCCTTGTCATTATGAAAGGTAGTCTATTATCGATATTTTTGTTACTATAATAGATTGTAGCCATGTCATTATGGAAGGTAGTGTGTTGTCGAGATTTTTGTTACTCCAATGGATGGTAGCCTAGTCATTATAGAAGGTAGTCTGTTGTCGTGATTTTTGTTACTCCAATGGATGGTAGCCTTGTCATTATGGAAGGTAGTCTATTGTCGATATTTTTGTTACTACAATGGATGGTAGCCTAGTCATTATGGAAGGTAGTCTGTTATCGAGATTTTTGTTACTACAATGGATTGTAGCCTTGTCGTTATGGAGGTAGTCTATTGTCGATATCTTTGTTACTCCAATAGATGGTAGCCTAGTCATTATGTAAGGTAGTCTGTTGTCGAGATTTTTGTTACTCCATTGGATGGTAGCCTTGTCATTATGGAAGGTAATGTGTTGTCGATATTTTTGTTATACCAGTGGATGGTAGCCTAGTCATTATGGAAGGTAGTCTGTTGTCGAGATTTTTGTTACTCCAATGGATGCTAGCCTTGTCATTATGGAAGGTAGTCTATTGTAGATATTTTTGTTATTCCAATGGATGGTAGCCTAGTAATTATGGAAGGTAGTTTGTTGTCGAGATTTTTGTTACTACAATGGATTGTAGCCTTGCCGTTATGGAAGGTAGTCTGTTGTCGATATCTTTGTTACTCCAAGGGATGGTAGCCTTGTCATTATGGAACGTAGTCTGTTGTCGAGATTTTTGTTATTCCAATGGATGGTAGCCTTGTCATTATGGAAGGTAGTGTGTTGTCGAGATTTTTGTTACTCCAATGGATGGTAGCCTAGTCATTATGAAAGGTAGTCTATTATCGATATTTTTGTTACTATAATAGATTGTAGCCATGTCATTATGGAAGGTATTGTGTTGTCGAGATTTTTGTTACTCCAATGGATGGTAGCCTAGTCATTATAGAAGGTAGTCTGTTGTCGTGATTTTTGTTACTCCAATGGATGGTAGCCTTGTCATTATGGAAGGTAGTCTATTGTCGATATTTTTGTTACTACAATGGATGGTAGCCTAGTCATTATGGAAGGTAGTCTGTTATCGAGATTTTTGTTACTACAATGGATTGTAGCCTTGTCGTTATGGAGGTAGTCTATTGTCGATATCTTTGTTACTCCAATAGATGGTAGCCTAGTCATTATGTAAGGTAGTCTGTTATTGAGATTTTTGTTACTCCATTGGATGGTAGCCTTGTCATTATGGAAGGTAATGTGTTGTCGATATTTTTGTTATACCAGTGGATGGTAGCCTAGTCATTATGGAAGGTAGTCTGTTGTCGAGATTTTTGTTACTCCAATGGATGCTAGCCTTGTCATTATGGAAGGTAGTCTATTGTAGATATTTTTGTTACTCCAATGGATGGTAGCCTAGTCATTATGGAAGGTAGTTTGTTGTCGAGATTTTTGTTACTACAATGGATTGTAGCCTTTCCGTTATGGAAGGTAGTCTGTTGTCGATATCTTTGTTACTCCAAGGGATGGTAGCCTTGTCATTATGGAACGTAGTCTGTTGTCGAGATTTTTGTTATTCCAATGGATGGTAGCCTTGTCATTATGGAAGGTAGTGTGTTGTCGAGATTTTTGTTACTCCAATGGATGGTAGCCTAGTCATTATGAAAGGTAGTCTATTATCGATATTTTTGTTACTATAATAGATTGTAGCCATGTCATTATGGAAGGTATTGTGTTGTCGAGATTTTTGTTACTCCAATGGATGGTAGCCTAGTCATTATAGAAGGTAGTCTGTTGTCGTGATTTTTGTTACTCCAATGGATGGTAGCCTTGTCATTATGGAAGGTAGTCTATTGTCGATATTTTTGTTACTACAATGGATGGTAGCCTAGTCATTATGGAAGGTAGTCTGTTATCGAGATTTTTGTTACTACAATGGATTGTAGCCTTGTCGTTATGGAGGTAGTCTATTGTCGATATCTTTGTTACTCCAATAGATGGTAGCCTAGTCATTATGTAAGGTAGTCTGTTGTCGAGATTTTTGTTACTGCATTGGATGGTAGCCTTGTCATTATGGAAGGTAATGTGTTGTCGATATTTTTGTTATTCCAGTGGATGGTAGCCTAGTCATTATGGAAGGTAGTCTGTTGTCGAGATTTTTGTTACTCCAATGGATGGTAGCCTTGTCATTATGGAAGGTAGTCTATCGTAGATATTTTTGTTATTCCAATGGATGGTAGCCTTGTCATTATGGAAGGTAGTCTGTTGTCGAGTTTTTGTATACTCCAATGGATTGTAGCCTTGTAATTATGGAAGGTAGTCTCTTTTGGATATTTGGCTTACTCCAATGATGGTAGCCTTGTCATTATGGAAGGTAGTCTGTTGTCGAGATTTTTGTTACTACAATGGATTGTAGCCTTGTCGTTATGGAGGTAGTCTGTTGTCGAATTTTTTGTTACTCCAATGGATGGTATCCTTGTCATTATGGAAGGTAGTCTGTTGTCGAGATTTTTTATACTCCAGTGGATCGTAGCCTTGTGATTATGGAAGGAAGTCTCTTGTGTATATTTTGGTTACTCCAATGATGGTACCCTTGTCATTATGGAATGTAGTCTGTTGTCGAGAATTTTGTTACTGCAATGGATGGTAGACTTGTCATTATCGAAGGTAGTCTGTTGTCGAGATTTCTGTTACTCCAATGGATGGTAGGCTTGTCATTATGGAAGGTATTCTGTTGTCGATATTTTTGTTACTCCATTGGATGGTAGCCTTGTCATTATGTAAGGTAGTGTGTTGTCGATATTTTTGTTATTCCAATGGATGGTAGCCTAGTCATTATGGAAGGTAGTCTGTTGTCGTTATTTTTGTTACTCCAATGATTGGTAGCCTTGTCATTATGTAAGTTAGTTTGTTGTCGATATCTTTGTTACTCCAATGGATGGTAGCCTTCTCATTATGGAAGCTAGTCTGTTGTCGAGAGTTTTGTTACTCTAAGGGATGGTAGCCTTGTCATTATGAAACGTATTCTGTTGTCGAGATTTTTGTCACTACAATGGATGGTAGCCATGTCATTATGGAAGGTAGTCTATTGTCGAGATTTTTGTTACTATAATGGATTGTAGCCTTGTTGTTATGGAAGGTAGTCTGTTGTCGATATCCTTGTTACTCCAATGGATGGTAGCCTAGTCATTATGGAAGGTAGTTTGTGTACGATATTTTTGTTATTCCAATGGATGGTAGCCTTGTCATTATGGAAGATAGTCTGTTGTCGTGATTTTTGTTACTCTAAGGGATGGTAGCCTTGTCATTATGGAAGGTATTATGTTGTCGATATCTTTGTTACTCCAATGGATGGTAGGCTTGTCATTATGGAAGGTAGTCTGTTGTCGAGAGTTTTGTTACTCTAAGGGATGGTAGTCTTGTCATTATGAAACGTAGTCTGTTGTCGAGATTTTTGTTATTCCAATAGATGGTAGCGTTGTCATTATAGAAGGTAGTATATTATTGTGATTTTTGTCAATACAATGGATGGTATCCTTGTCATTATGGAAGGTAGTCTGTTGTCGAGATTTTTGTTACTACAATGGATTGTAGCCTTGTCGTTATGAAAGGTAGTTTGTTGTTGATATCTTTGTTACTCTAATGGATGGTAGCCTAGTCATTATGGAAGGTAGTTTGTGTACGAGATTTTAGTTACTCCAATGGATGGTAGCCTTGTCATTATGGAAGGTAGTGTGTTGTCGAGATTTTTTATACTCCAATGGATTGTTGCCTTGTAATTATGGAAGGTAGTGTCTTGTGGATATTTTGGTTACTCCAATGATGGTACCCTTGTCATTATGGAAGGTAGTCTATTGCAAAGATTTTTGTTACTCCATTGCATGGTAGCCTTGTCATTATGGAAGGTAGTGTCTTGTGGATATTTTTCTTATTCCAATGGATGTTAGCCTTGTATTATGGAAGGTAGTCTGTTGTCTTGATTTTTGTTACTCCAATGGATGGTAGCCTTGTCATTATGGAAGGTAGTATGTTGTTGAGATTTTTGTTATTCCAATGGATTGTAGCATTGTCATTATAAAAGGTAGCATATTATCGAGATTTTTGTCACTACAATGGATGGTAGCCTTGTCATAATGGAAGGTATTCTATTGTCGATATTTTTGTTACTATAATGGATTGTAGCCTTGTCATTATGGAAGATATTATGTTGTTGATATCTTTATAACTCCAATGGATGGTAGCCTAGTCATTATGGAAGGTAGTATGTGTACGAGATTTTAGTTACACCAATGGATGTTAGCCTTGTCATTGTGGAAGGTAGTCTGTTGTCGAGATTTTTGTTACTCCAATGGATTGTAGCCTTGTCATTATGGAAGGTAGTCTGTTGTTAAGATTTTTGTTACTCTAAGGGATGGTAGCCTTTTCAATATGGAACGTAGTCTGTTGTCGAGATTTTTGTTATTCCAATGGATGGTATCCTTATCATTATGAAAGGTAGTCTATTGTCGATATTTTTGTTACTATAATAGATTGTAGTCTTGTCATTATGGAAGGTAGTCTGTTGTCGATATTTTTGTTACTATAATGGATTGTAGCCTTGTCATTATGGAAGATATTCTGTTGTCGATATCTTTATTACTCCAATGGATGGTAGCCTAGTCATTATGGAAGGTAGTATGTGTACGAGATTTTAGTTACACCAATGGATGTTAGCCTTGTCATTGTGGAAGGTAGTCTGTTGTCGAGATTTTTTATACTCCAATGGATTGTAGCCTTGTCATTATGGAAGGTAGTCTGTTGTTAAGATTTTTGTTACTCTAAGGGATGGTAGCCTTTTCAATATGGAACGTAGTCTGTTGTCGAGATTTTTGTTATTCCAATGGATGGTATGCTTATCATTATGAAAGGTAGTCTATTGTCGATATTTTTGTTACTATAATAGATTGTAGTCTTGTCATTATGGAAGGTAGCCTGTTGTCGAGATTTTTGTTACTCCAATGGATGGTAGCCTTGTCATTATAGAAGGTATTATATTGTTGATATTTTTGTCACTACAATGGATGATAGCCTTGTCATTATGGAAGGTAGTCTGTTGTCGAGATTTTTGTTACTACAATGGATTGTAGCCTTGTCGTTATAGAAGGTAGTCTGTTGTCGATATCTTTGTTACTCCAATGGATGGTAGCCTAGTCATTATGGAAGGTAGTTTGTGTACGATATTTTTGTTATTCCAATGGATGGTAGCCTTGTCATTATGAAAGATAGTCTGTTGTCGTGATTTTTTTACTCTAAGGGATGGTAGCCTTGTTAATATGGAAGGTATTATGTTGTCGATATCTTTGTTACTCCAATGGATGGTAGGCTTGTAATTATGGAAGGTAGTCTGTTGTCGAGAGTTTTGTTACTCTAAGGGATGGTAGCCTTGTCATTATGAAACGTAGTCTGTTGTCGAGATTTTTGTTATTCCAATAGATGGTAGTGTTGTCATTATAGAAGGTAGTATATTATTGTGATTTTTATCAATACAATGGATGGTATCCTTGTCATTATGGAACGTAGTCTGTTGTCGAGATTTTTGTTACTACAATGGATTGTAGCCTTGTCGTTATGAAAGGTAGTTTGTTGTCGATATCTTTGTTACTCTAATGGATGGTAGCCTTGTTATTATGAAAGGTAGTCTGTTATTTGTCACTATAATGGATGGTAGCCTTGTCATTACGGAACGTTGTCTGTTGTCGAGATTTTTGTTATTCCAATGGATGGTAGCATTATCATTATGGAAGGTAGTCTGTTGTTGATATCTTTGTCACTATAATGGATGGTAGCCTTGTCGTTTTGGAAGGTTGTTTGTTGTTGATATCTTTGTTACTCCAATGGATGGTAGCCTAGTCATTATGGAAGGTAGTTTGTATACGAGATTTTAGTTACTCTAATGGATCGTAGCCTTGTCATTATGGAAGGTAGTCTATTGTCGAGATTTTTTATACTCAAATAGATTGTAGCCTTGTAATTATGGAAGGTAGTCTGTTGTCGAGATTTTTGTCACTATAATAGATTGTAGCCTTGTCATTATGGAATGTAGTCTGTTGTCGAGATTTTTGTTAATCCAATAGATGGTAGCCTTGTCATTATAGAAGGTAGTATATTGTTGAGATTTTTGTCACTACAATGAATGGTAGCCTTGTCATTATGGAAGGTAGTCTGTTGTCGAGATTTTTGTTACTACAATGGATTGTAGCCTTCTCATTATTGAAGGTAGTCTGTTGTCGATATCTTTGTTACTCCAATGGATGGTAGCCTAGTCATTATGGAAGGTAGTTTGTTGTCGAGTTTTTTGTTACTCCAATGGATGGTAGCCTTGTCATTATGGAAGGTAGTCTGTTGTCGATACTTTTGTTACTACAATGGATTGTAGCCTTGTCGTTATGGAAGATAGTCTGTTTTCGATATCTTTGTTACTCCAATGGATGGTAGCCTAGTCATTATGGAAGGTAGTTTTTGTACAAGATTTTAGTTACTCAAATGGATGGTAGCCTTGTCATTATTAAAGGTAGTCTGTTATCGAGATTTTTGTTACTCCAATGGATGGTAGCCTTGTCATTATAGAAGGTAATATATTGTCGAGATTTTTGTCACTATAATGGATGGTAGCCTTGTCATTATAGAAGGTAGTCTGTTGTCGAGATTTTTGTTACTACAATGGATTGTAGCCTTGTCGTTGTGGAAGGTAGTCTGTTGTCGATATCTTTGTTACTCCAATGGATGCTAGCCTAGTCATTATGGAAGGTAGTTTGTGTACGAGATTTTAGTTACTCCAATGGATGGTAGCCTTGTCATTATGGAAGGTAGTCTGTTGTCGAGATGTTTTATACTCCAATGGATTCTAGCCTTGTCATTATGGAAGGTAGTCAGTTGTCGAGATTTTTGTTACTCTAAGGGATGGTAGCCTTGTCATTATGGAACGTAGTCTGTTGTCGATATTTTTGTTATTTTAATGGATGGTAGCCTTGTCATTATGAAAGGTAGTCTATTGTCGAGATTTTTTTCACAATAATAGATTGTAGCCTTGTCATTATGGAAGGTAGTCTGTTGTCAAGATTTTTGTTACTACAATGGATTGTAGCCTTGTCATTATGGAAGGTAGTTTGTTATCGATATTTGTGTTACTCCAATGGATGGTATCCTAGACATCATTGAAGGTAGTTTGTGTATGATATTTTTGTTATTCCAATGGATGGTATCGTTGTCATTATAGAAGGTAGTACATTGTCGAGATTTCAGTCACTACAATGGATGGTTGCCTTCTCATTATGGAAGGTAGTCTGTTGTCGAGATTTTTGTTACTCCAATGGATGGTAGCCTTCTCATTATAGAAGGTAGTATATTGTTCAGATTTTTGTCACTACAATAAATGGTAGCCTTGTCATTATGGAATGTAGTCTGTTGTCGAGATTTTTGTTACTACAATGGTTGGTAGCCTTGACATTATGGAAGGTAGTATGTTGTCGAGATTTTTGTTACTCCAATGGATGGTAGCCTTGTCATTATAGAAAGTAATATATTGTCGAGATTTTTGTCACTATAATGGATGGTAGCCTTGTCATTATGGAAGGTAGTTTGTTGTCGAGATTTTTGTTACTATAATGGATTGTAGCCTTGTCGTTGTGGAAGGTAGTCTGTTGTTGATATCTTTGTTACTCCAATGGATGGTAGCCTAGTCATTATGGAAGGTAGTTTGTGTACGAGATTTTAGTTACTCCAATGGATGGTAGCCTTGTCATTATGGAAGGTAGTCTGTTGTCGAGATGTTTTATACTCCAATGGATTCTAGCCTTGTCATTATGGAAGGTAGTCAGTTGTCGAGATTTTTGTTACTCTAAGGGATGGTAGCCTTGTCATTATGGAACGTAGTCTGTTGTCGATATTTTTGTTATTCTAATGGATGGTAGCCTTGTCATTATCAAAGGTAGTCTATTGTCGAGATTTTTTTCACAATAATAGATTGTAGCCTTGTCATTATGGAAGGTAGTCTGTTGTCAAGATTTTTGTTACTACAATGGATTGTAGCCTTGTCATTATGGAAGGTAGTTTGTTATCGATATTTGTGTTACTCCAATGGATGGTATCCTAGACATCATTGAAGGTAGTTTGTGTATGATATTTTTGTTATTCCAATGGATGGTATCGTTGTCATTATAAAAGGTAGTACATTGTCGAGATTTCAGTCACTACAATGGATGGTTGCCTTGTCATTATGGAGGGTAATCTATTGTCGAGATTTTTGTTACTATAATAGATTGTAGCCTTGTCATTATGGAAGGTAGTCTGTTGTCGAGATTTTTGTTACTCCAATGGATGGTAGCCTTGTCGATATATAAGGTAGTATATTGTTGATATTTTTGTTACTCTAAGGGATGGTTGCCTTGTCATTATGAAAGGTAGTATGTTTTCGAGATTTTTGTTACTACAATGGATTGTAGCCTTGTCGTTATGGAAGGTAGTTTGTTGTTGATATCTTTGTTACTCCAATGGATGGTAGCCTAGTCATTATGGAAGGTAGTCTGTTGTCGAGTTTTTTGTTACTTCAATGGTTGGTAGCCTTGTCATTATGGAAAGTAGTCTGTTGTCGAGATTTTTGTTACTCCTATGGATGGTAGCCTTGTCATTATAGAAGGTAATATATTGTCGATATTTTTGTCACTATAATGGATGGTAGCCTTGTCATTATGGAAGGTAGTCTGTTGTCGAGAATTTTGTTACTATAATGGATTGTACCCTTGTCGTTGTGGAAGGTAGTCTGTTGTTGATATCTTTGTTATTCCAATGGATGGTAGCCTAGTCATTATGGAAGGTAGTTTGTGTACGAGATTTTAGTTACTCCAATGGATTGTAGCCTTGTCATTATGGAAGGTAGTCTGTTGTCGAGATTTTTTATACTCCAATGGATTCTATCCTTGTCATTATCGAAGGTAGTCTATTGTAGAGATTTTTGTTACTCTAAGGGATGGTAGCCTTGCCATTATGGAACGTAGTATGTTGTCAATATTTTTGTTATTCTAATGGATGGTAGCCTTGTCATTATGAAAGGTAGTCTATTGTCGAGTTTTTGTGACTATAATAGATTGTAGCCTTGTCATTATGGAACGGAGTCTGTTGTCGAGATTTTTGTTAATCCAATGGATGCTAGCCTAGTCATTATGGAAGGTAGTCTGTTGTCGATATCTTTGTTACTCCAATGGATGGTAGCCTAGTCATTATGGAAGGTAGTCTGTTTTCTAGTTTTTTGTTACTCCAATGGATGGTAGCCTTGTCATTATGGAAGGTAGTCTGTTGTCGATATTTTTGTTACTACAATGGATTGTAGCGTTGTCGTTATGGAAGATAGTCTATTTTCGATATCTTTGTTACTCCAATGGATGGTAGCCTAGTCATTATGGAAGGTAGATTTTGTACGAGATTTTAGTTAGTCCAATGGATGGTAGCCTTGTCATTATTAAAGGTAGTCTATTGTCGAGATTTTTGTTACTCCAATAGATGGTAGCCTTGTCATTATAGAAGGTAATATATTGTCGAGATTTTTGTCACTATAATGGATGGTAGCCTTGTCATTATAGAAGGTAGTCTGTTGTCGAGATTTTTGTTACTACAATGGATTGTAGCCTTGTCGTTGTGGAAGGTAGTCTGTAGTCGGTATCTTTGTTACTCCAATGGATGGTAGCCTAGTCATTATGGAAGGTAGTTTGTGTACGAGATTTTAGTTACTCCAATGGATGGTAGCCTTGTCATTATGGAAGGTAGTCTGTTGTCGAGATTTTTGTTATTCCAATGGATGGTAGCCTTGTCATTATGAAAGGTAGTCTATTGTCGAGATATTTGTTACTATAATAGATTGTAGCCTTCTCATTATGGAAGGTAGTCTGTTGTCGAGATTTTTGTTACTCCAATGGATGGTAGCCTTCTCATTATAGAAGGTAGTATATTGTTCAGATTTTTGTCACTACAATAAATGGTAGCCTTGTCATTATGGAATGTAGTCTGTTGTCGAGATTTTTGTTACTACAATGGTTGGTAGCCTTGTCATTATGGAAGGTAGTATGTTGTCGAGATTTTTGTTACTCCAATGGATGGTAGCCTTGTCATTATAGAAAGTAATATATTGTCGAGATTTTTGTCACTATAATGGATGGTAGCCTTGTCATTATGGAAGGTAGTTTGTTGTCGAGATTTTTGTTACTATAATGGATTGTAGCCTTGTCGTTGTGGAAGGTAGTCTGTTGTTGATATCTTTGTTACTCCAATGGATGGTAGCCTAGTCATTATGGAAGGTAGTTTGTGTACGAGATTTTAGTTACTCCAATGGATGGTAGCCTTGTCATTATGGAAGGTAGTCTGTTGTCGAGATGTTTTATACTCCAATGGATTCTAGCCTTGTCATTATGGAAGGTAGTCAGTTGTCGAGATTTTTGTTACTCTAAGGGATGGTAGCCTTGTCATTATGGAACGTAGTCAGTTGTCGATATTTTTGTTATTCTAATGGATGGTAGCCTTGTCATTATCAAAGGTAGTCTATTGTCGAGATTTTTTTCACAATAATAGATTGTAGCCTTGTCATTATGGAAGGTAGTCTGTTGTCAAGATTTTTGTTACTACAATGGATTGTAGCCTTGTCATTATGGAAGGTAGTTTGTTATCGATATTTGTGTTACTCCAATGGATGGTATCCTAGACATCATTGAAGGTAGTTTGTGTATGATATTTTTGTTATTCCAATGGATGGTATCGTTGTCATTATAAAAGGTAGTACATTGTCGAGATTTCAGTCACTACAATGGATGGTTGCCTTGTCATTATGGAAGGTAGTCTATTGTCGAGATTTTTGTTACTATAATAGATTGTAGCCTTGTCATTATGGAAGGTAGTCTGTTGTCGATATTTTTGTTACTCCAATGGATGGTAGCCTTGTCGATATATAAGGTAGTATATTGTTGATATTTTTGTTACTCTAAGGGATGGTTGCCTTGTCATTATGAAAGGTAGTATGTTTTCGAGATTTTTGTTACTACAATGGATTGTAGCCTTGTCGTTATGGAAGGTAGTTTGTTGTTGATATCTTTGTTACTCCAATGGATGGTAGCCTAGTCATTATGGAAGGTAGTCTGTTGTCGAGTTTTTTGTTACTTCAATGGTTGGTAACCTTGTCATTACGGAAAGTAGTCTGTTGTCGAGATTTTTGTTACTCCTATGGATGGTAGCCTTGTCATTATAGAAGGTAATATATTGTCGATATTTTTGTCACTATAATGGATGGTAGCCTTGTCATTATGGAAGGTAGTCTGTTGTCGAGAATTTTGTTACTATAATGGATTGTACCCTTGTTGTTATGGAAGGTAGTCTGTTGTTGATATCTTTGTTATTCCAATGGATGGTAGCCTAGTCATTATGGAAGGTAGTTTGTGTACGAGATTTTAGTTACTCCAATGGATTGTAGCCTTGTCATTATGGAAGGTAGTCTGTTGTCGAGATTTTTTATACTCCAATGGATTCTATCCTTGTCATTATCGAAGGTAGTCTATTGTAGAGATTTTTGTTACTCTAAGGGATGGTAGCCTTGCCATTATGGAACGTAGTATGTTGTCAATATTTTTGTTATTCTAATGGATGGTAGCCTTGTCATTATGAAAGGTAGTCTATTGTCGAGTTTTTGTCACTATAATAGATTGTAGCCTTGTCATTATGGAAGGTAGTCTGTTGTCGAGATTTTTGTTAATCCAATGGATGGTAGCCTAGTCATTATGGAAGGTAGTCTGTTGTCGATATCTTTGTTACTCCAATGGATGGTAGCCTAGTCATTATGGAAGGTAGTCTGTTGTCTAGTTTTTTGTTACTCCAATGGATGGTAGCCTTGTCATTATGGAAGGTAGTCTGTTGTCGATATTTTTGTTACTACAATGGATTGTAGCGTTGTCATTATGGAAGATAGTCTATTTTCGATATCTTTGTTACTCCAATGGATGGTAGCCTAGTCATTATGGAAGGTAGATTTTGTACGAGATTTTAGTTAGTCCAATGGATGGTAGCCTTGTCATTATTAAAGGTAGTCTATTGTCGAGATTTTTGTTACTCCAATAGATGGTAGCCTTGTCATTATAGAAGGTAATATATTGTCAAGATTTTTGTCACTATAATGGATGGTAGCCTTGTCATTATAGAAGGTAGTCTGTTGTCGAGATTTTTGTTACTACAATGGATTGTAGCCTTGTCGTTGTGGAAGGTAGTCTGTAGTCGGTATCTTTGTTACTCCAATGGATGGTAGCCTAGTCATTATGGAAGGTAGTTTGTGTACGAGATTTTAGTTACTCCAATGGATGGTAGCCTTGTCATTATGGAAGGTAGTCTGTTGTCGAGATTTTTGTTATTCCAATGGATGGTAGCCTTGTCATTATGAAAGGTAGTCTATTGTCGAGATTTTTGTTACTATAATAGATTGTAGCCTTCTCATTATGGAAGGTAGTCTGTTGTCGAGATTTTTGTTACTCCAATGGATGGTAGCCTTCTCATTATAGAAGGTAGTATATTGTCCAGATTTTTGTCACTACAATAAATGGTAGCCTTGTCAATATGGAATGTAGTCTGTTGTCGAGATTTTTGTTACTACAATGGTTGGTAGCCTTGTCATTATGGAAGGTAGTATGTTGTCGAGATTTTTGTTACTCCAATGGATGGTAGCCTTGTCATTATAGAAAGTAATATATTGTCGAGATTTTTGTCACTATAATGGATGGTAGCCTTGTCATTATGGAAGGTAGTTTGTTGTCGATATTTTTGTTACTATAATGGATTGTAGCCTTGTCGTTGTGGAAGGTAGTCTGTTGTTGATATCTTTGTTACTCCAATGGATGGTAGCCTAGTCATTATGGAAGGTAGTTTGTGTACGAGATTTTAGTTACTCCAATGGATGGTAGCCTTGTCATTATGGAAGGTAGTCTGTTGTCGAGATTTTTTATACTCCAATGGATTCTAGCCTTGTCATTATGGAAGGTAGTCTGTTGTAGATATTTTTGTTATTCTAAGGGATGGTAGCCTTGTCATTATGGAATGTAGTATGTTGTCGATATTTTTGTTATTCTAATGGATGGTAGCCTTGTCATTATGAAAGGTAGTCTATTGTCGAGTTTTTGTCACTATAATAGATTGTAGCCTTGTCATTATGGAAGGTAGTCTGTTGTAGAGATTTTTGTTAATCCAATGGATGGTAGCCTTGTCATTATAGAAGTTAGTATATTGTTTAGATTTTTGTCACTACAACGAATGGTAGCCTTGTCATAAGGTAATATGTTGTCGACATTTTTGTTACTACAATGGATTGTAGCCTTGTTATTATGGAAGGTAGTCTGTTGTCGATATCTTTGTTACTCCAATGGATGGTAGCCTAGTCATTATGGAAGGTAGTCTGTTGTCGAGTTTTTTGTTACTCCAATGGATGGTAGCCTTGTCATTATGGAAGGTAGTCTGTTGTCGATATTTTTGTTACTACAATGGATTGTAGCCTTGTCGTTATGGAAGATTGTCTATTTTCGATATCTTTGTTACTCCAATGGATGGTAGCCTAGTCATTATGGAAGGTAGATTTTGTACGAGATTTTAGTTAGTCCAATGGATGGTAGCCTTGTCATTATTAAAGGTAGTCTGTTGTCGAGATTTTTGTTACTCCAGTGGATGGTAGCCTTGTCATTATAGAAGGTAATATATTGTCTAGATTTTTTTCACTATAATGGATGGTAGCCTTATCATTATAGAAGGTAGTTTGTTGTCGAGATTTTTGTTACTACAATGGATTGTAGCCTTGTCGTTGTGGAAGGTAGTCTGTGGTCGGTATCTTTGTTACTCCAATGGATGGTAGCCTAGTCATTATGGAAGGTAGTTTGTGTACGAGATTTTAGTTACTCCAATGGATGGTAGCCTTGTCATTATGGAAGGTAGTCTGTTGTCGAGATTTTTGTTATTCCAATGGATGGTAGCCTTGTCATTATGAAAGGTAGTCTATTGTCGAGATTTTTGTTACTATAATAGATTGTAGCCTTCTCATTATGGAAGGTAGTCTGTTGTCGAGATTTTTGTTACTCCAATGGATGGTAGCCTTCTCATTATAGAAGGTAGTATATTGTTCATATTTTTGTCACTACAATAAATGGTAGCCTTGTCATTATGGAATGTAGTCTGTTGTCGAGATTTTTGTTACTACAATGGATTGTAGCCTTGTCATTATGCAAGGTAGTCTGTTGTCGATATCTGTGTTACTCTAATGGATGGTAGCCTAGTCATCATTGAAGGTAGTTTGTGTATGATAATTTTTTATTCCAATGGATGGTAGTGTTGTCATTATAGAAGGTAGTACATTGTTGAGATTTCAGTCACTACAATGGATGGTAGCCTTGTCATTATGAAAGGTAGTCTATTGTCGAGATTTTTTTTACTATAATAGATTGTAGCCTTGTCATTATGGAAGGTAGTCTGTTGTCGAGATTTTTGTTACTCCAATGGATGGTAGCCTTGTCATTATGGAAGGTAGTCTGTTGTTGATATCTTTGTTACTCCAATGGATGGTAGCCTAGTCATTACGGAAGGTAGTCTGTTGTCGAGTTTTTTGTTACTTCAATGGTTGGTAGTCTTGTCATTATGGAAGGTAGTATGTTGTCGAGATTTTTGTTACTCCAATGGATGGTAGCCATGTCTTTATAGAAAGTAATATATTGTCGAGATTTTTGTCACTATAATGGATGGTAGCCTTGTCATTATGGAAGGTAGTCTGTTGTCGAGATTTTTGTTACTATAATGGATTGTATCCTTGTCGTTATGGAAGATAGTCTGTTGTTGATATCTTTGTTACTCCAATGGATGGTAGCCTAGTCATTATGGAAGGTAGTTTGTGTACGAGATTTTAGTTACTCCAATGGATGGTAGCCTTGTCATTATGGAAGGTAGTCTGTTGTCGAGATTTTTTATACTCCAATGGATTCTAGCCTTGTCATTATGGAAGGTAGTCTGTTGTAGATATTTTTGTTATTCTAAGGGATGGTAGCCTTGTCATTATGGAATCTAGTATGTTGTCGATATTTTTGTTATTCTAATGGATGGTAGCCTTGTCATTATGAAAGGTAGTCTATTGTCGAGTTTTTGTCACTATAATAGATTGTAGCCTTGTCATTATGGAAGGTAGTCTGTTGTAGATATTTTTGTTAATCCAATGGATGGTAGCCTTGTCATTATAGAAGGTAGTATATTGTTTAGATTTTTGTCACTACAACGAATGGTAGCCTTGTCATTATGGAAGGTAATATGTTGTCAACATTTTTGTTACTACAATAGATTGTAGCCTTGTCATTATGGAAGGTAGTCTGTTGTCGATATCTTTGTTACTCCAATGGATGGTAGCCTAGTCATTATGGAAGGTAGTCTGTTGTCGAGTTTTTTGTTACTCCAATGGATGGTAGCCTTGTCATTATGGAAGGTAGTCTGTTGTCGATATTTTTGTTACTACAATGGATTGTAGCCTTGTCGTTATTGAAGATAGTATTTTTCGATATCTTTGTTACTCCAATGGATGGTAGCCTATTCATTATGGAAGGTAGTTTTTGTACGAGATTTTAGTTACTCCAATGGATGGTAGCCTTGTCATTATTAAAGGTAGTCTGTTGTCGAAATTTTTGTTACTCCAATGGATGGTAGCCTTGTCATTATAGAAGGTAATATATTGTCGAGATTTTTGTCATTAAAATTGATGGTAGCCTTGTCATTATAGAAGGTAGTCTGTTGTCGAGATTTTTGTTACTAAAAAGGATTGTAGCCTTGTCGTTGTGGAAGGTAGTCTGTTGTCGGTATCTTTGTTACTCCAATGGATGGTAGCCTAGTCATTATGGAAGGTATTTTCTGTACGAGATTTTGGTTACTCCAATGGATGGTAGCCTTGTCATTATGGAAAGTAGTCTGTTGTCGAGATTTTTGTTATTCCAATGGATGGTAGCCTTGTCATTATGAAAGGTAGTCTATTGTCGAGATTTTTGTTACTATAATAAATTGTAGCCTTCTCATTATGGCAGGTAGTCTGTTGTCGATATTTTTGTTACTCCAATGGATGGTAGCCTTCTCATTATAGAAGGTAGTATATTGTTGAGATTTTTTTCACTACAGTGAATAGTGGCCTTGTCATTATGGAAGGTAGTCTGTTGTCGAGATTTTTGTTACTACAATGGATTGTAGCCTTGTCATTATGGAAGGTAGTTTGTTGTCGATATCTGTGTTACTCCAATGGATGGTAGCCTAGTCATGATTGAAGGTAGTTTGTGTATGATAATTTTTTTATTCCAATGGATGGTAGTGTTGTCATTATGGAAGGTAGTACATTGTCGAGATTTCAGTCACTACAATGGACGGTAGCCTTTTCATTATGGAAGGTAGTCTATTGTCGAGATTTTTGTTACTATAATAGATTGTAGCCTTGTCATTATGGAAGGTAGTCTGTTGTCGAGTTTTTGTCACTATAATAGATTGTAGCCTTGTCATTATGGAAGGTAGTCTGTTGTCGAGATTTTTGTTAATCCAATGGATGGTAGCCTAGTCATTATGGAAGGTAGTTTGTTGTCTAGTTTTTTGTTACTCCAATGGATCGTAGCCTTGTCATTATGGAAGGTAGTCTGTTGTCGATATTTTTGTTACTACAATGGATTGTAGCCTTGTCGTTATGGAAGATAGTCTATTTTCGATATCTTTGTTACTCCAATGGATGGTAGCCTAGTCATTATGGAAGGTAGATTTTGTACGAGATTTTAGTGAGTCCAATGGATGGTAGCCTTGTCATTATTAAAGGTAGTCTGTTGTCGATATTTTTGTTACTCCAATGGATGGTAGCCTTGTCATTATAGAAGGTAATATATTGTCGAGATTTTTGTCACTATAATGGATGGTAGCCTTGTCATTATAGAAGGTAGTCTGTTGTCGAGATTTTTGTTACTACAATGGATTGTAGCCTTGTCGTTGTGGAAGGTAGTCTGTGGTCGGTATCTTTGTTACTCCAATGGATGGTAGCCTAGTCATTATGGAAGGTACTTTGTGTACGAGATTTTAGTTACTCCAATGGATGGTAGCCTTGTCATTATGGAAGGTAGTCTGTTGTCGAGATTTTTGTTATTCCAATGGATGGTAGCCTTGTCATTATGAAAGGTAGTCTATTGTCGAGATTTTTGTTACTATAATAGATTGTAGCCTTCTCATTATGGAAGGTAGTCTGTTGTCGAGATTTTTGTTACTCCAATGGATGGTAGCCTTCTCATTATAGAAGGTAGTATATTGTTCATATTTTTGTCACTACAATAAATGGTAGCCTTGTCATTATGGAATGTAGTCTGTTGTCGAGATTTTTGTTACTACAATGGATTGTAGCCTTGTCATTATGCAAGGTAGTCTGTTGTCGATATCTGTGTTACTCTAATGGATGGTAGCCTAGTCATCATTGAAGGTAGTTTGTGTATGATAATTTTTTATTCCAATGGATGGTAGTGTTGTCATTATAGAAGGTAGTACATTGTTGAGATTTCAGTCACTACAATGGATGGTAGCCTTGTCATTATGAAAGGTAGTCTATTGTCGAGATTTTTTTTACTATAATAGATTGTAGCCTTGTCATTATGGAAGGTAGTCTGTTGTCGAGATTTTTGTTACTCCAATGGATGGTAGCCTTGTCATTATGGAAGGTAGTCTGTTGTTGATATCTTTGTTACTCCAATGGATGGTAGCCTAGTCATTACGGAAGGTAGTCTGTTGTCGAGTTTTTTGTTACTTCAATGGTTGGTAGTCTTGTCATTATGGAAGGTAGTATGTTGTCGAGATTTTTGTTACTCCAATGGATGGTAGCCATGTCTTTATAGAAAGTAATATATTGTCGAGATTTTTGTCACTATAATGGATGGTAGCCTTGTCATTATGGAAGGTAGTCTGTTGTCGAGATTTTTGTTACTATAATGGATTGTATCCTTGTCGTTATGGAAGATAGTCTGTTGTTGATATCTTTGTTACTCCAATGGATGGTAGCCTAGTCATTATGGAAGGTAGTTTGTGTACGAGATTTTAGTTACTCCAATGGATGGTAGCCTTGTCATTATGGAAGGTAGTCTGTTGTCGAGATTTTTTATACTCCAATGGATTCTAGCCTTGTCATTATGGAAGGTAGTCTGTTGTAGATATTTTTGTTATTCTAAGGGATGGTAGCCTTGTCATTATGGAATCTAGTATGTTGTCGATATTTTTGTTATTCTAATGGATGGTAGCCTTGTCATTATGAAAGGTAGTCTATTGTCGAGTTTTTGTCACTATAATAGATTGTAGCCTTGTCATTATGGAAGGTAGTCTGTTGTAGATATTTTTGTTAATCCAATGGATGGTAGCCTTGTCATTATAGAAGGTAGTATATTGTTTAGATTTTTGTCACTACAACGAATGGTAGCCTTGTCATTATGGAAGGTAATATGTTGTCAACATTTTTGTTACTACAATAGATTGTAGCCTTGTCATTATGGAAGGTAGTCTATTGTCGATATCTTTGTTACTCCAATGGATGGTAGCCTAGTCATTATGGAAGGTAGTCTGTTGTCGAGTTTTTTGTTACTCCAATGGATGGTAGCCTTGTCATTATGGAAGGTAGTCTGTTGTCGATATTTTTGTTACTACAATGGATTGTAGCCTTGTCGTTATTGAAGATAGTATTTTTCGATATCTTTGTTACTCCAATGGATGGTAGCCTATTCATTATGGAAGGTAGTTTTTGTACGAGATTTTAGTTACTCCAATGGATGGTAGCCTTGTCATTATTAAGGGTAGTCTGTTGTCGAAATTTTTGTTACTCCAATGGATGGTAGCCTTGTCATTATAGAAGGTAATATATTGTCGAGATTTTTGTCATTAAAATTGATGGTAGCCTTGTCATTATAGAAGGTAGTCTGTTGTCGAGATTTTTGTTACTAAAAAGGATTGTAGCCTTGTCGTTGTGGAAGGTAGTCTGTTGTCGGTATCTTTGTTACTCCAATGGATGGTAGCCTAGTCATTATGGAAGGTATTTTCTGTACGAGATTTTGGTTACTCCAATGGATGGTAGCCTTGTCATTATGGAAAGTAGTCTGTTGTCGAGATTTTTGTTATTCCAATGGATGGTAGCCTTGTCATTATGAAAGGTAGTCTATTGTCGAGATTTTTGTTACTATAATAAATTGTAGCCTTCTCATTATGGCAGGTAGTCTGTTGTCGATATTTTTGTTACTCCAATGGATGGTAGCCTTCTCATTATAGAAGGTAGTATATTGTTGAGATTTTTTTCACTACAGTGAATAGTGGCCTTGTCATTATGGAAGGTAGTCTGTTGTCGAGATTTTTGTTACTACAATGGATTGTAGCCTTGTCATTATGGAAGGTAGTTTGTTGTCGATATCTGTGTTACTCCAATGGATGGTAGCCTAGTCATGATTGAAGGTAGTTTGTGTATGATAATTTTTTTATTCCAATGGATGGTAGTGTTGTCATTATGGAAGGTAGTACATTGTCGAGATTTCAGTCACTACAATGGACGGTAGCCTTTTCATTATGGAAGGTAGTCTATTGTCGAGATTTTTGTTACTATAATAGATTGTAGCCTTGTCATTATGGAAGGTAGTCTGTTGTCGAGTTTTTGTCACTATAATAGATTGTAGCCTTGTCATTATGGAAGGTAGTCTGTTGTCGAGATTTTTGTTAATCCAATGGATGGTAGCCTAGTCATTATGGAAGGTAGTTTGTTGTCTAGTTTTTTGTTACTCCAATGGATCGTAGCCTTGTCATTATGGAAGGTAGTCTGTTGTCGATATTTTTGTTACTACAATGGATTGTAGCCTTGTCGTTATGGAAGATAGTCTATTTTCGATATCTTTGTTACTCCAATGGATGGTAGCCTAGTCATTATGGAAGGTAGATTTTGTACGAGATTTTAGTGAGTCCAATGGATGGTAGCCTTGTCATTATTAAAGGTAGTCTGTTGTCGATATTTTTGTTACTCCAATGGATGGTAGCCTTGTCATTATAGAAGGTAATATATTGTCGAGATTTTTGTCACTATAATGGATGGTAGCCTTGTCATTATAGAAGGTAGTCTGTTGTCGAGATTTTTGTTACTACAATGGATTGTAGCCTTGTCGTTGTGGAAGGTAGTCTGTGGTCGGTATCTTTGTTACTCCAATGGATGGTAGCCTAGTCATTATGGAAGGTACTTTGTGTACGAGATTTTAGTTACTCCAATGGATGGTAGCCTTGTCATTATGGAAGGTAGTCTGTTGTCGAGATTTTTGTTATTCCAATGGATGGTAGCCTTGTCATTATGAAAGGTAGTCTATTGTCGAGATTTTTGTTACTATAATAGATTGTAGCCTTCTCATTATGGAACGTAGTCTGTTGTCGAGATTTTTGTTACTCCAATGGATGGTAGCCTTCTCATTATAGAAGGTAGTATATTGTTCAGATTTTTGTCACTACAATAAATGGTAGCCTTGTCATTATAGAATGTAGTCTGTTGTCGAGATTTTTGTTACTACAATGGATTGTAGCCTTGTCATTATGGAAGGTAGTATGTTGTCGATATCTGTGTTACTCCAATGGATGGTAGCCTAGTCATTATGGAAGGTAGTTTGTGTATGATAATTTTTTTATTCCAATGGATGGTAGTGTTGTCATTATAGAAGGTAGTACATTGTCGAGATTTCAGTCACTACAATGGATGGTAGCCTTGTCATTATGGAAGGTAGTCTATTGTCGAGATTTTTTTTTACTATAATAGATTGTAGCCTTGTCATTATGGAAGGTAGTCTGTTGTCGAGATTTTTGTTACTCCAATGGATGGTAGCCTTGTCATTATGGAAGGTAGTCTGTTGTTGATATCTTTGTTACTCCAATGGATGGTAGCCTAGTCATTATGGAAGGTAGTCTGTTGTCGAGTTTTTTGTTACTTCAATGGTTGGTAGCCTTGTCATTATGGAAGGTAGTATGTTGTCGAAATTATTGTTACTCCAATGGATGGTAGCCTTGTCATTATAGAAAGTAATATATTGTCGAGATTTTTGTCACTATAATGGATGGTAGCCTTGTCATTATGGAAGGTAGTCTGTTGTTGATATTTTGTTACTCCAATGGATGGTAGCCTAGTCATTATGGAAGGTAGTTTGTGTACGAGATTTTAGTTACTCCAATGGATGGTAGCCTTGTCATTATGGAAGGTAGTCTGTTGTCGAGATTTTTTATACTCCAATGGATTCTAGCCTTGTCATTATGGAAGGTAGTCTGTTGTAGATATTTTTATTATTCTAAGGGATGGTAGCCTTGTCATTATGGAATGTAGTATGTTGTCGATATTTTTTTTATTCTAATGGATGATAGCCTTGTCATTATGAAAGGTAGTCTATTGTCGAGTTTTTGTCACTATAATAGATTGTAGCCTTGTCATTATGGAAGTTAGTCTGTTGTAGAGATTTTTGTTAATCCAATGGATGGTAGCCTTGTCATTATAGAAGGTAGTATATTGTTTAGATTTTTGTCACTACAACGAATGGTAGCCTTGTCATTATGGAAGGTAATATGTTGTCGACATTTTTGTTACTACAATGGATTGTAGCCTTGTCATTATGGAAGGTAGTCTGTTGTCGATATCTTTGTTACTCCAATGGATGGTAGCCTAGTCATTATGGAAGGTAGTCTGTTGTCGAGTTTTTTGATACTCCAATGGATGGTAGCCTTGTCATTATGGAAGGTAGTCTGTTGTCGATATTTTTGTTACTACAATGGATTGTAGCCTTGTCTTTATGGAAGATAGTATTTTTCGATATCTTTGTTACTCCAATGGATGGTAGCCTAGTCATTATGGAAGGTAGTTTTTGTACGACATTTTAGTTACTCCAATGGATGGTAGCCTTGTCATTATTAAAGGTAGTCTGTTGTCGAAATTTTTGTTACTCCAATGGATGGTAGCCTTGTCATTATAGAAGGTAATATATTGTCGAGATTTTTTGTCATTATAATGGATGGTAGCCTTGTCATTATAGAAGGTAGTCTGTTGTCGAGATTTTTGTTGCTACAAAGGATTGTAGCCTTGTCGTTGTTGAAGGTAGTTTGTTGTCGGTATCTTTGTTACTCCAATGGATGGTAGCCTAGTCATTATGGAATGTAGTTTGTGTACGGGATTTTAGTTACTCTAATGGATGGTAGCCTTGTCATTATGGAAAGTAGTCTGTTGTCGAGATTTTTGTTATTCCAATGGATGGAAGCCTTGTCATTATGAAAGGTAGTCTATTGTCTAGATTTTTGTTACTATAATAGATTGTAGCCTTCTCATTATGGAAGGTAGTCTGTTGTCGAGATTTTTGTTACTCCAATGGATGGTAGCCTTCTCATTATAGAAGGTAGCATATTGTTGAGATTTTTGTCACTACAATGAATTGTAGCCTTGTCATTATGGAAGGTAGTCTATTGTCGATATTTTTGTTACTACAATGGATTGTAGCCTTGTCATTATTGAAGGTAGTATATTGTTCAGATTTTTTTCACTACAATGAATGGTAGCCTTGTCATTATGGAAGGTAGTCTGTTGTCGAGATTTTTGTTACTACAATGGATTGTAGCCTTGTCATTATGGAAGGTAGTTTGTTATCGATATCTGTGTTACTCCAATGGATGGTAGCCTAGTCATCATTGAAGGTAGTTTGTGTATGATAATTTTTTTATTCAAATGGATGGTAGCGTTGTCATTATAGAAGGTAGTACATTGTCGAGATTTCAGTCACTACAATGGATGGTAGCCTTGTCATTATGGAAGGTAGTCTATTGTCGAGATTTTTGATACTATAATAGATTGTAGCCTTGTCATTATGGAAGGTAGTCTGTTGTCGATATCTTTGGTACTCCAATGGATGGTATCCTAGTCATTATGGAAGGTAGTCTGTTGTCGAGTTTTTTGTTACTCCAATGGATGGTAGCCTTGTCATTATGGAAGGTAGTCTGTTATCGATATTTTTGTTACTACAATGGATTGTAGCCTTGTCGTTATGGAAGATAGTATGTTTTCGATATCTTTGTTACTCCAATGGATGGTAGCCTAGTCATTATGGAAGGTAGTTTTTGTACGAGATTTTAGTTACTCCAATGGATGGTAGCCTTGTCATTATTAAAGGTAGTTTGTTGTTGATACTTTTGTTACTCCAATGGATGGTAGCCTTGTCATTATAGAAGGTAATATATTGTCGAGATTTTTGTCATTATAATGGATGGTAGCCTTGTCATTATAAAAGGTAGTCTGTTGTCGAGATTTTTGTTACTACAAAGGATTGTAGCCTTGTCGTTGTGGAATGTAGTCTGTTGTCGGTATCTTTGTTACTCCAATGGATGGTAGCCTAGTCATTATGGAAGGTAGTTTGTGTACGAGATTTTAGTTACTCCAATGGATGGTAGCCTTGTCATTATGGAAAGTAGTCTGTTGTCGAGATTTTTGTTTTTCCAATGGATGATAGCCTTGTCATTATAAAAGGTAGTCTATTGTCGAGATTTTTGTTACTAAAATAGATTGTAGCCTTCTCATTATGGAAGGTAGTCTGTTGTCGAGATTTTTGTTACTCCAATGGATGGTATCCTTCTCATTATAGAAGGTAGCATATTGTTGAGATTTTTGTCACTACAATGGATTGTAGCCTTGTCATTATGGAAGGTAGTCTGTTGTCGATATTTGTGTTACTCCAATGGATGGTATCCTAGTCATCATTGAAGGTAGTTTGTGTACGACATTTTAGTTACTCCAATGGATGGTAGCCTTGTCATTATTAAAGGTAGTCTGTTGTCGAAATTTTTGTTACTCCAATGGATGGTAGCCTTGTCATTATAGAAGGTAATATATTGTTGAGATTTTTGTCACTACAATGGATTGTAGCCTTGTCATTATGGAAGGTAGTCTGTTGTCGATATTTGTGTTACTCCAATGGATGGTAGCCTAGTCATTATGGAAGGTAGTTTTTGTACGACATTTTAGTTACTCCAATGGATGGTAGCCTTGTCATTATTAAAGGTAGTCTGTTGTCGAAATTTTTGTTACTCCAATGGATGGTAGCCTTGTCATTATAGAAGGTAATATATTGTCGAGATTTTTTGTCATTATAATGGATGGTAGCCATGTCATTATAGAAGGTAGTCTGTTGTCGAGATTTTTGTTGCTACAAAGGATTGTAGCCTTGTCGTTGTTGAAGGTAGTTTGTTGTCGGTATCTTTGTTACTCCAATGGATGGTAGCCTAGTCATTATGGAATGTAGTTTGTGTACGGGATTTTAGTTACTCTAATGGATGGTAGCCTTGTCATTATGGAAAGTAGTCTGTTGTCGAGATTTTTGTTATTCCAATGGATGGAAGCCTTGTCATTATGAAAGGTAGTCTATTGTCTAGATTTTTGTTACTATAATAGATTGTAGCCTTCTCATTATGGAAGGTAGTCTATTGTCGAGATTTTTGTTACTCCAATGGATGGTAGCCTTCTCATTATAGAAGGTAGCATATTGTTGAGATTTTTGTCACTACAATGAATGGTAGCCTTGTCATTATGGAAGGTAGTCTATTGTCGATATTTTTGTTACTACAATGGATTGTAGCCTTGTCATTATGGAAGGTAGTATATTGTTCAGATTTTTTTCACTACAATGAATGGTAGCCTTGTCATTATGGAAGGTAGTCTGTTGTCGAGATTTTTGTTACTACAACGGATTGTAGCCTTGTCATTATGGAAGGTAGTTTGTTATCGATATCTGTGTTACTCCAATGGATGGTAGCCTAGTCATCATTGAAGGTAGTTTGTGTATGATAATTTTTTTATTCAAATGGATGGTAGCGTTGTCATTATAGAAGGTAGTACATTGTCGAGATTTCAGTCACTACAATGGATGGTAGCCTTGTCATTATGGAAGGTAGTCTATTGTCGAGATTTTTGATACTATAATAGATTGTAGCCTTGTCATTATGGAAGGTAGTCTGTTGTCGATATCTTTGTTACTCCAATGGATGGTATCCTAGTCATTATGGAAGGTAGTCTGTTGTCGAGTTTTTTGTTACTCCAATGGATGGTAGCCTTGTCATTATGGAAGGTAGTCTGTTATCGATATTTTTGTTACTACAATGGATTGTAGCCTTGTCGTTATGGAAGATAGTATGTTTTCGATATCTTTGTTACTCCAATGGATGGTAGCCTAGTCATTATGGAAGGTAGTTTTTGTACGAGATTTTAGTTACTCCAATGGATGGTAGCCTTGTCATTATTAAAGGTAGTTTGTTGTTGATACTTTTGTTACTCCAATGGATGGTAGCCTTGTCATTATAGAAGGTAATATATTGTCGAGATTTTTGTCATTATAATGGATGGTAGCCTTGTCATTATAGAAGGTAGTCTGTTGTCGAGATTTTTGTTACTACAAAGGATTGTAGCCTTGTCGTTGTGGAATGTAGTCTGTTGTCGGTATCTTTGTTACTCCAATGGATGGTAGCCTAGTCATTATGGAAGGTAGTTTGTGTACGAGATTTTAGTTACTCCAATGGATGGTAGCCTTGTCATTATGGAAAGTAGTCTGTTGTCGAGATTTTTGTTTTTCCAATGGATGGTAGCCTTGTCATTATAAAAGGTAGTGTATTGTCGATATTTTTGTTACTAAAATAGATTGTAGCCTTCTCATTATGGAAGGTAGTCTGTTGTCGAGATTTTTGTTACTCCAATGGATGGTATCCTTCTCATTATAGAAGGTAGCATATTGTTGAGATTTTTGTCACTACAATGGATTGTAGCCTTGTCATTATGGAAGGTAGTCTGTTGTCGATATTTGTGTTACTCCAATGGATGGTAGCCTAGTCATCATTGAAGGTAGTTTGTGTACGACATTTTAGTTACTCCAATGGATGGTAGCCTTGTCATTATTAAAGGTAGTCTGTTGTCGAAATTTTTGTTACTCCAATGGATGGTAGCCTTGTCATTATAGAAGGTAATATATTGTTGAGATTTTTGTCACTACAATGGATTGTAGCCTTGTCATTATGGAAGGTAGTCTGTTGTCGATATTTGTGTTACTCCAATGGATGGTAGCCTAGTCATTATGGAAGGTAGTTTTTGTACGACATTTTAGTTACTCCAATGGATGGTAGCCTTGTCATTATTAAAGGTAGTCTGTTGTCGAAATTTTTGTTACTCCAATGGATGGTAGCCTTGTCATTATAGAAGGTAATATATTGTCGAGATTTTTTGTCATTATAATGGATGGTAGCCTTGTCATTATAGAAGGTAGTCTGTTGTCGAGATTTTTGTTGCTACAAAGGATTGTAGCCTTGTCGTTGTTGAAGGTAGTTTGTTGTCGGTATCTTTGTTACTCCAATGGATGGTAGCCTAGTCATTATGGAATGTAGTTTGTGTACGGGATTTTAGTTACTCTAATGGATGGTAGCCTTGTCATTATGGAAAGTAGTCTGTTGTCGAGATTTTTGTTATTCCAATGGATGGAAGCCTTGTCATTATGAAAGGTAGTCTATTGTCTAGATTTTTGTTACTATAATAGATTGTAGCCTTCTCATTATGGAAGGTAGTCTGTTGTCGAGATTTTTGTTACTCCAATGGATGGTAGCCTTCTCATTATAGAAGGTAGCATATTGTTGAGATTTTTGTCACTACAATGAATGGTAGCCTTGTCATTATGGAAGGTAGTCTATTGTCGATATTTTTGTTACTACAATGGATTGTAGCCTTGTCATTATGGAAGGTAGTATATTGTTCAGATTTTTTTCACTACAATGAATGGTAGCCTTGTCATTATGGAAGGTAGTCTGTTGTCGAGATTTTTGTTACTACAATGGATTGTAGCCTTGTCATTATGGAAGGTAGTTTGTTATCGATATCTGTGTTACTCCAATGGATGGTAGCCTAGTCATCATTGAAGGTAGTTTGTGTATGATAATTTTTTTATTCAAATGGATGGTAGCGTTGTCATTATAGAAGGTAGTACATTGTCGAGATTTCAGTCACTACAATGGATGGTAGCCTTGTCATTATGGAAGGTAGTCTATTGTCGAGATTTTTGATACTATAATAGATTGTAGCCTTGTCATTATGGAAGGTAGTCTGTTGTCGATATCTTTGTTACTCCAATGGATGGTATCCTAGTCATTATGGAAGGTAGTCTGTTGTCGAGTTTTTTGTTACTCCAATGGATGGTAGCCTTGTCATTATGGAAGGTAGTCTGTTATCGATATTTTTGTTACTACAATGGATTGTAGCCTTGTCGTTATGGAAGATAGTATGTTTTCGATATCTTTGTTACTCCAATGGATGGTAGCCTAGTCATTATGGAAGGTAGTTTTTGTACGAGATTTTAGTTACTCCAATGGATGGTAGCCTTGTCATTATTAAAGGTAGTTTGTTGTTGATACTTTTGTTACTCCAATGGATGGTAGCCTTGTCATTATAGAAGGTAATATATTGTCGAGATTTTTGTCATTATAATGGATGGTAGCCTTGTCATTATAGAAGGTAGTCTGTTGTCGAGATTTTTGTTACTACAAAGGATTGTAGCCTTGTCGTTGTGGAATGTAGTCTGTTGTCGGTATCTTTGTTACTCCAATGGATGGTAGCCTAGTCATTATGGAAGGTAGTTTGTGTACGAGATTTTAGTTACTCCAATGGATGGTAGCCTTGTCATTATGGAAAGTAGTCTGTTGTCGAGATTTTTGTTTTTCCAATGGATGGTAGCCTTGTCATTATAAAAGGTAGTCTATTGTCGAGATTTTTGTTACTAAAATAGATTGTAGCCTTCTCATTATGGAAGGTAGTCTGTTGTCGAGATTTTTGTTACTCCAATGGATGGTATCCTTCTCATTATAGAAGGTAGCATATTGTTGAGATTTTTGTCACTACAATGGATTTTAGCCTTGTCATTATCGAAGGTAGTCTGTTGTCGATATTTGTGTTACTCCAATGGATGGTAGCCTAGTCATCATTGAAGGTAGTTTGTGTATGATAATTTTTTATTCCAACGGATGGTAGCGTTGTCATTATAAATGGTAGTACATTGTCGAGATTTCAGACACTACAATGGATGGTAGCCTTGTCATTATGGAAGGTAGTCTATTGTCGAGATTTTTGTTACTATAATAGATTGTAGCCTTATCATTATTGAAGGTAGTCTGTTGTCGAGATTTTTGTTACTCCAATGGATCGTAGCCTTGTCATTATGGAAGGAAGTCTGTTGTCGATATCTTTGTTACTCCAATGGATAGTAGCCTAGTCATTATGGAAGGTAGCCTGTTGTCGAGATTTTTGTTACTCCAATGGATGGTAGCCTTGTCATTATAGAAGGTAATATATTGTCGAGATTTTTGTCACTATTATGGATGGTAGCCTTGTCATTATGGAAGGTAGTCTGTTGTCGAGATTTTTGTTACTATAATGGATTGTAGCCTTGTCATTGTGGAAGGTAGTCTGTTGTTGATATCTTTGTTACTCCAATGGATGGTAGCCTAGTAATTATGAAAGGTAGTTTGTGTACGAGATTTTAGTTACTCCAATGGATGGTAGCCTTGTCATTATGGAAGGTAGTCTGTTGTCGAGATTTTTTATACTCCAATGGATTCTAGCCTTGTCATTATGGGAGGTAGTCTGTTGTAGAGATTTTTGTTACTCTAAGGGATGGTAGCCTTGTCATTATGGAACGTAGTATGTTGTCGATATTTTTGTTATTCTAATGGATGGTAGCCTTGTCATTATGAAAGGTAGTCTATTGTCGAGATTTTTGTCACTATAATAGATTGTAGCCTTGTCATTATGGAAGGTAGTCTGTTGTCGAGATTTTTGTTAATCTAATGGATGGTAGCCTTGTCATTATAGAAGGTAGTATATTGTTATGATTTTTGTCACTACAATGAATGGTAGCCTTGTCATTATGGAAGGTAGTCTGTTGTCGAGATTTTTGTTACTAAATTGGATTGTAGCCTTGTCATTATGGAAGGTAGTCTGTTGTCGATATCTTTGTTACTACAATTGATGGTAGCCTTGTCATTAGGGAAGGTAGTCTATTGTCCAGATTTTTGTAACTATAATAGATTGTAGCCTTGTGATTATGGAAGGTAGTCTGTTGTCAAGATTTTTGTTACTCCAATGGATGGTAGCCTTGTCATTATGGAAGGTAGTCTGTTGTCGATATCTTTTTTACTTCAATGGATGGTAGCCTAGTCATTATGGAAGGTAGTCTGTTGTCGAGTTTTTTGTTACTTCAATGGTTGGTAGCCTTGTCATTATGGAAGGTAGTCTGTTATCGAGATTTTTGTTACTCCAATGGATGGTAGCCTTGTCATTATAGAAGGTAATATATTATCGAGATTTTTGTCACTATAATGGATGGTAGCCTTGTCATTATAGAAGGTAGTCTGTTGTCGAGATTTTTGTTACTACAATGGATTGTAGCCTTGTCGTTGTGGAAGGTAGTCTGTTGTCGATATCTCTTTTACTCCAATGGATGGTAGCCTAGTCATTATGGAAGGTAGTTTGTGTACGAGATTTTAGTTACTCCAATGGATGGTAGCCTTGTCAATATGGAAGGTAGTCTGTTGTCGAGATTTTTGTTATTCCAATGGATGGTAGCCTTTTCATTATGAAAGGTAGTATATTGTCGAGATTTTTGTTACTATAATAGATTGTAGCCTTCTCATTATGAAAGGTAGTCTGTTGTCGAGATTTTTGTTACTACAAAGGATTGTAGCCTTGTCGTTGTGGAAGGTAGTATATTGTTGAGATTTTTGTCACTACAATGAATGGTATCCTTGTCATTATGGAAGGTAGTCTGTTGTCGAGATTTTTGTTACTACAATGGATTGTAGCCTTGTCATTATGGAAGGTAGTCCGTTGTCGATATCTGTGTTACTCCAATGGATGGTAGCCTAGTCATTGAAGGTAGTTTGTGTATGATAATTTTTTTATTCCAATGGATGGTAGCGTTGTCATTATAGAAGGTAGTACATTGTCGAGATTTCAGTCACTATAATGGATGGTAGCCTTGTCATTATGGAAGGTAGTCTATTGTCAAGATTTTTGTTACTATAATAGATTGTAGCCTTGTCATTATGGAAGGTAGTCTGTTGTCGAGATTTTTGTTACTCCAATGGATGGTATCCTTGTCATTATGGAAGGTAGTCTGTTGTCGATATCTTTGTTACTCCAATGGATGGTAGCCTAGTCATTATGGAAGGTAGTCTGTTGTTGATATCTTTGTTACTACAATTGATGGTAGCCTTGTCATTAGGGAAGGTAGTCTATTGTCCAGATTTTTGTAACTATAATAGATTGTAGTCTTGTTATTATGGAAGGTAGTCTATTGTCAAGATTTTTGTTACTCCAATGGATGGTAGCCTTGTCATTATGGAAGGTAGTCTGTTGTCGATATCTTTTTTACTCCAATGGATGGTAGCCTAGTCATTATGGAAGGTAGTCTTTTGTCGAGTTTTTTGTTACTTCAATGGTTGGTAGCCTTGTCACTATGGAAGGTAGTCTGTTATCGAGATTTTTGTTAATCCAATGGATGGTAGCCTTGTCATTATAGAAGGTAATATATTATCGAGATTTTTGTCACTATAATGGATGGTAGCCTTGTCATTATAGAAGGTAGTCTGTTGTCGAGATTTTTGTTACTACAATGGATTGTAGCCTTGTCGTTGTGGAAGGTAGTCTATTGTCGGTATCTCTGTTACTCCAATGGATGGTAGCCTAGTCATTATGGAAGGTAGTTTGTGTACGAGATTTTAGTTACTCAAATGGATGGTAGCCTTGTCAATATGGAAGGTAGTCTGTTGTCGAGATTTTTGTTATTCCAATGGATGGTAGCCTTTTCATTATGAAAGGTAGTATATTGTCGAGATTTTTGTTACTATAATAGATTGTAGCCTTCTCATTATGGAAGGTAGTCTGTTGTCGAGATTTTTGTTACTACAAAGGATTGTAGCCTTGTCGTTATGGAAGGTAGTATATTGTTGAGATTTTTGTCACTACAATGAATGGTATCCTTGTCATTATGGAAGGTAGTCTGTTGTCGAGATTTTTGTTACTACAATGGATTGTAGCCTTGTCATTATGGAAGGTAGTCCGTTGTCGATATCTGTGTTACTCCAATGGATGGTAGCCTAGTCATTGAAGGTAGTTTGTGTATGATAATTTTTTTATTCCAATGGATGGTAGCGTTGTCATTATAGAAGGTAGTACATTGTCGAGATTTCAGTCACTATAATGGATGGTAGCCTTGTCATTATGGAAGGTAGTCTATTGTCAAGATTTTTGTTACTATAATAGATTGTAGCCTTGTCATTATGGAAGGTAGTCTGTTGTTGAGATTTTTGTTACTCCAATGGATGGTATCCTTGTCATTATGGAAGGTAGTCTGTTGTCGATATCTTTGTTACTTCAATGGATGGTAGCCTAGTCATTATGGAAGGTAGTCTGTTGTCGTATTTTTTGTTACTTCAATGGTTGGTAGCCTTGTCATTATGGAAGGTAGTCTGTTGTCGAGATTTTTGTTACTCCAATGGATGGTAGCCTTGTCATTATAGAAGGTAATATATTGTCGAGATTTTTGTCACTATTATGGATGGTAGCCTTGTCATTATGGAAGGTAGTCTGTTGTCGAGATTTTTGTTACTATAATGGATTGTAGCCTTGTCGTTGTGGAAGGTAGTCTGTTGTCGATATCTTTGTTACTCCAATGGATGGTAGCCTAGTCATTATGAAAGGTAGTTTGTGTACGAGATTTTAGTTACTCCAATGGATGGTAGCCTTGTCATTTAGGAAGGTAGTCAGTTGTCGAGATTTTTTATACTCCAATGGATTCTAGCCTTGTCATTATGGGAGGTAGTCTGTTGTAGAGATTTTTGTTACTCTAAGGGATGGTAGCCTTGTCATTATGGAACGTAGTATGTTGTCGAGATTTTTGTTATTCTAATGGATGGTAGCCTTGTCATTATGAAACGTAGTCTATTGTCGAGATTTTTGTCACTATAATAGATTGTAGCCTTGTCATTATGGAAGGTAGTCTGTTGTTGAGATTTTTGTTAATCCAATGGATGGTAGCCTTGTCATTATAGAAGGTAGTATATTGTTATGATTTTTGTCACTACAATTAATGGTAGCCTTGTCATTATGGAAGGTAGTCTGTTGTCCATATTTTTGTTACTACAATGGATTGTAGTCTTGTCATTATGGAAGGTAGTCTATTGTCGATATCTTTGTTACTACAATTGATGGTAGCCTTGTCTTTAGGGAAGGTAGTCTATTGTCGAGATTTTTGTTACTCCAATGGATGGTAGCCTTGTCATTATGGAAGGTAGTCTGTTGTCGATATTTTTGTTACTACAATGGATTGTTGCCTTGTCGTTATGGAAGATAGTCTATTTTCGATATCTTTGTTACTCCAATGGATGGTAGCCTAGTCATTATGGAAGGTAGATTTTGTACGAGATTTTAGTTAGTCCAATGGATGGTAGCCTTGTCATTATTAAAGGTAGTCTGTTGTCGAGATTTTTGTTACTCCAATGGATGGTAGCCTTTTCATTATAGAAGGTAATATATTGTCGAGATTTTTGTCACTATAATGGATGGTAGCCTTGTCATTATAAAAGGTAGTCTGTTGTCGAGATTTTTGTTAATACAATGGATTGTAGCCTTGTCGTTGTAGAAGGTAGTCTGTGGTCGGTATCTTTGTTACTCCAATGGATGGTAGCCTAGTCATTATGGAAGGTAGTTTGTGTACGAGATTTTAGTTACTCCAATGGATGGTAGCCTTGTCATTATGGAAGGTAGTGTGTTGTCGAGATTTTTGTTATTCCAATGGATGGTAGCCTTGTCATTATGAAAGGTAGTCTATTGTCGAGATTTTTGTTACTATAATAGATTGTAGCCTTCTCATTATGGAAGGTAGTCTGTTGTCGAGATTTTTGTTACTCCAATGGATGGTAGCCTTCTCATTATAGAAGGTAGTATATTGTTCAGATTTTTGTCACTATAATAAATGGTAGCCTTGTCATTATGGAATGTAGTCTGTTGTCGAGATTTTTGTTACTACATTGGATTGTAGCCTTGTCATTATGGAAGGTAGTATGTTGTCGATATCTGTGTTACTCCAATGGATGGTAGCCTAGTCATCGTTGAAGGTAGTTTGTGTATGATAGTTTTTTTATTCCAATGGATGGTAGTGTTGTCATTATAGAAGGTAGTACATTGTCGAGATTTCAATCACTACAATGGATGGTAGCCTTGTCATTATGGAAGGTAGTCTATTGTCGAGATTTTTTTTTACTATAATAGATTGTAGCCTTGTCATTATGGAAGGTAGTCTGTTGTCAAGATTTTTGTTACTCCAATGGATGGTAGCCTTGTCATTATGGAAGGTAGTCTGTTGTTGATATCTTTGTTACTCCAATGGATGGTAGCCTAGTCATTATGGAAGGTAGTCTGTTGTCGAGTTTTTTGTTACTTCAATGGTTGGTAGCCTTGTCATTATGGAAGGTAGTATGTTGTCGAGATTATTGTTACTCCAATGGATGGTAGCCTTGTCATTATAGAAAGTAATATATTATCGAGATTTTTGTCACTATAATGGATGGTAGCCTTGTCATTATGGAAGGTAGTCTGTTGTCGAGATTTTTGTTACTATAATGGATTGTAGCCTTGTCGTTGTGGAAGGTAGTCTGTTGTTGATATTTTGTTACTCCAATGGATGGTAGCCTAGTCATTATGGAAGGTAGTTTGTGTACGAGATTTTAGTTACTCCAATGGATGGTAGCCTTGTCATTATGGAAGGTAGTCTGTTGTAGATATTTTTATTATTCTAAGGGATGGTAGCCTTGTCATTATGGAATGTAGTATGTTATCGATATTTTTGTTATTCTAATGGATGATAGCCTTGTCATTATGAAAGGTAGTCTATTGTCGAGTTTTTGTCACTATAATAGATTGTAGCCTTGTCATTATGGAAGGTAGTCTGTTGTAGAGATTTTTGTTAATCCAATGGATGGTAGCCTTGTCATTATAGAAGGTAGTATATTGTTTAGATTTTTGTCACTACAACGAATGGTAGCCTTGTCATTATGGAAGGTAATATGTTGTCGACATTTTTGTTACTACAATGGATTGTAGCCTTGTCATTATGGAAGGTAGTCTGTTGTCGATATCTTTGTTACTCCAATGGATGGTAGCCTAGTCATTATGGAAGGTAGTTTGTTGTCGAGTTTTTTGATACTCCAATGGATGATTGCCTTGTCATTATGGAAGGTAGTCTGTTGTCGATATTTTTGTTACTACAATGGATTGTAGCCTTGTCGTTATGGAAGATAGTATTTTTCGATATCTTTGTTACTCCAATGGATGGTAGCCTAGTCATTATGGAAGGTAGTTTTTGTACGACATTTTAGTTACTCCAATGGATGGTAGCCTTGTCATTATTAAAGGTAGTCTGTTGTCGAAATTTTTGTTACTCCAATGGATGGTAGCCTTGTCATTATAGAAGGTAATATATTGTCGAGATTTTTGTCATTATAATGGATGGTAGCCTTGTCATTATAGAAGGTAGTCTGTTGTCGAGATTTTTGTTGCTACAAAGGATTGTAGCCTTGTCGGTATGGAAGGTAGTCTGTTGTCGGTATCTTTGTTACTCCAATGAATGGTAGCCTAGTCATTATGGAATGTAGTTTGTGTACGGGATTTTAGTTACTCTAATGGATGGTAGCCTTGTCATTATGGAAAGTAGTCTGTTGTCGAGATTTTTGTTATTCCAATGGATGGTAGCCTTGTCATTATGAAAGGTAGTCTATTGTCGAGATTTTTGTTACTATAATAGATTGTAGCCTTCTCATTATGGAAGGTAGTCTGTTGTCGAGATTTTTGTTACTCCAATGGATGGTAGCCTTCTCATTATAGAAGGTAGCATATTGTTGAGATTTTTTTCACTACAATGAATGGTAGCCTTGTCATTATGGAAGGTAGTCTGTTGTCGAGATTTTTGTTACTACAATGGATTGTAGCCTTGTCATTATGGAAGGTAGTCTGTTGTCGATATTTGTGTTACTCCAATGGATGGTAGCCTAGTCATCATTGAAGGTAGTTTGCGTATGATAATTTTTTATTCCAATGGATGGTAGCGTTGTCATTATAAATGGTAGTACATTGTCGAGATTTCAGTCACTACAATGGATGGTAGCCTTGTCATTATGGAAGGTAGTCTATTGTCGAGATTTTTGTTACTATAATAGATTGTAGCCTTATCATTATTGAAGGTAGTCTTTTGTCGAGATTTTTGTTACTCCAATGGATGGTAGCCTAGTCATTATGGAAGGAAGTCTGTTGTCGATATCTTTGTTACTCCAATGGATGTTAGCCTTGTCATTATGGAAGGTAGTCTGTTGTCGAGATTTTTGTTACTCCAATGGATGGTAGCCTTGTCATTATAGAAGGTAATATATTGTCGAGATTTTTGTCACTATTATGGATGGTAGCCTTGTCATTATGGAAGGTAGTCTGTTGTCGAGATTTTTGTTACTATAATGGATTGTAGCCTTGTCATTGTGGAAGGTAGTCTGTTGTTGATATCTTTGTTACTCCAATGGATGGTAGCCTAGTCATTATGAAAGGTAGTTTGTGTACGAGATTTTAGTTACTCCAATGGATGGTAGCCTTGTCATTATGGAAGGTAGTCTGTTGTCGATATTTTTTATACTCCAATGGATTCTAGCCTTGTCATTATGGGAGGTAGTCTGTTGTAGAGATTTTTGTTACTCTAAGGGATGGTAGCCTTGTCATTATGGAACGTAGTATGTTGTCGATATTTTTGTTATTCTAATGGATGGTAGCCTTGTCATTATGAAAGGTAGTCTATTGTCGAGATTTTTGTCACTATAATAGATTGTAGCCTTGTCATTATGGAAGGTAGTTTGTTGTCGAGATTTTTGTTAATCCAATGGATGGTAGCCTTTTCATTATAGAAGGTAGTATATTGTTATGATTTTTGTCACTACAATGAATGGTAGCCTTATCATTATGGAAGGTAGTCTGTTGTCGAGATTTTTGTTACTAAATTGGATTGTAGCCTTGTCATTATGGAAGGTAGTCTGTTGTCGATATCTTTGTTACTACAATTGATGGTAGCCTTGTCATTAGGGAAGGTAGTCTATTGTCCAGATTTTTGTAACTATAATAGATTGTAGCCTTGTGATTATGGAAGGTAGTCTGTTGTCAAGATTTTTGTTACTCCAATGGATGGTAGCCTTGTCATTATGGAAGGTAGTCTGTTGTCGATATCTTTGTTACTCCAATGGATGGTAGCCTAGTCATTATGGAAGGTAGTCTGTTGTCGAGTTTTTTGTTACTTCAATGGTTGGTAGCCTTGTCATTATGGAAGGTAGTCTGTTATCGAGATTTTTGTTACTCCAATGGATGGTAGCCTTGTCATTATAAAAGGTAATATATTATCGAGATTTTTGTCACTATAATGGATGGTAGCCTTGTCATTATAGAAGGTAGTCTGTTGTCGAGATTTTTGTTACTACAATGGATTGTAGCCTTGTCGTTGTGGAAGGTAGAATGTTGTCGGTATCTCTGTTACTCCAATGGATGGTAGCCTAGTCATTATGGAAGGTAGTTTGTGTATGAGATTTTAGTTACTCCAATGGATGGTAGCCTTGTCAATATGGAAGGTAGTATGTTGTCGAGAGTTTTGTTATTCCAATGGATGGTAGCCTTTTCATTATGAAAGGTAGTATATTGTCAAGATTTTTGTTACTATAATAGATTGTAGCCTTCTCATTATGGAAGGTAGTCTGTTGTCGAGATTTTTGTTACTACAATGGATTCTAGCCTTGTCATTATGGAAGGTAGTCTGTTGTAGATATTTTTATTATTCTAAGGGATGGTAGCCTTGTCATTATGGAATGTAGTATGTTATCGATATTTTTGTTATTCTAATGGATGATAGCCTTGTCATTATGAAAGGTAGTCTATTGTCGAGTTTTTGTCACTATAATAGATTGTAGCCTTGTCATTATGGAAGGTAGTCTGTTGTAGAGATTTTTGTTAATCCAATGGATGGTAGCCTTGTCATTATAGAAGGTAGTATATTGTTTAGATTTTTGTCACTACAACGAATGGTAGCCTTGTCATTATGGAAGGTAATATGTTGTCGACATTTTTGTTACTACAATGGATTGTAGCCTTGTCATTATGGAAGGTAGTCTGTTGTCGATATCTTTGTTACTCCAATGGATGGTAGCCTAGTCATTATGGAAGGTAGTTTGTTGTCGAGTTTTTTGATACTCCAATGGATGGTTGCCTTGTCATTATGGAAGGTAGTCTGTTGTCGATATTTTTGTTACTACAATGGATTGTAGCCTTGTCGTTATGGAAGATAGTATTTTTCGATATCTTTGTTACTCCAATGGATGGTAGCCTAGTCATTATGGAAGGTAGTTTTTGTACGACATTTTAGTTACTCCAATGGATGGTAGCCTTGTCATTATTAAAGGTAGTCTGTTGTCGAAATTTTTGTTACTCCAATGGATGGTAGCCTTGTCATTATAGAAGGTAATATATTGTCGAGATTTTTGTCATTATAATGGATGGTAGCCTTGTCATTATAGAAGGTAGTCTGTTGTCGAGATTTTTGTTGCTACAAAGGATTGTAGCCTTGTCGGTATGGAAGGTAGTCTGTTGTCGGTATCTTTGTTACTCCAATGAATGGTAGCCTAGTCATTATGGAATGTAGTTTGTGTACGGGATTTTAGTTACTCTAATGGATGGTAGCCTTGTCATTATGGAAAGTAGTCTGTTGTCGAGATTTTTGTTATTCCAATGGATGGTAGCCTTGTCATTATGAAAGGTAGTCTATTGTCGAGATTTTTGTTACTATAATAGATTGTAGCCTTCTCATTATGGAAGGTAGTCTGTTGTCGAGATTTTTGTTACTCCAATGGATGGTAGCCTTCTCATTATAGAAGGTAGCATATTGTTGAGATTTTTTTCACTACAATGAATGGTAGCCTTGTCATTATGGAAGGTAGTCTGTTGTCGAGATTTTTGTTACTACAATGGATTGTAGCCTTGTCATTATGGAAGGTAGTCTGTTGTCGATATTTGTGTTACTCCAATGGATGGTAGCCTAGTCATCATTGAAGGTAGTTTGTGTATGATAATTTTTTATTCCAATGGATGGTAGCGTTGTCATTATAAATGGTAGTACATTGTCGAGATTTCAGTCACTACAATGGATGGTAGCCTTGTCATTATGGAAGGTAGTCTATTGTCGAGATTTTTGTTACTATAATAGATTGTAGCCTTATCATTATTGAAGGTAGTCTTTTGTCGAGATTTTTGTTACTCCAATGGATGGTAGCCTAGTCATTATGGAAGGAAGTCTGTTGTCGATATCTTTGTTACTCCAATGGATGGTAGCCTTGTCATTATGGAAGGTAGTCTGTTGTCGAGATTTTTGTTACTCCAATGGATGGTAGCCTTGTCATTATAGAAGGTAATATATTGTCGAGATTTTTGTCACTATTATGGATGGTAGCCTTGTCATTATGGAAGGTAGTCTGTTGTCGAGATTTTTGTTACTATAATGGATTGTAGCCTTGTCATTGTGGAAGGTAGTCTGTTGTTGATATCTTTGTTACTCCAATGGATGGTAGCCTAGTCATTATGAAAGGTAGTTTGTGTACGAGATTTTAGTTACTCCAATGGATGGTAGCCTTGTCATTATGGAAGGTAGTCTGTTGTCGATATTTTTTATACTCCAATGGATTCTAGCCTTGTCATTATGGGAGGTAGTCTGTTGTAGAGATTTTTGTTACTCTAAGGGATGGTAGCCTTGTCATTATGGAACGTAGTATGTTGTCGATATTTTTGTTATTCTAATGGATGGTAGCCTTGTCATTATGAAAGGTAGTCTATTGTCGAGATTTTTGTCACTATAATAGATTGTAGCCTTGTCATTATGGAAGGTAGTTTGTTGTCGAGATTTTTGTTAATCCAATGGATGGTAGCCTTTTCATTATAGAAGGTAGTATATTGTTATGATTTTTGTCACTACAATGAATGGTAGCCTTATCATTATGGAAGGTAGTCTGTTGTCGAGATTTTTGTTACTAAATTGGATTGTAGCCTTGTCATTATGGAAGGTAGTCTGTTGTCGATATCTTTGTTACTACAATTGATGGTAGCCTTGTCATTAGGGAAGGTAGTCTATTGTCCAGATTTTTGTAACTATAATAGATTGTAGCCTTGTGATTATGGAAGGTAGTCTGTTGTCAAGATTTTTGTTACTCCAATGGATGGTAGCCTTGTCATTATGGAAGGTAGTCTGTTGTCGATATCTTTGTTACTCCAATGGATGGTAGCCTAGTCATTATGGAAGGTAGTCTGTTGTCGAGTTTTTTGTTACTTCAATGGTTGGTAGCCTTGTCATTATGGAAGGTAGTCTGTTATCGAGATTTTTGTTACTCCAATGGATGGTAGCCTTGTCATTATAAAAGGTAATATATTATCGAGATTTTTGTCACTATAATGGATGGTAGCCTTGTCATTATAGAAGGTAGTCTGTTGTCGAGATTTTTGTTACTACAATGGATTGTAGCCTTGTCGTTGTGGAAGGTAGAATGTTGTCGGTATCTCTGTTACTCCAATGGATGGTAGCCTAGTCATTATGGAAGGTAGTTTGTGTATGAGATTTTAGTTACTCCAATGGATGGTAGCCTTGTCAATATGGAAGGTAGTATGTTGTCGAGATTTTTGTTATTCCAATGGATGGTAGCCTTTTCATTATGAAAGGTAGTATATTGTCAAGATTTTTGTTACTATAATAGATTGTAGCCTTCTCATTATGGAAGGTAGTCTGTTGTCGAGATTTTTGTTACTACAAAGGATTGTAGCCTTGTCGTTGTGGAAGGTAGTATATTGTTGAGATTTTTGTCACTACAATGAATTGTATCCTTGTCATTATGGAAGGTAGTCTGTTGTCGAGATTTTTGTTACTACAATGGATTGTAGCCTTGTAATTATGGAAGGTAGTCCGTTGTCGATATATGTGTTACTCCAATGGATGGTAGCCTAGTCATCATTGAAGGTAGTTTGTGTATGATAATATTTTTATTCCAATGGATGGTAGCGTTGTCATTATAGAAGGTAGTACATTGTCGAGATTTCAGTCACTACAATGGATGGTAGCCTTGTCATTATGGAAGGTAGTCTATTGTCGAGATTTTTGTTACTATAATAGATTGTAGCCTTGTCATTATGGAAGGTAGTCTGTTGTCGAGATATTTGTTACTCCAATGGATGGTAGCCTTGTCATTATGGAAGGTAGTCTGTTGTCGATATCTTTGTTACTCCAATGGATGGTAGCCTAGTCATTATGGAAGGTAGTCTGTTGTCGAGTTTTTTGTTACTTCAATGGTTGGTAGCCTTGTCATTATGGAAGGTAGTCAGTTGTCGAGATTTTTGTTACTCCAATGGATGGTAGCCTTGTCATTATAGAAGATAATATATTGTCGAGATTTTTGTCACTACAATGAATGGTAGCCAAGTCATTATGGAAGCTAGTCTGTTGTCGAGATTTTTGTTACTACAATGGATTGTAGCCTTGTCGTTATGGAAGGTAGTCTGTTGTCGATATCTTTGTTACTACAATTCATGGTAGCCTTGTCAATAGGGAAGGTAGTCTATTGTCGATATTTTTGTTACTATAATAGATTGTAGCCTTGTGATTATGGAAGGTAGTCTGTTGTCAAGAATTTTATTACTCTAATGGATGGTAGCCTTGTCATTATGGAAGGTAGTTTGTTGTCGATATCTTTGTTACTCCAATGGATGGTAGCCTAGTCATTATGGAAGGTAGTCTGTTGTCGAGTTTTTTGTTACTTCAATGGTTGGTAGCCTTGTCATTATGGAAGGTAGTCTGTTATCGAGAGTTTTGTTACTCCAATGGATGGTAGCCTTGTCATTATAAAAGGTAATATATTAACGAGATTTTTGTCACTATAATGGATGGTAGCCTTGTCATTATAGAAGGTAGTGGGTTGTCGAGATTTTTGTTACTACAATGGATTGTAGCCTTGTCAATGTGAAAGGTAGTCTGTTGTTGGTATCTTTGTTACTCCAATGGATGGTAGCCTAGTCATTATGAAAGGTAGTTTGTGTACGAGATTTTAGTTACTCCAATGGATGGTAGCCTTGTCAATATGGAAGGTAGTCTGTTGTCGAGATTTTTGTTATTCCAATGGATGGTAGCCTTTTCATTATGAAAGGTAGTATATTGTCGAGATTTTTGTTACTATAATAGATTGTAGCCTTCTCATTATGGAAGGTAGTCTGTTGTCGAGATTTTTGTTTCTCCAATGGATGGTAGCTTTCTCATTATAGAAGGTAGTATATTGTTGAGATTTTTGTCACTACAATGAATGGTATCCTTGTCATTATGGAAGGTAGTCTGTTGTCGAGATTTTTGTTACTACAATGGATGGTAGCCTTGTCATTATGGAAGGTTGTCTATTGTCGAGATTTTTGTTACTATAATAGATTGTAGCCTTGTCATTATGGAAGGTAGTCTGTTTTCGAGATTTTTGTTACTCCAATGGATGGTAGCCTTGTCATTATGGAAGGTAGTATGTTGTCGATATCTTTGTTACTCCAATGGATGGTAGCCTAGTCATTATGGAAGGTAGTCTGTTGTCGAGTTTTTTGTTACTTCAATGGTTGGTAGCCTTGTCATTATGGAAGGTAGTCTGTTGTCGAGATTTTTGTTAATCCAATGGATGGTAGCCTTGTCATTATAGAAGGTAGTATATTGTTATGATTTTTGTCACTAAAATGAATGGTAGCCTTGTCATTATGGAAAGTAGTCTATTGTCGAGATTTTTGTTACTACAATGGATTGTAGCCTTGTCATTATGGAAGGTAGTCTGTTGTCGATATCTTTGTTACTACAATTCATGGTAGCCTTGTCATTAGGGAAGGTAGTCTATTGTCGATATTTTTGTTACTATAATAGATTGTAGCCTTGTGATTATGGAAGGTATTCTGTTGTCAAGAATTTTATTACTCTAATGGATGGTAGCCTTGTCATTATGGAAGGTAGTCTGTTGTCGATATCTTTGTTACTCCAATGGATGGTAGCCTAGTCATTATGGAAGGTAGTCTGTTGTCTAGTTTTTTGTTACTTCAATGGTTGGTAGCCTTGTCATTATGGAAGGTAGTCTGTTATCGAGATTTTTGTTACTCCAATGGATGGTAGCCTTGTCATTATAAAAGGTAATATATTATCGAGATTTTTGTCACTATAATGGATGGTAGCCTTGTCATTATAGAAGGTAGTGTGTTGTCGAGATTTTTGTTACTACAATGGATTGTAGCCTTGTCATTTTGGAAGGTAGTCTGTTGTTGGTATCTTTGTTACTCCAATGGATGGTAGCCTAGTCATTATGAAAGGTAGTTTGTGTACGAGATTTTAGTTACTCAAATGGATGGTAGCCTTGTCAATATGGAAGGTAGTCTGTTGTCGAGATTTTTGTTATTCCAATGGATGGTAGCCTTTTCATTATGAAAGGTAGTATATTGTCGAGATTTTTGTTACTATAATAGATTGTAGCCTTCTCATTATGGAAGGTAGTCTGTTGTCAAGATTTTTGTTTCTCCAATGGATGGTAGCTTTCTCATTATAGAAGGTAGTATATTGTTGAGATTTTTGTCACTACAATGAATGGTATCCTTGTCATTATGGAAGGTAGTCTGTTGTCGTGATTTTTGTTACTACAATGGATTGTAGCCTTGTCATTATGGAAGGTAGTCCGTTGTCGATATTTGTGTTACTCCAATGGATGGTAGCCTAGTCATCATTGAAGGTAGTTTGTGTATGATAATTTTTTTATTCCAATGGATGGTAGCGTTGTCATTATAGAAGGTAGTACATTGTCGAGATTTCAGTCACTACAATGGATGGTAGCCTTGTCATTATGGAAGGTAGTCTATTGTCGAGATTTTTGTTACTATAATAGATTGTAGCTTTGTCATTATGGAAGGTAGTCTGTTGTCGAGATTTTTGTTACTCCAATGGATGGTAGCCTTGTCATTATGGAAGGTAGTATGTTGTCGATATCTTTGTTACTCCAATGGATGGTAGCCTAGTCATTATGGAAGGTAGTCTGTTGTTGAGTTTTTTGTTACTTCAATGGTTGGTAGCCTTGTCATTATGGAAGGTAGTCTGTTGTCGAGATTTTTTATACTCCAATAGATTCTAGCCTTGTCATTATGGGAGGTAGTCTATTATAGAGATTTTTGTTACTCTAAGGGATGGTAGCCTTGTCATTATGGAACGTAGTATGTTGACGATATTTTTGTTATTCTAATGGATGGTAGCCTTGTCATTATGAAAGGTAGTCTATTGTCGAGATTTTTGTCACTATAATAGATTGTAGCCTTGTCATTATGGAAGGTAGTCTGTTGTCGATATTTTTGTTAATCCAATGGATGGTAGCCTTGTCATTATAGAAGGTAGTATATTGTTATGATTTTTATCACTACAATGAATGGTAGCCTTGTCATTATGGAAGGTAGTCTGTTGTCGAGATTTTTGTTACTACAATGGATTGTAGCCTTGTCATTATTGAAGGTAGTCTGTTGTCGATATCTTTGTTACTACAATTCATGGTAGCCTTGTCATTAGGGAAGCTAGTCTATTGTCGAGATTTTTGTTACTATAATAGATTGTAGCCTTGTGATTATGGAAGGTAGTCTGTTGTCAAGATTTTTGTTACTCCAATGGATGGTAGCCTTGTCATTATGGAAGGTAGTCTGTTGTCGATATCTTTGTTACTCCAATGGATGGTAGCCTAGTCATTATGGAAGGTAGTCTGTTGTCGAGTTTTTTGTTACTTCAATGGTTGGTAGCCTTGTCATTATGGAAGGTAGTCTGTTATCGAGATTTTTGTTACTCCAATGGATGGTAGCCTTGTCATTATAAAAGGTAATATATTATCGAGATTTTTGTCACTATAATGGATGGTAGCCTTGTCATTATAGAAGGTAGTGTGTTGTGGAGATTTTTGTTACTACAATGGATTGTAGCCTTGTCGGTGTGGAAGGTAGTCTGTTGTTGGTATCTTTGTTACTCCAATGGATGGTAGCCTAGTCATTATGAAAGGTAGTTTGTGTACGAGATTTTAGTTACTCCAATGGATGGTAGCCTTGTCAATATGGAAGGTAGTCTGTTGTCGAGATTTTTGTTATTCCAATGGATGGTAGCCTTTTCATTATGAAAGGTAGTATATTGTCGAGATTTTAGTTACTATAATAGATTGTAGCCTTCTCAATATGGAAGGTAGTCTGTTGTCGAGATTTTTGTTTCTCCAATGGATGGTAGCTTTCTCATTATAGAAGGTAGTATATTGTTGAGATTTTTGTCACTACAATGAATGGTATCCTTGTCATTATGGAAGGTAGTCTGTTGTCGAGATTTTTGTTACTACAATGGATGGTAGCCTTGTCATTATGGAAGGTTGTCTATTGTCGAGATTTTTGTTACTATAATAGATTGTAGCCTTGTCATTATGGAAGGTAGTCTGTTGTCGAGATTTTTGTTACTCCAATGGATGGTAGCCTTGTCATTATGGAAGGTAGTATGTTGTCGATATCTTTGTTACTCCAATGGATGGTAGCCTAGTCATTATGGAAGGTAGTCTGTTGTCGAGTTTTTTGTTACTTCAATGGTTGGTAGCCTTGTCATTATGGAAGGTAGTCTCTTGTCGAGATTTTTGTTAATCCAATGGATGGTAGCCTTGTCATTATAGAAGGTAGTATATTGTTATGATTTTTGTCACTACAATGAATGGTAGCCTTGTCATTATGGAAAGTAGTTTGTTGTCGAGATTTTTGTTACTACAATGGATTGTAGCCTTGTCATTATGGAAGGTAGTCTGTTGTCGATATCTTTGTTACTACAATTCATGGTAGCCTAGTCATTAGGGAAGGTAGTCTATTGTCGATATTTTTGTTACTATAATAGATTGTAGCCTTGTGATTATGGAAGGTAGTCTGTTGTCAAGAATTTTATTACTCTAATGGATGGTAGCCTTGTCATTATGGAAGGTAGTCTGTTGTCGATATCTTTGTTACTCCAATGGATGGTAGCCTAGTCATTATGGAAGGTAGTCTGTTGTCGAGTTTTTTGTTACTTCAATGGTTGGTAGCCTTGTCATTATGGAAGGTAGTCTGTTATCGAGAATTTTGTTACTCCAATGGATGGTAGCCTTGTCATTATAAAAGGTAATATATTATCGAGATTTTTGTCACTATAATGGATGGTAGCCTTGTCATTATAGAAGGTAGTGTGTTGTCGAGATTTTTGTTACTACAATGGATTGTAGCCTTGTCATTGTGGAAGGTAGTCTGTTGTTGGTATCTTTGTTACTCCAATGGATGGTAGCCTAGTCATTATGAAAGGTAGTTTGTGTACGAGATTTTAGTTACTCAAATGGATGGTAGCCTTGTCAATATGGAACGTAGTCTGTTGTCGAGATTTTTGTTATTCCAATGGATGGTAGCCTTTTCATTATGAAAGGTAGTATATTGTCGAGATTTTTGTTACTATAATAGATTGTAGCCTTCTCATTATGGAAGGTAGTCTGTTGTCGAGATTTTTGTTTCTCCAATGGATGGTAGCTTGCTCATTATAGAAGGTAGTATATTGTTGAGATTTTTGTCACTACAATGAATGGTATCCTTGTCATTATGGAAGGTAGTCTGTTGTCGAGATTTTTGTTACTACAATGGATTGTAGCCTTGTCATTATGGAAGGTAGTCCGTTGTCGATATTTGTGTTACTCCAATGGATGGTAGCCTAGTCATCATTGAAGGTAGTTTGTGTATGATAATTTTTTTATTCCAATGGATGGTAGCGTTGTCATTATAGAAGGTAGTACATTGTCGAGATTTCAGTCACTACAATGGATGGTAGCCTTGTCATTATGGAAGGTAGTCTATTGTCGAGATTTTTGTTACTATAATAGATTGTAGCTTTGTCATTATGGAAGGTAGTCTGTTGTCGAGATTTTTGTTACTCCAATGGATGGTAGCCTTGTCATTATGGAAGGTAGTATGTTGTCGATATCTTTGTTACTCCAAAGGATGGTAGCCTAGTCATTATGGAAGGTAATCTGTTGTTGAGTTTTTTATTACTTCAATGGTTGGTAGCCTTGTCATTATGGAAGGTAGTCTATTGTCGAGATTTTTTATACTCCAATAGATTCTAGCCTTGTCATTATGGGAGGTAGTCTATTATAGAGATTTTTGTTCCTCTAAGGGATGGCAGCCTTGTCATTATGGAACGTAGTATGTTGACGATATTTTTGTTATTCTAATGGATGGTAGCCTTGTCATTATGAAAGGTAGTCTATTGTCGAGATTTTTGTCACTATAATAGATTGTAGCCTTGTCATTATGGAAGGTAGTCTGTTGTCGATATTTTTGTTAATCCAATGGATGGTAGCCTTGTCATTATAGAAGGTAGTATATTGTTATGATTTTTATCACTACAATGAATGGTAGCCTTGTCATTATGGAAGGTAGTCTGTTGTCGAGATTTTTGTTACTACAATGGATTGTAGCCTTGTCATTATTGAAGGTAGTCTGTTGTCGATATCTTTGTTACTACAATTCATGGTAGCCTTGTCATTAGGGAAGCTAGTCTATTGTCGAGATTTTTGTTACTCCAATGGATGGTAGCCTTGTCATTATGGAAGGTAGTCTGTTGTCGATATCTTTGTTACTCCAATGGATGGTAGCCTAGTCATTATGGAAGGTAGTTTGTTGTCGAGTTTTTTGTTACTTCAATGGTTGGTAGCCTTGTCATTATGGAAGGTAGTCTGTTATCGAGATTTTTTTTACTCCAATGGATGGTAGCCTTGTCATTATAAAAGGTAATATATTATCGAGATTTTTGTCACTATAATGGATGGTAGCCTTGTCATTATAGAAGGTAGTCTGTTGTCGAGATTTTTATTACTACAATGGATTGTAGCCTTGTCATTATGGAAGGTAGTCTGTTGTTGGTATCTTTGTTACTCCAATGGATGGTAGCCTAGTCATTATGGAAGGTAGTTTGTGTACGAGATTTTAGTTACTCCAATGGATGGTAGCCTTGTCAATATGGAAGGTTGTCTGTTGTCGAGATTTTTGTTATTCCAATGAATGGTAGCCTTTTCATTATGAAAGGTAGTATATTGTCGAGATTTTTGTTACTATAATAGATTGTAGCCTTCTCATTATGGAAGGTAGTCTGTTGTCGAGATTTTTGTTACTCCAATGGATGGTAGCTTTCTCATTATAGAAGGTATTATATTGTTGAGATTTTTGTCACTACAATGAATGGTATCCTTGTCATTATGGAAGGTAGTCTGTTGTCGAGATTTTTGTTACTACAATGGATTGTAGCCTTGTCATTATGGAAGGTAGTCCATTGTCGATATCTGTGTTACTCAAATGGATGGTAGCCTAGTCATCATTGAAGGAAGTTTGTGTATGATAATTTTTTTATTCTAATGGATGGTAGCGTTGTCATTATAGAAGGTAGTACATTGTCGAGATTTCAGTCACTACAATGGATGGTAGCCTTGTCATTATGGAAGGTTGTCTATTGTCGAGATTTTTGTTACTATAATAGATTGTAGCCTTGTCATTATGGAAGGTAGTCTGTTGTCTAGATTTTTGTTACTCCAATGGATGGTAGCCTTGTCATTATGGAAGGTAGTATGTTGTCGATATCTTTGTTACTCTAATGGATGGTAGCCTAGTCATTATGGAAGGTAGTCTGTTGTCGAGTTTTTTGTTACTTCAATGGTTGGTAGCCTTGTCATTATGGAAGGTAGTCTGTTGTCGAGATTTTTGTTAATCCAATGGATGGTAGCCTTGTCATTATAGAAGGTAGTATATTGTTATGATTTTTGTCACTACAATGAATGGTAGCCTTGTCATTATGGAAGGTAGTCTGTTGTCGAGATTTTTGTTACTACAATGGATTGTAGCCTTGTCATTATGGAAGGTAGTCTGTTGTCGATATCTTTGTTACTACAATTCATGGTAGCCTTGTCATTAGGGAAGGTAGTCTATTGTCGAGATTTTTGTTACTATAATAGATTGTAGCCTTGTGATTATGGAAGGTAGTCTGTTGTCAAGAATTTTGTTACTCCAATGGATGGTAGCCTTGTCATTATGGAAGGTAGTCTGTTGTCGATATCTTTGTTACTCCAATGGATGGTAGCCTAGTCATTATGGAAGGTAGTCTGTTGTCGAGTTTTTTGTTACTTCAATGGTTGGTAGCCTTGTCATTAGTGAAGGTAGTCTGTTTTCGAGATTTTTGTTACTCCAATGGATGGTAGCCTTGTCATTATAAAAGGTAATATATTATCGAGATTTTTGTCACTATAATGGATGGTAGCCTTGTCATTATAGAAGGTAGTGTGTTGTCGAGATTTTTGTTACTACAATGGATTGTAGCCTTGTCATTATGGAAGGTAGTCTGTTGTTGGTATCTTTGTTACTCCAATGGATGGTAGCCTAGTCATTATGGAAGGTAGTTTGTGTACGAGATTTTAGTTACTCCAATGGATGGTAGCCTTGTCAATATGGAAGGTAGTCTGTTGTCGAGATTTTTGTTATTCCAATGGATGGAAGCCTTCTCATTATGGAAGGTAGTCTGTTGTCGAGATTTTTGTTTCTCCAATGGATGGTAGCTTTCTCATTATAGAAGGTAGTATATTGTTGAGATTTTTGTCACTACAATGAATGGTATCCTTGTCATTATAGAAGGTAGTACATTGTCGAGATTTCAGTCATTACAATGGATGGTAGCCTTGTCATTATGGAAGGTAGTTTATTGTCGAGATTTTTGTTACTATAATAGATTGTAGCTTTGTCATTATGGAAGGTAGTCTGTTGTCGAGATTTTTGTTACTCCAATGGATGGTAGCCTTGTCATTATCGAAGGTAGTATGTTGTCGATATCTTTGTTACTCCAATGGATGGTAGCCTAGTCATTATGGAAGGTAGTCTGTTGTTGAGTTTTTTGTTACTTCAATGGTTGGTAGCCTTGCCAATATGGAAGGTAGTCTGTTGTCGAGATTTTTGTTACTATAATGGATTGTAGCCTTGTCGTTGTGGAAGGTAGTCTGTTGTTGATATCTTTGTTACTCCAATGGATGGTAGCCTAGTCATTATGAAAGGTAGTTTGTGTACGAGATTTTAGTTACTCCAGTGGATGGTAGCCTTGTCATTATGGAAGGTAGTCTGTTGTCGAGATTTTTTATACTCCAATAGATTCTAGCCTTGTCATTATGGGAGGTAGTCTGTTGTAGAGATTTTTGTTACTCTAAGGGATGGTAGCCTTGTCATTATGGAACGTAGTATGTTGTCGATATTTTTGTTATTCTAATGGATGGTAGCCTTGTCATTATGAAAGGTAGTCTATTGTCGAGATTTTTGTCACTATAATAGATTGTAGCCTTGCCATTATGGAAGGTAGTCTGTTGTCGATATTTTTGTTAATCCAATGGATGGTAGCCTTGTCATTATAGAAGGTAGTATATTGTTATGATTTTTATCACTACAATGAATGGTAGCCTTGTCATTATGGAAGGTAGTCTGTTGTCGAGATTTTTGTTACTACAATGGATTGTAGCCTTGTCATCATTGAAGGTAGTCTGTTGTCGATATCTTTGTTACTACAATTCATGGTAGCCTTGTCATTATGGAAGGTAGTCTATTGTCGAGATTTTTGTTACTATAATAGATTGTAGCTTTGTCATTATGGAAGGTAGTCTGTTGTCGAGATTTTTGTTACTCCAATGGATGGTAGCCTTGTCATTATCGAAGGAAGTATGTTGTCGATATCTTTGTTACTCCAATGGATGGTAGCCTAGTCATTATGGAAGGTAGTCTGTTGTTGAGTTTTTTGTTACTTCAATGGTTGGTATCCTTGTCATTATGGAAGGTAGTCTGTTGTCGAGATTTTTGTTACTCCAATGGATGGTAGCCTTGTCATTATAGAAGGTAATATATTGTCGAGATTTTTGTCACTATTATGGATGGTAGCCTTGCCATTATGGAAGGTAGTCTGTTGTCGAGATTTTTGTTACTATAATGGATTGTAGACTTGTCGTTGTGGAAGGTAGTCTGTTGTTGATATCTTTGTTACTCCAATGGATGGTAGCCTAGTCATTATGAAAGGTAGTTTGTGTACGAGATTTTAGTTACTCCAGTGGATGGTAGCCTTGTCATTATGGAAGGTAGTCTGTTGTCGAGATTTTTTATACTCCAATAGATTCTAGCCTTGTCATTATGGGAGGTAGTCTGTTGTAGAGATTTTTGTTACTCCAAGGGATGGTAGCCTTATCATTATGGAACGTAGTATGTTGTCGATATTTTTGTTATTCTAATGGATGGTAGCCTTGTCATTATGAAAGGTAGTCTATTGTCGAGATTTTTGTCACTATAATAGATTGTAGCCTTGCCATTATGGAAGGTAGTCTGTTGTCGATATTTTTGTTAATCCAATGGATGGTAGCCTTGTCATTATAGAAGGTAGTATATTGTTATGATTTTTATCACTACAATGAATGGTAGCCTTGTCATTATGGAAGGTAGTCTGTTGTCGAGATTTTTGTTACTACAATGGATTGTAGCCTTGTCATCATTGAAGGTAGTCTGTTGTCGATATCTTTGTTACTACAATTCATGGTAGCCTTGTCATTATGGAAGGTAGTCTATTGTCGAGATTTTTGTTACTATAATAGATTGTAGCTTTGTCATTATGGAAGGTAGTCTGTTGTCGAGATTTTTGTTACTCCAATGGATGGTAGCCTTGTCATTATCGAAGGAAGTATGTTGTCGATATCTTTGTTACTCCAATGGATGGTAGCCTAGTCATTATGGAAGGTAGTCTGTTGTTGAGTTTTTTGTTACTTCAATGGTTGGTAGCCTTGTCATTATGGAAGGTAGTCTGTTGTCGAGATTTTTGTTACTCCAATGGATGGTAGCCTTGTCATTATAGAAGGTAATATATTGTCGAGATTTTTGTCACTATTATGGATGGTAGCCTTGCCATTATGGAAGGTAGTCTGTTGTCGAGATTTTTGTTACTATAATGGATTGTAGACTTGTCGTTGTGGAAGGTAGTCTGTTGTTGATATCTTTGTTACTCCAATGGATGGTAGCCTAGTCATTATGAAAGGTAGTTTGTGTACGAGATTTTAGTTACTCCAGTGGATGGTAGCCTTGTCATTATGGAAGGTAGTCTGTTGTCGAGATTTTTTATACTCCAATAGATTCTAGCCTTGTCATTATGGGAGGTAGTCTGTTGTAGAGATTTTTGTTACTCCAAGGGATGGTAGCCTTATCATTATGGAACGTAGTATGTTGTCGATATTTTTGTTATTCTAATGGATGGTAGCCTTGTCATTATGAAAGGTAGTCTATTGTCGAGATTTTTGTCACTATAATAGATTGTAGCCTTGCCATTATGGAAGGTAGTCTGTTGTCGATATTTTTGTTAATCCAATGGATGGTAGCCTTGTCATTATAGAAGGTAGTATATTGTTATGATTTTTATCACTACAATGAATGGTAGCCTTGTCATTATGGAAGGTAGTCTGTTGTCGAGATTTTTGTTACTACAATGGATTGTAGCCTTGTCATCATTGAAGGTAGTCTATTGTCGATATCTTTGTTACTACAATTCATGGTAGCCTTGTCATTATGGAAGGTAGTCTATTGTCGAGATTTTTGTTACTATAATAGATTGTAGCTTTGTCATTATGGAAGGTAGTCTGTTGTCGAGATTTTTGTTACTCCAATGGATGGTAGCCTTGTCATTATCGAAGGAAGTATGTTGTCGATATCTTTGTTACTCCAATGGATGGTAGCCTAGTCATTATGGAAGGTAGTCTGTTGTTGAGTTTTTTGTTACTTCAATGGTTGGTAGCCTTGTCATTATGGAAGGTAGTCTGTTGTCGAGATTTTTGTTACTCCAATGGATGGTAGCCTTGTCATTATAGAAGGTAATATATTGTCGAGATTTTTGTCACTATTATGGATGGTAGCCTTGCCATTATGGAAGTTAGTCTGTTGTCGAGATTTTTGTTACTATAATGGATTGTAGACTTGTCGTTGTGGAAGGTAGTCTGTTGTTGATATCTTTGTTACTCCAATGGATGGTAGCCTAGTCATTATGAAAGGTAGTTTGTGTACGAGATTTTAGTTACTCCAGTGGATGGTAGCCTTGTCATTATGGAAGGTAGTCTGTTGTCGAGATTTTTTATACTCCAATAGATTCTAGCCTTGTCATTATGGGAGGTAGTCTGTTGTAGAGATTTTTGTTACTCCAAGGGATGGTAGCCTTGTCATTATGGAATGTAGTATGTTGTCGATATTTTTGTTATTCTAATGGATGGTAGCCTTGTCATTATGAAAGGTAGTCTAGTGTCGAGATTTTTGTCACTATAATAGATTGTAGCCTTGCCATTATGGAAGGTAGTCTGTTGTCGATATTTTTGTTAATCAAATGGATGGTAGCCTTGTCATTATAGAAGGTAGTATATTGTTATGATTTTTATCACTACAATGAATGGTAGCCTTGTCATTATGGAAGGTAGTCTGTTGTCGAGATTTTTGTAACTACAATGGATTGTAGCCTTGTCATTATTGAAGGTAGTCTGTTGTCGATATCTTTGTTACTACAATTCATGGTAGCCTTGTCATTAGGGAAGGTAGTCTATTGTCGAGATTTTTGTTACTATAATAGATTGTAGCCTTGTGATTATGGAAGGTAGTCTGTTGTCAAGATTTTTGTTACTCCAATGGATGGTAGCCTTGTCATTATGGAAGGTAGTCTGTTGTCGATATCTTTGTTACTCCAATGGATGGTAGCTTAGTCATTATGGAAGGTAGTCTGTTGTCGAGTTTTTTGTTACTTTAATGGTTGGTAGCTTTGTCATTATGGAAGGTAGTCTGTAATCGAGATTTTTGTTACTCCAATGGATGGTAGCCTTGTCATTATAAAAGGTAATATATTATCGAGATTTTTGTCACTATAATGGATGGTAGCCTTGTCATTATAGAAGGTAGTCTGTTGTCGAGATTTTTGTTACTACAATGGATTGTAGCCTTGTCATTGTGGAAGGTAGTCTGTTGTTGGTATCTTTGTTACTCCAATGGATGGTATCCTAGTCATTATGGAAGGTAGTTTGTGTACGAGATTTTAGTTACTCCAATGGATGGTAGCCTTGTCAATATGGAAGGTAGTCTGTTGTCAAGATTTTTGTTATTCCAATGGATGGTAGCCTTTTCATTATGAAAGGTAGTATATTGTCGAGATTTTTGTTACTATAATAGATTGTAGCCTTCTCATTATGGAAGGTAGTCTGTTGTCGAGATTTTTGTTACTCCAATGGATGGTAGCTTTCTCATTATAGAAGGTAGTATATTGTTGAGATTTTTGTCACTACAATGAATGGTATCCTTGTCATTATGGAAGGTAGTCTGTTGTCGAGATTTTTGTTACTACAATGGATTGTAGCCTTGTCATTATGGAAGGTAGTCCGTTATCGATATCTGTGTTACTCCAATGGATGGTAGCCTAGTCATCGTTGAAGGTAGTTTGTGTATGATAATTTTTTTATTCCAATGGATGGTAGCGTTGTCATTATAAAAGGTAGTACATTGTCGAGATTTCAGTCACTACAATGGATGGTAGCCTTGTCATTATGGAAGGTAGTCTATTGTCGAGATTTTTGTTACTATAATAGATTGTAGCCTTGTCATTATGGAAGGTAGTCTGTTGTCGAGATTTTTGTTACTCCAATGGATGGTAGCCTTGTCATTATGGAAGGTAGTATGTTGTCGATATCTTTATTACTCCAATGGATGGTAGCCTAGTCATTATGGAAGGTAGTCTATTGTCGAGTTTTTTGTTACTTCAATGGTTGGTAGCCTTGTCATTATGGAAGGTAGTCTGTTATCGAGATTTTTATTACTCCAATGGATGGTAGCCTTGTCATTATAAAAGGTAATATATTATCGAGATTTTTGTCACTATAATGGATGGTAGCCTTGTCATTATAGAAGGTAGTATGTTGTCGAGATTTTTGTTACTACAATGGATTGTAGCCTTGTCGTTGTGGAAGGTAGTCAGTTGTTGGTATCTTTGTTACTCCAATGGATGGTAGCCTAATCATTATGGAAGGTAGTTTGTGTACGAGATTTTAGTTACTCCAATGGATGGTAGCCTTGTCAATATGGAAGGTAGTCTGTTGTCGAGATTTTTGTTATTCCAATGGATGGTAGCCTTTTCATTATGAAAGGTAGTATATTGTCGAGATTTTTGTTACTATAATAGATTGTAGCCTTCTCATTATGGAAGGTAGTCTGTTGTCGAGATTTTTGTTACTCCAATGGATGGTAGCTTTCTCATTATAGAAGGTAGTATATTGTTGAGATTTTTGTCACTACAATGAATGGTAGCCTTGTCATTATTGAAGGTAGTCTGTTGTCGAGATTTTTGTTACTACAATAGATTGTAGCCTTTTCATTATGGAAGGTAGTCCGTTGTCGATATCTGTGTTACTCCAATGGATGGTATCCTGGTCATCATTGAAGGTAGTTTGTGTATGATAATTTTTTTATTCCAATGAATGGTAGCGTTGTCATTATAGAAGGTAGTACATTGTCGAGATTTCAGTCACTACAATGGATGGTAGCCTTGTCATTATGGAAGGTAGTCTATTGTCGAGATTTTTGTTACTATAATAGATTGTAGCCTTGTCATTATGGAAGGTAGTCTGTTGTCGAGATTTTTGTTACTCCAATGGATGGTAGCCTTGTCATTATGGAAGGTAGTCTGTTGTCGATATCTTTGTTACTCCAATGGATGGTAGCCTAGTCATTATGGAAGGTAGTCTGTTGTCGAGTTTTTTGTTACTTCAATGGTTGGTAGCCTTGTCATTATGGAAGGTAGTCTGTTGTCGAGATTTTTGTTACTCCAATGGATGGTAGCCTTCTCATTATAGAAGGTAGTATATTATTGAGATTTTTGTCACTACAATGAATGTAGCCTTGTCATTATGGAAGGTAGTCCGTTGTCGAGATTTTTGTTATTACAATGGATTGTAGCCTTGTCATTATGGAAGGTAGGCTGTTGTCGATATCTGTGTTACTCCAATGGATGGTAGCCTAGTCATCATTGAAGGTAGTTTGTGTATGATAATTTTTTTATTCCGATGGATGGTAGCGTTGTAATTATAGAAGGTAGTACATTGTCGAGATTTCAGTCACTACAATGGATGGTAGCCTTGTCATTATGGAAGGTAGTCTATTGTCGAGATTTTTGTTACTATAATAGATTCTAGCCTTGTCATTATGGAAGGTAGTCTGTTGTCGAGATTTTTGTTACTCCAATGGATGGTAGCCTTGTCATTATGGAAGGTAGTTTGTTGTTGATATCTTTGTTACTCCAATGGATGGTAGCCTAGTCATTATGGAAGGTAGTCTATTGTCGAGTTTTTTGTTACTTCAATGGTTGGTAGCCTTGTCATTGTGGAAGGTAGTCTGTTGTCGAGGTTTTTGTTACTCCAATGGATGGTAGCCTTGTCATTATAGAAGGTAATATATTGTCGAGATTTTTGTCACTATAATGGATAGTAGCCTTGTCATTATGGAAGGTAGCCTGTTGTCGAGATTTTTGTTACTATAATGGATTGTAGCCTTGTCGTTGTTGAAGGTAGTCTGTTGTTGATATCTTTGTTACTCCAATGAATGGTAGCCTAGTCATTATGGAAGGTAGTTTGTGTACGAGATTTTGGTTACTCTAATGGATGGTAGCCTTGTCATTATGGAAGGTAGTCTGTTGTCGATATTTTTTATACCCCAATGGATTCTAGCCTTGTCATTATGGAAGGTAGTCTGTTGTAGAGATTTTTTTTACTCTAAGGGATGGTAGCCTTGTCATTATGGAACGTAGTATGTTGTCGATATTTTTGTTATTCTAATTGATGGTAGCCTTGTCATTATGAAAGGTAGTCTATTGTCGAGATTTTTGTCACTATAATAGATTGTAGCCTTGTCATTATGGAAGGTAGTCTGTTGTCGAGATTGTTATTAATCCAATGGATGGTAGCCTTCTCATTATAGAAGGAAGTATATTGTTGAGATTTTTGTCACTAAAATGAATGGTAGCCTTGTCATTATGGAAGGTAGTCTGTTGTCAATTACTTTGTTACTCCAATGGATGGTAGCCTAGTCATTATGGAAGACGTCTGTTGTCGAGTTTTTTGTTACTCCAATGGATGGTAGCCTTGTCATTATGGAAGGTAGTCTGTTGTCGAGTTTTTTGTTACTTCAATGGTTGGTAGCCTTGTCATTATGGAAGGTAGTCTATTGTCGAGATTTTTGTTACTCCAATGGATGGTAGCCTTCTCATTATAGAAGGTAGTATATTGTTGAGATTTTTGTCACTACAATGAATGTAGCCTTGTCATTATGGAAGGTAGTTCGTTGTCGAGATTTTTGTTATTACAATGGATTGTAGCCTTGTCATTATGGAAGGTAGGCTGTTGTCGATATCTGTGTTACTCCAATGGATGGTGGCCTAGTCATCATTGAAGGTAGTTTGTGTATGATAATTTTTTTATTCCAATGGATGGTAGCGTTGTCATTATAGAAGGTAGTACATTGTCAAAATTTCAGTCACTACAATGGATGGTAGCCTTGTCATTATGGAAGGTAGTCTATTGTCGAGATTTTTGTTACTATAATAGATTGTATCCTTGTCATTATGGAAGGTAGTCTTTTGTCGAGATTTTTGTTACTCCAATGGATGGTAGCCTTGTCATTATGGAAGGTAGTTTGTTGTCGATATCTTTGTTACCCCAATGGGTGGTATCCTAGTCATTATGGAAGGTAGTCTGTTGTCGAGTTTTTTGTTACTTCAATGGTTGGTAGCCTTGTCATTATGGAAGGTAGTCTGTTGTACGAGATTTTAGTTACTCCAGTGGATGGTAGCCTTGTCATTATGGAAGGTAGTCTGTTGTCGAGATTTTTTATACTCCAATAGATTCTAGCCTTGTCATTATGGGAGGTAGTCTGTTGTAGAGATTTTTGTTACTCCAAGGGATGGTAGCCTTATCATTATGGAACGTAGTATGTTGTCGATATTTTTGTTATTCTAATGGATGGTAGCCTTGTCATTATGAAAGGTAGTCTATTGTCGAGATTTTTGTCACTATAATAGATTGTAGCCTTGCCATTATGGAAGGTAGTCTGTTGTCGATATTTTTGTTAATCCAATGGATGGTAGCCTTGTCATTATAGAAGGTAGTATATTGTTATGATTTTTATCACTACAATGAATGGTAGCCTTGTCATTATGGAAGGTAGTCTGTTGTCGAGATTTTTGTTACTACAATGGATTGTAGCCTTGTCATCATTGAAGGTAGTCTGTTGTCGATATCTTTGTTACTACAATTCATGGTAGCCTTGTCATTATGGAAGGTAGTCTATTGTCGAGATTTTTGTTACTATAATAGATTGTAGCTTTGTCATTATGGAAGGTAGTCTGTTGTCGAGATTTTTGTTACTCCAATGGATGGTAGCCTTGTCATTATCGAAGGAAGTATGTTGTCGATATCTTTGTTACTCCAATGGATGGTAGCCTAGTCATTATGGAAGGTAGTCTGTTGTTGAGTTTTTTGTTACTTCAATGGTTGGTAGCCTTGTCATTATGGAAGGTAGTCTGTTGTCGAGATTTTTGTTACTCCAATGGATGGTAGCCTTGTCATTATAGAAGGTAATATATTGTCGAGATTTTTGTCACTATTATGGATGGTAGCCTTGCCATTATGGAAGGTAGTCTGTTGTCGAGATTTTTGTTACTATAATGGATTGTAGACTTGTCGTTGTGGAAGGTAGTCTGTTGTTGATATCTTTGTTACTCCAATGGATGGTAGCCTAGTCATTATGAAAGGTAGTTTGTGTACGAGATTTTAGTTACTCCAGTGGATGGTAGCCTTGTCATTATGGAAGGTAGTCTGTTGTCGAGATTTTTTATACTCCAATAGATTCTAGCCTTGTCATTATGGGAGGTAGTCTGTTGTAGAGATTTTTGTTACTCCAAGGGATGGTAGCCTTGTCATTATGGAATGTAGTATGTTGTCGATATTTTTGTTATTCTAATGGATGGTAGCCTTATCATTATGAAAGGTAGTCTAGTGTCGAGATTTTTGTCACTATAATAGATTGTAGCCTTGCCATTATGGAAGGTAGTCTGTTGTCGATATTTTTGTTAATCAAATGGATGGTAGCCTTGTCATTATAGAAGGTAGTATATTGTTATGATTTTTATCACTACAATGAATGGTAGCCTTGTCATTATGGAAGGTAGTCTGTTGTCGAGATTTTTGTAACTACAATGGATTGTAGCCTTGTCATTATTGAAGGTAGTCTGTTGTCGATATCTTTGTTACTACAATTCATGGTAGCCTTGTCATTAGGGAAGGTAGTCTATTGTCGAGATTTTTGTTACTATAATAGATTGTAGCCTTGTGATTATGGAAGGTAGTCTGTTGTCAAGATTTTTGTTACTCCAATGGATGGTAGCCTTGTCATTATGGAAGGTAGTCTGTTGTCGATATCTTTGTTACTCCAATGGATGGTAGCTTAGTCATTATGGAAGGTAGTCTGTTGTCGAGTTTTTTGTTACTTTAATGGTTGGTAGCTTTGTCATTATGGAAGGTAGTCTGTAATCGAGATTTTTGTTACTCCAATGGATGGTAGCCTTGTCATTATAAAAGGTAATATATTATCGAGATTTTTGTCACTATAATGGATGGTAGCCTTGTCATTATAGAAGGTAGTCTGTTGTCGAGATTTTTGTTACTACAATGGATTGTAGCCTTGTCATTGTGGAAGGTAGTCTGTTGTTGGTATCTTTGTTACTCCAATGGATGGTATCCTAGTCATTATGGAAGGTAGTTTGTGTACGAGATTTTAGTTACTCCAATGGATGGTAGCCTTGTCAATATGGAAGGTAGTCTGTTGTCAAGATTTTTGTTATTCCAATGGATGGTAGCCTTTTCATTATGAAAGGTAGTATATTGTCGAGATTTTTGTTACTATAATAGATTGTAGCCTTCTCATTATGGAAGGTAGTCTGTTGTCGAGATTTTTGTTACTCCAATGGATGGTAGCTTTCTCATTATAGAAGGTAGTATATTGTTGAGATTTTTGTCACTACAATGAATGGTATCCTTGTCATTATGGAAGGTAGTCTGTTGTCGAGATTTTTGTTACTACAATGGATTGTAGCCTTGTCATTATGGAAGGTAGTCCGTTATCGATATCTGTGTTACTCCAATGGATGGTAGCCTAGTCATCATTGAAGGTAGTTTGTGTATGATAATTTTTTTATTCCAATGGATGGTAGCGTTGTCATTATAAAAGGTAGTACATTGTCGAGATTTCAGTCACTACAATGGATGGTAGCCTTGTCATTATGGAAGGTAGTCTATTGTCGAGATTTTTGTTACTATAATAGATTGTAGCCTTGTCATTATGGAAGGTAGTCTGTTGTCGAGATTTTTGTTACTCCAATGGATGGTAGCCTTGTCATTATGGAAGGTAGTATGTTGTCGATATCTTTATTACTCCAATGGATGGTAGCCTAGTCATTATGGAAGGTAGTCTATTGTCGAGTTTTTTGTTACTTCAATGGTTGGTAGCCTTGTCATTATGGAAGGTAGTCTGTTATCGAGATTTTTATTACTCCAATGGATGGTAGCCTTGTCATTATAAAAGGTAATATATTATCGAGATTTTTGTCACTATAATGGATGGTAGCCTTGTCATTATAGAAGGTAGTATGTTGTCGAGATTTTTGTTACTACAATGGATTGTAGCCTTGTCGTTGTGGAAGGTAGTCAGTTGTTGGTATCTTTGTTACTCCAATGGATGGTAGCCTAATCATTATGGAAGGTAGTTTGTGTACGAGATTTTAGTTACTCCAATGGATGGTAGCCTTGTCAATATGGAAGGTAGTCTGTTGTCGAGATTTTTGTTATTCCAATGGATGGTAGCCTTTTCATTATGAAAGGTAGTATATTGTCGAGATTTTTGTTACTATAATAGATTGTAGCCTTCTCATTATGGAAGGTAGTCTGTTGTCGAGATTTTTGTTACTCCAATGGATGGTAGCTTTCTCATTATAGAAGGTAGTATATTGTTGAGATTTTTGTCACTACAATGAATGGTAGCCTTGTCATTATTGAAGGTAGTCTGTTGTCGAGATTTTTGTTACTACAATAGATTGTAGCCTTTTCATTATGGAAGGTAGTCCGTTGTCGATATCTGTGTTACTCCAATGGATGGTAGCCTGGTCATCATTGAAGGTAGTTTGTGTATGATAATTTTTTTATTCCAATGAATGGTAGCGTTGTCATTATAGAAGGTAGTACATTGTCGAGATTTCAGTCACTACAATGGATGGTAGCCTTGTCATTATGGAAGGTAGTCTATTGTCGAGATTTTTGTTACTATAATAGATTGTAGCCTTGTCATTATGGAAGGTAGTCTGTTGTCGAGATTTTTGTTACTCCAATGGATGGTAGCCTTGTCATTATGGAAGGTAGTCTGTTGTCGATATCTTTGTTACTCAAATGGATGGTAGCCTAGTCATTATGGAAGGTAGTCTGTTGTCGAGTTTTTTGTTACTTCAATGGTTGGTAGCCTTGTCATTATGGAAGGTAGTCTGTTGTCGAGATTTTTGTTACTCCAATGGATGGTAGCCTTCTCATTATAGAAGGTAGTATATTATTGAGATTTTTGTCACTACAATGAATGTAGCCTTGTCATTATGGAAGGTAGTCCGTTGTCGAGATTTTTGTTATTACAATGGATTGTAGCCTTGTCATTATGGAAGGTAGGCTGTTGTCGATATCTGTGTTACTCCAATGGATGGTAGCCTAGTCATCATTGAAGGTAGTTTGTGTATGATAATTTTTTTATTCCGATGGATGGTAGCGTTGTAATTATAGAAGGTAGTACATTGTCGAGATTTTAGTCACTACAATGGATGGTAGCCTTGTCATTATGGAAGGTAGTCTATTGTCGAGATTTTTGTTACTATAATAGATTCTAGCCTTGTCATTATGGAAGGTAGTCTGTTGTCGAGATTTTTGTTACTCCAATGGATGGTAGCCTTGTCATTATGGAAGGTAGTTTGTTGTCGATATCTTTGTTACTCCAATGGATGGTAGCCTAGTCATTATGGAAGGTAGTCTATTGTCGAGTTTTTTGTTACTTCAATGGTTGGTAGCCTTGTCATTGTGGAAGGTAGTCTGTTGTCGAGGTTTTTGTTACTCCAATGGATGGTAGCCTTGTCATTATAGAAGGTAATATATTGTCGAGATTTTTGTCACTATAATGGATAGTAGCCTTGTCATTATGGAAGGTAGCCTGTTGTCGAGATTTTTGTTACTATAATGGATTGTAGCCTTGTCGTTGTTGAAGGTAGTCTGTTGTTGATATCTTTGTTACTCCAATGAATGGTAGCCTAGTCATTATGGAAGGTAGTTTGTGTACGAGATTTTAGTTACTCTAATGGATGGTAGCCTTGTCATTATGGAAGGTAGTCTGTTGTCGATATTTTTTATACCCCAATGGATTCTAGCCTTGTCATTATGGAAGGTAGTCTGTTGTAGAGATTTTTTTTACTCTAAGGGATGGTAGCCTTGTCATTATGGAACGTAGTATGTTGTCGATATTTTTGTTATTCTAATTGATGGTAGCCTTGTCATTATGAAAGGTAGTCTATTGTCGAGATTTTTGTCACTATAATAGATTGTAGCCTTGTCATTATGGAAGGTAGTCTGTTGTCGAGATTGTTATTAATCCAATGGATGGTAGCCTTCTCATTATAGAAGGAAGTATATTGTTGAGATTTTTGTCACTAAAATGAATGGTAGCCTTGTCATTATGGAAGGTAGTCTGTTGTCAATTACTTTGTTACTCCAATGGATGGTAGCCTAGTCATTATGGAAGACGTCTGTTGTCGAGTTTTTTGTTACTCCAATGGATGGTAGCCTTGTCATTATGGAAGGTAGTCTGTTGTCGAGTTTTTTGTTACTTCAATGGTTGGTAGCCTTGTCATTATGGAAGGTAGTCTATTGTCGAGATTTTTGTTACTCCAATGGATGGTAGCCTTCTCATTATAGAAGGTAGTATATTGTTGAGATTTATGTCACTACAATGAATGTAGCCTTGTCATTATGGAAGGTAGTTCGTTGTCGAGATTTTTGTTATTACAATGGATTGTAGCCTTGTCATTATGGAAGGTAGGCTGTTGTCGATATCTGTGTTACTCCAATGGATGGTGGCCTAGTCATCATTGAAGGTAGTTTGTGTATGATAATTTTTTTATTCCAATGGATGGTAGCGTTGTCATTATAGAAGGTAGTACATTGTCGAGATTTCAGTCACTACAATGGATGGTAGCCTTGTCATTATGGAAGGTAGTCTATTGTCGAGATTTTTGTTACTATAATAGATTGTATCCTTGTCATTATGGAAGGTAGTCTTTTGTCGAGATTTTTGTTACTCCAATGGATGGTAGCCTTGTCATTATGGAAGGTAGTTTGTTGTCGATATCTTTGTTACCCCAATGGGTGGTATCCTAGTCATTATGGAAGGTAGTCTGTTGTCGAGTTTTTTGTTACTTCAATGGTTGGTAGCCTTGTCATTATGGAAGGTAGTCTGTTGTACGAGATTTTAGTTACTCTAATGGATTTTAGCCTTGTCATTATGGAAGGTAGTCTTTTGTCGATATTTTTTATACTCCAATGGATTCTAGCCTTGTCATTATGGAAGGTAGTCTGTTGTAGAGATTTTTGTTACTCTAAGGGATGGTAGCCTTGTCATTATGGAACGTAGTATGTTGTCGATATTTTTGTTATTCTAATTGATGGTAGCCTTGTCATTATGAAAGGTAGTCTATTGTCGAGATTTTTGTCACTATAATAGATTGTAGCCTTGTCATTATGGAAGGTAGTCTGTTGTCGAGATTTTTATTAATCGAATGGATGGTAGCCTTGTATTATGGAAGGTGGTCTGTTGTCAATATCTTTGTTACTCCAATGGATGGTAGCCTAGTCATTATGGAAGACGTCTGTTTTCGAGTTTTTTGTTACTTCAATGGATGGTAGCCTTGTCATTATGGAAGGTAGTCTATTGTCGATATTTTTGTTACTACAATGGATTGTAGCCTTATCGTTATGGAAGATAGTCTATTTTCGATATCTTTGTTACTCCAATGGATGGTATCCTAGTCATTATGGAAGGTAGTTTTTGTACAAGATTTTATTTACTGCAATGGATGGTAGCCTTGTCATTATTAAAGGTAGTCTGTTGTCGAGATTTTTGTTACTCCAATGGATGGTAGTCTTGTCATTATAGAAGGTAATATATTGCCGAGATTTTTGTCACTATAATGGATGGTAGCCTTCTCATTATAGAAGGTAGTCTGTTGTCGAGATTTTTGTTACTACAATGGATTGTATCCTTGTCGTTGTGGAAGGTAGTCTGTTGTCGGTATCTTTGTTACTCCAATGGATGCTAGCCTAGTCATTATGGAAGGTAGTTTGTGTACAAGATTTTAGTTACTCCAATGGATGGTAGCCTTGTCATTATGGAAGGTAGTCTGTTGTCGAGATTTTTGTTATTCCAATGGATGGTAGCCTTGTCATTATGAAAGGTAGTCTATTGTCGAGATTTTTGTTACTACAATGGATTGTAGCCTTATCATTATGGAAGGTAGTTTGTTGTCGATATTTGTGTTACTCCAATGGATGGTAGCCTAGTCATTATTGAAGGTAGTTTATGTATGATAATTTTTTTATTCCAATGGATGGTAGCGTTGTCATTATAGAAGGTAGTACATTGTCGAGATTTCAGTCACTACAATGGATGGTAGCCTTGTTATTATGGAAGGTAGTCTATTGTCGAGATTTTTGATACTATAATAGATTGTAGCCTTGTCATTATGGAAGGTAGTCTGTTGTCGATATCTTTGTTACTCCAATGGATGGTAGCCTAGTCATTATGGAAGGTAGTCTGTTGTCGAGTTTTTTGTTAGTCCAATGGATGGTAGCCTTGTCATTATGGAAGGTAGTCTGTTGTCGATATTTTTGTTACTACAATGGATTGTAGCCTTGTCGTTATGGAAGATAGTATGTTTTCGATATCTTTGTTACTCCAATGGATGGTAGCCTAGTCATTATGGAAGGTAGTTTTTCTACGAGATTTTAGTTACTCCAATGGATGGTAGCCTTGTCATTTTTAAAGGTAGTCTGTTGTTCATATTTTTGTTACTCCAATGGATGGTAGCCTTGTCATTATAGAAGGTAATATATTTTCGAGATTTTTGTCATTATAATGGATGGTAGCCTTGTCATTATAGAAGGTAGTCTGTTGTCGAGATTTTTGTTACTACAAATGATTGTAGCCTTGTCGTTGTGGAGGGTAGTCTTTTGTCGGTATCTTTGTTACTCCAATGGATGGTAGCCTAGTCATCATGGAAGGTAGTTTGTGTACGAGATTTTAGTTACTCCAATGGATGATAGCCTTGTCATTATGGAAAGTAGTCTGTTGTCGAGATTCTTGTTATTCCAATGTATGGTAGCCTTGTCATTATAAAAGATAGTCTATTGTCGAGATTTTTGTTACTATAATAGATTGTAGCCTTCTCATTATGGAAGATAGTCTGTTGTCGAGATTTTTGTAACTCCAATGGATGGTAGCCTTCTCATTATAGAAGGTAGTATATTATTGAGATTTTTGTCACTACAATGAATGGTAGCCTTATCATTATGGAAGGTAGTCTGTTGTCGAGATTTTTGTTACTACAATGGATTGTAGCCTTGTCATTATGGAAGGTAGTCTGTTTTCGATATTTGTGTTACTCCAATGGATGGTAGCCTAGTCATCATTGAAGGTAGTTTGTGTATGATAATTTTTTATTCCAATGGATGGTAGCGTTGTCATTATAGAAGGTAGGACATTGTCGAGATTTCAGTCACTACAATGGATGGTAGCCTTGTCATTAAGGAAGGTAGTCTATTGTCGATATTTTTGTTACTATAATAGATTGTAGCCTTATCATTATTAAAGGTAGTCTGTTGTCGAGATTTTTGTTACTCCAATGGATGGTAGCCTTGTCATTATGGAAGGTAGTCTATTGTCGATATCTTTGTTACTCCAATGGATGGTAGCCTAGTCATTATGGAAGGTAGTTTGTTGTCGAGTTTTTTGGTACTTCAATGGTTGGTAGCCTTGTCATTATGGAAGGTAGTCTGTTGTCGAGATTTTTGTTACTCCAATGGATGGTAGCCTTGTCATTATAGAAGGTAATATATTGTCGAGATTTTTGTCACTATTATGGATGGTAGCCTTGTCATTATGGAAGGTAGTCTGTTGTCGAGATTTTTGTTACTATAATGGATTGTAGCCTTGTCGTTGTGGAAGGTAGTCTGTTGTCGATATTTTTTATACTCCAATGGATTCTAGCCTTGTCATTATGGAAGGTAGTCTGTTGTAGAGATTTTTGTTACTCTAAGGGATGGTAGCCTTGTCATTATGGAACGTAGTATGTTGTCGATATTTTTGTTATTCTAATTGATGGTAGCCTTGTCATTATGAAAGGTAGTCTATTGTCGAGATTTTTGTCACTATAATAGATTGTAGCCTTGTCATTATGGAAGGTAGTCTGTTGTCGAGATTTTTATTAATCGAATGGATGGTAGCCTTGTCATTATAGAAGGTAGTATATTGTTGAGATTTTTGTCACGACAATGAATGGTAGCCTTGTCATTATGGAAGGTAGTCTGTTGTCAATATCTTTGTTACTCCAATGGATGGTAGCCTAGTCATTATGGAAGACGTCTGTTGTCGAGTTTTTTGTTACTCCAATGGATGGTAGCCTTGTCATTATGGAAGGTAGTCTATTGTCGATATTTTTGTTACTACAATGGATTGTAGCCTTATCGTTATGGAAGATAGTCTGTTTTTGATATCTTTGTTACTCCAATGGATGGTATCCTAGTCATTATGGAAGGTAGTTTTTGTACGAGATTTTAGTTACTTCAATTGATGGTAGCCTTGTCATTATTAAAGGTAGTCTGTTGTCGAGATTTTTGTTACTCCAATGGATGGTAGTCTTGTGATTATAGAAGGTAATATATTGCCGAGATTTTTGTCACTATAATGGATGGTAGCCTTCTCATTATAGAAGGTAGTCTGTTGTCGAGATTTTTGTTACTACAATGGATTGTATCCTTGTCGTTGTGGAAGGTAGTCTGTTGTCGGTATCTTTGTTACTCCAATGGATGCTAGCCTAGTCATTATGGAAGATAGTTTGTGTACAAGATTTTAGTTACTCCAATGGATGGTAGCCTTGTCATTCTGGAAGGTAGTCTGTTATCGAGATTTTGGTTATTCCAATGGATGGTAGCCTTGTCATTATGAAAGGTAGTCTATTGTCGAGATTTTTGTTACTACAATGGATTGTAGCCTTGTCATTATGGAAGGTAGTTTGTTGTCGATATCTGTGTTACTCCAATGGATGGTAGCCTAGTCATTATTGAAGGTAGTTTGTGTATGATAATTTTTTTATTCCAATGGATGGTAGCGTTGTCATTATAGAAGGTAGTACATTGTCGAGATTTCAGTCACTACAATGGATGGTAGCCTTGTTATTATGGAAGGTAGTCTATTGTCGAGATTTTTGATACTATAATAGATTGTAGCCTTGTAATTATGGAAGGTAGTCTGTTGTCGATATCTTTGTTACTCCGATTGATGGTAGCCTAGTCATTATGGAAGGTAGTTTGTTGTCGAGTTTTTTGTTACTCCAATGGATGGTAGCCTTGTCATTATGGAAGGTAGTTTCTTGTCGATATTTTTGTTACTACAATGGATTATAGCCTTGTCGTTATGGAAGACAGTATGTTTTCGATATCGTTGTTACTCCAATGGATGGTAGCCTAGTCATTATGGAAGGTAGTTTTTGTACGAGATTTTAGTTACTCCAATGGATGGTAGCCTTGTCATTATTAAAGGTAGTCTGTTGTTGATATTTTTGTTACTCCAATGGATGGTAGCCTTGTCATTATAGAAGGTAATATATTTTCGAGATTTTTGTCATTATAATAGATGGTAGCCTTGTCATTATAGAAGGTAGTCTGTTGTCGAGATTTTTGTTACTACAAACGATTGTAGCCTTGTCGTTGTGGAGGGTAGTCTTTTGTCGGTATCTTTGTTACTCCAATGGATGGTAGCCTAGTCATTATGGAAGCTAGTTTGTGTACGAGATTTCAGTTACTCCAATGGATGGTAGCCTTGTCATTATGGAAAGTAGTCTGTTATCGAGATTCTTGTTATTCCAATGTATGGTAGCGTTGTCATTATAAAAGATAGTCTATTGTCGAGATTTTTGTTACTATAATAGATTGTAGCCTTCTCATTATGGAAGGTAGTCTGTTGTCGAGATTTTTGTAACTCCAATGGATGGTAGCCTTCTCATTATAGAAGGTAGTATATTATTGAGATTTTTGTCACTACAATGAATGGTAGCCTTGTCATTATGGAAGGTAGTCTGTTGTCGAGATTTTTGTTACTACAATGGATTGTAGCCTTGTCATTATGGAAGGTAGTCTGTTGTCGATATTTGTGTTACTACAATGGATGGTAGCCTAGTCATCATTGAAGGTAGTTTGTGTATGATAATTTTTTATTCCAATGGATGGTAGCGTTGTCATTATAGAAGGTAGGACATTGTGGAGATTTCAGTCACTACAATGGATGATAGCCTTGTCATTATGGAAGGTAGTCTATTGTCTTGATTTTTGTTACTATAATAGATTGTAGCCTTATCATTATTGAAGGTAGTCTGTTGTCGAGATTTTTGTTACTCCAATGGATGGTAGCCTTGTCATTATGGAAGGTAGTCTATTGTCGATATCTTTGTTACTCCAATGGATGGTAGCCTAGTCATTATGAAAGGTAGTTTGTTGTCGAGTTTTTTGTTACTTCAATGGTTGGTAGCCTTGTCATTATGGAAGGTAGTCTGTTGTCGAGATTTTAGTTACTCCAATGGATGGTAGCCTTGTCATTATAGAAGGTAATATATTGTCGAGATTTTTGTCACTATTATGGATGGTAGCCTTGTCATTATGGAAGGTAGTCTGTTGTCGAGATTTTTGTTACTATAATGGATTGTAGCCTTGTCGTTGTGGAAGGTAGTCTGTTGTTGATATCTTTGTTACTCCAATGGATGGTAGCCTAGTCATTATGAAAGGTAGTTTGTGTACGAGATTTTAGTTACTCCAATGGATGGTAGCCTTGTCATTATGGAAGGTAGTCTGTTGTCGAGATTTTTTATACTCCAATGGATTCTAGCCTTGTCATTATGGGAGGTAGTCTGTTGTAGAGATTTTTGTTACTCTAAGGGATGGTAGCGTTGTCATTATGGAACGTAGTATGTTGTCGATATTTTTGTTATTCTAATGGATGGTAGCCTTGTCATTATGAAAGGTAGTCTATTGTCGAGATTTTTGTCACTATAATAGATTGTAGCCTTGTCATTATGGAAGGTAGTATGTTGTCGAGATTTTTGTTAATCCAATGGATGGTAGCCTTGTCAATATAGAAGGTAGTATATTGTTGAAATTTTTGTCACTACAATGAATGGTAGCCTTGTCATTATGGAAGGTAGTCTGTTGTCGATATCTTTGTTACTATAATGGATGGTAGCCTTGTCATTATGGAAGGTGGTCTATTGTCGATATCTTTGTTACTCCAATGGATGGTAGCCTTGTCATTATGGAAGGTAGTCTGTTGTCGATATCTTTGTTACTCCAATGGATGGTAGCCTAGTCATTATGGAAGGTAGTCTGTTTTCGAGTTTTTTGTTACTTCAATGGTTAGTAGCCTTTTCATTATGGAAGGTAGTCTGTTATCGAGATTTTTGTTACTCCAATGGATGGTAGCCTTGTCATTATAGAAGGTAATATATTATCGAGATTTTTGTCACTATAATGGATGGTAGCCTTGTCATTATAGAAGGTATTCTATTGTCGAGATTTTTGTAACTACAATGGATTGTAGCCTTGTCGTTGTGGAAGGTAGTCTGTTATCGGTATCTTTGTTACTCCAATGGATGGTAGCCTAGTCATTATGGAAGGTAACTTGTGTACGAGATTTTAGTTACTCCAATGGATGGTAGCCTTGTCAATATGGAAGGTAGTCTGTTGTCGAGATTTTTGTTACTATAATAGATTGTAGCCTTGTCATTATTGAAGGTAGTCTATTGTCGAGATTTTTGTTACTCCAATGGATGGTAGCCTTGTCATTATGGAAGGTAGTCTATTGTCGATATCTTTGTTACTCCAATGGATGGTAGCCTAGTCATTATGGAAGGTAGTTTGTTGTCGAGTTTTTTGTTACTTCAATGGTTGGTAGCCTTGTCATTATGGAAGGTAGTCTGTTGTCGAGATTTTAGTTACTCCAATGGATGGTAGCCTTGTCATTATAGAAGGTAATATATTGTCGAGATTTTTGTCACTATTATGGATGGTAGCCTTGTCATTATGGAAGGTAGTCTGTTGTCGAGATTTTTGTTACTATAATGGATTGTAGCCTTGTCGTTGTGGAAGGTAGTCTGTTGTTGATATCTTTGTTACTCCAATGGATGGTAGCCTAGTCATTATGAAAGGTAGTTTGTGTACGAGATTTTAGTTACTCCAATGGATGGTAGCCTTGTCATTATGGAAGGTAGTCTGTTGTCGAGATTTTTTATACTCCAATGGATTCTAGCCTTGTCATTATGGGAGGTAGTCTGTTGTAGAGATTTTTGTTACTCTAAGGGATGGTAGCGTTGTCATTATGGAACGTAGTATGTTGTCGATATTTTTGTTATTCTAATGGATGGTAGCCTTGTCATTATGAAAGGTAGTCTATTGTCGAGATTTTTGTCACTATAATAGATTGTAGCCTTGTCATTATGGAAGGTAGTATGTTGTCGAGATTTTTGTTAATCCAATGGATGGTAGCCTTGTCAATATAGAAGGTAGTATATTGTTGAAATTTTTGTCACTACAATGAATGGTAGCCTTGTCATTATGGAAGGTAGTCTGTTGTCGATATCTTTGTTACTATAATGGATGGTAGCCTTGTCATTATGGAAGGTGGTCTATTGTCGATATCTTTGTTACTCCAATGGATGGTAGCCTTGTCATTATGGAAGGTAGTCTGTTGTCGATATCTTTGTTACTCCAATGGATGGTAGCCTAGTCATTATGGAAGGTAGTCTGTTTTCGAGTTTTTTGTTACTTCAATGGTTAGTAGCCTTTTCATTATGGAAGGTAGTCTGTTATCGAGATTTTTGTTACTCCAATGGATGGTAGCCTTGTCATTATAGAAGGTAATATATTATCGAGATTTTTGTCACTATAATGGATGGTAGCCTTGTCATTATAGAAGGTATTCTATTGTCGAGATTTTTGTAACTACAATGGATTGTAGCCTTGTCGTTGTGGAAGGTAGTCTGTTATCGGTATCTTTGTTACTCCAATGGATGGTAGCCTAGTCATTATGGAAGGTAACTTGTGTACGAGATTTTAGTTACTCCAATGGATGGTAGCCTTGTCAATATGGAAGGTAGTCTGTTGTCGAGATTTTTGTTACTATAATAGATTGTAGCCTTGTCATTATTGAAGGTAGTCTATTGTCGAGATTTTTGTTACTCCAATGGATGGTAGCCTTGTCATTATGGAAGGTAGTCTATTGTCGATATCTTTGTTACTCCAATGGATGGTAGCCTAGTCATTATGGAAGGTAGTTTGTTGTCGAGTTTTTTGTTACTTCAATGGTTGGTAGCCTTGTCATTATGGAAGGTAGTCTGTTGTCGAGATTTTAGTTACTCCAATGGATGGTAGCCTTGTCATTATAGAAGGTAATATATTGTCGAGATTTTTGTCACTATTATGGATGGTAGCCTTGTCATTATGGAAGGTAGTCTGTTGTCGAGATTTTTGTTACTATAATGGATTGTAGCCTTGTCGTTGTGGAAGGTAGTCTGTTGTTGATATCTTTGTTACTCCAATGGATGGTAGCCTAGTCATTATGAAAGGTAGTTTGTGTACGAGATTTTAGTTACTCCAATGGATGGTAGCCTTGTCATTATGGAAGGTAGTCTAGTGTCGAGATTTTTTATACTCCAATGGATTCTAGCCTTGTCATTATGGGAGGTAGTCTGTTGTAGAGATTTTTGTTACTCTAAGGGATGGTAGCGTTGTCATTATGGAACGTAGTATGTTGTCGATATTTTTGTTATTCTAATGGATGGTAGCCTTGTCATTATGAAAGGTAGTCTATTGTCGAGATTTTTGTCACTATAATAGATTGTAGCCTTGTCATTATGGAAGGTAGTATGTTGTCGAGATTTTTGTTAATCCAATGGATGGTAGCCTTGTCAATATAGAAGGTAGTATATTGTTGAGATTTTTGTCACTACAATGAATGGTAGCCTTGTCATTATGGAAGGTAGTCTGTTGTCGATATCTTTGTTACTATAATGGATGGTAGCCTTGTCATTATGGAAGGTGGTCTATTGTCGATATCTTTGTTACTCCAATGGATGGTAGCCTTGTCATTATGGAAGGTAGTCTGTTGTCGATATCTTTGTTACTCCAATGGATGGTAGCCTAGTCATTATGGAAGGTAGTCTGTTTTCGAGTTTTTTGTTACTTCAATGGTTAGTAGCCTTTTCATTATGGAAGGTAGTCTGTTATCGAGATTTTTGTTACTCCAATGGATGGTAGCCTTGTCATTATAGAAGGTAATATATTATCGAGATTTTTGTCACTATAATGGATGGTAGCCTTGTCATTATAGAAGGTATTCTATTGTCGAGATTTTTGTAACTACAATGGATTGTAGCCTTGTCGTTGTGGAAGGTAGTCTGTTATCGGTATCTTTGTTACTCCTATGGATGGTAGCCTAGTCATTATGGAAGGTAACTTGTGTACGAGATTTTAGTTACTCCAATGGATGGTAGCCTTGTCAATATGGAAGGTAGTCTGTTGTCGAGATTTTTGTTACTATAATAGATTGTAGCCTTGTCATTATTGAAGGTAGTCTATTGTCGAGATTTTTGTTACTCCAATGGATGGTAGCCTTGTCATTATGGAAGGTAGTCTATTGTCGATATCTTTGTTACTCCAATGGATGGTAGCCTAGTCATTATGGAAGGTAGTTTGTTGTCGAGTTTTTTGTTACTTCAATGGTTGGTAGCCTTGTCATTATGGAAGGTAGTCTGTTGTCGAGATTTTTGTTACTCCAATGGATGGTAGCCTTGTCATTATAGAAGGTAATATATTGTCGAGATTTTTGTCACTATTATGGATGGTAGCCTTGTCATTATGGAAGGTAGTCTGTTGTCGAGATTTTTGTTACTATAATAGATTGTAGCCTTCTCATTATGGAAGGTAGTCTGTTGTCGAGATTTTTGTTACTCCAATGGATGGTAGCTTTCTCATTATAGAAGGTAGTATATTGTTGAGATTTTTGTCACTACAATGAATGGTAGCCTTGTCATTATGGAAGGTAGTCTGTTGTCGAGATTTTTGTTACTACAATGGATTGTAGCCTTGTCATTATGGAAGGTAGTCCGTTGTCGATATCTGTGTTACTCCAATGGATGGTAGCCTAGTCATCATTGAAGGTAGCTTGTGTATGATAATTTTTTTATTCCAATGGATGGTAGCGTTATCATTATTGAAGGTAGTACATTGTCGAGATTTCAGTCACTACAATGGATGGTAGCCTTAGCATTATGGAAGGTAGTCTATTGTCGAGATTTTTGTTACTATAATAGATTGTAGCCTTGTCATTATGGAAGGTAGTCTGTTGTCGAGATTTTTGTTGCTCCAATGGATGGTAGCCTTGTCATTATGGAAGGTAGTCTGTTGTCGATATCTTTGTTACTATTATGGATGGTAGCCTAGTCATTATGGAAGGTAGTCTGTTGTCGAGTTTTTTGTTACTATAATGGATTGTAGCATTGTCGTTGTGGAAGGTAGTCTGTTGTCGAGATTTTTGTTACTCCAATGGATGGTAGCCTTCTCATTATAGAAGGTAGTATATTGTTGAGATTTTTGTCACTACAATGAATGTAGCCTTGTTATTATGGAAGGTAGTCCGTTGTCGAGATTTTTGTTATTACAATGGATTGTAGCCTTGTCATTATGGAAGGTAGGTTGTTGTCGATATCTGTGTTACTCCAATGGATGGTATCCTAGTCATCATTGAAGGTAGTTTGTGTATGATAATTTTTTTATTCCAATGGATGGTAGCGTTGTCATTATAGAAGGTAGTACATTGTCGAGATTTCAGTCACTACAATGGATGGTAGCCTTGTCATTATGGAAGGTAGTCTATTGTCGAGATTTTTGATATTATAATAGATTGTAGCCTTGTCATTATGAAAGGTAGTCTGTTGTCGAGATTTTTGTTACTCCAATGGATGGTAGCCTTGTCATTATAGAAGGTAATATATTGTCGAGATTTTTGTCACTATTATGGATGGTAGCCTTGTCATTATGGAAGGTAGTCTGTTGTCGAGATTTTTGTTACTATAATGGATTGTAGTGTTGTCGTTGTGGAAGGTAGTCTGTTGTTGATATCTTTGTTACTCCAATGGATGGTAGCCTAGTCATTATGAAAGGTAGTTTGTGTACCAGATTTTAGTTACTCTAATGGATGGTAGCCTTGTCATTATGGAAGGTAGTCTGTTGTCGAGATTTTTTATACTACAATGGATTCTAGCCTTGTCATTATGGGAGGTAGTCTGTTGTAGAGATTTTTGTTACTCTAAGGGATGGTAGCGTTGTCATTATGGAACGTAGTATGTTGTCGATATTTTTGTTATTCTAATTGATGGTAGCCTTGTCATTATGAAAGGTAGTCTATTGTCGAGATTTTTGTCACTATAATAGATTGTAGCCTTGTCATTATGGAAGGTAGTCTGTTGTCGAGATTTTTGTTAATCCAATGGATGGTAGCCTTGTCATTATAGAAGGTAGTATATTGTTGAGATTTTTGTCACTATAATGAATGGTAGCCTTGTCATTATGGAAGGTAGTCTGTTGTCGAGATTTTTGTTACTACAATGGATTGTAGCCTTGTCATTATGGAAGGTAGTCTGTTGTCGATATCTTTGTTACTACAATGGATGGTAGCCTTGTCATTATGGAAGGTAGTCTATTGTCGAGATTTTTGTTACTATAATAGATTGTAGCCCTGTGATTATGGAAGGTAGTCTGTTGTCAAGATTTTTGTTACTCCAATGGATGGTAGCCTTGTCATTATGGAAGGTAGTCTGTTGTCGATATCTTTATTACTCCAATGGATGGTAGCCTAGTCATTATGGAAGGTAGTCTGTTTTCGAGTTTTTTGTTACTTCAATGGTTGGTAGCCTTTTAATTATGGAAGGTAGTCTGTTATCGAGATTTTTGTTACTCCAATGGATGGTAGCATTGTCATTATAGAAGGTAATACATTATCGAGATTTTTGTCACTATAATGGATGGTAGCCTTGTCATTATAGAAGGTAGTTTGTTGTCGAGATTTTTGTAACTACAATGGATTGTAGCCTTGTCGTTGTGGAAGGTAGTCTGTTATCGGTATCTTTGTTACTCCAATGGATGGTAGCCTAGTCATTATGGAAGGTAGTTTGTGTACGAGATTTTAGTTACTCCAATGGATGGTAGCCTTGTCAATATGGAAGGTAGTCTGTTGTCGAGATTTTTGTTATTCCAATGGATGGTAGCCTTTTCATTATGAAAGGTAGTCTATTGTCGAGATTTTTGTTACTATAATGGATGGTAGCCTTGTCATTATAGAAGGTAATATATTGTCGAGATTTTTGTCACTATAATGGATGGTAGCCTTGTCATTATGGAAGGTAGTTTGTTTACGAGATTTTTGTTACTACAATGGATTGTAGCCCTGTCGTTGTGGAAGGTAGTCTGTTGTTTATATCTTTGTTACTCCAATGGATGGTAGCCTAGTCATTATGGAAGGTAGTTTGTGTACGAGATTTTAGTTACTCCAATGGATGGTAGCCTTGTCATTATGGAAGGTAGTCTGTTGTCGAGATTTTTTATACTCCAATGGATTCTAGCCTTGTCATTATGGATGGTAGTCTGTTGTAGAGATTTTTGTTACTCTAAGGGATGGTAGCCTTGTTACTATGGAACATAGTCTGTTTTCGATATTTTTGTTATTCTAATGGATGGTAGCCTTGTCATTATGAAAGGTAGTCTATTATCGAGATTTTTGCCACTATAATAGATTGTAGCCTTGTCATTATGGAAGGTAGTCTGTTGTCGAGATTTTTGTTAATCCAATGGATGGTAGCCTTGTCATTATAGAAGGTAGTATATTGTTGAGATTTTTGTCACTACAATGAATGGTAGCCTTGTCATTATGGAAGGTAGTCTGTTGTCAAGATTTTTGTTACTACAATGGATTGTAGCCTTGTAATTATGAAAGGTAGTTTGTTGTCGATATATTTGTTACTCCAATGGATGGTAGCCTAGTCATTATGGAAGGTAGTCTGTTGTCGAGTTTTTTGTTACTCCAATGGATGGTAGCCTTGTCATTATGGAAGGTAGTCTGTTGTCGATATTTTTGTTACTAAAATGGATTGTAGCCTTGTCGTTATGGAAGATAGTCTGTTTTCGATATCTTTGTTACTCCAATGAATGGTAGCCTAGTCATTATGGAAGGTAGTTTTTGTACGAGATTTTAGTTACTCCAATGGATGGTAGCCTTGTCATTAATGAAGGTAGTCTGTTGTCGAGATTTTATTTACTCCAATTGATGGTAACCTTGTCATTATAGAAGGTAATTTATTGTTGAGATTTTTGTCACTATAATGGATGGTAGCCTTGTCATTATGGAAGGTAGTCTGTTGTCGAGATTTTTGTTACTACAATGGATTGTAGCCTTGTCATTATGGAAGGTAGTCTGTTGTCGATATCTTTGTTACTCCAATGGATGGTAGCCTAGTCATTATGGAAGGTAGTCTGTTGTCGAGTTTTTTGTTACTCCAATGGATGGTAGCCTTGTCATTATGGAAGGTAGTCTGTTGTCGATATTTTTGTTACTAAAATGGATTGTAGCCTTGTCTTTATGGAAGATTGTCTGTTTTCGATATCTTTGTTACTCCAATGGATGGTAGCCTAGTCATTATGGAAGGTAGTTTTTGTACGAGATTTTAGTTACTCTAATGGATGGTAGCCTTGTCATTAATAAAGGTAGTCTTTTGTCGAGATATTATTTACTCCAATGGATGGTAGCCTTGTCATTATAGAAGATAATATATTGTCGAGATTTTTGTCACTATAATGGATGGTAGCCTTGTCATTATGGAAGGTAGTTTGTTGTCGAGATTTTTGTTACTACAATGGATTGTAGCCTTGTCGTTGTGGAAGGTAGTTTGTTGTTGATATCTTTGTTACTCCAATGGATGGTAGCCTAGTCATTATGGAAGGTAGTTTGTGTACGAGATTTTAGTTACTCCAATGGATGGTAGCCTTGTCATTATGGAAGGTAGTCTGTTGTCGAGATTTTTTATACTCTAATGGATTATAGCCTTGTCATTATGGAAGGTAGTCTGTTGTAGAGATTTTTTTTACTCTAAGGAATGGTAGCCTTGTCATTATGGAACGTATTATGTTGTCGGTATTTTTGTTATTCTAATGGATGGTAGCCTTGTCATTATGAAAGGTAGTCTATTATCGAGATTTTTGTCACTATAATAGATTGTAGCCTTGTCATTATGGAAGGTAGTCTGTTGTCGAGATTTTTGTTAATCCAATGGATGGTAGCCTTGTCATTATAGAAGGTAGTATATTGTTGAGATTTTTGTCACTATAATGAATGGTAGCCTTGTCATTATGGAAGGTAGTCTGTTGTCGAGATTTTTGTTACTACAATGGATTGTAGCCTTGTCATTATGGAAGGTAGTCTGTTGTCGATATCTTTGTTACTCCAATGGATGGTAGCCTAGTCATTATGGAAGGTAGTCTATTGTCGAGTTTTTTGTTACTCCAATGGATGGTAGCCTTGTCATTATGGAAGGTAGTCTGTTGTCGATATTTTTTTTACTACAATGGATTGTAGCCTTGTCGTTATGGAAGATAGTCTGTTTTCGATATCTTTGTTACTCCAATGGATGGTAGCCTCGTCATTATGGAAGGTAGTTTTTGTACGAGATTTTAGTTACTCCAATAGATGGTAGCCTTGTCATTATCGAAGGTAGTCTGTTGTCGAGATTTTTGTAACTCCAATGGATGGTAGCCTTGTCATTATAGAAGGTAATATATTGTCGAGATTTTTGTCACTATAATGGATGGTAGCCTTGTCATTATGGAAGTTAGTCAGTTGTCGAGATTTTTGTTACTACAATGGATTGTAGCCTTGTCGTTGTGGAAGGTAGTTTGTTGTCGATATCTTTGTTACTCCAATGGATGGTAGCCTAGTCATTATTGAAGGTAGTTTGTGTACGAGATTTTAGTTACTCCAATGGATGGTAGCCTTGTCATTATCGAAGGTAGTCCGTTGTCGAGATTTTTGTTACTCCAATGGATTCTAGCGTTGTCATTATGGAAGGTAGTCTGTTGACGAGATTTTTGTTACTACAATGGATTTTAGCCTTGTCATTATGGAAGGTAGTCTATTGTCGAGATTTTTGTTATTCTAATGGATGGTAGCCTTGTCATTAAGAAAGGTAGTCTATTGTCGAGATTTTTGTCACTATAATAGATTGTAGCCTTGTCATTATAGAAGGTAGTATATTGTTGAGATTTTTGTCACTATAATGCATGGTAGCCTTGTCATTATGGAAGGTAGTCTGTTGTCGAGATTTTTGTTACTACAATGGATTGTAACCTTGTCATTATGGAAGGTAGTCTATTGTCGATATCTTTGTTACTCCAATGGATGGTAGCCTAGTCATTATGGAAGGTAGTCTATTGTCGAGTTTTTTGTTACTCCAATGGATGGTAGCCTTGTAATTATGGAAGGTAGTCTGTTGTCGATATTTCTGTTACTACAATGGATTGTAGCCTTGTCGTTATGGAAGATAGTCTGTTTTCGATATCTTTGTTACTCCAATGGATGGTAGCCTAGTCATTATGGAAGGTAGTTTTTGTATGAGATTTTAGTTACTCCAACGTATGGCAGTCTTGTCATTAATGAAGGTAGTCTGTTGTCGAGATTTTTATTACTCCAAAGGATGGTAGCCTTGTCATTATAGAAGGTAATATATTGTCGAGATTTTTGTCACTAATGGATGGTAGCCTTGACATTATGGAAGGTAGTCTGTTGTCGAGATTTTTGTTACTACAATGGATTGTAGCCTTGTCGTTGTGGAAGGTAGTCTGTTATCGATATCTTTGTTACTCCAATGGATGGTAGCCTAGCCATTATGGAAGGTAGTTTGTGTACGAGATTTTAGTTACTCCAATGGATGGTAGCCTTGTCATTATGGAAGGTAGTCTGTTGTCGAGATTTTTTATACTCCAATGGATTCTAGCCTTGTCATTATGGAAGGTAGTCTGTTGTCGAGATTTTTGTTACTCTAAGGGATGATAGCCTTGTCATTATGGAACGTAGTTTGTTGTCGATATTTTTGTTATTCTAATGGATGGTAGCCTTGTCATTATGAAAGGTAGTCTATTGTCGAGATTTTTGTCACTATAATAGATTGTAGCCTTGTCATTATGGAAGGTAGTCTGTTGTCGAGATATTTGTTACTACAATGGATGTAGCCTTGTCATTATGGAAGGTAGTCTGTTATCGATATCTGTGTTACTCCAATGGATGGTAGCCTAGTGATCATTGAAGGTAGTTTGTGTACGATATTTTTGTTATTCCAATGGATGGTAGCGTTGTCATTATAGAAGGTAGTACATTGTCGAGATTTCAGTCACTACAATGGATGGTAGCCTTGTCATTAAGGAACGTAGTTCGTTGTCGATATTTTTGTTACTCTAAGGGATGGTAGCTATGTCATTATGGAAGGTAGTCTGTTGTCGAGATTTTTGTTACTACAATGGATTGTAGCCTTGTCGTTATGGAAGGTAGTCTTTTGTCGATATCTTTGTTACTCCAATGGAGGGTAGCCTAGTCATTATGGAAGGTAGTCTGTTGTCGAGTTTTTTGTTACTTCAATGGTTGGTAGCCTTGTAATTATGGAATGTAGTCTGTTGTCGAGATTTTTGTTACTCCAATGGATGGTAGCCTTGTCATTATAGAAGGTAATATATTGTCGAGATTTTTGTCACTATAATGGATGGTAGCCTTGTCATTATGGAAGGTAGTCTGTTGTCGAGATTTTTGTTACTATAATGGACTATAGTCTTGTAGTTGTGGAAGGTAGTCTGTTGTTGATATCTTTGTTACTCCAATGGATGGTAGCCTAGTCATTATGGATTGTAGTTTGTGTACGAGATTTTAGTTACTCCAATGGATGGTAGCCTTGTCATTATGGAAGGTTGTCTGTTGTCGAGATTTTTTATACTCCAATGGATTCTAGCCTTGTCATTATGGAAGGTAGTTTGTTGAAGAGATTTTTTTTACTCTAAGGAATGGTAGCCTTGTCATTATGGAACGTAGTATGTTGTCAATATTTTTGTTATTCTAATGGATGGTAGCCTTGTCATTATGAAAGATAGTCTATTGTCGAGATTTTTGTCACTATAATAGATTGTAGCCTTGTCATTATGGAAGGTAGTCTGTTGTCGAGATTTTTGTTAATCCAATGGATGGTAGCCTTGTCATTATAGAAGGTAGTATATTGTTGAGATTTTTGTCACTACAATGAATGGTAGCCTTGTCATTATGGAAGGTAGTCTGTTGTCAAGATTTTTGTTACTACAATGGATTGTAGCCTTGTAATTATGAAAGGTAGTTTGTTGTCGATATATTTGTTACTCCAATGGATGGTAGCCTAGTCATTATGGAAGGTAGTCTGTTGTCGAGTTTTTTGTTACTCCAATGGATGGTAGCCTTGTCATTATGGAAGGTAGTCTGTTGTCGATATTTTTGTTACTAAAATGGATTGTAGCCTTGTCGTTATGGAAGATAGTCTGTTTTCGATATCTTTGTTACTCCAATGAATGGTAGCCTAGTCATTATGGAAGGTAGTTTTTGTACGAGATTTTAGTTACTCCAATGGATGGTAGCCTTGTCATTAATGAAGGTAGTCTGTTGTCGAGATTTTATTTACTCCAATTGATGGTAACCTTGTCATTATAGAAGGTAATTTATTGTTGAGATTTTTGTCACTATAATGGATGGTAGCCTTGTCATTATGGAAGGTAGTCTGTTGTCGAGATTTTTGTTACTACAATGGATTGTAGCCTTGTCATTATGGAAGGTAGTCTGTTGTCGATATCTTTGTTACTCCAATGGATGGTAGCCTAGTCATTATGGAAGGTAGTCTGTTGTCGAGTTTTTTGTTACTCCAATGGATGGTAGCCTTGTCATTATGGAAGGTAGTCTGTTGTCGATATTTTTGTTACTAAAATGGATTGTAGCCTTGTCTTTATGGAAGATTGTCTGTTTTCGATATCTTTGTTACTCCAATGGATGGTAGCCTAGTCATTATGGAAGGTAGTTTTTGTACGAGATTTTAGTTACTCTAATGGATGGTAGCCTTGTCATTAATAAAGGTAGTCTTTTGTCGAGATATTATTTACTCCAATGGATGGTAGCCTTGTCATTATAGAAGATAATATATTGTCGAGATTTTTGTCACTATAATGGATGGTAGCCTTGTCATTATGGAAGGTAGTTTGTTGTCGAGATTTTTGTTACTACAATGGATTGTAGCCTTGTCGTTGTGGAAGGTAGTTTGTTGTTGATATCTTTGTTACTCCAATGGATGGTAGCCTAGTCATTATGGAAGGTAGTTTGTGTACGAGATTTTAGTTACTCCAATGGATGGTAGCCTTGTCATTATGGAAGGTAGTCTGTTGTCGAGATTTTTTATACTCTAATGGATTATAGCCTTGTCATTATGGAAGGTAGTCTGTTGTAGAGATTTTTTTTACTCTAAGGAATGGTAGCCTTGTCATTATGGAACGTATTATGTTGTCGGTATTTTTGTTATTCTAATGGATGGTAGCCTTGTCATTATGAAAGGTAGTCTATTATCGAGATTTTTGTCACTATAATAGATTGTAGCCTTGTCATTATGGAAGGTAGTCTGTTGTCGAGATTTTTGTTAATCCAATGGATGGTAGCCTTGTCATTATAGAAGGTAGTATATTGTTGAGATTTTTGTCACTATAATGAATGGTAGCCTTGTCATTATGGAAGGTAGTCTGTTGTCGAGATTTTTGTTACTACAATGGATTGTAGCCTTGTCATTATGGAAGGTAGTCTGTTGTCGATATCTTTGTTACTCCAATGGATGGTAGCCTAGTCATTATGGAAGGTAGTCTATTGTCGAGTTTTTTGTTACTCCAATGGATGGTAGCCTTGTCATTATGGAAGGTAGTCTGTTGTCGATATTTTTTTTACTACAATGGATTGTAGCCTTGTCGTTATGGAAGATAGTCTGTTTTCGATATCTTTGTTACTCCAATGGATGGTAGCCTCGTCATTATGGAAGGTAGTTTTTGTACGAGATTTTAGTTACTCCAATAGATGGTAGCCTTGTCATTATCGAAGGTAGTCTGTTGTCGAGATTTTTGTAACTCCAATGGATGGTAGCCTTGTCATTATAGAAGGTAATATATTGTCGAGATTTTTGTCACTATAATGGATGGTAGCCTTGTCATTATGGAAGTTAGTCAGTTGTCGAGATTTTTGTTACTACAATGGATTGTAGCCTTGTCGTTGTGGAAGGTAGTTTGTTGTCGATATCTTTGTTACTCCAATGGATGGTAGCCTAGTCATTATTGAAGGTAGTTTGTGTACGAGATTTTAGTTACTCCAATGGATGGTAGCCTTGTCATTATCGAAGGTAGTCCGTTGTCGAGATTTTTGTTACTCCAATGGATTCTAGCGTTGTCATTATGGAAGGTAGTCTGTTGACGAGATTTTTGTTACTACAATGGATTTTAGCCTTGTCATTATGGAAGGTAGTCTATTGTCGAGATTTTTGTTATTCTAATGGATGGTAGCCTTGTCATTAAGAAAGGTAGTCTATTGTCGAGATTTTTGTCACTATAATAGATTGTAGCCTTGTCATTATAGAAGGTAGTATATTGTTGAGATTTTTGTCACTATAATGCATGGTAGCCTTGTCATTATGGAAGGTAGTCTGTTGTCGAGATTTTTGTTACTACAATGGATTGTAACCTTGTCATTATGGAAGGTAGTCTATTGTCGATATCTTTGTTACTCCAATGGATGGTAGCCTAGTCATTATGGAAGGTAGTCTATTGTCGAGTTTTTTGTTACTCCAATGGATGGTAGCCTTGTAATTATGGAAGGTAGTCTGTTGTCGATATTTCTGTTACTACAATGGATTGTAGCCTTGTCGTTATGGAAGATAGTCTGTTTTCGATATCTTTGTTACTCCAATGGATGGTAGCCTAGTCATTATGGAAGGTAGTTTTTGTATGAGATTTTAGTTACTCCAACGTATGGCAGTCTTGTCATTAATGAAGGTAGTCTGTTGTCGAGATTTTTATTACTCCAAAGGATGGTAGCCTTGTCATTATAGAAGGTAATATATTGTCGAGATTTTTGTCACTAATGGATGGTAGCCTTGACATTATGGAAGGTAGTCTGTTGTCGAGATTTTTGTTACTACAATGGATTGTAGCCTTGTCGTTGTGGAAGGTAGTCTGTTATCGATATCTTTGTTACTCCAATGGATGGTAGCCTAGCCATTATGGAAGGTAGTTTGTGTACGAGATTTTAGTTACTCCAATGGATGGTAGCCTTGTCATTATGGAAGGTAGTCTGTTGTCGAGATTTTTTATACTCCAATGGATTCTAGCCTTGTCATTATGGAAGGTAGTCTGTTGTCGAGATTTTTGTTACTCTAAGGGATGATAGCCTTGTCATTATGGAACGTAGTTTGTTGTCGATATTTTTGTTATTCTAATGGATGGTAGCCTTGTCATTATGAAAGGTAGTCTATTGTCGAGATTTTTGTCACTATAATAGATTGTAGCCTTGTCATTATGGAAGGTAGTCTGTTGTCGAGATATTTGTTACTACAATGGATGTAGCCTTGTCATTATGGAAGGTAGTCTGTTATCGATATCTGTGTTACTCCAATGGATGGTAGCCTAGTGATCATTGAAGGTAGTTTGTGTACGATATTTTTGTTATTCCAATGGATGGTAGCGTTGTCATTATAGAAGGTAGTACATTGTCGAGATTTCAGTCACTACAATGGATGGTAGCCTTGTCATTAAGGAACGTAGTTCGTTGTCGATATTTTTGTTACTCTAAGGGATGGTAGCTATGTCATTATGGAAGGTAGTCTGTTGTCGAGATTTTTGTTACTACAATGGATTGTAGCCTTGTCGTTATGGAAGGTAGTCTTTTGTCGATATCTTTGTTACTCCAATGGAGGGTAGCCTAGTCATTATGGAAGGTAGTCTGTTGTCGAGTTTTTTGTTACTTCAATGGTTGGTAGCCTTGTAATTATGGAATGTAGTCTGTTGTCGAGATTTTTGTTACTCCAATGGATGGTAGCCTTGTCATTATAGAAGGTAATATATTGTCGAGATTTTTGTCACTATAATGGATGGTAGCCTTGTCATTATGGAAGGTAGTCTGTTGTCGAGATTTTTGTTACTATAATGGACTATAGTCTTGTAGTTGTGGAAGGTAGTCTGTTGTTGATATCTTTGTTACTCCAATGGATGGTAGCCTAGTCATTATGGATTGTAGTTTGTGTACGAGATTTTAGTTACTCCAATGGATGGTAGCCTTGTCATTATGGAAGGTTGTCTGTTGTCGAGATTTTTTATACTCCAATGGATTCTAGCCTTGTCATTATGGAAGGTAGTTTGTTGAAGAGATTTTTTTTACTCTAAGGAATGGTAGCCTTGTCATTATGGAACGTAGTATGTTGTCAATATTTTTGTTATTCTAATGGATGGTAGCCTTGTCATTATGAAAGATAGTCTATTGTCGAGATTTTTGTCACTATAATAGATTGTAGCCTTGTCATTATGGAAGGTAGTCTGTTGTTGATATTTTTGTTAATCCAATGGATGGTAGCCTTGTCATTATAGAAGGTAGTATATTGGTTAGATTTTTTTCACTACAATGAATGGTAGCCTTGTCATTATGGAAGGTAGTCTATTGTCGAGATTTTTGTTACTACAATGGATTGTAGCCTTGTCATTATGCAAGGTAGTCTGTTGTCGATATCTTTGTTTCTCCAATGGATGGTAGCCTAGTCATTATGGAAGGTAGTCTGTTGTCGAGTTTTTTGTTACTCCAATGGATGGTAGCCTTGTCATTATGGAAGGTAGTCTGTTGCCGATATTTTTGTTATTACAATGGATTGTAGCCTTGTCGTTATGGAAGATAGTCTGTTTTCGATATCTTTGTTACTCCAATGGATGGTAGCCTCGTCATTATGGAAGGTAGTTTTTGTGCGAGATTTTAGTTACTCCAATGGATGGTAGCCTTGTCATTATTGAAGGTAGTCTGTTGTCGAGATTTTTGTTACTCCAATGGATGGTAGCCTTGTCATTATAGAAGGTAATATATTGTCGAGATTTTTGTCACTATAATGGATGGTAGCCTTTTCATTATAGAAGGTAGTCTGTTGTCGATATTTTTGTTACGACAATGGATTGTAGCCTTGTCGTTGTGGAAGGTAGTTTGTTGTCGATATCTTTGTTACTCCAATGGATGGTAGCCTAGTCATTATGGAAGGTAGTTTATGTACGAGATTTTAGTTACTCCAATGGATGGTAGCCTTGTCATTATGGAAGGTAGTCTGTTGTCGAGATATTTTATACTCCAATGGATTCTAGCCTTGTCATTATGGAAGGTAGTCTGTTGTCGAGATTTTTGTTACTCTAAGGGATGGTAGCCTTGTCATTATGGAACGTAGTATGTTGTCGATATTTTTGTTAATCTAATGGATGGTAGCCTTGTCATTATGAAAGGTAGTCTATTGTTGATATTTTTGTCACTATAATAGATTGTAGCCTTGTCATTATGGAAGGTAGTCTGTTGTCGAGATTTTTGTTAATCCAATGGATGGTAGCCTTGTCATTATAGAAGGTAGTATATTGTTGAGATTTTTGTCACTACAATGGATGGTAGCCTTGTCATTATGGAAGGTAGTCTGCTGTCGAGATTTTTTTTACTACAATGGATTGTAGCCTTGTCGTTGTGGAAGGTAGTCTGTTGTCGATATCTTTGTTACTCCAATGGATGGTAGCCTAGTCATTATGGAAGGTAGTATGTGTACGAGATTTAAGTTACTCCAATGGATGGTAGCCTTGTCATTATGGAAGGTAGTCTGTTGTCGAGATTTTTTATACTCCAATGGATTCTAGCCTTGTCATTATGGAAGGTAGTCTGTTGTCGAGATTTTTGTTACTCTAAGGGATGGTAGCCTTGTCATTATGGAACATAGTATGTGTTCGATATTTTTGTTATTCTAATGGATGATAGCCTTGTCATTATGAAATGTAGTCTATTGTCTAGATTTTTGTCACTATAATAGATTGTAGCCTTGTCATTATGGAAGGTTGTCTGTTGTCGAGATTTTTGTTAATCCAATGGATGGTAGCCTTATCATTATAGAAGGTAGTATATTGTTGAGATTTTTGTCACTACAATGAATGGTAGCCTTGTCATTATGGAAGGTAGTCTGTTGTCGATATCTTTGTTACTCCAATGGATGGTAGCCTAGTCATTATTAAAGGTAGTTTGTGTACGATATTTTTGTTATTCCAATGGATGGTAGCATTGTCATTATAGAAGGTAGTATATTGTCGAGATTTTTTCACTACAATGGATGGTAGCCTTGTCATTATGGAAGGTAGTCTGTTGTCGAGATTTTTGTTACTATAATGGATTGTAGCCTTGTCATTATGGAAGGTAGTCTGTTGTCGAGATTTTTGTTATTCTATTGGATGGTAGCCTTGTCATTATGAAAGGTAGTCTATTGTCGAGATTTTTGTCACTATAATAGATTGTAGCCTTGTCATTATGGAAGGTAGTCTGTTGTCGAGATTTTTGTTAATCCAATGGATGGTAGCCTTGTCATTATAGAAGGTAGTATATTGTTGAGATTTTTTTCACTACAATGAATGGTAGCCTTGTCATTATGGAAGGTAGCCTGTTGTCGAGATTTTTGTTACTACAATGGATTGTAGCCTTGTCATTATGGAAGGTAGTCTGTTGTCGATATCTTTTTTACTACAATGGATGGTAGCCTAGTCATTATGGAAGGTAGTCTGTTGTCGAGTTTTTTGTTACTCCAATGGATGGTAGCCTTGTCATTATGGAAGGTAGTCTGTTGTCGATATTTTTGTTACTACAATGGATTGTAGCCTTGTCGTTATGGAAGATAGTCTGTTTTCGATATCTTAGTTACTCCAATGGATGGTAGCCTCGTCATTATGGAAGGTAGTTTTTATACGAGATTTTAGTTACTCCAATGGATGGTAGCCTTGTCATTATCGAAGGTAGTCTGTTTTCGAGATTTTTGTTACTCCAATGGATGGTAGCCTTGTCATTATAGAAGGTAATATATTGTCGAGATTTTTGTCACTATAATGGATGGTAGCCTTGTCATTATAGAAGGTAGTCTGTTGTCGAGATTTTTGTTACGACAATGGATTGTAGCCTTGTCGTTGTGGAAGGTAGTTTGTTGTCGATATCTTTGTTACTCCAATGGATGGTAGCCTAGTCATTATGGAAGGTAGTTTGTGTACGAGATTTTAGTTACTCCAATGGATGGTAGCCTTGTCATTATGGAAGGTAATATATTGTCGATATTTTTGTCACTATAATGGATGGTGGCCTTGTCATTATGGAAGGTAGTCTGTTGTCGAGATTTTTGTTACTCTAAGGGATGGTAGCCTTGTCATTATGGAACATAGACTGTTGTCGATATATTTTTGTTATTCTAATGGATGGTAGCCATGTCATTATGAAAGGTAGTCTATTGTCGAGATTTTCGTCACTATAATAGTTTGTAGCCTTGTCATTATGGAAGGTAGTCTGTTGTCGAGATTTTTGTTAATCCAATGGATGGTAGCCTTGTCATTATAGAAGGTAGTATATTGTTGAGATTTTTGTCACTACAATGGATGGTAGCCTTGTCATTATGGAAGGTAGTCTGTTGTCGAGATTTTTGTTACTACAATGGATTGTAGCCTTGTCGTTGTGGAAGGTAGTCTGTTGTTGATATCTTTGTTACTCCAATGGATGGTAACCTAGTCATTATGGAAGGTAGTTTGTGTACGAGATTTTAGTTACTCTAATGGATGGTAGCCTTGTCATTATGGAAGGTAGGTGTGTTGTCGAGATTTTTTATACTCCAATGGATTCTAGCCTTGTCATTATGGAAGGTAGTCTGTTGTCGAGATTTTTGTCATTATAGAAGGTAGTATATTGTTGAGATTTTTGTCACTACAATGGATGGTAGCCTTGTCATTATGGAAGGTAGTCTGTTGTCGAGATTTTTGTTACTGCAATGGATTGTAGCCTTGTCGTTGTGGAAGGTAGTCTGTTGTTGATATCTTTGTTACTCCAATGGATGGTAGCCTAGTCATTATGGAAGGTAGTTTGTGTACGAGATTTTAGTTACTCTAATGGATGGTAGCCTTGTCATTATAGAAGGTAGGTGTGTTGTCGAGATTTTTTATACTCCAATGGATTCTAGCCTTGTCATTATGGAAGGTAGTCTGTTGTCGAGATTTTTGTTACTCTAAGGGATGGTAGCCTTGTCATTATGGAACGTAGTCTGTTGTCGATATTTTTGTTATTCTAATGGATGGTAGCCTTGTCATTATGAAAGGTAGTCTATTGTCGAGATTTTTGTCACTATAATAGATTGTAGCCTTTTCATTATGGAAGGTAGTCTGTTGTCGAGATTTTTGTAAATTCAATGGATGGTAGCCTTATCATTATAGAAGGTAGTATATTGTTGAGATTTTTGTCATTACAATGAATGGTAGCCTTGTCATTATGGAAGTTAGTCTGTTGTCGAGATTTTTGTTACTACAATGGATTGTAGCCTTGTCATTATGGAAGGTAGTCTGTTGTCGATATCTTTGTCACTATAATAGATTGTAGCCTAGTCATTATTGAAGGTAGTTTGTGTACGATATTTTTGTTATTCCAATGGATAGTAGCATTTTCATTATAGAAGGTAGTATATTGTCGAGATTTTTTCACTACAATGGATGGTAGCCTTGTCATTATGGAAGGTAGTCTCTTGTCGAGATTTTTGTTACTACAATGGATTGTAGCCTTGTCGTTATGGAAGGTAGTTTGTTGTCGATATCGTTGTTACTCCAATGGATGGTAGCCTAGTCATTATGGAAGGTAGTCTGTTGTCGAGTTTTTTGTTACTTCAATGGATGTTAGCCTTGTCATTATGGATGGTAGTCTGTTGTCGATATTTTTGTTACTACAATGGATTGTAGCCTTGTCGTTATGGAAGATAGTTTGTTTTCAATATCTTTGTTACTCCAATGGATGGTAGCCTAGTCATTATGGAAGGTAGTTTTTGTACGAGATTTTAGTTACTCCAATGGATGGTAGCCTTGCCATTATTGAAGGTAGTCTTTGTCGAGATTTTTGTTACTCCAATGGATGGTAGCCTTGTCATTATAGAAGGTAATATATTGTCGAGATTTTTGTCACTATAATGGATGGTAGCCTTGTCATTATGGAAGGTAGTCTGTTGTCGAGATTTTTGTTACTACAATGGATTCTAGCCTTGTCATTGTGGAAGGTAGTCTGTTGTCGATATCTTTGTTACTCCAATGGATGGTAGCCTAGTCATTACGGAAGGTAGTTTGTGTACGAGATTTTAGTTACTCCAATGGATGGTAGCCTTGTCATTATAGAAGGTAGTCTGTTGTCGAGATTTTTTATACTCCAATGGATTCTATCCTTGTCATTATGGAAGGTAGTCTGTTGTCGAGATTTTTGTTACTCTAAGGGATGGTAGCCTTCTCATTATGGAACGTAGTCTGTTGTCGATATTTTTGTTATTCTAATGGATGGTAGCCTTGTCATTATAAAAGGTAGTCTATTGTCGATATTTTTGTCAATATAATAGATTGTAGCCTTGTCATTATGGAAGGTAGTCTGTTGTCGAGATTTTTGTTAATCCAATGGATGGTAGCCTTGTCATTATAGAAGGTAGTATATTGTTGAGATTTTTCTCACTACAATGAATGGTAGCCTTGTCCTTATGGAAGTTAGTCTGTTGTCGAGATTTTTGTTACTACAATGGATTGTAGCCTTGTCATTATGTAAGGTAGTTTGTTGTCGATATCTTTGTTACTCCAATGGATGGTATCCTAATCATTATTGAAGGTAGTTTGTGTATGATATTTTTGTTATTCCAATGGATGGTAGCATTTTCATTATAGAAGGTAGTATATTGTCTAGATTTTTGTCACTATAATGGATGGTAGCCTTGTCATTATGGAAGGTAGTCTGTTGTCGAGATTTTTGTTACTACAATGGATTGTAGCCTTGTCGTTATGAAAGGTAGTCTATTGTAGATATCTTTGTTACTACAATGGATGGGAGCCTAGTCATTATGGAAGGTAGTTTGTGTACGATATTTTTGTTATTCCAATGGATGGTAGCCATGTCATTAAGAAAGGTAGTCTGTCCTCGTAATTTTTATTACTCTAAGGGATGGTATCCTTGTCATTATGGAAGGTAGTATGTTGTCGATATCTTTGTTACTCCAATGTCTGTTGGCGAGATTTTTATTACTCTAAGGGATGGTAGCCTTGTCATTATGGAACGTAGTCTGTTGTCGAGATTTTTGTTATTCCAATGGATGGTAGCGTTGTCATTATAGAAGGTAGTATATTATCGAGATTTTTGTCACTACAATGGATGGTAGCCTTGTCATTATGGAAAGTAGTTTGTTGTCGAGATTTTTTATAATACAATGGATTGTAGCCTTGTCATTATGGAAGATAGTCTGTTTTCGATATCTTTGTTACTCCAATGGATGGTAGCCTCGTCATTATGGAAGGTAGTTTTGATACGAGATTTTAGTTACTCCAATGGATGGTAGCCTTGTCATTATCGAAGGTAGTCTGTTTTCGAGATTTTTGTTACTCCAATGGATGGTAGCCTTGTCATTATAGAAGGTAATATATTGTCGAGATTTTTGTCACTATAATGGATGGTAGCCTTGTCATTATAGAAGGTAGTCTGTTGTCGAGATTTTTGTTACGACAATGGATTGTAGCCTTGTCGTTGTGGAAGGTAGTTTGTTGTCGATATCTTTGTTACTCCAATGGATGGTAGCCTAGTCATTATGGAAGGTAGTCTGTGTACGAGATTTTAGTTACTCCAATGGATGGTAGCCATGTCATTATGGAAGGTAATATATTGTCGATATTTTTGTCACTATAATGGATGGTGGCCTTGTCATTATGGAAGGTAGTCTGTTGTCGAGATTTTTGTTACTCTAAGGGATGGTAGCCTTGTCATTATGGAACATAGACTGTTGTCGATATTTTTGTTATTCTAATGGATGGTAGCCATGTCATTATGAAAGGTAGTCTATTGTCGAGATTTTCGTCACTATAATAGTTTGTAGCCTTGTCATTATTGAAGGTAGTCTGTTGTCGAGATTTTTGTTAATCCAATGGATGGTAGCCTTGTCATTATAGAAGGTAGTATATTGTTGAGATTTTTGTCACTACAATGGATGGTAGCCTTGTCATTATAGAAGGTAGTCTGTTGTCGAGATTTTTGTTACTACAATGGATTGTAGCCTTGTCGTTGTGGAAGGTAGTCTGTTGTTGATATCTTTGTTACTCCAATGGATGGTAGCCTAGTCATTATGGAAGGTAGTTTGTGTACGAGATTTTAGTTACTCTAATGGATGGTAGCCTTGTCATTATGGAAGGTAGGTGTGTTGTCGAGATTTTTTATACTCCAATGGATTCTAGCCTTGTCATTATGGAAGGTAGTCTGTTGTCGAGATTTTTGTCATTATAGAAGGTAGTATATTGTTGAGATTTTTGTCACTACAATGGATGGTAGCCTTGTCATTATGGAAGGTAGTCTGTTGTCGAGATTTTTGTTACTACAATGGATTGTAGCCTTGTCGTTGTGGAAGGTAGTCTGTTGTTGATATCTTTGTTACTCCAATGGATGGTAGCCTAGTCATTATGGAAGGTAGTTTGTGTACGAGATTTTGGTTACTCTAATGGATGGTAGCCTTGTCATTATGGAAGGTAGGTGTGTTGTCGAGATTTTTTATACTCCAATGGATTCTAGCCTTGTCATTATGGAAGGTAGTCTGTTGTCGAGATTTTTGTTACTCTAAGGGATGGTAGCCTTGTCATTATGGAACGTAGTCTGTTGTCAATATTTTTGTTATTCTAATGGATGGTAGCCTTGTCATTATGAAAGGTAGTCTATTGTCGAGATTTTTGTCACTATAATAGATTGTAGCCTTTTCATTATGGAAGGTAGTCTGTTGTCGAGATTTTTGTTAATTCAATGGATGGTAGCCTTATCATTATAGAAGGTAGTATATTGTTGAGATTTTTGTCACTACAATGAATGGTAGCCTTGTCATTATGGAAGTTAGTCTGTTGTCGAGATTTTTGTTACTACAATGGATTGTAGCCTTGTCATTATGGAAGGTAGTCTGTTGTCGATATCTTTGTCACTATAATAGATTGTAGCCTAGTCATTATTGAAGGTAGTTTGTGTACGATATTTTTGTTATTCCAATGGATAGTAGCATTTTCATTATAGAAGGTAGTATATTGTCGAGATTTTTTCACTACAATGGATGGTAGCCTTGTCATTATGGAAGGTAGTCTCTTGTCGAGATTTTTGTTACTACAATGGATTGTAGCCTTGTCGTTATGGAAGGTAGTTTGTTGTCGATATCGTTGTTACTCCAATGGATGGTAGCCTAGTCATTATGGAAGGTAGTCTGTTGTCGAGTTTTTTGTTACTTCAATGGATGTTAGCCTTGTCATTATGGATGGTAGTCTGTTGTCGATATTTTTGTTACTACAATGGATTGTAGCCTTGTCGTTATGGAAGATAGTTTGTTTTCAATATCTTTGTTACTCCAATGGATGGTAGCCTAGTCATTATGGAAGGTAGTTTTTGTATGAGATTTTAGTTACTCCAATGGATGGTAGCCTTGCCATTATTGAAGGTAGTCTTTGTCGAGATTTTTGTTACTCCAATGGATGGTAGCCTTGTCATTATAGAAGGTAATATATTGTCGAGATTTTTGTCACTATAATGGATGGTAGCCTTGTCATTATGGAAGGTAGTTTGTTGTCGACATTTTTGTTACTACAATGGATTCTAGCCTTGTCATTGTGGAAGGTAGTCTGTTGTCGATATCTTTGTTACTCCAATGGATGGTAGCCTAGTCATTACGGAAGGTAGTTTGTGTACGAGATTTTAGTTACTCCAATGGATGGTAGCCTTGTCATTATAGAAGGTAGTCTGTTGTCGAGATTTTTTATACTCCAATGGATTCTATCCTTGTCATTATGGAAGGTAGTCTGTTGTCGAGATTTTTGTTACTCTAAGGGATGGTAGCCTTCTCATTATGGAACGTAGTCTGTTGTCGATATTTTTGTTATTCTAATGGATGGTAGCCTTGTCATTATAAAAGGTAGTCTATTGTCGATATTTTTGTCAATATAATAGATTGTAGCCTTGTCATTATGGAAGGTAGTCTGTTGTCGAGATTTTTGTTAATCCAATGGATGGTAGCCTTGTCATTATAGAAGGTAGTATATTGTTGAGATTTTTGTCACTACAATGAATGGTAGCCTTGTCATTATGGAAGTTAGTCTGTTGTCGAGATTTTTGTTACTACAATGGATTGTAGCCTTGTCATTATGGAAGGTAGTCTGTTGTCGATATCTTTGTTACTCCAATGGATGGTATCCTAATCATTATTGAAGGTAGTTTGTGTATGATATTTTTGTTATTCCAATGGATGGTAGCATTTTCATTATAGAAGGTAGTATATTGTCTAGATTTTTGTCACTATAATGGATGGTAGCCTTGTCATTATGGAAGGTATTCTGTTGTCGAGATTTTTGTTACTACAATGGATTGTAGCCTTGTCGTTATGAAAGGTAGTCTATTGTAGATATCTTTGTTACTACAATGGATGGGAGCCTAGTCATTATGGAAGGTAGTTTGTGTACGATATTTTTGTTATTCCAATGGATGGTAGCCATGTCATTAAGAAAGGTAGTCTGTCCTCGTGATTTTTATTACTCTAAGGGATGGTATCCTTGTCATTATGGAAGGTAGTATGTTGTCGATATCTTTGTTACTCCAATGTCTGTTGGCGAGATTTTTATTACTCTAAGGGATGGTAGCCTTGTCATTATGGAACGTAGTCTGTTGTCGAGATTTTTGTTATTCCAATGGATGGTAGTGTTGTCATTATAGAAGGTAGTATATTATCGAGATTTTTGTCACTACAATGGATGGTAGCCTTGTCATTATGGAAAGTAACTTGTTGTCGAGATTTTTTATAATACAATGGATTATAGCCTCGTCGTTATGGAAGGTAGTTTGTTGTCGATATCTTTGTTACTCCAATGGATGGTAGCCTAGTCATTATGGAAGGTAGTTTGTGTATGAGATTTTTGTTACTACAATGGATGGTAGCCTTGTCATTATGGAAGGTAGTCTGCTGTCGAGATTTTTTATACTCCAATGGATTGTAGCCTTGTAATTATGGAAGGTAGTCTCCTGTGGATATTTTGGTTACTCCAATGATGGTACCCTTGTCATTATGGAAGGTAGTCTATTGCCTAGATTTTTGTTACTCCATTGCATGGTAGCCTTGTCATTATGGAAGGTAGTGTGTTGTTGATATTTCTGTTATTCCAATGGATGGTAGCCTTGTCATTATGGAAGGTAGTCTGTTGTTGTGATTTTTGTTACTTCAATGGATGGTAGCCTTGTCATTATGGATGGTAGTATGTTGTCGATATCTTTCTTACTCCAATAGATGGTAGCCTTGTCATTATGGAAGGTGATCTGTTGTTAAGATATTTGTTACTCTAAGGGATGGTAGCCTTGTCATTATGGAACATAGTCTATTGTCGAGATTTTTGTTATTCCAAAGGATGGTAGCATTTTCATAATAGAAGGTAGTATATTATCGAGATTTTTGTCACTACAATGGATGGTAGCCTTGTCATTATGGAAGGTAGTTTGTTGTCGAGATTTTTGTTACTACAATAGATTGTAGCCTTGTCGTTATGAAAGGTAGTCTGTTGTCGATATCTTTGTTACTCCAATGGATGGTAGCCTAGTCATTATGGAAGGTAGTTTGTCCTCGTGATTTTTGTTACTCTAAGGGATGGTAGCCTTGTCATAATGGAAGGTAGTATGTTGTCGATATCTTTGTTACTCCAATGTATGGTAGCCTTGTCATTATGGAAGGTAGTTTGTTGTCGAGATTTTTGTTACTCTAAGGGATGGTAGCCTTGTCATTATGGAACATAGTCTATTGTCGAGATTTTTGTTATTCCAATGGATGGTAGCATTATCATATAGAAGGTAGTATATTATCGAGATTTTTGTCACTACAATGGATGGTAGCCTTGTCATGATGGAAAGTAGTTTGTTGTCGAGATTTTTGATACTACAATGGATTATAGCCTTGTCCTAATGGAAGGTAGTTTGTTGTCGATAAATTTGTTACTCCAATGGATGGTAGCCTAGTCATTATGGAAGGTAGTTTGTGTACGAGATTTTAGTTACATTAAAGAATGGTAGCCTTGTCATTATGGAAGGTAGTCTGTTGTCGAGATTTTTTATACTCCAATGGATTGTAGCCTTGTAATTATGGAAGGTAGTCTCTTGTGGATATTTTGGTTACTCCAATGATGGTACCCTTCTCATTATGGAAGGTAGTCTATTGCCTAGATTTTTGTTACTCCATTGCATGGTAGCCTTGTCATTATAGAAGGTAGTCTGTTGTCGAGATTTTTGTTACTCTAAGGGATGGTAGCCTTGTCATTTTGGAACATAGTCTATTGTCGATATTTTTGTTATTCTAATGGATGGTAGCCATGTCATTATGAAAGGTAGTCTATTGTCGAGATTTTCGTCACTATAATAGATTGTAGCCTTGTCATTATGGAAGGAAGTCTGTTGTCGAGATTTTTGTTAATCCAATGGATGGTAGCCTTGTCATTGTAGAAGGTAGAATAATGTTGATATTTTTGTCACTACAATGAAAGGTAGCCTTTTCATTATGGAAGGTAGTCTGTTGTCGAGATTTTTGTTACTACAATGGATTGTAGCCTTGTCATTATGGAATGTAGTCTGTTGTCGATATCTTTGTTACTCCAATGGATGGTAGCCTAGTCATTATAGAAGGTAGTATATTGTCGAGATTTTAGTTACTCTAATGGATGGTAGCCTAGTGATTGTGGAAGGTAGTCTGTTGTCGAGATTTTTGTTACTATAAAGGATTGTAGCCTTGTCGTTATGGAAGGTAGTCTTTTATCGTTATCTTTGTTACTCCAATGGAATGTAGCCTAGTCATTATGGAAGGTAGATTGTGTATGATTTTTTTGTTATTCTAATGGATGGTAGCCTTGTCATTATGAAAGGTAGTCTGTTTTCGTGATTTTTGTTACTCTAAGGGATGGTAGCCTTGTCATAATGGAAGGTAGTATGTTGTCGATATATTTGTTACTCCAATGGATGGTAGCCTAGTTATTATGGAAGGTAGTCTATTTATTGAGAATTTTGTTACTTTAAGGGATGGTAGCCTTGTCATTATGGAACGTAGTCTGTTGTCGAGATTTTTGTTATTCCAATGGATGGTAGCATTGTCATTATGGAAGGTAGTCTGTTGTCAAGATTTTTGTTACTAGAATGGATTGTAGCCTTGTCGTTATTGAAGGTAGTTTGTTGTCGATATCATTGTTACTCCAATGGATGGTAGCCTAGTCATTATAGAAGGTAGTTTGTGTACGAGATTTTAGTTTCTCTAATGGATGGTAGCCTTGTCATTATGGAAGGTAGTCTGTTGTCGAGATTTTTTATACTCCAATAGATTGTAGCCTTGTAATTATGGAAGGTAGTTTATTGCCTAGATTTTTGTTATTCAATTGCATGGTAGCCTTGTCATTATGGAAGGTAGTGTGTTGTCAATATTTTTGTTATTCCAATGGATGGTAGCCTTGTCATTATGGAAGGTAGTCTGTTGTCGTGATTTTTGTAACTCCAATGGATGGTAGCCTTGTCATTATGGAAGGTAGTATGTTGTAAATATCTTTGTTACTCCAATGGATGGTAGCCTTGTCATTATGGAAGGTGGTCTATTGTCAAGATTTTTGTTACTACAATGGATTGTAGCCTTGTCATTATGGAAGATAGTCTGTTGTCGATATCTTTCTTACTCCAATGGATGGTAGCCTAGTCATTATAGAAGGTAATATATTGTCGAAATTTTTGTCACTCCAATGGATGGTAGCCTTGTCATTATGGAAGGTAGTATGATGTCGAGATTTTTGTTCCTACAATGGATTGTAGCCTTGTCGTTATGGAAGGTAGTCTATTGTCGATATCTTTGTTACACCAATGGATGGTAGCCTAGTCATTATGGAAGGTAGTTTGTTGTCGAGTTTTTTGTAACTCTAATGGATTGTAGCCTTGTCATTATGGAAGGTAATCTGTTGTCGTTAATTTTGTTACTCTAAGGGATGGTAGCCTTGTCATTATGGAACGTAGTCTGTTGTAGATATTTTTGTTATTCTAATGGATGGTAGACTTGTCATCATGAAAGGTAGTCTATTGTCGAGATTTTTGTAACTATAATTGATTGTAGCCTTGTCATTATGGAAGGAAGTCTGTTGTCGAGATTTTTGTTACTCCAATGGATTGTAGCCTTGTCATTGTAGAAGGTAGTATATTGGTGAGATTTTTGTCACTACAATGAAAGGTAGCCTTGTCATTATGGAAGGTAGTCTGTTGTCAAGATTTTTGTTACTACAATGGATTGTAGCCTTCTAATTATGGAATGTAGTCTGTTCTCGATATCTTTGTTACTCCAATGGATGGTAGCGTTGTCATTATAGAAGGTTGTATATTGTCGATATTTTTGTCACTATAATGGATGGTAGCATTGTCATTATGGAAGGTAGTCTGTTGTCGAGATTTTTGTTACTAGAATGGATTGTAGCCCTGTCGTTATGGAAGGTAGTTTGTTGTCGATATCTTTGTTACTCCAATGGATGGTAGCCTAGTCATTATGGAAGGTAGTTTGTGTACGAGATTTTATTTATTCTAATGGATGGTAGCCTTGTCATTATGGAAGGTAGTCTGTTGTCGAGATTTTTTATACTCCAATATATTGTAGCCTTGTAATTATGAAAGGTAGTTTATTGCCTAGATTTTTGTTACTCCATTGCATGGTAACCTTGTCATTATGGAAGGTAGTGCGTTGTCGATATTTTTGTTATTCCAATGGATGGTAGCCTTGTAATTATGGAAGGTAGTCTGTTGTTGTGATTTTTAATACTCCAATGGATGGTAGCCTTGTCATTATGGAAGGTAGTATGTTGTTGATATATTTGTTACTCCAATGGATGGTAGCCTAGTCATTATGGAAGGTAGTTTGTGTACGAGATTTTAGTTACACCAATGGATGGTAGCCTTGTCATTATGGAAGGTAGTATGTTGTCGAGATTTTTGTTACTACAATGGATTGTAGCCTTGTCGTTATGGAAGGTAGTCTATTGTCGATATCTTTGTTACTCCAATGGATGGTAGCCTAGTCATTATGGAAGGTAGTCTGTTGTCGAGTTTTTTGATACTCTAATGGATTGTAGCCTTGTCATTATGGAAGGTAGTCTGTTGTCGAGATTTTTGTTACTCTAAGGGATGGTAGCCTTGTCATTATGGAACGTAGTCTGTTGTCGATATTTTTGTTATTCTAATGGATGGTAGACTTGTCATTATGAAAGGTAGTCTATTGTCGAGATTTTTGTCACTATAATAGATTGTAGCCTTGTCATTATGGAAGGAAGTCTGTTGTCGAGATATTTGTTACTCCAATGGATGGTAGCCTTGTCATTGTAGAAGCTAGTATATTTGTGAGATTTTTGTCACTACAATGAAAGGTAGCCTTGTCATTATGGAAGGTAGTCTGTTGTCGAGATTTTTCTTACTACAATGGATTGTAGCCTTGTCATTATGGAATGTAGTCTGTTCTCGATATCTTTGTTACTCCAATAGATGGTAGACTTGTCATTATAGAAGGTAGTATATTGTCGAGATTTTTGTCACTACAATGGATGGTAGCCTTATCATTGTGGAAGGTAGTCTGTTGTCGAGATTTTTGTTACTATAATGGATTGTAGCCTTGTCTTTATGGAAGGTAGTCTGTTGTCGATATCTTTGTTACTCCAATGGATTGTAGCCTAGTCATATGGAAGGTAGTTTGTGTACGATATTTTTGTTATTCCAATGGATGGTAGCCTTGTCTATATAAAAGGTAGTTTGTTGTCGTAATTTTTGTTACTCTAAGGGATGGTAGCATTGTCATAATGGAAGGTAGTATGTTGTCGATATCTTTGGTACTCCAATGGATGGTAGCCTTGTTATTATGGAAGGTAGTCTGTTATCGAGAATTTTGTTACTCTAAGGGATGGTAGCCTTGTCATTATGGAACATAGTCTGTTGTCGAGATTTTTGTTATTCCAATGGATGGTAGCATTGTCATTATGGAAGGTAGTCGGTTATCGATATGTTTGTTACTAGAATGGATTGTAGCCTTCTCGTTATGGAAGGTAGTTTGTTGTTGATATCTTTGTTACTCCAATGGATGGTAGCCTAGTCATTATGGAAGGTAGTTTGTGTACGAGATTTTAGTTACTCTAATGGATGGTAGCCTTGTCATTATGGAAGGTAGTCTGTTGTCGAGATTTTTTATACTCCAATACATTGTAGCCTTGTAATTATGGAAGGTAGTATATTGCCTAGATTTTCGTAACTCCATTGCATGGTAGCCTTGTCATTATGCGAGGTAGTGTGTTGTCGATATTTTTGTTATTCCAATGGATGGTAGCCTTGTCATTATGGAAGGTAGTTTGTTGTCCAGATTTTTGTTGCTACAATGGATTATAGCCTTGTCTTTGTGGAAGGTAGTCTCTTGTCGATATCTTTGTTATTTCAATGGATGGTAGCCTAGTCATTATGGAAGGTAGTTTGTGTACGAGATTTTAGTTACTCCAATGGATGGTAGCCTTATCATTATGGAAGGTAGTCTGTTGTCGAGATTTTTGTTACTACAATGGATGGTAGCCTTATCATTATGGAAGGTAGTCTGTTGTCGAGATTTTTGTTACTACAATGGATTGTAGCCTTGTCGTTATGGAAGGTAGTCTATTATCGATATCTTTGTTACTCCAATGGATGGTAGCCTAGTCATTATGGAAGGTAGTCTATTGTCGAGTTTTTTGATACTCTAATGGATTGTAGCCTTGTCATTATGGAAGGTAGTCTGTTGTCGAGATTTTTGTTACTCTAAGGGATGGTAGCCTTGTCATTATGGAACGTAGTCTGTTGTCGATATTTTTGTTATTCTAATGGATGGTAGACTTGTCATTATGAATGGTAGTCTATTGTCGAGATTTTTATCACTATAATAGATTGTAGCCTTGTCATTATGGAAGGTAGTCTGTTGTCGAGATTTTTGTTACTCCAACGGATGGTAGCCTTGTCATTATAGAAGATAGTATATTGGTGAGATTTTTGTCACTACAATAAATGGTAGCCTTGTCATTATGGAAGGTAGTCTGTTGTCAGGATTTTTTTTACTACAATGGATTGTAGCCTTGTCATTATGGAAGGTAGTCTGTTGTCGATATCTTTGTTACTCCAATGGATGGTAGCCTTGTCATTATAGAAGGTAGTATATTGTCGAGATTTTTGTCACTATAATGGATGGTAGCCTTATCATTGTGGAAGGTAGTCTGTTGTCGAGATTTTTGTTACTATAATGGATTGTAGCCTTGTCTTTATGGAAGGTAGTCTATTGTCGATATCTTTGTTACTCCAATGGATTGTAGCCTAGTCATTATGGAAAGTAATTTGTGTATGATATTTTTGTTATTCCAATGGATGGTAGCCTTGTCACTATGAAAGGTAGTCTGTTATCGTAATTTTTGTTACTCTAACGGATGGTAGCATTGTCATAATGGAAGGTAGTATGTTTTCGATATCTTTGTTACTCCAATGGATGGTAGCCTTGTTATTATAGAAGGTAGTCTGTTATCGAGAATTTTGTTACTCTAAGAGATGGTAGCCTTGTCATTATGGAACGTAGTCTGTTGTCGAGATTTTTGTTATTCCAATGGATGGTAGCATTGTCATTATGGAAGGCAGTCTGTTATCGATATTTTTGTTACTAGAATGGATTGTAGCCTTATCATTATGGAAGGTAGTTTATTGTTGATATCTTTGTTACTCCAATGGATGGTAGCCTAGTCATTATGGAAGGTAGTTTGTGTACGAGATTTTAGTTACTCTAATGGATGGTAGCCTTGTCATTATGGAAGGTAGTCTGTTGTCGAGATTTTTTATACTCCAATACATTGTAGCCTTGTAATTATGGAAGGTAGTCTATTGCCTAAATTTTTGTAACTCAATTGCATGGTAGCCTTGTCATTATGGAAGGTAGTGTGTTGTCGATATTTTTGTTATTCCAATGGATGGTAGACTTGTCATTATGGAAGGTAGTCTATTGTCGAGATTTTTGTTGCTACAATGGATTATAGCCTTGTCTTTGTGGAAGGTAGTCTCTTGTCGATATCTTTGTTACTTCAATGGATGGTAGCCTAGTCATTATGGAAGGTAGTTTGTGTACGAGATTTTAGTTACTCCAATGGATGGTAGCCTTATCATTATGGAAGGTAGTCTGTTGTCGAGACTTTTATTACTACAATGGATTGTAGCCTTGTCGTTATGGAAGGTAGTCTATTGTCGATATCTTTGTTACTCCAATGGATGGTAGCCTAGTCATTATGGAAGGTAGTCTGTTGTCGAGTTTTTTGATACTCTAATGGATTGTAGCCTTGTCATTATGGAAGGTAGTCTGTTGTCAAGATTTTTGTTACTCTAAGGGATGGTAGCCTTGTCATTATGGAACGTAGTCTGTTGTCGATATTTTTGTTATTCTAATGGATGTTAGACTTGTCATTATGAAAAGTAGTCTATTGTCGAGATTTTTATCACTATAATAGATTGTAGCCTTGTCATTATGGAAGGTAGTCTGTTGTCGAGATTTTTGTTACTCCAATGGATGGTAGCCTTGTCATTATAGAAGGTAGTATATTGGTGACATTTTTGTCACTACAATGAATGGTAGCCTTGTCATTATGGAAGGTAGTCTGTTGTCGAGATTTTCGTTACTACAATGGATTGTAGCCTTGTCGTTATGGAAGGTAGTCTGTTGTCGATATCTTTGTTACTCCAATGGATGGTAACCTTGTCATTATAGAAGGTAGTATATTGTCAAGATTTTTGTCACTACAATGGATGGTAGCCTTATCATTATGGAAGGTAGTCTGTTGTCGAGATTTTGGTTACTATAATGGATTGTAGCCTTGTCTTTATGGAAGGTAGTCTGTTGTCGATATCTTTGTTACTCCAATGGATTGTAGCCTAGTCATTATGGAAGGTAATTTGTGTATGATATTTTTGTTATTCCAATGGATGGTAGCCTTGTCACTATGAAAGGTAGTCTGTTATCGTAATTTTTGTTACTCTAACAGATGGTAGCATTGTTATAACAGAAGGTAGTATGTTGTCGATATCTCTGTTACTCCAATGGATGGTAGCCTTGTTATTATGGAAGGTAGTCTGTTGTCGAGATTTTCGTTACTACAATGGATTGTAGCCTTGTCGTTATGGAAGGTAGTCTGTTGTCGATATCTTTGTTACTCCAATGGATGGTAGCCTTGTCATTATAGAAGGTAGTATATTGTCGAGATTTTTGTCACTACAATGGATGGTAGCCTTATCATTATGGAAGGTAGTCTGTTGTCGAGATTTTGGTTACTATAATGTATTGTAGCCTTGTCTTTATGGAAGGTAGTCTGTTGTCGATATCTTTGTTACTCCAATGGATTGTAGCCTACTCATTATGGAAGGTAGTTTGTGTACGATATTTTTGTTATTCCAATGGATGGTAGCCTTGTCACTATGAAAGGTAGTCTGTTGTCGTAATTTTTTTTACTCTAAGGGATGGTAGCATTGTCATAATGGAAGGTAGTATGTTGTCGATATCTTTGTTACTCCAATGGATGGTAGCCTTGTTATTATGGAAGGTAGTCTGTTATCGAGAATTTTGTTACTCTAAGGGATGGTAGCCTTGTCATTATGGAACGTAGTCTGTTGTCGAGATTTTTGTTATTCCAATGGATGGTAGCATTGTCATTATGGAAGGTAGTCTGTTATCGATATTTTTGTTACTAGAATGGATTGTAGCCTTTTCGTTATGGAAGGTAGTTTGTTGTTGATATCTTTGTTACTCCAATGGATGGTAGCCTAGTCATTATGGAAGGTAGTTTGTGTACGAGATTTTAGTTACTTTAATGGATGGTAGCCTTGTCATTATGGAAGGTAGTCTATTGTCGAGATTTTTTATACTCCAATACATTGTAGCCTTGTAATTATGGAAGGTAGTCTATTGCCTAAATTTTTGTAACTCCATTGCATGGTAGCCTTGTCATTATGGAAGGTAGTGTGTTGTCGATATTTTTGTTATTCCAATGGATGGTAGCCTTGTCATTATGGAAGGTAGTCTATTGTCGAGATTTTTGTTGCTACAATGGATTATAGCCTTGTCTTTGTGGAAGGTAGTCTCTTGTCGATATCTTTGTTACTTCAATGGATGGTAGCCTAGTCATTATGGAAGGTAGTTTGTGTACGAGATTTTAGTTACTCCAATGGATGGTAGCCTTATCATTATGGAAGGTAGTCTGTTGTCGAGATTTTTGTTACTACAATGGATTGTAGCCTTGTCATTATGGAAGGTAGTCTGTTGTCGATATCTTTGTTACTCCAATGGATGGTAGCCTTGTCATTATAGAAGGTAGTATATTGTCGAGATTTTTGTCACTACAATGGATGGTAGCCTTATCATTATGGAAGGTAGTCCGTTGTCGAGATTTTTGTTACTATAATGGATTGTAGTCTTGTCTTTATGTAAGGTAGTCTATTGTCGATATCTTTGTTACTCCAATGGATTGTAGCCTAGTCGTTATGGAAAGTAATTTGTGTATGATATTTTTGTTATTCCAATGGATGGTAGCCTTGTCACTATGAAAGGTAGTCTGTTATCGTAATTTTTGTTACTCTAATGGATGGTAGCCTTGTCATTATGGAACGTAGTCTGTTGTCGAGATTTTTGTTATTCCATTGGATGGTAGCCTTGTTCTTATGGAAGGTAGTCTGTTATCGAGAATTTTGTTACTCTAAGGGATGGTAGCGTTGTCATTATGGAACGTAGTCTGTTGTCGAGATTTTTATTACTACAATGGATTGTAGCCTTGTCGTTATGGAAGGTAGTCTATTGTCGATATCTTTGTTACTCCAATGGATGGTAGCCTAGTCATTATGGAAGGTAGTCTGTTGTCGAGTTTTTTGATACTCTAATGGATTGTAGCCTTGTCATTATGGAAGGTAGTCTGTTGTCGAGATTTTTGTTACTCTAAGGGATGGTAGCCTTGTCATTATGGAACATAGTCTGTTGTCGATATTTTTGTTATTCTAATGGATGTTAGACTTGTCATTATGAAAAGTAGTCTATTGTCGAGATTTTTATCACTATAATAGATTGTAGCCTTGTCATTATGGAAGGTAGTCTGTTGTCGAGATTTTTGTTACTCCAATGGATGGTAGCCTTGTCATTATAGAAGGTAGTATATTGGTGACATTTTTGTCACTACAATGAATGGTAGCCTTGTCATTATGGAAGGTAGTCTGTTGTCGAGATTTTCGTTACTACAATGGATTGTAGCCTTGTCGTTATGGAAGGTAGTCTGTTGTCGATATCTTTGTTACTCCAATGGATGGTAACCTTGTCATTATAGAAGGTAGTATATTGTCAAGATTTTTGTCACTACAATGGATGGTAGCCTTATCATTATGGAAGGTAGTCTGTTGTCGAGATTTTGGTTACTATAATGGATTGTAGCCTTGTCTTTATGGAAGGTAGTCTGTTGTCGATATCTTTGTTACTCCAATGGATTGTAGCCTAGTCATTATGGAAGGTAGTTTGTGTACGATATTTTTGTTATTCCAATGGATGGTAGCCTTGTCACTATGAAAGGTTGTCTGTTGTCGTAATTTTTGTTACTCTAAGGGATGGTAGCATTGTAATAATGGAAGGTAGTATGTTATCGATATCTTTGTTACTCCAGTTGATGGTAGCCTTGTTATTATGGAAGGTAGTCTGTTATCGAGAATTTTGTTACTCTAAGGGATGGTAGCCTTGTCATTATGGAACGTAGTCTGTTGTCAAGATTTTTGTTATTCCAATGGATGGTAGCCTTGTCATTATGGAAGGTAGTCTGTTGTCGAGATTTTTGTTACTATAATGGATTGTAGCCTTGTCGTTATGGAAGGTAGTCTATTATCGATATCTTTGTTACTCCAATGGATTGTAGCCTAGTCATTATGGAAGGTAGTTTGTGTACGATATTTTTGTTATTCCAATGGATGGTAGACTTGTCACTATGAAAGGTAGTTTGTTGTCGTAATTTTTGTTACTCTAAGGGATGGTAGCCTTGTCATAATGGAAGGTAGTATGTTGTCGATATATTTGTTACTCCAATGGATGGTAGCCTAATCATTATAGAAGGTAGTCTGTTGTCGAGTTTTTTGAGACTCTAATGGATTGTAGCCTTGTCATTATGCAAGGTAGTCTGTTGTCGAGATTTTTGTTACTCTAAGGGATTGTAGATTTGTCATTATGGAACGTAGTCTGTTGTCGATATTTTTGTTATTCTAATGGATGTTAGACTTGTCATTATGAAAGGTAGTCTATTGTCGAGATTTTTATCACTATAATAGATTGTAGCCTTGTCATTATGGAAGGTAGTCTGTTGTCGAGATTTTTGTTACTCCAATGGATGGTAGCCTTGTCATTATAGAAGGTAGTATATTGGTGAGATTTTTGTCACTACAATGAATGGTAGCCTTGTCATTATGGAAGGTAGTCTGTTGTCGAGATTTTCGTTACTACAATGGATTATAGCCTTGTCGTTATGGAAGGTAGTCTGTTGTCGATATCTTTGTTACTCCAATGGATGGTAGCCTTGACATTATAGAAGGTAGTATATTGTCGAGATTTTTGTCACTACAATGGATGGTAGCATTATCATTATGGAAGGTAGTCTGTTGTCGAGATTTTTGTTACTATAATGGATTGTAGCCTTGTCGTTATGGAAGGTAGTCTGTTGTCGATATCTTTGTTACTCCAATGGATTGTAGCCTAGTCATTATGGAAGGTAGTTTGTGTACGATATTTTTGTTATTCCAATGGATGGTAGCCTTGTCACTATGAAAGGTAGTTTGATGTCGTAATTTTTGTTACTCTAATGGATGGTAGCCTTGTCATAATGGAAGGTAGTATGTTATCGATATCTTTGTTACTCCAATGGATGGTAGCCTTGTTATTATGGAAGGTAGTCTGTTATCGAGAATTTTGTTACTCTGAGGGATGGTAGCCTTGTCATTATGGAAAGTAGTCTGTTGTCGAGATTTTTGTTATTCCAATGGATGAAAGCATTGTCATTATGGAAGGTAGTCTGTTGTCGATATTTTTGTTACTAGAATGGATTGTATCGTTTTCGTTATGGAAGGTAGTTTGTTGTTGATATCTTTGTTACTCCAATGGAGGGTAGCCTAGTCATTATGGAAGGTAGTTTGTATACAGGATTTTAGTTACTCTAATGGATGGTAGCCTTGTCATTATGGAAGGTAGTCTGTTGTCGAGCTTTTTTATACTCCAATAGATTGTAGCCTTGTAATTATGGAAGGTAGTCTATTGCCTAGATTTTTATAACTCTATTGCATGGTAGCCTTGTTATTATGGAAGGTAGTGTTTTGTCGATATTTTTGTTATTCCAATGGATGGTAGCCTTGTCATTATGGAAGGTAGTATGTTGTCGATATCTTTGTTACTCCAATGGATGGTAACCTTGTCATTATGGAAGGTGGTCTGTTGTTGAGATATTTGTTACTCTAAGGGATGGTAGCCTTTTAATTATGGAACGTAGTCTATTGTCGAGATTTTTGTTATTCCAATGGATGGTAGCGTTTTCATTATAGAAGGTAGTATATTGTCGAGATTTTTGTCACTACAATGGATGGTAGCGTTATCATTATGGAAGGTAGTCTGTTGTCGAGATTTTTGTTACTATAATGGATTGTAGCCTTGTCATTATGGAAGGTAGTCTGTTGTCGATATCTTTGTTACTCCAATGGATTGTAGCCTAGTCATTATGGAAGGTAGTTTGTGTACGATATTTTTGTTATTCCAATGGATGGTAGCCTTGTCACTATGAAAGGTTGTCTGTTGTCGTAATTTTTGTTACTCTAAGGGATGGCAGCATTGTCATAATGGAAGGTAGTATGTTGTCGATATCTTTGTTACTCCAGTGGATGCTAGCCTTGTTATTATGGAAGGTAGTCTGTTATCGAGAATTTTGTTACTCTAAGGGATGGTAGCCTTGTCATTATGGAACGTAGATTGTTGTCGAGATTTTTGTTATTCCATTGGATGGTAGCCTTGTTCTTATGGAAGGTAGTCTGTTATCGAGAATTTTGTTACTCTAAGGGATGGTAGCGTTGTCATTATGGAACGTAGTCTGTTGTCGAGATTTTTGTTATTCCAATGGATGGTAGCATTGTCATTATGGAAGGTAGTCTGTTATCGATATTTTTGTTACTAGAATGGATTGTAGCCTTCTCGTTATGGAAGGTAGTTTGTTGTTGATATCTTTGTTACTCCAATGGATGGTAGCCTACTCATTATGGAAGGTAGTTTGTGTACGAGATTTTAGTTACTCTAATGGATGGTAGCCTTGTCATTATGGAAGGTAGTCTGTTGTCGAGATTTTTTATACTCCAATACATTGTAGCCTTGTAATTATGGAAGGTAGTTTATTGCCTAGATTTTTGTAACTCCATTGCATGGTAGCCTTGTCATTATGGAAGGTAGTCTATTGTCGATATTTTTGTTATTCCAATGGATCGTAGCCTTGTCATTATGGAAGGTAGTCTGTTGTCGAGATTTTTGTTGCTACAATGGATTATAGCCTTGCCTTTGTGGAAGGTAGTCTCTTATCGATATCTTTGTTACTTCAATGGATGGTAGCCTAGTCATTATGGAAGGTAGTTTGTGTACGAGATTTTAGTTACTCCAATGGATGGTAGCCTTATCATTATGGAAGGTAGTCTATTGTCGAGACTTTTGTTACTACAATGGATTGTAGCCTTGTCGTTATGGAAGGTAGTCTATTGTCGATATCTTTGTTACTCCAATGGATGGTAGCCTAATCATTATTGAAGGTAGTATGTTGTCGAGTTTTTTGATACTCTAATGGATTGTAGCCTTGTCATTATGGAAGGTAGTCTGTTGTCGAGATTTTTGTTACTCTAAGGGATGGTAGCCTTGTCATTATGGAACGTAGTCTGTTGTCGATATTTTTGTTATTCTAATGGATGTTAGACTTGTCATTATGAAAGGTAGTCTATTGTCGAGATTTTTATCACTATAATAGATTGTAGCCTTGTCATTATGGAAGGTAGTCTGTTGTCGAGATTTTTGTTACTCCAATGGATGGTAGCCTTGTCATTATAGAAGGTAGTATATTGGTGAGATTTTTGTCACTACAATGAATGGTAGCCTTGTCATTATGGAAAGTAGTCTGTTGTCGAGATTTTCGTTACTACAATGGATTGTAGCCTTGTCGTTACGGAAGGTAGTCTGTTGTTGATATCTTTGTTACTCCAATGGATGGTAGCCTTTTCATTATAGAAGGTAGTATATTGTCGAGATTTTTGTCACTACAATGGATGGTTGCCTTATCATTATGGAAGGTAGTCTGTTGTCGAGATTTTTGTTACTATAATGGATTGTAGCCTTGTCATTATGGAAGGTAGTCTGTTGTCGATATCTTTGTTACTCCAATGGATTGTAGCCTAGTCATTATGGAAGGTAGTTTGTGTACGATATTTTTGTTATTCCAATGGATGGTAGCCTTGTCACTATGAAAGGTTGTCTGTTGTCGTAATTTTTGTTACTCTAAGGGATGGTAGCATTGTCATAATGGAAGGTAGTATGTTGTCGATATCTTTGTTACTCCAGTGGATGGTAGCCTTGTTATTATGGAAGGTAGTCTGTTATCGAGAATTTTGTTACTCTATAGGATGGTAGCCTTATCATTATGGAACGTAGTCTGTTGTCGAGATTTTTGTTATTCCAATGGATGGTAGCCTTGTCATTATGGAAGGTAGTCTGTTGTCGAGATTTTTGTTACTATAATCGATTGTAGCCTTGTCGTTATGGAAGGTAGTCTATTGTCGATATCTTTGTTACTCCAATGGATTGTAGCCTAGTCATTATGGAAGGTAGTTTGTGTACGATATTTTTGTTATTCCAATGGATGGTAGACTTGTCACTATGAAAGGTAGTTTGTTGTCGTAATTTTTGTTACTCTAAGGGATGGTAGCCTTGTCATAATGGAAGGTAGTATGTTGTCGATATATTTGTTACTCCAATGGATGGTAGCCTAATCATTATGGAAGGTAGTCTGTTGTCGAGTTTTTTGATACTCTAATGGATTGTAGCCTTGTCATTATGGAAGGTAGTCTGTTGTCGAGATTTTTGTTACTCTACGGGATGGTAGCCTTGTCATTATGGAACGTAGTCTGTTGTCGATATTTTTGTTATTCTAATGGATGTTAGACTTGTCATTATGAAAGGTAGTCTATTGTCGAGATTTTTATCACTATAATAGATTTTAGCCTTGTCATTATGGAAGGTAGTCTATTGTCGAGATTTTTGTTACTCCAATGGATGGTAGCCTTGTCATTATAGAAGGTAGTATATTGGTGAGATTTTTGTCACTACAATGAATGGTAGCCTTGTCATTATGGAAGGTAGTCTGTTGTCGAGATTTTCGTTACTACAATGGATTATAGCCTTGTCGTTATGGAAGGTAGTCTGTTGTCGATATCTTTGTTACTCCAATGGATGGTAGCCTTGTCATTATAGAAGGTAGTATATTGTCGAGATTTTTTTCACTATAATGGATGGTAGCCTTATCATTATGGAAGGTAGTCTGTTGTCGAGATTTTTGTTACTATAATGGATTGTAGCCTTGTCGTTATGGAAGGTAGTCTGTTGTCGATATCTTTGTTACTCTAATGGATTGTAGCCTAGTCATTATGGAAGGTAGTTTGTGTACGATATTTTTGTTATTCCAATGGATGGTAGCCTTGTCACTATGAAAGGTAGTTTGATGTCGTAATTTTTGTTACTCTAAGGGATGGTAGCCTTGTCATAATGGAAGGTAGTATGTTATCGATATCTTTGTTACTCCAATGGATGGTAGCCTTGTTATTATGGAAGGTAGTCTGTTATCGAGAATTTTGTTACTCTGAGGGATGGTAGCCTTGTCATTATGGAAAGTAGTCTGTTGTCGAGATTTTTGTTATTCCAATGGATGAAAGCATTGTCATTATGGAAGGTAGTCTGTTGTCGATATTTGTGTTACTAGAATGGATTGTATCGTTTTCGTTATGGAAGGTAGTTTGTTGTTGATATCTTTGTTACTCCAATGGATGGTAGCCTAGTCATTATGGAAGGTAGTTTGTATACGGGATTTTAGTTACTCTAATGGATGGTAGCCTTGTCATTATGGAAGGTAGTCTGTTGTCGAGATTTTTTATACTCCAATAGATTGTAGCCTTGTAATTATGGAAGGTAGTCTATTGCCTATATTTTTATAACTCTATTGCATGGTAGCCTTGTTATTATGGAAGGTAGTGTGTTGTCGATATTTTTGTTATTCCAATGGATGGTAGCCTTGTCATTATGGAAGGTAGTATTTTGTCGATATCTTTGTTACTCCAATGGATGGTAGCCTTGTCATTATGGAAGGTGGTCTGTTGTTGAGATATTTGTTACTCTAAGGGATGGTAGCCTTTTAATTATGGAACGTAGTCTATTGTCGAGATTTTTGTTATTCCAATGGATGGTAGCGTTTTCATTATAGAAGGTAGTATATTGTCGAGATTTTTGTCACTACAATGGATGGTAGCCTTATCATTATGGAAGGTAGTCTGTTGTCGAGATTTTTGTTACTATAATGGATTGTAGCCTTGTCATTATGGAAGGTAGTCTGTTGTCGATATCTTTGTTACTCCAATGGATTGTAGCCTAGTCATTATAGAAGGTAATATATTGTCGAAATTTTTGTCACTATAATGGATGGTAGCCTTGTCATTATGGAAGGTATTCTGTTGTCGAGATTTTTGTTGCTACAATGGATTGTAGCCTTATCGTTGTGGAAGGTAGTCTCTTGTTGATATCTTTGTTATTCTAATGGATGGTAGCCTAGTCAGTATGGAAGGTAGTTTGTGTACGAGATTTTAGTTACTCCAATGGATGGTAGCCTTGTCATTATGGAAGGTAGTCTATTGTCGAGATTTTTTATACTCCAATGGATTGTAGCCTTGTCATTATGGAAGGTAGTCTGTTGTTGAGATTTTTGTTACTCTAAGGGATGGTAGCCTTGTCATTATGGAACATAGTCTGTTGTCGAGATTTTTGTTATTTAAATGGATGGTAGCCTTGTCATTATGAAAGGTAGTCTATTGTCGATATTTTTGTTACTATAATAGATTGTAGCCTTGTCATTATGGAAGGTAGTCTGTTATCGAGATTTTTGTAACTCCATTGAAAGGTAGCCTTGTCATTATATAAGGTAGTATATTGTTGATATTTTTGTCACTACAATGGATGATAGCCTTGTCATTATGGAAGGTAGTTTGTTGTCTAGATTTTTGTAACTACAATGGATTGTAGCCTTGTTGTTATGGAAGGTAGTCTGTTGTCGATATCTTTGTTACTCAAATGGATGGTAGCCTAGTCATTATGGAAGGTAGTCTGTTGTCGAGTTTTTTGTTACTCCAATGGATGGTAGCCTTGTCATTATGGAAGATAGTCTGTTGTCGATATCTTTGTTACTCCAATGGATGGTAGCCTTGTCGTTATGGAAGGTAGTTTGTGAACGAGATTTTAGTTACTCCAATGGATGGTAGCCTTGTCATTATGGAAAGTAGTCTGTTGTCGAGATTTTTTATACTCCAATGGATTGTAGCCTTGTCGTTATGGAAGGTAGCCTGTTGTCAAGATTTTTGTTACTCTAAGGGATGGTAGCCTTGTCATTATGGAACGTAGTCTGTTGTCGAGATTTTTGTTATTCCATTGGATGGTAGCCTTGTCATTATGAAAGGTAGTCTATTGTCGAGATTTTTGTTACTATAATAGATTGTAGCCTTGTCATTATTGAAGGTAGTCTGTTGTCGAGATTTTTGTTACTCCAATGGATGGTAGCCTTCTAATTATAGAAGGTAGTATATTGTTGAGATTTTTGTAACTACAATGAATTGTAGCCTTGTCATTTTGGAAGGTAGTCTGTTGTCGAGATTTTTGTTACTACAATGAATTGTAGCCTTGTCATTATGGAAGGTAGTCTGTTGTCGTTATTTTTGTTACTACAATGGATTGTAGCCTTGTCGTTATGGAAGGTAGTCTGTGGTCGATATCTTTGTTACTGAAATTCTGGCAGCAGATACTCAATGTCACAGTGAATGTTATGACACCGTATCTGACTTTCTATAAGACAGTAAATAAAAAAACAGTAAAGAACACAGTCAATTGTTTACCCAGTTCAGTGTGAAACAACACCTACTCTGGGGGCTACCAAGCCAGGGAGGAAATCCACTATAAGAGATATTAATTCAGGAATAAACCAACCAGTTTATCTCCTTCACTTAAGACCTACCCAATGCAACTTGAATCTAGGTTCAATTTAAACCTGAGTTCCTACTCACTCCCCCTCAATCACAGCAGTGATACTAAACAATTGACTAATGAATTAATGAAGACACTCTTCAGAACATACACTTGATTATGCTTCAAAGCTTTCAATCAAGTAACACAACCACTCGTGCTTCAAAGCTTTGAGTGATACATAAACCTAACTTGACCTTGCTTCAAAGCTTTAGTCAAGTGACACAAAACACTCTTGCTTTAAAGCTTTGAGTGATACACAACCCTTACAATCAAAACCTACTCCAAGTCACTTATCACAATGATACTTGTTTGGATTACAGCAGTTAAAACTATACAGCCCCTAATTGATCTTCTGTCCAAAAGTTAATTTCCAATCAGCTTTCCTGTTGAATATATATGCAGCTGTTTCTTCAGTTAAGGCTTCCACGAAAAGCTAGGGTTAATTAGGGTTAACTTCAAGACTTGGTCACAAGACATTATTAACCAGATTAGGGTTGAGCTAGGTTAACCTAAAGTCCACGTGAGATTCTGTTCTTGAATGTATGAACCAAATTCCTGAAAAATCTCAGAATAAACCAAACTACCTAACTGTTAGATCAGTACAGGATGTCTTAACATTTGTTATGACAACATAAATCCTGTTTACTGATTTTGGTAGAAAGTAATAAATGTGATCATTTCAAAATGCTCAGATACACACTCATAAATAGCAGCTATTGTATGCCATTCTTTTTCTACATAGAGTACCTAATAATCCAGAATGTTATGACATTAGTCATGACATTCACACACCTGGTTTTACCAAAAATTCATGCCAATAACTAAACACTTACAAACTCCCCCTTTGGCAAATTTTTCGCTAAAACCCCTAAGCAATCAGAGAATAGAGAGCAGCAGAATGAATATGTCTGCAGAAAAAAATAATGTCTACCAAGTAATTAACACAAAATATCTCCCCCTCTTTAGCCACAAATAGGCCAAAGATACATGTACTTATATGTTATACAATCATCCAAAATGAGTAATAAAAACAACAAAAAAAACTGAAATCACTTGCAGCAACAGGTACCAGCAGCAAGCTTGACAACTCCACCAAACTTCAAGCACTGTCATCTTCATAGGAGGCACTTTCTTCAGCATTGAGCTGATCTTCAGCAGCATCCTCTTCCTTTCTTTGTCCTTCAGTCTCCTCTTGTTCTAATCTGGCAATTAGGTTCTCAAGAGTCCTTTTCCTTGTCTCCAGCTCTTTGCAGGTTTCCTTCAACACAGCTATAACATCAGATGTCTTGGAATGAGTTTTTACAGTTGATGTCTCAGCTGATGTCATGACAATATCAGGAAAATGAGATCCCCAGAATAGCTTATAGTGCAACCCAAGAGCAGGGGCTCTTTTGCATACAGTATCTCTTTCCACTAGAATGTCAGGATACTGAGCAAGGAAAATACCACATAGGAGGGAGGGAAAGGCAATAGGGCCTTTAACAGCATAGCTTCCAGCATGTTTTAAAGTTAGATCAAAGATATACATGCCATAGTCAAATTCAGTCTTGGTTCCAACAGCATAAATGAATCTCCCCAATCCTGTGGAGATGGTTGATTTATGGTTGGTAGGAACCCAGTTGGCTGCACCAATCTTGTGCAAGATGGAAAATTTCATGCTTAGCTTGCTAGCATTCAACTTGCCTTTTAAGGGCCAGCACTTGACTTGTCTTGCAGTGATGGTTTGGCATACTTCATTGTCAGTAACCTCTAGTTCAGGGAAAGCCTCATCTGGTCTTCCAAGGAATTTGTTAATTTCAGAGGGAGAGAAATTAACCTTTCTTCCTCTCACATAGACACATTTAAAGTCAGCTGACCTTCTATCAGCACATTCATCAGACAAATTCACTATGAATTCCTTGACAAGATTTTCATAGCATTTGGTAAAATTTACCACAGTATTCATTAGCCCAGCAGCTTTGATTAGGTCCATGATCTCCTTACAATCCATGGCACCATTGTTCAGTTCTCTTTCCAAGGCTATTCTTTTCAAGCAAACATACTTCCATCTGTTGGCATTTTTAGGGTGGTGAAATGAAATGTTGTCAATGGGGACTTCAGGAACTTTAGCCATTTTGCTGGAAGGGAGTTTCCTTCTGAGAGGAATGTCTTCAGCATAAATTTCAAATTCTGATTCCTCATCAGAATCAGAAGGTTCAGGCTCTTTCATTTTCTTTGCTATTGGTTGTCTCACATGCTTTGAGAGACTCCCAGCATGTACTCGGGTTTTCACCTTCCCTTTGGACAATCCAGTCTTCACAGTTTCTACACCAGTCTTTCCTTCAGACATAGTTTTCTTGTGAGCAACATCAGCAGTCTTCTCTTTGGTCAGACATTTTGTAGTATCCTGCTTGCCTTTTCTGTTCATCATTCTCCTAGCTATGCTAGGGTTGATATTTGCAATTAGGTCATTGTCTGAGTAGTCTTCATCCACATCAATAACGGGGGGTTCAACCTCCTTCTCTGAAGGGTTCTGGAGATCATCAAGATTATCAGATGATTTCTGAATGTTGTCATTCGGTGTCTCAACATTCTCAGAGACATCTGGATTTATGTCAACATTTGGACTTGCTGATTCTTGATTTAAAGGAACAGAAATGTCAGGCACAGAGTGGTTCTCACTCAGAATTCTTGTAACAAGCCTGGCTATTGCTTGATGAACATAAGCTGAGCCTTCCCTATTTGGAACAGAAGATGAAGGTTGAGAGGGATTACCGGATGAAGTAGCTTGAGACCTTCCTGCATGCCTTGTTCTCAGCTTTTTAACCTTAGAGGGGTTAGTTGCCATTACTCTAAGAGGAGTAATCTCCAGGAATTCAGAATCCATGCATGATGTGATTGCCCTAGACTCTCGATCAGAGGAAGCAGATGAAATAGTCGTCTTGGATGAGGATGATGTTTGAGACATTTTGATAGTCTTAGAAAACCAGTAGCAAGGAGAGAGAAATCTTTGATTGAGAGAATGGGATTTGTTACAGAACCGAGAGAGGAAGGAGGTAAATGAGTGTCTATTCAACTTCTTAATAATTTTGAAACAAATGGGAAAACATATGATTAACCCAATCAAAATAGACTTAACAAAGAAAACTCCTTCAACCCTTGTTTTAAGCAAAATTAATTGCTACAATTCCTCATGTTGGCAAATTCCCAACTTGCCCCTCAAATTTTCAAATTGATTTGCATCAAGTGCCTTTGTAAAAATGTCAGCCAACTGTAGCTCAGTGGCAACATGTTCCAGTTTAATCGTCTTCTCCTCTACTAGGTTTCTGATAAAGTGATGTCTAATGTCAATATACTTGGTCCTGCTATGTTGAATAGAATTCTTGGAAATGTTGATTGCACTCAGATTGTCACAGTACAATGTCATAACATCTTGTGTGACATTATACTCAGTAAGCATTTGTTTCATCCAGATCATTTGAGAACAGCTACTACCAACTGCAATGTATTCAGCTTCAGCAGTAGAGAGAGACACACAGTTCTGTTTCTTGCTGAACCAGGAGACCATATTGTTTCCTAAGAAGAAACATCCTCCAGAGGTGCTTTTTCTATCATCAGCACTTCCAGCCCAACCAGCATCACAGTAACCACTCAAAGTTGGTTCACAACCATGAGAGTATAGCAAGCCATATTTGTAAGTTCCACTTACATACTTCAAGATTCTCTTCAATTGGTTGATATGACTGACTTTGGGATCAGCTTGGTATCTTGCACAAACTCCAACTGCAAAAGCAATGTCAGGTCTGCTGGCTGTTAAGTATAGCAGACTTCCTATCATGCTTCTGTACAGGCTTTGGTCCACCTTAACCGCACTTGAATCTTTGGATAGCTTTAAATGAGTAGGAGCAGGAGTCCTTTTGTGACTTGCATTCTCAATACCAAACTTCTTGACAATGTTCTTTGCATACTTGCTTTGAGATAGAAAAATTGAGTCTTCCATTTGTGTGACTTGCAGTCCAAGAAAGTAGGTCAATTCTCCCATGAGGCTCATTTTGAATTCAGCCTGCATTTGGTCAGCAAAATGTTTAACCATTCTATCTGACATTCCCCCAAACACTATGTCATCAACATATATTTGAGCTACCATTAATTTCCCTCCTTCATTTTTGACAAAGAGGGTTTTATCCAAGCCTCCTTTTCTGTATCCTTTGTCTGAGAGAAATTTTGTTAACCTGTCATACCATGCTCTAGGAGCTTGTTTCAGGCCATATAAAGCTTTCCTCAATTTGTAGACATGATCAGGGTGGTTTGGATCCATAAAACCTTTAGGCTGTTCCACATAAACATCCTCATTTAATTACACATTTAGGAAGGCACTTTTTACATCCATTTGAAATAACTTGAACTTCAGGAGACATGCAATTCCCAATAGGAGTCTGATAGATTCCAGTCTGGCTATAGGGGCAAAGGTCTCATCAAAATCAACCCCTTCAACTTGAGTGTATCCTTGGGCAACAAGTCTTGCCTTATTCATGGTGACAACTCCTTCAACATCTGATTTGTTCTTGTATATCCATTTTGTGCTAATGATGTTTGTTCCCTCTAGTCTAGGAACTAACTCCCAAACTTCATGTTGCTTAAATTGGTTCACTTCATCTTGCATTGCACCAATCTAGTATTCATCAGTTAAAGCCTCCTTAACATTTCTTGGTTCAATTTTAGACCCAAAGCAAGAGTTTGAGATGATTTCTCTAGATTTTTTAATGACTCCACTGTTAGGATCTCCTATGATGAGTTCTTTAGGATGATCTTTCTGAATTCTGATGGAAGGGATTTTGCTAGCTTCCTTAGATTCAGAGTTTGCTGCAGTGGTGTTAGGTAGGTCATTCCGTTGAGTTGGAGTCTCAAAGAATGTCTCAACATTACAAGGGACATCTGTTTCCTCATGATAATCATCAACTATGACATTTATTGATTCCATCATGACTTTGGTCCTGGAATTGAATACCCTATAAGCTCTGCTGTTGGTGGAGTATCCTAGAAATATTCCTTCATCACTTTTAGGGTCCAGCTTTCTCCTTTGTTCACGATCTGCCAAAATATAACATTTGCTACCAAATATATGGAAGTACTTCACAGTTGGCTTTCTTACTTTCCAGAGTTCATAAATGGTGGATGAGGTTCCCTTTCTCAAAGTGACTCTGTTATGGACATAACAGGCTGTATTCATAGCTTCAGCCAAAAAATGAATAAGAAGTCTTTTGGCATGTATCATTGCTCTGGCAGATTCCTGTATGGTCCTATTTTTCCTTTGTAAAACTCCATTTTGTTGAGGAGTTATAGGAGAAGAGAATTCATGACTAATTCCTTCTGAGGAACATAACTCATTAAACTTACTATTTTCAAATTCCTTGCCATGATCACTTCTGATTCTGACTATACACCCTTCTTTTTCTCTTTGAATTATTTTGCACAGTTCTTTAAAAACTTCAAATACATTAGATTTTTCCCTAATGAAGTTAATCTAGGTGAATCTGGAAAAATCATCCACAACAACATAGGCATATCTTTTTCCACCAAGACTTTCCACCTGCATTGGTCCCATCAGATCCATATGTAGAAGTTCTAGAACCTTAGAGGTGGTCAGATGTCTTGACTTTGGATGTGACATCCTAGTCTGCTTACCAACCTGACATTCACCACAAACTCTTCCTTCATCAATTTGCAGTCTTGGAATCCCTCTGACCGCCTCCATGGATATAATCCTTTTCAATCCTCTTAGATGAAGATGGCCAAGTTTTTGGTGCCACAATTTCACCTCTTTTTCTTCTTTGGCAATAGAACACACAGTGGAGTAATTAGTGTTCTCAGGCTCCCACAAGTAACAGTTGTCTTTAGATCTGACTCCTTACATTACAACTTCTTGTTTATCATTAGTTACAAGACATTCAGATTTTGAGAAGTTGACCTTGAATCCTAGATCACATAATTGACTGATACTAATGAGATTAGCAGTCAGACCTTTTACCAATAATACTTCATTTAGATTTGTAACTCCAGGGCAGTCCAAGTTACCAACTCCTTTGATTTCTCCTCTAGCACCATCTCCAAAGGTCACAAAACTAGTGGTGTGAGGTTTAACATTATTGAGAAGGTTCTTGATTCCAGTCATGCGCTTAGAACACCCACTGTCAAAGTACCAGTCTTCCTTTGCAGAGACTCTAAGAGAAGTGTGGGCTATCAGGGTAGTAGCCATTTTCTTCCACTGTGGAGTATGTGGTACCTTGTTAGACTTAGGTTTGACACCTGGGTTCTGATTAGGGTATCCATACAATCTGAAGCAGAATGGCTTTATGTGACCAAACCTCCCACAATGATGACATCTCCATCTTTGGTACTTTTTCTTCATATTTTTCTGTTCCCGATGTTGAGTGCTATGTTGTGACATCTGCTTTGACATTTGTTTATCAGGCCTGATCTTCTTCTCTGCACCAGATTTCTTTGCTGCCACAAATCCTAGACCAGACTTGTTTCCCACATTTTGTCCAACCTGAAGGATTTCTTCCAATTTGTCAATTCCATTTGTTACCATCTTGACAGATTTGGTCATCTGGTTCAGTTTTGAGTTCAACATTTGAACTTCCCCTTCTAGATGACTTATAGTTTCAATGTCTTCCCTTTTCTCAGCCTCCAACTTTATTATGAGTTTTGTTTGTCTCTCATTTTGCTGACAGACTTCAGCACTTCTGATACATAATTTCTTGTAGGTATTAGCCAATTCTTCAAATGTCACTTCCTTATCACTAGTGTCACTTTCAGAGGAACAAACACCAGTTAGAGCAGTAACTAGTTTGGCAGATTCTTCTTCAGAATTACATTCTGAATCACAGTCAGACCAGGTAACAGACATTCCTTTCTTTTGTTTCTTAATAAAGTTAGGACATTCAACTCGAATGTGCCCATATCCTTCACATCCATGGCATTAAATTCCTCTGCTTTGATTTCCCTTTTCTTCAGACTTTGGTCTTCTGCTGGAGTCATAAGATCTGTTAATGTCAGAAGGAATGTTCTTAACATTTGACCTTGAGTTTGGATCCATTCTCTTGATGAGTTTATTGAATTTTTTTCCAAGCATGGATATAGCATCTGAAATATTTTCTTCTTCATCCTCCTTGTTTTCATCTTCAGTGTTAGATACAAGTGCTATGCTCTTGTTTTTCTTGTCAACATTGTCACTGATCCCCATCTCAAAAGTATGAAGAGACCCAATGGGTTCATCCACCTTCAACTTGCTGATATCCTGGGCTTCCTCTATAGCAGTTACCTTTATTGCAAATCTTTTAGGCAAGGATCTGAGAATCTTTCTCACCAGTTTTTCTTCTGACATCTTTTCTCCCAATGCTCCTGAGGTGTTAGCAATCTCCAAGATGTTCATGTGAAACTCATGAATGGTTTCATCTTCCATCATCCTTAGGTTCTCAAATTTGGTAGTCAGCATCTGAAGCCTTGACATTTATACTTTGGATGTGCCCTCATGGGTAGTTTTGAGAGTGTCCCAAACTTCCTTGGCCAATTCACATTGATGTACTAGTCTGAATATGTTTCTATCAATTCCATTGAACAAGGCATTTAATGCTTTGGAATTACCCAGGGCTAACTCATCTTCTTCTTTGCTCCATTCTTCCTCAGGCTTCAGACTGATTGTCCCATCTTTCTCAGTTATGGTGGGATGGTTCCATCCTTTGTCAGCAGCTCTCCAAGCCTTTTTGTCCAGTGATTTTAAGTAGGCAATCATACGAGGTTTCCAGTAGTCATAATTTGATCCATCCAGAATGGGTGGTCTGTTTCCAAAAACTCCTTCTTTGTCCATAGCGCCAGAAAGTGATATCACTAGATCTCACCTAGTAAGATAGACAGGGTGCCTGCTCTGATGCCAATTGAAATTCTGGCAGCAGATACTCAATGTCACAGTGAATGTTATGACACTGTATCTGACTTTCTATAAGACAGTAAATAAAAAAGCTGTAAAGAACACAGTCAATTGTTTACCCAGTTTAGTGTGAAACAACACCTACTCTGGGGGCTACCAAGCCAGGGAGGAAATCCACTATAAGAGATATTAATTCAGGAATAAACCAACCAGTTTATCTCCTTCACTTAAGACCTACCCAATGCAACTTCAATCTAAGTTCAACTTAAACCTGAGTTCCTACTCACTCCCCCTCAATCACAGTAGTGATACTAAACAATTGACTAATGAATTAATGAAGACACTCTTCAGAACATACACTTGATTATGCTTCAAAGCTTTCAATAAAGTAAGACAACCACTCGTGCTCCAAAGCTTTGAGTGATACATAAACCTAACTTGACCTTGCTTCAAAGCTTTAGTCAAGTGACACAAAACACTCTTGCTTTAAAGCTTTGAGTGATACAAAACCCTTACAATCAAAACCTACTCCAAGTCACTTATCACAATGATACTTGCTTGGATTACAGCAGTTAAAACTATACAGCCCCTAATTGATCTTCTGTCCAAAAGTTAATTTCCAATCAGCTTTCTTGTTGAATATATATGCAGCTATTTCTTCAGTTAGGGCTTCCATGAAAAGCTAGGGTTAATTAGGGTTAACCTCAAGACTTGGTCACAAAACTTTATCAACCAGATTAGGGTTGAGCTAGGTTAACCTAAAGTCCACATGAGATTCTGTTCTGGAATGTATGAACCAAATTCCTAAAAAATCTCAGAATAAACCAAACTGCATAACTGTTAGATCAGTACAGGATGTCTTAACATTTGTTATGATAACATAAATCCTGTTTACTGATTTTGGTAGAAAGTAATAAATGTGATCATTGCAAAATGCTCAGATACACACTCATAAATAGCAGCTACTGTATGCCATTCTTTTTCTGCATAAAGTACCTGATAACCCAGAATGTTATGACATTAGTCATGACATTCACACGCCTGGTTTTACCAAAAATTCATGCCAATAACTAAACACTTCCAGTTACTCCAATGGATGGTAGCCTAGTCATTATGGAAGGTAGTCTGTTGTCGAGTTTTTTGTTACTCCAATGGATGGTAGCCTTGTCATTATGGAAGGTAGTCTATTGTCGAGATTTTTGTTACTACAATGGATTGTAGCCTTGTCGTTATGGAAGATAGTCTGTTGTCGGGATTTTTGTTACTACAATGGATGGTAGGGTTGTCATTATAAAAGGTAGTATATTATCAAGATATTTGTCACTACAATGAATGGTAGCCTTATCATTATGGAAAGTAGTCTGTTGTCAAGATTTTTGTTACTACAATGGATTGTAGCCTTGTCATTATGGAAGGTAGTCTGTTGTCAATATCTTTGTTACTCTAAGGGATGGTAGCCTTGTCATTATGGAAGTTAGTTTGTGTACGAGATTTTAGTTACTCCAATGGATGGTAGCCTTGTAATCATGGAAGGTAGTCTGTTGTCGAGATTTTTTATTACTCCAATGGATGGTAGCCTTGTCATTATGGAAGGTAGTATGTTCTCGAGATTTTTGTTACTACAATGGATTGTAGCCTTGTCATTATGGAAGGTAGTCTATTGCCTAGATTTTTGTTACTCCATTGCATGGTAGCCTTGTCATTATGGAAGGTAGTGTGTTGTCGATATTTTTGTTATTCCAATGGATGGTAGGCTTGTCATTATGGAAGGTAGTCTATTGTCGTGATTTTTGTTACTCCAATGGATGGTAGCCTTATCATTATGGAAGTTAATATGTTGTCGATATCTTTGTTACTCCAATATTTGGTAGCCTTGTCATTATGGAAGGTGGTTTGTTGTTGAGATATTTGTTACTCTAAGGAATGGTAGCCTTGTCATTATGGAACATTGTCTGTTGTTGAAATTTTTTTTATTCCAATGGATGAAAGCGTTTTCATTATAGAAGGTAGTATATTATCGAGATTTTTTTCACTACAATGGATGGTAGCCTTGTCATTTTGGAAGGTAGTCTGTTGTCGAGATTTTTATTACTACAATGTATTGTAGCCTTGTCGTTATGGAAGATAGTATGTGGTCGATATCTTTGTTACTCCAATGGATGGTATCCTAGTCATTATAGAAGGTAATATATTGTCGAGATTTTTGTCACTATAATGGATGGTAGCCTTGTCATTATGGAAGGTAGTTTGTTGTCTTGATTTTTGTTACTACAATAGATTGTAGCCTTGTCGTTGTGGAAGGTAATCTGTTGTCGATATCTTTGTTACTCCAAAGGATGGTAGCCTAGTCATTATGGAAGGTAGTTTGTCTATGAGATTTTAGTTACTCCAATGGATGGTAGCCTTGTCATTATGAAAGGTAGTCTTTTGTCGAGATTTTTTATACTACATTGGATTGTAGCCTTGTCATTATGGAAGGCAGTATGTTGTCGAAATTTTTGTTACTCTAGGGGATGGTAGCCTTGTCATTATGGAACGTAGTCTGTTGTCGAGATTTTTGTTATTCCAATGGATGGTAGCCTTATCATTATGAAAGGTAGTCTATTGTCGAGATTTTTTTTACTATAATAAATTGTAGCCTTGTCATTATGGAAGGTAGTATGTTGTCGAGATTTTTGTTACTCCAATGGATGGTAGCCTTGTCATTATAGAAGGTAGTATATTGTTGATATTTTTGTCACTACAATGGATTGTAGCCTTGTCATTATGGAAGGTAGTCTATTGTCGAGATTTTTGTTACTACAATGGATTGTAGCCTTGTCGTTATGGAAGGTAGTCTGTTGTCGAAATCTTTGTTACTCCAATGGATGGTAGCCTAGTCATTATGGAAGGTAGTCTGTGTTAGAACCTAGTTTGATTCTACAACCCTTAATTAGAGTTTTGATGATAACAAAATACAAAGAATAAAATAAATTTAAAGATATATTTATATAGAACAAATATGCTGCTTAAAATTATGCTTTTTGAATATAGGTATACAGAAGAACTGATGGAATCAGCAACATATCAGCATCAGAAGATCAATAATATATGATACACATTGAACCTACCAGATCATACGTTGAAGCCTGATGACCAGAATCTGCGCATAAAACACTCTGACTCTGATCAAGATCTTTACCAAGTCATCAGCATTTAGAAGCGTTAGCATCAGTTAAAGCAGAGAACACTCTGAAGAGTTACTAAGCATTCAAGACAGATTTATTACCAATGGCTTTATTCAAGACATGATCTTCTCAAAAAGGAAAGAACGTTATTATCATTGAATGTGAATTATGGACAACAACGTCTCTTTGCCTTGGCTATAAAAACAAGTATGTGTGAGAAAATAAAAGGCTAATAATCTTCATGCACGCACTCATACAATTTTCTAAGCTTTCCAACCACGCTTACTCAAATGCTCTAGCAAATCCAGTTTCATTCTAAGCTTAAATTTGTGTATTATCACAGTTGTGGTATACTATTTTATTAGAAAACATCAAACACATTATTGTTCAATTATTTGTAAAGAGAATTCCTTGAGATAAACCGGATTGTGGTTATACTCAAGAAGGCTTTAACAGTTGATAAAGTAGTTGTGTAATCCTTTGAATATAGTGGATTAAGACCTTGTTGGAGAGAGGCGAAATCACCTTGACGGGCGGACTGGAGTAGTTTGAGATCAAACGAACCAGGATAAAAATACAGTGCTGTCTAGCATTTGATTTAAAGTTTTACAATTCAACCCCCCTTCTTGTGTTTTTCACATCTTCAATTGGCATCAGAGCGCCTGGTTCTGAGCTTATAACACTTAACCGTGTCAATACAAGATCCAGCGTCAGAAAAACACAATGGCAGGAACACATCAAAACATCAGCAATGACAACAATGAAGAAAGAGACAGATTCAGCGGCAAACCTCCAGTCTTTGATGGAGAGAACTTTGACTACTGGAAAGACAGAATTGAAAGTTTCTTTCTGGCCCATCATGCTGATCTGTGGGACATGGTGAGTGATGGATACACGCACCCAGTGAATGGAAGTGGTCAGAATATTGACAGGAAAACAATGACTGATCAGCAAAAGCGTGAGTTCAGAAATCATCACAAGGCCATAACAATTCTTCTCAACGCCATCTCTTATTCAGAGTATGAGAAGATATCAAACAGAGACACTGCAAAGAATATGTTTGACTCTCTGAGAATGATGCATGAAGGCAACATTCAAGTCAAAAAACCAAATCCCTTGCACTCATTCAGAATTATGAGGCATTCAAGATGGAAGAAAGTGAATCAATAGAAACTATGTTTTCAAGATTTCAGATTCTGGTTGCTGGTCTAGAAGTCCTTGACAAAGGGTATTCTACTGCTGATCACGTTAAGAAGATCATCAGAAGCTTGCCAAAATAATGGAGGCCAATGGTCACAACGCTAAAACTAGCCAAGGATCTCACCAAAATCTCTCTGGAGGAACTTGTCAGCTCCCTCAGAAGTCACGAGATAGAGCTAGAAGCAGATGAACCTCAAAAGCAAGGTAAACCATTAGCTTTAAAATCTAACAGAAAATCTGACTACAAAGTTTTGCAGGTTGTGGAAGAAACCTCTGATGGGTCCTCATCAGAAGAAGATGAATTTTCCCTCCTCTCCAGAAGGGTGAACCAATTATGGAAGCAGAGGCAAAGGAAGTTCAGGAATCCCAGAAGACCAGATAATCAGAATGAATCCTTCTCCAGATACAGAAAATGTGAATCCTCCTCTAGACACAGAAGATCTGAAGGTTCCTCAGGAAACAGAAAGCCAAACAACAAAGACATCATCTGCTATGAATGTAACGAACAAGGGCACTACAAAAGTGATTTCCCAGAGCATCAGAAGGAAAAGCCCAAAAAGAAGTTTGGCAAGGAAAAAAAGAAAAGGGTCATGGCTACATGGGATGACTCTGACACATCTGAAGCTGACTCAGAATCAGATGATGAAAGAGCTAACATAGCTCTCATGGCAAATATAACAGAAGACAGTGAAGCTTGAGTCAGAATCTGAATCAGATACAGAAGAGGTTTTCCCTGACTTTACTATAAACTTTACTAGCTGAACTAGCCGAAATCTTCAATGAAATTCTGGAAAGATATCAGCAGATCAGAGTCAAATTCAGAAACCTGAAAAGGAATCTTGCTTCTGACTCTGATAAGTATAAGAGTCTCAAATTAGAGAATTTTGAGTTAAAAGATAAAATTTCAAAATTAGAAAATCTATTGCAAAACTATCAGAAGGAAATAATCCCTGAAACTCCCAGCAATGCTGATGAGATGATCAAGGAGTATGATCACAGCTTTCATAAGTTTCTAGCTAAAAACATAAATAGAAGCAAAATGGCTTCAATGATCTATGGAGTTAGCAGAAATGGTAGAAAAGGGATAGGATATCAAGGTAAGGTACCTACACCAAAAAATGCCATGGATTTAGTTATAAAACGTACTCCACTTGATTCACACTTTGTATATGGGCACACACATGACATAAAATACAAAAGTAGTAATTATTCTGTCAAACCAAAATTTAACCAGAGTTTTGGAAAAACTAACAAATCAGGACCCAAGAAAATATGGGTACCTAAGGATAAAATAATACATGTGGCAAATATCTTTAGCAGCAAAGCAAAAACACTAGTCATGGTACCTGGACTCTGGCTGCTCACGACACATGACGGGAAGAAGGCATATGTTCCAAAGCCTGGAACTTAAGCCTGGAGGCCACGTAGGTTTTGGAGGCAATCAAAGAGGAAAGATCATTGGCTCTGGAACAGTAGGTAATGGAAATCTTCCCTCTATAAGTAATGTTTTATTAGTAGATGGATTAATGCATAACCTGTTATCCATAAGTCAATTAAGTGATAACGGTTATGATATAATCTTCAATCAAAATTCATGCAAAGTTGTTAGTCAGAAAGATGGGACTATCCTATTTAATGGAAAGAGGAGAAACAACATTTATGAAATAAAACTTTCTGAACTAAAAAGTCAGGATGTAAAGTGTCTTCTGTCTGTTAACAACGAGCAATGGATCTGGCACAGAAGATTGGGACATGTTAGTATGAGAAGAATATCTCAGATTAACAAACTCAATCTGGTCAGAGGACTTCCTAACCTGAAGTTCAATTCAGATGCTCTGTGTGAAGCATGTCAGAAAGGAAAGTTTGCAAAACCAGCTTTCAAATCTAAAAACGTTGTTTCCACCTTTAAGCCATTAGAACTTCTGCACGTTGACTTATTTGGCCCAGTTAAAACTGCTTCAGTCAGTGGCAAGAAGTATGGGTTAGTAATCATAGATGACTATAGCAGATAGACATGGGTAAAGTTCTTAAGACACAAGGACGAGTCACACTCTGTGTTTGTCACCTTCTACAACCAAGTTCAGAATGAAAAGGATCTCAGAATCGTCAAAGTCAGAAGTGATCATGGTGGAGAGTTTGAAAGCAAAGATTTTGAGTCATTATTTAATGACAAAGGCATTCTGCATGATTTCTCTTGTCCTAGAACTCCCCAGCAAAATGGAGTTGTAGAACGAAAGAACAGAACATTGCAAGAAATGGCCAGAACCATGATCAACGAGACTAACATTGCTAAGATCTTCTGGGCAGAGGCAATTAACACAGCGTGCTACATTCAGAATAGAATCTCCATAAGACCTATTCTGGAAAAGACTCCATATGAATTGTGGAAGAACAGAAAGCCCAACATTTCCTATTTTCATCCATTTGGATGTATTTGTTTTATTTTGAATACAAAAAATTATTTGAACAAGTTTGACTCTAAAGCACAAAAGTGTATTATGTTAGGATACTCTGAACGCTCTAGAGGGTACAAAGTATACAATACAGAAACACAGATTGTGGAAGAATCAATCAGTGTTCGTTTTGATGCTAAGCTTGACTCTCAAAAGTCAAAGCAGAATGAATTCCTTGCAGGTATGGAAGTTGAATTCACAGGTACTGAAGATAAGTCATTAGAAGCTCTTAACAAAGACACTTCCTAAACATCAGAAAGAGTAACTGCAAGAAATCCAGCACCCTCTGTTGATCAACTCCAAAAAAGACTATCCAGAAGCAGCATGGATCACCCAGAAGAAACAATCTTAGGAAGAAAGGAAGATCTAGTTCAGAACAAGATCTAGCTTCAGAAACTCTAAAGAATCCCTCATGGGACTTGTTTCTCTAATTGAACCATCATCAATTGATGAAGCACTTCTGGACAATGACTGGATTCTAGCAATGCAAGAGGAGCTAAATCAATTCACAAGAAATGATGTATGGGATCTAGTTCCTAAACCAAAAGGATTCAACATAATTGGAACAAAATGGGTGTTCAGAAACAAACTGAATGAACAAGGTGATGTCATCAGAAACAAAGCACGATTGGTAGCACAAGGTTATAGTCAGCAAGATGGGATAGACTATACAGAAACCTTTGCTCCAGTCGCCAGGTTAGAATCTATCAGACTCTTAATCTCATTTGTTGTTAATAAAGGCATCACTCTGTATTAGATGGATGTTAAAAGTGCATTCTTAAATGGCTATATAGAAGAAGAGGTATATGTGCACCAACTCCCTGGGTTTGAAAGTTTCAAAAATCCAGAATATGTTTTCAAACTAAAGAAGTCACTCTATGGTCTGAAACAAGCTCCCAGAGCTTGGTATGAAAGACTAAGTAACTTCTTGTTAGAAAAAGAATTCACCAGAGGGAAAGTGGACACAAATCTATTCTATAAGACAGTTAAAAATGACATTTTAGTATATTAGATATATATGGATGACATCATATTTGGATCTACTAAACCCTCTCTGGGAAGAAAGTTTGCTAAATCTATGCAGGCAGAATTTGAGATGAGCCTAATGGGGGAACTGAAATTCTTTCTAGGCATTCAGATCAATCAAACCCCAGAAGGAACTTACATTCATCAGAGCAAATATGTCAGAGAACTTCTGAAGAAATTTGATCTCTCAGAGTGTAAGCCATCAAAGATTCCAATGCATCCCACGTGCATTCTAGAAAGAGAAGAGGTAAGTAAAAAGGTAGAACAGAAGGTCTACAGAGGTATGATTGGATTTCTTCTATATTTGACTGCTTCAAGGCCTGACATTTTATTCAGTGTTTGCATTTGTGCTAGATTCCAATCAGATCCTAGAGAATCTCACTTAACAGCAGTTAAGCGAATTTTCAAGTATCTGAAAGGTACTACTAATCTGGGTTTGTTTTATAGAAAATCAAGTGATTACAGCTTAGTAGGATACTGTGATGTTGATTTTGCTAGAGACAGAGTAGAACGAGAAAGCACTTCTGGAAGCTGCCAGTTTCTAGGAGAAAATCTAATCTCTTGGTCCAGCAAAAGACAATCCACAATTGCTCTATCAACAATAGAAGCTGAATACATAGCAGCAGCTGGATGCAGCACACAAATGCTCTGGATGAAAATTCAACTCAAGGACTTCCAGATATTTGAGAGTAACATTCCTATCCTCTGTGACAATACTTCTGCTATCTGTCTTAGTAAGAATCCTATTTTGCATTCTAGGGCTAAGCATATAAAAATAAAACATCATTTTATTATGGACTATATTCAGAAAGGGATTTAAAATTTAAAATTTATTAACACATACCATCAATGGGCTGATATTTTTACAAAACCTCTTTCTGAAGATAGGTTTACCTTCATTCTGAAACATCTCAGCATGAAGCTCTGCCCAAAATAAAATTGTTTTGATTCCACATCTTAACCTTCAAAACATTGTTTATTTTACTGTGAACTACTGATCAATCTTTCTTCAGAACTTTAGAAGTGCAGATTGTATCAGAATCTATCCATGAAGATCTGAGCGCTTCATTTCAAGGATAGAAATGTGTTGTTCACTCAAGCAAACAAGTGTCATCCAGTCATCAGCTATTTTCTGAGGCTGAACACGCGTTCACATTTTTGAAAAGGCAAAAGCACTGATTAGATGCATTGAGACACATGTCATGGGTAACCGTTCCAAATATCTTTTTGAATCCCCTAAAATCAGCTATCATTAAATGCAAATAATCATTATTAATTTCTCTCTCTTTACGTTTATGTTTCAAAAAACTTTTTAGAAATCTATTTAAACACACTTCACACCGTTTACACTCCTTTACCTTCACTGTCATTTTCTCTACAAACTTGTTGTTTTCAGCTTGCATTCTCAAAACCCTTTCAAATCGTTTTTTTTTTCACAAAACCTTCGTGTGAACAATGGCTTCCTCCAGCATTCCTACTTCAGGCTCTCAGAAATTAGATTCATCTGAACAATACGAAGAACCCTACAGAACGCTTCTCACTCCAATCAAAAATCTAGAGGTTCTATCAGAATTGATCGTGGATTTCAACAGTCTTCAAGATAATGGGTTTGATCTCTCTGAAGAAGTTAAAGCTCAAGGCTGGGAAAGATACTTTGACAGACTGGTGGGTCCAACATTTCGTATTCTGGTAAAGGAATTTTGGATTCACGCTTCTTCTTCAAACCATCAAGTCACTTCTTACATCATGGGGAAGAAGATTGTTATCATTGAAGACCTCATTGCACGTTTAATAGGGTACAATGGTGGTGGTGTTCGTTTCATTGATATGGCAGAAAGGTGTGCTGATGCTGCCCTAATTGCAAGGGAAATCTTCACTCTGGGGCTTCCCTCTTGCAAGATAAGGGATTTAAAGTACAAACACAGAATTTGGGCCAAGATCATTCTGGGGTGCTTCAACCATACAAAGCCTACCAGCTCTCCTGATTACATTAATATTGATCAGCAATTTCTGATCTATTTCATCTCTCAGAAGGTCAAGATAAATCTGGCTAATCTTCTGTTTAACCATCTCAGAACAAGTGTTAAGGAAACAAGAGAAGAGGAACGAACAAAAAGGGATTGGATACCCTTAGGAAGACTGATATCAGATATTCTAACAAAGAATAAGTTGATTGACCATCTGACAAAGGCTCAAGAAATAAGCACTCTGGAGGCTACTGTAGGCAAACAGCTGAATGCCAAAAATCTGAAGAAGATGATGTTAATTGAGAACAATAAGAAGGAACCCAGCGTCACTCCTTTTGCTGCAATCTCCAGCAGACGAATTCCTCTGGATGACTTTCCAATGTTCTCAGAGATTGACTCTAAACCAGAAATAATTGTTAGATATCTGGATGCTTGCAAGGCTGATGGTACAACACCAAACTTGAACATTCAAGATCTTCAGTAGAAGGCTCCAGAGGCTGTTCTGAAGGAGACAAAGAAAAGAAAAGCTGTAGCAGAAGGATCATCTCAGCAGACTCCTAAAAAGAGAGGTAATATTTCTTCTATAATTGTTTTAGATTCAACTGCTATATCAACATCTATACCAATTCCTACTCCATCTGAAAACCCAACACCTCAAACTTTTGATGATTTTGACCTTGACTTTGACCCTTCTGAGTCATTAAATCTCAGAAGATCTCGCTCCCACTCCTGAAAATCCAAACACAGAAGAACAACCAGAAATCCCTCTCTCACCACAACCAGAAATTCCCCTTTCTCCAATACCAAAAACACCTCTCTCCCCTCAACAAGAAATTAATCCACCCTCTCCACAACATGAAATATTCCAACCAGAAGTTCAAACTTCTGAGGCTCAACCCTCTGAATCCCCTGAACCAGTACCTCTGGCCATTCGTTTTCCCCTTGGTACACTTGTGAATATTCCCCAACTTCCCTCATCACTAGAATTAACTCTACCAAATTCCCCATCAAGTCCAATCATAATTCCTGACTCTCCCACTCCTTCACCAAAAGACAATTCAGAAGACTACAACAAGACTGTCATTGATTTAACAGTCTTTGAACGCCTTGCTGCAATAACCAACAAAACTGCTATCCCTAAACCAAAACATCCAGATGTTGGTTCCAGCATATTGATCTTTGAAACATAAGTACAGAAGTGGATCACTTCTCTGAAACAAGCAAGTCTGGAACTGGTTGATCCTACTGCATCAGACTACCTATGGACAAAGTTCAGAAGATGGGTATGCTCTGAAACCTTTAAGTTGCAAGAACAGAGCTATGGACATGCTCAACAGAACTTCAGCAGTCTGCTGAAGGAAATTGAAGGTCCAGTTCTGAGCAAGCGGCTTAAGGAATAAGTTCTCACTCTGGACATTGCTCCCTGGTCTGAACATCATCCAGCTTCCAAAGTTCAACCTGATGCTGAAGAGCAAATGATTCCTGTTGAAGACCTGGGTCAAAAAGAAGATACTGTAGAAAGCTCTGAGAAGCATCCTATCAATGAAGATTCTCAAGCTTCCTTGGATAGGCAGACTCTAGATGATCTGAAAAGAAATGATATTATGATGAAGGAAAGAATGGACAAGCAGGACAACAAAATTGATGCAATAGCCAGCATGGTATCTCAGCAAAAGGAAACCAACGATCAGATCAAGGGCATGCTGGAAGCTCTGTACACACGTCTTCCTCCTCCTCCTTAGAATTTTTTCATATTCTTTAAACATGATCATCTGTAATGTTTTTACAATGTTCTGAACTTATCATTGCTTCTATTTTTAAAATAAACGCATTTTAGCTTTGATCATTTTAGCTCTGATTATTTGTGCTTTTTGATAACTGACAAAAAGGGGGAGAAAGAATGATATTTTTCAATAACGGATTACTGAGACATAAACATAAGTCTCAAACATTCTGATCTATTTAAATTTCTCTCTTCTGAAAAGCTTATAGGTACAAAACTCTGATGAATTTGATGAACTCTGATACAGTAAAGTTCTGATGCCCAAGGTCTCATGGAATTAAAGGGAAGTAATCAACTCAGGGGGAGTTTTCTCTTCTTAGCTCTGATACCTTTTATTCTTTACTTTTAATCTCTTATACCTTTTATTATTCATTCTTAATTGAAAAAAATCTGGTTTTGTCATCATCAAAAAGGGGGAGATTGTTAGAACATAGTTTGATTCTACAACCCTTAATTAGAGTTTTGATGATAACAAAATAAAAAGAATAAAATAAATTCAAAGATATATTTATATAGAACAAATATGCTGCTTAAAATTATGCTTTGTGAATAGAGGTATATAGAAGTTCTGATGGAATCAGCATCAGAAGATCAGCAACATATCAGCATCAGAAGATCAATAATATATGCTACACGCCGAACCTACCAGATCATACGCTGAAGCATGATGACCAGAATTTGCGCATAAAACACTCTGACTCTGATCAAGATCTTTACAAAGTCATCAACATTCAGAAGCGTCAGCATCAGTTAAAGCAGAGAACACTCTGAAGCGTTAGTAAGCATCCAAGACAGATTAATTACCAACGGCTTTATTCAAGACAAGATCTTCTCAAAAAGGAAAGAACATTATTATCATTGAAAGTGAATTATGGACAACAACGTCTCTTTACCTTGGCTATAAAAACAAGTCTGTGTGAGAAAAGAAAAGGCTAATAATCTTCATGCACGCACTCATACAATTTGCTAAGCTTTCCAACCACGCTTACTCAAATGCTCTAGCAAATCCAGTTTCATTCTAAGCTTAAATTTGTGTATTATCACAATTGTGGTATACTGTTTTATTAGAAAACATCAAACACATTATTGTTCAATTATTTGTAAAGAGAATTCCTTGAGATAAACCGGATTATGGTTATACTCAAGAAGGCTTTAACAGTTGTTAAAGTAGTTGTGTAATCCTTTGAATATAGTGGATTAAGACCTCGTTGGAGAGAGGCGAAATCACCTTGACGGGTGGACTGGAGTAGTTTGAGATCAAACGAACCAGGATAAAAATACAGGTGTTGTCTAGCATTTGAGTTAAAGTTTTACAATTCAACCCCCTTCTTGTGTTTTTCACATCTTCATTCTGTTGGCGAGTTTTTTGTTACTCTAATGGATGGTAGCCTTGTCATTATGGAAGGTAGTCTGTTGTCGAGATTTTTATACTGCAATGGATTGTAGCCTTGTCATTATGGAAGGTAGTCTCTTGTGGATATTTTGGTTACTCCAATGATGGTAAGGTAGTCTATTGCCTAGATTTTTGTTACTCCATTGCATGGTAGCCTTGTCATTATGGAAGGTAGTGTGTTATCGATATTTTTGTTATTCTAATGGATGGTAGCCTTGTCATTATGGAAGGTAGTCTATTGTCGTGATTTTTGTTACTCCAATGGATGGTAGCCTTGTCATTATGGAAGGTAGTATGTTGTCGATATCTTTGTTACTCCAATGGATGGTAGCCTTGTCATTATGGAAGATGGTCTGTTGTTGAGATTTTTTATACTCCAATGGATTGTAGCCTTGTCATTATGGAAGGTAGTCTGTTGTCAATATTTTTGTTACTCTAAGGGATGGTAGCCTTGTCATTATGAAATGTAGTTTGTTGTCGAGATTTTTTTTATTCCAATGGATGGTAGCCTTGTCATTATGAAAGGTAGTCTATTGTCGATATTTTTGTTACTATAATAGATTGTAGCCTTGTCATTATGGAAGGTAGTATGTTGTCGAGATTTTTGTTACTCCAATGGATGGTAGCCTTGTCATTATAGAAGGTAGTATATTGTCGATATTCTTGTCACTTTAATGGATGGTAGCCTTGTCATTATGGAAGGAAGTCTATTGTCGAGATTTTTGTTATTACAAAGGATTGTAGCCTTGTCGTTATGGAAGGTAGTCTGTTGTCGAGTTTTTTGTTACTCTAATGGATGGTAGCCTAGTCATTATGGAAGGTAGTATATTATCGATATTTTTTTCACTCTAATGGATGGTAGCCTTGTCATTATGGAAGGTAGTCTGTTGTCGAGATTTTTGTTACTCCAATGATGGATACCCTTGTAATTATGGAAGGAAATATATTGTCGAGATTTTTGTCACTCCAATGGATGGTAGCCTTGTCTTTATGGAAGGTAGTCTGTTGTCGAGATTTTTGTTACTACAATGGATTGTAGCCTTGTCGTTGTGGAAGGTAGTCTGTTATCGATATTTTTGTTACTCCAATGGATCGTAGCCTAGTCATTATGGAATGTATTTTGTGTATGAGATTTTAGTTACTCCAATGGATGGTAGCCTTGTCAATATGGAAGGTAGTCTATTGTCGAGATTTTTTATACTCCAATGGATTGTAGCCTTGTCATTATGGAAGGTAGTCTGTTGTCAACATTTTTGTTACTCTAAGGGATGGTAGCCATGTCATTATGAAATGTAGTTTGTTGTCGAGATTTTTTTTATTCCAATGGATGGTAGCCTTGTCATTATGAAAGGTAGTCTATTGTCGATATTTTTGTTACTATAATAGATTGTAGCCTTGTCATTATGGAAGGTAGTATGTTGTCGAGATTTTTGTTACTCCAATGGATGGTAGCCTTCTCATTATAGAAGGTAGTATATTATCGATATTTTTGTCACTATAATGGATGGTAGCCTTGTCATTATGGAAGGAAGTCTATTGTCGAGATTTTTGTTACTACAAAGGATTGTAGCCTTGTCGTTATGGAAGGTAGTCTGTTGTCGAGTTTTTTGTTACTCTAATGGATGGTAGCCTTGTCATTATGGAAGGTACTATATTATCGAGATTTTTGTCACTACAATGGATGGTAGCCTTGTCATTATGGAAGGTAGTCTGTTGTCGAGATTTTTGTTACTCCAATTGATGGTAGCCTTGTAATTATAGAAGGAAATATATTGTCGAGATTTTTGTCACTAAAATAGATGGTAGCCTTGTCATTATGGAAGGTAGTCTGTTGTCGAGATTTTTGTTACTACAATGGATTGTAGCCTTGTCGTTGTAGAAGGTAGTCTGTTATCGATATTTTTGTTACTCCAATGGATGGTAGCCTAGTCATTATGGAATGTATTTTGTGTATGAGATTTTAGTTACTCCAATGGATGGTAGCCTTGTCATTATGGAAGGTAGTCTGTTGTCGAGATTTTTATACTGCAATGGATTGTAGCCTTGTCATTATGTAAGGTAGTCTCTTGTGGATATTTTGGTTACTCCAATGATGGTAAGGTAGTCTATTGCCTAGATTTTTGATACTCCATTGCATGGTAGCCTTGTCATTATGGAAGGTAGTGTGTTATCGATATTTTTGTTATTCTAATGGATGGTAGCCTTGTCATTATGGAAGGTAGTCTATTGTCGTGATTTTTGTTACTCCAATGGATGGTAGCCTTGTCATTATGGAAGGTAGTATGTTGTCGATATCTTTGTTACTCCAATGGATGGTAGCCTTGTCATTATGGAAGATGGTCTGTTGTCGAGATTTTTTATACTCCAATTGATTGTAGCCTTGTCATTATGGAAGGTAGTCTGTTGTCAAGATTTTTGTTACTCTAAGGGATGGTAGCCTTGTCATTATGAAATGTAGTTTGTTGTCGAGATTTTTTTTATTCCAATGGATGGTAGCCTTGTCATTATGAAAGGTAGTTTATTGTCGATATTTTTGTTACTATAATAGATTGTAGCCTTGTCATTATGGAAGGTAGTATGTTGTCGAGATTTTTGTTACTCCAATGGATGGTAGCCTTGTCATTATAGAAGGTAGTATATTGTCGATATTTTTGTCACTACAATGGATGGTAGCCTTGTCATTATGGAAGGAAGTCTATTGTCGAGATTTTTGTTACTACAATGGATTGTAGCCTTGTCATTATGGAAGGTAGTCTGCTGTCGAGTTTTTTGTTACTCTAATGGATGGTAGCCTTGTCATTATGTTAGGTAGTATATTATCGAGATTTTTGTCACTACAATGGACGGTAGCCTTGCTATTATGGAAGGTAGTCTGTTTTCGAGATTTTTATTACTCCCATGATGGTACCCTTGTCATTATGGAAGGAAATATATTGTTGAGATTTTTTTTACTCCAATGGATGGTAGCCTAGTCATTATGGAAGATAGTCTGTTGTCGTGAGGTTTGTTATTCCAGTGAATAGTAGCCTTGTCATTATGGAAGGTAGTATGTTGTAGATATCTTTGTTACTCCAATGGATTGTAGCCATGTCATTATGGAAGGTAGTCTGTTGTCGAGATTTTTGTTACTCTAAGGGATGGTAGCCTTGTCCATATGGAAGGTAGTCTGTTGTCGAGATTTTTGTTATTCTAATGGATGGTAGCGTTGTCATTATAGAAGGTAGTATATTGTCGAGATTTTTGTCACTACAATGGATGGTAGCCTTGTCATTATGGATGGAAATCTATTGTCGAGATTTTTGTTACTACAATGGATTGTAGCCTTGTCATTATGGAAGGTAGTCTGTTGTCGAGTTTTTTGTTACTCTAATGGATGGTAGCCTTGTCATTATGTTAGGTAGTATATTATCGAGACTTTTGTCACTACAATGGATGGTAGCCTTGTCATTATGGAAGGTAGTCTGTTGTCGAGATTTTTATTACTCCCATGATGGTACCCTTGTCATTATGGAAGGTAGTCTGTTGACAGACTGGTGGGTCCAACATTTCGTATTCTGGTAAAGGAATTTTGGATTCACGCTTCTTCTTCAAACCATCAAGTCACTTCTTACATCATGGGGAAGAAGATTGTTATCATTGAAGACCTCATTGCACGTTTAATAGGGTACAATGGTGGTGGTGTTCGTTTCATTGATATGGCAGAAAGGTGTGCTGATGCTGCCCTAATTGCAAGGGAAATCTTCACTCTGGGGCTTCCCTCTTGCAAGATAAGGGATTTAAAGTACAAACACAGAATTTGGGCCAAGATCATTCTGGGGTGCTTCAACCATACAAAGCCTACCAGCTCTCCTGATTACATTAATATTGATCAGCAATTTCTGATCTATTTCATCTCTCAGAAGGTCAAGATAAATCTGGCTAATCTTCTGTTTAACCATCTCAGAACAAGTGTTAAGGAAACAAGAGAAGAGGAACGAACAAAAAGGGATTGGATACCCTTAGGAAGACTGATATCAGATATTCTAACAAAGAATAAGTTGATTGACCATCTGACAAAGGCTCAAGAAATAAGCACTCTGGAGGCTACTGTAGGCAAACAGCTGAATGCCAAAAATCTGAAGAAGATGATGTTAATTGAGAACAATAAGAAGGAACCCAGCGTCACTCCTTTTGCTGCAATCTCCAGCAGACGAATTCCTCTGGATGACTTTCCAATGTTCTCAGAGATTGACTCTAAACCAGAAATAATTGTTAGATATCTGGATGCTTGCAAGGCTGATGGTACAACACCAAACTTGAACATTCAAGATCTTCAGTAGAAGGCTCCAGAGGCTGTTCTGAAGGAGACAAAGAAAAGAAAAGCTGTAGCAGAAGGATCATCTCAGCAGACTCCTAAAAAGAGAGGTAATATTTCTTCTATAATTGTTTTAGATTCAACTGCTATATCAACATCTATACCAATTCCTACTCCATCTGAAAACCCAACACCTCAAACTTTTGATGATTTTGACCTTGACTTTGACCCTTCTGAGTCATTAAATCTCAGAAGATCTCGCTCCCACTCCTGAAAATCCAAACACAGAAGAACAACCAGAAATCCCTCTCTCACCACAACCAGAAATTCCCCTTTCTCCAATACCAAAAACACCTCTCTCCCCTCAACAAGAAATTAATCCACCCTCTCCACAACATGAAATATTCCAACCAGAAGTTCAAACTTCTGAGGCTCAACCCTCTGAATCCCCTGAACCAGTACCTCTGGCCATTCGTTTTCCCCTTGGTACACTTGTGAATATTCCCCAACTTCCCTCATCACTAGAATTAACTCTACCAAATTCCCCATCAAGTCCAATCATAATTCCTGACTCTCCCACTCCTTCACCAAAAGACAATTCAGAAGACTACAACAAGACTGTCATTGATTTAACAGTCTTTGAACGCCTTGCTGCAATAACCAACAAAACTGCTATCCCTAAACCAAAACATCCAGATGTTGGTTCCAGCATATTGATCTTTGAAACATAAGTACAGAAGTGGATCACTTCTCTGAAACAAGCAAGTCTGGAACTGGTTGATCCTACTGCATCAGACTACCTATGGACAAAGTTCAGAAGATGGGTATGCTCTGAAACCTTTAAGTTGCAAGAACAGAGCTATGGACATGCTCAACAGAACTTCAGCAGTCTGCTGAAGGAAATTGAAGGTCCAGTTCTGAGCAAGCGGCTTAAGGAATAAGTTCTCACTCTGGACATTGCTCCCTGGTCTGAACATCATCCAGCTTCCAAAGTTCAACCTGATGCTGAAGAGCAAATGATTCCTGTTGAAGACCTGGGTCAAAAAGAAGATACTGTAGAAAGCTCTGAGAAGCATCCTATCAATGAAGATTCTCAAGCTTCCTTGGATAGGCAGACTCTAGATGATCTGAAAAGAAATGATATTATGATGAAGGAAAGAATGGACAAGCAGGACAACAAAATTGATGCAATAGCCAGCATGGTATCTCAGCAAAAGGAAACCAACGATCAGATCAAGGGCATGCTGGAAGCTCTGTACACACGTCTTCCTCCTCCTCCTTAGAATTTTTTCATATTCTTTAAACATGATCATCTGTAATGTTTTTACAATGTTCTGAACTTATCATTGCTTCTATTTTTAAAATAAACGCATTTTAGCTTTGATCATTTTAGCTCTGATTATTTGTGCTTTTTGATAACTGACAAAAAGGGGGAGAAAGAATGATATTTTTCAATAACGGATTACTGAGACATAAACATAAGTCTCAAACATTCTGATCTATTTAAATTTCTCTCTTCTGAAAAGCTTATAGGTACAAAACTCTGATGAATTTGATGAACTCTGATACAGTAAAGTTCTGATGCCCAAGGTCTCATGGAATTAAAGGGAAGTAATCAACTCAGGGGGAGTTTTCTCTTCTTAGCTCTGATACCTTTTATTCTTTACTTTTAATCTCTTATACCTTTTATTATTCATTCTTAATTGAAAAAAATCTGGTTTTGTCATCATCAAAAAGGGGGAGATTGTTAGAACATAGTTTGATTCTACAACCCTTAATTAGAGTTTTGATGATAACAAAATAAAAAGAATAAAATAAATTCAAAGATATATTTATATAGAACAAATATGCTGCTTAAAATTATGCTTTGTGAATAGAGGTATATAGAAGTTCTGATGGAATCAGCATCAGAAGATCAGCAACATATCAGCATCAGAAGATCAATAATATATGCTACACGCCGAACCTACCAGATCATACGCTGAAGCATGATGACCAGAATTTGCGCATAAAACACTCTGACTCTGATCAAGATCTTTACAAAGTCATCAACATTCAGAAGCGTCAGCATCAGTTAAAGCAGAGAACACTCTGAAGCGTTAGTAAGCATCCAAGACAGATTAATTACCAACGGCTTTATTCAAGACAAGATCTTCTCAAAAAGGAAAGAACATTATTATCATTGAAAGTGAATTATGGACAACAACGTCTCTTTACCTTGGCTATAAAAACAAGTCTGTGTGAGAAAAGAAAAGGCTAATAATCTTCATGCACGCACTCATACAATTTGCTAAGCTTTCCAACCACGCTTACTCAAATGCTCTAGCAAATCCAGTTTCATTCTAAGCTTAAATTTGTGTATTATCACAATTGTGGTATACTGTTTTATTAGAAAACATCAAACACATTATTGTTCAATTATTTGTAAAGAGAATTCCTTGAGATAAACCGGATTATGGTTATACTCAAGAAGGCTTTAACAGTTGTTAAAGTAGTTGTGTAATCCTTTGAATATAGTGGATTAAGACCTCGTTGGAGAGAGGCGAAATCACCTTGACGGGTGGACTGGAGTAGTTTGAGATCAAACGAACCAGGATAAAAATACAGGTGTTGTCTAGCATTTGAGTTAAAGTTTTACAATTCAACCCCCTTCTTGTGTTTTTCACATCTTCATTCTGTTGGCGAGTTTTTTGTTACTCTAATGGATGGTAGCCTTGTCATTATGGAAGGTAGTCTGTTGTCGAGATTTTTATACTGCAATGGATTGTAGCCTTGTCATTATGGAAGGTAGTCTCTTGTGGATATTTTGGTTACTCCAATGATGGTAAGGTAGTCTATTGCCTAGATTTTTGTTACTCCATTGCATGGTAGCCTTGTCATTATGGAAGGTAGTGTGTTATCGATATTTTTGTTATTCTAATGGATGGTAGCCTTGTCATTATGGAAGGTAGTCTATTGTCGTGATTTTTGTTACTCCAATGGATGGTAGCCTTGTCATTATGGAAGGTAGTATGTTGTCGATATCTTTGTTACTCCAATGGATGGTAGCCTTGTCATTATGGAAGATGGTCTGTTGTTGAGATTTTTTATACTCCAATGGATTGTAGCCTTGTCATTATGGAAGGTAGTCTGTTGTCAATATTTTTGTTACTCTAAGGGATGGTAGCCTTGTCATTATGAAATGTAGTTTGTTGTCGAGATTTTTTTTATTCCAATGGATGGTAGCCTTGTCATTATGAAAGGTAGTCTATTGTCGATATTTTTGTTACTATAATAGATTGTAGCCTTGTCATTATGGAAGGTAGTATGTTGTCGAGATTTTTGTTACTCCAATGGATGGTAGCCTTGTCATTATAGAAGGTAGTATATTGTCGATATTCTTGTCACTTTAATGGATGGTAGCCTTGTCATTATGGAAGGAAGTCTATTGTCGAGATTTTTGTTATTACAAAGGATTGTAGCCTTGTCGTTATGGAAGGTAGTCTGTTGTCGAGTTTTTTGTTACTCTAATGGATGGTAGCCTAGTCATTATGGAAGGTAGTATATTATCGATATTTTTTTCACTCTAATGGATGGTAGCCTTGTCATTATGGAAGGTAGTCTGTTGTCGAGATTTTTGTTACTCCAATGATGGATACCCTTGTAATTATGGAAGGAAATATATTGTCGAGATTTTTGTCACTCCAATGGATGGTAGCCTTGTCTTTATGGAAGGTAGTCTGTTGTCGAGATTTTTGTTACTACAATGGATTGTAGCCTTGTCGTTGTGGAAGGTAGTCTGTTATCGATATTTTTGTTACTCCAATGGATCGTAGCCTAGTCATTATGGAATGTATTTTGTGTATGAGATTTTAGTTACTCCAATGGATGGTAGCCTTGTCAATATGGAAGGTAGTCTATTGTCGAGATTTTTTATACTCCAATGGATTGTAGCCTTGTCATTATGGAAGGTAGTCTGTTGTCAACATTTTTGTTACTCTAAGGGATGGTAGCCATGTCATTATGAAATGTAGTTTGTTGTCGAGATTTTTTTTATTCCAATGGATGGTAGCCTTGTCATTATGAAAGGTAGTCTATTGTCGATATTTTTGTTACTATAATAGATTGTAGCCTTGTCATTATGGAAGGTAGTATGTTGTCGAGATTTTTGTTACTCCAATGGATGGTAGCCTTCTCATTATAGAAGGTAGTATATTATCGATATTTTTGTCACTATAATGGATGGTAGCCTTGTCATTATGGAAGGAAGTCTATTGTCGAGATTTTTGTTACTACAAAGGATTGTAGCCTTGTCGTTATGGAAGGTAGTCTGTTGTCGAGTTTTTTGTTACTCTAATGGATGGTAGCCTTGTCATTATGGAAGGTACTATATTATCGAGATTTTTGTCACTACAATGGATGGTAGCCTTGTCATTATGGAAGGTAGTCTGTTGTCGAGATTTTTGTTACTCCAATTGATGGTAGCCTTGTAATTATAGAAGGAAATATATTGTCGAGATTTTTGTCACTAAAATAGATGGTAGCCTTGTCATTATGGAAGGTAGTCTGTTGTCGAGATTTTTGTTACTACAATGGATTGTAGCCTTGTCGTTGTAGAAGGTAGTCTGTTATCGATATTTTTGTTACTCCAATGGATGGTAGCCTAGTCATTATGGAATGTATTTTGTGTATGAGATTTTAGTTACTCCAATGGATGGTAGCCTTGTCATTATGGAAGGTAGTCTGTTGTCGAGATTTTTATACTGCAATGGATTGTAGCCTTGTCATTATGTAAGGTAGTCTCTTGTGGATATTTTGGTTACTCCAATGATGGTAAGGTAGTCTATTGCCTAGATTTTTGATACTCCATTGCATGGTAGCCTTGTCATTATGGAAGGTAGTGTGTTATCGATATTTTTGTTATTCTAATGGATGGTAGCCTTGTCATTATGGAAGGTAGTCTATTGTCGTGATTTTTGTTACTCCAATGGATGGTAGCCTTGTCATTATGGAAGGTAGTATGTTGTCGATATCTTTGTTACTCCAATGGATGGTAGCCTTGTCATTATGGAAGATGGTCTGTTGTCGAGATTTTTTATACTCCAATTGATTGTAGCCTTGTCATTATGGAAGGTAGTCTGTTGTCAAGATTTTTGTTACTCTAAGGGATGGTAGCCTTGTCATTATGAAATGTAGTTTGTTGTCGAGATTTTTTTTATTCCAATGGATGGTAGCCTTGTCATTATGAAAGGTAGTTTATTGTCGATATTTTTGTTACTATAATAGATTGTAGCCTTGTCATTATGGAAGGTAGTATGTTGTCGAGATTTTTGTTACTCCAATGGATGGTAGCCTTGTCATTATAGAAGGTAGTATATTGTCGATATTTTTGTCACTACAATGGATGGTAGCCTTGTCATTATGGAAGGAAGTCTATTGTCGAGATTTTTGTTACTACAATGGATTGTAGCCTTGTCATTATGGAAGGTAGTCTGCTGTCGAGTTTTTTGTTACTCTAATGGATGGTAGCCTTGTCATTATGTTAGGTAGTATATTATCGAGATTTTTGTCACTACAATGGACGGTAGCCTTGCTATTATGGAAGGTAGTCTGTTTTCGAGATTTTTATTACTCCCATGATGGTACCCTTGTCATTATGGAAGGAAATATATTGTTGAGATTTTTTTTACTCCAATGGATGGTAGCCTAGTCATTATGGAAGATAGTCTGTTGTCGTGAGGTTTGTTATTCCAGTGAATAGTAGCCTTGTCATTATGGAAGGTAGTATGTTGTAGATATCTTTGTTACTCCAATGGATTGTAGCCATGTCATTATGGAAGGTAGTCTGTTGTCGAGATTTTTGTTACTCTAAGGGATGGTAGCCTTGTCCATATGGAAGGTAGTCTGTTGTCGAGATTTTTGTTATTCTAATGGATGGTAGCGTTGTCATTATAGAAGGTAGTATATTGTCGAGATTTTTGTCACTACAATGGATGGTAGCCTTGTCATTATGGATGGAAATCTATTGTCGAGATTTTTGTTACTACAATGGATTGTAGCCTTGTCATTATGGAAGGTAGTCTGTTGTCGAGTTTTTTGTTACTCTAATGGATGGTAGCCTTGTCATTATGTTAGGTAGTATATTATCGAGACTTTTGTCACTACAATGGATGGTAGCCTTGTCATTATGGAAGGTAGTCTGTTGTCGAGATTTTTATTACTCCCATGATGGTACCCTTGTCATTATGGAAGGTAGTCTGTTGTCGAGATTTTTGTTACTCCAATGGATGGTAGACTTGTCATTATCGAAGGTAGTCTGTTGTCCAGAATTTTGTTACTCCAATGGATGGTAGCCTTTTCATTATAGAAGGTAGTCTGTTGTCGATATTTTTGTTACTCCATTGTATGGTAGCCTTGTCATTATGGAAGGTAGTGTGTTGTCGATATTTTTGTTATTCCAATGGATGGTAGCCTAGTCATTATGGAAGGTAGTCTGTTGTCGTGAGTTTTGATATTCCAATGAATAGTAGCCTTGTCATTATGGAAGGTAGTATGTTGTAGATATCTTTGTTACTCCAATGGATGGTAGCCATGTCATTATGGAAGGTAGTATGTTGTCGAGATTTTTGTTACTCTAAGGGATGGTAGCCTTGTCCATATGGAAGGTAGTCTGTTGTCGAGATTTTTGTTATTCTAATGGATGGTAGCATTGTCATTATAGAAGGTTGTATATTGTCGAGATTTTTGTCACTACAATGGATGGTAGCCTTGTCATTATGGAAGGAAGTCTGTTGTCGAGATTTTTGTTACTACAATGGATTGTAGCCTTGTCGTTATGGAAGGTACTCTGTTGTCGATATTTTTGTTAATATAATAGATTTAGCCTTGTCATTATGGAAGGTAGTATGTTGTCGAGATTTTTGTTACTCCAATGGATGGTAGCCTTGTCATTATAGAAGGTAGTATATTGTCGATATTTTTGTCACTATAATGGATGGTAGCCTTGTCATTATGGAAGGAAGTCTATTGTCGAGATTTTTGTTACTACAATGGATTGTAGCCTTATCGTTATGGAAGGTAGTCTGTTGTCGAGTTTTTTGTTACTCTAATGGATGGTAGCCTTGTCATTATGGAAGGTAGTATATTATCGAGATTTTTGTCACTACAATTGATTGTAGCCTTGTCATTATGGAAGGTAGTCTGTTGTCAAGATTTTTGTTACTCCAATGATGGTACCCTTGTCATTATGGAAGGTAGTCTGTTGTCGAGATTTTTGTTACTCCAATGGATGGTAGACTTGTCATTATCGAAGGTAGTCTGTTGTCCAGATTTTTATTACTCCAATGGATGGTAGCCTTTTCATTATGGAAGGTAGTCTGTTGTCGATATTTTTGTTACTCCATTGTATGGTAGCCTTGTCATTATGGAGGGTAGTGTGTTGTCGATATTTTTGTTATTCCAATGGATGGTAGCCTAGTCATTATGGAAGGTAGTCTATTGTCATGATTTTTGTTATTCCAATGAATAGTAGCCTTGTCATTATGGAAGGTAGTATGTTGTAGATATCTTTGTTACTACAATGGATGGTAGCCTTGTAATTATGGAAGGTAGTCTGTTGTCGAGATTTTTGTTACTATAAGGGATGGTAGCCTTGTCCATATGGAAGGTAGTCTGTTGTCGAGATTTTTGTTATTCTAATGGATGGTAGCATTGTCATTATATAAGGTAGTATATTGTCGAGATTTTTGTCACTACAATGGATGGTAGCCTTGTCATTATGGAAGGAAGTCTGTTGTCAAGATTTTTGTTACTACAATGGATTGTAGCCTTGTCGTTATGGAAGGTAGTCTGTTGTCGATATCTTTTTTACTCCAATGGATGGTAGCCTAGTCATTATGGAAGGTAGTTTGTGTATGATATTTTTGTTATTCCAATGGGTGGTAGCCTTGTCATTATGAAAGGTAGTCTGTTGTCGTGATTTTTATTACTCGAAGGGATGGTAGCCTTGTCATTATGAAATGTAGTTTGTTGTCGAGATTTTTTTTATTCCAATGGATGGTAGCCTTGTCATTATGAAAGGTAGTCTATTGTCGATATTTTTGTTACTATAATAGATTGTAGCCTTGTCATTATGGAAGGTAGTATGTTGTTGATATTTTTGTTACTCCAATGGATGGTAGCCTTGTCATTATAGAAGGTAGTATATTGTCGATATTTTTGTCACTATAATGGATGGTAGCCTTGTCATTATGGAAGGAAGTCTATTGTCGAGATTTTTGTTACTATAATGGATTGTAGCCTTGTCGTTATGGAAGGTAATATGTTGTCGAGATTTTTGTTATTCTAATTGATGGTAGCGTTGTCATTATAGAAGGTAGTATATTGTCGAGATTTTTGTCACTACAATGGATGGTAGCCTTGTCATTATGGAAGGAAGTCTGTTGTCGAGATTTTTGTTACTACAATGGATTGTAGCCTTGTCGTTATGGAAGGTAGTCTGTTGTCGATATTTTTGTTAATATAATAGATTGTAGCCTTGTCATTATGGAAGGTAGTATGTTGTCGAGATTTTTGTTACTCCAATGGATGGTAGCCTTGTCATTATAGAAGGTAGTATATTGTCGATATTTTTGTCACTATAATGGATGGTAGCCTTGTCATTATGGAACGAAGTCTATTGTCGAGATTTTTGTTACTACAATGGATTGTAGCCTTGTCATTATGGAAGGTAGTCTGTTGTCGAGTTTTTTGTTACTCTAATGGATGGTAGCCTTGTCATTAAGGAAGGTAGTATATTATCGAGATTTTTGTCACTACAATGGATGGTAGCCTTGTCATTATGGAAGGTAGTCTGTTGTCGAGATTTTTATTACTCCAATGATGGTACCCTTGTCATTATGGAAGGTAGTCTGTTGTCGAGATTTTTATAACTCTAATGGATGGTAGACTTGTCATTATTGAAGGTAGTCTGTTGTCCAGATTTTTGTTACTCCAATGGATGGTAGCCATTTCATTATGGAAGGTAGTCTGTTGTCGATATTTTTGTTACTCCATTGTATTGTAGCCTTGTCATTATGGAAGGTAGTGTGTTGTCGATATTTTTTTTATTCCAATGGATGGTAGCCTAGTCATTATGGAAGGTAGTCTGTTGTCGTGAGTTTTGTTATTCCAATGAATAGTAGCCTTGTCATTATGGAAGGTAGTATGTTATAGATATCTTTGTTACTCCAATGGATGGTAGCCTTGTCATTATGGAAGGTAGTCTGTTGTCGAGATTTTTTTTATTCTAAGGGATGGTAGCCTTGTCCATATGGAAGGTAGTCTGTTGTCGAGATTTTTGTTATTCTAATGGATGGTAGCGTTGTCATTATAGAAGGTAGTATATTGTCGAGATTTTTGTCACTACAATGGATGGTAGCCTTGGCATTATGGAAGGAAGTCTATTGTCGAGATTTTTGTTACTACAATGGATTGTAGCCTTGTCGTTATGGAAGGTAGTCTGTTGTCGAGTTTTTTGTTACTCTAATGGATGGTAGCCTTGTCATTATGGAAGGTAGTATATTATCGAGATTTTTGTCACTACAATGGATGGTAGCCTTGTCATTATGGAAGGTAGTCTGTTGTCGAGATTTTAGTTACTCCAATGGATGGTATCCTTGTCATTATGGAAGGTAGTCTATTGTCGAGATTTTTTATACTCCAATGGATTGTAGCCTTGTCATTATGGAAGTTAGTCTGTTGTCAAGATTTTTGTTACTCTAAGGGATGGTAGCCTTGTCATTATTAAATGTAGTTTGTTGTCGAGATTTTTTTTATTCCAATGAATGGTAGCCTTGTCATTATGAAAGGTAGTCTATTGTCGATATTTTTGTTAATATAATAGATTGTAGCCTTGTCATTATGGAAGGTAGTATGTTGTCGATATTATTGTTACTCCAATGGATGGTAGCCTTGTCATTATAGAAGGTAGTATATTGTCGATATTTTTGTCACTATAATGGATGGTAGCCTTGTCATTATGGAAGGAAGTCTATTGTCGAGATTTTTGTTACTACAATGGATTGTAGCCTTGTCGTTATGGAAGGTAGTCTGTTGTCGAGTTTTTTGTTACTCTAATGAATGGTAGCCTTGTCATTATGGAAGGTAGTATATTATCGAGATTTTTTTCACTACAATGGATGGTATCCTTGTCATTATGGAAGGTAGTCTGTGGTCGAGATTTTTGTTACTCCAATGATGGTACCCTTGTCATTATGGAAGGTAGTCTGTTGTCCAGATTTTTGTTACTCTAATGGATGGTAGCCTTTTCATTATGGAAGGTAGTATGTTGTCGATATTTTTGTTACTCCATTGTATGGTAGCCTTGTCATTATGGAAGGTAGTGTGTTGTCGATATTTTTGTTATTCCAATGGATGGTAGCCTAGTCATTATGGAAGGTAGTCTGTTGTCGTGATTTTTGTAATTCCAATGAAAAATAGCCTTGTCATTATGGAAGGTAGTATGTTGTAGATATCTTTGTTACTCCAATGGATGGTAGCCTTGTCATTATGGAAGGTAGTCTGTTGTCGAGATTTTTGTTACTCTAAGGGATGGTAGCCTTGTCCATATGGAAGGTAGTCTGTTGTTGAGATTTTTGTTATTCTAATGGATGGTAGCGTTGTCATTATAGAAGGTAGTATATTGTCGAGATTTTTGTCACTACAATGGATGGTAGCCTTGTCATTATGGAAGGAAGTTTGTTGTCGAGATTTTTGTTACTACAATGGATTGTAGCCTTGTCGTTATGGAAGGTAGTCTGTTGTCGATATCTTGTTTACTCCAATGGATGGTATCCTAGTCATTATGGAAGGTAGTTTGTGTATGATATTTTTGTTATTCCAATGGGTGGTAGCCTTGTCATTATGAAAGGTAGTTTGTTGTCGTGATTTTTATTACTCTAAGGGATGGTAGCCTTGTCATTATGGAAGGTAGTATGTTGTCGATATCTTTTTTACTCCAATGGATGGTAGCCTTGTCATTATGGAAGGTAGTTTGTTGTCCTGATTTTCGTTACTCTAAGGGATGGTAGCCTTGTCATTATGGAACATAGTTTGTTGTCGATATTTTTGTTATTCCAATGGATGGTAGCGTTGTCATTGTAGAAGGTAGTATATTATCGAGATTTTTCTCACTACAATGGATGGTAGCCTTTTCATTATGGAAGGTAGTCTGTTGTCGAGATTTTTGTTACTACAATGGATTGTTGCCTTGTCGTTATGGAAGGTAGTCTGTTGACGATATCATTGTTACTCCAATGGATGGTAGCCTAGTCATTATGGAAGGTAGTTTGTGTATGATATTTTTGTTATTCGAATGGGTGGTAGCCATGCCATTATGAAAGGTAGTCAGTTGTCGTGATTTTTGTTACTCTAAGGGATGGTAGCCTTGTCATTATGGAATGTAGTATGTTGTCGATATCTTTGTTACTCCAATGGATGGTAACCTTGTCATTATGGAATGTAGTTTGTTGTCCTGATTTTTGTTACTCTAAGGGATGGTAGCCTTGTCATTATGGAACATAGTTTGTTGTCGATATTTTTGTTATTCCAATGGATGGTAGCATTGTCATTATAGAAGGTAGTATATTATCGAGATTTTTGTCACTACAATGGATGGTAGCCTTTTCGTTATGGAAGGTAGTTTGTTGTCGATAACTTTGTTAGTCCAATGGATGGTAGCCTAGTCATTATGGAAGGTAGTTTGTGTACGAGATTTTAGTTACTTTAATGGATGGTAGCCTTGTCTTTATGGAAGGTAGTCTGTTGTCGAGATTTTTTATACTCCAATGGATTGTAGCCTTGTAATTATGGAAGGTAGTCTCTTGTTGATATTTTGGTTACTCCAATGATGGTACCCTTGTCATTATGGAAGGTAGTCTATTGCCGCGATTTTTGTTACTCCATTGCATGGTAGCCTTGCCATTATGGAAGGTAGTGTGTTGTCGATATTTTTGTTTTTCCAATGGATGGTAGCCTTGTCATTATGGAAGGTAGTCTGTTGTCGTGAATTTTGTTACTTCAATGGATGGTAGCCTTGTCATTATGGAAGGTAGTATGTTGTCGATATCTTTGTTACTCCAATGGATGGTAGCCTTTTCATTTTGGAAGGTAATCTATTGTCGAGATTTTTGTTACTCTAAGGGATGGTAGCCTTGTCCATAGGGAAGGTAGTTTGTTGTCGATATTTTTGTTATTCCAATGGATGGTAGCGTTGTCATTATAGAAGGTAGTATATTGTCAAGATTTTTGTCACTACAATAGATGGTAGCCTTGTCATTATGTAAGGTAGTCTGTTGTCGAGATTTTTGTTACTAGAATGGATTGTAGCCTTGTCGTTATGGAAGGTATTTTGTTGTCGATATCTTTGTTACTCCAATGGATGGTAGCCTAGTCATTATTGAAGATAGTTTGTGTACGATATTTTTGTTATTCTAATGGATGGTAGCCTTGTCATTATAAAAGGTAGTCTATTACCGTGATTTTTGTTACTCTAAGGGATGGTAGCCTTGTCATTATGGAAGGTAGTATGTTGTCTATATCTTGGTACTCCAATGGATGGTAACCTTGTCATTATGGAAAGTGGTCTATTGTCGAGATATTTGTTACTCTAAGGGATGGTAGTCTTGTCATTATGGAACATAGTCTGTTGTCGAGATTTTTGTTATTCCAATGGATGGTAGCCTTGTCATTATAAAAGGTAGTCTATTGTCGTGATTTTTGTTACTCTAAGGGATGGTAGCCTTGTCATTATGGAAGGTAGTATGTTGTCGATATCTTTGTTACTCTATTGGATGGTAGCCTTGTCATTATGGAAGGTGGTCTGTTGTCGAGATATTTGTTACTCTAAGGGATGGTAGCCTTGTCATTATGGAACATAGTCTGTTGTCGATATTTTTGTTATTCCAATGGATGGAAGCGTTGTCATTATAGGAGGTAGTATATTGTCGAGATTTTTGTCACTACAATGGATGGTAGCCTTGTCATTATGGAAGGTAGTCTGTTGTCGAGAAATTTGTTACTACAATGGATTGTAGCCTTGTCGTTATCGAAGATAGTCTGTTGTCAGTATATTTGTTACTCCAATGGATAGTAGCCTTGTCATTATGGAAGGTAGTTTGGGTTAGAGATTTTAGTTACTCCAATGGATGGTAGCCTTGTAATTATGGAAGGTAGTCTATTGTCGAGATTTTTGTTACTCCAGTGGATGGTAGCCTTGTCATTATAGAAGGTAATATATTGTCGATATTTTTGTAACTATAATGGATGGTAGCCTTGTCATTATGGAAGGTAGTCTATTGTTGAGATTTTGTTACTATAATGGATTGTAGCCTTGTCGTTATAGAAGGTAGTCTGTTGTCGATATCTTTGTTACTCTAATGGATGGTAGCCTAGTCATTATGGAAGGTAGTTTGTGTATGAGATTTTAGTTACTCCAATTGATGGTAGCCTTGTCATTATGGAAGGTAGTCTGTTGTCGAGATTTTGTATACTCCAATGGATTGTAGCCTTGTCATTATAGAAGGTAGTCTGTTGTTGAGATTTTTGTTACTCTAAGGGATGGTAGCCTTGTCATTATGGAATGTAGTCTGTTGTCGAGATTTTTGTTATACCAATTGATGGTAGCCTTGTAATTATAGAAGGTAGTATATTGTTGAGATTTTTGTCACTACAATGGATGGTAGCCTTGTCATTATGGAAGGCAGTCTGTTGTTATGATTTTTGTAACTATAATGGATTGTAGCCTTGTCGTTATAGAAGGTAGTTTGTTGTCGATATCTGTGTTAGTCCAATGGATGATAGCCTAGTCATTATAGAAGGTAGTTTGTGTATGAGATTTAAGTTACTTTAATGGATGGTAGCCTTGTCATTATGGAAGGTAGTCTGTTGTCGAGATTTTTTATACTCAAATGGATTGTATCCTTGTAATTAGGGAAGGTAGTCTCTTGTTGATATTTTGCTTACTCAAATGATGGTACCCTTGTCATTATGGAAGGTAGTCTATTGCCGAGATTTTTGTTACTCCATTGCATGGTAGCCTTGACATTATGGAAGGTAGTGTGTTGTAGATATTTTTGTTATTCCAATGGATGGTAGCCTTGTAATTATGGAAGGTAGTCTGTTGTCATGATTTTTTTTACTCTAATGGATGGTAGCCTTGTCATTATGGAAGGTACTATGTTGTCGATATCTTTGTTACTCCAATGGATGGTATCCTTGTCATTATGGAAGGTAGTCTATTGTCGAGATTTTTGTTACTCTAAGGGATGGTAGCCTTATCCATATGGAAGGTTGTCTATTTTCGATATTTTTGTTATTTCAATGGATGGTAGTGTTGTTATTATAGAAGGTAGTATATTGTCAATATTTTTGTCACTACAATGGATGGTAGCCTTGTCATTATGTAAGGTAGTCTGTTGTCGAGATTTTCGTTACTAGAACGGATTGTAGCCTTGTCGTTATGGAAGGTAGTCTATTGTCGATATCTATGTTACTCCAATGGATGGTAGCCTAGTCATTATGGAAGGTAGTTTGTGTATGATATTTTTGTTATTCCAATGGATGGTAGCCTTGTCATTATGAAAGGTAGTCTATTGTCGTGATTTTTGTTACTCTAAGGAATGGTAGCCTTGTAATTATGGAAGGTAGTATGTTGTCGATATCTTTGTTACTCCAATGGATGGTAGCCTTGTCATTATGGAACGTGGTTTCTTGTCGAGATATTTGTTACTCTAAGGGATGATAGCCTTGTCATTATGGAACATAGTTTGTTGTCGAGATTTTTGTAATTCCAATGGATGGTAGTGTTGTCATTATAGAAGGTAGTATATTATCGAGATTTTTGTCACTACAATGGATGGTAGCCTTGTCATTATGGAATGTAGTCTGTTGTCGAGATTTTTGTTATTCCAATGGATGGTAGCCTTGTCATTATTAAAGGTAGTCTATTGTCGAGATTTTTGTTACTATAATAGATTGTAGCCTTGTCATTATGGAAGGTAGTCTGTTGTCGATATTTTGGTTACTCCAATGGGTGGTAGCCTTGTAATTATAGAAGGTAGTATATTGTTGAGATTTTTGTCACTACAATGAATGGTAGCCTTTTCATTATGGAAGGTAATATGTTGTCGAGATTTTTGTTACTACAATGGATTATAGCATTGTCATTATGGAAGGTAGTCTGTTGTCGATATCTTTGTTACTCCAATGGATGGTAGACTAGTCATTATTGAAGGTAGTTTGTGTACAATATTTTTGTTATTCCAATGGGTGGTAGCCTTGTCATTATGAACGGTAGTTTGTTGTCGTGATTTTTGTTACTCTAAGGGATGGTAGCCTTGTCATTATGGAAGGTAGTATGTTGTCGATATCTTTGTTACTCCAATGGTTGTAGCCTTTTCATTATGGAAGGTAGTCTGTTGTCGATATTTTTGTTAATCCAATGGATGGTAGCTTTGTCATTATAGAATGTAGTATATTATCGAGATTTTTGTCACTACAATGGATGGTAGCCTTGTCATTATGGAAGGTAGTCTGTTGTCGAGAAATTTGTTACTACAATGTATTGTAGCCATGTCGTTATGGAAGATAGTCTGTTGTCGATATCTTTGTAACTCTAATGGATGGTAGCCTAGTCATTATGGAAGGTAGTTTGTGTATGAGATTTTAGTTACTCCAATGGATGGTAGCCTTGTCATTATGGAAGGTAGTATGTTGTCGAGATTTTTTATACTCCAATGGATTGTAGCCTTGTTATTATAGAAGGTAGTCTGTTGTTGAGATTTTTGTTACTCTAAGGGATGGTAGCGTTGTCATTATGGAATGTAGTCTGTTGTCGAGATTTTTGTTATACCAATTGATGGTAGCCTTGTAATTAAAAAAGGTAGTATATTGTTGAGATTTTTGTCACTACAATGGATGGTAGCCTTGTCATTATGGAAGGTAGTCTGTTGTTAAGATTTTTGTAACTATAATGGATTGTTGCCTTGTCGTTATAGAAGGTAGTTTGTTGTCGATATCTATGTTAGTCCAATGGATGATAGCCTAGTCATTATGGAAGGTAGTTTGTGTATGAGATTTAAGTTACTTTAATGGATGGTAGCCTTGTCATTATGGAAGATAGTATGTTGTCGAGATTTTTTATACTCAAATGGATTGTAGCCTTGTAATTAGGGAAGGTAGTGTCTTGTTGATATTTTGCCTACTCCAATGATGGTACCCTTGTCATTATGGAAGGTAGTCTATTGCCGAGATTTTTGTTACTCCATTGCATGGTAGCCTGACATTATGGAAGGTAGTGTGTTGTAGATATTTTTGTTATTCCAATGGATGGTAGCCTTGTAATTATGGAAGGTAGTCTGTTGTCTTGATTTTTGTTACTCTAATGGATGGTAGCCTTGTTATTATGGAAGGTACTATGTTGTCGATATCTTTGTTACTCCAATGGATGGTAGCCTTGTCATTATGGAAGGTAGTCTATTGTCGAGATTTTTGTTACTCTAAGGGATGGTAGCCTTGTCCATATGGAAGTTAGTCTATTGTCGAGATTTTTGTTATTCCAATGGATGGTAGTGTTGTCATTATAGAAGGTAGTATATTGTCAAGATTTTTGTCACTACAATGGATGGTAGCCTTGTCATTATGTAAGGTAGTCTGTTTTCGAGATTTTTGTTACTAGAACGGATTGTAGCCTTGTCGTTATGGAAGGTAGTCTATTGTCGATATCTATGTTACTCCAATGGATGGTATCCTAGTCATTATGGAAGGTAGTTTGTGTATGATATTTTTGTTATTCCAATGGATTGTAGCCTTGTCATTATGAAAGGTAGTCTATTGTCGTGATTTTTGTTACTCTAAGGGATGGTAGCCTTGTCATTATGGAATATAGTATGTTGTCGATATCTTTGTTACTCCAATGGATGGTAGCCTTGTCATTATGGAAGGTGGTTTGTTGTCGAGATATTTGTTACTCTAAGGGATGATAGCCTTGTCATTATGGAACATAGTTTGTTGTCGAGATTTTTGTTATTCCAATGGATGGTAGCGTTGTCATTATAGAAGGTAGTATATTATCGAGATTTTTGTCACTACAATGGATGGTAGCCTTGTCATTATGGAATGTAGTCTGTTGTCGAGATTTTTGTTATTCCTATGGATGGTAGCCTTCTCATTAGGAAAGGTAGTCTATTGTCGAGATTTTTGTTACTATAATAGATTGTAGCCTTGTCATTATGGAAGGTAGTCTGTTGTCGATATTTTGGTTACTCCAATGGATGGTAGCCTTGTAATTATAGAAGGTAGTATATTGTTGAGATTTTTGTCACTACAATGAATGGTAGCCTTGTCATTATGGAAGGTAATCTGTTGTCGAGATTTTTGTTACTACAATGGATTATAGCATTGTCATTATGGAAGGTAGTCTGTTGTCGATATCTTTGTTACTCCAATGGATGGTAGACTAGTCATTATTGAAGGTAGTTTGTGTATAATATTTTTGTTATTCCAATGGATGGTAGCCTTGTCATTATGAACGGTAGTTTGTTGTCATGATTTTTGTTACTCTAAGGGATGGTAGCCTTGTCATTATGGAAGGTAGTATGTTGTCGATATCTTTATTACTCCAATGGATGGTAGCCTTGTCGTTATGGAAGGTAGTCTATTGTCGATATCTTTGTTACTCCAATGGATAGTAGCCTAGTCATTATGGAAGGTAGTTTGAGTACGATATTTTTGTTATTCCAACGGATGGTAGCCTTGTCATTATGAAAGGTAGTCTATTGAAGTGATTTTTGTTACTCTAAGGGATGGTAGCCTTGTCATTATGGAATGTAATATGTTGTCGATATCTTGGTTAATCCAATGGATGGTAGCCTTGTCATTATGGAAGGTAGTCTGTTGTCCAGATTTTTGTTACTCTTAGGGATGGTAGCCTTGTCATTATGGAATGTAGTTTGTTGTCGAGATTTTTGTTATTCCAATGGATGGTAGCGTTGTCATTATTGAAGGTAGTATATTATCGAGATTTTTGTCACTACAATGGATGGTAGCCTTGTAATTATGGAAGGTAGTCTGTTGTTAAGATTTTTGTTACTATAATTGATTGTAGCCTTGTTGTTATTGAAGGTAGTTTGTTGTCGATATCTTTGTTAGTCCAATGGATGGTAGCCTAGTCATTATGGAAGGTAGTTTGTGTACGAGATTTTAGTTACTTTAATGGATAGTAGCCTTGTCATTATGGAAGGTAGTCTATTGTCGATATTTTTTATACTCCAATGGATTGTAGCCTTGTAATTATGGAAGGTAGTCTCTTGTTGATATTTTGCTTGTCATTATGGATGGTAATCTATTGCCGAGATTTTTGTTACTCCATTGCATGGTAGCCTTGTCATTATGGAAGGTGGTTTGATGTCGAGATATTTGTTACTCTAAGGGATGATAGCCTTGTCATTATGGAACATAGTTTGTTGTCGAGATTTTCGTTATTCCAATGGATGGTAGCGTTGTCATTATAGAAGGTAGTATATTATCGATATTTTTGTCACTACAATGGATGGTAGCCTTGTCATTATGGAATGTAGTTTGTTGTCGAGATTTTTGTTATTCCAATGGATGGTAGCATTGTCATTATGAATGGTAGTCTATTGTCAAGATTTTTGTTACTATAATAGATTGTAGCCTAGTCATTATGGAAGGTAGTCAGTTGTCGAGATTTTTGTTACTCCAATGGATGGTAGCCTTGTAATTATAGAAGGTAGTATATTGTTGAGATTTTTGTCACTACAATGAATGGTATCCTTGTCATTATGGAAGGTAATTTGTTGTCGAGATTTTTGTTACTAGAATGGATTGTAGCCTTGTCGTTATGGAAGGTAGTCTATTGTCGATATCTTTGTTACTCCAATGGATGTTAGCCTAGTCATTATGGAAGGTAGTTTGTGTACGATATTTTTGTTATTCCAATGGATGGTAGCCTAGTCATTATGAAAGGTAGTCTATTGTCGTGATTTTTGTTACTCTTAGGGATGGTAGCCTTGTCATTATGGAAGGTAGTATGTTGTCGATATCTTTGTTACTCCAATGGATTGTAGCCTTGTCATTATGGAAGGTGGTTTGTTGTCGAGATATTTGTTACTCTAAGGGATGATAGCTTGTCATTATGGAACATAGTCTGTTGTCGTGATTTTTGTTATTCCAATGGATGGTAGCGTTGTCATTATAGAAGGTAGTATATTATCGATATTTTTGTCACTACAATGAATGGTAGCCTTGTCATTACGGAACGTAGTCTATTGTCGAGATTTTTGTTATTTCAATGGATGGTAGCCTTGTCATTATGAAAGGTAGTCTATTGTCAAGATTTTTGTTACTATAATAGATTGTAGCCTTGTCATTATGGAAGGTAGTCTGTTGTCGAGATTTTTGTTACTCCAATGGATGGTAGCCTTGTAATTATAGTAGGTAGTATATTGTTGAGATTTTTGTCACTACAATGAATGGTAGCCTTGTCATTATGGAAGGTAATATGTTGTCGAGATTTTTGTTACTACAATGGATTATAGCCTTGTCATTATGGAAGGTAGTCTGTTGTCGATATCTTTGTTATTCCAATGGATGGTAGACTAGTCATTTTTGAAGGTCGTTTATGTACGATATTTTTGTTAGTCCAGTGGATAGTAGCCTTGTCAATATGTAAGGTAGTCTATTGTCGTGATTTTTGTTACTCGAAGGGATGGTAGCCTTGTCATTATGAAAGGTAGTATGTTGTCGATATCTTTGTTACTCCAATGGATGGTAGCCTTGTTATTATGGAAGGTGGTTTGTTGTCGAGATATCTGTTACTCTAAGGGATGATATCCTTGTCATTATGGAACATAGTTTGTTGTTGAGATTTTTGTCATTCCAATGGATGGTAGCGTTCTCATTATAGAAGGTAGTATATTATCGAGATTTTTGTCACTACAATGGATGGTAGCCTTGTCATTATGGATTGTAGTATGTTGTGGAGATTTTTGTTATTCCAATGGATGATAGCCTTGTCATTATGAAAGGTAGTCTATTGTCAAGATTTTTGTTACTATAATAGATTGTAGCCTTGTCATTATGGAAGGTAGTCTGTTGTCGAGATTTTGGTTACTCCAATGGATGGTAGCCTTGTAATTATAGAAGGTAGTATATTGTTGAGATTTTTGTCACTACAATGAATGGTAGCCTTTTCATTATGGAAGGTAATCTGTTGTCGAGATTTTTGTTACTACAATGGATTATAGCATTGTCATTATGGAAGGTAGTCTGTTGTCGATATCTTTGTTACTCCAATGGATGGTAGACTAGTCATTATGGAAGGTAGTTTGTGTACGATATTTTTGTTATTTCAATGGATGGTAGCCTAGTCATTATGAAAGGTAGTCTATTGTCGTGATTTTTGTTACTCTAAGGGATGGTAGCCTTGTCATTATGGAAGGTAGTATGTTGTCGATATATTTGTTACTCCAATGGATGGTAGCCTAGTCATTATGGAAGGTGGTTTGTTGTCGAGATATTTGTTACTCTAAGGGATGATAGCTTGTCATTACGGAACGTAGTCTGTTGTCGAGATTTTTGTTATTCCAATGGATGGTAGCCTTGTCATTATGAAGGGTAGTCTATTGTCAATATCTTTGTTACTATAATAGATTGTAGCCTTGTCATTATGGAAGGTAGTCTGTTGTCGAGATTTTTGTTACTCCAATGGATGGTAGCCTTGTAATTATAGTAGGTAGTATATTGTTGAGATTTTTGTCACTACAATGAATGTTAGCCTTGTCATTATGGAAGGTAATATGTTGTCGAGATTTTTGTTACTACAATGGATTATAGCCTTGTCATTATGGAAGGTAGTCTGTTGTCGATATCTTTGTTATTCCAATGGATGGTAGACTAGTCATTTTTGAAGGTCGTTTATGTACGATATTTTTGTTAGTCCAATGGATGGTAGCCTTGTCATTATGAAAGGTAGTCTATTGTCGTGATTTTTGTTACTCGAAGGGATGGTAGCCTTGTCATTATGGAAGGTAGTATGTTGTCGATATCTTTGTTACTCCAATGGATGGTAGCCTTGTTATTATGGAAGGTGGTTTGTTGTCGAGATATTTGTTACTCTAAGGGATGATAGCCTTGTCATTATGAAACATAGTTTGTTGTTGAGATTTTTGTCATTCCAATGGATGGTAGCGTTCTCATTATAGAAGGTAGTATATTATCGAGATTTTTGTCACTACAATGGATGGTAGCCTTGTCATTATGGATTGTAGTCTGTTGTCGAGATTTTTGTTATTCCAATGGATGATAGCCTTGTCATTATGAAAGGTAGTCTATTGTCAATATTTTTGTTACTATAATAGATTGTAGCCTTGTCATTATGGAAGGTAGTCTGTTGTCGAGATTTTGGTTACTCCAATGGATGGTAGCCTTGTAATTATAGAAGGTAGTATATTGTTGAGATTTTTGTCACTACAATGAATGGTAGCCTTTTCATTATGGAAGGTAATCTGTTGTCGAGATTTTTGTTACTACAATGGATTATAGCATTGCCATTATGGATGTAGTCTGTTATCGATATCTTTGTTACTCCAATGGATGGTAGACTAGTCATTATGGAAGGTAGTTTGTGTACGATATTTTTGTTATTCCAATGGATGGTAGCCTTGTCATTATGAAAGGTAGTCTATTGTCGTGATTTTTGTTACTCTAAGGGATGTTAGCCTTGTCATTATGGAAGGTAGTATGTTGTCGATATCTTTGTTACTCCAATGGATGGTAGCCTTGTCATTATGGAAGGTGGTTTGTTGTCGAGATATTTGTTACTCTAAGGGATGATAGCTTGTCATTATGGAACATATTCTGTTGTCGAGATTTTTGTTATTCCAATGGATGGTAGCGTTGTCATTATAGAAGGTAGTATATTATCGATATTTTTGTCACTACAATGGATGGTAGCCTTTACATTACGAAACATAGTCTGTTGTCTAGATTTTTGTTATTCCAATGGATGGTAGCCTTGTCATTATGAAAGGTATTCTATTGTCAAGATTTTTGTTACTATAATAGATTGTAGCCTTGTCATTATGGAAGGTAGTCTGTTGTCGAGATTTTTGTTACTCCAATGGATGGTAGCCTTGTAATTATAGAAGGTAGTATATTGTTGAGATTTTTGTCACTACAATGAATGGTAGCCTTGTCATTATGGTAGGTAATATGTTGTCGAGATTTTTGTTACTACAATGGATTATAGCATTGTCATTATGGAAGCTAGTCGGTTGTCGATATCTTTGTTACTCGAGTGGATGGTAGACTAGTCATTTTTGAAAGTCGTTTGTGTACGATATTTTTGTTATTCCAATGGATGGTAGCCTTGTCATTATGAAAGGTAGTCTATTGTCGTGATTTTTGTTACTCGAAGGGATGGTAGCCTTGTCATTATGGAAGGTAGTATGTTGTCAATATCTTTGTTACTCCAATGGATGGTAGCTTTGTCATTATGGAAGGTGGTTTGTTATCGAGATATTTGTTACTCTAAGGGATGATATCCTTGTCATTATGGAATATAGTTTGTTGTCGAGATTTTTGTTATTCCAATGGATGGTAGCGTTCTCATTATAGAAGGTAGTATATTATCGAGATTTTTGTCACTACAATGGATGGTAGCCTTGTCATTATGGAATGTAGTCTGTTGTCGAGATTTTTGTTATTCCAATGGATGGTAGCCTTCTCATTATGAAAGGTAGTCTATTGTCATGATTTTTGTACCTATAATAGATTGTAGCCATGTCATTATGGAAGGTAGTCTGTTGTCGAGATTTTGGTTACTCCAATGGATGGTAGCCATGTAATTATAGAAGGTAGTATATTGTTGATATTTTTGTCACTACAATGAATGGTATCCTTGTCATTATGGAAGGTAATCTGTTGTCGAGATTTTTGTTACTACAATGGATTATGTCCTTGTCGTTATGGAAGGTAGTCTGTTGTCGATATCTTTGTTACTCTAATGGATGGTAGACTAGTCATTATTGAAGGTAGTTTGTGTACAATATTTTTGTTATTCCAATGGATGGTAGCCTTGTCATTATGAAAGGTAGTTTGTTGTCGTGATTTTTGTTACTCTAAGGGATGGTAGCCATGTCATTATCGAAGGTAGTATGTTGTCGATATCTTTATTACTCCAATGGATGGTAGCCTTGTCGTTATGGAAGGTGGTCTGTTGTCGATATCTTTGTTACTCCAATTAATGGTAGCCTAGTCATTATGGAAGGTAGTTTCTGTACGATATTTTTGTTATTCCAATGGATGGTAGCCTTGTCATTATGAAAGGTAGTCTATTGTCGTGATTTTTGTTACTCTAAGGGATGGTAGCCTTGTCATTATGGAAGGTAGTATGTTGTCGATATCTTTGTTACTCCAATGGATGGTAGCCTTGTCATTATGGAAGGTGGTTTGTTGTCGAGATATTTTTTACTCTAAGGGATGATAGCTTGTCATTATTGAACATAGTCTGTTGTCGTGATTTTTGTTATTCCAATGGATGGTAGCGTTGTCATTATAGAAGGTAGTATATTATCGATATTTTTGTCACTACAATGAATGGCAGCCTTGTCATTATGAAAGGTAGTCTAATGTCAAGAGTTTTGTTACTATAATAGATTGTAGCCTTGTCATTATGGAAGGTAGTGTGTTGTCAAGATTTTTGTTACTCCAATGGATGGTAGCCTTGTAATTATAGAAGGTAGTATATTGTTGAGATTTTTGTCACTACAATGAATGGTAGCCTTGTCATTATGGAAGGTAATATGTTGTCGAGATTTTTGTTACTACAATGGATTATAGCCTTGTCATTATGGAAGGTAGTCTGTTGTCGATATCTTTGTTACTCCAATGGATGGTAGACTAGTCATTTTTGAAGGTCCTTTATGTACGATATTTTTGTTATTCCAATGGATGGTAGCCTTGTCATTATGAAAGGTAGTCTATTGTCGTGATTTTTGTTACTCGAAGGGAAGGTAGCCTTGTCATTATGGAAGGTAGTATGTTGTCGATATCTTTGTTACTCCAATGGATGGTAGCCTTGTTATTATGGAAGGTGGTTTGTTGTCGAGATATTTGTTACTCTAAGGGATGATAGCCTTGTCATTATGGAACATAGTTTGTTGTCGAGATTTTTGTTATTCCAATGGATGGTAGCATTCTCATTATAGAAGGTAGTATATTATCGAGATTTTTGTCACTACAATGGATGGTAGCCTTGTCATTATGGAATGTAGTCTGTTGTCGAGATTTTTGTTATTCCAATGGATGGTAGCCTTGTCATTATGAAAGGTAGTCTATTGTCAAGATTTTTGTTACTATAATAGATTGTAGCCTTGTCATTATGAAAGGTAGTCTGTTGTCAAGATTTTGGTTACTCCAATGGATGGTAGCCTTGTAATTATAGAAGGTAGTATATTGTTGAGATTTTTGTAACTACAATGAATGGTATCCTTGTCATTATGGAAGGTAATCCGTTGTCGAGATTTTTGTTACTAGAATGGATTGTAGCCTTGTCGTTATGGAAGGTAGTCTATTGTTGATATCTTTGTTACTCCAATGGATGGTAGCCTAGTCATTATGGAAGGTAGTTTGTGTACGATATTTTTGTTATTCCAATGGATGGTAGCCTTGTCATTATGAAAGGTAGTCTATTGTCGTGATTTTTGTTACTCTAAGGGATGGTAGCCTTGTCATTATGGAAGGTAGTATGTTGTCGATATCTTTGTTACTCCATTGGATGGTAGCCTTGTTATTATGGAAGGTGGTTTGTTGTCGAGATATTTGTTACTCTAAGGGATGATAGCTTGTCATTATGGAACATATTCTGTTGTCGAGATTTTTGTTATTCCAATGGATGGTAGCGTTGTCATTATAGAAGGTAGTATATTATCGATATTTTTGTCCCTACAATGGATGGTAGCCTTGTCATTACGGAACATAGTCTGTTGTCGAGATTTTTGTTATTCCAATGGATGGTAGCCTTGTCATTATGAAAGGTATTCTATTGTCAAGATTTTTGTTACTATAATAGATTGTAGCCTTGTCATTATGGAATGTAGTCTATTGTCGAGATTTTGGTTACTCCAATGGATGGTAGCCATGTAATTATAGAAGGTAGTATATTGTTGATATTTTTTTCACTACAATGAATGGTAGCCTTGTCATTATGGAAGGTAATATGTTGTCGAGATTTTTGTTACTACAATGGATTATAGCCTTGTCGTTATGGAAGGTAGTCTGTTGTCGATATCTTTGTTACTCCAATGGATGGTAGACTAGTCATTATTGAAGGTAGTTTGTGTACAATATTTTTGTTATTCCAATGGATGGTAGCCTTGTCATTATGAAAGGTAGTATATTGTCGTGATTTTTGTTACTCGAAGGGATGGTAGCCTTGTCATTATGGAAGGTAGTATGTTGTCGATATCTTTGTTACTCCAATGGATGGTAGCCTTATCGTTATGGAAGGTGGTTTGTTGTCGAGATATTTGTTACTCTAAAGGATGGTAGCCTAGTCATTATGGAACATAGTTTGTTGTCGAGATTTTTGTTATTCCAATGGATGGTAGCGTTCTCATTATAGAAGGTAGTATATTATCGAGATTTTTGTCACTACAATGGATGGTAGCCTTGTCATTATGGAATGTAGTCTGTTGTCGAGATTTTTGTTATTCTAATGGATGGTAGCCTTGTCAATATGAAAGGTAGTCTATTGTCAAGATTTTTGTTACTATAATAGATTGTAGCCTTGTCATTATGGAAGGTAGTCTATTGTCGAGATTTTGGTTACTCCAATGGATGGTAGCCATGTAATTATAGAAGGTAGTATATTGTTGAGATTTTGGTCACTATAATTAATGGTATCCTTGTCATTATGGAAGGTAATCTGTTGTCGATATTTTTGTTACTACAATGGATTATAGCCTTGTCGTTATGGAAGGTAGTCTGTTGTCGATATCTTTGTTACTCCAATGGAAGGTAGACTAGTCATTATTGAAGGTAGTTTGTGTACAATATTTTTGTTATTCCAATGGATGGTAGCCTTGTCATTATGAAAGGTAGTTTGTTGTCGTGATTTTTGTTACTCTAAGGGATGGTAGCCTTGTCATTATGGAAGGTAGTATGTTGTCGATATCTTTATTACTCCAATGGATGGTAGCCTTGTCGTTATGGAATGTAGTCTGTTGTCGATATCTTTGTTACTCCAATGGATGGTAGCCTAGTCATTATGGAAGGTAGTTTATGTGCGATATTTTTGTTATTCCAACGGATGGTAGCCTTGTCATTATGAAAGGTAGTCTATTGTCGTGATTTTTGTTACTCTAAGGGATGGTAGCCTTATCATTATGGAAGGTAGTCTGTTGTCCAGATTTTTGTTACTCTTAGGGATGGTAGCCTTGTCATTATGGAACGTAGTTTGTTGTCGAGATTTTTGTTATTCCAATGGATGGTAGCATTCGCATTATTGAAGGTAGTATATTATCGAGATTTTTGTCACTACATTGGATGGTAGCCTTGTCATTATGGAAGGTAGTGTGTTGTAGATATTTTTGTTATTCCAATGGATAGTAGCCTTGTCATTATGGAAGGTAGTCTGTTGTCATGATTTTTGTTACTCCAATGGATGGTAGCCTTGTCATTATGGAAGGTACTATGTTGTCGATATCTTTGTTACCCCAATGGATGGTAGCCTTGTCATTATGGAAGGTAGTCTGTTGTTGAGATTTTGTTACTCCAAAGGATGGTAGCCTTGTCATTATGGAAGGTAGTCTGTTGTCGAGATTTTTGTTATTCCAATGGATGGTAGCGTTGTCATTATAGAAGGTAGTATATTGTCGAGTTTTTTGTCACTACAACGGACGGTAGCCTTGTCGTTATGTAAGGTAGTCTGTTGTCGAGATTTTTGTTACTAGAATGGATTGTAGCCTTGTCGTTATGGAGGGTAGTCTATTGTCGATATCTTTGTTACTCCAATGGATGGTAGCCTAGTCATTATGGAAGGTAGTTTGTGTACGATATTTTTGATATTCCAATGGATGGTAGCCTTGTCATTATGAAAGGTAGTCTATTGTCGTGATTTTTGTTACTCTAAGGGATGGTAGCCTTATCATTATGGAAGGTAGTCTGTTGTCCAGATTTTTGTTACTCTTAGGGATGGTAGCCTTGTCATTATGGAACGTAGTTTGTTGTCGAGATTTTTGTTATTCCAATGGATGGTAGCATTCGCATTATTGAAGGTAGTATATTATCGAGATTTTTGTCACTACATTGGATGGTAGCCTTGTCATGATGGAAGCTAGTCTGTTGTTAAGATTTTTGTTACTATAATGGATTGTAGCCTTGTCGTTATGGAAGGTAGTTTGTTGTCAATATCTTTGTTAGTCCAATGGATGGTAGCCTAGTCATTATGGAAGGTAGTTTGTGTACGAGATTTTAGTTACTTTAATGGATGGTAGCCTTGTCATTATGGAAGGTAGTCTGTTGTCGAGATTTTTTATACTCCAATGGATTATAGACTTGTAATTATGGAAGGTAGTCTCTTGTTGATATTTTTCTTACTCCAATGATGATACCCTTGTCATTATGGAAGGTAATCTATTGCCGAGATTTTTGTTACTCCATTGCATGGTAGCCTTGTCATTATGGAAGGTAGTGTGTTGTAGATATTTTTGTTATTCCAATGGATAGTAGCCTTGTCATTATGGAAGGTAGTCTGTTGTCATGATTTTTGTTACTCCAATGGATGGTAGCCTTGTCATTATGGAAGGTACTATGTTGTCGATATCTTTGTTACTCCAATGGATGGTAGCCTTGTCATTATGGAAGGTAGTCTGTTGTTGAGATTTTGTTACTCCAAAGGATGGTAGCCTTGTCATTATGGAAGGTAGTCTGTTGTCGAGATTTTTGTTATTCCAATGGATGGTAGCGTTGTCATTATAGAAGGTAGTATATTGTCGAGTTTTTTGTCACTACAACGGACGGTAGCCTTGTCGTTATGTAAGGTAGTCTGTTGTCGAGATTTTTGTTACTAGAATGGATTGTAGCCTTGTCGTTATGGAGGGTAGTCTATTGTCGATATCTTTGTTACTCCAATGGATGGTAGCCTAGTCATTATGGAAGGTAGTTTGTGTACGATATTTTTGATATTCCAATGGATGGTAGCCTTGTCATTATGAAAGGTAGTCTATTGTCGTGATTTTTGTTACTCTAAGGGATGGTAGCCTTGTCATTATTGAAGGTAGTATGTTCTCGATATCTTTGTTACTCCAATGGATGGTAGCCTTGTCATTATGGAAGGTGGTTTGTTGTCGAGATATTTGTTACTCTAAGGGATGATAGCCTTGTCATTATGGAACATAGTCTGTTGTCAAGATTTTTGTTATTCCAATGGATGGTAGCGTTGTCATTATAGAAGGTAGTATATTATCGATATTTTTGTCACTACAATGGATGGTAGCCTTGTCATTATGGAATGTAGTCTGTTGTCTAGATTTTTGTTATTCCAATGGATAGTAGCCTTGCCATTATGAAAGGTAGTTTATTGTCGAGATTTTTGTTACTATAATAGATTGTAGCCTTGTCATTATGGAAGGTAGTCTATTCTCGAGATTTTTGTTACTCCAATGGATGGTAGCCTTGTAATTATAGAAGGTAGTATATTGTTGAGATTTTTGTCACTACAATGGATGGTAGCCTTGTCATTATGGAACGTAATCTGTTGTCGAGATTTTTGTTACTACAATGGATTGTAGCCTTGTCATTATGGAAGGTAGTCTATTGTCGATATCTTTGTTACTCCAATGGATGGTAGACTAGTCATTATTGAAGGTAGTTTGTGTACGATATTTTTGTTATTCCAATGGATGGTAGCCTTGTCATTATGGAAGGTAGTCTGTTGTCGAGATATTTGTTACTACAATGGATAGTAGCCATGTCGTTATGGAAGATAGTCTGTTGTCGATATCATTGTTACTCCAATGGATGGTAGCCTAGTCATTATGGAAGGTAGTTTGTGTACGAGATTTTAGTTACTCTAATGGATGGTAGCCTTGTCATTATGGAAGGTAGTCTGTTGTCGAGATTTTTGTTACTCCAATGGATTGTAGCCGTGTAATTATGGAAGGTAGTCTCTTGTTGTTATTTTGGTTACTCCAATGAAGGTACCCTTGTCATTATGGAAGGTAGTCTGTTGCCGAGATTTTTGTTACTCCATTGCATGGTAGCCTTGTCATTATGGAAGGTAGTGTGTTGTAGATATTTTTGTTATTCCAATGGATGGTAGCCTTGTCTTTATGGAAGGTAGTGTATTGTCAAGATTTTTGTTACTCCAATGGATGGTAGCCTTGTCATTATGGAAGGTACTATGTTGTCGATATCTTTGTTACTGCAATGGATGGTAGCCTTGTCATTATGGTAGGTAGTCTATTGTCGTGATCTTTGTTACTCTAACGGATGGTAGCCTTGTTCATATGGAAGGTAGTCTGTTGTCGAGATTTTTTTTATTCCAATGGATGGTAGTGTTGTCATTATAGAAGGTAGTATATTGTCGAGATTTTTGTAACTACAATGGATGGTAGCATTGTCATTATGTAAGGTAGTCTGTTGTCGAGATTTTTGTTACTAGAATGGATTGTAGCCTTGTCGTTATGGAAGGTAGTCTATTGTCGATATCTTTGTTACTCCAATGGATGGTAGCCTAGTCATTATGGAAGGTAGTTTGTGTACGATATTTTTGTTATTCCAATGGATGGTAGCCTTGTCATTATGAAAGGTAATCTATTGTCATGATTTTTGTTACTCTAAGGGATGGTACCCTTGTCATTATGGAACGTAGTATGTTGTCAATATCTTTGTTAGTCCAATGGATGGTAGCCTTGTCATTATGGTAGGTGGTCTGTTGTCGAGATATTTGTTACATTAAGGGATGGTAGCCTTGTCATTATGGAACATACTATGTTGTGGAGATTTTTGTTATTCCAATGGATGGTAGCGTTGTCATTATAGAAGGTAGTTTATTATCGAGATTTTTGTTACTACAATGGATTGTAGCCTTGTCGTTATGGAAGATAGTCTGTTGTCGATATCTTTGTTACTCCAATGGATGGTAGCCTAGTCATTATGGAAGGTAGTTTGTGTACGAGATTTTAGTTACTCCAATGGATGGTAGCCTTGTCATTATGGAAGGTAGTCCGTTGTCGAGATTTTTTTTACTCCAATGGATGATAGCCTTGTCATTATAGAAGGTAATATATTGTCGAGATTTTTGTCACTATAATGGATGGTAGCCTTGTCATTATAGAAGGTAGTCTGTTGTCGAGATTTTTGTTACTATAATGGATTGTAGCCTTGTTGTTGTGGAAGGTAGTCTATTTTCGATATCATTTTTACTCTAATGGATGCTAGCCTAGTCATTATGTATGAGATTTTAGTTACTCCAATGGATTGAAGCCTTGTCATTATGGAAGGTAGTCTGTTGTCGAGATTTTTGTTACTCTAAGGGATGGTAGCCTTGTCATTATAGAATGTAGTCTGTTTTTGAGATTTTTGTTATTCCAATGGATGGTAGCCTTGTCATTATGAAAGGATGTCTATTGTCGAGATTTTTGTTACTATAATAGATTGTAGCCTTGTCATTATAGAAGGTAGTCTGTTCTCGAGATTTTTGTTACTCCAATGGATGGTAGACTATTCATTATTGAAGGTAGTTTGTGTATGATATTTTTGTTATTCCAATGGATGGTACCCTTGTCATTATGAAAGGTAGTCTATTATCGTGATTTTTGTTACTCTAAGGGATGGTAGCCTTGTCATTATGGAAGATAGTATGTTGTCGATATCTTTGTTACTCCAATGGATGGTAGCCTTGTCGTTATGGAAGGTAGTCTGTTGTCGATATCTTTGATACTCCAATGGATGGTAGCCTAGTCATTATGGAAGGTAGTTTGTGTACGATATTTTTGTTATTCCAATGGATGGTAGCCTTGTAATTATGAAAGGTAGTCTGTTGTCGTGATTTTTGTTACTCTAAGGGATGGTAGCCTTGTCATTATGGAAGGTAGTATGTTCTCGATATCTTGGTTACTTCAACGGATGGTAGCCTTGTCATTATGGAAGGTAGTGTGTTGTCCAGATTTTTGTTACTCTTAGGGATGGTAGCCTTGTCATTATGGAACGTAGTTTGTTGTCATGATTTTTGTTATTCCAATGGATGGTAGAGTTGTCATTATAGAAGGTAGTATATTATCGAGATTTTTGTCACTACAATGGATGGTAGCCTTGTCATTATTGAAGGTAGTCTGTTGTTAAGATTTTGGTTACTATAATGGATTGTAGCCTTGTCGTTATGGAAGGTAGTTTGTTGTCGATATCTATGTTAGTCCAATGGATGGTAGTCTAGTCATTATGGAAGGTAGTTTGTGTACGAGATTTTAGTTACTTTAATGGATGGTAGCCTTGTCATTATGGAAGGTAGTCTGTTGTCGAGATTTTTTATACTCCAATGTATTGTAGCCTTGTAATTATGGAAGGTATTCTCTTCTTTATATTTTGGTTACTCCAATGATGCTACCCTTGTCATTATGGAAGGTAGTCTATTGCCGAGATTTTTGTTACTCCATTGCATGGTAGCCTTGTCATTATTGAAGGTAGTGTGTTGTAGATATTTTTGTTATTCCAATGGATGGTAGCCTTGTCATTATGGTAGGTAGTCTATTGTCGTGAATTTTGTTACTCCAATAGATGGTAGCCTTGTCATTATGGAAGGTACTGTGTTGTCGATATCTTCGTTACTCCAATGTATGGTAGCCTTGTCATTATGGAAGGTAGTCTATTGTCGAGATTTTAGTTACTCCAATGGATGGTAGCCTTGTCCTTATGGAAGGTTGTCTGTTGTCGAGATTTTTTTACTCCAATGGATTGTAGCCATGTAATTATAGAAGGTAGTCTCTTGTCGATATTTTTGTCACTATAATGGATGGTAGCCTTTTCATTATGGAAGGTAGTATGTTGTCGAGATTTTTGTTACTATAATGGATTGTAGCCTTGTCGTTGTGGAAGGTAGTCTGTTGTCGATATCTTTGTTACTCTAATGGATGTTAGCCTAGTCATTATGGAAGGTAGTTTGTGTACGAGATTTTAGTTACTCCAATGGATGGTAGCCTTGTCATTATGGAAGGTAGTCTTTTGTCGAGATTTTTGTTACTAGAAGGGATTGTAGCCTTGTCGTTATGGAAGGTAGTCTATTGTCGATATCTTTGTTACTCCAATGGATGGTAGCCTAGTCATTATGGAAGGTAGTTTGTGTACGATATTTTTGTTATTGCAATGGATGGTAGCCTTGTCATTATGGAAGGTAGTATGTTGTCGATATCTTTGTTACTCCAATGGATGGTAGCCTTGTCATTATTATAGGTGGTCTGTTGTCGAGATATTTGTTACATTAAGGGATGGTAGCCTTGTCATTATGGAACATACTATGTTGTCGAGATTTTTGTTATTCCAATGGGGTGTAGCGTTGCCATTATAGAAGGTAGTTTATTATCGAGATTTTTGTCACTACAATGGATGGTAGCCTTGTCATTATGGAAGGTAGTCTGTTGTCGATATATTTGTTACTACAATTGATTGTAGCCTTGTCGTTATGGAAGATAGTCTGTTGTCGATATCTTTGTTACTCCAATGGATGGTAGCCTAGTCATTATGGAAGGTAGTTTGTGTACGAGATTTTAGTTACTCCAATGGATGGTAGCCATGTCATTATGGAAGGTAGTCCGTTGTCGAGATTTTTTTTACTCCAATGGATGATAGCCTTGTCATTATAAAAGGTAATATATTGTCGAGATTTTTGTCACTATAATGGATGGTAGCCTTGTCATTATGGAAGGTAGTCTGTTGGTGAGATTTTTGGTACTATAATGGGTTGTAGCCTTGTTGTTGTGGAAGGTAGTCTATTTTCGATATCTTTGTTACTCTAATGGATGGTAGCCTACTCATTATGGAAGGTAGTTTGTGTATGAGATTTTAGTTACTCCAATGGATTGAAGCCTTGTCATTATGGAAGGTAGTCTGTTGTCGAGATTTTTGTTACTCTAAGGGATGGTAGCCTTGTCATTATGGAATGTAGTCTGTTGTCGAGATTTTTGTTATTCCAATGGATGGTAGCCTTGTCATTATCAAAGGTAGTCTATTGTCGAGATTTTTGTTACTATAATAGATTGTAGCCTTGTCATTATGGAAGGTAGTCTGTTCTCGAGATTTTTGTTACTCCAATGGATGGTAGCCTTGTAATTATAGAAGGTAGTATATTGTTGAGATTTTTGTCACTACAATGAATGGTAGCCTTGTCATTATGGAAGGTAATATGTTGTCGAGATTTTTGTTACTACAATGGATTGTAGCCTTGTCATTATTGAAGGTACTCTGTTGTCGATATCTTTGTTACTCCAATGGATGGTAGACTATTCATTATTGAAGGTAGTTTGTGTATGATATTTTTGTTATTCCAATGGATGGTAGCCTTGTCATTATGAAAGGTAGTCTGTTATCATGATTTTTGTTACTCTAAGGGATGGTAGCTTTGTCATTATGGAAGATAGTATGTTATCGATATCTTTGTTACTCCAACGGATGGTAGCCTTATCATTATGGAAGGTAGTCTGTTGTCGATATCTTTGATACTCCAATGGATGGTAGCCTAGTCATTATGGAAGGTAGTTTGTGTACGATATTTTTGTTATTCCAATGGATGGTAGCCTTGTAATTATGAAAGGTAGTCTGTTGTCGTGATTTTTGTTACTCTAAGGGATGGTAGCCTTGTCATTATGGAAGGTAGTATGTTGTCGATATCTTTGTTACTTCAACAGATGGTAGCCTTGTCATTATGGAAGGTAGTCTGTTGTCCAGATTTTTGTTACTCTTAGGGATGCTAGCCTTGTCATTATGGAATGTAGTTTGTTGTCAAGATTTTTGTTATTCCAATGGATGGTAGAGTTGTCATTATAGAAGGTAGTATATTATCGAGATTTTTGTCACTACAATAGATGGTAGCCTTGTCATTATGGAAGGTAGTCTGTTGTTAAGATTTTGGTTACTATAATGGATTGTAGCCTTGTCGTTATGGAAGGTAGTTTGTTGTTGATATCTATGTTAGTCCAATGGATGGTAGCCTAGTCATTATGGAAGGTAGTTTGTGTACGAGATTTTAGTTACTTTAATGGATGGTAGCCTTGTCATTATGGAAGGTAGTCTGTTGTCGAGATTTTTTATACTCCAATGGATTGTAGCCTTGTAATTATGGAAGGTATTCTCTTGTTGATATTTTGGTTACTCCAATGATGGTACCCTTGTTATTATGGAAGGTAGTCTATTGCCGAGATTTTTGTTACACCATTGCATGGTAGCCTTGTCATTATTGAAGGTAGTGTGTTGTAGATATTTTTGTTATTCCAATGGATGGTAGCCTTGTCATTATGGTAGGTAGTCTGTTGTCGTGAATTTTGTTACTCCAATGGATGGTAGCCTTGTCATTATGGAAGGTACTATGTTGTCGACATCTTCGTTACTCCAATGGATGGTAGCCTTGTCATTATGGAAGGTAGTCTATTGTCGAGATTTTAGTTACTCCAATTGATGGTAGCCTTGTCCTTATGGAAGGTAGTCTGTTGTCGAGATTTTTTTACTCCAATGGATTGTAGCCATGTAATTATAGAAGGTAGTCTCTTGTCGATATTTTTGTCACTATAATGGATGGTAGCCTTGTTATTATGGAATGTAGTCTGTTGTCGAGATTTTTGTTACTATAATGGATTGTAGCCTTGTCGTTGTGGAAGGTAGTCTGTTGTCGATATCTTTGTTACTCTAATGGATGGTAGCCTAGTCATTATGGAAGGTAGTTTGTGTACGAGATTTTAGTTACTCCAATGGATGGTAGCCTTATCATTATGGAAGGTAGTCTGTTGTCGAGATTTTTTATACTCCAATGGATTGTAGCTTTGTCATTATGGAAGGCAGTTTGTTGTCGAGATTTTTGTTACTCTAAGGGATGGTAGCCTTGTCATTATGGAATGTAGTCTGTTTTACGAGATTTTTGTTATTCCAATGGATGGTAGCTTTGTCATTATGAAAGGTAGTCTATTGTCGAGATTTTTGTTACTATAATAGATTGTAGCCTTGTCATTATGGAAGGTAGTCTGTTGTCGAAATTTTTGTTACTCCAATGGATAATGGACTTGTCATTATAGAAGGTAGTATATTGTTGAGATTTTTATCACTACAATGAATGGTAGCCATGTCATTATGAAAGGTAATCTGTTGTCGAGATTTTTGTTACTACAATGGATTGTAGCCTTGTCATTATGGAAGGTAGTCTGTTGTCGATATCTTTGTCACTCCAATGGATGGTAGACTAGTCATTATTGAAGGTAATTTGTGAACGATATTTTTGTTATTCCAATGGATGGTAGCCTTGTCATTATGAAAGGTAGTCTGTTGTCGTGATTTTTGTTACTCTAAGGGATGGTAGCCTTGTCATTATGGAAAGTAGTATGTTGTCGATATCTTTATTACTCCAATGGATGGTAGCCTTGTCGTTATGGAAGGTAGTATGTTGTCGATATCTTTGTTACTCAAATGGATGGTAGCCTAGTCATTATGGAAGGTAGTTTGTGTACGATATTTTTGTTATTCCAATGGATGTTAGCCTTGTCATTATGAAAGGTAGTCTGTTGTTGTGATTTTATTTACTCTAAGGGATGGTAGCCTTGCCATTATGGAAGGTAGTATGTTGTCGATATCTTGGTTACTCCAATGGATGGTAGCCTTGTCATTATGGAAGGTAGTCTGTTGTCCAGATTTTTGTTACTCTTAGGGACGGTAGCCTTGCCATTATGGAACGTAGTTTGTTGTCGAGATTTTTGTTATTCCAATGGATGGTAGCGTTGTCATTATAGAAGGTAGTATATTATCGAGATTTTTGTCACTACAATGGATGGTAGCCTTGTCATTATGGAAGGTAGTCTGTTGTTAAGATTTTTGTTACTATAATGGATTGTAGCCTTGTCGTTATGAAATCTAGTTTATTGTCGATATCTTTGTTAGTCCAATGGATGGTAGCCTAGTCATTATGGAAGGTAGTTTATGTACGAGATTTTAGTTACTTTAATGCATGGTAGCCTTGTCATTATGGAACGTAGTCTGTTGTCAAGATTTTTTATACTCCAATGGATTGTAGCCTTGTAATTATGGAAGGTAGTCTCTTGTTGATATTTTGGTTACTCCAATGATGGTACCCTTGTCATTATGGAAGGTAGTCTATTGCCGAGATTTTTGTTACTCCATTGCATGGTAGCCTTGTCATTATGGAAGGTAGTCTATTGCCGAGATTTTTGTTACTCCAATGGGTTGTAGCCTTGTCATTATGGGAGGTACTATGTTGTCGATATCTTTGTTACTCCAATGGATGATAGCCTTGTCATTATGGAAGGTAGTCTATTGTCGAGATTTTTGTTACTCTAAGGGATGGTAGCCTTGTCCATATGGAAGGTAGTCTGTTGTCGAGATTTTATTATTCCAATGGATGGTAGCGTTGTCATTATAGAAGGTAGTATATTGTCGAGACTTTTGTCACTACAATGGATGGTAGCCTTGTCAATATGGAAGCTAGTATGTTGTCGATATCTTTGTTACACCAATGGATGGTAGCCTTATCGTTATTGAAGCTAGTCTGTTGTCGATATCTTTGTTACTCCAATGGATGGTAGGCTTGTCATCATGAAAGGTAGTCTATTGTCGTGATTTTTGTCACTACAATGGATGGTAGCCTTGTCATTATGGAAGGTAGTCTGTTGGCGAGATTTTTGTAACTACAATGGATTGTAGCCTTGTCGTTATGGAAGATAGTTTGTTGTCGATATCTTTGTTTCTCCAATAAATGGTAGCCTAGTCATTATGGAAGGTAGTTTGTGTACGAGATTTTAGTTACTCCAATGGATTGTAGCCTTGTCATTATGGAAGGTAGTCTATTGTCGAGATTTTTGTTACTCTAAGGGATGGTAGCCTTGTCCATATGGAAGGTAGTCTGTTGTCGAGATTTTATTATTCCAATGAATGGTAGCGTTGTCATTATAGAAGGTAGTATATTGTCGAGACTTTTGTCACTACAATGGATGGTAGCCTTGTCAATATGGAAGGTAGTATGTTGGCGATATCTTTGTTACTCCAATGGATGGTAGCCTTGTCGTTATGGAAGGTAGTCTGTTGTCGATATCTTTGTTACTCAAATGGATGGTAGCCTAGTCATTATGGAAGGTAGTTTGTGTACGATATTTTTGTTACTCCAATGGAAGGTAGTCTGTTGTCGATATCTTTGTCACTCCAATGGATGGTAGACTAGTCATTATTGAAGGTCGTTTGTGTACGATATATTTGTTATTCCAATGGATGGTAGCCTTGTCATTATGAAAGGTAGTCTGTTGTCGTGATTTTTGTTACTCTAAGGGATGGTAGCCTTGTCATTATGGAAAGTAGTATGTTGTCGATATCTTTGTTACTCCAATGGATGGTAGCCTTGTCGTTATGGAAGGTAGTGTGTTGTCGATATCTTTGTTACTCAAATGGATGGTAGACTAGTCATTATGGAAGGTAGTTTGTGTACGATATTTTTGTTATTCCAATGGATGTTAGCCTTGTCATTATGAAAGGTAGTCTGTTGTCGTGATTTTTGTTACTCTAAGGGATGGTAGCCTTGCCATTATGGAAGGTAGTATGTTGTCGATATCTTGGTTACTCCAATGGATGGTAGCCTTGTCATTATGGAAGGTAGTCTGTTGTCCAGATTTTTGTTACTCTTAGGGATGGTAGCCTTGTCATTATGGAACGTAGTTTGTTGTCGAGATTTTTGTTATTCCAATGGATGGTAGCCATGTCGTTATGGAAGGTAGTTTGTTATCGATATCTTTGTTAGTCCAATGGATGCTAGCCTAGTCATTCTGGAAGGTAGTTTGTGTACGAGATTTTAGTTACTTTAATGGATGGTAGCCTTGTCATTATGGAAGTTAGTCTATTGTCAAGATTTTTTATACTCCAATGGATTGTAGCCTTGTAATTATAGAAGGTAGTCTCTTGTTGATATTTTGGTTACTCCAATGATGGTACCCTTGTCATTATGGAAGGTAGTATGTTGTCGATATCTTTGTTACTCCATTGCATGGTAGCCTTGTCATTATGAAAGGTAGTCTGTTTTCGAGATTTTTGTTACTCCAATGGATTTTAGCCTTGTCACTATGGGAGGTACTATGTTGTCGATATCTTTGTCACTACAATGGATGGTAGCCTTGTCATTATGGAAGGTAGTCTGTTGGCGAGATTTTTTTTACTACAATGGATTGTAGCCTTGTCGTTATGGAAGATAGTTTGTTGTCGATATCTTTGTTTCTCCAATGGATGGTAGCCTAGTCATTATGGAAGGTAGTTTGTGTACGAGATTTTAGTTACTCCAATGGATGGTAGCCTTGTCATTATGGAAGGTAGTCTATTGTTGAGATTTTTGTTACTTCAATGGATTGTAGCCATGTAATTATGGAAGGTAGTATATTGTTGAGATTTTTATCACTACAATGAATGGTAGCCATGTCATTATAGAAGGTACTCTGTTGTCGAGATTTTTGTTACTACAATGGATTGTAGCCTTGTCATTATGGAAGGTAGTCTGTTGTCGATATCTTTGTCACTCCAATGGATGGTAGACTAGTCATTATTGAAGGTAGTTTGTGTACGATATTTTTGTTATTCCAATGGATGGTAGCCTTGTCATTATGAAAGGTAGTCTGTTGTCGTGATTTTTGTTACTCTAACGGATGGTAGCCTTGTCATTATGGAAAGTAGTATGTTGTCGATATCTTTGTTACTCCAATGGATGGTAGCCTTGTCGTTATGGAAGGTAGTCTGTTGTCGATATCTTTGTTACTCAAATGGATGGTAGCCTAGTCATTATGGAAGGTAGTTTGTGTACGATATTTTTGTTATTCCAAGGGATGTTAGCCTTGTCATTATGAAAGGTAGTCTGTTGTCGTGATTTTTGTTACTCTAAGGGATGGTAGCCTTGCCATTATGGAAGGTAGTATGTTATCGATATCTTGGTTACTCCAATGGATGGTAGCCTTGTCATTATGGAAGGTAGTCTGTGGTCCAGATTTTTGTTACTCTTAGGGATGGTAGCCTTGTCATTATGGAACGTAGTTTGTTGTCGAGATTTTTGTTATTCCAATGGATGGTAGCGTTGTCATTATAGAAGGTAGTATATTATCGAGATTTTTGTCACTACAATGGATGGTAGCCTTGTCATTATGGAAGGTAGTCTGTTGTTAAGATTTTTGTTACTATAATGGATTCTAGCCATGTCGTTATGGAAGGTAGTTTGTTGTCGATATCTTTGTTAGTCCAATGGATGCTAGCCTAGTCATTATGGAAGGTAGTTTGTGTACGAGATTTTAGTTACTTTAATGGATGGTAGCCTTGTCATTATGGAAGTTAGTCTATTGTCGAGATTTTTTATACTCCAATGGATTGTAGCCTTGTAATTATAGAAGGTAGTCTCTTGTTGATATTTTGGTTACTCCAATGATGGTACCCTTGTCATTATGGAAGGTAGTCTATTGCCGAGATTTTTGTTACTCCATTGCATGGTAGCCTTGTCATTATGGAAGGTAGTCTATTGCCGAGATTTTTGTTACTCCAATGGATTGTAGCCTTGTCATTATGGAAGGTAGTCTATTGTCGTGATTTTTGTTACTCCAATGGATTGTAGCCTTGTCATTATGGAAGTTAGTCTATTGTCGTGATTTTTGTTACTCCATTGGATTGTAGCCTTGTCATTATGGGAGGTACTATGTTGTCGATATCTTTGTTACTCCAATGGATGGTAGCCTTGTCATTATGGAAGGTAGTCTATTGTCGAGATTTTTGTTACTCTAAGGGATGGTAGCCTTGTCAATATGGAAGCTAGTATGTTGTCGATATCTTTGTTACACCAATGGATGGTAGCCTTATCGTTATTGAAGCTAGTCTGTTGTCGATATCTTTGTTACTCCAATGGATGGTAGCCTTGTCATTATGAAAGGTAGTCTATTGTCGTGATTTTTGTCACTACAATGGATGGTAGCCTTGTCATTATGGAAGGTAGTCTGTTGGCGAGATTTTTGTAACTACAATGGATTGTAGCCTTGTCGTTATGGAAGATAGTTTGTTGTCGATATCTTTGTTTCTCCAATGGATGGTAGCCTAGTCACTATGGAAGGTAGTTTGTGTACGAGATTTTAGTTACTCCAATGGATTGTAGCCTTGTCATTATGGAAGGTAGTCTATTGTCGAGATTTTTGTTACTCTAAGGGATGGTAACCTTGTCCATATGGAAGGTAGTCTGTTGTCGAGATTTTATTATTCCAATGAATGGTAGCGTTGTCATTATAGAAGGTAGTATATTGTCGAGACTTTTGTCACTACAATGGATGGTAGCCTGGTCAATATGGAAGGTAGTATGTTGCCGATATCTTTGTTACTCCAATGGATGGTAGCCATGTCGTTATGGAAGGTAGTCTGTTGTCGATATCTTTGTTACTCAAATGGATGGTAGCCTAGTCATTATGGAAGGTAGTTTGTGTACGATATTTTTGTTATTCCAATGGAAGGTAGTCTGTTGTCGATATCTTTGTCACTCCAATGGATGGTAGACTAGTCATTATTGAAGGTAGTTTGTGTACGATATATTTGTTATTCCAATGGATGGTAGCCTTGTCATTATGAAAGGTAGTCTGTTGTCGTGATTTTTGTTACTCTAAGGGATGGTAGCCTTGTCATTATGGAAAGTAGTATGCTGTCGATATCTTTGTTACTCCAATGGATGGTAGCCTTGTCGTTATGGAAGGTAGTGTGTTGTCGATATCTTTGTTACTCAAATGGATGGTAGCCTAGTCATTATGGAAGGTAGTTTGTGTACGATATTTTTGTTATTCCAATGGATGTTAGCCTTTTCATTATGAAAGGTAGTCTGTTGTCGTGATTTTTATTACTCTAAGGGATGGTAGCCTTGCCATTATGGAAGGTAGTATGTTGTCGATATCTTGGTTACTCCAATGGATGGTAGCCTTGTCATTATGGAAGGTAGTCTGTTGTCCAGATTTTTGTTACTCTTATGGATGGTAGCCTTGTCATTATGGAACGTAGTTTGTTGTCGAGATTTTTGTTATTCCAATGGATGGTAGCGTTGTCATTATAGAAGGTAGTATATTATCGAGATTTTTGTCACTACAATGGATGGTAGCCTTGTCATTATGGAAGGTAGTCTGTTGTTAAGATTTTTGTTACTATAATGGATTCTAGCCATGTCGTTATGGAAGGTAGTTTGTTGTCGATATCTTTGTTAGTCCAATGGATGCTAGCCTAGTCATTATGGAAGGTAGTTTGTGTACGAGATTTTAGTTACTTTAATGGATGGTAGCCTTGTCATTATGGAAGTTAGTCTATTGTCGAGATTTTTTATACTCCAATGGATTGTAGCCTTGTAATTATAGAAGGTAGTCTCTTGTTGATATTTTGGTTACTCCAATGATGGTACCCTTGTCATTATGGAAGGTAGTCTATTGCCGAGATTTTTGTTACTCCATTGCATGGTAGCCTTGTCATTATGGAAGGTAGTCTATTGCCGAGATTTTTGTTACTCCAATGGATTGTAGCCTTGTCATTATGGAAGGTAGTCTATTGTCGTGATTTTTGTTACTCCAATGGATTGTAGCCTTGTCATTATGGAAGTTAGTCTATTGTCGTGATTTTTGTTACTCCATTGGATTGTAGCCTTGTCATTATGGGAGGTACTATGTTGTCGATATCTTTGTTACTCCAATGGATGGTAGCCTTGTCATTATGGAAGGTAGTCTATTGTCGAGATTTTTGTTACTCTAAGGGATGGTAGCCTTGTCAATATGGAAGCTAGTATGTTGTCGATATCTTTGTTACACCAATGGATGGTAGCCTTATCGTTATTGAAGCTAGTCTGTTGTCGATATCTTTGTTACTCCAATGGATGGTAGCCTTGTCATTATGAAAGGTAGTCTATTGTCGTGATTTTTGTCACTACAATGGATGGTAGCCTTGTCATTATGGAAGGTAGTCTGTTGGCGAGATTTTTGTAACTACAATGGATTGTAGCCTTGTCGTTATGGAAGATAGTTTGTTGTCGATATCTTTGTTTCTCCAATGGATGGTAGCCTAGTCACTATGGAAGGTAGTTTGTGTACGAGATTTTAGTTACTCCAATGGATTGTAGCCTTGTCATTATGGAAGGTAGTCTATTGTCGAGATTTTTGTTACTCTAAGGGATGGTAACCTTGTCTATATGGAAGGTAGTCTGTTGTCGAGATTTTATTATTCCAATGAATGGTAGCGTTGTCATTATAGAAGGTAGTATATTGTCGAGACTTTTGTCACTACAATGGATGGTAGCCTGGTCAATATGGAAGGTAGTATGTTGCCGATATCTTTGTTACTCCAATGGATGGTAGCCATGTCGTTATGGAAGGTAGTCTGTTGTCGATATCTTTGTTACTCAAATGGATGGTAGCCTAGTCATTATGGAAGGTAGTTTGTGTACGATATTTTTGTTATTCCAATGGAAGGTAGTCTGTTGTCGATATCTTTGTCACTCCAATGGATGGTAGACTAGTCATTATTGAAGGTAGTTTGTGTACGATATATTTGTTATTCCAATGGATGGTAGCCTTGTCATTATGAAAGGTAGTCTGTTGTCGTGATTTTTGTTACTCTAAGGGATGGTAGCCTTGTCATTATGGAAAGTAGTATGCTGTCGATATCTTTGTTACTCCAATGGATGGTAGCCTTGTCGTTATGGAAGGTAGTGTGTTGTCGATATCTTTGTTACTCAAATGGATGGTAGCCTAGTCATTATGGAAGGTAGTTTGTGTACGATATTTTTGTTATTCCAATGGATGTTAGCCTTTTCATTATGAAAGGTAGTCTGTTGTCGTGATTTTTATTACTCTAAGGGATGGTAGCCTTGCCATTATGGAAGGTAGTATGTTGTCGATATCTTGGTTACTCCAATGGATGGTAGCCTTGTCATTATGGAAGGTAGTCTGTTGTCCAGATTTTTGTTACTCTTATGGATGGTAGCCTTGTCATTATGGAACGTAGTTTGTTGTCGAGATTTTTGTTATTCCAATGGATAGTAGCGTTGTCATTATAGAAGGTAGTATATTATCGAGATTTTTGTCACTACAATGGATGGTAGCCTTGTCATTATGGAAGGTAGTCTGTTGTTAAGATTTTTGTTACTATAATGGATTGTAGCCATGTCGTTATGGAAGGTAGTTTGTTGTCGATATCTTTGTTAGTCCAATGGATGCTAGCCTAGTCATTCTGGAAGGTAGTTTGTGTACGAGATTTTAGTTACTTTAATGGATGGTAGCCTTGTCATTATGGAAGTTAGTCTATTGTCGAGATTTTTTATACTCCAATGGATTGTAGCCTTGTAATTATAGAAGGTAGTCTCTTGTTGATATTTTGGTTACTCCAATGATGGTACCCTTGTCATTATGGAAGGTAGTATGTTGTCGATATCTTTGTTACTCCATTGCATGGTAGCCTTGTCATTATGAAAGGTAGTCTGTTTTCGAGATTTTTGTTACTCCAATGGATTTTAGCCTTGTCATTATGGGAGGTACTATGTTGTCGATATCTTTGTCACTACAATGGATGGTAGCCTTGTCATTATGGAAGGTAGTCTGTTGGCGAGATTTTTTTACTACAATGGATTGTAGCCTTGTCGTTATGGAAGATAGTTTGTTGTCGATATCTTTGTTTCTCCAATGGATGGTAGCCTAGTCATTATGGAAGGTAGTTTGTGTACGAGATTTTAGTTACTCCAATGGATGGTAGCCTTGTCATTATGGAAGGTAGTCTATTGTCGAGATTTTTGTTACTTCAATGGATTGTAGCCATGTAATTATGGAAGGTAGTATATTGTTGAGATTTTTATCACTACAATGAATGGTAGCCATGTCATTATAGTAGGTAATCTGTTGTCGAGATTTTTGTTACTACAATGGATTGTAGCCTTGTCATTATGGAAGGTAGTCTGTTGTCGATATCTTTGTCACTCCAATGGATGGTAGACTAGTCATTATTGAAGGTAGTTTGTGTACGATATTTTTGTTATTCCAATGGATGGTAGCCTTGTCATTATGAAAGGTAGTCTGTTGTCGTGATTTTTGTTACTCTAACGGATGGTAGCCTTGTCATTATGGAAAGTAGTATGTTGTCGATATCTTTGTTACTCCAATGGATGGTAGCCTTGTCGTTATGGAAGGTAGTCTGTTGTCGATATCTTTGTTACTCAAATGGATGGTAGCCTAGTCATTATGGAAGGTAGTTTGTGTACGATATTTTTGTTATTCCAAGGGATGTTAGCCTTGTCATTATGAAAGGTAGTCTGTTGTCGTGATTTTTGTTACTCTAAGGGATGGTAGCCATGCCATTATGGAAGGTAGTATGTTGTCGATATCTTGGTTACTCCAATGGATGGTAGCCTTGTCATTATGGAAGGTAGTCTGTGGTCCAGATTTTTGTTACTCTTAGGGATGGTAGCCTTGTCATTATGGAACGTAGTTTGTTGTCGAGATTTTTGTTATTCCAATGGATGGTAGCATTGTCATTATAGAAGGTAGTATATTATCGAGATTTTTGTCACTACAATGGATGGTAGCCTTGTCATTATGGAAGGTAGTCTGTTGTTAAGATTTTTGTTACTATAATGGATTCTAGCCATGTCGTTATGGAAGGTAGTTTGTTGTCGATATCTTCGTTAGTCCAATGGATGCTAGCCTAGTCATTATGGAAGGTAGTTTGTGTACCAGATTTTAGTTACTTTAATGGATGGTAGCCTTGTCATTATGGAAGTTAGTCTATTGTCGAGATTTTTTATACTCCAATGGATTGTAGCCTTGTAATTATAGAAGGTAGTCTCTTGTTGATATTTTGGTTACTCCAATGATGGTACCCTTGTCATTATAGAAGGTAGTCTATTGCCGAGATTTTTGTTACTCCATTGCATGGTAGCCTTGTCATTATGGAAGGTAGTCTATTGCCGAGATTTTTGTTACTCCAATGGATTGTAGCCTTGTCATTATGGAAGGTAGTCTATTGTCGTGATTTTTGTAACTCCAATGGATTGTAGCCTTGTCATTATGGAAGTTAGTCTATTGTCGTGATTTTTGTTACTCCATTGGATTGTAGCCTTGTCATTATGGGAGGTACTATGTTGTCGATATCTTTGTTACTCCAATGGATGGTTGCCTTGTCATTATGGAAGGTAGTCTATTGTCGAGATTTTTGTTACTCTAAGGGATGGTAGCCTTGTCCATATGGAAGGTAGTCTGTTGTCGAGATTTTATTATTCCAATGGATGGTAGTGTTGTCATTATAGAAGGTAGTATATTGTCGAGACTTTTGTCACTACAATGGATGGTAGCCTTGTCAATATGGAAGGTAGTATGTTGTCGATATCTTTGTTACTCCAATGGATGGTAGCCTTGTCGTTATGGAAGGTAGTCTGTTGTCGATATCTTTGTTACTCAAATGGATGGTAGCCTAGTCATTATGGAAGGTAGTTTGTGTACGATATTTTTGTTATTCGAATGGATGGTAGCCTTGTCATTATGAAAGGTAGTCTATTGTCGTGATTTTTGTTACTCTAAGGGATGGTAGCCTTGTCATTATGGAAGGTAGTATGGTGTCGATATCTTTGTTACTCCAATGGATGGTAGCCTTGTCATTATGGAAGGTAGTCTATTGTCGATATTTTTGTTACTCCAATGGATTGTAGCCATGTAATTATAGAAGGTAGTATATTATCGAGATTTTTGTCACTACAATGGATGGTAGCCTTGTCATTATGGAAGGTAGTCTGTTGTCATGATTTTTGATACTACAATGGATTGTAGCCTTGTCGTTATGGAAGGTAGTCTGTTGTTGATATCTTTGTTTCTCTAATGGATGGTAGCCTAGTCATTATGGAAGGTAGTTTGTGTACGAGATTTTAGTTACTCCAATGGATGGTAGCCTTGTCATTATAGAAGGTAGTCTGTTGTCAAGATAATTTATACTCCAATGGATTGTAGCCTTGTCATTATGGAAGGCAGTCTGTTGTCAAGATTTTTGTTACTCTAAGGGATGGTAGCCTTGTCATTATGGAATGTAGTATGTTGTCGAGATTTTTGTTATTCCAATGGATGGTAGCCTTGTCATTATGAAAGGTAGTCTATTGTCGAGATTTTTGTTACTCCAATGGATGGTGGACTTGTCATTATAGAAGGTAGTATATTGTTGAGATTTTTGTCACTACAATGAATGGTAGCCTTGTCATTATGGAAGGAAGTCTGTTGTCGATATCTTTGTCACTCCAATGGATGGTAGCCTTGTCATTATGAAAGGTAGTCTGTTGTCGTGATTTTTGTTACTCTAAGGGATGGTAGCCTTGTCATTATGGAAGGTAGTATGTTGTCGATATCTTTGTTACTCCAATGGATGGTAGCCTAGTCATTATGGAAGGTAGTTTGTGTACGATATTTTTGTTATTCCAATGGATGGTAGCCTTGTCATTATGAAAAGTAGTATGTTGTCGTGATTTTTGTTACTCTAAGGGATGGTAGCCTTGTCATTATTGAAGGTAGTATGTTGTCGATATCTTTGTTACTCCAATGGATGGTAGCCTTGTCATTATGGAAGGTAGTTTGTTGTCCAGATTTTTGTTACTCTTAGGGATGGTAGCCTTGTCATTATGGAACATAGTCTGTTGTCGAGATTTTTGGTATTCCAATGGATGGTAGCGTTGTCAATATAGAAGGTAGTATATTATCGAGATTTTTGTCACTACAATGGATAGTAGCCTTGTCATTATGGAAGGTAGTCTGTTGTTAAGATTTTTGTTACTATAATGGATTGTAGCCTTGTCGTTATGGAAGGTAGTTTATTGTCGATATCTTTGTTAGTCCAATGGATGGTAGCCTTGTCATTATGGAAGGTAGTTTGTGAACGAGATTTAAGTTACTCTAATGGATGGTAGCCTAGTCATTACGGAAGGTAGTTTGTGTACGAGATTTTAGTTACTCCAATGGATGTTAGCCTTGTCATTATGGAAGGTAGTCTGTTGTCAAGATAATTTATACTCCAATGGATTGTAGCCTTGTCATTATGGAAGGCAGTCTGTTGTCGAGATTTTTGTTACTCTAAGGGATGGTAGCCTTGTCATTATGGAATGTAGTCTGTTGTCGAGATTTTTGTTATTCCAATGGATGGTAGCCTTGTCATTATGAAAGGTAGTCTATTGTCGAGATTTTTGTTACTATAATAGATTGTAGCCTTGTCATTATGGAAGGTAGTCTGTTGTCGAGATTTTTGTTACTCCAATGGATGGTGGACTTGTCATTATAGAAGGTAGTATATTGTTGAGATTTTTGTAACTACAATTAATGGTAGCCTTGTCATTATGGAAGGTAATCTGTTGTCGAGATTTTTGTTACTACAATGGATTGTAGCCTTGTCATTATGGAAGGAAGTCTGTTGTCGATATCTTTGTCACTCCAATGGATGGAAGACTAGTCATTATTGAAGGTAGTTTGTGTACGATATTTTTGTTATTCCAATGGATGGAAGCCTTGTCATTATGAAAGGTAGTCTGTTGTCGTGATTTTTGTTACTCTAAGGGATGGTAGCCTTGTCATTATGGAAGGTAGTATGTTGTTGATATCTTTGTTACTCCAATGGATGGTATCCTTGTCGTTATGGAAGTTAGTCTGTTGTCCAGATTTTTGTTACTCTTAGGGATGGTAGCCTTATCATTATGGAACGTAGTCTGTTGTCGAGATTTTTGTTATTCCAATGGATGGTAGCATTGTCAATATAGAAGGTAGTATATTATCGAGATTTTTGTCACTACAATGGATGGTAGCCTTGTCATTATGGAAGGTAGTATGTTGTTAAGATTTTTGTTACTATAATGGATTGTAGCCTTGTCGTTATGGAAGGTAGTTTGTTGTCGATATCTTTGTTAGTCCAATGGATGGTAGCCTAGTCATTATGGAAGGTAGTTTGTGTAAGAGATTTAAGTGACTTTAATGGATGGTAGCCTTGTCATTATGGAAGGTAGTCTGTTGTCGAGATTTTTTATACTCCAATGGATTGTAGCCTTGTAATTATGGAAGGTAGTCTCTTGTTGATATTTTGGCTACTCCAATAATGGTACCCTTGTCATTATGGAAGGTAGTCTATTACCGAGATTTTTGTTACTCCATTGCATTGTAGCCTTGTCATTATGGAAGGTAGTGTGTTGTGGATATTTTTGTTATTCCAATGGATGGTAGCCTTGTCATTATGGAAGGTAGTCTGTTGTCGTGATTTTTGTTACTCCAATTGATTGTAGCCTTGTCATTATGGAAGGTAGTCTATTGTCGAGATTTTTGTTACTCTAAGGGATGGTTGCCTTGTCCATATGGAAGGTAGTCTGTTGTCGAGATTTTTGTTATTCCAATGGATGGTAGCATTGTCATTATAGAAGGTAGTATATTGTTGAGATTTTTGTCACTACAATGGATGGTAGCCTTGTCATTATGTAAGGTAGTCTGTTGTCGAGATTTTTGTTACTAGAATGGATTGTAGCCTTGTCGTTATGGAAGGTAGTCTATTGTCGATATCTTTGTTACTCCAATGGATGGTAGCCTAGTCATTATGGAAGGTAGTTTGTGTACGATATTTTTGTTATTCCAATGGATGGTAGCCTTGTCATTATGAAAAGTAGTATGTTGTCGTGATTTTTGTTACTCTAAGGGATGGTAGCCTTGTCATTATTGAAGGTAGTATGTTGTCGATATCTTTGTTACTCCAATGGATGGTAGCCTTGTCATTATGCAAGTTAGTCAGTTGTCCAGATTTTTGTTACTCTTAGGGATGGTAGCCTTGTCATTATGGAACGTAGTCTGTTGTCGAGATTTTTGTTATTCCAATCGATGGTAGCGTTGTCAATATAGAAGGTAGTATATTATCGAGATTTTTGTCACTACAATGGATGGTAGCCTTGTCATTATGGAAGGTAATCTGTTGTTAAGATTTTTGTTACTATAATGGATTGTAGCCTTGTCGTTATGGAAGGTAGTTTGTTGTCGATATCTTTGTTAGTCCAATGGATGGTAGCCTAGTCATTATGGAAGGTAGTTTGTGTACGAGATTTAAGTTACTTTAATGGATGATAGCCTTGTCATTATGGAAGGTAGTCTGTTGTCGAGATATTTTATACTCCAATGGATTGTAGCCTTGTAATTATGGAAGGTAGTCTCTTGTTGATATTTTGGCTACTCCAATAATGGTACCCTTGTCATTATGGAAGGTAGTCTATTGCCGAGATTTTTGTTACTCCATTGCATGGTAGCCTTGTCAATATGGAAGGTAGTGTGTTGTGGATATTTTTGTTATTCCAATGGATGGTAGCCTTGTCATTATAGAAGGTAGTCTGTTGTCGTGATTTTTGTTACTCCAATGGATTGTAGCCTTGTCATTATGGAAGGTACTATGTTGTCGATATCTTTGTTACTCCAATGGATGGTAGCCTTGTCATTATGGAAGGTAGTCTATTGTCTAGATTTTTGTTACTCTAAGTGATGGTTTCCTTGTCCATATGGAAGGTAGTCTGTTGTCGAGATTTTTGTTATTCCAATGGATGGTAGCATTGTCATTATAGAAGGTAGTATATTGTTGAGATTTTTGTCACTACAATGGATGGTAGCCTTGTCATTATGTAAGGTAGTCTGTTGTCGAGATTTTTGTTACTAGAATGGATTGTAGCCTTGTCGTTAGGGAAGGTAGTCTATTGTCGATATCTTTGTTACTCCAATGGATGGTAGCCTAGTCATAATGGAAGGTAGTTTGTGTACGATATTTTTGTTATTCCAATGGATGGTAACCTTGTCATTATGAAAGGTAGTCTATTGTCGTGATTTTTGTTACTCTAAGGGATGGTAGCCTTGTCATTATGGAAGGTAGTATGTTATCGATATCTTTGTTACTCCAATGGATGGTAGCCTTGTCATTAGGGAAGGTAGTCTCTTGTTGAGATTTTTGTTATTCCAATGGATGGTAGCGTTGTCATTATAGAAGGTAGTATATTATCAATATTTTTGTCACTACAATGGATGGTAGCCTTGTTATTATGGAAGGTAGTCTATTGTCGAGATTTTTGTTACTACAATGGATTGTAGCCTTGTCGTTATGGAAGATAGTCTGTTGTCGATATCTTTGTTACTCCAATAGAAGGTAGCCTAGTCATTATGGAAGGTAGTTTGTGTACGAGATTTTAGTTACTCCAATGGATGGTAGCCTTGTCATTATGGAAGGTAGTCTGTTGTCGAGATTTCTTATACTCCAATGGATTGTAGCCTTGTAATTATGGAAGGTAGTCTCTTGTTGATAATTTGGTTACTCCAATGATGGTACCCTTGTCATTATGGAAGGTAGTTTATTGCCGAGATTTTTGTTACTCCATTGCATGGTAGCCTTGTCATTATGGAAGGTAGTGTGTTGTCGATATTTTTGTTATTCCAATGGGTAGTAGCCTTATTATTATGGAAGGTAGTCTATTTTCGTGATTTTTGTTACTCCAATGGATGGTAGCCTTGTCATTATGGAAGGTAGTCTGTTGTCGAGATTTTTGTTACTACAATGGATTATAGCCTTGTCGTTATAGAAGACAGTCCGTTGTCGATATCTTTGTTACTCCAATGGATGGTAGCCTAGTCATTATGGAAGGTAGTTTGTGTACGAGATTTAAGTTACTTTAATTGATGGTAGCCTTGTCATTATGGAAGGTAGTCTATTGTCGAGATTTTTTATACTCCAATGGATTGTAGCGTTGTAATTATGGAAGGTAGTCTCTTGTTGATATTTTGGCTACTCCAGTGATGGTACCCTTGTCATTATGGAAGGTAGTCTATTGCCGAGATTTTTGTTACTCCATTGCATGGTAGCCTTGTCATTATGGAAGGTAGTGTGTTGTAGATATTTTTGTTATTCCAATGGATGGCAGCCTTGTCATTATGGAAGGTAGTGTGTTGTCGTGATTTTTGTTACTCCAATGGATGGTAGCCTTGTCATTATGGAAGGTACTATGTTGTCGATATCTTTGTTACTCCAATGGATGGTAACCTTGTCATTATGGAAGGTAGTCTATTGTCGAGATTTTTGTTACTCTAAGGGATGGTTGCCTTGTCCATATGGAATGTAGTATGTTGTCGAGATTTTTGTTATTCCATTGGATGGTAGCATAGTCATTATATAAGGTAGTATATTATCGAGATTTTTGTCAGTCAATGGATGGTAGCCTTGTCTTTATGGAAGGTAGTCTGTTGTCAAGATTTTTGTTACTACAATGGATTGTAGCCTTGTCGTTATGGAAGGTAGTTTGTTGTTGATATCTTTGTTAGTCCAATGGATGGTAGCCTAGTCATTATGGAAGGTAGTTTGTGTACGAGATTTTAGTTACTTTAATGGATGGAAGCCTTGTCATTATGAAAGGTAGTCTGTTGTCGAGATTTTGTATATTCCAATGGATTGTAGCCTTGTAATTATGGAAGGTAGTCTCTTGTTGATATTTTGGGTACTCCAATGATGGTACCCTTATCATTGTGGAAGGTAGTCTATTGCCGAGATTTTTGTTACTCCATTGCATGGAAACCTTGCCATTATGGAAGGTAGTGTGTTATCGATATTTTTGTTATTCCAATAGATGGTAGCCTTGTCATTATGGAAGGTAGTCTGTTGTCATGATTTTTGTTAGTCTAATGGATGGTAGCCTTGCCATTATTGAAGGTAGTATGTTATCAATATCTTTGTTTCTCCAATGGATGGTAGCCTTGTCATTATAGAAGGTAGTCTATTGTCGAGATTTTTGTTACTCTAAGGGATGGTAGCCTTGTCCATATGGAAGGTAGTCTGTTGTCGAGATTTTTGTTATTCCAATGGATGGTAGCATTGTCATTATAGAAGGTAGTATATTGTCTAGATTTTTGTCACTACAATGGATGGTAGCCTTGTCATTAGGTAAGGTAGTCTGTTGTCGAGATTTTTGTTACTAGAATGGATTGTAGCCTTGTCGTTATGGAAGGTAGTCTGTTTTCGATATCTTTGTTACACCAATGGATGGTAGCCTAGTTATTATGGAAGGTAATTTGTGTATGATATTTTTGTTATTCCAATGGATGATAGCCTTGTCATTATGAAAGGTAGTCTATTGTCGTGATTTTTATTACTCTAAGAAATGGTAGCCTTGTCATTATGCAAGGTAGTATGTTGTCGATATCTTTGTTACTCCAATGGATGGTAGCCTTGTCATTATGGAATGTAGTCTGTTGTCGATATTTTTTTTACTCTAAGGGATGGTAGCCTTGTCATTATGGAAGGTAGTCTATTGCCGGGATTTTTGTTACTCCATTGCATGGTAGCCTTCTCATTATGGAAGGTCCTGTGTTGTCGAAATTTTTGTTATTCCAATGGATGGTAGCCCTGTCATTATGGAAGGTAGTCTCTTGTCGTGATTTTTGTTACTCCAATGGATGGTAGCCTTGTCATTATGTAAGGTGGTCTGTTGTCGAGATATTTGTTACTCTAAGGGATGGTAGCCTTGCCATTATGGAACGTAGTCTGTTATCGAGATTTTTGTTATTCCAATGGATGGTAACATTGTCATTATAGAAGGTAGTATATTATCAATATTTTTGTCACTACAATGGATGGTAGCCTTGTCATTATGGAAGGTAGTCTGTTGTCGAGATTTTTGTTACTACAATGGATTGTAGCCTTGTCGTTATGGAAGATAGTCTGTTGTCGATATCTTTGTTATTCCAATGGATGATAGCCTTATTATTATGGAAGGTAGTCTATTGTCGTGATTTTTGTTACTCCAATGGATGGTAGCCTTGTCATTATGGAAGGTAGTCTGTTGTCGAGATTTTTGTTACTACAATGGATTGTAGCCTTGTCGTTATAGAAGATAGTCTGTTGTCGATATCTTTGTTACTCCAATGGATGGTAGCCTAGTCATTATGGAAGGTAGTTTGTGTACGAGATTTTAGTTACTCCTATGGATGGTAGCCTTGTCATTATGGAAGGTAGTCTGTTGTCGAGATTTTTGTCACTATATTGGATGGTAGCCTTGTCATTATGGAACGTAGTCTGTTGTCGAGATTTTTTTTATTCCATTGGATGGTAGCGTTGTCGTTATAGAAGGTAGTATATTATCGAGATTTTTGTCACTACAATGGATGGTAGCCTTGTCATTATGGAAGGTAGTCTGTTGTCAAGATTTTTGTTACTACAATGGATTGTAGCCTTGTCGTTATGGATGGTAGTTTGTTGTCGATATCTTTGTTAGTCCAATGGATGGTAGCCTAGTCATTATGGAAGGTAGTTTGTGTACGAGATTTTAGTTACTTTAAAGGATGGTAGCCTTGTCATTATGAAAGGTAGTCTGTTGTCGAGATTTTTTATACTCCAATGGATTGTAGCCCTGTAATTATGTAAGGTAGTCTCTTGTTGATATTTTGGTTACTCCAATGATGGTACCCTTGTCATTATGGAAGGTAGTCTATTGCCGAGATTTTTGTTACTCCATTGCATGGTAGCCTTGTCATTATTGAAGGTAGTGTGTTGTAGATATTTTTGTTATTCCAATGGATGGTAGCCTTGTCATTATGGTAGGTAGTCTGTTGTCGTGAATTTTGTTACTCCAATGGATGGTAGCCTTGTCATTATGGAAGGTACTATGTTGTCGATATCTTCGTTAATCCAATGGATGGTAGCCTTGCCATTATGGAAGGTAGCCTATTACCGAGATTTTAGTTACTCCAATGGATGGTAGCCTTGTCATTATGGAAGGTAGTCTGTTGTCGAGATTTTTGTTACTCCAATAGATTGTAGCCATGTAATTATAGAAGGTAGTCTCTTGTCGAGATTTTTGTCACTATAATGGATGGTAGCCTTGTCATTATGGAAGGTAGTCTATTGTCGAGATTTTTGTTACTATAATGGATTATAGCCTTGTCGTTGTGAAAGGTAGTCTGTTGTCGATATCTTTGTTACTCCAATGGATGGTAGACTAGTCATTATTGAAGGTAGTTTGCGTACGAGATTTTTGTTATTCCAATGGATGGTAGTCTTGTCATTATGAAAGGTAGTCTATTGTCGTGATTTTTGTTAATCTAAGGGATGGTAGACTTGTCATTATGGAAAGTAGTATGTTGTCGATATCTTTGTTACTCCAATGGATGGTAGCCTTGTCGTTATGGAAGGTAGTCTGTTTTTGATATCTTTATTACTCAAATGGATGGTAGCCTAGTCATTGTGGAAGGTAGTTTGTGTACGATATTTTTGTTATTCCAATGGATGGTAGCCTTGTCATTATGAAAGGTAGTCTGTTGTCGTGATTTTTGTTACTCTAAGGGATGGTAGCCTTGCCATTATGGAAGGTAGTATGTTGTCGATATCTTGGTTACTCCAATGGATGGTTGCCGTATCATTATGGAAGGTAGTTTGTTGTCCAGATTTTTGTTACTCTTAGGGATGGTAGCCTTGTCATTATGGAACGTAGTTTGTTGTCGAGATTTTTGTTATTCCAATGGATGGTAGCGTTGTCATTATAGAAGGTAGTATATTATCGAGATTTTTGTCACTACAATAGATGGTAGCCTTGTCATTATGGAAGGTAGTCTGTTGTTAAGATTTTTGTTACTATAATGGATTGTAGCCTTGTCGTTATGGAAGGTAGTTTGTTGTCGATATCTTTGTTAGTCCAATGGATGGTAGCCTAGTCATTATGGAAGGTAGTCTGTTATCGAGATTTTTTATACTCCAATGGATTGTAGCCTTGTAATTATGGAAGGTAGTCTCTTGTTGATATTTTGGTTACTCCAATGATGGTACCCTTATCATTATGGAAGGTAGTCTATTGCCGAGATTTTTGTTACTCCATTGCATGGTAGCCTTGTCATTATGGAAGGTAGTCTATTGCCGAGATTTTTGTTACTCCAATGGATTGTAGCCTTGTCATTATGGAAGGTAGTCTATTGTCGTGATTTTTGTTACTCCAATGGATTGTAGCCTTGTCACTATGGAAGGTACTATGTTGTCGATATCTTTTTTACTCCAATGGATGGTAGCCTTGTCATTATGGAAGGTAGACTATTGTCGAGATGTTTGTTACTCTAAGGGATGGTAGCCTTGTCCATATGGAAGGTAGTCTGTTGTCGAGATTTTATTATTCCAATGGATGGTAGCATTGTCATTCTAGAAGGTAGTATATTGTCCAGACTTTTGTCACTACAATGAATGGTAGCCTTATCAATATGGAAGGTATTATGTTGTCGATATCTTTGTTACTCCAATGGATGGTAGCCTTGTCGTTATGGAAGGTAGTCTGTTGTCGATATCTTTGTTACTCCAATGGATGGTAGCCTAGTCATTATGGAAGGTAGTTTGTGTACGATATTTTTGTTATTCCAATGGATGGTAGCCTTGTCATTATGAAAGGTAGTCTATTGTCGTGATTTTTGTTACTCTAAGGGACGGTAGCCTTGTCATTATGGAAGGTAGTATGTTGTCGATATCTTTGTTACTCCAATGGATGGTAGCCTTGTCATTATGGAAGGTAGTCTGTTTTCGAGATTTTTTTTATTCCAATGGATGGTAGCATTGTCATTATAGAAGGTAGTATATTATCAAGATTTTTGTCACTACAATGGATGGTAGCCTTGTCATTATGGAAGGTAGTCTGTTGTCGAGATTTTTGTTATTACAATTGATTGTAGCCTTGTCATTATGGGAAGATAGTTTGTTGTCGATATCTTTGTTACTCCAATGGATGGTAGCCTAGTCATTATGGAAGGTAGTTTGTGTACGAGATTTTAGTTACTCCAATGGATGGTTGCCTTATCATTATGGAAGGTAGTCTATTGTCGAGATTTTTGTTACTCCAATGGATTGTAGCCATGTAATTATAGAAGGTAGTCTCTTGTCGAGATTTTTGTCACTATAATGGATAGTAGCCTTGTCATTATGGAAGGTAGTCTGTTGTCGAGATTTTTGTTACTATAATAAATTGTATCCTTGTCGTTGTGGAAGGTAGTCTGTTGTCGATATCTTTGTTACTCTAATGGATGGTAGCTTAGTGATTATGGAAGGTAGTTTGTGTACGACATTTTAGTTACTCCAATGGATGGTAGCCTTGTCATTACGGAAGGTAGTCTGTTGTCAAGATAATTTATACTCCAATGGATTGTAGCCTTGTCATTATGGAAGGCAGTCTGTTGTCGAGATTTTTGTTACTCTAAGGGATGGTAGCCTTGTCATTATGGAATGAAGTATGTTGTCGAGATTTTTGTTATTCCAATGGATGGTAGCCTTGTCATTATGAAAGGTAGTCTATTGTCGAGATTTTTGTAACTATAATAGATTGTAGCCTTGTCATTATGGAAGGTAGTCTATTGTCTAGATTTTTTTAACTCCAATGGATGGTGTACTTGTCATTATAGAAGGTAGTATATTGTTGAGACTTTTGTCACTACAATGAATGGTAGCCTTGTCATTATGGAAGGTAATCTGTTGTCGAGATTTTTGTTACTACAATGGATTGTAGCCTTGTCATTATGGAAGGAAGTCTGTTGTCGATATCTTTGTCACTCCAATGGATGGAAGACTAGTCATTATTGAAGGTAGTTTGTGTACGATATTTTTGTTATTCCAATGGATGGTAGCCTTGTCAATATGAAAGGTAGTCTGTTGTCGTGATTTTTGTTACTCTAAGGGATGGTGGCCTTGTCATTATGGAAGGTAGTATGTTGTCGATATCTTTGTTACTCCAATGGATGGTAGCCTTGTCGTTATTGAAGGTAGTCTGTTGTCGATATCTTTGTTACTCTAATGGATGGTAGCCTAGTCATTATGGAAGGTAGTTTGTGTACGATATTTTTATTATTCCAATGGATGGTAGCCTTGTCATTATGAAAAGTAGTATGTTGTCCAGATTTTTGTCACTCTTAGGGATGGTAGCCTAGTCATTATGGAACATAGTCTGTTGTCGAGATTTTTTTTATTCCAATGGATGGTATCATTGTCAATATAGAAGGTAGTATATTATCGAGATTTTTGTCACTACAATGGATGGTAGCCTTGTCATTATGGAAGGTAGTCTGTTGTTAAGATTTTTGTTACTATAATGGATTGTAGCCTTGTCATTATGGAAGGTAGTTTGTTGTCGATATCTTTGTTAGTCCAATGGATGGTAGCCTTGTCATTATGGAAGGTAGTCTGTTGTCGAGATTTTTTATACTCCAATGGATTGTAGCCTTGTAATTATGGAAGGTAGTCTCTTGTTGATATTTTGGCTACTCCAATGATGGTACCCTTGTCATTATGGAAGGTAGTCTATTGCCGAGATTTTTGTTACTCCATTGCATGGTAGCCTTGTCATTATGGAAGGTAGTGTGTTGTAGATATTTTTTTTTCCAATGGATGGTAGCCTTGTCATTATGGAATGTAGTTTGTTGTCGTGATTTTTGTTACTCCAATGGATGGTAGCCTTGTCATTATGGAAGGTACTATGTTGTCGATATCTTTGTTACTCCAATGGATGGTAGCCTTGTCATTATGGAAGGTAGTCTATTGTCAAGATTTTTGTTACTCTAAGGGATGGTTGCCTTGTCCATATGGAAGGTAGTCTATTGTCGAGATTTTTGTTATTCCAATGGATGGTAGCATTGTCATTATAGAAGGTAGTATATTATCGAGATTTTTGTCACTACAATGGATGGTAGCCTTGTCATTATGTAAGGTAGTCTGTTGTCGAGATTTTTGTTACTAGAATTGATTGTAGCCTCGTCGTTATGGAAGGTAGTCTATTGTCGATATCTTTGTTTCTCCAATGGATGGTAGCCTAGTCATTATGGAAGGTAGTTTTTGTACGATATTTTTGTTATTCCAATGGATGGTAGCCTTGTCATTATGAAAGGTAGTCTGTTGTCGTGATTTTTGTTACTCTAAGGGATGGTAGCCTTGTCATTATGGAAGGTAGTCTGTTGTCGAGATTTTTGTTATTCCAATGGATGGTAGCGTTGTCATTATAGAAGGTAGTATATTATCGATATTTTTGTCACTACAATGGATGGTAGCCTTGTCATTATGGAAGGTAGTCTATTGTCGAGATTTTTGTTACTACAATGGATTGTAGCCTTGTCGTTATGGAAGATAGTCTGTTGTCGATATCTTTGTTACTCCAATGGAAGGTAGCCTAGTCATTATGGAAGGTAGTTTGTGTATAAGATTTTAGTTACTCCAATGGATGGTAGCCTTGTCATTATGGAAGGTAGTCTGTTGTCGAGATTTTTTATACTCCAATGGATTGTAGCCTTGTAATTATGGAAGGTAGTCTCTTGTTGATATTTTGGTTACTCAAATGATGGTACCCTTGTCATTATGGAAGGTGGTTTATTGCCGAGATTTTTGTTACTCCATGGCATGGTAGCCTTGTCATTATGGAAGGTAGTGTGTTGTCGATATTTTTGTTATTCTAGTGGATGGTAGCCTTATTATTATGGAAGGTAGTCTATTGTCGTGATTTTTGTTACTCCAATGGATGGTAGCCTAGTCATTATGGAAGGTAGTCTGTTGTCGAGATTTTTGTTACTACAATGGATTGTAGCCTTGTCATTTTAGAAGATATTCTGTTGTCGATATCTTTGTTACTCCAATGGATGGTAGCCTAGTCATTATGGAAGGTAGTTTGTGTATGAGATTTTAGTTACTCCAATGGATGGTAGCCTTGTCATTATGGAAGGTACTCTGTTGTCGAGATTTTTGTTACTCCAATGGATGGTAGCCTTGTCATTATGGAACATAGTCTATTGTCGAGATTTTTGTTATTCCATTGGATGGTAGCGTTGTCATTATATAACGTAGTATATTATCAAGATTTTTGTCAGTACAATGGATGGTAGCCTTGTCATTGTGGAAGGTAGTCTGTTGTCAAGATTTTTGTTACTACAATGGATTGTAGCCTTGTCGTTATGGAAGGTAGTTTGTTACTGATATCTTTGTTAGTCCAATGGATGGTAGCCTAGTCATTGTGGAAGGTAGTTTGTGTACGAGATTTTAGTTACTTTAATGGATGGAAGCCTTGTCATTATGAAAGGTAGTCTGTTGTCGAGATTTTTTATACTCCAATGGATTGTAGCCTTGTAATTATGGAAGGTAGTCTCTTGTTGATATTTTGGTTACTCCAATGATGGTACCCTTATCATTATGGAAGGTAGTCTATTGCCGAGATTTTTGTTACTCCATTGCATGGTAACCTTGTCATTATGGAACGTAGTTTGTTGTCGAGATTTTTGTTATTCCAATGGATGGTAGCGTTGTCATTATAGAAGGTAGTATATTATCGAGATTTTTGTCACTACAATGGATGGTAGCCTTGTCATTATAGAAGGTAGTCTGTTGTTAAGATTTTTGTTACTATAATGGATTGTAGCCTTGTCGTTATGGAAGGTAGTTTGTTGTCGATATCTTTGTTAGTCCAATGGATGGTATCCTAGTCATTATGGAAGGTAGTCTGTTGTCGAGATTTTTTATACTCCAATGGATTGTAGCCTTGTAATTATGGAAGGTAGTCTCTTGTTGATATTTTGGCTACTCCAATGATGGTACCCTTGTCATTATGGAAGGTAGTCTATTGCCGAGATTTTTGTTACTCCATTGCATGGTAGCCTTGTCATTATGGAAGGTAGTGTGTTGTAGATATTTTTTTTTCCAATGGATGGTAGCCTTGTCATTATGGAATGTAGTTTGTTGTCGTGATTTTTGTTACTCCAATGGATGGTAGCCTTGTCATTATGGAAGGTACTATGTTGTCGATATCTTTGTTACTCCAATGGATGGTAGCCTTGTCATTATGGAAGGTAGTCTATTGTCAAGATTTTTGTTACTCTAAGTGATGGTTGCCTTGTCCATATGGAAGGTAGTCTATTGTCGAGATTTTTGTTATTCCAATGGATGGTAGCATTGTCATTATAGAAGGTAGTATATTATCGAGATTTTTGTCACTACAATGGATGGTAGCCTTGTCATTATGTAAGGTAGTCTGTTGTCGAGATTTTTGTTACTAGAATTGATTGTAGCCTCGTCGTTATGGAAGGTAGTCTATTGTCGATATCTTTGTTTCTCCAATGGATGGTAGCCTAGTCATTATGGAAGGTAGTTTTTGTACGATATTTTTGTTATTCCAATGGATGGTAGCCTTGTCATTATGAAAGGTAGTCTGTTGTCGTGATTTTTGTTACTCTAAGGGATGGTAGCCTTGTCATTATGGAAGGTAGTCTATTGTCGAGATATTTGTTATTCCAATGGATGGTAGCGTTGTCATTATAGAAGGTAGTATATTATCGATATTTTTGTCACTACAATGGATGGTAGCCTTGTCATTATGGAAGGTAGTCTATTGTCGAGATTTTTGTTACTACAATGGATTGTAGCCTTGTCGTTATGGAAGATAGTCTGTTGTCGATATCTTTGTTACTCCAATGGAAGGTAGCCTAGTCATTATGGAAGGTAGTTTGTGTATGAGATTTTAGTTACTCCAATGGATGGTAGCCTTGTCATTATGGAAGGTAGTCTGTTGTCGAGATTTTTTATACTCCAATGGATTGTAGCCTTGTAATTATGGAAGGTAGTCTCTTGTTGATATTTTGGTTACTCAAATGATGGTACCCTTGTCATTATGGAAGGTGGTTTATTGCCGAGATTTTTGTTACTCCATGGCATGGTAGCCTTGTCATTATGGAAGGTAGTGTGTTGTCGATATTTTTGTTATTCTAGTGGATGGTAGCCTTATTATTATGGAAGGTAGTCTATTGTCGTGATTTTTGTTACTCCAATGGATGGTAGCCTAGTCATTATGGAAGGTAGTCTGTTGTCGAGATTTTTGTTACTACAATGGATTGTAGCCTTGTCATTTTAGAAGATATTCTGTTGTCGATGTCTTTGTTACTCCAATGGATGGTATCCTAGTCATTATGGAAGGTAGTTTGTGTATGAGATTTTAGTTACTCCAATGGATGGTAGCCTTGTCATTATGGAAGGTAGTCTGTTGTCGAGATTTTTGTTACTCCAATGGATGGTAGCCTAGTCATTATGGAACATAGTCTATTGTCGAGATTTTTGTTATTCCATTGGATGGTAGCGTTGTCATTATATAACGTAGTATATTATCAAGATTTTTGTCAGTACAATGGATGGTAGCCTTGTCATTGTGGAAGGTAGTCTGTTGTCAAGATTTTTGTTACTACAATGGATTGTAGCCTTGTCGTTATGGAAGGTAGTTTGTTACTGATATCTTTGTTAGTCCAATGGATGGTAGCCTAGTCATTGTGGAAGGTAGTTTGTGTACGAGATTTTAGTTACTTTAATGGATGGAAGCCTTGTCATTATGAAAGGTAGTCTGTTGTCGAGATTTTTTATACTCCAATGGATTGTAGCCTTGTAATTATGGAAGGTAGTCTCTTGTTGATATTTTGGTTACTCCAATGATGGTACCCTTATCATTATGGAAGGTAGTCTATTGCCGAGATTTTTGTTACTCCATTGCATGGTAACCTTGTCATTATGGAACGTAGTTTGTTGTCGAGATTTTTGTTATTCCAATGGATGGTAGCGTTGTCATTATAGAAGGTAGTATATTATCGAGATTTTTGTCACTACAATGGATGGTAGCCTTGTCATTATAGAAGGTAGTCTGTTGTTAAGATTTTTGTTACTATAATGGATTGTAGCCTTGTCGTTATGGAAGGTAGTTTGTTGTCGATATCTTTGTTAGTCCAATGGATGGTAGCCTAGTCATTATGGAAGGTAGTCTGTTGTCGAGATTTTTTATACTCCAATGGATTGTAGCCTTGTAATTATGGAAGGTAGTCTCTTGTTGATATTTTGGTTACTCCAATGATGGTACCCTTATCATTATGGAAGGTAGTCTATTGCCGAGATTTTTGTTACTAGAATGGATTTTAGCCTTGTCGTTATGGAAGGTAGTCTATTATCGATATCTTTGTTACTCCAATGGATGGTAGCCTAGTCATTATGGAAGGTAGTTTGTGTACGATATTTTTGTTATTCCAATGGATGATAGCCTTGTCATTATGAAAGGTACTCTATTGTCATGATTTTTATTACTCTAAGGGATGGTAGTCTTGTCATTATGGAAGGTAGTATGTTGTCGATATCTTTGTTACTCAAATGGATTGTAGCCTTGTCATTATGGAAGGTAGTCTGTTGTCGATATTTTTTTTACTCTAAGGGATGGTAGCCTTGTCATTATGGAAGGTAGTGTGTTGTCGATATTTTTGTTATTCCAATGGATGGTAGCCCTGTCATTATGGAAGGTAGTCTCTTGTTGTGATTTTTTGTTACTCCAATGGATGGTAGCCTTGTCATTATGTAAGGTGGTCTGTTGTCGAGATATTTGTTACTCTAAGGGATGGTAGCCTTGCCATTATGGAACGTAGTATGTTATCGAGATTTTTGTTATTCCAATGGATGGTAGCGTTGTCATTATAGAAGGTAGTATATTATCGATATTTTTTTCACTACAATGGATGGTAGCCTTGTCATTATGGAAGGTAGTCTGTTGTCGAGATTTTTGTTACTACAATGGATTGTAGCCTTGTCGTTATGGAAGATAGTCTGTTGTCGATATCTTTGTTATTCCAATGGATGGTAGCCTTATTATTATGGAAGGTAGTCTATTGTCGTGATTTTTGTTACTCCAATGGATGGTAGCCTTGTCATTATGGAAGGTAGTCTGTTGTCGAGATTTTTGTTACTACAATGGATGGTAGCCTAGTCATTATGGAAGGTAGTTTGTGTACGAGATTTTAGTTACTCCAATGGATGGTAGCCTTGTCATTATGGAAGGTAGTCTGTTGTCGAGAGTTTTGTTACTCCAATGGATGGTAGCCTTGTCATTATAGAACGTAGTATATTGTCGAGATTTTTGTCACTACAATGGATGGTAGCCTTGTCATTATGGAAGGTAGTCTGTTGTCAAGATTTTTGTTACTACAATGGATTGTAGCCTTGTCGTTATGGAAGGTAGTTTGTTGTCGATATCTTTGTTAGTCCAATGGATGGTAGCCTAGTCATTATGGAAGGTAGTTTGTGTACGAGATTTTAGTTACTTTAATGGATGGTAGCCTTGTAATTATGGAAGGTAGTCTTTTGTTGATATTTTGGTTACTCCAATGATGGTACCCTTGTCATTATGGAAGGTAGTCTATTGCTGATATTTTTGTTACTCCATTGCATGGTAGCCTTGTCATTATGGAAGGTAGTGTGTTGTCGATATTTTTGTTATTCCAATAGATGTTAGCCTTGTCATTATGGAAGGTAGTTTGTTGTCATGATTTTTATTACTCCAATGGATGGTAGCCTTGCCATTATGGAAGGTAGAATGTTATCGATATCTTTGTTTCTCCAATGGATGGCAGCCTTGTCAGTATAGAAGGTAGTCTATTGTCGAGATTTTTGTTACTCTAAGGGATGGTAGCCTTGTCCATATGGAAGGTAGTCTGTTGTCGAGATTTTTGTTATTCTAATGGAAGGTAGCATTGTCTTTATGGAAGGTAGTCTATTGCCGTGATTTTTGTTACTACAATGGATGGTAGCCTTGACATTAGGTAAGGTAGTCTGTTGTCGAGATTTTTGTTACTAGAATGGATTGTAGCCTTGTCGTTATGGAAGGTAGTCTATTGTCGATATCTTTGTTACTCCAATGGATAGTAGCCTAGTCATTATGGAAGGTAGTTTGTGTACGAGATTTTAGTTACTCCAATGGATGGTAGCCTTGTCATTATGGAAGGTAGTTTGTTGTCGAGATTTTTGTTACTCCAATGGATGGTAACCTTGTCATTAGAGAAATTAATATATTGTCGAGATTTTTGTCACTATATTGGATGGTAGCCTTGTCATTATGGAATGTAGTCTGTTGTCGAGATTTTTGTTATTCCATTGGATGGTAGCGTTCTCATTATAGAAGGTAGTATATTATCGAGATTTTTGTCACTACAATGGATGGTAGCCTTGTCATTATGGAAGGTAGTCTGTTGTCAAGATTTTTGTTACTACAATGGATTGTAGCCTTGTCGTTATGGAAGGTAGTTTGTTGTCGATATCTTTGTTAGTCCAATGGATGGTAGCCTATTCATTATGGAAGGTAGTTTGTGTACGAGATTTTAGTTACTTTAATGGATGGTAGCCTTGTCATTATGAAAGGTAGTCTGTTGTCGAGATTTTTTATACTCCAATGGATTGTAGCCTTGTAATTATGGAAGGTAGTCTCTTGTTGATATTTTGGTTACTCCAATGATGGTACCCTTGTCATTATGGAAGGTAGTCTATTGCCGAGATTTTTGTTACTCCATTGCATGGTAGCCTTGTCAATATGGAAGGTAGTGTGTTGTCGATATTTTTGTTATTCCAATAGATGGTAGCCTTGTCATTATGGAAGGTAGTCTGTTGTCATGATTTTTGTTACTCCAATGGATGGTAGCCTTGCCATTATGGAAGGTAGAATGTTATCGATATCTTTGTTTCTCCAATGGATGGTAGCCTTGTCATTATAGAAGGTAGTCTATTGTCGAGATTTTTGTTACTCTAAGGGATGGTAGCCTTGTCCATATGGAAGGTAGTCTGTTGTCGAGATTTTTGTTATTCCAATGGATGGTAGCATTGTCTTTAGAGAAGGTAGTATATTGTCGAGATTTTTGTCACTACAATGGATGGTAGCCATGTCATTAGGTAAGGTAGTCTGTTGTCGAGATTTTTGTTACTAGAATGGATTGTAGCCTTGTCATTATGGAGGGTAGTCTGTTGTCGATATCTTTGTTACTCCAATGGATGGTATCCTAGTCATTATGGAAGGTAGTTTGTGTACGATATTTTTGTTATTTCAATGGATGATAGCCTTGTCATTATGAAAGGTAGTATATTGTCGTGATTTTTATTACTCTAAGGGATGGTAGCCTTGTCATTATGGAAGGTAGTATGTTGTCGATATCTTTGTTACTCCAATGGATGGTAGCCTTGTCATTATGGAAGGTAGTCTATTGCCGAGATTTTTTTTACTCCATTTCATGGTAGCCTTTTCATTATGGAAGGTAGTGTGTTGTAGATATTTTTGTTATTCCAATGGATGGTAGCCTTGTCATTATGGAAGGTAGTCTGTTGTCGTGATTTTTGTTACTCCATTGGATGGTAGCCTTGTCATTATGTAAGGTGGTCTATTGTCGAGATATTTGTTACTCTAAGGGATGGTAGCCTTGCCATTATGGAACGTAGTATGTTATTGAGATTTTTGTTACTCCAATGGATGGTAGCCTAGTCATTATGGAAGGCAGTTTGTGTACGAGATTTTAGTTACTTTATTGGATGTTAGCCTTGTCATTATGGAAGGTAGTCTGTTGTTGAGATATTTTATACTCCAATAAATTGTAGCCTTGTAATTATGGAAGGTAGTCTCTTGTTGATATTTTGGTTACTCCAATGATGTTACCCTTGTCATTATTGAAGTAGTCTATTGTCGATATTTTTGTTACTCCGTTGCATGGTAGCCTTGTCATTATGGAAGGTAGTGAGTTGTCGATATTTTTGTTATTCCAATGGATGGTAGCCTTGTCATTATAGAAGGTAGTCTATTGTCGAGATTTTTGTTACTCTAAGGGATGGTAGCCTTGTCCATATGGAAGGTAGTCTGTTGTCGAGATTTTTGTTATTCCAATGGATGGTAGCATTGTCTTTAGAGAAGGTAGTATATTGTCGAGATTTTTGTCACTACAATGGATGGTAGCCTTGTCATTAGGTAAGGTAGTCTGTTGTCGAGATTTTTGTTACTAGAATGGATTGTAGCCTTGTCATTATGGAGGGTAGTCTGTTGTCGATATCTTTGTTACTCCAATGGATGGTATCCTAGTCATTATGGAAGGTAGTTTGTGTACGATATTTTTGTTATTCCAATGGATGATAGCCTTGTCATTATGAAAGGTAGTATATTGTCGTGATTTTTATTACTCTAAGGGATGGTAGCCTTGTCATTATGGAAGGTAGTATGTTGTCGATATCTTTGTTACTCCAATGGATGGTAGCCTTGTCATTATGGAAGGTAGTCTATTGCCGAGATTTTTTTTACTCCATTGCATGGTAGCCTTTTCATTATGGAAGGTAGTGTGTTGTCGATATTTTTGTTATTCCAATGGATGGTAGCCTTGTCATTATGGAAGGTAGTCTGTTGTCGTGATTTTTGTTACTCCATTTGATGGTAGCCTTGTCATTATGTAAGGTGGTCTGTTGTCGAGATATTTGTTACTCTAAGGGACGGTAGCCTTGCCATTATGGAACCTAGTATGTTATTGAGATTTTTGTTACTCCAATGGATGGTAGCCTAGTCATTATGGAAGGCAGTTTGTGTACGAGATTTTAGTTACTTTATTGGATGGTAGCCTTGTCATTATGGAAGGTAGTCTGTTGTTGAGATATTTTATACTCCAATAAATTGTAGCCTTGTAATTATGGAAGGTAGTCTCTTGTTGATATTTTGGTTACTCCAATGATGTTACCCTTGTCATTATTGAAGTAGTCTATTGTCGATATTTTTGTTACTCCGTTGCATGGTAGCCTTGTCATTATGGAAGGTAGTGAGTTGTCGATATTTTTGTTATTCCAATGAATTGTAGCCTTGTAATTATGGAAGGTAGTCTGTTTTCGTGATTTTTGTTACTCCAATGGATGCTAGCCTTGTCATTATGGAAGGTAGTATGTTGTCGATATCTTTGTTACTCCAATGGATGGTAGCCTTGTCATTATGGAAGGTAGTCTATTGTCGAGATTTTTGTTACTCTAAGGGATGGTAGCCTTGTCCATATGGAAGGTAGTCTGTTGTCGAGATTTTTGTTATTCCAATGGATGGTAGCGTTGTCATTAAAGAAGATAGTATATTGTCGAGTTTTTTGTCACTACAATGGATGGTAGGCTTGTCATTATGGAAGGTAGTCTGTTGTCGAGATTTTTGTTACTACAATGGATTGTAGCCTTGTCGTTATGGAAGATAGTCTATTGTCGATATCTTTGTTACTCCAATGGATGGTAGCCTAGTCATTATGGAAGGTACTTTGTGTACGAGATTTTAGTTACTCCAATGGATGGTAGCCTTATCATTATGGAAGGTAGTCTGTTGTTGAGATTTTTGTTACTCCAATGGATGGTAGCCTTATCATTATGGAAGGTAATATATTGTCGAGATTTTTGTCACTATATTGGATGGTAGCCTTGTCATTATGGAAAGTAGTCTGTTGTCGAGGTTTTTGTTATTCCATCGGATGGTAGCGTTGTCATTATAGAAGGTAGTATATTATCGAGATTTTTGTCACTACAATGGATTGTAGCCTTGTCATTATGGAAGGTAGTCTGTTGTCAAGATTTTTGTTACTACAATGGATTGTAGCGTTGTTGTTATGGAAGGTAGTTTGTTGTCGATATCTTTGTTAGTCCAATGGATGGTAGCCTAGTCATTATGAAAGGTAGTTTGTGTACGAGATTTTAGTTACTTTAATGGATGGTAGCCTTGTCATTATGAAAGGTAGTCTGTTGTCGAGATTTTTTATACTCCAATGGATTGTAGCCTTGTAATTATGGAAGGTAGACTCTTGTTGATATTTTGGTTACTCCAATGATGGTACCCTTATCATTATGGAAGATAGTCTATTTCCGAGATTTTTGTTCCTCCATTGCATGGTAGCCTTGTCATTATGGAAGGTAGTCTATTGCCGAGATTTTTGTTACTCCATTGCATGGTAGCCTTGTCATTATGGAAGGTAGTGTGTTGTCGATATTTTTGTTATTCCAATGGATGGTAGCCCTGTCATTATGGAAGGTAGTCTCTTGTCGTGATTTTTTGTTACTCTAATGGATGGTAGCCTTGTCATTATGTAAGGTGGTCTGTTGTCGAGATATTTGTTACTCTAAGGGATGGTAGCCTTGCCCTTATAGAACGTAGTCTATTATCGATATTTTTGTTATTCCAATGGATGGTAGCGTTGTCATTATAGAAGGTAGTATATTATCGATATTTTTTTCACGACAATGGATGGTAGCCTTGTCATTATGGAAGGTAGTCTGTTGTCGAGATTTTTGTTACTACAATGGATTGTAGCCTTGTCGTTATGGAAGATAGTCTGTTGTCGATATCTTTGTTATTCCAATGGATGGTATCCTTATTATTATGGAAGGTAGTCTATTGTCATTATTTTTGTTACTCCAATGGATGGTAGCGTTGTCATTATGGAAGGTAGTCTGTTGTCGAGATTTTTGTTAGTACAATGGATTGTAGCCTTGTCGTTATAGATGATAGTCTGTTGTCGATATCTTTGTTACTCCAATGGATGGTAGCCTAGTCATTATGGAAGGTAGTTTGTGTACGAGATTTTAGTTACTCCAATGGATGGTAGCCTTGTCATTATGGAAGGTAGTTTGTTGTCGAGATTTTTGTTACTCCAATGGATGGTAGCCTTGTCATTAGAGAAGGTAATATATTGTCGAGATTTTTGTCACTATATTGGATGGTAGCCTTGTCATTATGGAATGTAGTCTGTTGTCGAGATTTTTGTTATTCCATTGGATGGTAGCGTTCTCATTATAGAAGGTAGTATATTATCGAGATTTTTGTCACTACAATGGATGGTAGCCTTGTCATTATGGAAGGTAGTCTGTTGTTAAGATTTTTGTTACTACAATGGATTGTAGCCTTGTCGTTATGGAAGGTAGTTTGTTGTCGATATCTTTGTTAGTCCAATGGATGGTAGCCTATTCATTATGGAAGGTAGTTTGTGTACGAGATTTTAGTTACTTTAATGGATGGTAGCCTTGTCATTATGAAAGGTAGTCTGTTGTCGAGATTTTTTATACTCCAATGGATTGTAGCCTTGTAATTATGGAAGGTAGTCTCTTGTTGATATTTTGGTTACTCCAATGATGGTACCCTTGTCATTATGGAAGATAGTCTATTTCTGAGATTTTTGTTCCTCCATTGCATGGTAGCCTTGTCATTATGGAAGGTAGTGTGTTGTCGATATTTTTGTTATTCCAATGGATGGTAGCCTTGTCATTATGCAAGGTAGTCTGTTTTCGTGATTTTTGTTACTCCAATGGATGGTAGCCTTGTCATTATGGAAGGTAGTATGTTGTCGATATCTTTGTTACTCCAATGGATGGTAGCCTTGTCATTATGGAAGGTAGTCTATTGTCGAGATTTTTGTTACTCTAAGGGATGGTAGCCTTGTCCATATGGAAGGTAGTCTATTGTCGAGATTTTTGTTATTCCAATGGATGGTAGCGTTGTCATTAAAGAAGGTAGTATATTGTCGAGATTTTTGTCACTACAATGGATGGTAGCCTTGTCATTATGTAAGGTAGTCTGTTGTCGAGGTTTTGTTACTAGAATGGATTGTAGCCTTATCGTTATGGAAGGTAGTTTGTTGTCTATATCTTTGTTACTCCAAAGGATGGTAGCCTAGTCATTATGGAAGGCAGTTTGTGTACGAGATTTTAGTTACATTAATGGATGGTAGCCTTGTCATTATGGAAGATAGTCTGTTGTTGAGATATTTTATACTCCAATAAATTGTAGCCTTGTAATTATGGAAGGTAGTCTCTTATTGATATTTTGGTTACTCCAATGATGGTACCCTTGTCATTATTGAAGGTAGTCTATTGCCGATATTTTTGTTACTCCATTGCATGGTAGCCTTGTCATTATGGAAGGTAGTGAGTTGTCGATATTTTTGTTATTCTAATGGATGGTAGCCTTGTCATTATGGAAGGTAGTCTTTTTTCGTGATTTTTGTTACTCCAATGGATGGTAGCCTTGTCATTATGGAAGGTAGTATGTTGTCGATATCTATGTTACTCCAATGGATGGTAGCCTTGTCATTATGGAAGGTAGTCTATTGTCGAGATTTTTGTTACTCTAAGGGATGGTAGCCTTGTCCATATGGAAGGTAGTCTGTTGTCGAGATTTAAGTTATTCCAATGGATGGTAGCGTTGTCATTAAAGAAGATAGAATATTGTCGAGTTTTTTGTCACTACAATGGATGGTAGCCTTGTCATTATGTAAGGTAGTCTGTTGTCGAGATTTTTGTTACTAGAATGGATTGTAGCCTTGTCGTTATGGAAGGTTGTTTGTTATCTATATATTTGTTACTCCAATGGATGGTAGCCTAGTCATTATGGAAGGTAGTTTGTGTACGAGATTTGTTTTACTTTAATGGATGGTAGCCTTGTCATTATGGAAGGTAGTTTGTGTACGAGATTTAAGTTACTTTAATGGATGGTAGCCTTGTCATTATGGAAGGTAGTCTGTTGTCGAGATTTTTTATACTCCAATGGATTGTAGCCTTGTAATTATGGAAGGTAGTCTCTTGTTGATATTTTGGCTACTCCAATGATGGTACCCTTGTCATTATGGAAGGTAGTCTATTGCCGAGATTTTTGTTACTCCATTGCATGGTAGCCTTGTCATTATGGAAGGTAGTGTGTTGTAGATATTTTTTTTTCCAATGGATGGTAGCCTTGTCATTATGGAATGTAGTTTGTTGTCGTGATTTTTGTTACTCCAATGGATGGTAGCCTTGTCATTATGGAAGGTACTATGTTGTTGATATCTTTGTTACTCCAATGGATGGTAGCCTTGTCATTATGGAAGGTAGTCTATTGTCAAGATTTTTGTTACTCTAAGGGATGGTTGCCTTGTCCATATGGAAGGTAGTCTATTGTTGAGATTTTTGTTATTCCAATGGATGGTAGCATTGTCATTATAGAAGGTAGTATATTATCGAGATTTTTGTCACTACAATGGATGGTAGCCTTGTCATTATGTAAGGTAGTCTGTTGTCGAGATTTTTGTTACTAGAATTGATTGTAGCCTCGTCGTTATGGAAGGTAGTCTATTGTCGATATCTTTGTTTCTCCAATGGATTGTATCCTAGTCATTATGGAAGGTAGTTTGTGTACGATATTTTTGTTATTCCAATGGATGGTAGCCTTGTCATTATGAAAGGTAGTCTATTGTCGTGATTTTTGTTACTCTAAGGGATGGTAGCCTTGTCATTATGGAAGGTAGTCTGTTGTCGAGATTTTTGTTATTCCAATGGATGGTAGCGTTGTCGTTATAGAAGGTAGTATATTATCGATATTTTTGTCACTACAATGGATGGTAGCCTTGTCATTATGGAAGGTAGTCTATTGTCGAGATTTTTGTTACTACAATGGATTGTAGCCTTGTCGTTATGGAAGATAGTCTGTTGTCGATATCTTTGTTACTCCAATGGAAGGTAGCCTAGTCATTATGGAAGGTAGTTTATGTATGAGATTTTAGTTACTCCAATGGATGGTAGCCTTGTCATTATGGAAGGTAGTCTGTTGTCGAGATTTTTTATACTCCAATGGATTGTAGCCTTGTAATTATGGAAGGTAGTCTCATGTTGATATTTTGGTTACTCCAATGATGGTACCCTTGTCATTATGGAAGGTGGTTTATTGCCAAGATTTTTGTTACTCCATGGCATGGTAGCCTTGTCATTATGGAAGGTAGTGTGTTGTCGATATTTTTGTTATTCTAGTGGATGGTAGCCTTATTATTATGGAAGGTAGTCTATTGTCGTGATTTTTGTTACTCCAATGGATGGTAGCCTTGTCATTATGGAAGGTACTCTGTTGTCGAGATTTTTGTTACTACAATGGATTGTAGCCTTGTCATTTTAGAAGATATTTTGTTGTCGATATCTTTGTTACTCCAATGGATGGTAGCCTAGTCATTATGGAAGGTAGTTTGTGTACGAGATTTTAGTTACTCCAATGGATGGTAGCCTTGTCATTATGGAAGGTAGTCTGTTGTCGAGATTTTTGTTACTCCAATGGATGGTAGCCTTGTCATTATGGAACATAGTCTATTTTCGAGATTTTTGTTATTCCATTGGATGGTAGCGTTGTCATTATATAACGTAGTATATTATCAAGATTTTTGTCAGTACAATGGATGGTAGCCTTGTCATTATGGAAGGTAGTCTGTTGTCAAGATTTTTGTTACTACAATGGATTGTAGCCTTGTCGTTATGGAAGGTAGTTTGTTACTGATATCTTTGTTAGTCCAATGGATGGTAGCCTAGTCATTATGGAAGGTAGTTTGTGTACGAGATTTTAGTTACTTTAATGGATGGAAGCCTTGTCATTATGAAAGGTAGTCTGTTGTCGAGATTTTTTATACTCCAATGGATTGTAGCCTTGTAATTATGGAAGGTAGTCTCTTGTTGATATTTTGGTTACTCCAATGATGGTACCCTTATCATTATGGAAGGTAGTCTATTGCCGAGATTTTTGTTACTCCATTGCATGGTAACCTTGTCATTAAGAAAGGTAATGTGTTGTCGATATTTTTGTTATTTCAATAGATGGTAGCCTTGTCATTATGGAAGGTAGTCTGTTGTCATGATTTTTTTTACTCCAATGGATGGTAGCCTTGCCATTATGGAAGGTAGTATGTTATCAATATCTTTGTTTCTCCAATGGATGGTAGCCTTGTCATTATAGAAGGTAGTCTATTGTCGAGATTTTTGTTACTCTAAGGGATGGTAGCCTTGTCCATATGGAAGGTAGTCTGTTGTAGAGATTTTTGTTATTCCAATGGATGGTAGCATTGTCATTATAGAAGGTAGTATATTGTCGAGATTTTTGTCACTACAATGGACGGTAGCCTTGTCATTAGGTAAGGTAGTCTGTTGTCGAGATTTTTGTTACTAGAATGGATTTTAGCCTTGTCGTTATGGAAGGTAGTCTATTATCGATATCTTTGTTACTCCAATGGATGGTAGCCTAGTCATTATGGAAGGTAGTTTGTGTACGATATTTTTGTTATTCCAATGGATGATAGCCTTGTCATTATGAAAGGTACTCTATTGTCATGATTTTTATTACTCTAAGGGATGGTAGTCTTGTCATTATGGAAGGTAGTATGTTGTCGATATCTTTGTTACTCCAATGGATTGTAGCCTTGTCATTATGGAAGGTAGTCTGTTGTCGATATTTTTTTTACTCTAAGGGATGGTAGCCTTGTCATTATGGAAGGTAGTGTGTTGTCGATATTTTTGTTATTCCAATGGATGGTAGCCCTGTCATTATGGAAGGTAGTCTCTTGTTGTGATTTTTTGTTACTCCAATGGATGGTAGCCTTGTCATTATGTAAGGTGGTCTGTTGTCGAGATATTTGTTACTCTAAGGGATGGTAGCCTTGCCATTATGGAACGTAGTATGTTATCGAGATTTTTGTTATTCCAATGGATGGTAGCGTTGTCATTATAGAAGGTAGTATATTATCGATATTTTTTTCACTACAATGGATGGTAGCCTTGTCATTATGGAAGGTAGTCTGTTGTCGAGATTTTTGTTACTACAATGGATTGTAGCCTTGTCGTTATGGAAGATAGTCTGTTGTCGATATCTTTGTTATTCCAATGGATGGTAGCCTTATTATTATGGAAGGTAGTCTATTGTCGTGATTTTTGTTACTCCAATGGATGGTAGCCTTGTCATTATGGAAGGTAGTCTGTTGTCGAGATTTTTGTTACTACAATGGATGGTAGCCTAGTCATTATGGAAGGTAGTTTGTGTACGAGATTTTAGTTACTCCAATGGATGGTAGCTTTGTCATTATGGAAGGTAGTCTGTTGTCGAGAGTTTTGTTACTCCAATGGATGGTAGCCTTGTCATTATAGAAGGTAATATATTGTCGAGATTTTTGTCACTATATTGGATGGTAGCCTTTGTCATTATGGAACGTAGTCTGTTGTCGAGATTTTTGTTATTCCATTAGATGGTACCGTTGTCATTACAGAACGTAGTATATTATCGAGATTTTTGTCACTACAATGGATGGTAGCCTTGTCATTATGGAAGGTAGTCTGTTGTCAAGATTTTTGTTACTACAATGGATTGTAGCCTTGTCGTTATGGAAGGTAGTTTGTTGTCGATATCTTTGTTAGTCCAATGGATGGTAGCCTAGTCATTATGGAAGGTAGTTTGTGTACGAGATTTTAGTTACTTTAATGGATGGTAGCCTTGTAATTATGGAAGGTAGTCTCTTGTTGATATTTTGGTTACTCCAATGATGGTACCCTTGTCATTATGGAAGGTAGTCTATTGCCGATATTTTTGTTACTCCATTGCATGGTAGCCTTGTCATTATGGAAGGTAGTGTGTTGTCGATATTTTTGTTATTCCAATAGATGTTAGCCTTGTCATTATGGAAGGTAGTCTGTTGTCATGATTTTTATTACTCCAATGGATGGTAGCCTTGCCATTATGGAAGGTAGAATGTTATCGATATCTTTGTTTCTCCAATGGATGGCAGCCTTGTCAGTATAGAAGGTAGTCTATTGTCGAGATTTTTGTTACTCTAAGGGATGGTAGCCTTGTCCATATGGAAGGTAGTCTGTTGTCGAGATTTTTGTTATTCTAATGGAAGGTAGCATTGTCTTTATAGAAGGTAGTATATTGTCGAGATTTTTGTCACTACAATGGATGGTAGCCTTGACATTAGGTAAGGTAGTCTGTTGTCGAGATTTTTGTTACTAGAATGGATTGTAGCCTTGTCGTTATGGAAGGTAGTCTATTGTCGATATCTTTGTTACTCCAATGGATAGTAGCCTAGTCATTATGGAAGGTAGTTTGTGTACGATATTTTTGTTATTCCAATGGATGATAGCCTTGTAATTATGAAAGGTAGTCTATTGTCGTGATTTTTATTACTCTAAGGGATGCTAGCCTTGTCATTATGGAAGGTAGTATGTTGTCGATATCTTTGTTACTCCAATGGATGGTAGCCTTGTCATTATGGAAGGTAGTCTGTTGTCGATATTTTTTTTACTCTAAGGGATGCTAGCCTTGTCATTATGGAAGGTAGTCTATTGCCGAGATTTTTGTTACTCCATTGCACGGTAGCCTTATCATTATGGAAGGTAGTGTGTTGTCGATATTTTTGTTATTCCAATGGATGGTAGCCCTGTCATTATGGAAGGTAATCTCTTGTCGTGATTTTTGTTACTCCAATGGATCGTAGCCTTGTCATTATGTAAGGTGGTCTATTGTCGAGATATTTGTTACTCTAAGGGATGGTAGCCTTTCCATTATGGAACGTAGTATGTTATTGAGATTTTTGTTATTCCAATGGATGGTAGCGTTGTCATTATAGAAGGTAGTATATTATCGATATTTTTGTCACTACAATGGATGGTAGCCTTGTCATTATGGAAGGTAGTCTGTTGTCGAGATTTTTGTTACTACAATGGATTGTAGACTTGTCGTTATGGAAGATAGTCTGTTGTTGATATCTTTGTTTTTCCAATGGATGGTAGCCTTATTATTATGGAAGGTAGTCTATTGTCGTGATTTTTGTTACTCCATTGGATGGAAGCCTTGTCAATATGGAAGGTAATCTGTTGTCGAGATTTTTGTTATTCCAATGGATGGTAGCATTGTCATTATAGAAGGTAGTATATTGTGGAGATTTTTGTCACTACAATGGATGGTAGCCTTGTCATTAGGTAAGGTAGTCTGTTGTCGAGATTTTTGTTACTAGAATGGATTGTAGCCTTGTCGTTATGGAAGGTAGTCTATTGTCGATATCTTTGTTATTCCAATGGATGGTAGCCTAGTCATTATGAAAGGGTGTTTGTGTACGATATTTTTGTTATTCCAATGGATGATAGCCTTGTCATTATGAAAGGTAGTCTATTGTCGTGATTTTTATTACTCTAAGGGATGGTAGCCTTGTCATTATGGAAGGTAGTATGTTGTCGATATCTTTGTTACTCCAATGGATGGTAGCCTTGTCATTATGGAAGGTAGTCTGTTGTCGATATTTTTTTTACTCTAAAGGATGGTAGCCTTGTCATTATGGAAGGTAGTCTATTGCCGAGATTTTTGTTACTCCATTGCATGGTAGCCTTGTCATTATGGAAGGTAGTGTGTTGTCGATATTTTTGTTATTCCAATGGATGGTATCCCTGTCATTATGGAAGGTAGTCTCTTGTCGTGATTTTTTGTTACTCCAATGGATGGTAGCCTTGTCATTATGTAAGGTGGTCTGTTGTCGAGATATTTGTTACTCTAAGGGATGGTAGCCTTGCCCTTATAGAACGTAGTCTATTATAGAGATTTTTGTTATTCCAATGGATGGTAGCGTTGTCATTATAGAAGGTAGTATATTATCGATATTTTTTTCACGACAATGGATGGTAGCCTTGTCATTATGGAAGGTAGTCTGTTGTCGAGATTTTTGTTACTACAATGGATTGTAGCCTTGTCGTTATGGAAGATAGTCTGTTGTCGATATCTTTGTTATTCCAATGGATGGTATCCTTATTATTATGGAAGGTAGTCTATTGCCGTGATTTTTGTTACTCCAATGGATGGTAGCGTTGTCATTATGGAAGGTAGTCTGTTGTCGAGATTTTTGTTAGTACAATGGATTGTAGCCTTGTCGTTATAGATGATAGTCTGTTGTCGATATCTTTGTTACTCCAATGGATGGTAGCCTAGTCATTATGGAAGGTAGTTTGTGTACGAGATTTTAGTTACTCCAATGGATGGTAGCCTTGTCATTATGGAAGGTAGTTTGTTGTCGAGATTTTTGTTACTCCAATGGATGGTAGCCTTGTCATTAGAGAAGGTAATATATTGTCGAGATTTTTGTCACTATATTGGATGGTAGCCTTGTCATTATGGAATGTAGTCTGTTGTCGAGATTTTTGTTATTCCATTGGATGGTAGCGTTCTCATTATAGAAGGTAGTATATTATCGAGATTTTTGTCACTACAATGGATGGTAGCCTTGTCATTATGGAAGGTAGTCTGTTGTCAAGATTTTTGTTACTACAATGGATTGTAGCCTTGTCGTTATGGAAGGTAGTTTGTTGTCGATATCTTTGTTAGTCCAATGGATGGTAGCCTATTCATTATGGAAGGTAGTTTGTGTACGAGATTTTAGTTACTTTAATGGATGGTAGCCTTGTCATTATGAAAGGTAGTCTGTTGTCGAGATTTTTTATACTCCAATGGATTGTAGCCTTGTAATTATGGAAGGTAGTCTCTTGTTGATATTTTGGTTACTCCAATGATGGTACCCTTGTCATTATGGAAGGTAGTCTATTGCCGAGATTTTTGTTACTCCATTGCATGGTAGCCTTGTCAATATGGAAGGTAGTGTGTTGTCGATATTTTTGTTATTCCAATAGATGGTAGCCTTGTCATTATGGAAGGTAGTCTGTTGTCATGATTTTTGTTACTCCAATGGATGGTAGCCTTGCCATTATGGAAGGTAGAATGTTATCGATATCTTTGTTTCTCCAATGGATGGTAGCCTTGTCATTATAGAAGGTAGTCTATTGTCGAGATTTTTGTTACTCTAAGGGATGGTAGCCTTGTCCATATGGAAGGTAGTCTGTTGTCGAGATTTTTGTTATTCCAATGGATGGTAGCATTGTCTTTAGAGAAGGTAGTATATTGTCGAGATTTTTGTCACTACAATGGATGGTAGCCATGTCATTAGGTAAGGTAGTCTGTTGTCGAGATTTTTGTTACTAGAATGGATTGTAGCCTTGTCATTATGGAGGGTAGTCTGTTGTCGATATCTTTGTTACTCCAATGGATGGTATCCTAGTCATTATGGAAGGTAGTTTGTGTACGATATTTTTGTTATTCCAATGGATGATAGCCTTGTCATTATGAAAGGTAGTATATTGTCGTGATTTTTATTACTCTAAGGGATGGTAGCCTTGTCATTATGGAAGGTAGTATGTTGTCGATATCTTTGTTACTCCAATGGATGGTGGCCTTGTCATTATGGAAGGTAGTCTATTGCCGAGATTTTTTTTACTCCATTTCATGGTAGCCTTTTCATTATGGAAGGTAGTGTGTTGTAGATATTTTTGTTATTCCAATGGATGGTAGCCTTGTCATTATGGAAGGTAGTCTGTTGTCGTGATTTTTGTTACTCCATTGGATGGTAGCCTTGTCATTATGTAAGGTGGTCTGTTGTCGAGATATTTGTTACTCTAAGGGACGGTAGCCTTGCCATTATGGAACGTAGTATGTTATTGAGATTTTTGTTACTCCAATGGATGGTAGCCTAGTCATTATGGAAGGCAGTTTGTGTACGAGATTTTAGTTACTTTATTGGATGGTAGCCTTGTCATTATGGAAGGTAGTCTGTTGTTGAGATATTTTATACTCCAATAAATTGTAGCCTTGTAATTATGGAAGGTAGTCTCTTGTTGATATTTTGGTTACTCCAATGATGTTACCCTTGTCATTATTGAAGTAGTCTATTATCGATATTTTTGTTACTCCGTTGCATGGTAGCCTTGTCATTATGGAAGGTAGTGAGTTGTCGATATTTTTGTTATTCCAATGGATGGTAGCCTTGTCATTATAGAAGGTAGTCTATTGTCGAGATTTTTGTTACTCTAAGGGATGGTAGCCTTGTCCATATGGAAGGTAGTCTGTTGTCGAGATTTTTGTTATTCCAATGGATGGTAGCATTGTCTTTAGAGAAGGTAGTATATTGTCGAGATTTTTGTCACTACAATGGATGGTAGCCTTGTCATTAGGTAAGGTAGTCTGTTGTCGAGATTTTTGTTACTAGAATGGATTGTAGCCTTGTCATTATGGAGGGTAGTCTGTTGTCGATATCTTTGTTACTCCAATGGATGGTATCCTAGTCATTATGGAAGGTAGTTTGTGTACGATATTTTTGTTATTCCAATGGATGATAGCCTTGTCATTATGAAAGGTAGTATATTGTCGTGATTTTTATTACTCTAAGGGATGGTAGCCTTGTCATTATGGAAGGTAGTATGTTGTCGATATCTTTGTTACTCCAATGGATGGTAGCCTTGTCATTATGGAAGGTAGTCTATTGCCGAGATTTTTTTACTCCATTGCATGGTAGCCTTTTCATTATGGAAGGTAGTGTGTTGTCGATATTTTTGTTATTCCAATGGATGGTAGCCTTGTCATTATGGAAGGTAGTCTGTTGTCGTGATTTTTGTTACTCCATTGGATGGTAGCCTTGTCATTATGTAAGGTGGTCTGTTGTCGAGATATTTGTTACTCTAAGGGACGGTAGCCTTGCCATTATGGAACCTAGTATGTTATTGAGATTTTTGTTACTCCAATGGATGGTAGCCTAGTCATTATGGAAGGCAGTTTGTGTACGAGATTTTAGTTACTTTATTGGATGGTAGCCTTGTCATTATGGAAGGTAGTCTGTTGTTGAGATATTTTATACTCCAATAAATTGTAGCCTTGTAATTATGGAAGGTAGTCTCTTGTTGATATTTTGGTTACTCCAATGATGTTACCCTTGTCATTATTGAAGTAGTCTATTGTCGATATTTTTGTTACTCCGTTGCATGGTAGCCTTGTCATTATGGAAGGTAGTGAGTTGTCGATATTTTTGTTATTCCAATGAATTGTAGCCTTGTAATTATGGAAGGTAGTCTGTTTTCGTGATTTTTGTTACTCCAATGGATGCTAGCCTTGTCATTATGGAAGGTAGTATGTTGTCGATATCTTTGTTACTCCAATGGATGGTAGTCTTGTCATTATGGAAGGTAGTCTATTGTCGAGATTTTTGTTACTCTAAGGGATGGTAGCCTTGTCCATATGGAAGGTAGTCTGTTGTCGAGATTTTTGTTATTCCAATGGATGGTAGCGTTGTCATTAAAGAAGATAGTATATTGTCGAGTTTTTTGTCACTACAATGGATGGTAGGCTTGTCATTATGGAAGGTAGTCTGTTGTCGAGATTTTTGTTACTACAATGGATTGTAGCCTTGTCGTTATGGAAGATAGTCTATTGTCGATATCTTTGTTACTCCAATGGATGGTAGCCTAGTCATTATGGAAGGTACTTTGTGTACGAGATTTTAGTTACTCCAATGGATGGTAGCCTTATCATTATGGAAGGTAGTCTGTTGTTGAGATTTTTGTTACTCCAATGGATGGTAGCCTTATCATTATAGAAGGTAATATATTGTCGAGATTTTTGTCACTATATTGGATGGTAGCCTTGTCATTATGGAAAGTAGTCTGTTGTCGAGGTTTTTGTTATTCCATCGGATGGTAGCGTTGTCATTATAGAAGGTAGTATATTATCGAGATTTTTGTCACTACAATGGATTGTAGCCTTGTCATTATGGAAGGTAGTCTGTTGTCAAGATTTTTGTTACTACAATGGATTGTAGCGTTGTTGTTATGGAAGGTAGTTTGTTGCCGATATCTTTGTTAGTCCAATGGATGGTAGCCTAGTCATTATGAAAGGTAGTTTGTGTACGAGATTTTAGTTACTTTAATGGATGGTAGCCTTGTCATTATGAAAGGTAGTCTGTTGTCGAGATTTTTTATACTCCAATGGATTGTAGCCTTGTAATTATGGAAGGTAGACTCTTGTTGATATTTTGGTTACTCCAATGATGGTACCCTTATCATTATGGAAGATAGTCTATTTCCGAGATTTTTGTTCCTCCATTGCATGGTAGCCTTGTCATTATGGAAGGTAGTCTATTGCCGAGATTTTTGTTACTCCATTGCATGGTAGCCTTGTCATTATGGAAGGTAGTGTGTTGTCGATATTTTTGTTATTCCAATGGATGGTAGCCCTGTCATTATGGAAGGTAGTCTCTTGTCGTGATTTTTTGTTACTCTAATGGATGGTAGCCTTGTCATTATGTAAGGTGGTCTGTTGTCGAGATATTTGTTACTCTAAGGGATGGTAGCCTTGCCCTTATAGAACGTAGTCTATTATCGAGATTTTTGTTATTCCAATGGATGGTAGCGTTGTCATTATAGAAGGTAGTATATTATCGATATTTTTTTCACGACAATGGATGGTAGCCTTGTAATTATTGAAGGTAGTCTGTTGTCGAGATTTTTGTTACTACAATGGATTGTAGCCTTGTCGTTATGGAAGATAGTCTGTTGTCGATATCTTTGTTATTCCAATGGATGGTATCCTTATTATTATGGAAGGTAGTCTATTGTCGTGATTTTTGTTACTCCAATGGATGGTAGCGTTGTCATTATGGAAGGTAGTCTGTTGTCGAGATTTTTGTTAGTACAATGGATTGTAGCCTTGTCGTTATAGATGATAGTCTGTTGTCCATATCTTTGTTACTCCAATGGATGGTAGCCTAGTCATTATGGAAGGTAGTTTGTGTACGAGATTTTAGTTACTCCAATGGATGGTAGCCTTGTCATTATGGAAGGTAGTTTGTTGTCGAGATTTTTGTTACTCCAATGGATGGTAGCCTTGTCATTAGAGAAGGTAATATATTGTCGAGATTTTTGTCACTATAATGGATGGTAGCCTTGTCATTATGGAATGTAGTCTGTTGTCGAGATTTTTGTTATTCCATTGGATGGTAGCGTTCTCATTATAGAAGGTAGTATATTATCGAGATTTTTGTCACTACAATGGATGGTAGCCTTGTCATTATGGAAGGTAGTCTGTTGTCAAGATTTTTGTTACTACAATGGATTGTAGCCTTGTCATTATGGAAGGTAGTTTGTTGTCGATATCTTTGTTAGTCCAATGGATGGTAGCCTATTCATTATGGAAGGTAGTTTGTGTACGAGATTTTAGTTACTTTAATGGATGGTAGCCTTGTCATTATGAAAGGTAGTCTGTTGTCGAGATTTTTTATACTCCAATGGATTGTAGCCTTGTAATTATGGAAGGTAGTCTCTTGTTGATATTTTGGTTACTCCAATGATGGTACCCTTGTCATTATGGAAGGTAGTCTATTGCCGAGATTTTTGTTACTCCATTGCATGGTAGCCTTGTCAATATGGAAGGTAGTGTGTTGTCGATATTTTTGTTATTCCAATAGATGGTAGCCTTGTCATTATGGAAGGTAGTCTGTTGTCATGATTTTTGTTACTCCAATGGATGGTAGCCTTGCCATTATGGAAGGTAGAATGTTATCGATATCTTTGTTTCTCCAATGGATGGTAGCCTTGTCATTATAGAAGGTAGTCTATTGTCGAGATTTTTGTTACTCTAAGGGATGGTAGCCTTGTCCATATGGAAGGTAGTCTGTTGTCGAGATTTTTGTTATTCCAATGGATGGTAGCGTTGTCATTAAAGAAGGTAGTATATTGTCGAGATTTTTGTCACTACAATGGATGGTAGCCTTGTCATTATGTAAGGTAGTCTGTTGTCGAGGTTTTGTTACTAGAATGGATTGTAGCCTTATCGTTATGGAAGGTAGTCTGTTGTCGATATCTTTGTTACTCCAATGGATGGTATCCTAGTCATTATGGAAGGTAGTTTGTGTACGATATTTTTGTTATTCCAATGGATGATAGCCTTGTCATTATGAAAGGTAGTATATTGTCGTGATTTTTATTACTCTAAGGGATGGTAGCCTTGTCATTATGGAAGGTAGTATGTTGTCGATATCTTTGTTACTCCAATGGATGGTAGCCTTGTCATTATGGAAGGTAGTCTATTGCCGAGATTTTTTTTACTCCATTTCATGGTAGCCTTTTCATTATGGAAGGTAGTGTGTTGTAGATATTTTTGTTATTCCAATGGATGGTAGCCTTGTCATTATGGAAGGTAGTCTGTTGTCGTGATTTTTGTTACTCCATTGGATGGTAGCCTTGTCATTATGTAAGGTGGTCTGTTGTCGAGATATTTGTTACTCTAAGGGACGGTAGCCTTGCCATTATGGAACGTAGTATGTTATTGAGATTTTTGTTACTCCAATGGATGGTAGCCTAGTCATTATGGAAGGCAGTTTGTGTACGAGATTTTAGTTACTTTATTGGATGGTAGCCTTGTCATTATGGAAGGTAGTCTGTTGTTGAGATATTTTATACTCCAATAAATTGTAGCCTTGTAATTATGGAAGGTAGTCTCTTGTTGATATTTTGGTTACTCCAATGATGTTACCCTTGTCATTATTGAAGTAGTCTATTATCGATATTTTTGTTACTCCGTTGCATGGTAGCCTTGTCATTATGGAAGGTAGTGAGTTGTCGATATTTTTGTTATTCCAATGGATGGTAGCCTTGTCATTATAGAAGGTAGTCTATTGTCGAGATTTTTGTTACTCTAAGGGATGGTAGCCTTGTCCATATGGAAGGTAGTCTGTTGTCGAGATTTTTGTTATTCCAATGGATGGTAGCATTGTCTTTAGAGAAGGTAGTATATTGTCGAGATTTTTGTCACTACAATGGATGGTAGCCTTGTCATTAGGTAAGGTAGTCTGTTATCGAGATTTTTGTTACTAGAATGGATTGTAGCCTTGTCATTATGGAGGGTAGTCTGTTGTCGATATCTTTGTTACTCCAATGGATGGTATCCTAGTCATTATGGAAGGTAGTTTGTGTACGATATTTTTGTTATTCCAATGGATGATAGCCTTGTCATTATGAAAGGTAGTATATTGTCGTGATTTTTATTACTCTAAGGGATGGTAGCCTTGTCATTATGGAAGGTAGTATGTTGTCGATATCTTTGTTACTCCAATGGATGGTAGCCTTGTCATTATGGAAGGTAGTCTATTGCCGAGATTTTTTTTACTCCATTGCATGGTAGCCTTTTCATTATGGAAGGTAGTGTGTTGTCGATATTTTTGTTATTCCAATGGATGGTAGCCTTGTCATTATGGAAGGTAGTCTGTTGTCGTGATTTTTGTTACTCCATTGGATGGTAGCCTTGTCATTATGTAAGGTGGTCTGTTGTCGAGATATTTGTTACTCTAAGGGACGGTAGCCTTGCCATTATGGAACCTAGTATGTTATTGAGATTTTTGTTACTCCAATGGATGGTAGCCTAGTCATTATGGAAGGCAGTTTGTGTACGAGATTTTAGTTACTTTATTGGATGGTAGCCTTGTCATTATGGAAGGTAGTCTGTTGTTGAGATATTTTATACTCCAATAAATTGTAGCCTTGTAATTATGGAAGGTAGTCTCTTGTTGATATTTTGGTTACTCCAATGATGTTACCCTTGTCATTATTGAAGTAGTCTATTGTCGATATTTTTGTTACTCCGTTGCATGGTAGCCTTGTCATTATGGAAGGTAGTGAGTTGTCGATATTTTTGTTATTCCAATGAATTGTAGCCTTGTAATTATGGAAGGTAGTCTGTTTTCGTGATTTTTGTTACTCCAATGGATGCTAGCCTTGTCATTATGGAAGGTAGTATGTTGTCGATATCTTTGTTACTCCAATGGATGCTAGTCTTGTCATTATGGAAGGTAGTCTATTGTCGAGATTTTTGTTACTCTAAGGGATGGTAGCCTTGTCCATATGGAAGGTAGTCTGTTGTCGAGATTTTTGTTATTCCAATGGATGGTAGCGTTGTCATTAAAGAAGATAGTATATTGTCGAGTTTTTTGTCACTACAATGGATGGTAGGCTTGTCATTATGGAAGGTAGTTTGTTGTCGAGATTTTTGTTACTACAATGGATTGTAGCCTTGTCGTTATGGAAGATAGTCTATTGTCGATATCTTTGTTACTCCAATGGATGGTAGCCTAGTCATTATGGAAGGTACTTTGTGTACGAGATTTTATTTACTCCAATGGATGGTAGCCTTATCATTATGGAAGGTAGTCTGTTGTTGAGATTTTTGTTACTCCAATGGATGGTAGCCTTATCATTATAGAAGGTAATATATTGTCGAGATTTTTGTCACTATATTGGATGGTAGCCTTGTCATTATGGAAAGTAGTCTGTTGTCGAGGTTTTTGTTATTCCATCGGATGGTAGCGTTGTCATTATAGAAGGTAGTATATTATCGAGATTTTTGTCACTACAATGGATTGTAGCCTTGTCATTATGGAAGGTAGTCTGTTGTCAAGATTTTTGTTACTACAATGGATTGTAGCGTTGTTGTTATGGAAGGTAGTTTGTTGCCGATATCTTTGTTAGTCCAATGGATGGTAGCCTAGTCATTATGAAAGGTAGTTTGTGTACGAGATTTTAGTTACTTTAATGGATGGTAGCCTTGTCATTATGAAAGGTAGTCTGTTGTCGAGATTTTTTATACTCCAATGGATTGTAGCCTTGTAATTATGGAAGGTAGACTCTTGTTGATATTTTGGTTACTCCAATGATGGTACCCTTATCATTATGGAAGATAGTCTATTTCCGAGATTTTTGTTCCTCCATTGCATGGTAGCCTTGTCATTATGGAAGGTAGTCTATTGCCGAGATTTTTGTTACTCCATTGCATGGTAGCCTTGTCATTATGGAAGGTAGTGTGTTGTCGATATTTTTGTTATTCCAATGGATGGTAGCCCTGTCATTATGGAAGGTAGTCTCTTGTCGTGATTTTTTCTTACTCTAATGGATGGTAGCCTTGTCATTATGTAAGGTGGTCTGTTGTCGAGATATTTGTTACTCTAAGGGATGGTAGCCTTGCCCTTATAGAACGTAGTCTATTATCGAGATTTTTGTTATTCCAATGGATGGTAGCGTTGTCATTATAGAAGGTAGTATATTATCGATATTTTTTTCACGACAATGGATGGTAGCCTTGTCATTATGGAAGGTAGTCTATTGTCGAGATTTTTGTTACTCTAAGGGATGGTAGCCTTGTCCATATGGAAGGTAGTCTGTTGTCGAGATTTTTGTTATTCCAATGGATGGTAGCATTGTCTTTAGAGAAGGTAGTATATTGTCGAGATTTTTGTCACTACAATGGATGGTAGCCTTGTCATTAGGTAAGGTAGTCTGTTATCGAGATTTTTGTTACTAGAATGGATTGTAGCCTTGTCATTATGGAGGGTAGTCTGTTGTCGATATCTTTGTTACTCCAATGGATGGTATCCTAGTCATTATGGAAGGTAGTTTGTGTACGATATTTTTGTTATTCCAATGGATGATAGCCTTGTCATTATGAAAGGTAGTATATTGTCGTGATTTTTATTACTCTAAGGGATGGTAGCCTTGTCATTATGGAAGGTAGTATGTTGTCGATATCTTTGTTACTCCAATGGATGGTAGCCTTGTCATTATGGAAGGTAGTCTATTGCCGAGATTTTTTTTACTCCATTGCATGGTAGCCTTTTCATTATGGAAGGTAGTGTGTTGTCGATATTTTTGTTATTCCAATGGATGGTAGCCTTGTCATTATGGAAGGTAGTCTGTTGTCGTGATTTTTGTTACTCCATTGGATGGTAGCCTTGTCATTATGTAAGGTGGTCTGTTGTCGAGATATTTGTTACTCTAAGGGACGGTAGCCTTGCCATTATGGAACCTAGTATGTTATTGAGATTTTTGTTACTCCAATGGATGGTAGCCTAGTCATTATGGAAGGCAGTTTGTGTACGAGATTTTAGTTACTTTATTGGATGGTAGCCTTGTCATTATGGAAGGTAGTCTGTTGTTGAGATATTTTATACTCCAATAAATTGTAGCCTTGTAATTATGGAAGGTAGTCTCTTGTTGATATTTTGGTTACTCCAATGATGTTACCCTTGTCATTATTGAAGTAGTCTATTGTCGATATTTTTGTTACTCCGTTGCATGGTAGCCTTGTCATTATGGAAGGTAGTGAGTTGTCGATATTTTTGTTATTCCAATGAATTGTAGCCTTGTAATTATGGAAGGTAGTCTGTTTTCGTGATTTTTGTTACTCCAATGGATGCTAGCCTTGTCATTATGGAAGGTAGTATGTTGTCGATATCTTTGTTACTCCAATGGATGGTAGTCTTGTCATTATGGAAGGTAGTCTATTGTCGAGATTTTTGTTACTCTAAGGGATGGTAGCCTTGTCCATATGGAAGGTAGTCTGTTGTCGAGATTTTTGTTATTCCAATGGATGGTAGCGTTGTCATTAAAGAAGATAGTATATTGTCGAGTTTTTTGTCACTACAATGGATGGTAGGCTTGTCATTATGGAAGGTAGTTTGTTGTCGAGATTTTTGTTACTACAATGGATTGTAGCCTTGTCGTTATGGAAGATAGTCTATTGTCGATATCTTTGTTACTCCAATGGATGGTAGCCTAGTCATTATGGAAGGTACTTTGTGTACGAGATTTTATTTACTCCAATGGATGGTAGCCTTATCATTATGGAAGGTAGTCTGTTGTTGAGATTTTTGTTACTCCAATGGATGGTAGCCTTATCATTATAGAAGGTAATATATTGTCGAGATTTTTGTCACTATATTGGATGGTAGCCTTGTCATTATGGAAAGTAGTCTGTTGTCGAGGTTTTTGTTATTCCATCGGATGGTAGCGTTGTCATTATAGAAGGTAGTATATTATCGAGATTTTTGTCACTACAATGGATTGTAGCCTTGTCATTATGGAAGGTAGTCTGTTGTCAAGATTTTTGTTACTACAATGGATTGTAGCGTTGTTGTTATGGAAGGTAGTTTGTTGCCGATATCTTTGTTAGTCCAATGGATGGTAGCCTAGTCATTATGAAAGGTAGTTTGTGTACGAGATTTTAGTTACTTTAATGGATGGTGGCCTTGTCATTATGAAAGGTAGTCTGTTGTCGAGATTTTTTATACTCCAATGGATTGTAGCCTTGTAATTATGGAAGGTAGACTCTTGTTGATATTTTGGTTACTCCAATGATGGTACCCTTATCATTATGGAAGATAGTCTATTTCCGAGATTTTTGTTCCTCCATTGCATGGTAGCCTTGTCATTATGGAAGGTAGTCTATTGCCGAGATTTTTGTTACTCCATTGCATGGTAGCCTTGTCATTATGGAAGGTAGTGTGTTGTCGATATTTTTGTTATTCCAATGGATGGTAGCCCTGTCATTATGGAAGGTAGTCTCTTGTCGTGATTTTTTCTTACTCTAATGGATGGTAGCCTTGTCATTATGTAAGGTGGTCTGTTGTCGAGATATTTGTTACTCTAAGGGATGGTAGCCTTGCCCTTATAGAACGTAGTCTATTATCGAGATTTTTGTTATTCCAATGGATGGTAGCGTTGTCATTATAGAAGGTAGTATATTATCGATATTTTTTTCACGACAATGGATGGTAGCCTTGTCATTATGGAAGGTAGTCTGTTGTCGAGATTTTTGTTACTACAATGGATTGTAGCCTTGTCGTTATGGAAGATAGTCTGTTGTCGATATCTTTGTTATTCCAATGGATGGTATCCTTATTATTATGGAAGGTAGTCTATTGTCGTGATTTTTGTTACTCCAATGGATGGTAGCGTTGTCATTATGGAAGGTAGTCTGTTGTCGAGATTTTTGTTAGTACAATGGATTGTAGCCTTGTCGTTATAGATGATAGTCTGTTGTCCATATCTTTGTTACTCCAATGGATGGTAGCCTAGTCATTATGGAAGGTAGTTTGTGTACGAGATTTTAGTTACTCCAATGGATGGTAGCCTTGTCATTATGGAAGGTAGTTTGTTGTCGAGATTTTTGTTACTCCAATGGATGGTAGCCTTGTCATTAGAGAAGGTAATATATTGTCGAGATTTTTGTCACTATATTGGATGGTAGCCTTGTCATTATGGAATGTAGTCTGTTGTCGAGATTTTTGTTATTCCATTGGATGGTAGCGTTCTCATTATAGAAGGTAGTATATTATCGAGATTTTTGTCACTACAATGGATGGTAGCCTTGTCATTATGGAAGGTAGTCTGTTGTTAAGATTTTTGTTACTACAATGGATTGTAGCCTTGTCGTTATGGAAGGTAGTTTGTTGTCGATATCTTTGTTAGTCCAATGGATGGTAGCCTATTCATTATGGAAGGTAGTTTGTGTACGAGATTTTAGTTACTTTAATGGATGGTAGCCTTGTCATTATGAAAGGTAGTCTGTTGTCGAGATTTTTTATACTCCAATGGATTGTAGCCTTGTAATTATGGAAGGTAGTCTCTTGTTGATATTTTGGTTACTCCAATGATGGTACCCTTGTCATTATGGAAGATAGTCTATTTCTGAGATTTTTGTTCCTCCATTGCATGGTAGCCTTGTCATTATGGAAGGTAGTGTGTTGTCGATATTTTTGTTATTCCAATGGATGGTAGCCTTGTCATTATGGAAGGTAGTCTGTTTTCGTGATTTTTGTTACTCCAATGGATGGTAGCCTTGTCATTATGGAAGGTAGTATGTTGTCGATATCTTTGTTACTCCAATGGATGGTAGCCTTGTCATTATGGAAGGTAGTCTATTGTCGAGATTTTTGTTACTCTAAGGGATGGTAGCCTTGTCCATATGGAAGGTAGTCTATTGTCGAGATTTTTGTTATTCCAATGGATGGTAGCGTTGTCATTAAAGAAGGTAGTATATTGTCGAGATTTTTGTCACTACAATGGATGGTAGCCTTGTCATTATGTAAGGTAGTCTGTTGTCGAGGTTTTGTTACTAGAATGGATTGTAGCCTTATCGTTATGGAAGGTAGTTTGTTGTCTATATCTTTGTTACTCCAAAGGATGGTAGCCTAGTCATTATGGAAGGCAGTTTGTGTACGAGATTTTAGTTACATTAATGGATGGTAGCCTTGTCATTATGGAAGATAGTCTGTTGTTGAGATATTTTATACTCCAATAAATTGTAGCCTTGTAATTATGGAAGGTAGTCTCTTATTGATATTTTGGTTACTCCAATGATGGTACCCTTGTCATTATTGAAGGTAGTCTATTGCCGATATTTTTGTTACTCCATTGCATGGTAGCCTTGTCATTATGGAAGGTAGTGAGTTGTCGATATTTTTGTTATTCTAATGGATGGTAGCCTTGTCATTATGGAAGGTAGTCTTTTTTCGTGATTTTTGTTACTCCAATGGATGGTAGCCTTGTCATTATGGAAGGTAGTATGTTGTCGATATCTATGTTACTCCAATGGATGGTAGCCTTGTCATTATGGAAGGTAGTCTATTGTCGAGATTTTTGTTACTCTAAGGGATGGTAGCCTTGTCCATATGGAAGGTAGTCTGTTGTCGAGATTTTTGTTATTCCAATGGATGGTAGCGTTGTCATTAAAGAAGATAGAATATTGTCGAGTTTTTTGTCACTACAATGGATGGTAGCCTTGTCATTATGTAAGGTAGTCTGTTGTCGAGATTTTTGTTACTAGAATGGATTGTAGCCTTGTCGTTATGGAAGGTTGTTTGTTGTCTATATCTTTGTTACTCCAATGGATGGTAGCCTAGTCATTATGGAAGGTAGTTTGTGTACGAGATTTGTTTTACTTTAATGGATGGTAGCCTTGTCATTATGGAAGGTAGTCTGTTGTCGAGATTTTTTATACTCCAATAAATTGTAGCCTTGTCATTATGGAAGGTAGTCTATTGCCGAGATTTTTGTTACTCCGTTGCGTGGTAGCCTTGTCATTATGGAAGGTAGTGTGTTGTCGATATTTTTGTTATTCCAATGGATGGTAGCCTTGTCATTATGGAAGGTAGTCTATTTTTGTGATTTTTGTTACTCCAATGGATAGTAGCCTTGTCATTATGGAAGGTAGTCTGTTGTCGAGATTTTTGTTACTACAATGGATTGTAGCCTTGTCGTTATGGAAGATAGTCTGTTGTCGATATCTATGTTACTCCAATGGATGCTAGCCTAGTCATTATGGAAGGTAGTATGTTGTCGATATCTTTGTTACTCCAATGGATGGTAGCCTTGTCATTATGGAAGGTAGTCTATCGTCGAGATTTTTGTTACTCTAAGGGATGGTAGCCTTTTCCATATGTAAGGTAGTCTGTTGTCGAGATTTTTGTTATTCCAATGGATGGTAGCGTTGTCATTAAAGAAGGTAGTATATTGTCGAGATTTTTGTCACTACAATGGATGGTAGCCTTGTCATTATGTAAGGTAGTCTGTTGTCGAGATTTGTGTTACTAGAATGGATTGTAGCCTTATCATTATGGAAGGTAGTTTGTTGTCTATATCTTTGTTACTCCAATGGATGGTAGTCTAGTCATTATGGAAGGCAGTTTGTGTACGAGATTTTAGTTACATTAATGGATGGTAGCCTTGTCATTATGGAAGGTAGTCTGTTGTTGAGATATTTTATACTCCAATAAATTGTAGCCTTGTAATTATGGAAGGTAGTCTCTTGTTGATATTTTGGTTACTCCAATGATGGTACCCTTGTCATTATTGAAGGTAGTCTATTGCCGAAATTTTTCTTACTCCGTTGCATGGTAGCCTTGTCATTATGGAAGGTAGTGAGTTGTCGATATTTTTAATATTCCAATGGATGGTAGCCTTGTCATTATGGAAGGTAGTCTGTTTTCGTGATTTTTGTTACTCCAATCGATGGTAGCCTTGTCATTATGGAAGGTAGTATGTTGTCGATATCTTTGTTACTCCAATGGATGGTAGCCTTGTCATTATGGAAGGTAGTCTATTGTCGAGATTTTTGTTACTCTAAGGGATGGTAGCCTTGTCCATATGGAAGGTAGTCTGTTGTCGAGATTTTTATTATTCCAATGGATGGTAGCGTTGTCATTAAAGAAGATAGTATATTGTCGAGTTTTTTGTCACTACAATGGATGGTAGCCTTGTCATTATGTAAGGTAGTCTGTTGTCGAGATTTTTGTTACTAGAATGGATTGTAGCCTTTTCGTTATGGAAGGTAGTTTGTTGTCTATATCTTTGTTACTCCAATGGATGGTAGCCTAGTCATTATGGAAGGTAGTTTGTGTACGAGATTTTTTGTACTTTAATGGATGGTAGCCTTGTCATTATGGAAGGTAGTCTGTTGTCGAGATTTTTTATACTCCAATAAATTGTAGCCTTGTAATTATGGAAGGTAGTCTATTGCCGAAATTTTTGTTACTCCGTTGCATGGTAGCCTTGTCATTATGGAAGGTAGTGTGTTGTCGATATTTTTGTTATTCCAATGGATGGTAGCCTTGTCATTATGGAAGGTAGTCTATTTTTGTGATTTTTGTTACTCCAATGGATAGTAGCCTTGTCATTATGGAAGGTAGTCTGTTGTCGAGATTTTTGTTACTACAATGGATTGTAGCCTTGTCGTTATGGAAGATAGTCTGTTGTCGATATCTTTGTTACTCCAATGGATGGTAGCCTAGTCATTATGGAAGGTAGTTTGTGTACGAGATTTTAGTTACTCCAATGGATGGTAGCCTTGTCATTATGGAAGGTAGTCTGTTGTCGAGATTTTTGTTACTCCAATGGATGGTAGCCTTGTCATTATAGAAGGTAATATATTGTCGAGATTTTTGTCACTATATTGGATGGTAGCCTTGTCATTATGGAACGTAGTCTGTTGTCGAGGTTTTTGTTATTCCATCGGATGGTAGCGTTGTCATTATAGAAGGTAGTATATTATCGAGATTTTTGTCACTACAATGGATTGTAGCCTTGTCATTATGGAAGGTAGTCTATTGTCAAGATTTTTTTTACTACAATGGATTGTAGCCTTGTCGTTATGGAAGGTAGTTTGTTGTCGATATCTTTGTTAGTCCAATGGATGGTAGCTTAGTCATTATGAAAGGTAGTTTGTGTACGAGATTTTAGTTACTTTAATGGATGGTAGCCTTGTCATTATGAAAGGTAGTCTGTTGTCGAGATTTTTTATACTCCAATGGATTGTAGCCTTGTAATTATGGAAGGTAGACTCTTGTTGATATTTTGGTTACTCCAATGATGGTACCCTTGTCATTATGGAAGGTAGTCTATTGCCGAGATTTTTGTTACTCCATTGCATGGTAGCCTTGTCATTATGGAAGGTAGTGTGTTGTCGATATTTTTGTTATTCCAATAGACGGTAGCCTTGACATTATGGAAGGTAGTCTGTTGTCATGATTTTTGTTACTCCAAATGATGGTAGCCTTGCCATTATGGAAGGTAGTATGTTATTGATATCTTTGTTACTCCAATGGATGGTAGCCTTGTCATTATAGAAGGTAGTCTATTGTCGAGATTTTTTCCACTATAATGGATGGTAGCCTTGTCATTATGGAACGTAGTCTGTTGTCGAGATTTTTGTTATTCCATTAGATGGTAGCATTGTCATTATAGAAGGTAGTATATTATCGAGATTTTTGTCACTACAATGGATGGTGGCCTGGTCATTATGGAAGGTAGTCTGTTGTCAAGATTTTTGTTACTACAATGGATTGTGGCCTTGTCGTTATGGAAGGTAGTTTGTTGCCGATATCTTTGTTAGTCCAATGGATGGTAGCCCAGTCATTATGGAAGGTAGTTTGTGTATGAGATTTTAGTTACTTTAATGGATGATTGCCTTGTCATTATGGAAGGTAGTCCGTTGTCGAGATTTTTTATACTCCTATGTGTTGTAGCCTTGTAATTATGGAACGTAGTCTCTTGTTGATATTTTGGTTACTCCAATGATGGTACGCTTGTCATTATGGAAGGTAGTCTATTGCCGAGATTTTTGTTACTCCATTGCATGGTAGCCTTGTCATTATGGAAGGTAGTGTGTTATCGATATTTTTGTTATTCCAATGGATGGTAGCCTTTTCATTATGGAAGGTGGTCTGTTGTCGAGATATTTGTTACTCTTAGGGATGGTAGCCTTGCCATTATGGAACATAGTCTGTTGCCGAGATTTTTGTTATTCCAATGGCTGGTAGCGTTGTCATTATAGAAGGTAGTATATTATCGATATTTTTGTCACTACAATGGATGGTAGGCTTGTCATTAGGGAAGGTAGTCTGTTGTCGAGATTTTTGTTACTGCAATGAATTCTAGCGTTGTCGTTATGGAAGATAGTTTGTTGTCGATATCTTTGTTACTCCAATGGATGCAAGCCTAGTCATTATGTAAGGTAGTTCGTGTACGAGATTTTATTTACTCCAATGGATGGCAAACTTGTCATTATGGATTGTAGTCTGTTGTCAAGATTTTTGTTACTACAATGGATTGTAGCCTTGTCGTTATGGAAGGTAGTTTGTTGTCGATATCTTTGTTAGTCCAATGGATGGTAGCCTAGTCATTATGGAAGGTAGTTTGTGTACGAGATTTTAGTTACTTTAATGGATGGTAGCCTTGTCATTATGAAAGGTAGTCTGTTGTCGAGATTTTTTATACTCCAATGGATTGTAGCCTTGTAATTATGGAAGGTAGACTCTTGTTGATATTTTGGTTACTCCAATGATGGTACCCTTGTCATTATGGAAGGTAGTCTATTGCCGAGATTTTTGTTACTCCATTGCATGGTAGCCTTGTCATTATGGAAGGTAGTGTGTTGTCGATATTTTTGTTATTCCAATAGACGGTAGCCTTGACATTATGGAAGGTAGTCTGTTGTCATGATTTTTGTTACTCCAAATGATGGTAGCCTTGCCATTATGGAAGGTAGTATGTTATTGATATCTTTGTTACTCCAATGGATGGTAGCCTTGTCATTATAGAAGGTAGTCTATTGTCGAGATTTTTTCCACTATAATGGATGGTAGCCTTGTCATTATGGAACGTAGTCTGTTGTCGAGATTTTTGTTATTCCATTAGATGGTAGCATTGTCATTATAGAAGGTAGTATATTATCGAGATTTTTGTCACTACAATGGATGGTGGCCTGGTCATTATGGAAGGTAGTCTGTTGTCAAGATTTTTGTTACTACAATGGATTGTGGCCTTGTCGTTATGGAAGGTAGTTTGTTGCCGATATCTTTGTTAGTCCAATGGATGGTAGCCCAGTCATTATGGAAGGTAGTTTGTGTATGAGATTTTAGTTACTTTAATGGATGATTGCCTTGTCATTATGGAAGGTAGTCCGTTGTCGAGATTTTTTATACTCCTATGTGTTGTAGCCTTGTAATTATGGAACGTAGTCTCTTGTTGATATTTTGGTTACTCCAATGATGGTACGCTTGTCATTATGGAAGGTAGTCTATTGCCGAGATTTTTGTTACTCCATTGCATGGTAGCCTTGTCATTATGGAAGGTAGTGTGTTATCGATATTTTTGTTATTCCAATGGATGGTAGCCTTTTCATTATGGAAGGTGGTCTGTTGTCGAGATATTTGTTACTCTTAGGGATGGTAGCCTTGCCATTATGGAACATAGTCTGTTGCCGAGATTTTTGTTATTCCAATGGCTGGTAGCGTTGTCATTATAGAAGGTAGTATATTATCGATATTTTTGTCACTACAATGGATGGTAGGCTTGTCATTAGGGAAGGTAGTCTGTTGTCGAGATTTTTGTTACTGCAATGAATTCTAGCGTTGTCGTTATGGAAGATAGTTTGTTGTCGATATCTTTGTTACTCCAATGGATGCAAGCCTAGTCATTATGTAAGGTAGTTCGTGTACGAGATTTTATTTACTCCAATGGATGGCAAACTTGTCATTATGGATTGTAGTCTGTTGTCAAGATTTTTGTTACTACAATGGATTGTAGCCTTGTCGTTATGGAAGGTAGTTTGTTGTCGATATCTTTGTTAGTCCAATGGATGGTAGCCTAGTCATTATGGAAGGTAGTTTGTGTAGGAGATTTTAGTTACTTTAATGGATGGTAACCTTGTCATTATGGAAGGTAGTCAGTTGTCGAGATTTTTTATACTCCAATAGATTGTAGCCTTGTAATTATGGGCGGTAGTCTCTTGTTGATATTTTGGTTACTCTAATGATGGTACCCTTGTCATTATGGAAGATAGTCTATTTCCTAGATTTTTGTTCCTCCATTGCATGGTAGCCTTGTCATTATGGAAGGTAGTGTGTTGTCGATATTTTTGTTATTCCAATGGATGGTAGCCTTGTCATTATGGAAGGTAGTCTATTTTCGTGATTTTTGTTACTCCAATGGATGGTAGCCTTGTCATTATGGAAGGTAGTCTGTTGTCGATATCTCTGTTACTCCAATGGATGGTAGCCTTGTCATTATGGAAGGTAGTCTATTGTCGAGATTTTTGTTACTCTAAGGGATAGTAGCCTTGTCCATATGGAACATAGTCTGTTGTCGAGATTTTTGTTATTCCAATGGACGGTAGCGTTGTCATTAAAGAAGATAGTATATTGTCGAGTTTTTTGTCACTACAATGGATGGTAGCCTTGTCATAATGTAAGGTAGTCTGTTGTCGAGATTTTTGTTACTAGAATGGATTGTAGCCTTGTCGTTATGGAAGGTAGTTTGTTGTCTATATCTTTGTTACTCCAAAGGATGGTAGCCTAGTCATTATGGAAGGTAGACTCTTGTTGATATTTTGGTTACTCCAATGATGGTACCCGTGTCATTATGGAAGGTAGTCTATTGCCGAGATTTTTGTTACTCCATTGCATGGTAGCCTTGTCATTATGGAAGGTAGTGTGTTGTCGATATTTTTGTTATTCCAATAGATGATAGCCTTGTCATTATGGAAGGTAGTCTATTGTCATGATTTTTGTTACTCCAATGGATGGTAGCCTTGCCATTATGGAAGGTAGTATGTTGTTGATATCTTTGTTACTCCAATGGATGGTAGCCTTGTCATTATAGAAGGTAGTCTATTGTCGATATTTTTGTTACTATAATGGATGGTAGCCTTGTCATTATGGAACGTAGTCTGTTGTCGAGATTTTTGTTATTCCATTAGAAGGTAGCGTTGTCATTATAGAAGGTAGTATATTATCGAGATTTTTGTCACTACAATGGATGGTGGTTATGGAAGGTAGTCTGTTGTCAAGATTTTTGTTACTACAATGGATTGTGGCCTTGTCGTTATGGAAGGTAGTTTGTTGTCGATATCTTAGTTTGTCCAATGGATGGTATCCTAGTCATTATGGAAGGTAGTTTGTGTATGAGATTTTAGTTACTTAATGGATGATAGCCTTGTCATTATGGAAGGTAGTTTGTTGTCGAGATTTTTTATACTCCAATGGGTTGTAGCCTTGTAATTATGGAACGTAGTCTCTTGTTGATATTTTGGTTACTCCAATGATGGTACGCTTGTCATTATGAAAGGTAGTCTATTTCCGAGATTTTTGTTACTCCATTGCATGGTAGCCTTGTCATTATGGAAGGTAGTGTGTTATCGATATTTTTGTTATTCCAATGGACGGTAGCCTTTTCATTATGGAAGGTGGTCTAATGTCGAGATATTTGTTACTCTAAGGGATGGTAGCCTTGCCATTATGGAACATAGTCTGTTGTCGAGATTTTTGTTACTACAATGAATTGTAGCCTTGTCGTTATAGAAGGTAGTATATTATCGATATTTTTGTCACTACAATGGATGGTAGCCTTGTCATTAGGGAAGATAGTCTGTTTTCGAGATTTTTGTTACTACAATGAATTGTAGCCTTGTCGTTATGGAAGATAGTTTGTTGTCGATATCTTTGTTACTCCAATGGATGGTAGCCTAGTCATTATGGAAGGTAGTTTGTGTACGGGATTTTATTTACTCCAATGGATGGCAGCCTTGTCATTATGGAAGGTAGTCTGTTGTCAAGATTTTTGTTACTACAATGGATTGTAGCCTTGTCGTTATGGAAGGTAGTTTGTTGTTGATATCTTTGTTAGTCCAATGAATGGTAGCCTAGTCATTATGGATGGTAGTTTGTGTACGAGATTTTAGTTACTTTAATGGATGGTAGCCTTGTCATTATGGAAGGTAGTCTGTTGTCAAGATTTTTTATACTCCAATAGATTGTAGCCTTGTAATTATGGAAGGTAGTCTCTTGTTGATATTTTGGTTACTCCAATGATGGTACCCTTGTCATTATGTAAGATAGTCTATTGCCGAGATTTTTGTTCCTCCATTGCATGGTAGCCTTGTCATTATGGAAGGTAATGTGTTGTCGATATTTTTGTTATTCCAATGGATACTAGCCTTTTCATTATGGAAGGTAGTCTGTTTTCGTGATTTTTGTTACTCCAATGGATGGTAGCCTTGTCATTATGGAAGGTAGAATGTTGTCGATATCTTTGTTACTCCAATGGATGGTAGCCTTGTCATTATGGAAGGTAGTCTATTGTCGAGATTTTTGTTACTCTAAGGGATGGTAGCCTTGTCCATATGGAAGGTAGTCTGTTGTCGAGATATTTGTTATTCTAATGGATTGTAGCGTTGTCATTAAAGAAGGTAGTATATTGTCGAGATTTTTGTCACTACAATGGATGGTAGCCTTGTCATTATGTAAGGTAGTCTGTTGTCGAGATTTTTGTTACTAGAATGGATTGTAGCCTTGTCGATATGGAAGGTAGTTTGTTGTCTATATCTTTGTTACTCCAATGGATGATAGCCTAGTCATTATGGAAGGTAGTTTGTGTACGAGATTTTACTTAATTTAATGGATGGTAGCCTTGTCATTATGGAAGGTAGTCTATTGTCAAGATTTTTTATACTCCAATAAATTGTAGCCTTGTAATTATGGAAGGTAGTCTCTTGTTGATATTTTGGTTACTCCAATGATGGTACCCTTTTTATTATGGAAGGTAGTCTATTGCCGATATTTTTGTTACTCAGTTGCATGGTAGCCTTGTCATTATGGAAGGTAGTGTGTTGTCGATATTTTTGTTATTCCAATGGATGGTAGCCTTGTCATTTGGAAGGTAGTATATTACCGAGATTTTTGTTACTCCATCGCATGGTAGACTTATCATTATGGAAGGTAGTGTGTTATCGATATTTTTGTTATTACAATGGATGGTAGCCTTGTCATTATGGAAGGTGGTTTGTTTTCGAGATATTTGTAACTCTAAGGGATGGTAGCCTTCCCATTATGGAACGTAGTCTGTTGTCGAGATTTTTGTTATTCCATTGGATGGTAGCGTTGTCATATAGAAGGTAGTATATTATCGATATTTTTGTCACTACAATGGATGGTAGCCTTGTCATTAGGGAAGGTAGTCTGTTGTCGAGATTTTTGTTACTACAATGAATTGTAGCCTTGTCGTTATGGAAGATAGTTTGTTGTCGATATCTTTGTTACTCCAATGGATGGTATCCTGGTCATTATGGAAGGTAGTTTGTGTACGAGATTTTATTTACTCCAATGGATGGTAGCCTTGTCATTATGGAAGGTAGTCTGTTGTCAAGATTTTTGTTACTACAATGGATTGTAGCCTTGTCGTTATGGAAGGTAGTTTTTTGTCGATATATTTGTTAGTCCAATGGATGGTAGCCTAGGCATTATGGAAGGTAGTTTGTGTACGAGATTTTAGTTACTTTAATGGATGGTAGCCTTGTCATTATGGAAGGTAGTCTGTTGTCGATATTTTTTATACTCCAATAGATAGTAGCCTTGTAATTATGGAAGGTAGTCTCTTGTTGATATTTTGGTTACTCAAATGATGGTACCCTTGTCATTATGGAAGGTAGTCTATTGCCGAGATTTTTGTTACTCCATTCCATGGTAGCCTTGTTATTATGGAAGGTAGTGTGTTGTCGATATTTTTGTTATTCCAATGGATGGTAGCCTTGTCATTATGGAAGGTAGTCTGTTTTCGTGATTTTTGTTACTCCAATGGATGGTAGCCTTGTCATTATAGAAGGTAGTATGTTGTCGATATCTTTGTTACTCCAATGGATGGTAGCCTTTTCATTATGGAAGGTAGTCTATTGTCGAGATTTTTGTTACTCTAAGGGATGGTAGCCTTGTCCATATGGAAGGTAGTCTGTTGTCGAGATTTTTTTTATTCCAATGGATGGTAGCGTTGTCATTAAAGAATGTAGTATATTGTCGAGTTTTTTGTCACTACAATGGATGGTAGCCTTGTCATTATGTAAGGTAGTCTGTTGTCGAGATTTTTGTTACTAGAATGGATTGTAGCCTTGTCGTTATGGAAGGTAGTTTGTTGTTTATATCTTTGTTACTCCAATGGATGGTAGCCTAGTCATTATGGAAGGTAGTTTGTGTACGAGATTTTTTTTACTTTAATGGATGGTAGCCTTGTCATTATGGAAGGTAGTCTGTTGTCGAGATTTTTTATACTCCAATAAATTGTAGCCTTGTAATTATGGAAGGTAGTCTCTTGTTGATATTTTGGTTACTCCAATGATGGTACCCTTGTCATTATGGAAGGTAGTCTGTTGCCGAGATTTTTGTTACTCCGTTGCATGGTAGCCTTGTCATTATGGAAGGTAGTCTGTTGTCATGATTTTTGTTACTCCAATGGATGGTAGCCTTGCCATTATGGAAGGTAGTATGTTGTCGATATCTTTGTTACTCCAATGGATGGTAGCCTTGTCATTATAGAAGGTAGTCTATTGTCGAGATTTTTGTTACTCTAAGGGATGGTAGCCTTGTCTATATGGAAGGTAGTCTGTTGTCGAGATTTTTGTTATTCCAATGGATGGTAGCATTGTCATTATAGAAGGTACTATATTGTCGAGATTTTTGTCACTACAATGGATGGTAGCCTTGTCATTAGGTAAGGTAGTCTGTTGTCGAGATTTTTGTTACTAGAATGGATTGTAGCCTTGTCGTTATGGAAGGTAGTCTATTGTCGATATCTTTGTTACTCCAATGGATGGTAGCCTAGTCATTATGGAAGGTAGTTTGTGTATGATATTTTTGTTATTCCAATGGATGATAGCCTTGTCATTATGAAAGGTAGTCTATTGTCGTGATTTTTATTACTCTAAGGGATGGTAGCCTTGTCATTATGGAAGGTAGTATATTGTCGATATCTTTGTTACTCCAATGGATGGTAGCCTTGTCATTATGGAAGGTAGTCTGTTGTCAAGATTTTTTTAACTCTAAGGGATGGTAGCCTTGTCATTATAGAAGGTAGTCTATTGCCGAGATTTTTGTTACTCCATTGCATGTTAGCCTTGTCATTAAGAAAGGTAGTGTGTTGTCGATATTTTTGTTATTCCAATGGATGGTAGCCCTGTCATTATGGAAGGTAGTATGTTGTCGAGATTTTTGTTACTACAATGGATTGTAGCCTTGTCGTTATGGAAGGTAGTTTATTGTCGATATCTTTGTTAGTCCAATGGATGGTAGCCTAGTCATTATGGAAGGTAGTTTGTGTACGATATTTTAGTTACTTTAATGGATGGTAGCCTTGTCATTATAGAAGGTTGTCTATTGTCGAGATTTTTTATACTCGAATAGATTGTAGCGTTGTAATTATGGAAGGTAGTCTCTTGTTGATATTTTGGTTACTCCAATGATGGTACCCTTGTCATTATGGAAGGTAGTCTATAGCCGGGATTTTTGTTACTCCATTTCATGGTAGCCTAGTCATTATGGAAGGTAGTGTGTTGTCGATATTTTTGTTATTCCAATGGATGGTAGCCTTGTCATTATGGAAGGTAGTCTGTTTTCGTGATTTTTGTTACTCCAATGGATGGTAGCCTTGTCATTATGGAAGGTAGTATATTGTCGATATCTTTGTTACTCCAATGGCTGGTAGCCTTGTCATTATGGAAGGTAGTCTATTGTCGATATTTTTGTTACTCTAAGGGATGGTAGCCCTGTCCATATGGAAGGTATTCTGTTGTCGAGATTTTTGTTATTCCAATGGATGGTAGGGTTGTCATTATAGAAGGTAGTATATTGTCGAGATTTTTGTCACTATAATGGATGGTAGCCTTGTCATTATGTAAGATAGTCTATTATCGAGATTTTTGTTACTAGAATGGATTGTAGCCTTGTCGTTATGGAAGGTAGTCTATTGTCTATATCTTTGTTACTGCAATGGATGGTAGCCTAGTCATTATGAAAGGTAGTTTGTGTACGAGATTTTAGTTACTTTAATGGATGGTAGCCTTGTCATTGTGGAAGGTAGTCTGTTGTCGAGATTTTTTATACTCCAATAAATTGTAGCCTTGTAATTATGGAAGGTAGTCTCTTGTTGATATTTTGGTTACTCCAATAATGGTACCCTTGTCATTATGGAAGGTAGTCTATTGCTGAGATTTCTGTTACTCCGTTGCATGGTAGCCTTGTCATTATGGAAGGTAGTGTGTTGTCGATATTTTTGTTATTCCAATGGATGGTAGCCTAGTCATTATGGAAGGTAGTCTGTTTTCGTGATTTTTGTTACTCCAATGGATGGTAGCCTTGTCATTAAGGAAGGTAGTATGTTGTCGATATCTTTGTTACTCCAATGGATGGTAGCCTTGTCGTTATGGAAGATAGTCTGTTGTCGATATTTTTGTTACTCCAATGGATGGTAGCCTTATCCATATGGAAGGTAGTCTGTTGTCGAGATTTTTGTTATTCCAATGGATGGTAGCTAAGTCATTATGGAAGGTAGTTTGTTGTGGATAGTTTTGTTACTAGAATGGGTTGTAGCCTTGTCGTTATGGAAGGTAGTATGTTATTTATATCTTTGTTACTCTAATGGATGGTAGCCTAGTCATTATGGAAGGTAGTTTGTGTATGATTTTTTTTTATTCCAATGGATGGTAGCCTTGTCATTATGAAAGGAAGTTTATTGTCCTGATTTTTGTTACTCTAAGGGATGGTAGCCTTGTCATTATGGAAGGTAGTATGTTGTCGATATCTTTGTTACTCCAATGGATGGTATCCTTGTCATTATGGAAGGTAATCTGTTGTCCAGATTTTTGTTATTCTAAGGGATGTTAGCCTTTTCATTATGGAACATAGTCTGTTGTCGATATTTTTGTTATTCCAATGGATGGTAGCGTTGTCATTATAGAAGGTATTATATTATCGAGGTTTTTGTGGCTACAATGGATGGTAGCCTTGTCATTATTGAAGGTAGTCTGTTGTCAAGATTTTTGTTACTAAAATGGATTGTAGCCTTGTCGTTATGGAATGTAGTTTGTTGTCGATATCTTTGTTAGTCCAATGGATGGTAGCCTAGTCATTATGGAAGGTAGTTTGTGTACGAGATTTTAGTTACTTTAATGGATGGTAGCCTTGTCATTATGGAAGGTAGTCTGTTGTCGAGATTTTTTATACTCCAATAAATTATAGCCTTGTAATTATGGAAGGTAGTCTCTTGTTGATATTTTGGTTACTCCAATGATGGTACCCTTGTCATTATGGAAGGTAGTCTATTGCCGAGATTTTTGTTACTCCATTGCATGGTAGCCTTGTCATTATGCAAGGTAGTGAGTTGTCGATATTTTTGTTATTCCAATGGATGGTAGCCTTGTCATTATGGAAGGTAGTCTATTTTCGTGATTTTTGTTACTCCAATGGATGGTAGCCTTGTCATTATGGAAGGTAGTATGTTGTCGATATCTTTGTTACTCCAATGAATAGTATCCTTGTCATTATGGAAGGTAGTCTATTGTTGATATTTTTGTTACTCTAAGGGTTGGTAGCCTTGTCCATAAGGAAGGTAGTCTGTTGTCGAGATTTTTGTTATTTCAATGGATGGTAGCATTGTCATTATAGAAGATAGTATATTGTCGATGTTTTTGTCACTACAATGGATGGTAGCCTTGTCATTATGTAAGGTAGTCTTTTGTCGACATTTTTGTTACTAGAATGGATTGTAGCCTTGTCGTTATGGAAGGTAGTATGTTATCTATATCTTTGTTACTTCAATGGATGGTAGTCTAGTCATTATGGAAGGTAGTTTGTGTATGATATTTTTGTTATTCCAATGGATGGTAGCCTTGTCATTATGAAAGGAAGTCTATTGTCCTGATTTTTGTTACTCTAAGGGATGGTAGCCTTGTCATTATGGAAGGTAGTATGTTGTCGATATCTTTGTTACTCCAATGGATGGTAGCCTTGTCATTATGGAACGTAGTCTGTTGTCGAGATTTTTGTTATTCCAATGGATGGTAGCGTTGTCATTATAGAAGGTAGTATATTATCGATATTTTTGTCACTACAATGGATGGTAGCCTTGTCATTATGGAAGGTAGTCTGTTGTCAAGATTTTTGTTACTACAATGGATTGTAGCCTTGTCGTTATGGAAGGTAGTTTGTTGTCGATATCTTTGTTAGTCTAAGGGATGGTAGCCTAGTCATTATGGAAGGTAGATTGTGTACGAGATTTTAGTTACTTTAATGGATGGTAGCCTTGTCATTATGGAAGCTAGTCTGTTGTCGAGATTTTTTATACTCCAATAAATTGTAGCCTTGTATGGAAGGTAGTCTCTTGTTGATATTTTGGTTACTCAAATGATGGTACCCTTGTTATTATGGAAGGTAGTCTATTGCCAAGATTTTTGTTACTCCATTGCATGGTAGCGTTGTCATTATGGAAGGTAGTGTGTTGTCGATATTTTTGTTATTCCAATGGATGGTAGCCTTTTCATTATGGAAGGTAGTCTGTTTTCGTGATTTTTGTTACTCCAATGGATGGTAGCCTTGTCATTATGGAAGGTAGTATGTTGTCGATATCTTTGTTACTCCAATGGATGGTAGCCTTTTCATTATGGAAGGTAGTCTATTGTCGAGATTTTTGTTACTCTAAGGGATGGTAGCCTTGTCCATATGGAAGGTAGTCTGTTGTCGAGATTTTTTTTATTCCAATGGATGGTAGCGTTGTCATTAAAGAAGGTAGTATATTGTCGAGTTTTTTGTCACTACAATGGATGGTAGCCTTGTCATTATGTAAGGTAGTCTGTTGTCGAGATTTTTGTTACTAGAATGGATTGTAGCCTTGTCGTTATGGAAGGTAGTTTGTTGTTTATATCTTTGTTACTCCAATGGATGGTAGCCTAGTCATTATGGAAGGTAGTTTTTGTACGAGATTTTAGTTACTTTAATGGATGGTAGCCTTGTCATTATGGAAGGTAGTCTGTTGTCGAGATTTTTTATACTCCAATAAATTGTAGCCTTGTAATTATGGAAGGTAGTCTCTTGTTGATATTTTGGTTACTCCAATGATGGTACCCTTGTCATTATGGAAGGTAGTCTGTTTCCGAGATTTTTGTTACTCCGTTGCATGGTAGCCTTGTCATTATGGAAGGTAGTGTGTTGTCGATATTTTTGTTATTCCAATAGATGGTAGCCTTCTCATTATGGAAGGTAGTCTGTTGTCATGATTTTTGTTACTCCAATGGATGGTAGCCTTGCCATTATGGAAGGTAGTATGTTGTCGATATCTTTGTTACTCCAATGGATGGTAGCCTTGTCATTATAGAAGGTAGTCTATTGTTGATATTTTTGTTACTCTAAGGGATGGTAGCCTTGTCTATATGGAAGGTAGTCTGTTGTCGAGATTTTTGTTATTCCAATGGATGGTAGCATTGTCATTATAGAAGGTAGTATATTGTCGATATTTTTGTCACTACAATGGATGGTAGCCTTGTCATTAGGTAAGGTAGTCTGTTGTCGAGATTTTTGTTACTAGAATGGATTGTAGCCTTGTCGTTATGGAAGGTAGTATGTTATCTATATCTTTGTTACTTCAATGGATGGTAGTCTAGTCATTATGGAAGGTAGTTTGTGTATGATATTTTTGTTATTCCAATGGATGGTAGCCTTGTCATTATGAAAGGAAGTCTATTGTCCTGATTTTTGTTACTCTAAGGGTTGGTAGCCTTGTCATTATGGAAGGTAGTATGTTGTCGATATCTTTGTTACTCCAATGGATGGTAGCCTTGTCATTATGGAACGTAGTCTGTTGTCGAGATTTTTGTTATTCCAATGGATGGTAGCGTTGTCATTATAGAAGGTAGTATATTATCGATATTTTTGTCACTACAATGGATGGTAGCCTTGTCATTATGGAAGGTAGTCTGTTGTCAAGATTTTTGTTACTACAATGGATTGTAGCCTTGTCGTTATGGAAGGTAGTTTGTTGTCGATATCTTTGTTAGTCTAAGGGATGGTAGCCTAGTCATTATGGAAGGTAGATTGTGTACGAGATTTTAGTTACTTTAATGGATGGTAGCCTTGTCATTATGGAAGCTAGTCTGTTGTCGAGATTTTTTATACTCCAATAAATTGTAGCCTTGTAATTATGGAAGGTAGTCTCTTGTTGATATTTTGGTTACTCAAATGATGGTACCCTTGTTATTATGGAAGGTAGTCTATTGCCAAGATTTTTGTTACTCCATTGCATGGTAGCCTTGTCATTATGGAAGGTAGTGTGTTGTCGATATTTTTGTTATTCCAATGGATGGTAGCCTTGTCATTATGGAAGGTAGTCTGTTTTCGTGATTTTTGTTACTCCAATGGATGGTAGCCTTGTCATTATGGAAGGTAGTATGTTGTCGATATCTTTGTTACTCCAATGGATGGTAGCCTTTTCATTATGGAAGGTAGTCTATTGTCGAGATTTTTGTTACTCTAAGGGATGGTAGCCTTGTCCATATGGAAGGTAGTCTGTTGTCGAGATTTTTTTTATTCCAATGGATGGTAACGTTGTCATTAAAGAAGGTAATATATTGTCGAGTTTTTTGTCACTACAATGGATGGTAGCCTTGTCATTATGTAAGGTAGTCTGTTGTCGAGATTTTTGTTACTAGAATGGATTGTAGCCTTGTCGTTATGGAAGGTAGTTTGTTGTTTATATCTTTGTTACTCCAATGGATGGTAGCCTAGTCATTATGGAAGGTAGTTTGTGTACGAGATTTTTTTTACTTTAATGGATGGTAGCCTTGTCATTATGGAAGGTAGTCTGTTGTCGAGATTTTTTATACTCCAATAAATTGTAGCCTTGTAATTATGGAAGGTAGTCTCTTGTTGATATTTTGGTTACTCCAATGATGGTACCCTTGTCATTATGGAAGGTAGTCTGTTGCCGAGATTTTTTTTACTCCATTGCATGGTAGCCTTGTCATTATGGAAGGTAGTGTGTTGTCGATATTTTTGTTATTCCAATAGATGGTAGCCTTCTCATTATGGAAGGTAGTCTGTTGTCATGATTTTTGTTACTCCAATGGATGGTAGCCTTGCCATTATGGAAGGTAGTATGTTGTCGATATCTTTGTTACTCCAATGGATGGTAGCCTTGTCATTATAGAAGGTAGTCTATTGTCGAGATTTTTGTTACTCTAAGGGATGGTAGCCTTGTCATTAAAGAAGGTAGTCTATTGCCGAGATTTTTGTTACTCCATTGCATGTTAGCCTTGTCATTAAGGAAGGTAGTGTGTTGTCGATATTTTTGTTATTCCAATGGATGGTAGCCCTGTCATTATGGAAGGTAGTCTATTGTCGTGATTTTTGTTACTTCAATGGATGGTAGCCTTGTCATTATGGGAGGTGGTCTGTTGTCGAGATATTTGTTACTCTAATGGATGGTAGCCTTGCCATTATGGAACGTAGTCTGTTATCGAGATTTTTGTTATTCCAATGGATGGTAGCATTTTCATTATAGAAGGTAGTATATTATCGATATTTTTGTCACTACAATGGATGGTAGCCTTGTCATTATGGAAGGTAGTATGTTGTCGAGATTTTTGTTACTACAATGGATTGTAGCCTTGTCGTTATGGAAGGTAGTTTATTGTCGATATCTTTGTTAGTCCAATGGATGGTTGCCTAGTTATTATGGAAGGTAGTTTGTGTACGATATTTTAGTTACTTTAATGGATGGTAGCCTTGTCATTATGGAAGGTAGTCTATTGTCGAGATTTTTTATACTCGAATATATTGTAGCCTTGTAATTATGGAAGGTAGTCTCTTGTTGATATTTTGGTTACTCCAATGATGGTACCCTTGTCATTATGGAAGGTAGTCTATAGCCGAGATTTTTGTTACTCCATTGCATGGTAGCCTAGTCATTATGGAAGGTAGTGTGTTGTCGATATTTTTGTTATTCCAATGGATGGTAGCCTTGTCATTATGGAAGGTAGTCTATTGTCGATATTTTTGTTACTCTAAGGGATGGTAGCCCTGTCCATATAGAAGGTATTCTGTTGTCGAGATTTTTGTTATTCCAATGGATGGTAGCGTTGTCATTATAGAAGGTAGTATATTGTCGAGATTTTTGTCACTATAATGGATGGTAGCCTTGTCATTATGTAAGGTAGTCTATTATCGAGATTTTTGTTACTAGAATGGATTGTAGCCTTGTTGTTATGGAAGGTTGTCTATTGTCTATATCTTTGTTACTGCAATGGATGGTAGCCTAGTCATTATGAAAGGTAGTTTGTGTACGAGATTTTAGTTACTTTAATGGATGGTAGCCTTGTCATTATGGAAGGTAGTCTGTTGTCGAGATTTTTTATACTCCAATAAATTGTAGCCTTGTAATTATGGAAGGTAGTCTCTTGTTGATATTTTGGTTACTCCAATAATGGTACCCTTGTCATTATGGAAGGTAGTCTATTGCTGAGATTTCTGTTACTCCGTTGCATGGTAGCCTTGTCATTATGGAAGGTAGTGTGTTGTCGATATTTTTGTTATTCCAATGGATGGTAGCCTAGTCATTATGGAAGGTAGTCTGTTTTCGTGATTTTTGTTACTCCAATGGATGGTAGCCTTGTCATTATGGAAGGTAGTATGTTGTCGATATCTTTGTTACTCCAATGGATGGTAGCCTTGTCGTTATGGAAGATAGTCTGTTGTCGATATTTTTGTTACTCCAATGGATGGTAGCCTTATCCATATGGAAGGTAGTCTGTTGTCGAGATTTTTGTTATTCCAATGGATGGTAGCTAAGTCATTATGGAAGGTAGTTTGTTGTCGATATTTTTGTTACTAGAATGGGTTGTAGCCTTGTCGTTATGGAAGGTAGTATGTTATTAATATCTTTGTTACTCCAATGGATGGTAGCCTAGTCATTATGGAAGGTAGTTTGTGTATGATATTTTTTTTATTCCAATGGATGGTAGCCTTGTCATTATGAAAGGAAGTTTATTGTCCTGATTTTTGTTACTCTAAGGGATGGTAGCCTTGTCATTATGGAAGGTAGTATGTTGTCGATATCTTTGTTACTCCAATGGATGGTATCCTTGTCATTATGGAAGGTAATCTGTTGTCCAGATTTTTGTTATTCTAAGGGATGGTATCCTTTTCATTATGGAACGTAGTCTGTTGTCGATATTTTTGTTATTCCAATGGATGGTAGCGTTGTCATTATAGAAGGTATTATATTATCGAGGTTTTTATTGCTACAATGGATGGTAGCCTTGTCATTATTGAAGGTAGTCTGTTGTCAAGATTTTTGTTACTAAAATGGATTGTAGCCTTGTCATTATGGAATGTAGTTTGTTGTCGATATCTTTTTTAGTCCAATGGATGGTAGCCTAGTCATTATGGAAGGTAGTTTGTGTACGAGATTTTAGTTACTTTAATGGATGGTAGCCTTGTCATTATGGAAGGTAGTCTGTTGTCGAGATTTTTTATACTCCAATAAATTATAGCCTTGTAATTATGGAAGGTAGTCTCTTTTTGATATTTTGGTTACTCCAATGATGGTACCCTTGTCATTATGGAAGGTAGTCTATTGCCGAGATTTTTGTTACTCCATTGCATGGTAGCCTTGTCATTATGCAAGGTAGTGAGTTGTCGATATTTTTGTTATTCCAATGGATGGTAGCCTTGTCATTATGGAAGGTAGTCTATTTTCGTGATTTTTGTTACTCCAATGGATGGTAGCCTTGTCATTATGGAAGGTAGTATGTTGTCGATATCTTTGTTACTCCAATGGATAGTATCCTTGTCATTATGGAAGGTAGTCTATTGTTGATATTTTTGTTACTCTAAGGGTTGGTAGCCTTGTCCATATGGAAGGTAGTCTGTTGTCGAGATTTTTGTTATTCCAATGGATGGTAGCGTTGTCATTATAGAAGATAGTATATTGTCGATATTTTTGTCACTACAATGGATGGTAGCCTTGTCATTATGTAAGGTAGTCTTTTGTCGAGATTTTTGTTACTAGAATGGATTGTAGCCTTGTCGTTATGGAAGGTAGTATGTTATCTATATCTTTGTTACTTCAATGGATGGTAGTCTAGTCATTATGGAAGGTAGTTTGTGTATGATATTTTTGTTATTCCAATGGATGGTAGCCTTGTCATTATGAAAGGAAGTCTATTGTCCTTATTTTTGTTACTCTAAGGGATGGTAGCCTTGTCATTATGGAAGGTAGTATGTTGTCGATATCTTTGTTACTCCAATGGATGGTAGCCTTGTCATTATGGAACGTAGTCTGTTGTCGAGATTTTTGTTATTCCAATGGATGGTAGCGTTGTCATTATAGAAGGTAGTATATTATCGATATTTTTGTCACTACAATGGATGGTAGCCTTGTCATTATGGAAGGTAGTCTGTTGTCAAGATTTTTGTTACTACAATGGATTGTAGCCTTGTCGTTATGGAAGGTAGTTTGTTGTCGATATCTTTGTTAGTCTAAGGGATGGTAGCCTAGTCATTATGGAAGGTAGATTGTGTACGAGATTTTAGTTACTTTAATGGATGGTAGCCTTATCATTATGGAAGCTAGTCTGTTGTCGAGATTTTTTATACTCCAATAAATTGTAGCCTTGTAATTATGGAAGGTAGTCTCTTGTTGATATTTTGGTTACTCAAATGATGGTACCCTTGTTATTATGGAAGGTAGTCTATTGCCAAGATTTTTGTTACTCCATTGCATGGTAGCCTTGTCATTATGAAAGGTAGTGTGTTGTCGATATTTTTGTTATTCCAATGGATGGTAGCCTTGTCATTATGGAAGGTAGTCTGTTTTCGTGATTTTTGTTACTCCGATGGATGGTAGCCTTGTCATTATGGAAGGTAGTATGTTATCAATATCTTTGTTACTCCAATGGATGGTAGCTTGTCATTATGGAAGGTAGTATGTTGTCGATATCTTTGTTACTCCAATGGATGGTAGCCTTGTTATTATGGAAGGTAGTCTATTGTCCAGATTTGTGTTACTCTAAGGGATGGTAGCCTTGTCATTATGGAACGTAGTCTGTTGTCGAGATTTTTGTTATTCCAATGGATGGTAGCGTTGTCATTATAGAAGGTAGTATATTATCGATATTTTTGTCACTACAATGGATGGTAGCCTTGTCATTATGGAAGGTAGTCTGTTGTCAAGATTTTTGTTACTACAAGGATTTTAGCCTTATCGTTATGGAAGGTAGTTTGTTGTCGATATCTTTGTTAGTCTAAGGGATGGTAGCCTAGTCATTATGGAAGGTAGATTGTGTACGAGATTTTAGTTACTTTAATGGATGGTAGCCTTGTCATTATGGAAGGTAGTCTGTTGTCGAGATTTGTTATACTCCAATAAATTGTAGCCTTGTAATTATGGAAGGTAGTCTCTTGTTGATATTTTGGTTACTCAAATGATGGTACCCTTGTTATTATGGAAGGTAGTCTATTGCCAAGATTTTTGTTACTCCATTGCATGGTAGCCTTGTCATTATGGAAGGTAGTGTGTTGTCGATATTTTTGTTATTCCAATGGATGGTAGCCTTGTCATTATGGAAGGTAGTCTATTTTCGTGATTTTTGTTACTCCAATGGATGGTAGCCTTGTCATTATGGAAGGTAGTATGTTGTCGATATCTTTGTTACTCCAATGGATGGTAGCCTTGTCATTATGGAAGGTAGTCTATTGTCGATATTTTTGTTACTCTAATGGATGGTAGCCTTGTCCATATGGAAGGTAGTCTATTGTCGAGATTTTTGTTATTCCAATGGATGGTAGCGTTGTCATTATTTAAGGTAGTATATTGTCGAGATTTTTATCACTACAATGGATGGTAGCCTTGTTATTATGTAAGGTAGTCTGTTGTCGAGATTTTTGTTACTAGAATGGGCTGTAGCCTTGTCGTTATGTAAGGTAGTATGTTGTCTATATCTTTGTTACTCCAATGGATGGTATCCTAGTCATTATGGAAGGTAGTTTGTGTACGATATTTTTGTTATTCCAATGGATGGTAGCCTTGTCATTATGAAAGGAAGTTTATTGACCTGATTTTTGTTACTCTAAGGGATGGTAGCCTTGTCATTATGGAAGGTAGTATGTTGTCGATATCTTTGTTACTCCAATGGATGGTAGCCTTGTCATTATGGAAGGTAGTCTGTTGTCCAGATTTTTGTTACTCGAAGGGATGGTAGCCTTTTCATTATGGAACCTAGTCTGTTGTCAAGATTTTTGTTATTCCAATGGATGGTAGCATTGTCATTATAGAAGGTAGTATATTATCGAGATTTTTGTCACTACAATGGACGGTAGCCTTGTCATTATTGAAGGTAGTCTATTGTCAAGATTTTTGTTACGACAATGGATTGTAGCCTTGTCGTTATGGAATGTAGTTTGTTGTCGATATCTTTGTTAGTCCAATGGATGGTAGCCTAGTCATTATGGAAGGTAGTTTGTGTACGATATTTTAGTTACTTTAATGGGTGGTAGCCTTGTCAATAAGGAAGGTAGTCTGTTGTGGAGATTTTTTATACTCCAATAAATTATAGCCTTGTAATTGTGGAAGGTAGTCTCTTGTTGATATTTTGGTTACTCCAATGATGGTACGCTTGTCATTATGGAAGGTAGTCTATTGTCGAGATTCTTGTTACTCCATTGCATGGTAGCCTTGTCATTATGGAAGGTAGTGTGTTGTCGATATGTTTGTTATTCCAATGGATGATAGCCTTGTCATTATGGAAGGTAGTCTGTTGTCGTGATTTTTGTCACTCCAATGGATGGTAGCCTTGTCATTATGGAAGGTAGTATGTTGTCGATATCTTTGTTACTCCAATGGATGGTAGCCTTGTCATTATGGAAGGTAGTCTATTGTCGATATTTTTGTTACTCTAACGGATGGTAGCCTTATCCATATGGAAGGTAGTCTGTTGACGAGATTTTTGTTATTCCAATGGATGGTAGCGTTGTCATTATCGAAGGTAGTATATTGTCGAGATTTTTGTCACTACAATGGATGGTAGCCTTGTCATTATGTAAGGTAGTCTGTTATCGAGATTTTTGTTACTAGAATGGATTGTAGCCTTGTCGTTGTGGAAGGTAATATGTTGTCTATATCTTTGTTACTCCAATGGATGGTAGCGTAGTCATTATGGAAGGTAGTTTGTGTATGATATTTTTGTTATTCCAATGGATGGTAGCCTTGTCATTATGAAAGGAAGTCTATTGTCCTGATTTTTGTTACTCTAAGGGATGGTAGCCTTGTCATTATGGAAGGTAGTATGTTGTCGATATCTTTGTTACTCCAATGGATGGTAGCCTTGTCATTATGGAACGTAGTCTGTTGTCGAGATTTTTGTTATTCCAATGGATGGTAGCGTTGTCATTATAGAAGGTAGTATATTTTCGATATTTTTGTCACTACAATGGATGGTAGCCTTGTCATTATGGAAGGTAGTCTGTTGTCAAGATTTTTGTTACTACAATGGATTGTAACCTTGTCGTTATGGAAGGTAGTTTGTTGTCGATATCTTTGTTAGTCTAAGGGTTGGTAGCCTAGTCATTATGGAAGGTAGATTGTGTACGAGATTTTAGTTACTTTAATGGATGGTAGCCTTATCATTATGAAAGCTAGTCTGTTGTCGAGATTTATTATACTCCAATAAATTGTAGCCTTGTAATTATGGAAGGTAGTCTCTTGTTGATATTTTGGTTACTCAAATGATGGTACCCTTGATATTATGTAAGGTAGTCTATTGCCAAGATTTTTGTTACTCCATTGCATGGTAGCCTTGTCATTATGAAAGGTAGTGTGTTGTCGATATTTTTGTTATTCCAATGGATGGTAGCCTTGTCATTATGGAAGGTAGTCTGTTTTCGTGATTTTTGTTATTCCGATGGATGGTAGCCTTGTCATTATGGAAGGTAGTATGTTATCAATATCTTTGTTACTCCAATGGATGGTAGCCTTGTCATTATGGAAGGTAGTATGTTGTCGATATCTTTGTTACTCCAATGGATGGTAGCCTTGTCATTATGGAAGGTAGTCTATTGTCCAGATTTTTGTTACTCTAAGGGATGGTAGCCTTGTCATTATGGAACGTAGTCTGTTGTCGAGATTTTTGTTATTCCAATGGATGGAAGCGTTGTCATTATAGAAGGTAGTATATTATCGATATTTTTGTCACTACAATGGATGGTAGCCTTGTCATTATGGAAGGTAGTCTGTTGTCAAGATTTTTGTTACTACAAGGATTTTAGCCTTATCGTTATGGAAGGTAGTTTGTTGTCGATATCTTTGTTAGTCTAAGGGATGGTAGCCTAGTCATTATGGAAGGTAGTTTGTGTATGATATTTTTGTTATTCCAATGGATGGTAGCCTTGTCATTATGGAAGGTAGTCTGTTGTCGAGATTTTTGTTACTCTAAGGGATGGTAGCCTTGTCATTATGGAAGGTAGAATGTTGTCGATATCTTTGTTACTCTAATGGATTGTAGCCTTGTCATTATGGAAGGTAGTCCATTGTCCAGATTTTTGTTACTCTAAGGGATGGTAGCCTTGTCATTATGCAACGTAGTCTGTTGTCGAGATTTTTGTTATTCCAATGGATGGTAGAGTTGTCATTATAGAAGGTAGTATATTATCGAGATTTTTTTCACTACAATGGATGGTAGCCTTGTCATTATGGAAGGTAGTCTGTTGTCGAGATTTTTGTTACTACAATGAATTGTAGCCTTGTCGTTATGGAATGTAGTTTGTTGTCGATATCTTTGTTAGTCTAATGGATGGTAGCCAAGTCATTATGGAAGGTAGTTTGTGTACGAGATTTTAGTTACTTTAATGAATGGTAGCCTTGTCATTATGGAAGGTAGTCTGTTGTCAAGATTTTTTATACTCCAATAAATTGTAGCCTTGTAATTATGGAAGGTAGTCTCTTGTTGATATTTTGGTTACTCCAATGATGGTACCCTTGTCATTATGGAAGGTAGTCTATTGCCGAGATTTTTGTTACTCCATTGCATGGTAGCCTTGTCATTATGGAAGGTAGTGTGTCGTCGATATGTTTGTTATTCCAATGGATGATAGCCTTGTCATTATGGAAGGTAGTCTGTTGTCGTGATTTTTTTCACTCCAATGAATGGTAGCCTTGTCATTATGGAAGGTAGTATGTTGTCGATATCTTTGTTACTCAAATGGATGGTAGCCTTGTCATTATGGAAGGTAGTCTATTGTCGAGATTTTTGTTACTCTAACAGATGGTAGCCTTATCCATATGGAAGGTAGTCTCTTGACGAGATTTTTGTTATTCCAATGGATGGTAGCGTTGTCATTATAGAAGGTAGTATATTGTCGAGATTTTTGTCACTACAATAGATGGTAGCCTTGTCATTATGTAAGGTAGTATGTTGTCGAGGATTTTGTTACTAGAATGGATTGTAGCCTTGTCGTTATGGAAGGTAGTATGTTGTTTATATCTTTGTTACTCCAATGGATGGTAGCCTAGTCATTATGGAAGGTAGTTTGTGTATGATATTTTTGTTATTCCAATGGATGGTAGCGTTGTCATTATAGAAGGTAGTATATTGTCGAGGTTTTTGTCACTACAATGGATGGTAGCCTTGTCATTATGTAAGGTAGTATGTTGTCGAGGATTTTGTTACTAGAATGGACTGTAGCCTTGTCGTTATGGAAGGTAGTATGTTGTTTATATCTTTGTTACTCCAATGGATGGTAGCCTAGTCATTATGGAAGGTAGTTTGTGTATGATATTTTTGTTATTCCAATGGATGGTAGCCTTGTAAATATGAAAGGAAGTCTATTGTCCTGATTTTTGTTACTCTAAGGGATGGTAGCCTTGTCATTATGGAAGGTAGAATGTTGTCGATATCTTTGTTACTCTAATGGATTGTAGCCTTGTCATTATGGAAGGTAGTCCGTTGTCCAGATTTTTGTTACTCTAAGGGATGGTAGCCTTGTCATTATGCAACGTAGTTTGTTGTCGAGATTTTTGTTATTCCAATGGATGGTAGAGTTGTCATTATAGAAGGTAGTATATTATCGAGATTTTTTTCACTACAATGGATGGTAGCCTTGTCATTATGGAAGGTAGTCTGTTGTCGAGATTTTTGTTACTACAATGAATTGTAGCCTTGTCGTTATGGAATGTAGTTTGTTGTCGATATCTTTGTTAGTCTAATGGATGGTAGCCAAGTCATTATGGAAGGTAGTTTGTGTACGAGATTTTAGTTACTTTAATGAATGGTAGCGTTGTCATTATGGAAGGTAGTCTGTTGTCGAGATTTTTTATACTCCAATAAATTGTAGCCTTGTAATTATGGAAGGTAGTCTCTTGTTGATATTTTGGTTACTCCAATGATGGTACCCTTGTCATTATGGAAGGTAGTCTATTGCCGATATTTTTGTTACTCCATTGCATGGTAGCCTTGTCATTATGGAAGGTAGTGTGTCGTCGATATGTTTGTTATTCCAATGGATGATAGCCTTGTCATTATTGAAGGTAGTCTGTTGTCGTGATTTTTGTCACTCAAATGAATGGTAGCCTTGTCATTATGGAAGGTAGTATGTTGTCGATATCTTTGTTACTCAAATGGATGGTAGCCTTGTCATTATGGAAGGTAGTCTATTGTCGAGATTTTTGTTGCTCTAACAGATGGTAGCCTTATCCATATGGAAGGTAGTCTCTTGACGAGATTTTTGTTATTCCAATGGATGGTAGCGTTGTCATTATAGAAGGTAGTATATTGTCGAGATTTTTGTCACTACAATAGATGGTAGCCTTGTCATTATGTAAGGTAGTATGTTGTCGAGGATTTTGTTACTAGAATGGATTGTAGCCTTGTCGTTATGGAAGGTAGTATGTTGTTTATATCTTTGTTACTCCAATGGATGGTAGCCTAGTCATTATGGAAGGTAGTTTGTGTATGATATTTTTGTTATTCCAATGGATGGTAGCCTTGTCAATATGAAAGGAAGTCTACTGTCCTGATTTTTGTTACTCTAAGGGATTGTAGCCTTGTCATTATGGAAGGTAGAATGTTGTCGATATCTTTGTTACTCTAATGGATTGTAGCCTTGTCATTATGGAAGGTAGTCCGTTGTCCAAATTTTTGTTACTCTAAGGGATGGTAGCCTTGTCATTTTGGAACGTAGTCTGTTGTCAAAATTTTTGTTATTCCAATGGATGGTAGCGTTGTCATTATAGAAGGTAGTATATTATCGAGATTTTTGTCACTATAATGGATGGTAGCCTTGTCATTATGGAAGGTAGTCTGTTGTCGAGATTTTTGTTACTACAATGAATTGTAGCCTTGTCGTTATGGAATGTAGTGTGTTGTCGATATCTTTGTTCGTCCAATGGATGGTAGCCTAGTAATTATGGAAGGTAGTTTGTGTACGAGATTTTAGTTACTTTAATTGATGGTAGCCTTATCATTATGGAAGGAAGTTTGTTGTCGAGATTTTTTATACTCCAATAAATTGTAGCCTTGTAATTATGGAAGGTAGTCTCTTGTTGATATTTTGGTTACTCCAATGATGGTACCCTTGTCATTATGGAAGGTAGTCTATTGCCCAGATTTTTGTTACTCCATTGCGTGGTAGCCTTGTCATTATGGAAGGTAGTGTGTCGTCGATATGTTTGTTATTACAATGGATGATAGCCTTGTCATTATGGAAGGTAGTCTATTGCCGTGATTTTTGTCACTCCAATGGATGGTAGCCTTTACATTATGGAAGGTAGTATGTTGTCGATATCTTTGTTACTCCAATGGATGGTAGCCTTGTCATTATGGAAGGTAGTCTATTGTCGATATTTTTGTTACTCTAATGGATGGTAGCCTTATCCATATGGAAGGTAGTCTGTTGACGAGATTTTTTTTATTCCAATGGATGGTAGCGTTGTCATTATAGAAGGTAGTATATTGTCGAGATTTTTGTCACTACAATGGATGGTAGCCTTGTCATTATGTAAGGTAGTCTGTTGGCGAGATTTTTGTTACTAGAATGGATTGTAGCCTTGTCGTTAAGGAAGGTAGTATGTTGTCTATATCTTTGTTACTCCAATGGATGGTAGCGTAGTCATTATGGAAGGTAGTTTGTGTACGATATTTTTGTTATTCCAATGGATGGTAGCCTTGTCATTATAAAAGGAAGTCTATTGTCCTGATTTTTGTTACTCTAAGGGATGGTAGCCTTGTCATTATGGAAGGTAGTATGTTGTCGATATCTTTGTTACTCCAATGGATGGTAGCCTTGTCATTATGGAAGGTAGTCTGTTGTCCAGATTTTTGTTACTCTAAGCGATGGTAGCCTTGTCATTATGGAACGTAGTCTGTTGTCGAGATTTTTGTTATTCCAATTGATGGTAGCGTTGTCATTATAGAAGGTAGTATATTATCGAGATTTTTGTCACTACAATGGTTGGTAGCCTTGTCATCATGGAAGGTAGTTTGTTGTCTAGATTTTTTATACTCCAATAAATTGTACCCTTTTAATTATGGAAGGTAGTCTCTTGTTGATATTTTGGTTACTCCAATGATGGTACCCTTGTTATTATGGAAGGTAGTCTATTGCTGAGATTTTTGTTACTCCCTTGCATGGTAGCCTTGTCATTATGCAAGGTAGTGTGTTGTCGGTATTTTTGTTATTCCAATGTATGGTAGCCTTGTCATTATGGAAGGTAGTCTGTTTTCGTGATTTTTGTTACTCCAATGGATGGTAGCCTTGTCATTATGGAAGGTAGTATGTTGTCGATATCTTTGTTACTCCAATGGATGGTAGCCTTGTCATTATGGAAGGTAGTCTATTGTTGATATTTTTGTTACTCTAAGGGTTGGTAGCCTTGTCCATATGGAAGGTAGTTTGTTGTCGAGATTTTTGTTATTCCAATGGATGGTAGCGTTGTCATTATAGAAGGTAGTATATTGTCGAGATTTTTGTCACTACAATGGATGGTAGCCTTGTCATTATGTAAGGTAGTCTTTTGTCGAGATTTTTGTTACTAGAATGGATTGTAGCCTTGTCGTTATGGAAGGTAGTATGTTGTCTATATCTTTGTTACTCCAATGGATGGTAGCCTAGTCATTATGGAAGGTAGTTTGTGTATGATATTTTTGTTATTCCAATGGATGGTAGCCTTAGCATTATGAAAGGAAGTCTATTGTCCTGATTTTTGTTACTCTAAGGTATGGTAGCCTTGTCATTATGGAAGGTAGTCTATTGTCGATATTTTTGTTACTCTAACGGATGGTAGCCTTATCCAAATTGAAGGTAGTCTGTTGACGAGATTTTTGTTATTCCAATGGATGGTAGCGTTGTCATTATAGAAGGTAGTATATTGTCGAGATTTTTGTTATTCCAATGGATGGTAGTGTTGTCATTATCGAAGGTAGTATATTGTCGAGATTTTTGTCACTACAATGGATGGTAGCCTTGTCATTATGTAAGGTAGTCTGTTGTCTTGATTTTTGTTACTAGAATGGATTGTAGCCTTGTCGTTATGGAAGGTAGTATGTTGCCTATATCTTTGTTACTCCAATGGATGGTAGCCTAGTCATTATGGAAGTTAGTTTGTGTACGATATTTTTGTTATTCCAATGAATGGTAGCCTTGTCATAATGAAAGGATGTCTATTGTCATAATTTTTGTTACTCTAAGGGATGGTAGCCTTGTCATTATGGAAGGTAGTATATTGTCGATATCTTTGTTACTCCAATGGATGGTAGCCTTGTCATTATGGAATGTAGTCTGTTGTCCAGATTTTTGTTACTCTAAGGGGTGGTAGCCTTGTCATTATGGAACGTAGTCTGTTGTCGAGATTTTTGTTATTCCAATGGATGGTAGCGTTGTCATTATAGAAAGTAGTATATTATCGAGATTTTTGTCACTATAATGGATGGTAGCCTTGTCATTATGGAAGGTAGTCTGTTGTCAAGATTTTTTTACTACAATGGATTGTAGCCTTGTCGTTATGGAAGGTAGTTTGTTGCCGATATCTTTGTTAGTCCAATGGATGGTAGCCAAGTCATTATGGAAGGTAGTTTGTGTACGAGATTTTAGTTACTTTAATGAATGGTAGCCTTGTCATTATGGAAGGTAGTCTGTTGTCGAGATTTTTTATACTCCAATAAATTGTAGCCTTGTAATTATGGAAGGTAGTCTCTTGTTGATATTTTGGTTACTCCAATGATGGTACCCTTATCATTATGGAAGGTAGTCTATTGCCGAGATTTTTTTTACTCCATAGCATGGTAGCCTTGTCATTATGGAAGGTAGTGTGTCGTCGATATGTTTGTTATTACAATTGATGATAGCCTTGTCATTATGGAAGGTAGTCTGTTGTCGTGATTTTTGTTACTCCAATGGATGGTAGCCTTGTCATTATGGAAGGTAGTATGTTGTCGATATCTTTGTTACTGCAATGGATGGTAGCCTTGTCATTATGGAAGGTAGTCTATTGTCGATATTTTTGTTACTCTAACGGATGGTAGCCTTATCCATATGGAAGGTAGTCTGTTGACGAGATTTTTGTTATTCCAATGGATGGTAGCGTTTTCATTATAGAAGGTAGTATATTGTCGAGATTTTTGTCACTACAATGGATGGTAGCCTTGTCATTATGTAAGGTAGTCTGTTGTCGAGATTTTTGTTACTAGAATGGATTGTAGCCTTGTCGTTATGGAAGGTAGTATGTTGTCTATATCTTTGTTACTCCAATGGATGGTAGCCTAGTCATTATGGAAGGTAGTTTGTGTATGATATTTTTGTTATTCCAATGGATGGTAGCCTTGTCATTATGAAAGGAAGTCTATTGTCCTGATTTTTGTTACTCTAAGGGATGGTAGCCTTGTCATTATGGAAGGTAGAATGTTGTCGATATCTTTGTTACTCTAATGGATTGTAGCCTTGTCATTATGGAACATAGTCTGTTGTCGAGATTTTTGTTATTCCAATGGATGGTAGCGTTGTCATTATAGAAGGTAGTATATTATCGAGATTTTTTTCACTACAATGGATGGTAGCCTTGTCATTATGGAAGGTAGTCTGTTGTCGAGATTTTTGTTACTACAATGAATTTTAGCCTTGTCGTTATGGAATGTAGTTTGTTGTCGATATCTTTGTTAGTTCAATGGATGGTAGCCAAGTCATTATGGAAGGTAGTTTGTGTACGAGATTTTAGTTACTTTAATGAATGGTAGCCTTGTCATTATGGAAGGTAGTCTGTTGTCGAGATTTTTTATACTCCAATAAATTGTAGCCTTGTAATTATGGAAGGTAGTCTCTTGTTGATATTTAGGTTACTCCAATGATGGTACCCTTGTCATTATGGAAGGTAGTCTATTGCCGAGATTTTTGTTACTCCATTGCATGGTAGCCTTGTCATTATGGAAGGTAGTGTGTCGTCGATATGTTTGTTATTCCAATGGATGATAGCCTTGTCATTATGGAAGATAGTCTGTTGTCGTGATTTTTGTCACTCCAATGAATGGTAGCCTTGTCATTATGGAAGGTAGTATGTTGTTGATATCTTTGTTACTCCAATGGATGGTAGCCTTGTCATTATGGAAGGTAGTCTATTGTCGAGATTTTTGTTACTCTAACAGATGGTAGCCTTATCCATATGGAAGGTAGTCTATTGAGGAGATTTTTGTTATTCCAATGGATGGTAGCGTTGTCATTATAGAAGGTAGTATATTGTCGAGATTTTTGTCACTACAATGGATGGTAGCCTTGTCATTATGTAAGGTAGTATGTTGTCGAGGATTTTGTTACTAGAATGGATTGTAGCCTTGTCGTTATGGAAGGTAGTATGTTGTTTATATCTTTGTTACTCCAATGGATGGTAGCCTAGTCATTATGGAAGGTAGTTTGTGTATGATATTTTTGTTATTCCAATGGATGGTAGCCTTGTCATTATGAAAGGAAGTCTATTGTCCTGATTTTTGTTACTCTAAGGGATGGTAGCCTTGTCATTATGGAAGGTAGAATGTTGTCGATATCTTTGTTACTCTAATGGATTGTAGCCTTGTCATTATGGAAGGTAGTCCGTTGTCCAGATTTTTGTTACTCTAAGGGATGGTAGCCTTGTCATTATGGAACGTACTCTGTTGTCAAAATTTGTGTTATTCCAATGGATGGTAGCGTTGTCATTATAGTAGGTAGTATATTATCGAGATTTTTGTCACTACAATGGATGGTAGCCTTGTCATTATGGAAGGTAGTCTGTTGTCGAGATTTTTGTTACTACAATGAATTGTAGCCTTGTCGTTATGGAATGTAGTTTGTTGTCGATATCTTTGTTCGTCCAATGGATGGTAGCCTAGTCATTATGGAAGGTAGTTTGTGTACGAGATTTTAGTTACTTTAATTGATGGTAGCCTTATTATTATGGAAGGAAGTTTGTTGTCGAGATTTTTTATACTCCAATAAATTGTAGCCTTGTAATTATGGAAGGTAGTCTGTTGTTGATATTTTGGTTACTCCAATGATGATACCCTTGTCATTATGGAAGGTAGTCTATTGCCGAGATTTTTGTTACTCCATTGCATGGTAGCCTTGTCATTATGGAAGGTAGTGTGTTGTCGATATGTTTGTTATTACAATGGATGATAGCCTTGTCATTATGGAAGGTAGTCTATTGCTGTGATTTTTGTTACTCCAATGGATGGTAGCCTTTTCATTATGGAAGGTAATATGTTGTCGATATCTTTGTAATTCCAATGGATGGTAGCCTTGTCATTATGGAAGGTAGTCTATTGTCTATAATTTTGTTACTCTAACGGATGGTAGCCTTATCCATATGGAAGGTAGTCTGTTGACGAGATTTTTGTTATTCCAATGGATGGTAGTGTTGTCATTATCGAAGGTAGTATATTGTCGAGATTTTTGTCACTACAATGGATGGTAGCCTTGTCATTATGTAAGGTAGTCTGTTGTCTTGATTTTTGTTACTAGAATGGATTGTAGCCTTGTCGTTATGGAAGGTAGTATGTTGCCTATATCTTTGTTACTCCAATGGATGGTAGCCTAGTCATTATGGAAGTTAGTTTGTGTACGATATTTTTGTTATTCCAATGAATGGTAGCCTTGTCATAATGAATGGATGTCTATTGTCATAATTTTTGTTACTCTAAGGGATGGTAGCCTTGTCATTATGGAAGGTAGTATATTGTCGATATCTTTGTTACTCCAATGGATGGTAGCCTTGTCATTATGGAATGTAGTCTGTTGTCCAGATTTTTGTTACTCTAAGGGGTGGTAGCCTTGTCATTATGGAACGTAGTCTGTTGTCGAGATTTTTGTTATTCCAATGGATGGTAGCGTTGTCATTATAGAAAGTAGTATATTATCGAGATTTTTGTCACTATAATGGATGGTAGCCTTGTCATTATGGAAGGTAGTCTGTTGTCAAGATTTTTTTACTACAATGGATTGTAGCCTTGTCGTTATGGAAGGTAGTTTGTTGCCGATATCTTTGTTAGTCCAATGGATGGTAGCCAAGTCATTATGGAAGGTAGTTTGTGTACGAGATTTTAGTTACTTTAATGAATGGTAGCCTTGTCATTATGGAAGGTAGTCTGTTGTCGAGATTTTTTATACTCCAATAAATTGTAGCCTTGTAATTATGGAAGGTAGTCTCTTGTTGATATTTTGGTTACTCCAATGATGGTACCCTTATCATTATGGAAGGTAGTCTATTGCCGAGATTTTTTTTACTCCATAGCATGGTAGCCTTGTCATTATGGAAGGTAGTGTGTCGTCGATATGTTTGTTATTACAATTGATGATAGCCTTGTCATTATGGAAGGTAGTCTGTTGTCGTGATTTTTGTTACTCCAATGGATGGTAGCCTTGTCATTATGGAAGGTAGTATGTTGTCGATATCTTTGTTACTGCAATGGATGGTAGCCTTGTCATTATGGAAGGTAGTCTATTGTCGATATTTTTGTTACTCTAACGGATGGTAGCCTTATCCATATGGAAGGTAGTCTGTTGACGAGATTTTTGTTATTCCAATGGATGGTAGCGTTGTCATTATAGAAGGTAGTATATTGTCGAGATTTTTGTCACTACAATGGATGGTAGCCTTGTCATTATGTAAGGTAGTCTGTTGTCGAGATTTTTGTTACTAGAATGGATTGTAGCCTTGTCGTTATGGAAGGTAGTATGTTGTCTATATCTTTGTTACTCCAATGGATGGTAGCCTAGTCATTATGGAAGGTAGTTTGTGTATGATATTTTTGTTATTCCAATGGATGGTAGCCTTGTCATTATGAAAGGAAGTCTATTGTCCTGATTTTTGTTACTCTAAGGGATGGTAGCCTTGTCATTATGGAAGGTAGAATGTTGTCGATATCTTTGTTACTCTAATGGATTGTAGCCTTGTCATTATGGAAGGTAGTCCGTTGTGCAGATTTTTGTTCCTCTAAGGGATGGTAGCCTTGTCATTATGGAACATAGTCTGTTGTCGAGATTTTTGTTATTCCAATGGATGGTAGTGTTGTCATTATAGAAGGTAGTATATTATCGAGATTTTTTTCACTACAATGGATGGTAGCCTTGTCATTATGGAAGGTAGTCTGTTGTCGAGATTTTTGTTACTACAATGAATTTTAGCCTTGTCGTTATGGAATGTAGTTTGTTGTCGATATCTTTGTTAGTTCAATGGATGGTAGCCAAGTCATTATGGAAGGTAGTTTGTGTACGAGATTTTAGTTACTTTAATGAATGGTAGCCTTGTCATTATGGAAGGTAGTCTGTTGTCGAGATTTTTTATACTCCAATAAATTGTAGCCTTGTAATTATGGAAGGTAGTCTCTTGTTGATATTTAGGTTACTCCAATGATGGTACCCTTGTCATTATGGAAGGTAGTCTATTGCCGAGATTTTTGTTACTCCATTGCATGGTAGCCTTGTCATTATGGAAGGTAGTGTGTCGTCGATATGTTTGTTATTCCAATGGATGATAGCCTTGTCATTATGGAAGATAGTCTGTTGTCGTGATTTTTGTCACTCCAATGAATGGTAGCCTTGTCATTATGGAAGGTAGTATGTTGTTGATATCTTTGTTACTCCAATGGATGGTAGCCTTGTCATTATGGAAGGTAGTCTATTGTCGAGATTTTTGTTACTCTAACAGATGGTAGCCTTATCCATATGGAAGGTAGTCTATTGAGGAGATTTTTGTTATTCCAATGGATGGTAGCGTTGTCATTATAGAAGGTAGTATATTGTCGAGATTTTTGTCACTACAATGGATGGTAGCCTTGTCATTATGTAAGGTAGTATGTTGTCGAGGATTTTGTTACTAGAATGGATTGTAGCCTTGTCGTTATGGAAGGTAGTATGTTGTTTATATCTTTGTTACTCCAATGGATGGTAGCCTAGTCATTATGGAAGGTAGTTTGTGTATGATATTTTTGTTATTCCAATGGATGGTAGCCTTGTCATTATGAAAGGAAGTCTATTGTCCTGATTTTTGTTACTCTAAGGGATGGTAGCCTTGTCATTATGGAAGGTAGAATGTTGTCGATATCTTTGTTACTCTAATGGATTGTAGCCTTGTCATTATGGAAGGTAGTCCGTTGTCCAGATTTTTGTTACTCTAAGGGATGGTAGCCTTGTCATTATGGAACGTACTCTGTTGTCAAAATTTGTGTTATTCCAATGGATGGTAGCGTTGTCATTATAGTAGGTAGTATATTATCGAGATTTTTGTCACTACAGTGGATGGTAGGCTTGTCATTATGGAAGGTAGTCTGTTGTCGAGATTTTTGTTACTACAATGAATTGTAGCCTTGTCGTTATGGAATGTAGTTTGTTGTCGATATCTTTGTTCGTCCAATGGATGGTAGCCTAGTCATTATGGAAGGTAGTTTGTGTACGAGATTTTAGTTACTTTAATTGATGGTAGCCTTATTATTATGGAAGGAAGTTTGTTGTCGAGATTTTTTATACTCCAATAAATTGTAGCCTTGTAATTATGGAAGGTAGTCTGTTGTTGATATTTTGGTTACTCCAATGATGATACCCTTGTCATTATGGAAGGTAGTCTATTGCCGAGATTTTTGTTACTCCATTGCATGGTAGCCTTGTCATTATGGAAGGTAGTGTGTTGTCGATATGTTTGTTATTACAATGGATGATAGCCTTGTCATTATGGAAGGTAGTCTATTGCTGTGATTTTTGTTACTCCAATGGATGGTAGCCTTTTCATTATGGAAGGTAGTATGTTGTCGATATCTTTGTAATTCCAATGGATGGTAGCCTTGTCATTATGGAAGGTAGTCTATTGTCTATAATTTTGTTACTCTAACGGATGGTAGCCTTATCCATATGGAAGGTAGTCTGTTGACGAGATTTTTGTTATTCCAATGGATGGTAGCGTTGTCATTATAGAAGGTAGTATATTGTCGAGATTTTTGTCACTACAATGGATGGTAGCCTTGTCATTATGTAAGGTAGTCTGTTGTCGAGATTTTTGTTACTAGAATGGATTGTAGAATTGTCGTTATGGAAGGTAGTATGTTGTCTATATCTTTGTTACTCCAATGGATGGTAGCCTAGTCATTATGGAAGGTAGTTTGTGTACGATATTTTTGTTATTCCAATGGATGGTAGCCTTGTCATTATGAAAGGAAGTCTATTGTCCTGATTTTTGTTACTCTAAGGGATGGTAGCCTTGTCATTATGGAAGTTAGTATGTTATCGATATCTTTGTTAATCCAATGGATGGTAGCCTTGTCATTATGGAAGGTAGTCTGGTGTCCAGATTTTTTTTACTCTAAGGGATGGTAGCCTTGTCATTATGGAACGTAGTCTGTTGTCGAGATTTTTGTTATTCCAATGGATGGTAGCATTGTCATAATAGAAGGTAGTATCTTATCGAGATTTTTGTCACTACAATGGATGGTAGCCTTGTCATTATGGAAGGTAGTTTGTTGTCAAGATTTTTTTTACTACAATGGATTGTAGCCTTGTCGTTATGGAAGGTAGTTTGTTGTCGATATCTTTGTTAGTCCAATGGATGGTAGCCAAGTCATTATGGAAGGTAGTTTGTGTACGAGATTTTAGTTACTTTAATGAATGGTCGCCTTGTCATTATGGAAGGTAGTATGTTGTCGAGATTTTTTATACTCCAATTAATTGTAGCCTTTTAAGTATGAAAGGTAGTCTCTTGTTGATATTTTGGTTACTCCAATGATGGTACCCTTGTCATTATGGAAGTTAGTCTATTGCCGAGATTTTTGTTACTCCATTGCATGGTAGCCTTGTCATTATGGAAGGCAGTGTGTCGTCGATATGTTTGTTATTCCAATGGATGATAGCCTTGTCATTATGGAAGGTAGTCTGTTGTCGTGATTTTTGGCACTCCAATGGATGGTAGCCTTGTCATTATGGAAGGTAGTATGTTGTCAATATCTTTGTTACTCCAATGGATGGTAGCCTTGTCATTATGGAAGGTAGTCTATTGTCGAGATTTTTGTTACTAGAATGGATTGTAGCCTTGTCGTTATGGAAGGTGGTTTGTTGTCTATATCTTTGTTACTCCAATAGATGGTAGCCTAGTCATTATGGAAGGTAGTTTGTGTACGATATTTTTGTTATTCCAATGGATGGTAGCCCTGCCATTATGAAAGGAAGTCTATTGTCCTGATTTTTGTTACTCTAAGGGATAGTAGCCTTGTCATTATGGAAGGTAGTATGTTTTTGATATCTTTGTTACTCCAATGGATTGTAGGCTTGTCATTATGGAAGGTAGTCTGTTGTCCAGATTTTTGTTACTCTAAGGGATGGTAGCCTTGTCATTATGGAACGTAGTCTATTATCGAGATTTTTGTCACTACAATGGATGGTAGCCTTGTCATTATGTAAGGTAGTCTGTTGTCGAGATTTTTGTTACTACAATGGATTGTAGCCTTGTCGTTATGGAATGTAGTCTGTTGTCGATATCTTTGTTACTCTAATGGATGGTAGCCTAGTAATTATGGAAGGTAGTTTTTGTATGATATTTTTGTTATTCCAATGGATGGTAGCCTTATCATTATGAAAGGTAGTCTATTGTCGTGATTTTTGTTAATCTAAGGGATGGTAGCCTTGTCATTATGGAAGGTAGTATGTTGTCGATATCTTTGTTACTCCAATAGATGGTAGCCTTGTCATTATGGAAGGTAGTCTGTTGTCCAGATTTTTGTTACTCTAAGGGATGGTAGCCTTGTCTTTATGGAATGTAGTCTGTTGTCGAGATTTTTGTTATTCCAATGGATGGTAGCGTTGTCATTATAGAAGGTAGTATATTATCGATATTTTTGTCACTACAATGGATGGTAGCCTTGTCATTATGGGATGTAGTATGTTGTCGATATTTTTTTTACCTCAATGGATTGTAGCCTTGTCGTTATCGAAGGTAGTCTGTTGTCGATATCTTTGTTACTCCAATGGATGGTAGCCTAGTCATTATGGAAGGTAGTTTGTGTACGAAATGTTAGTTACTCCAATGGATGGTAGCCTTGTCATTATGGAAGGTAGTCTGTTGTCGATATTTTTTATACTCGAATGAATTGTAGCCTTGTAATTATGGAAGGTAGTCTCTTCTTGATATTTTGGTTACTCCAATGATAGTACCCTTGTCATTATGGAAGGTAGTCTATTGCCGAGATTTTTGTTACTCCATTGCATGGTAGCCTTGTCATTATGGAAGGTAGTGTGTTGTTGATATTTTTTTATTCCAATGTATGGTAGCCTTGTCATTATGGAAGGTAGTCTGTTGTCGTGATTTTTGTTACTCCAATGGATGGTAGCCTTGTCATTATGGAAGGTAGTATGTTGTCGATATCTTTGTTACTCTAATGGATGGTAGCCTTGTCATTATGGAACATAGTCTGTTGTCGAGATTTTTGTTATTCCAATGGATGGTAGCATTGTCATTATAGAAGGTAGTTTATTATCGATATTTTTGTCACTACAATGGATGATAACCTTGTCATTATGTAAGGTAGTCTATTGTCTAGATTTTTGTTACTAGAATGGATTGTAGCCTTGTAATTATGGAAGGTAGTATGTTGTCGATATCTTTGTTACTCCAATGGGTGGTAGCCTAGTCATTATGGAAGGTAGTTTGTGTATGATATTTTTGTTATTCTAATGGATGGTAGCCTTGTCATTATGAAAGGTAGTCTATTGTCTTGATTTTTGTTACTCTGAGGGATTGTAGCCTTGTCATTATTGAAGGTAGTATGTTGTCGATATCTTTGTTACTCCAATGGATGGTAGCCTTGTCATTATGGAAGGTAGTTTGTTGTCGAGATTTTTGTTACTCTAAGTGATGGTAGCCTTGTCATTATGGAACGTAGTTTGTTGTCGAGATGTTTATTATTCCAATAGATGGTAGCATTGTCATTATAGAAGGTAATATATTATCGATATTTTTGTCACTACAATGGATGGTAGCCTTGTCATTATGGAAGGTAGTCTGTTGTCGAGATTTTTGTTACTACAATGGATTGTAGCCTTGTCGTTATGGAAGGTAGTTTGTTGTCCATATCTTTGTTACTCCAATGGATGGTAGCTTAGTCATTATGGAAGGTAGTTTGTGTACGATATTTTAGTTACTCCAATGGATGGTCGCCTTGTCATTATGGAAGGTAGTCTGTTGTCAAGATTTTTTATACTCCAATGGATTGTAGCCTTGTAATTATGGAATGTAGTCTCTTGTTGATATTTTGGTTACTCCAATGATGGTACCCTTGTCATTATGGAAATTAGTCTATTGCCGAGATTTTTGTTACTCCATTGCATGGTAGCCTTGTCATTATGGAAGGTAGTGTGTTGTCGATATGTTTGTTATTCCAATGGATGATAGCCTTGTCGTTATGGAAGGTAGTCTGTTGTCGTGATTTTTGTTACTCCAATGGATGGTAGCCGTGTCATTATGGAAGGTAGTATGTTGTTGATATCTTTGTTACTCCAATGGATGGTAGCCTTGTCATTATGGAAGGTAGTCTATTGTCGATATTTTTGTTACTCTAACGGATGGTAGCCTTATCCATATGGAAGGTAGTCTGTTGACGAGATTTTTGTTATTCCAATGGATGGTAGCGTTGTCATTATAGAAGGTAGTATATTGTCGAGATTTTTGTCACTACAATGGATGGTAGCCTTGTCATTATGTAAGGTAGTCTATTGTCATGATTTTTGTTACTAGAATGGATTGTAGCCTTGTCGTTATGGAAGGTAGTCTGTTGTCTGTATCTTTGTTACTCCAACGGATGGTAGCCTAGTCATTATGGAAGGTAGTTTGTGTATGATATTTTTGTTATTCCAATGGATGGTAGCCCTGCCATTATGAAAGGAATTCTATTGTGCTGATTTTTGTTACTCTAAGGGATGGTAGCCTTTTCATTATGGAAGGTAGTATGTTGTTGATATCTTTGTTACTCCAATGGATGGTAGGCTTGTCATTATGGAAGGTAGTCTGTTGTCGAGGTTTAAGTTTCTCTAAGGGATGGTAGCCTTGTCATTATGGAACGTAGTCTGTTGACGAGATTTTTGTTATTCCAATGGATGGTAGCGTTGTCATTATAGAAGGTAGTATATTATCGAGATTTTTGTAACTATAATGGATGGTTGCCTTGTCATTATGGAAGGTAGTCTATTGTCGAGATTTTTGTTACTACAATGGATTATAGCCTTGTCGTTATGGAAGGTAGTCTGTTGTCGATATCTTTGTTACTCCGATGGATGGTAGCCTAGTAATTATGGAAGGTAGTTTTTGTACGATATTTTTGTTATTCCAATGGATGGTAGCCTTGTCATTATGAAAGGTAGTCTATTGTCGTGATTTTTGTTAATCTAAGGGATGGTAGCCTTGTCATTATGGAAGATAGTATGTTGTCGATATCTTTGTTACTCCAATGGATGGTAGCCTTGTCATTATGGAAGGTAGTCTGTTGTCCAGATTTTTGTTACTCTAAGGGATGGTAGCCTTGTCTTTATGGAATGTAGTCTGTTGTCGAGATTTTTTTTATTCCAATGGATGGTAGCGTTGTCATTATAGAGGGTAGTATATTATCGATATTTTTGTCACTACAATGGATGGTAGCCTTGTCATTATGGGATGTAGTCTGTTGTCGATATTTTTGTTACTACAATGGATTGTAGCCTTGTCGTTATGGAAGGTAGTATGTTGTCGATATCTTTGTTACTCTAATGGATGGTACCCTAGTCATTTTGGAAGGTAGTTTGTGTATGATATTTTTGTTATTCCAATGGATTGTAGCCTTGTCATTATGAAAGGTAGTCTATTGTCGTGATTTTTGTTACTCTAAGGGATGGTAGCCTTGTCATTATTGAAGGTAGTATGTTGTCGATATCTTTGTTACTCCAATGGATGGTAGCCTTGTCATTATTGAATGTAGTTTGTTGTCGAGATTTTTGTTATTCCAATAGATGGTAGCGTTGTCATTATAGAAGGTAGTATATTATCGATATTTTTGTCACTACAATGGATGGTAGCCTTGTCATTATGGGATGTAGTATGTTGTCGAGGTTTTTGTTACTACAATGGATTGTAGCCTTGTCGTTATGGAAGGAAGTATGTTGTTGATATCTTTGTTACTCCAATGGATGGTAGCCTAGTCATTATGGAAGGTAGTTTGTGTACGAGATTTTAGTTACTCCAATGGACGGTAGCCTTGTCATTATGGAAGGTAGTGTGTTGTCGATATTTTTTATACTCGAATGAATTGTAGCCTTGTAATTATGGAAGGTAGTCTCTTCTTGATATTTTGGTTACTCCAATGATAGTACCCTTGTCATTATGGAAGGTAGTCTATTGCCGAGATTTTTGTTACTCCATTGCATGGAAGCCTTGTCATCATGGAAGGTAGTGTGTTGTTGATATTTGTGTTATTCCAATGGATGGTAGCCTTGTCATTATGGAAGGTAGTCTGTTGTCGTGATTTTTGTTACTCCAATGGATGGTAGCCTTGTCATTATGGAAGGTAGTATGTTATCGATATCTTTGTTACTCTAATGGATGGTAGCCTTGTCATTAAAGAAGGTGGTCTGTTGTCGAGATATTTGTTACTCTAAGGGATGGTAGCCTTGTCATTATGGAACATAGTCTGTTATCGAGATTTTTGTTATTCCAATGGATGGTAGCATTGTCATTATAGAAGGTAGTATATTATCGATATTTTTGTCACTACAATGGATGGTAGCCTTGTCATTATGTAAGGTAGTCTGTTGTCGAGATTTTTGTTACTAGAATGGATTGTAGCCTTGTCGTTATGGAAGGTAGTATGTTGTCGATATCTTTGTTACTCCAATGGATGGTAGCCTAGTCATTATGAAAGGTAGTCTACTGTCCTGATTTTTGTTACTCTAAGGGATGGTAGCCTTGTCATTATCGAAGGTAGTCTGTTGTCGATATCTTTGTTACTCCAATGGATGGTAGCCTAGTCATTATGAAAGGTAGTCTACTGTCCTGATTTTTGTTACTCTAAGGGATGGTAGCCTTGTCATTATCGAAGGTAGTCTGTTGTCGATATCTTTGTTACTCCAATGGATGGTAGCCTAGTCATTATGGAAGGTAGTTTGTGTACGAAATGTTAGTTACTCCAATGGATGGTAGCCTTGTCATTATGGAAGGTAGTCTGTTGTCGATATTTTTTATACTCGAATGAATTGTAGCCTTGTAATTATGGAAGGTAGTCTCTTCTTGATATTTTGGTTACTCCAATGTTAGTACCCTTGTCATTATGGAAGGTAGTCTATTGCCGAGATTTTTGTTACTCCATTGCATGGTAGCCTTTTTATTATGGAAGGTAGTGTGTTGTTGATATTTTTTTTATTCCAATGTATGGTAGCCTTGTCATTATGGAAGGTAGTCTGTTGTCGTGATTTTTGTTACTCCAATGGATGGTAGCCTTGTCATTATGAAAGGTAGTATGTTGTCGATATCTTTGTTACTCTAATGGATGGTAGCCTTGTCATTATGGAACATAGTCTGTTGTCGAGATTTTTGTTATTCCAATGGATGGTAGCATTGTCATTATAGAAGGTAGTATATTATCGATATTTTTGTCACTACAATGGATGATAGCCTTGTCATTATGTAAGGTAGTCTATTGTCTAGATTTTTGTTACTAGAATGGATTGTAGCCTTGTAATTATGGAAGGTAGTATGTTGTCGATATCTTTGTTACTCCAATGGATGGTAGCCTTGTCATTATGAAAGGTAGTCTAGTGTCGTGATTTTTGTTACTCTGAGGGATTGTAGCCTTGTCATTATTGAAGGTAGTATGTTGTCGATATCTTTGTTACTCCAATGGATGGTAGCCTTGTCATTATGGAAGGTAGTTTGTTGTCGAGATTTTTGTTACTCTAAGTGATGGTAGCCTTGTCATTATGGAACGTAGTCTGTTGTCGAGATGTTTGTTATTCCAATAGATGGTAGCATTGTCATTATAGAAGGTAATATATTATCGATATTTTTGTCACTACAATGGATGGTAGCCTTGTCATTATGGAAGGTAGTTTGTTGTCGAGATTTTTGTTACTACAATGGATTGTAGCCTTGTCGTTATGGAAGGTAGTTTGTTGTCCATATCTTTGTTACTCCAATGGATTGTAGCTTAGTCATTATGGAAGGTAGTTTGTGTACGAAATTTTAGTTACTCCAATGGATGGTCGCCTTGTTATTATGGAAGGTAGTCTGTTGTCAAGATTTTTTATACTCCAATGGATTGTAGCCTTGTAATTATGGAAGGTAGTCTCTTGTTGATATTTTGGTTACTCCAATGATGGTACCCTTGTCATTATGGAAGGTAGTCTATTGCCGAGATTTTTGTTACTCCATTGCATGGTAGCCTTGTCATTATGGAAGGTAGTGTGTTGTCGATATGTTTGTTATTCCAATGGATGATAGCCTTGTCATTATGGAAGGTAGTCTGTTGTCGTGATTTTTGTTACTCCAATGGATGGTAGCCTTGTCATTATGGAAGGTAGTATGTTGTTGATATCTTTGTTACTCCAATGGATGGTAGCGTTGTCATTATAGAAGGTAGTATATTATCGAGATTTTTGTAACTATAATGGATGGTAGCCTTGTCATTATGGAAGGTAGTCTATTGTCGAGATTTTTGTTACTACAATGGATTATAGCCTTATCGTTATGGAAGGTAGTCTGTTGTCGATATCTTTGTTACTCCAATGGATGGTAGCCTAGTAATTATGGAAGGTAGTTTTTGTACGATATTTTTGTTATTCCAATGGATGGTAGCCTTGTCATTATGAAAGGTAGTCTATTGTCGTGATTTTTGTTAATCTAACGGATGGTAGCCTTGTCATTATGGAAGGTAGTATGTTGTCGATATCTTTGTTACTCCAATGGATGGTATCCTTGTCATTATGGAAGGTAGTCTGTTGTCCAGATTTTTGTTACTCTAAGGGATGGTAGCCTTGTCTTTATGGAATGTAGTCTGTTGTCGAGATTTTTTTTATTCCAATGGATGGTAGCGTTGTCATTATAAAGTGTAGTATATTATCGATATTTTTGTCACTACAATGGATGGTAGCCTTGTCATTATGGGATGTAGTCTGTTGTCGATATTTTTGTTACTACAATGGATTGTAGCCTTGTCGTTATGGAAAGTAGTATGTTGTCGATATCTTTGTTACTCTAATGGATGGTACCCTAGTCATTATGGAAGGTAGTTTGTGTATGATATTTTTGTTATTCCAATGGATTGTAGCCTTGTCATTATGAAAGGTAGTCTATTGTCGTGATTTTTGTTACTCTAAGGGATGGTAGCCTTGTCATTATTGAAGGTAGTATGTTGTCGATATCTTTGTTACTCCAATGGATGGTAGCCTTGTCATTATGGAAGGTAGTTTGTTGTCGAGATTTTTGTTACTCTAAGTGATGGTAGCCTTGTCTTTATGGAATGTAGTTTGTTGTCAAGATTTTTGTTATTCCAATAGATGGTAGCGTTGTCATTATAGAAGGTAGTATATTATCGATATTTTTGTCACTACAATGGATGGTAGCCTTGTCATTATGGGATGTAGTATGTTGTCGAGGTTTTTGTTACTACAATGGATGGTAGCCTAGTCATTATGGAAGGTAGTTTGTGTACGAGATTTTAGTTACTCCAATGGACGGTAGCCTTGTCATTAAGGAAGGTAGTGTGTTGTCGATATTTTTTATACTCGAATGAATTGTAGCCTTGTAATTATGGAAGGTAGTCTCTTCTTGATATTTTGGTTACTCCAATGATAGTACCCTTGTCATTATGGAAGGTAGTCTATTGCCGAGATTTTTGTTACTCCATTGCATGGAAGCCTTGTCATCATGGAAGGTAGTGTGTTGTTGATATTTGTGTTATTCCAATGGATGGTAGCCTTGTCATTATGGAAGGTAGTCTGTTGTCGTGATTTTTGTTACTCCAATGGATGGTAGCCTTGTCATTATGGAAGGTAGTATGTTGTCGATATCTTTGTTACTCTAATGGATGGTAGCCTTGTCATTAAAGAAGGTGGTCTGTTGTCGAGATATTTGTTACTCTAAGGGATGGTAGCCTTGTCATTATGGAACATAGTCTGTTATCGAGATTTTTGTTATTCCAATGGATGGTAGCATTGTCATTATAGAAGGTAGTATATTATCGATATTTTTGTCACTACAATGGATGGTAGCCTTGTCATTATGTAAGGTAGTCTGTTGTCGAGATTTTTGTTACTAGAATGGATTGTAGCCTTGTCGTTATGGAAGGTAGTATGTTGTCGATATCTTTGTTACTCCAATGGATGGTAGCCTAGTCATTATGAAAGGTAGTCTATTGTCCTGATTTTTGTTACTCTAAGGGATGGTAGCCTTGTCGTTATCGAAGGTAGTCTGTTGTCGATATCTTTGTTACTCCAATGGATGGTAGCCTAGTCATTATGGAAGGTAGTTTGTGTACGAAATGTTAGTTACTCCAATGGATGGTAGCCTTGTCATTATGGAAGGTAGTCTGTTGTCGATATTTTTTATACTCGAATGAATTGTAGCCTTGTAATTATGGAAGGTAGTCTCTTCTTGATATTTTGGTTACTCCAATGATAGTACCCTTGTCATTATGGAAGGTAGTCTATTGCCGAGATTTTTGTTACTCCATTGCATGGTAGCCTTGTCATTATGGAAGGTAGTGTGTTGTTGATATTTTTTTTATTCCAATGTATGGTAGCCTTGTCATTATGGAAGGTAGTCTGTTGTCCTGATTTTTGTTACTCCAATGGATGGTAGCCTTGTCATTATGGAAGGTAGTATGTTGTCCATATCTTTGTTACTCTAATGGATGGTAGCCTTGTCATTATGGAACATAGTCTGTTGTCGAGATTTTTGTTATTCCAATGGATGGTAGCATTGTCATTATAGAAGGTAGTTTATTATCGATATTTTTGTCACTACAATGGATGATAGCCTTGTCATTATGTAAGGTAGTCTATTGTCTAGATTTTTGTTACTAGAATGGATTGTAGCCTTGTAATTATGGAAGGTAGTATGTTGTCGATATCTTTGTTACTCCAATGGATGGTACCCTAGTCATTATGGAAGGTAGTTTGTGTATGATATTTTTGTTATTCTAATTGGATGGTAGCCTTGTCATTATGAAAGGTAGTCTAGTGTCGTGATTTTTGTTACTCTGAGGGATTATAGCCTTGTCATTATTGAAGGTAGTATGTTGTCGATATCTTTGTTACTCCAATGGATGGTAGCCTTGTCATTATGGAAGGTAGTTTGTTGTCGAGATTTTTGTTACTATAAGTGATGGTAGCCTTGTCATTATGGAACGTAGTCTGTTGTCGAGATGTTTGTTATTCCAATAGATGGTAGCATTGTCATTATAGAAGGTAATATATTATCGATTTTTTTGTCACTACAATGGATGGTAGCCTTGTCATTATGGAAGGTAGTTTGTTGTCGAGATTTTTGTTACTACAATGAATTGTAGCCTTGTCGTTATGGAAGGTAGTTTGTTGTCCATATCTTTGTTACTCCAATGGATTGTAGCTTAGTCATTATGGAAGGTAGTTTGTGTACGAGATTTTAGTTACTCCAACGGATGGTCGCCTTGTCATTATGGAAGGTAGTCTGTTGTCAAGATTTTTTATACTCGAATGAATTGTAGCCTTGTAATTATGGAAGGTAGTCTCTTCTTGATATTTTGGTTACTCCAATGATAGTACCCTTGTCATTATGGAAGGTAGTCTATTGCCGAGATTTTTGTTACTCCATTGCATGGAAGCCTTGTCATCATGGAAGGTAGTGTGTTGTTGATATTTGTGTTATTCCAATGGATGGTAGCCTTGTCATTATGGAAGGTAGTCTGTTGTCGTGATTTTTGTTACTCCAATGGATGGTAGCCTTGTCATTATGGAAGGTAGTATGTTGTCGATATCTTTGTTACTATAATGGATGGTAGCCTTGTCTTTAAAGAAGGTGGTATGTTGTCGAGATATTTGTTACTCTAAGGGATGGTAGCCTTGTCATTATGGAACATAGTCTGTTATCGAGATTTTTGTTATTCCAATGGATGGTAGCATTGTCATTATAGAAGGTAGTATATTATCGATATTTTTGTCACTACAATGGATGGTAGCCTTGTCATTATGTAAGGTAGTCTGTTGTCGAGATTTTTGTTACTAGAATGGATTGTAGCCTTGTCGTTATGGAAGGTAGTATGTTGTCGATATCTTTGTTACTACAATGGATGGTAGCCTAGTCATTATGAAAGGTAGTCTATTGTCCTGATTTTTGTTACTCTAAGGGATGGTAGCCTTGTCGTTATCGAAGGTAGTCTGTTGTCGATATCTTTGTTACTCCAATGGATGGTAGCCTAGTCATTATGGAAGGTAGTTTGTGTACGAAATGTTAGTTACTCCAATGGATGGTAGCCTTGTCATTATGGAAGGTAGTCTGTTGTCGAGGTTTAAGTTTCTCTAAGGGATGGTAGCCTTGTCATTATGGAACGTAGTCTGTTGTCGAGATTTTTGTTATTCTAATGGATGGTAGCGTTGTCATTATAGAAGGTAGTATATTATCGAGATTTTTGTAAGTATAATGGATGGTAGCCTTGTCATTATGGAAGGTAGTCTATTGTCGAGATTTTTGTTACTACAATGGATTATAGCCTTGTCGTTATGGAATGTAGTCTGTTGTCGATATCTTTGTTACTCCAATGGATGGTAGCCTAGTAATTATGGAAGGTAGTTTTTGTACGATATTTTTGTTATTCCAATGGATGGTAGCCTTGTCATTATGAAAGGTAGTCTATTGTCGTGATTTTTGTTAATCTAAGGGATGGTAGCCTTGTCATTATGGAAGGTAGTGTGTTGTCGATATCTTTTTTACTCCAATGGATGGTAGGCTTGTCATTATGGAAGGTAGTCTGTTGTCCAGATTTTTGTTACTCTAAGGGATGGTAGCCTTGTCTTTATGGAATGTAGTCTGTTGTCGATATTTTTTTTATTCCAATGGATGGTAGCGTTGTCATTATAGAAGGTAGTATATTATCGATATTTTTGTCACTACAATGGATGGTAGCCTTGTCATTATGGGATGTAGTCTATTGTCGATATTTTTGTTACTACAATGGATTGTAGCCTTGTCGTTATGGAAGGTAGTATGTTGTCGATATCTTTGTTACTCTAATGGATGGTACCCTAGTCATTATGGAAGGTAGTTTGTGTATGATATTTTTGTTATTCCAATGGATTGTAGCCTTGTCATTATGAAAGGTAGTCTATTGTCGTGATTTTTGTTACTCTAAGGGATGGTAGCCTTGTCATTATTGAAGGTAGTATGTTGTCGATATCTTTGTTACTCTAATGGATGGTAGCCTTGTCATTGTGGAAGGTAGTTTGTTGTCGAGATTTTTGTTACTCTAAGTGATGGTAGCCTTGTCTTTATGGAATGTAATTTGTTGTCGAGATTTTTGTTATTCCAATGGATGGTAGCGTTGTCATTATAGAAGGTAGTATATTATCGATATTTTTGTCACTACAATGGATGGTAGCCTTGTCATTATGGGATGTAGTATGTTGTCGAGGTTTTTGTTACTAAAATGGATTGTAGCCTTGTCGTTATGGAAGGAAGTATGTTGTTGATATCTTTGTTACTCCAATGGATGGTAGCCTAGTCATTATGGAAGGTAGTTTGTGTACGAGATTTTAGTTACTCCAATGGACGGTAGCCTTGTCATTATGGAAGGTAGTGTGTTGTCGATATTTTTTATACTCGAATGAATTGTAGCCTTGTAATTATGGAAGGTAGTCTCTTCTTGATATTTTGGTTACTCCAATGATAGTACCCTTGTCATTATGGAAGGTAGTCTATTGCCGAGATTTTTGTTACTCCATTGCATGGAAGCCTTGTCATCATGGAAGGTAGTGTGTTGTTGATATTTGTGTTATTCCAATGGATGGTAGCCTTGTCATTATGGAAGGTAGTCTGTTGTCGTGATTTTTGTTACTCCAATGGATGGTAGCCTTGTCATTGTGGAAGGTAGTATGTTGTCGATATCTTTATTACTCTAATGGATGGTAGCCTTGTCATTAAAGAAGGTGGTCTGTTGTCGAGATATTTGTTACTCTAAGGGATGGTAGCCTTGTCATTATGGAACATAGTCTGTTATCGAGATTTTTGTTATTTCAATGGATGGTAGCATTGTCATTATAGAAGGTAGTATATTATCGATATTTTTGTCACTACAATGGATGGTAGCCTTGTCATTATGTAAGGTAGTTTGTTGTCGAGATTTTTGTTACTAGAATGGATTGTAGCCTTGTCGTTATGGAAGGTAGTATGTTGTCGATATCTTTGGTACTCCAATGGATGGTAGCCTAGTCATTATGAAAGGTAGTCTATTGTCCTGATTTTTGTTACTCTAAGGGATGGTAGCCTTGTCATTATTGAAGGTAGTATGTTGTCGATATCTTTGTTACTCCAATGGATGGTAGCCTTGTCATTATGGAAGGTCGTGTGTTGTCGAGATTTTTGTTACTCTAAGTGATGGCAGCCTTGTCATTATGGAACGTAGTCTGTTGTCGAGATGTTTGTTATTCCAATAGATGGTAGAATTGTCATTATAGAAGGTAGTATATTATCGATATTTTTGTCACTACAATGGATGGTAGCCTTGTCATTATGGAAGGTAGTCTGTTGTCGAGATTTTTGTTACTACAATGGATTATAGCCTTGTCGTTATGGAAGGTAGTTTGTTGTCCATATCTTTGTTACTCCAATGGATGGTAGCCTTGTCATTATGGAAGGTAGTCTGTTGTCAAGATTTTTTATACTCCAATGGATTGTAGCCTTGTAATTATGGAAGGTAGTCTCTTGTTGATATTTTGGTTACTCCAATGATGGTACCCTTGTCATTATGGAAGGTAGTCTATTGCCGAGATTTTTGTTACTCCATTGCATAAGCCTTGTCATTATGGAAGGTAGTGTGTTGTCGATATGTTTGTTATTCCATTGGATGATAGCCTTGTCATTATGGAAGGTAGTCTGTTGTCGTGATTTTTGTTACTCCAATGGATGGTAGCCTTGTCATTATGGAAGGTAGTATGTTGTTGATATCTTTGTTACTCCAATGGATGGTAGCCTTGTCATTATGGAAGGTAGTCTATTGTCGATATTTTTGTTACTCTAACGGATGGTAGCCTTATCCATATGGAAGGTAGTCTGTTGACGAGATTTTTGTTATTCCAATGGATGGTAGCGTTGTCATTATAGAAGGTAGTATATTGTCGAGATTTTTGTCACTACAATGGATGGTAGCCTTGTCATTATGTAAGGTAGTCTATTGTCGAGATTTTTGTTACTAGAATGGATTGTAGCCTTGTCATTATGGAAGGTAGTCTGTTGTCTATATCTTTGTTACTCCAATGGATGGTAGCCTAGTCATTATGGAAGGTAGTTTGTGTATGATATTTTTGTTATTCCAATGGTGGTATCCCTGCCATTATGAAAGGAATTCTATTGTCCTGATTTTTGTTACTCTAAGGGATGGTAGCCTTGTCATTATGGAAGGTAGTATGTTGTTGATATCTTTGTTACTCAAATGGATGGTAGCCTTGTCATTATGGAAGGTAGTCTGTTGTCGAGGTTTAAGTTTCTCTAAGGGATGGTAGCCTTGTCATTATGGAACCTAGTCTGTTGTCGAGATTTTTGTTATTCTAATGGATGGTAGCATTTTCATTATAGAAGGTAGTATATTATCGAGATTTTTGTAACTATAATGGATGGTAGCCTTGTCATTATGGAAGGTAGTTTGTTGTCGAGATTTTTGTTACTACAATGGATTATAGCCTTGTCGATATGGAAGGTAGTCTGTTGTCGATATCTTTGTTACTCCAATGGATGGTAGCCTAGTAATTATGGAACGTGGTTTTTGTATGATATTTTTGTTATTCCAATGGATGGTAGCCTTGTCATTATGAAAGGTAGTCTATTGTCGTGGTTTTTGTTAATCTAAGGGATGGTAGCCTTGTCATTATGGAAGGTAGTATGTTGTCGATATCTTTGTTATTCCAATGGATGGTAGCCTTGTCATTATGGAAGGTAGTCTGTTGTCCAGATTTTCTTTACTCTAAGGGATGGTAACCTTGTCTTTATGGAAGGTAGTATGTTGTCGAGATTTTTGTCACTACAATGGATGGTAGCCTTGTCATTATGCGATGTAGTCTGTTGTCGATATTTTTGTTACTACAATGGATTGTAGCCTTGTCGTTATGGAAGGTAGTCTGTTGTCGATATATTTGTTACTCCGATGGATGATAGCCTTGTCATTATGGAAGGTAGTCTGTTGTTGATATTTTTTATACTCGAATGAATTGTAGCCTTGTAATAATGGAAGGTAGTCTCTTCTTGATATTTTGGTTACTCCAATGATAGTACCCTTGTCATTATGGAAGGTAGTCTATTGCCGAGATTTTTGTTACTCCATTGCATGGTAGCCTTATCATTATGGAAGGTAGTGTGTTGTTGATATTTTTGTTATTCCAATGGATGGTAGCCTTGTAATTATGGAAGGTAGTCTGTTGTCGTGATTTTCGTTACTCAAATGGATGGTAGCCTTGTCATTATGGAAGGTAGTATGTTGTCGATATCTTTGTTACTCTAATGGATGGTAGCCTTGTCATTATGGAAGGTGGTCTGTTGTCCAGATATTTGTTACTCTAAGGGATGGTAGCCTTGTCATTATGGAACATAGTATGTTATCGAGATTTTTGTTATTCCAATGGATGGTAGCATTGTCATTATAGAAGGTAGTATATTATCGATATTTTTGTCACTACAATGGATGGTAGCCTTGTCATTATGTAAGGTAGTCTGTTGTCGAGATTTTTGTTACTAGAATGGATTGTAGCCTTGTCGTTATGGAACGTAGTATGTTGTCGATATCTTTGTTACTCCAATGGATGGTAGCCTAGTCATTATGGAAAGTAGTTTGTGTATGATATTTTTGTTATTCCAATGGACGGTAGCCTTGTCATTATGAAAGGTAGTCTATTGTCGTGATTTTTGTTACTCTAAGGGATGGTAGCCTTGTCATTATTGAAGGTAGTATGTTGTCGATATCTTTGTTACTCCAATGGATGGTAGCCTTGTCATTATGGAAGGTAGTTTGTTGTCGAGATTTTTGTTACTCTAAGTGATGGTAGCCTTGTCATTATGGAACGTAGTCTGTTGTCGAGATGTTTGTTATTCCAATAGATGGTAGCATTGTCATTATAGAAGGTAGTATGTTATCGATATTTTTGTCACTACAATGGATGGTAGCCTTGTCATTATGGAAGGTAGTCTGTTGTCGAGATTTTTGTTACTACAATGGATGGTAGCTTAGTCATTATGGAAGGTAGTCTGTTGTCAAGATTTTTTATACTCCAATTGATTGTAGCCTTGTAATTATGGAAGGTAGTCTCTTGTTGATATTTTGGTTACTCCAATGATGGTACCCTTGTCATTATGGAAGGTAGTCTATTGCCGAGATTTTTGTTACTCCATTGCATGGTAACCTTGTCATTATGGAAGGTAGTATGTAGTCGATATCTTTGTTACTCTAATGGATGGTAGCCTTGTCATTTTGGAATGTGGTCTATTGGCGAGATATTTGTTACTATAAGGGATGGTAGCCTTGTCATTATGGAACGTAGTTTATTGTCAAGATTTTTGTTATTCCAATGGATGGTAGCGTTGTCATTATAGAAGGTAGTATATTATCGATATTTTTGTCACTACAATGGATGGTAGCCTTGTCATTATGGAAGGTAGTCTGTTGTCGAGATTTTTGTAACTACAATGGATTGTAGCCTTGTCGTTATGGAAGATAGTCTGTTGTCGATATATTTGTTACTCCAATGGATGGTAGCCTAGTCATTATGGAAGGTAGTTTGTGTACGAGATTTTAGTTACTCCAATGGATGGTAGCCTTGTCATTATGGAAGGTAGTCTGTTGTCGAGATTTTTGTTACTCTAATGGATGATAGCCTTGTAATTATGGGATGTAGTCTGTTGTCGATATTTTTGTTACTACAATGGATTGTAGCCTTGTCGTTATGGAAGGTACTCGTTTGTCGATATCTTTGTTACTCCAATGGATGGTAGCCTAGTCATTATGGAAGGTAGTTTGTGTACGAGATGTTAGTTACTCCAATGGATGTTAGCCTTCTCATTATGGAAGGTAGTCTGTTATAGATATTTTTTATACTCGAATGAATTGTAGCCTTGTAATTATGGAAGGTTGTCTCTTCTTGATATTTTGGTTACTCCAATGATAGTACCCTTGTCATTATGGAAGATAGTCTATTGCCGAGATTTTTGTTACTCCATTGCATGGTAGCCTTGTCATTATGGAAGGTAGTGTGTTGTCGATATTTTTGTTATTCCAATGGATGGTAGCCTTGTCATTATTGAAGGTAGTCTGTTGTCGTGATTTTTTTTACTCCAATGGATGGTAGCTATGCCATTATGGAAGGTAGTATGTTATCGATATCTTTGTTACTCTAATGGATGGTAGCCTTGTCATTATGGAAGGTGGTCTGTTGTCGAGATATTTGTTACTCTAAGGGATGGTAGCCTTGTCATTATGGAAGGTAGTCTGTTGTCATGATTTTTGTTACTCCAATGGATGGTAGCCTTGTCATTATGGAAGGTAGTATGTTGTTGATATCTTTGTTACTACAATGGATGGTAGCCTTGTCATTATGAAAGGTACTCTATTGTCGATATTTGTGTTACTCTAACGGATGGTAGCCTTATCCATATGGAAGGTAGTCTGTTGATGAGATTTTTGTTATTCCAATGGATGGTAGCGTTGTCATTATGGAAGGTAGTCTGTTGTCGTGATTTTTGTTACTCCAATGGATGGTAGCCTTGTCATTATGGAAGGTAGTATGTTGTCGATATCTTCGTTACTCTAATGGATGGTAGCCTTGTCATTATGGAAGGTGGTCTGTTGTCCAGATATTTGTTACTCTAAGGGATGGTAGCCTTGTCATTATGGAACATAGTATGTTGTCGAGATGATTGTTATTCCAATAGATGGTAGCATTGTCATTATAGAAGGTAGTATATTATGGATATTTTTGTCACTATAATTGATGGTAGCCTTGTCCTTATGGAAGGTAGTCTGTTTTCGAGATTTTTGTTACTACAATGGATTGTAGCCTTGTCGTTATGGAAGGTAGTTTGTTGTCCATATCTTTGTTACTCCAATGGATGGTAGCCTAGTCATTATGGAAGGTAGTTTGTGTACGAGATTTTAGTTACTTTAATGGATGGTAGCCTTGTCATTATGGAAGGTAGTCTGTTGTCGAGATTTTTTATACTCCAATGGATTGTAGCCTTGTAATTATGGAAGGTTGTCTCTTGTTGATATTTTGGTTACTCCAATGATGGTACCCTTGTCATTATGGAAGGTAGTCTATTGCCGAGATTTTTGTTACTCCATTGCATGGTAGTCTTGTCATTATGGAAGGTAGTGTTTTGTTGATATCTTTGTTACTCCAATGGATGGTAGCCTTGTCATTATGGAAGGTACTCTATTGTCGATATTTTTGTTACTCTAACGGATTGTAGCCTTATCCATATGGATGGTAGTCTGTTGACGAGATTTTTGTTATTCCAATGGATGGTAGCATTGTCATTATAGAAGGTAGTATATTGTCGATATTTTTGTCACTACAATGAATGGTAGCCTTGTCATTATGTAAGGAAGTCTATTGTCGAGATTTTTGTTACTAGAATTGAATGTAGCCTTGTCGCTATGGAAGGTAGTCTATTGTCTATATCTTTGTTACTCCAATGGATGGTAGCATAGTCATTATGGAAGGTAGTTTGTGTATGATATTTTTGTAATTCCAATGGATGGTAGCCCTGCCATTATGAAAGGAATTCTATTGTCCTGATTTTTGTTACTCTAAGGGATGGTAGCCTTGTCATTATGGAAGGTAGTATGTTTTTGATATCTTTGTTACTCCAATGGTTGGTAGCCTTGTCATTATGGAAGGTAGTCTGTTGTCGAGGTTTAAGTTTCTCTAAGGGATGGTAGCCTTGTCATTATGGAACCTAGTCTGTTGTCGAGATTTTTATTATTCTAATGGATGGTAGTGTTGTCATTATAGAAGGTAGTATATTATCGAGATTTTTGTAACTATAATGGATGGTAGCCTTGTCATTATGGAAGGTAGTCTGTTGTCAAGATTTTTGTTACTACAATGGATTGTAGCCTTGTCGTTATGGAAGGTAGTCTGTTGTCGATATCTTTGTTACTCCAATGGATGGTAGCCTAGTAATTACGGAAGGTAGTTTTTGTACGATATTTTTGTTATTCCAATGGATGGTAGCCTTGTCATTATGAAAGGTAGTCTATTGTCGTGATTTTTGTTAATCTAAGGGATGGTAGCCTTGTCATTATGGAAGGTAGTATGTTGTCGATATCTTTGTTACTCCAATGGATGGTAGCCTTGTCATTATGGACTGTAGTCTGTTGTCCAGATTTTTGTTACTCTAATGGATGGTAGCCTTGTCTTTATGGAATGTAGTGTGTTGTCGAGATTTTTGTTATTCCAATGGATGGTTGCGTTGTCATTATAGAAGGTAGTATATTATCGATATTTTTGTCACTACAATGGATGGTAGCCTTGTCATTATGCGATGTAGTCTGTTGTCGATATTTTTGTTACTACAATGGATTGTAGCCTTGTCGTTATGGAAGGTAGTCTGTTGTCGATATCTTTGTTACTCCAATGGATGGTAGCCTTGTCATTATGGAAGGTAGTCTGTTGTCGATATTTTTTATACTCGAATGAATTGTAGCCTTGTAATTATGGAAGGTAGTCTCTTGTTGATATTTTGGTTACTCCAATGATAGTACCCTTGTCATTATGGAAGGTAGTCTATTGCCGAGATTTTTGTTACTCCATTGCATGGTAGCCTTATCATTATGGAAGGTAGTGTGTTGTTGATATTTTTGTTATTCCAATGGATGGTAGCCTTATCATTATGGAAGGTAGTCTGTTGTCGTGATTTTTGTTACTCCAATGGATGGTTGCCTTGTCATTATGGAAGGTAGTATGTTGTCGATATCTTTGTTACTCTAATGGATGGTAGCCTTGTCATTATGGAAGGTGGTATGTTGTCCAGATATTTCTTACTCTAAGGGATGGTAGCCTTGTCATTATGGAACATAGTATGTTGTCGAGATGTTTGTTATTCCAATAGATGGTAGCATTGTCATTATAGAAGGTAGTATATTATCAATATTTTTGTCACTATAATGGATGGTAGCCTTGTCCTTATGGAAGGTAGTCTGTTGTCGAGATTTTTGTTACAACAATGGATTGTAGCCTTGTCGTTATGGAAGGTAGTTTGTTGTCCATATCTTTGTTACTCCAATGGATGGTAGCTTAGTCATTATTGAAGGTAGTCTGTTGTCAAGATTTTTTATACTCCAATGGATGGTAGCCTTGTCATTATAGAAGGTAGTCTGTTGTTGATATTTTGGTTACTCCAATGATGATACCCTTGTCATTATGGAAGGTAGTCTATTGCCGAGATTTTTGTTACTCCATTGCATGGTAGTCTTGTCATTACGGAAGGTAGTGTGTTGTCGATATGTTTGTTATTCCAATGGATGATAGCCTTGTCATTATGGAAGGTAGTCTGTTGTCATGATTTTTGTTACTCCAATGGATGGTAGCCTTGTCATTATGGAAGGTAGTATGTTGTTGATATCTTTGTTACTCCAATGGATGGTAGCCTTGTCATTATGGAAGGTACTCTATTGTCGATATTTTTGTTACTCTAACGGATGGTAGCCTTATCCATATGGAAGGTAGTCTGTTGACGAGATTTTTGTTATTCCAATGGATGGTAGCGTTGTCATTATAGAAGGTAGTATATTGTCGAGATTTTTGTCACTACAATGAATGGTAGCCTTGTCATTATGTAAAGAAGTCTATTGTCGAGATTTTTGTTACTAGAATTGATTATAGCCTTGTCGCTATGGAAGGTAGTCTGTTGTCTATATCTTTGTTACTCCAATGGATGGTAGCATAGTCATTATGGAAGGTAGTTTGTGTATGATATTTTTGTTATTCCAATGGATGGTAGCCCTGCCATTATGAAAGGAATTCTATTGTCCTGATTTTTGTTACTCTAAGGGATGGTAGCCTTGTCATTATTGAAGGTAGTATGTTTTTGATATCTTTTTTACTCCAATGGTTGGTAGCCTTGTCATTATGGAAGGTAGTCAGTTGTCGAGGTTTAAGTTTCTCTAAGGGATGGTAGCCTTGTCATTATGGAACCTAGTCTGTTGTCGAGATTTTTGTTATTCTAATGGATGGTAGTGTTGTCATTATAGAAGGTAGTATATTATCGAGATTTTTGTAACTATAATGGATGGTAGCCTTGTCATTATGGAAGGTAGTCTGTTTTCGAGATTTTTGTTACTACAATGGATTGTAGCCTTGTCGTTATGGAAGGTAGTCTGTTGTCGATATCTTTGTTACTCCAATGGATGGTAGCCTAGTAATTACGGAAGGTAGTTTTTGTACGATATTTTTGTTATTCCAATGGATGGTAGCCTTGTCATTATGAAAGGTAGTCTATTGTCGTGATTTTTGTTAATCTAAGGGATGGTAGCCTTGTCATTATGGAAGGTAGTATGTTGTCGATATCTTTGTTACTCCAATGGATGGTAGCCTTGTCATTATGGACTGTAGTCTGTTGTCCAGATTTTTGTTACTCTAAGGGATGGTAGCCTTGTCTTTATGGAATGTAGTGTGTTGTTGAGATTTTTGTTATTCCAATGGATGGTTGCGTTGTAATTATAGAAGGTAGTATATTATCGATATTTTTGTCACTACAATGGATGGTAGCCTTGTCATTATGCGATGTAGTCTGTTGTCGATATTTTTGTTACTACAATGGATTGTAGCCTTGTCGTTATGGAAGGTAGTCTGTTGTCGATATCTTTGTTACTCCAATGGATGGTAGCCTTGTCATTATGGAAGGTAGTCTGTTGTCGATACTTTTTATACTCGAATGAACTGTAGCCTTGTAATTATGGAAGGTAGTCTCTTGTTGATATTTTGGTTACTCCAATGATAGTACCCTTGTCATTATGGAAGGTAGTCTATTGCCGAGATTTTTGTTACTCCATTGCATGGTAGCCTTATCATTATGGAAGGTAGTGTGTTGTTGATATTTTTGTTATTCCAATGGATGGTAGCCTTGTCATTATGGAAGGTAGTCTGTTGTCGTGATTTTTGTTACTCCAATGGATGGTAGCCTTGTCATTATGGAAGGTAGTATGTTGTCGATATCTTCGTTACTCTAATGGATGGTAGCCTTGTCATTATGGAAGGTGGTCTGTTGTCCAGATATTTGTTACTCTAAGGGATGGTAGCCTTGTCATTATGGAACATAGTATGTTGTCGAGATGATTGTTATTCCAATAGATGGTAGCATTGTCATTATAGAAGGTAGTATATTATCGATATTTTTGTCACTATAATGGATGGTAGCCTTGTCCTTATGGAAGGTAGTCTGTTGTCGAGATTTTTGTTACTACAATGGATTGTAGCCTTGTCGTTATGGAAGGTAGTTTGTTGTCCATATCTTTGTTACTCCAATGGATGGTAGCTTAGTCATTATGGAAGGTAGTTTGTGTACGAGATTTTAGTTACTCCAATGGATGGTAGCCTTGTCATTATGGAAGGTAGTCTGTTGTCCAGATTTTTTATACTCCAATGGATTGTAGCCTTGTAATTATGGAAGGTAGTCTCTTGTTGATATTTTGGTTACTCCAATGATGGTACCCTTGTCATTATGGAAGGTAGTCTATTGCCGAGATTTTTGTTACTCCATTGCATGGTAGTCTTGTCATTATGGAAGGTAGTGTGTTGTTGATATCTTTGTTACTCCAATGGATGGTAGCCTTGTCATTATGGAAGGTACTCTATTGTCGATATTTTTGTTACTCTAACGGATGGTAGCCTTATCCATATGGATGGTAGTCTGTTGACGAGATTTTTGTTATTCCAATGGATGGTAGCGTTGTCATTATAGAAGGTAGTATATTGTCGAGATTTTTGTCACTACAATGAATGGTAGCCTTGTCATTATGTAAGGAAGTCTATTGTCGAGATTTTTGTTACTAGAATTGAATGTAGCCTTGTCGCTATGGAAGGTAGTCTATTGTCTATATCTTTGTTACTCCAATGGATGGTAGCATAGTCATTATGGAAGGTAGTTTGTGTATGATATTTTTGTAATTCCAATGGATGGTAGCCCTGCCATTATGAAAGGAATTCTATTGTCCTGATTTTTGTTACTCTAAGGGATGGTAGCCTTGTCATTATGGAAGGTAGTATGTTTTTGATATCTTTGTAACTCCAATGGTTGGTAGCCTTGTCATTATGGAAGGTAGTCTGTTGTCGAGGTTTAAGTTTCTCTAAGGGATGGTAGCCTTGTCATTATGGAACCTAGTCTGTTGTCGAGATTTTTATTATTCTAATGGATGGTAGTGTTGTCATTATAGAAGGTAGTATATTATCGAGATTTTTGTAACTATAATGGATGGTAGCCTTGTCATTATGGAAGGTAGTCTATTGTCAAGATTTTTGTTACTACAATGGATTGTAGCCTTGTCATTATGGAAGGTAGTCTGTTGTCAATATCTTTGTTACTCCAATGGATGGTAGCCTAGTAATTACGGAAGGTAGTTTTTGTACGATATTTTTGTTATTCCAATGGATGGTAGCCTTGTCATTATGAAAGGTAGTCTATTGTCGTGATTTTTGTTAATCTAAGGGATGGTAGCCTTGTCATTATGGAAGGTAGTATGTTGTCGATATCTTTGTTACTCCAATGGATGGTAGCCTTGTCATTATGGACTGTAGTCTGTTGTCCAGATTTTTGTTACTCTAAGGGATGGTAGCCTTGTCTTTATGGAATGTAGTGTGTTGTTGAGATTTTTGTTATTCCAATGGATGGTTGCGTTGTCATTATAGAAGGTAGTATATTATCGATATTTTTGTCACTACAATGGATGGTAGCCTTGTCATTATGCGATGTAGTCTGTTGTCGATATTTTTGTTACTACAATGGATTGTAGCCTTGTCGTTATGGAAGGTAGTCTGTTGTCGATATCTTTGTTACTCCAATGGATGGTAGCCTTGTCATTATGGAAGGTAGTCTGTTGTCGATATTTTTTATACTCGAATGAATTGTAGCCTTGTAATTATGGAAGGTAGTCTCTTGTTGATATTTTGGTTACTCCAATGATAGTACCCTTGTCATTATGGAAGGTAGTCTATTGCCGAGATTTTTGTTACTCCATTGCATGGTAGCCTTATCATTATGGAAGGTAGTGTGTTGTTGATATTTTTGTTATTCCAATGGATGGTAGCCTTATCATTATGGAAGGTAGTCTGTTGTCGTGATTTTTGTTACTCCAATGGATGGTAGCCTTGTCATTATGGAAGGTAGTATGTTGTCGATATATTTGTTACTCTAATGGATGGTAGCCTTGTCATTATGGAAGGTGGTCTGTTGTCCAGATATTTGTTACTCTAAGGGATGGTAGCCTTGTCATTATGGAACATAGTATGTTGTCGAGATGTTTGTTATTCCAATAGATGGTAGCATTGTCATTATAGAAGGTAGTATATTATCAATATTTTTGTCACTATAATGGATGGTAGCCTTGTCCTTATGGAAGGTAGTCTCTTGTCGAGATTTTTGTTACTACAATGGATTGTAGCCTTGTCGTTATGGAAGGTAGTTTGTTGTCCATATCTTTGTTACTCCAATGGATGGTAGCTTAGTCATTATTGAAGGTAGTCTGTTGTCAAGATTTTTTATACTCCAATGGATGGTAGCCTTGTCATTATGGAAGGTAGTCTGTTGTTGATATTTTGGTTACTCCAATGATGATACCCTTGTCATTATGGAAGGTAGTCTATTGCCGAGATTTTTGTTACTCCATTGCATGGTAGTCTTGTCATTACGGAAGGTAGTGTGTTGTCGATATGTTTGTTATTCCAATGGATGATAGCCTTGTCATTATGGAAGGTAGTCTGTTGTCATGATTTTTGTTACTCCAATGGATGGTAGCCTTGTCATTATGGAAGGTAGTATGTTGTTGATATCTTTGTTACTCCAATGGATGGTAGCCTTGTCATCATGGAAGGTACTCTATTGTCGATATTTTTGTTACTCTAACGGATGGTAGCCTTATCCATATGGAATGTAGTCTATTGATGAGATTTTTGTTATTCCAATGGATGGTAGCGTTGTCATTATAGAAGGTAGTATATTGTCGAGATTTTTGTCACTACAATGAATGGTAGCCTTGTCATTATGTAAAGAAGTCTATTGTCGAGATTTTTGTTAATAGAATTGATTATAGCCTTGTCGCTATGGACGGTAGTCTGTTGTCTATATCTTTGTTACTCCAATGGATGGTAGCATAGTCATTATGGAAGGTAGTTTGTGTATGATATTTTTGTTATTCCAATGGATGGTAGCCCTGCCATTATGAAAGGAATTCTATTGTCCTGATTTTTGTTACTCTAAGGGATGGTAGCCTTGTCATTATGGAAGGTAGTATGTTTTTGATATCTTTGTTACTCCAATGGTTGGTAGCCTTGTCATTATGGAAGGTAGTCTGTTGTCGAGGTTTAAGTTTCTCTAAGGGATGGTAGCCTTGTCATTATGGAACCTAGTCTGTTGTCGAGATTTTTGTTATTCTAATGGATGGTAGTGTTGTCATTATAGAAGGTCGTATATTATCGAGATTTTTGTAACTATAATGGATGTTAGCCTTGTCATTATGGAAGGTAGTCTGTTTTCAAGATTTTTGTTACTACAATGGATTGTAGCCTTGTCGTTATGGAAGGTAGTCTGTTGTCGATATCTTTGTTACTCCAATGGATGGTAGCCTAGTAATTACGGAAGGTAGTTTTTGTACGATATTTTTGTTATTCCAATGGATGGTAGCCTTGTCATTATGAAAGGTAGTTTATTGTCGTGATTTTTGTTAATCTAAGGGATGGTAGCCTTGTCATTATGGAAGGTAGTATGTTGTCGATTTCTTTGTTACTCCAATGGATGGTAGCCTTGTCATTATGGACTGTAGTCTGTTGTCCAGATTTTTGTTACTCTAAGGGATGGTAGCCTTGTCTTTATGGAATGTAGTGTGTTGTCGAGATTTTTGTTATTCCAATGGATGGTTGCGTTGTCATTATAGAAGGTAGTATATTATCGATATATTTGTCACTACAATGGATGGTAGCCTTGTCATTATGCGATTTAGTCTGTTGTCGATATTTTTGTTACTACAATGGATTGTAGCCTTGTCGTTATGGAAGGTAGTCTGTTGTCGATATCTTTGTTACTCCAATGGATGGTAGCCTTGTCATTATGGAAGGTAGTCTGTTGTCGATATTTTTTATACTCGAATGAATTTTAGCCTTGTAATTATGGAAGGTTGTCTCTTGTTGATATTTTGGTTACTCTAATGATAGTACCCTTGTCATTATGGAAGGTAGTCTATTGCCGAGATTTTTGTTACTCCATTGCATGGTAGCCTTATCATTATGGAAGGTAGTGTGTTGTTGATATTTTTGTTATTCCAATGGATGGTAGCCTTGTCATTATGGAAGGTAGTCTGTTGTCGTGATTTTTGTTACTCCAATGGATGGTAGCCTTGTCATTATGGAAGGTAGTATGTTGTCGATATCTTTGTTACTCTAATGGATGGTAGCCTTGTCATTATGGAAGGTGATCTGTTGTCCAGATATTTGTTACTCTAAGGGATGGTAGCCTTGTCATTATGGAACATAGTATGTTGTCGAGATGTTTGTTATTCCAATAGATGGTAGCATTGTCATTATAGAAGGTAGTATATTATCGATATTTTTGTCACTATATTGGATGGTAGCCTTGTCCTTATGGAAGGTAGTCTGTTGTCGAGATTTTTGTTACTACAATGGATTGTAGCCTTGTCGTTATGGAAGGTAGTTTGTTGTCCATATCTTTGTTACTCCAATGGATGGTAGCTTAGTCATTATGGAAGGTAGTTTGTGTACGAGATTTTAGTTACTCCAAAGGATGGTAGCCTTGTCATTATGGAAGGTAGTCTGTTGTCAAGATTTTTTATACTCCAATGGATTGTAGCCTTGTAATTATGGAAGGTAGTCTCTTGTTGATATTTTGGTTACTCCAATGATGGTACCCTTGTCATTATGGAAGGTAGTCTATTGCCGAGATTTTTGTTACTCCATTGCATGGTAGCCTTGTCATTATGGAAGGTAGTGTGTTGTCGATATGTTTGTTATTCCAATGGATGATAGCCTTGTCATTATGGAAGGTAGTCTGTTGTCATGATTTTTGTTACTCCAATGGATGTTAGCCTTGTCATTATGGAAGGTAGTATGTTGTTGATATCTTTTCTACTCCAATGGATGGTAGCCTTGTCATTATGGAAGGTACTCTATTGTCAATATTTTTGTTACTCTAACGGATGGTAGCCTTATCCATATGGAAGGTAGGCTGTTGACGAGATTTTTGTTATTCCAATGGATGGTAGCGTTGTCATTATAGAAGGTAGTATATTGTCGAGATTTTTGTCACTACAATGAATGGTAGCCTTGTCATTATGTAAGGAAGTCTATTGTCGAGATTTTTGTTACTAGAATTGATTGTAGCCTTGTCGTTATGGAAGGTAGTCTGTTGTCTATATCTTTGTTACTCCAATGGATGGTAGCCTAGTCATTATGGAAGGTAGTTTGTGTATGATATTTTTGTTATTCCAATGGATGGTAGCCCTGCCATTATGAAAGGAATTCTATTGTCCTGATTTTTTTTACTCTTAGGGATGGTAGCCTTGTCATTATGGAAGGTAGTATGTTGTTGATATCTTTGTTACTCCAATGGATGGTAGCCTTGTCATTATGGAAGTTAGTCTATTATCGAGGTTTAAGTTTCTCTAAGGGATGGTAGCCTTGTCATTATGGAACCTAGTATGTTGTCGAGATTTTTGTTATTCTAATGGATGGTAGTGTTGTCATTCTAGAAGGTAGTATATTATCGAGATTTTTGTAACTATAATGGATGTTAGCCTTTGTCATTATGGAAGGTAGTCTGTTCTCAAGATTTTTTTTACTACAATGGATTGTAGCCTTGTCGTCATGAAAGGTAGTCTGTTGTCGATATCTTTGTTACTCCAATGGATGGTAGCCTAGTAATTACGGAAGGTAGTTTTGTACGATATTTTTGTTATTCCAATGGATGGTAGCCTTGTCATTATGAAAGGTAGTCTATTGTCGTGATTTTTGTTAATCTAAGGGATGGTAGCCTTGTCATTATGGAAGGTAGTATGTTATCGATATCTTTGTTACTCCAATGGATGGTAGCCTTGTCATTATGGACGGTAGTCTATTGTCCAGATTTTTGTTACTCTAAGGGATGGTAGCCTTGTCTTTATGGAATGTAGTGTGTTGTCGAGATTTTTTTTATTCCAATGGATGGTTGCGTTGTCATTATAGAAGGTAGTATATTATCGATATTTTTGTCACTACAATGGATGGTAGCCTTGTCATTATGCGATGTAGTCTGTTGTCGATATTTTTGTTACTACAATGGATTGTAGCCTTGTCGTTATGGAAGGTAGTCTGTTGTCGATATCTTTGTTACTCCAATGGATGGTAGCCTTGTCATTATGGAAGGTAGTCTGTTGTCGATATTTTTTATACTCGAATGAATTGTAGCCTTGTAATTATGGAAGGTAGTCTCTTGTTGATATTTTGGTTACTCCAACGATAGTACCCTTGACATTATGGAAGGTAGTCTATTGCCGAGATTTTTGTTACTCCATTGCATGGTAGCCTTATCATTATGGAAGGTAGTGTGTTGTTGATATTTTTGTTATTCAAATGGATGGTAGCCTTGTCATTATGGAAGGTAGTCTGTTGTCGTGATTTTTGTTACTCCAATGGATGGTAGCCTTGTCATTATGGAAGGTAGTATGTTGTCGATATCTTCCTTACTCTAATGGATGGTAGCCTTGTCATTATGGAAGGTGGTCTATTGTCCAGATATTTGTTACTCTAAGGGATGGTAGCCTTGTCATTATGGAACATAGTATGTTGTCGAGATTTTTGTTATTCCAATGGATGGTAGCATTGTCATTATAGAAGGTAGTATATTATCGATATTTTTGTCACTACAATGGATGGTAGCCTTGTCATTATGTAAGGTAGTCTGTTGTCGAGATTTTTGTTACTAGAATGGATTGTAGCCTTGTCTTTATGGAAGGTAGTATGTTGTCGATATCTTTGTTACTCCAATGGATGGTAGCTTAGTCATTATGGAAGGTAGTTTGTGTATGATATTTTTGTTATTCCAATGGATGGTAGCCTTGTCATTATGAAAGGTAGTCTATTTTCGTGATTTTTGTTACTCTAAGGGATGGTAGCCTTGTCATTATTGAAGGTAGTATGTTGTCGATATCTTTGTTACTCCAGTGGATGGTAGCCTTGTCATTATGGAACGTAGTCTGTTGTCGAGATGTTTGTTATTCCAATAGAAGGTAGCATTGTCATTATAGAAGGTAGTATGTTATCGATATTTTTGTCACTACAATGGATGGTAGCCTTCTCATTATGGAAGGTAGTCTGTTGTCGAGATTTTTGTTACTACAATGGATTGTAGCCTTATCGTTATGGAAGGTAGTTTGTTGTCCATATCTTTGTTACTCCAATGGATGGTAGCTTAGTCATTATGGAAGGTAGTTTGTGTACGAGATTTTAGTTACTCCAATGGATGGTAGCCTTGTCATTATGGAAGGTAGTCTGTTGTCAAGATTTTTTATACTCCATTGGATTATAGACTTGTAATTATGGAAGGTAGTCTCTTGTTGATATTTTGGTTACTCCAATGATGGTACCCTTGTCATTATGGAAGGTAGTCTATTGCCGAGATTTTTGTTACTCCATTGCATGGTAGCATTGTCATTACGGAAGGTAGTGTTTTGTCGATATTTTTGTTATTCCAATGGATGGTAGCCTTGTCATTATGGAAGGTAGTCTGTTGTCGTGATTTTTGTTACTCCAATGGATGGTAGCCTTGTCATTATGGAAGGTAGTATGTAGTTGATATCTTTGTTACTCTAATGGATGGTAGCCTTGTCATTTTGGAATGTGGTCTGTTGTCGAGATATTTGTTACTATAAGGGATGGTAGCTTTGTCATTATGGAACGTAGTTTGTTGTCAAGATTTTTGTTATTCCAATGGATGGTAGCGTTGTCATTATAGAAGGTAGTATATTATCGATATTTTTGTCACTACAATGGATGGTAGCCTTGTCATTATGGAAGGTAGTCTGTTGTCGAGATTTTTGTTACTACAATGGATTGTAGCCCTGTCGTTATGGAAGATAGTTTGTTGTCGATATCTTTGTTACTCAAATGGATGGTAGCCTAGTCATTATGGAAGGTAGTTTGTGTACGAGATTTTAGTTACTCCAATGGATGGTAGCCTTGTCATTATGGAAGGTAGTCTGTTGTCGAGATTTTTGTTACTCTAATGGATGATAGCCTTGTAATTATAGAAGGTAATATATTGTCGAGATTTTTGTCACCATAATGGATAGTAGCCTTGTAATTATGGGATGTAGTATGTTGTCGATATTTTTTGTTACTACAATGGATTGTAGCCTTGTCGTTATGGAAGGTAGTCGTTTATCGATATCTTTGTTACTCCAATGGATGGTATGCTAGTCATTATGGAAGGTAGTTTGTGTACGAGATATTAGTTACTCCAATAGATGGTAGCCATGTCATTATGGAAGGTAGTCTGTTATCGATATTTTTTATACTCGGATGAATTGTAGCCTTGTAATTATAGAAGGTAGTCTCTTCTTGATATTTTGGTTACTCCAATGATAGTACCCTTGTCATTATGGAAGGTAGTCTATTGCCGAGATTTTTGTTACTCCATTGCATGGTAGCCTTGTCATTATGGAAGGTAGTGTGTTGTCGATATTTTTGTTACTCCAATGGATGGTAGCCTTGTCATTATGGAAGGTAGTATGTTGTCGATATCTTTGTTACTCTAATGGATGGTAGCCTTGTCATTATGGAAGGTGGTCCATTGTCGAGATATTTGTTACTCTAAGGGATGGTAGCCTTGTCATTATGGAACATAGTCTGTTGTCGATATCTTTGTTATTCCAATGGATGGTAGCATTGTCATTATGTAAGGTAGTCTGTTGTCGAGATTTTTGTTACTAGAATCGATTGTAGCCTTGTTGTTATGGAAGGTAGTATGTTGTCGATATCTTTGTGACTCCAATGGATGGTAGCCTTGTCATTATGAAAGGTTGTCTTTTGTCGTGATTTTTGTTACTCTAAGGGATGGTAGCCTTGTCATTATTGAAGGTAGTATGTTGTCGATATCTTTGTTACTCTAAGGGATGGTAGCCTTGTCATTATGGAAGGTAGTTTGTTGTCGAGATTTTTGTTACTCTAAGTGATGGTAGCCTTGTCATTATGGAACGTAGTCTGTTGTCGAATTGTTTGTTATTACAATAGATGGTAGCATTGTCATTATAGAAGGTACTATATTATCGATATTTTTATCACTACAATGGATGGTAGCCTTGTCATTATGGAAGGTAGTCTGTTGTCGAGATTTTTGTTACTACAATGGATTGTAGCCTTGTCGTTATGGAAGGTAGTTTGTTGTCCATATCTTTGTTACTCCAATGGATGGTAGCTTAGTCATTATGGAAAGTAGTTTGTGTGCGAGATTTTAGTTACTCCAATGGATGGTAGCCTTGTCATTATGGAAGGTAGTCTATTGTCAAGATTTTTTATACTCCAATGGCTTGTAGCCTTGTAATTATGGAAGGTAGTCTCTTGTTGATATTTTGGTTACTCCAATGATGGTACCCTTGTCAATATGGAAGGTAGTCTGTTGTCGAGATTTTTGTTACTCCATTGCATGGTAGCCTTGTCATTATGGAAGGTAGTGTGTTGTCGATATTTTTGTTATTCCAATGGATGGTAGCCTTGTCATTATGGAAGGTAGTCTTTTGTCGTGATTTTTGTTACTCCAATGGATTGTAGACTTGTCATTATGGAAGGTAGTATGTTGTCGATATCTTTGTTACTCTAATGGATGGTAGCCTTGTCATTTTGGAATGTGGTCTGTTGTCAACATATTTGTTAGTATAAGGGATGGTAGCCTTGTCATTATGGAACGTAGTCTGTTGTCGAGATTTTTGTTATTCCAATGGATGGTAGCGTTGTCATTATAGAAGTTAGTATATTATCAATATTTTTATCATTACAATGGATGGTAGCCTTGTCATCATGGAAGGTAGTCTGTTGTCGAGATTTTTGTTACTACAATGGATTGTAGCCTTGTCGTTATGGAAGATAGTCTGTTGTCGATATCTTTGTTACTCCAATGAATGGTAGCCTAGTCATTATGGAAGGTAGTTTGTGTACGAGATTTTAGTTACTCCAATGGATGGTAGCCTTATCATTATGGAAGGTAGTCTGTTGTCGAGATTTTTGTTACTCTAATGGATGATAGCCTTGTCATTATAGAAGGTAATATATTGTCGAGATTTTTGTCACTATAATGGATGGTAGCCTTGTCATTATGGAAGATAGTTTGTTGTCGAGATTTTTGTTACTACAATGGATTGTATCCTTGTCATTGTGGAAGGTAGTCTGTGTTGATATCTTTGTTACTCTAATGGATGGTAGCGTAGTCATTATGCAAGGTAGTTTGTGTACGAGATTTTAGTTACTCCAATGGATGGTAGCCTTGTCATTATGGAAGGTAGTGTGTTGTCGAGATTTTTTATACTTCAATGGATTTTAGCCTTGTCATTATGGAAGGTAGTCTGTTGTCGAGATTTTTGTTACTCTAAGGGATGGTAGCCTTGTCATTATGGAACGTAGTCTGTTTTCGAGATTTTTGTTATTCCAATGGATGGTATCCTTGTCATTATGAAAGGTAGTCTATTGTCGAGATTTTTGTTACTATAATAGATTGTTGCCTTGTCATTATGGAAGGTAGTCTGTTGTCGAGATTTTTGTTACTCCAATGGATGATAGCCTTGTCATTATAGAAGGTAATATATTGTTGAGATTTTTGTCACTACAATTAATGGTAGCCTTGTAATTATGGAAGGTAGTCTGTTGTCGAGATTTTTGTTACTACAATGGATTGTAGCCTTGTCATTATGGAAGGTAGTTTGTTGTCGATATCTTTGTTACTCCAATGGATGGTAGCCTAGTCATTATTGAAGGTAGTTTGTATACGATATTTTTGTTATTCCAATGGATGGTAGCCTTGTCATTATGAAAGGTAGTTTGTTGTCGTGATTTTTGTTACTCTAAGGGATGGTAGCCTTGTCATTATGGAAGATAGTATGTTGTCGATATCTTTATTACTCCAATGGATGGTAGCCTTGTCGTTATGAAAGGTAGTCTGTTGTCGATATCATTGTTACTCCAATGGATGGTAGCCTAGTCATTATGGAAGGTAGTTTGTGTACGATATTTTTGTTATTCCAATGGATGGTAGCCTTGTCATTATGAAAGGTAGTCTGTTGTCGTGATTTTTGTTACTTTAAGGGATGGTAGCCTTGTCATTATGAAAGGTAGTATGTTGTCTATATCTTGGTTACTCCAATGGATGGTAGCCTTGTCATTATGGAAGGTAGTCTATTGTCGAGATTTTTCTTATTCCATTGGATGGTAGCATTGTCATTATAGAAGGTAGTATATTATCGAGATTTTTGTCACTACAATGGATGGTAGCCTTGTCATTATGGAAGGTAGTTTGTTGTCAAGATTTTTGTTACTACAATGGATTATAGCCTTCTCGTTATGGAAGGTAGTTTGTTGTCGATAACTTTGTTAGAACAATGGATGGTAGACTAGTCATTATGGAAGGTAGTTTGTGTACGAGATTTTAGTTACTTTAATGGATGGTAGCCTTGTCATTATGGAAGGTATTCTGTTGTCCAGATTTTTTATACTCCAATGGATTGTAGCCTTGTAATTATGGAAGGTAGTCTCTTGTTGATATTTTGGTTACTCCAATGATGGTACCCTTATCATTATGGAAGGTAGTCTATTGCCGAGATTTTTGTTACTCCATTGCATGGTAGCCTTGTCATTATGGAAGGTAGTGTGTTGTCAATATTTTTGTTATTCCAATGCATGGTAGCCTTGTCATTATGGAAGGTAGTCTGTTGTCGAGATGTTTGTCACTACAATGGATGGTAGCCTTGTCATTATGTAAGGTAGTCTGTTGTCGAGATTTTTGTTACTAGAATGGATGGTAGCCTTGTCGTTATGGAAGGTAGTCTGTTGTTGATATCTTTGTTACTCCAATGGATGGTAGCCTAGTCATTATGGAAGGTAGTTTGTGCACGATATTTTTGTTATTCCAATGGATGGTAGCCTTGTCATTATGAAAGTTAGTCTATTGTCTTGATTTTTGTTACTCTAAGGGATAGTAACCTTGTCATTATGGAAGGTAGTATGTTGTCGATATCTTTGTTACTCCAATGGATGGTAGCCTTGTCATTATGGAAGGTAGTTTGTTGTCGAGATTTTTGTTACTCTAAGGGATGGTATCCTTGTCATTATGGAACGTAGTCTGTGGTCGAGAGTTTTTTTACTCCAATGGATGGTAGCCTTGTCATTATGGAAGGTAGTATGTCGTAGAAATTTTTGTTATTCCAATGGATGGTAGCCTTGTCATTATGAAAGGTAGTCTATTGTCGAGATTTTTGTTAATCCAATGGATTGTAGCCTTGTCATTATGGAAGGTAGTTTGTTGTCGAGATTTTTATTACTCCATTGGATGGTAGCCTTATCATTATGGAAGGTAGTCTATTGTCGATTTTTTTGTTATTTAAATGGATGGTAACCTTTTCGTATAAGGTAGTCTGTTGTCGTGATTTTTGTTACTGTAATGGATTGTTGCCATACCATTATGGAAGGTAGTCTGTCGTTGTAATTTTTGTTACTCCAATGGATGGTAGCCTTCTCATTATGGAAGGTAGTCTGTTGTTCAAATTTTTGTTACTCCAATGGACGGTAGCCTTTTCATTATGGAAGGTAGTCTGTTGTCCAGATTTTTGTTACTCTAATGGACAGTAGCTTTTTCATTATGGAAGGTAGTCTGTTGTCGAGATTTATGTTATTCCAATGGATGGTAGCCTAGTCCTTATGAAAGCTAGTTTGTTTTCGAGATTTTTATTACTCCAATGGATTATATCCTTGTCATTATGGAAGGAAGTGTGTTGTCGAGATTTTTGTTACTCCAATGGATAGTAGCCTTGTCATTACGGAAGGTTGTCTGTTGTCGAGATTTTTGTTACTACAATGGATGTAGCCTTGTCATTATGGAAGGTAGTCTGTCGTCGTGATTTTTGTTACTACAATGGATTGTAGCCTTGTCATTATGGAAGGTAGTCTATTGTCGAGATTTTTGTTACTCCAACGGATGGTAGCCTTATCATTATGGAAGGTAGTCTATTGTCGAGATTTTTGTTACTCCAATGGATGGTAGCCTTGTCATTATATAAGGTAGTTTGTCAGTATGATTTTTGTTACTCCAATGGATGGTAGCCTTGTCATTATGGAAGGTAGTCTATTGTTCAGATTTTTCTTACTACAATGTGTGTTAGCCTTATCATTATGGAAGGTAGTCTATTGTTGAGATTTTTATTACTCCATTGGATAGTAGCATTGTCAATAAGGAAGGTAGTCTGTTGTTGAGATTTTTGTTATTCCAATGGATGGTAGCCTAGTCAATATGGAAGGTAGTCTGTTGTCGATATCATTGTTACTCCAATGGATGGTAGCCTAGTCATTATGGAAGGTAGTCTGTTGTCGATATTTTTGTTACTCTAAGGGATGGTAGCCTTGTCATTATGGAAGGTAGTCTATTGTCGACATTTTTGTTACTACAATGGATTGTAGCCTTGTCGTTATGGCAGGTAGTCTACTATCGATATCTTTTTTACTCCAAAGGATTGTAGCCTAGTCATTATAGATGGTAGTCTGTATTCGAGATTTTTGTTATTCCAATGGATGGTATCCTTGTGATTATGGAAGGTAGTATGTTGTCGATATCTTTGTTACTCCAATGGATGGTAGCCTTGTCATTATGGAAGGTAGTCTGTTGTAGAGATTTTTGTTACTCCAATGGATGGTAGCCTTGTCAATATGGAAGGTAGTCTGTTTTCGAGATTTTTGTTACTACATTGGATGGTAGCCTTGTCATTATGGAAGGTAGTCTATTGTCGAGATTTTTGTTACTCCAATGGATGGTAGCCTTGTCATTATGGAAGGTAGTCTGTCGTAGAAATTTTTGTTATTCCATTGGATGGTAGCCTTGTCATTATGAAAGGTAATCTATTGTCGAGATTTTTGTTACTCCAATGGATTGTAGCCTTGTCATTATGGAAGGTAGTCTTTTGTCGAAATTTTTGTTACTCCAATGGATGGTAGCCTTCTTATTATGGAAGGTAGTCTGTTGTCGAGATTTTTGTTAATACAATGGATGGTAGCCTTATCATTATGGAAGGTAGTCTGTTATCGAGATTTTTGTTACTCCAATTGGTGGTATCCTTGTCATTATGGAAGGTAGTCTGGTGTCGATATCTTTGTTACTCCAATGGAAGTAGCCTATTCATTATGGAATGTAGTCTGTTGTCGAGATTTTTGTTACTCCAATGGATGGTAGCCTTGTCATTATGGAAGGTAGTCTGTTATAGAGATTTTTGTTACTCCAATGGGTGGTAGCCTTGTCATTATGGAAGGTAGTCTGGTGTCGATATCTTTGTAACTCCAATGGAAGTAGCCTATTTATTATGGAATGTAGTCTGTTGTCGAGATTTTTGGAACTCCAATGGATGGTAACCTTGTCATTATGGAAGGTTGTCTGTTGTCAAAAAATTTTATACTCCAATGGATGGTAGCCTTGTCATTATGTAACGTAATCTATTGTCGAGATTTTTGTTACTCCAATGAATTATAGCCTTGTCATTATGGAAGGTAGTCTGTTGTCGAGATTTTTGATACTCCATTGGATAGTAGCCTTGTCATTATGGAAGGTATTCTGTTGTCGAGATTTTTGTTATTCCAATGGATGGTAGCCAAGTAATTATGGAAGGTAGTTTGTTTTCGATATTTTTGTTATTCTAATGGATGGTAACCTTTTCATATAAGGTAGTCTATTGTCGTGATTTTTGTTACTACAATGGATTGTTGCCTTGTCATTATGGAAGGTAGTTTGTCATTGTGATTTTTATTACTCCAATGGATTGTAGCCTTGTCATTATGGAAGGTTGTCTGTTGTCGATATCTTTGTTACTCCATTGGATGGTAGCCTATTCATTATGGAATATAGTCTGTTGTCGAGATTTTTGTTACCCCAATGGATGGTAGCCTTGTCATTATGGAAGGTGGTCTGTTGTTGAGATTTTTGTTATTCCAATGGATGGTAGCCAAGTCATTATGGAAGGTAGTTTGTTTTCGAGATTTTTGTTACTCCAATGGATGGTAGCCTTCTTATTATGGAAGGTAGTCTGTTGTCGAGATTTTTGTTAATACAATGGATGGTAGCCTTATCATTATGGAAGGTAGTCTGTTGTCGAGATTTTTGTTACTCCAATGGGTGGTAGCCTTGTCATTATGGTAGGTAGTCTGGTGTCGATATCTTTGATACTCCAATGTAAGTAGCCTATTCATTATGGAATGTAGTCTGTTGTTTAGATTTTTGTTACTCCAATGGATGGTAGCCTTGTCAATGTGGAAGGTAGTCTGTTGTCAAAAAATTTTATACTTCAATGTATGGTAGCCTTGTCATTATTGAAGGTAGACACTTGTTGATATTTTTGTTACTCCAATGGATAGTAGCCTTGTCATTATGGAAGGTAGTTTGTTGTCGAGATTTTTGTTACTTCTAATGGACGGTAGCTTTGTCATTATGGAAGGTTCTTTGTTGTCGAGATTTTTGTTACTTCATTGGATGGTAGCCTTATCATAATGGAAGGTAGTATGTTGTCGATATTTTTGTTATTCCAATAGATGGTAACCTTTTCTATAAGGTAGTCTGTTGTCGTGATTTTTTTTTACTAGAATGGATTGTTGCCTTGTCATTATGGAAGGTAGTCTGTCGTTGTGATTTTTATTACTCCAATGGATGGTAGCCATTTCATTATGGAAGGTAGTCTGTTGTTCAAATTTTTGTTACTACAGTGTATTTTAGCCTTGTCATTATGGAAGGTAGTCTGTTGTCGAGATTTTTGTTACAACATTGGATAGTAGCCTTGTCATTATGAAAGGTAGTCTGTTGTCTAGATTTTTGTTATTCCAATGGATGGTAGCCAAGTCATTATGGAAGGTAGTTTGTTTTCGAGATTTTTGTTACTCTAATGGATGGTAGCCTTGTCATTATGGAAGGTAGTCTGTTGTCGAGATTTTTGATACTCCAATGGATGGTAGCCTTGTCATTATGGAAGGTAGTTTGTCATTGATATTTTTCTTATTCCAATTGATGATAGCCTTGTCATTATGAAAGGTAGTCTATTGTCAAGATTTTTGTTACTCTAATGGATTATATCCTTGTCATTATGGAAGGTAGTTTGTTGTCGTGATTTTTCTTACTACAATGGATGGTAGCCTTATCATTATGGAAGGTAGTCTGGTGTCGATATCTTTGTTACTCCAATGGGTGGTAGCCTTGTCATTATGGAAGGTAGTTTGGTGTCGATATCTTTGTTACTCCAATGGAAGTAGCCTATTCATTATGGAATGTAGTCTGTTGTCTAGATTTTTGTTACTCCAATGGATGGTAGCCTTGTCATTATGGAAGGTAGTCTATTGTTCATATTTTTCTTACTACAATGTGTGTTAGCCTTATCATTATCGAAGGTAGTCTATTGTCAAGATTTTTGTTACTCCATTGGATAGTAGCATTGTCAATATGAAAGGTAGTCTGTTGTTGTGATTTTTTTTATTCCAATGGATGGTAGCCTAGTCAATATGGAATGTTGTATGTTTTCGAGATTTTTGTTACTCCAATGGATGGTAGCCTTATCATTATGGAAGGTAGTCTATTGTCGAGATTTTTGTTACTCCAATGGATGGTAGCCTTGTCATTATGGGAGGTTGTCTATCGTAGAAATTTTTGTTGTTCTAATGGATGGTAGCCTTGTCATTATGAAAGGTATTCTATTGTCGATATTTTTGTTACTCTAATGGATTGTAGCCTTGTCATTATGGAAGGTAGTCTTTTGTCGAAATTTTTGTTACTCCAATGGATGGTTGCCTTCTTATTATGGAAGGTAGTCTGTTGTCGAGATTTTTCTTACTACAATGGATTGTAGCCTTTTCATTATTGAAGGTAGTCTGTTTACGAGATTTTCGTTACTACAATGGATTGTAGCCTTGTCATTATGGAAGGTTGTCTGTTGTCGATATCTTTGTTACTCCATTGGATGGTAGCCTATTCATTATGGAATGTAGTCTGTTGTCGAGATTTTTGTTACCCCAATGGATGGTAGCCTTGTCATTATGGAAGGTAGTCTGTCGTTATGATTTTTGTTACTCCAATGGATGGTAGCCTTGTTATTATAGGAGGTAGTCTATTGTTCATGTTTTTCTTACTACAATGTGTGTTAGCCTTATCATTATGGAAGGTAGTCTATTGTCATGATTTTTGTTACTCCATTGGATAGTAGCATTGTCAATATGAAAGGTAGTATGTTGTTGTGATTTTTGTTATTCCAATGGATAGTAGCCTAGTCAATATGGAAGGTAGTATGCTTTCGAGAATTTTGTTACTCCAATGGATGGTAGCCTTGTCATTATGGAAGGTAGTCTATTGTCGATATTTTTGTTACTCCAATGGATGGTAGCCTTGTCATTATGGAAGGTAGTCTGTCGTAGAAATTTTTGTTATTCCAATGGATGGTAGCCTTGTCATTATGAAAGGTAATCTATTGTCGAGAATTTTGTTACTCCAATGGATTGTAGCCTAGTCATTATGGAAGGTAGTTTTTTGTCGAAATTTTTGTTACTCCAATGGATGGTAGCCTTCTTATTATGGAAGGTAGTCTGTTGTCGAGATTTTTTTTTAATACAATGGATGGTAGCCTTATCATTATGGAAGGTAGTCTGTTATCGAGATTTTTGTTACTCCAATGGGTGGTAGCCTTGTCATTATGGAAGGTAGTCTACTGTCGATATCTTTGTTACTCCAATGGAAGTTGCCTATTCCTTATGGAACGTAGTCTGTTGTCGAGGTTTTGGAACTCCAATGGATGGTAACCTTGTCATTATGGAAGGTAGTCTTTTGTCGAAATTTTTGTTACTCCAATGGATGGTAGCCTTCTTATTATGGAAGGTAGTTTGTTGTCGAGATTTTTCTTACTACAATGGATTATAGCCTTTTCATTATGGAAGGTAGTCTATTTACGAGATTTTCGTTACTACAATGGATTGTAGCCTTGTCATTATGGAAGGTTGTCTGTTGTCGATATCTTTGTTACTCCATTGGATGGTAGCCTATTCATTATGGAATGTAGTCTGTTGTCGATATTTTTGTTACTCCAATGGATGGTAGCCTTGTCATTATGGAAGGTAGTCTGTCGTTATGATTTTTGTTACTCCAATGGATGGTAGCCTTGTTATTATAGGAGGTAGTCTATTGTTCATATTTTTCTTACTACAATGTGTGTTAGCCTTATCATTATGGAAGGTAGTCTATTGTCAAGATTTTTGTTACTCCATTGGATAGTAGCAATGTCAATATGAAAGGTAGTCTGTTGTTGTGATTTTTGTTATTCCAATGGATGGTAGCCTAGTCAATATGGAAGGTAGTATGTTTTCGAGATTTTTGTTACTCCAATGGATGGTAGTCTTGTCATTTTGGAAGGTAGTCTATTGTCGATATTTTTGTTACTCCAATGGATGGTAGCCTTGTCATTATGTAAGGTAGTCTGTCGTAGAAATTTTTGTTATTCCAATGGATGGTAGCCTTGTCATTATGAAAGGTAATCTATTGTCGAGATTTTTGTTACTCCAATGGATTGTAGCCTTGTCATTATGGAAGGTAGTCTTTTGTCGAAATTTTTGTTACTCCAATGGATGGTAGACTTCTTATTATGGAAGGTAGTCTGTAGTCGAGATTTTTTTTTATACAATGGATGGTAGCCTTATCATTATGGAAGGTAGTCTGTTATTGAGATTTTTGTTACTCAAATGGGTGGTAGCCTTGTCATTATGGAAAGTAGTCTGGTGTCGATATCTTTGTTACTCCAATGGAAGTAGCCTATTCCTTATGGAATGTAGTCTGTTGTCGAGATTTTTGGAACTCCAATGGATGGTAACCTTGTCATTATGGAAGGTAGTCTGTTGTCAAAAAATTTTATACTCCAATGGATGATAGCCTTGTCATTATGGGAGGTAGTCTGTCGTAGAAATTTTTTATGTTCTAATGGATGGTAGCCTTGTCATTATGAAAGGTAGTCTATTGTCGTTATTTTTGTTACTCCAATGGATTGTAGCCTTGTCATTATGGAAGGTAGTCTTTTGTCGAAATTTTTGTTACTCCAATGGATGGTAGCCTTCTTATTATGGAAGGTAGTCTATTGTCGAGATTTTTCTTACTACAATGGATTATAGCCTTTTCATTATGGAAGGTAGTCTGTTTACGAGATTTTCGTTACTACAATGGATTGTAGCCTTGTCATTATGGAAGGTTGTCTATTGTCGATATCTTTGTTACTCCATTGGATGGTAACCTATTCATTATGGAATGTAGTCTGTTGTCGATATTTTTGTTACTCCAATGGATGGTAGCCTTGTCATTATGGAAGGTAGTTTATCGTTATGATTTTTGTTACTCCAATGGATGGTAGCCTTGTTATTATAGGAGGTAGTCGATTGTTCATATTTTTCTTACTACAATGTGTGTTAGCCTTATCATTATGGAAGGTAGTCTATTGTCAAGATTTTTGTTACTCCATTGGATAGTAGCAATGTCAATATGAAAGGTAGTCTGTTGTTGTGATTTTTGTTATTCCAATGGATGGTAGCCTAGTCAATATGGAAGGTAGTATGTTTTCGAGATTTTTGTTACTCCAATGGATGGTAGTCTTGTCATTTTGGAAGGTAGTCTATTGTCGATATTTTTGTTACTCCAATGGATGGTAGCCTTGTCATTATGTAAGGTAGTCTGTCGTAGAAATTTTTGTTATTCCAATGGATGGTAGCCTTGTCATTATGAAAGGTAATCTATTGTCGAGATTTTTGTTACTCCAATGGATTGTAGCCTTATCATTATGGAAGGTAGTCTTTTGTCGAAATTTTTGTTACTCCAATGGATGGTAGACTTCTTATTATGGAAGGTAGTCTGTAGTCGAGATTTTTTTTTATACAATGGATGGTAGCCTTATCATTATGGAAGGTAGTCTGTTATTGAGATTTTTGTTACTCAAATGGGTGGTAGCCTTGTCATTATGGAAAGTAGTCTGGTGTCGATATCTTTGTTACTCCAATGGAAGTAGCCTATTCCTTATGGAATGTAGTCTGTTGTCGAGATTTTTGGAACTCCAATGGATGGTAACCTTGTCATTATGGAAGGTAGTCTGTTGTCAAAAAATTTTATACTCCAATGGATGATAGCCTTGTCATTATGGGAGGTAGTCTGTCGTAGAAATTTTTTATGTTCTAATGGATGGTAGCCTTGTCATTATGAAAGGTAGTCTATTGTCGTTATTTTTGTTACTCCAATGGATTGTAGCCTTGTCATTATGGAAGGTAGTCTTTTGTCGAAATTTTTGTTACTCCAATGGATGGTAGCCTTCTTATTATAGAAGGTAGTCTATTGTCGAGATTTTTCTTACTACAATGGATTATAGCCTTTTCATTATGGAAGGTAGTCTGTTTACGAGATTTTCGTTACTACAATGGATTGTAGCCTTGTCATTATGGAAGGTTGTCTATTGTCGATATCTTTGTTACTCCATTGGATGGTAACCTATTCATTATGGAATGTAGTCTGTTATCGATATTTTTGTTACTCCAATGGATGGTAGCCTTGTCATTATGGAAGGTAGTTTGTCGTTATGATTTTTGTTACTCCAATGGATGGTAGCCTTGTTATTATAGGAGGTAGTCGATTGTTCATATTTTTCTTACTACAATGTGTGTTAGCCTTATCATTATGGAAGGTAGTCTATTGTCAAGATTTTTGTTACTCCATTGGATAGTAGCATTGTCAATATGAAAGGTAGTCTGTTGTTGTGATTTTTGTTATTCCAATGGATGGTAGCCTAGTCAATATGGAAGGTAGTATGTTTTCGAGATTTTTCTTACTCCAATGGATGGTAGTCTTGTCATTTTGGAAGGTAGTCTATTGTCGATATTTTTGTTACTCCAATGGATGGTAGCCTTGTCATTATGTAAGGTAGTCTGTCGTAGAAATTTTTGTTATTCCAATGGATGGTAGCCTTGTCATTATGAAAGGTAATCTATTGTCGAGATTTTTGTTACTCCAATGGATTGTAGCCTTGTCATTATGGAAGGTAGTCTTTTGTCGAAATTTTTGTTACTCCAATGGATGGTAGACTTCTTATTATGGAAGGTAGTCTGTAGTCGAGATTTTTTTTTATACAATGGATGGTAGCCTTATCATTATGGAAGGTAGTCTGTTATTGAGATTTTTGTTACTCAAATGGGTGGTAGCCTTGTCATTATGGAAAGTAGTCTGGTGTCGATATCTTTGTTACTCCAATGGAAGTAGCCTATTCCTTATGGAATGTAGTCTGTTGTCGAGATTTTTGGAACTCCAATGGATGGTAACCTTGTCATTATGGAAGGTAGTCTGTTGTCAAAAAATTTTATACTCCAATGGATGATAGCCTTGTCATTATGGGAGGTAGTCTGTCGTAGAAATTTTTTATGTTCTAATGGATGGTAGCCTTGTCATTATGAAAGGTAGGTTATTGTCGTTATTTTTGTTACTCCAATGGATTGTAGCCTTGTCATTATGGAAGGTAGTCTTTTGTCGAAATTTTTGTTACTCCAATGGATGGTAGCCTTCTTATTATAGAAGGTAGTCTATTGTCGAGATTTTTCTTACTACAATGGATTATAGCCTTTTCATTATGGAAGGTAGTCTGTTTACGAGATTTTCGTTACTACAATGGATTGTAGCCTTGTCATTATGGAAGGTTGTCTATTGTCGATATCTTTGTTACTCCATTGGATGGTAACCTATTCATTATGGAATGTAGTCTGTTATCGATATTTTTGTTACTCCAATGGATGGTAGCCTTGTCATTATGGAAGGTAGTTTGTCGTTATGATTTTTGTTACTCCAATGGATGGTAGCCTTGTTATTATAGGAGGTAGTCGATTGTTCATATTTTTCTTACTACAATGTGTGTTAGCCTTATCATTATGGAAGGTAGTCTATTGTCAAGATTTTTGTTACTCCATTGGATAGTAGCATTGTCAATATGAAAGGTAGTCTGTTGTTGTGATTTTTGTTATTCCAATGGATGGTAGCCTAGTCAATATGGAAGGTAGTATGTTTTCGAGATTTTTCTTACTCCAATGGATGGTAGTCTTGTCATTTTGGAAGGTAGTCTATTGTCGATATTTTTGTTACTCCAATGGATGGTAGCCTTGTCATTATGTAAGGTAGTCTGTCGTAGAAATTTTTGTTATTCCAATGGATGGTAGCCTTGTCATTATGAAAGGTAATCTATTGTCGAGATTTTTGTTACTCCAATGGATTGTAGCCTTGTCATTATGGAAGGTAGTCTTTTGTCGAAATTTTTGTTACTCCAATGGATGGTAGACTTCTTATTATGGAAGGTAGTCTGTAGTCGAGATTTTTTTTTATACAATGGATGGTAGCCTTATCATTATGGAAGGTAGTCTGTTATTGAGATTTTTGTTACTCAAATGGGTGGTAGCCTTGTCATTATGGAAAGTAGTCTGGTGTCGATATCTTTGTTACTCCAATGGAAGTAGCCTATTCCTTATGGAATGTAGTCTGTTGTCGAGATTTTTGGAACTCCAATGGATGGTAACCTTGTCATTATGGAAGGTAGTCTGTTGTCAAAAAATTTTATACTCCAATGGATGATAGCCTTGTCATTATGGGAGGTAGTCTGTCGTAGAAATTTTTTATGTTCTAATGGATGGTAGCCTTGTCATTATGAAAGGTAGTCTATTGTCGTTATTTTTGTTACTCCAATGGATTGTAGCCTTGTCATTATGGAAGGTAGTCTTTTGTCAAAATTTTTGTTAATCCAATGGATGGTAGCCTTCTTATTATAGAAGGTAGTCTATTGTCGAGATTTTTCTTACTACAATGGATTATAGCCTTTTCATTATGGAAGGTAGTCTGTTTACGAGATTTTCGTTACTACAATGGATTGTAGCCTTGTCATTATGGAAGGTTGTCTATTGTCGATATCTTTGTTACTCCATTGGATGGTAACCTATTCATTATGGAATGTAGTCTGTTATCGATATTTTTGTTACTCCAATGGATGGTAGCCTTGTCATTATGGAAGGTAGTTTGTCGTTATGATTTTTGTTACTCCAATGGATGGTAGCCTTGTTATTATAGGAGGTAGTCGATTGTTCATATTTTTCTTACTACAATGTGTGTTAGCCTTATCATTATGGAAGGTAGTCTATTGTCAAGATTTTTGTTACTCCATTGGATAGTAGCATTGTCAATATGAAAGGTAGTCTGTTGTTGTGATTTTTGTTATTCCAATGGATGGTAGCCTAGTCAATATGGAAGGTAGTATGTTTTCGAGATTTTTCTTACTCCAATGGATGGTAGTCTTGTCATTTTGGAAGGTAGTCTATTGTCGATATTTTTGTTACTCCAATGGATGGTAGCCTTGTCATTATGTAAGGTAGTCTGTCGTAGAAATTTTTTTATTTCAATGGATGGTAGCGTTGTCATTATGAAAGGTAATCTATTGTCGAGATTTTTGTTACTCCAATGGATTGTAGCCTTGTCATTATGAAAGGTATTCTTTTGTCGAAATTTTTGTTACTCCAATGGATGGTAGATTTCTTATTATGGAAGGTAGTCTGTTGTCGAGATTTTTTTTAAACAATGGATGGTAGCCTTATCATTATGGAAGGTAGTCTGTTATTTAGATTTTTATTACTCCAACGGGTGGTAGCCTTGTCATTATGGAAGGTAGTCTGGTGTCGATATCTTTGGTACTCCAATGGAAGTAGCCTATTCATTTTGGAATGTAGTCTGTTGTCGAGATTTTTGGAACTCCAATGGATGGTAACCTTGTCATTATGGAAGGTAGTCTGTTGTCAAAAAATTTTATACTCCAATGGATGGTAGCCTTGTCATTATGAAAGGTAATCTATTGTCGAGATTTTTGTTACTCCAATGGATTGTAGATTTGTCATTTTGGAAGGTAGTCTTTTGTCGAAATTTTTGTTACTCCAATGTATGGTAGCCTTCTTATTATGGAAGGTAGGCTGTTGTCGAGAGTTTTGTTAATACAATGGATGGTAGCCTTATCATTATGGAAGGTAGTCTGTTATCGAGATTTTTGTTACTCCAATGGGTGGTAGCCTTGTCATTATGGAAGGTAGTCTGGTGAAGATATCTTTGTTACTCCAATGGAAGTAGCCTATTCCTTATGGAATGTAGTCTGTTGTCGAGATTTTTGGAACTCCAATGGATGGTAATCTTGTCATTATGGAAGGTAGTTTGTTGTTAAAAAATTTTATACTCTAATGGATGATAGCCTTGTCATTATGGGAGGTAGTCTGTCGTAGAAATTTTTGTTGTTCTAATGGATGGTAGCCTTGTCTTTATGAAAGGTAGTCTATTGTCGTTATTTTTGTTACTCCAATGGATTGTAGCCTTGTCATTATGGAAGGTAGTCTTTTGTCGAAATTTTTATTACTCCAATGGATGGTAGCCTTCTTATTATGGAAGGTAGTTTGTTGTCGAGATTTTTCTTACTACAATGGATTATAGCCTTTTCATTATGGAAGGTAGTCTGTTTACGAGATTTTCGTTACTACAATGGATTGTAGCCTTGTCATTATGGAAGGTTGTCTGTTGTCGATATCTTTGTTACTCCATTGGATGGTAGCCTATTCATTATGGAATGTAGTCTGTTGTCGATATTTTTGTTACTCCAATGGATGGTAGCCTTGTCATTATGGAAGGTAGTCTGTCGTTATGATTTTTGTTACTCCAATGGATGGTAGCCTTGTTATTATAGGAGGTAGTCTATTGTTCATATTTTTCTTACTACAATGTGTGTTAGCCTTATCATTATGGAAGGTAGTCTATTGTCAAGATTTTTGTTACTCCATTGGATAGTAGCATTGTCAATATGAAAGGTAGTCTGTTGTTGTGATTTTTGTTACTCCAATGGATGGTAGCCTAGTCAATATGGAAGGTAGTATGTTTTCGAGATTTTTGGTACTCAAATGAATGGTAGTCTTGTCATTTTGGAAGGTAGTCTATTGTTGATATTTTTGTTACTCCAATGGATGGTAGCCTTGTCATTATGTAAGGTAGTCTGTCGTAGAAATTTTTGTTATTCCAATGGATGGTAGCCTTGTCATTATGAAAGGTAATCTATTGTCGAGATTTTTGTTACTCCAATGGATTGTAGCCTTGTCATTATGGAAGGTAGTCTTTTGTCGAAATTTGTGTTACTCCAATGGATGGTAGACTTCTTATTATGGAAGGTAGTCTGTTTTCGAGATTTTTTTTATACAATGGATGGTAGCCTTATCATTATGTAAGGTAGTCTGTAATTGAGATTTTTGTTACTCCAATGGGTGGTAGCCTTGTCATTATGGAAGGTAGTCTGGTGTCAATATCTTTGTTACTCCAATGGAAGTAGCCTATTCATTTTGGAATGTAGTCTGTTGTCGAGATTTTTGGAACTCCAATGGATGGTAACCTTGTCATTATGGAAGGTAGTCTGTTGTCAAAAATTTTTATACTCCAATGGATGGTAGCCTTGTCATTATGAAAGGTAATCTATTGTCGAGATTTTTGTTACTCCAATGGATTGTAGACTTGTCATTATGGAAGGTAGTCTTTTGTCGAAATTTTTGTTACTCCAATGGATGGTAGCCTTCTTATTATGGAAGGTAGTCTGTTGTCGAGAGTTTTGTTAATACAATGGATGGTAGCCTTATCATTATGGAAGGTAGTCTGTTATCGAGATTTTTGTTACTCCAATGGGTGGTAGCCTTGTCATTATGGAAGGTAGTCTGGTGTCGATATCTTTGTTACTCCAATAGAAGTACCTATTCATTATGGAATGTAGTCTGTTGTCGAGATTTTTGTTACTCCAATGGATGGTAACCTTGTCATTATGAAGGTAGTCTATTGTCAAAAAAATTTATATCCAATGGATGGTAGCCTTGTCAACATGGAAGGTAGTCTCTTGTTGATATTTTTGTTACTCCAATGGACGGTAGCCTTGTCATTTTAGAAGGTAGTCTGTTGTCCAGATTTTTATTACTCTAATGGACGATAGCTTTGTCATTATGGAAGGTAGTTTGTTGTCGAGATTTTTGTTGCTCCATTTGATGGTAGCCTTATCATTATGGAAGGTAGTATGTTGTCGATATTTTTGTTATTCCAATGGATGGTAACCTTTTCATATAAGGTAGTCTGTTGTCGTGATTTTTGTTACTACAATTGATTGTTGCTTTGTCATTATGGAAGGTAGTTTGTCGTTGTGAGTTTTATTACTCCAATGAATGGTAACCATCTCATTATGGAAGGTAGCCTGTTGTTTAAATTTTTGTTACTACAATGTATGTTAGCCTTGTCATTATGGAAGGTAGTCTGTTGTCGAGATTTTTGTTAATCCATTGGATAGTAGCCTTGTCATTATGGAAGGTGGTCTGTTGTTGAGATTTTTGTTATTCCAATGGATGGTAGCCAAGTCATTATCGAAGGTAGTATGTTTTCGAGATTTTTGTTACTCCAATGGATGGTAGCCTTCTTATTATGGAAGGTAGTCTGTTGTCGAGATTTTTGTTAATACAATGGATGGTAGCCTTATCATTATGGAAGGTAGTCTGTTGTCGAGATTTTTGTTACTCCAGTGGGTGGTAGCCTTGTCATTATGGAAGGTAGTCTGGTGTCGATATCTTTGTTACTCCAATGGAAGTAGCCTATTCATTATGGAATGTAGTCTGTTGTCGAGATTTTTGTTACTCCAATGGATGGTAGCCAAGTCATTAAGGAAGGTAGTATGTTTTCGAGATTTTTGTTACTCCAATGGATGGTAGCCTTCTTATTATGGAAGGTAGTCTGTTGTCGAGATTTTTGTTAATACAATGGATGGTAGCCTTATCATTATGGAAGGTAGTCTGTTGTCGAGATTTTTGTTACTCCAATGGGTGGTAGCCTTGTCATTATGGAAGGTAGTCTGGTGTCGATATCTTTGTTACTCCAGTGGAAGTAGCCTATTCATTATGGAATGTAGTCTGTTGTCGAGATTTTTGTTATTCCAATGGATGGTAGCCAAGTCATTATGGAAGGTAGTATGTTTTCGAGATTTTTGTTACTCCAATGGATGTTAGCCTTCTTATTATGGAAGGTAGTCTGTTGTCGAGATTTTTGTTAATACAATGGATGGTAGCCTTATCATTATGGAAGGTAGTCTGTTGTCGAGATTTTTGTTACTCCAATGGGTGGTAGCCTTGTCATTATGGAAGGTAGTCTGGTGTCGATATCTTTGTTACTCCAATGGAAGTAGCCTATTCATTATGGAATGTAGTTTGTTGTCGAGATTTTTGTTACTCCAATGGATGGTAGCCTTGTCAATGTGGAAGGTAGTCTGTTGTCAAAAATTTTTATACTCCAATGGATGGTAGCCTTGTCATTATGAAAGGTAATCTATTATCGAGATTTTTGTTACTCCAATTGATTGTAGCCTTGTCATTATGGAAGGTAGTCTTTTGTCGAAATTTTTGTTACTCCAATGGATGGTAGCCTTCTTATTATGGAAGGTAGTCTGTTGTCGAGATTTTTGTTAATACAATGGATGGTAGCCTTATCATTATGGAAGGTAGTCTGTTATCGTTATTTTTGTTACTCCAATGGTCGTAGCCTTGTCATTATAGAAGGTAGTCTGGTGTCAATATCTTTGTTACTCCAATGGAAGTAGCCTATTCATTATGGAATGTAGTCTGTTGTCGAGATTTTTGTTACTCCTATGGATGGTAACCTTGTCATTATGGAAGGTAGTCTGTTGTCAAAAAATTTTATACTCCAATGGATGGTAGCCTTGTCATTATGAAAGGTAATCTATTATCGAGATTTTTGTTACTCCAATGGATTGTAGCCTTGTCATTATGGAAGGTAGTCTTTTGTCGAAATTTTTGTTACTCCAATGGATGGTAGCCTTCTTATTATGGAAGGTAGTCTATTGTCAAAAATTTTATACTCCAATGGATGGTAGCCTTTTCAATATGGAAGGTAGTCTCTTGTTGATATTTTTGTTACTCCAATGGACGGTAGCCTTGTCATTATGGAAGGTAGTCTGTTGTCTAGATTTTTGTTACTCTAATGGACGGTAGCTTTGTCATTATGGAAGGTAGTATGTTGTCGATATTTTTGTTATTCTAATGGATGGTAACCTTTTCATATAAGGTAGTCTGTTGTAGTGATTTTTGTTACTCCAATGGATTGTAGCCTTGTCATTATGGAAGGTAGTCTTTTGTCGAAATTTTTGTTACTCCAATGGATGGTAGCCTTCTTATTATGGAAGGTAGTCTGTTGTCGAGATTTTTGTTAATACAATGGATGGTAGCCTTATCATTATGGAAGGTAGTCTGTTATCGAGATTTTTGTTACTCCAATGGGTGGTAGCCTTGTCATTATAGAAGGTAGTCTGGTGTCAATATCTTTGTTACTCCAATGGAAGTAGCCTATTCATTATGGAATGTAGTCTGTTGTCGAGATTTTTCTTACTCCTATGGATGGTAACCTTGTCATTATGGAAGGTAGTCTGTTGTCAAAAAGTTTTATACTCCAATGGATGGTAGCCTCTTCAATATGGAAGGTAATCTCTTGTTGATATTTTTGTTACTCCAATGGACGGTAGCCTTGTCATTATGGAAGGTAGTCTGTTGCCGAGATTTTTGTTACTCCATTAGACGGTAGCCTTATCATTATGGAAGGTAGTATGTTGTCGATATTTTTGTTATTCCAATGGATGGTAACCTTTTCATATAAGGTAGTCTGTTGTCGTGATTTTTGTTACTACAATGGATTGTTGCCTTGTCATTATGGAAGGTAGTTTGTCGTTGTGATTTTTATTACTCCAATGGATGGTAACCATCTCATTATGGAAGGTAGCCTGTTGTTTAAATTTTTGTTACTACAATGTATGTTAGCCTTGTCATTATGGAAGGTAGTCTGTTGTCGAGATTTTTGTTCTTCCATTGGATAGTAGCCTTGTCATTATGGAAGGTGGTTTGTTGTTGAGATTTTTGTTATTCCAATAGATGGTAGCCAAGTGATTATGGAAGGTAGTTTGGTTTCGAGATTTTTGTTACTGCAATGGATGGTAGCCTTCTTATTATGGAAGGTAGTCTGTTGACGAGATTTTTGTTAATACAATGGATGGTAGCCTTATCATTATGGAAGGTAGTCTGTTGTCGAGATTTTTGTTACTCCAATGGGTGGTAGCCTTGTCATTATGGAAGGTAGTCTGGTGTCGATATCTTTGTTACTCCAATGGAAGTAGCCTATTCATAATGGAATGTAGTCTGTTGTCCAGATTTTTGTTACTCCAATGGATGGTAGCCTTGTCAATGTGGAAGGTAGTCTGTTGTCAAAAAATTTTATACTCCAATGGATGGTAGCCTTGTCATTATTGAAGGTAAACTCTTGTTGATATTTTTGTTACTCCAATGGATAGTAGCCTTGTCATTATGGAAGGTAGTTTGTTGTCTAGATTTTTGTTACTCTAATGGACGGTAGCTTTGTCATTATGGAAGGTTGTTTGTTGTAGAGATTTTTGTTACTCCATTGGATGGTAGCCTTATCATTATGGAAGGTAGTATGTTGTCGATATTTTTGTTATTCCAATGGATGGTAACCTTTTCATATAAGGTAGTCTGTTGTCGTGATTTTTGTTACTACAATGGATTGTTGCCTTGTCATTATGGAAGGTAGTCTATCGTTGTGATTTTTATTACTCCAATGGATGGTAGCCATCTCATTATGGAAGGTAGTCTGTTGTTCAAATTTTTGTTACTACAGTGTATGTTAGCCTTGTCATTATGGAAGGTAGTCTGTTGTCGAAATTTTTTGTTACTCCATTGGATAGTAGCCTTGTCATTATGGAAGGTAGTCTGTTGTTGAGATTTTTGTTACTCCAATGGGTGGTAGCCTTGTCATTATGGAAGGTAGTCTGGTGTCGATATCTTTGTTACTCCAATGGAAGTAGCCTATTCATTATGGAATGTAGTATGTTGTCCAGATTTTTGTTACTCCAATGGATGGTAGCCTTGTCAATGTGGAAGGTAGTCTGTTGTCAAAAAATTTTATACTCCAATGGATGGTAGCCTTGTCATTATTGAAGGTAGACTCTTGTTGATATTTTTGTTACTCCAATGGATAGTAGCCTTGTCATTATGGAAGGTAGTTTGTTGTCTAGATTTTTGTTACTCAAATGGATGGTAGCTTTGTCATTATGGAAGGTTGTTTGTTGTCGAGATTTTTGTTACTCCATTGGATGGTAGCCTTATCATTATGGAAGGTAGTATGTTGTCGATATTTTTGTTATTCCAATGGATGGTAACCTTTTCATATAAGGTAGTCTGTTATCGTGATTTTTGTTACTACAATGGATTGTTGCCTTGTCATTATGGAAGGTAGTCTATCGTTGTGATTTTTATTACTCCAATGGATGGTAGCCATCTCATTATGGAAGGTAGTCTGTTGTTCAAATTTTTGTTACTACAGTGTATGTTAGCCTTGTCATTATGGAAGGTAGTCTATTGTCGAAACTTTTTGTTACTCCATTGGATAGTAGCCTTGTCATTATGGAATGTAGTCTGTTGTCGATATTTTTGTTATTCCAATGTATGGTAGCCAAGTCATTATGGAAGGTAGTTTGTTTTCAAGATTTTTGTTACTCTAATGGATAGTAGCCTTGTCATTATGGAAGCTAGTCTGTTATCGAGATTTTTGTTACTCCAATGGATGGTAGCGTTGTCATTATGGAAGGTAGTCTGTCGTTGATATTTTTCTTATTCCAATGGATGGTAGCCTTGTCATTATGAAAGGTAGTATATTGTCAAGATTTTTGTTACTCTAATGGATTATATCCTTGTCATTATGGAAGGGAGTTTGTTGTCAACATTTTTTTACTCCAATGGATGGTAGCCTTGTCATTACGGAAGGTAGTCTGTTGTCGAGATTTTTGTATCTACAATGGATGGCAGCCTGGTCATTATGGAAGGTAGTTTATCGTCGTGATTTTTGTTACTACAGTGAATTGTAGCCTTGTCATTATGGAAGGTAGTCTATTGTCGATATTTTGTTACTCCAATGGATGGTAGCCTTATCATTATGGAAGGTAGTCTGTTGTCGAGATTTTTGTTACTCCAATGGATGGTAGCCTTGTCATTATGGAAGGTAGTCTGTTTGCGAGATTTTCGTTACTACAATGGATTGTATCCTTGTCATTATGGAAGGTTGTCTGTTGTCGATATCTTTATTACTCCATTGGATGGTAGCCTATTCATTATGGAATGTAGTCTGTTGTCGAGATTTTTGTTACTCCAATGGATGGTAGCCTTATCATTATGGAAGGTAGTCTATCGTTATGATTTTTGTTACTCCAATGGATGGTAGCCTTGTTATTATGGAAGGTAGTCTATTGTTCATATTTTTCTTACTACAATGTGTGTTAGCCTTATCATTATGGAAGGTAGTCTATTGTCAAGATTTTTGTTACTCCATTGGATAGTAACATTGTCAATATGAAAGGTAGTCTGTTGTTGTGATTTTTGTTATTCCAATGGATGGTAGCCTAGTCAATATGGAAGGTAGTATGTTTTCGAGATTTTTGTTACTCCAATGGATGGTAGCCTTGTCATTATGGAAGGTAGTCTATTGTCGATATTTTTGTTACTCCAATGGATGGTAGCCTTGCCATTATGGAAGGTAGTCTATCGTAGAAATTTTTTTTATTCCAATGGATGGTAGCCTTATCATTATGGAAGGTAGTCTGTTGTCGATATTTTTGTTACTCCAATGGATTGTAGTCTTGTCATTATGGAAGGTAGTCTTTTGTCTAAATTTTTATTACTCCAATGGATGGTAGCCTTCTTATTATGGAAGGTAGTCTGTTGTCGAGATTTTTTTTAATACAAAGGATGGTAGCCTTATCATTATGGAAGGTGGTCTGTTATCAAGATTTTTGTTACTCCAATGGGTGGTAGCCTTGTCATTATGGAAGGTAGTCTGGTGTCGATATCTTTGTTACTCCAATGGAAGTAGCCTATTCATTATGGAAGGTAGTCTGTTTTCGAGATTTTTGTTACTCCAATGGATGGTAACCTTGTCATTATGGAAGGTAGTCTGTTGTAAAAAAATTTTATACTCCAATGGATGGTAGCCTTGTCAATATGGAAGGTAGTCTCTTGTTGATAGTTTTGTTACTCCAATGGACGATAGCCTTGTCATTATGGAAGGTAGTCTGTTGTCCAGATTTTTGTTACTCTAATGGATGGTAGCTTTGTCATTATGGAAGGTAGTTTGTTGTCGAGATTTTTGTTACTATAATGGATTGTTGCCTTGTCATTATGGAAGGTAGTTTGTCGTTGTGACTTTTATTACTCCAATGGATGGTAGCCTTGTCATTATGGAAGGTAGTCTTTTGTCTAAATTTTTGTTACTCCAATGGATGGTAGCCTTCTTATTATGGAAGGTAGTCTATTGTCGAGATTTTTGTTACTCCATTGGATGGTAGCCTTATCATTATGGAAGGTAGTCTGTTATCGAGATTTTTGTTACTCCAATGGGTGGGAGCCTTGTCATTATGGAAGGTAGTCTGGTGTCGATATATTTGTTACTCCAATGGAAGTAGCCTATTCATTATGGAATGTAGTCTGTTGTCGAGATTTTTGGAACTCCAATGGATGGTAACCTTGTCGTTATGGAAGGTAGTCTGTTGTCAAAAAATTTTATACTCCAATGGATGGTAGCCTTGTCATTATGAAAGGTAATCTATTGTCGAGATTTTGGTTACTCCAATGGATTGTAGACTTGTCATTATGGAAGGTAGTCTTTTGTCGAATTTTTTGTTACTGCAATGGATGGAAGCCTTCTTATTATGGAAGGTAGTCTGTTGTCGAGATTTTTGTTAATACAATGGATGGTAGCCTTATCATTATGGAAGGTAGTCTATTATCGAGATTTTTGTTACTCCAATGGGTGGTAGCCTTGTCAATATGGAAGGTAGTCTGGTGTCGATATCTTTGTTACTCCAATGGAAGTAACGTATTCATTATGGAAGGTAGTCTATTGTCGAGATTTTTGTTACTCCAATGGATGGTAACCTTGTCATTATGGAAGGTAGTCTGTTGTCAAAAATATTTATACTCCAATGGATGGTAGCCTTGTCAATATGGAAGGTAGTCTCTTGTTGATATTTTTGTTGCTCCAATGGATGGTAGCCTTGTCATTATGGAAGATAGTCTGTTGTCCAGATTTTTGTTACTCTAATGGACGGCAGCTTTGTCATTATGGAAGGTAGTTTGTTGTCGAGATTTTTGTTACTCCAATGGATGGTAGCGTTGTCATTATGGAAGGTAGTTTGTCGTTGATATTTTTCTTATTCCAATGGATGGTAGCCTTGTCATTATGAAAGGTAGTATATTGTCAAGATTTTTGTTACTCTAATGGATTATATCCTTGTCATTATGGAAGGGAGTTTGTTGTCAACATTTTTGTTACTCCAATGGATGGTAGCCTTGTCATTACGGAAGGTAGTCTGTTGTCGAGATTTTTGTATCTACAATGGATGGTAGCCTGGTCATTATGGAAGGTAGTTTATCGTCGTGATTTTTGTTACTACAGTGAATTGTAGCCTTCTCATTATGGAAGGTAGTCTATTGTCGATATTTTGTTACTCCAATGGATGGTAGCCTTATCAATATGGAAGGTAGTCTGTTGTCGAGATTTTTGTTACTCCAATGGATGGTAGCCTTGTCATTATGGAAGGTAGTCTGTTTGCGAGATTTTCGTTACTACAATGGATTGTATCCTTGTCATTATGGAAGGTTGTCTGTTGTCGATATCTTTATTACTCCATTGGATGGTAGCCTATTCATTATGGAATGTAGTCTGTTGTCGAGATTTTTGTTACTCCAATGGATGGTAGCCTTATCATTATGGAAGGTAGTCTATCGTTATGATTTTTGTTACTCCAATGGATGGTAGCCTTGTTATTATGGAAGGTAGTCTATTGGTCATATTTTTCTTACTACAATGTGTGTTAGCCTTATCATTATGGAAGGTAGTCTATTGTCAAGATTTTTGTTACTCCATTGGATAGTAACATTGTCAATATGAAAGGTAGTCTGTTGTTGTGATTTTTGTTATTCCAATGGATGGTAGCCTAGTCAATATGGAAGGTAGTATGTTTTCGAGATTTTTGTTACTCCAATGGATGGTAGCCTTGTCATTATGGAAGGTAGTCTATTGTCGATATTTTTGTTACTACAATGGATGGTAGCCTTGCCATTATGGAAGGTAGTCTGTCGTAGAAATTTTTTTTATTCCAATGGATGGTAGCCTTATCATTATGGAAGGTAGTCTGTTGTCGATATTTTTGTTACTCCAATGGATTGTGGCCTTGTCATTATGGAAGGTAGTCTTTTGTCTAAATTTTTATTACTCCAATGGATGGTAGCCTTCTTATTATGGAAGGTAGTCTGTTGTCGAGATTTTTTTTAATACAAGGGATGGTAGCCTTATCATTATGGAAGGTGGTCTGTTATCGAGATTTTTGTTACTCCAATGGGTGGTAGCCTTGTCATTATGGAAGGTAGTCTGGTGTCGATATCTTTGTTACTCCGATGGAAGTAGCCTATTCATTATGGAAGGTAGTCTGTTTTCGAGATTTTTGTTACTCCAATGGATGGTAACCTTGTCATTATGGAAGGTAGTCTGTTGTAAAAAAATTTTATACTCCAATGGATGGTAGCCTTGTCAATATGGAAGGTAGTCTCTTGTTGATAGTTTTGTTACTCCAATGGACGATAGCCTTGTCATTATGGAAGGTAGTCTGTTGTCCAGATTTTTGTTACTCTAATGGATGGTAGCTTTGTCATTATGGAAGGTAGTTTGTTGTCGAGATTTTTGTTACTACAATGGATTGTTGCCTTGTCATTATGGAAGGTAGTTTGTCGTTGTGATTTTTATTACTCCAATGGATGGTAGCCTTGTCATTATGGAAGGTAGTCTTTTGTCTAAATTTTTGTTACTCCAATGGATGGTAGCCTTCTTATTATGGAAGGTAGTCTATTGTCGAGATTTTTGTTACTCCATTGGATGGTAGCCTTATCATTATGGAAGGTAGTCTGTTATCGAGATTTTTGTTACTCCAATGGGTGGGAGCCTTGTCATTATGGAAGGTAGTCTGGTGTCGATATCTTTGTTACTCCAATGGAAGTAGCCTATTCATTATGGAATGTAGTCTGTTGTCGAGATTTTTGGAACTCCAATGGATGGTAACCTTGTCGTTATGGAAGATAGTTTGTTGTCAAAAAAATTTATACTCCAATGGATGGTAGCCTTGTCATTATGAAAGGTAATCTATTGTCGAGATTTTGGTTACTCCAATGGATTGTAGACTTGTCATTATGGAAGGTAGTCTTTTGTCGAATTTTTTGTTACTCCAATGGATGGAAGCCTTCTTATTATGGAAGGTAGTCTGTTGTCGAGATTTTTGTTAATACAATGGATGGTAGCCTTATCATTATGGAAGGTAGTCTGTTATCGAGATTTTTGTTACTCCAATGGGTGGTAGCCTTGTCAATATGGAAGGTAGTCTGGTGTCGATATCTTTGTTACTCCAATGGAAGTAACGTATTCATTATGGAAGGTAGTCTATTGTCGAGATTTTTGTTACTCCATTGGATGGTAGCCTTATCATTATGGAAGGTAGTCTGTTATCGAGATTTTTGTTACTCCAATGGGTGGGAGCCTTGTCATTATGGAAGGTAGTCTGGTGTCGATATCTTTGTTGCTCCAATGGAAGTAGCCTATTCATTATGGAATGTAGTCTGTTGTCGAGATTTTTGGAACTCCAATGGATGGTAACCTTGTCGTTATGGAAGATAGTCTGTTGTCAAAAAAATTTATACTCCAATGGATGGTAGCCTTGTCATTATGAAAGGTAATCTATTGTCGAGATTTTGGTTACTCCAATGGATTGTAGACTTGTCATTATGGAAGGTAGTCTTTTGTCCAATTTTTTGTTACTCCAATGGATGGAAGCCTTCTTATTATGGAAGGTAGTCTGTTGTCGAGATTTTTGTTAATACAATGGATGGTAGCCTTATCATTATGGAAGGTAGTCTGTTATCGAGATTTTTGTTACTCCAATGGGTGGTAGCCTTGTCAATATGGAAGGTAGTCTGGTGTCGATATCTTTGTTACTCCAATGGAAGTAACGTATTCATTATGGAAGGTAGTCTATTGTCGAGATTTTTGTTACTCCAATGGATGGTAACCTTGTCATTATGGAAGGTAGTCTGTTGTCAAAAATATTTATACTCCAATGGATGGTAGCCTTGTCAATATGGAAGGTAGTCTCTTGTTGATATTTTTGTTGCTCCAATGGATGGTAGCCTTGTCATTATGGAAGATAGTCTGTTGTCCAGATTTTTGTTACTCTAATGGACGGCAGCTTTGTCATTATGGAAGGTAGTTTGTTGTCGAGATTTTTGTTACTCCATTGGATGGTAGCCTTATCATTATGGAAGGTAGTATGTTGTCGATATTTTTGTTATTCCAATGGATGGTAACCTTTTCATATAAGGTAGTCTGTTGTCGTGATTTTTGTTACTACAATGGATTGTTGCCTTGTCATTATGGAAGGTAGTCTGTCGTTGTGATTTTAATTACTCCAATGGATGGTAGCCATCTTATTATGGAAGGTAGTCTGTTGTTCAAATTTTTGTTACTATAGTGTATGTTAGCCTTGTCATTATGGAAGGTAGTCTGTTGTCGAGATTTTTGTTACTCCATTGGATAGTAGCCTTGTCATTATGGAAGGTAGTATGTTGTCAAGATTTTTGTTATTCCAATGGATGGTAGCCAAGTCATTATGGAAGGTAGTTTGTTTTCAAGATTTTTGTTACTCTAATGGATAGTAGCCTTGTCATTATGGAAGGTAGTCTGTTGTCGAGATTTTTGTTACTCCAATGGATGGTAGCGTTGTCATTATGGAAGGTAGTCTGTCGTTGATATTTTTCTTATTCCAATGGATGGTAGCCTTGTCATTATGAAAGGTAGTCTATTGTCACGATTTTTGTTACTCTAATGGATTATATCCTTGACATTATGGAAGGTAGTTTGTTGTCAAGATTTTTGTTACTCCAATGGATGGTAGCCTTGTCAATACGAAAGGTAGTCTGTTGTCGCGATTTTTGTTACTCCAATGGATGGTAGCCCTGTCATTATGGAAGGTAGTTTTTCATCGTGATTTTTGATACTACAATGAATTGTAGCCTTGTCATTATGGAAGGTAGTCTATTGTCGAGATTTTTGTTATTCCAATGGATGGTAGCCTTATCATTTTGGAAGGTAGTCTGTTGTCGAGATTTTTGTTACTCCAATGGATGGTAGCCTTGTCATTATGGAAGGTAGTCTGTCGTTATGATTTTTGTTACTCCAATGGATGGTAGCCTTGTCATTATGGAAGTTAGTCTATTGTTCATATTTTTCTTACTACAATGTGTGTTAGCTTTATCATTATGGAAGGTAGTCTATTGTCAAGATTTTTGTTACTCCATTGGATAGTAGCATTGTCAATATGAAAGGTAGTCTGTTGTTGTGATTTTTGTTATTCCAATGGATGGTACTCTAGTCAATATCGAAGGTAGTATGTTTTTGAGATTTTTCTTACTCCAACAGATGGTAGCCTTGTCATTATTGAAGGTAGTCTATTGTCGAGATTTTTGTTACTATAATAGATTGTAGCCTTGTCATTATGGAAGGTAGTCAGTCGTAGAAATTTTTGTTGGTATTATGGATGGTAGCCTTGTCATTATGAAAGGTAGTCTTTTGTCGAAATTTTTGTTACTCCAATGGATGGTAGCCTTCTTATTATGGAAGGTAGTCTATTGTCGAGATTTTTCTTACTACAATGGATGGTAGCCTTTTCATTATGGAAGGTAGTTTGTTTGCGAGATTTTAGTTACTACAATGGATTGTAGCCTTTTCATTATGGAAGGTTGTCTGTTGTCGATATCTTTGTTACTCCATTGGATGGTAGGCTATTCATTATGGAATGTAGTTTGTTGTCGAGATTTTTGTTAGTATTATGGATGGTAGCCTTGTCATTATGGAAGGTAGTCTGTTGTCGAGATTTTTGTTACTCCATTAGATGGTAGCCTTGTCATTTTGGAAGGTAGTTTGTTGTCATGATTTTTGTTACTCCAATGGATATTACCCTTGTCATTATGGAAGATAGTCTATTGTCGAGATTTTTGTTACTACAATGGATGGTAGCCCTGTCATTATGGAAGGTAGTCTGTTGTCATGATTTTTGTTACTACAATGGATTGTAGCCTGGTCATTTTGGAAGGTTGTCTGTCGCTGTGATTTTTGTTACTCAAATGGATGGTAGCCTTGTCATTATGAAAGGTAGTATGTTGTTCAGATTTTTGTAATTACAATGTATGTTAGCCTTGTCATTTTGGAAGGTAGTCTATTGTTGAGATTTTTGTTACTCCTTTGATAATAGCCTTGTCATTATGGAAGGTAGTCTGTTGTTGAGATTTTTGTTATTCCAATGGATGGTAGCCTAGTCATTATGGAAGGTAGTCTATTTTCGAGATTTTTGTTACTACAATGGATGGTAGCCTTGTCATTATAGAAGGCAGTCTGTTGTCGAGATTTTTATGACTCCAATGGATGGTAGCCTTGTCATTATGGAAGGTAGTCTGTCGTTGAAATTTTCTTTATACAAACGGATGGTTGCCGTGTCATTATGAAAGGTAGTCTATTGTCGAGATTTTTGTTACTCCAGTGGTTTGTATCCTTATCATTATGGAAGGTAGTTTGTTGTCGATATTTTTGTTACTCCATTGGATGGTATCCTTGTCATTACGGAAGGTAGTCTGTTGCCAAGAATTTTGTTACTACAATGGATGGTAGCTTTGTCATTATGGAAGGTGGTCTGTTGTCATGATTTTTGTTACTACAATGGATTGTAGCCTTGTCATTATGGAAGGTAGTCTATTGTCGAGATTTTTTTTACTCCAATGAATGGTAGACTTGTCATTATGGAAGGTAGTCTATTGTCGAGATTTTTGTTACTCCAATGGATGGTAACCTTGTATTATGGAAGGTAGTCTGTCGTTATGATTTTTGTTACTCCAATGGATGGTAGCCTTGTCATTGTGGATGGTAGTCTATTGTTCATATATTTCTTACTACAATGTATGTTAGCCTTGTCATTATGGAAGGTAGTCTATTGTTGAGATTATTATTACTCCATTGGGTAGTAGAATTGTCAATATGGAATGTAGTCTGTTTTCGAGATTTTTGTTACTCCAATGGATGGTAGCCTTGTCATTATGGAAGGTAGTCTGCTGTCGTGATTTTTGTTACTCCAATGGATGGTAGCCTTGTCATTATGGAATGTAGTCTATTATCGAGATTTTTGTTAATCCAATGGATGGTAGCCTTTTCATTATGGAAGGTAGTCTGTCGCCGAAATTTTTGTTGTTCTAATGGATGGTAGCCTTGTCATTATGAAAGGTAGTCTATTGTCAAGAGTTTTGTTACTACAATGGATTGTAGCATTGTCATTATGGAAGCTAGTCTGTTGTCGATATCTTTATTACTACAATGTATGTTAGCCTTGTCATTATGGAAGGTAGTCTGGTGTCGAGACTTTTTTTACTCCATTGGATAGTAGCCTAGTCATTATGGAAGGTAGTATGTTGTTGATATCTTTGTTACTCCAATGGATGGTAGCATACTCATTATGGAAGGTAGTCTAATGCCGAGATTTTTGTTTCTCCAAAGGATTGTAGCCTTGTCATTATGGAAGGTAGTCTGTTGTTGAGATTTTTGTGACTCCAATGGATGGTAGCCTTCTTACTATCGAAGGTAGTCTGTTGTCGAGATTTTTGTTACTCCAATGGATTGTAGCCTTGTCATTATGGAAGGTAGTCTGTTGTCGATATCTTTGTTACTACAATGTATGTTAGCCTTGTCATTATGGAAGGTAGTCTGGTGTCGAGATTTTTGTTACTCCATTGGATAGTAGCCTAGTCATTATGGAAGGTAGTCTGTAGTTGAGATTTTGGTTATTCCAATAAATGGTAGCCTAGTCATTATGGAAGGTAGTCTGTTTTCGAGATTTTTGTTACTCCAATGGATGGTAGCCTTGTCATTATGGAATCTAGTCTGTTGTCGGGATTTTTGTTACTCCAATGGATGGTAGCCTTATCATTATGAAAGGTAGTCTATTGTCGAGATTTTTGTTACTCCAATGGATTGTAGCCTTGTCATAATGGAAGGTAGTCTGTTGTCGATATCTTTGTTACTACAATGTATGTAAGCCTTGTCATTATGGAAGGTAGTCTAGTGTCGAGATTTTTTTTACTCCATTGGATAGTAGCCTAGTCATTATGGAAGGTAGTATGTTGTTGATATCTTTGTTACTCCAATGGATGGTAGCCTACTCATTATGGAAGGTAGTATGTCGTCGAGATTTTTTTTGTTCCAATGTATGGTAGCCTTGTCATTATGAAAGGTAGTCTATTGTCGAGATTTTTGTTACTCCAATGGATTGTATCCTTGTCATTATGGAAGCTAGTCTGTTTTTGAGATTTTTGTTACTCCAATGGATGGTAGCCTTCTCACTATCGAAGGTAGTCTGTTGTCAAGATTTTTGTTACTACAATGGATGGTAGCCTTGTCATTATGGAAGGTAGTTTGTTGTCGAGATTTTTGTTACTCCAATGGATTGTAGCCTTGTCATTATGGAACGTAGTCTGTTGTCGATATCATTGTTACTACAATGTATGTTAGCCTTGTCATTATGGAAGGTAGTCTGGTGTCGAGATTTTTGTTACTCCATTGGATAGTAGCCTAGTCATTATGGAAGGTAGTCTGTTGTTGAGATTTTGGTTATTCCAATGGATGGTAGCCTAGTCATTATGTAAGGTAGTCTGTTTTCGAGATTTTTGTTACTCCAACGGATGGTAGCCTTGTCATTATGGAAGGTAGTCTGTCGTTGATATTTTTTTTATTCCAATTGATGGTAGCCTTGTCAATATGAAATGTAATCTATTGTCCATATTTTTGTTACTCCAATGGAATGTATCCTTGTCATTATGGAAGGTAGTCTGTTATTGAGATTTTTCTTACTACAATGGATGGTAGCCTTGTCATTATGGAAGGTAGTCTGTTGTAGAGATTTTTGTTACTCCAATGGATGGTATCCTTCTTACTATCAAAGGTAGTTTGTTGTCGAGATTTTTGTTACTACAATGGATGGTAGCCTTGTCATTATGGAATGTATTCTGTTGTCGAGATTTTTGTTACTCCAATGGATTGTAGCCTTGTCATTATGGAAGGTAGTCTATTATCGATATCTTTGTTACTACAATGTATGTTAGCCTTGTCATTATGGAAGGTAGTCTGTTTTTGAGATTTTTGTTACTCCAATGGATGGTAGCCTTCTCACTATCGAAGGTAGTCTGTTGTCGAGATTTTTGTTACTACAATGGATGGTAGCCTTGTCATTATGGAAGGTAGTCTGTTGTCGATATCATTGTTACTACAATGTATGTTAGCCTCGTCATTATGGAAGGTAGTCTGGTGTCGAGATTTTTGTTACTCCATTGGATAGTAGCCTAGTCATTATGGAAGGTAGTCCGTTGTTGAGATTTTGGTTATTCCAATGGATGGTAGCCTAGTCATTATGGAAGGTAGTCTGTTTTCGAGATTTTTGTTACTCCAACGGATGGTAGCCTTGTCATTATGGAAGGTAGTCTATTGTCGGGATTTTTGTTACTCCAATGGATGGTAGCCTTGTCATTATGGAAGGTAATCTGTCGTTGATATTTTTTTTATTCCAATTGATGGTAGCCTTTTCAATATGAAATGTAGTCTATTGTCCATATTTTTGTTACTCCAATGGAATGTATCCTTGTCATTATGGAAGGTAGTCTGTTATCGAGATTTTTCTTACTACAATGGATGGTAGCCTTGTCATTATGGAAGGTAGTCTATTGTAGAGATTTTTGTTACTCCAATGGATGGTATCCTTCTTACTATCAAAGCTAGTTTGTTGTCGATATTTTTGTTAATCCAATGGATTGTAGCCTTGTCATTATGGAAGGTAGTCTGTTGTCGATATCATTGTTACTACAATGTATGTTAGCCTTGTCATTTTGGAAGGTAGTCTGGTGTCGAGATTTTTGTTACTCCATTGGATAGTAGCCTAGTCATTATGGAAGGTAGTCTGTTGTTGAGATTTTGGTTATTCCAATGGATGGTAGCCTAGTCATTATGGAAGGTAGTCTGTTTTTGAGATTTTTGTTACTCCAACGGATGGTAGCCTTGTCATTATGGAAGGTAGTCTGTCGTTGATATTTTTTTTATTCTAATTGATGGTAGCCTTGTCAATATGAAATGTAGTCTATTGTCCATATTTTTGTTACTCCAATGGAATGTATCCTTGTCATTATGGAAGGTAGTCTGTTATTGAGATTTTTCTTACTACAATGGATGGTAGCCTTGTCATTATGGAAGGTAGTCTGTTGTAGAGATTTTTGTTACTCCAATGGATGGTATCCTTCTTACTATCAAAGGTAGTTTGTTGTCGAGATTTTTGTTACTACAATGGATGGTAGCCTTGTCATTATGGAATGTATTCTGTTGTCGAGATTTTTGTTACTCCAATGGATTGTAGCCTTGTCATTATGGAAGGTAGTCTATTGTCGATATCTTTGTTACTACAATGTATGTTAGCCTTGTCATTATGGAAGGTAGTCTGTTTTTGAGATTTTTGTTACTCCAATGGATGGTAGCCTTCTCACTATCGAAGGTAGTCTGTTGTCGAGATTTTTGTTACTACAATGGATGGTAGCCTTGTCATTATGGAAGGTAGTCTGTTGTCGATATCATTGTTACTACAATGTATGTTAGCCTTGTCATTATGGAAGGTAGTCTGGTGTCGAGATTTTTGTTACTCCATTGGATAGTAGCCTAGTCATTATGGAAGGTAGTCCGTTGTTGAGATTTTGGTTATTCCAATGGATGGTAGCCTAGTCATTATGGAAGGTAGTCTGTTTTCGAGATTTTTGTTACTCCAACGGATGGTAGCCTTGTCATTTTGGAAGGTAGTCTATTGTCGGGATTTTTGTTACTCCAATGGATGGTAGCCTTGTCATTATGGAAGGTAGTCTGTCGTTGATATTTTTTTTATTCCAATTGATGGTAGCCTTGTCAATATGAAATGTAGTCTATTGTCCATATTTTTGTTACTCCAATGGAATGTATCCTTGTCATTATGGAAGGTAGTCTGTTATCGAGATTTTTCTTACTACAATGGATGGTAGCCTTGTCATTATGGAAGGTAGTCTGTTGTAGAGATTTTTGTTACTCCAATGGATGGTATCCTTCTTACTATCAAAGGTAGTTTGTTGTCGAGATTTTTGTTACTACAATGGATGGTAGCCTTGTCATTATGGAAGGTATTCTGTTGTCGAGATTTTTGTTACTCCAATGGATTGTAGCCTTGTCATTATGGAAGGTAGTCTATTGTCGATATCTTTGTTACTACAATGTATGTTAGCCTTGTCATTATGGAAGGTAGTCTGGTGTCGAGATTTTTGTTACTCCATTGGATAGTAGCCTAGTCATTATGGAAGGTAGTCTATTGTTGAGATTTTGGTTATTCCAATGGATGGTAGCCTAGTCATTATGGAAGGTAGTCTGTTTTCGAGATTTTTGATACTCCAATGGATGGTAGCCTTGTCATTAAGGAAGGTAGTCTATTGTCGGGAATTTTGTTACTCCAATGGATGGTGGCCTTGTCATTATGGAAGGTAGTCTGTCGTTGATATTTTTTTTATTCCAATTGATGGTATCCTTGTCAATATGAAATGTAGTCTATTATCCATATTTTTGTTACTCCAATGGAATGTATCCTTGTCATTATGGAAGGTAGTATGTTATCGAGATTTTTCTTACTACAATGGATGGTAGCCTTGTCATTATGGAAGGTAGTCTGTTGTAGAGATTTTTGTTACTCCAATGGATGGTAGCCTTCTTACTATCGAAGGTAGTTTGTTGTCGAGATTTTTGTTACTACAATGGATGGTAGCCTTGTCATTATGGAAGGTAGTCTGTTGTCGAGATTTTTGTTACTCCAATGGATTATAGCCTTGTCATTATGGAAGGTAGTCTATTGTCGATATCTTTGTTACTACAATGTATGTTAGCCTTGTCATTATGGAAGGTAGTCTGGTGTCTAGATTTTTATTACTCCATTGGATAGTAGCCTAGTCATTATGGAAGGTAGTCTGTTGTTGAGATTTTTGTTATTCCAATGGATGGTAGCCTATTCATAATGGAAGGTAGTCTGTTTTCGAGATTTTTCTTACTCCAATGGATGGTAGCCTTGTCGTTAAGGAAGGTAGTCAGTTGTCGGGATTTTTGTTACTCCAATGGATGGTAGCCTTGTCATTATGGAAGGTAGTTTTTCGTTGAAATTTTCTTTATTCAAACGGATGGTAGCCGTGTCATTATGAAAGGTAGTTTATTGTCGAGATTTTTGTTACTCCAGTGGATTGTATCCTTATCATTATGGAAGGTAGTCTGTTGTCGATATTTTTGTTACTCCAATGGATGGTAGATTTGTCATTACGGAAGGTAGTTTGTTGCCAAGAATTTTGTTACTACAATGGATGGTAGCCTTGTCATTATGGAAGGTAGTCTATTATCATGATTTTTGTTACTACAATGGATTGTAGCCTTGTCATTATGGAAGGTAGTCTATTGTCGAGATTTTTTTTACTCCAATGGATGGAAGCATTGTCATTATGGAAGGTAGTTTGTTATCGAGATTTTTGTTACTCCAATAGATGGTAGCCTTGTCATTATGGAAGGTAGTCTGTCGTTGTGATTTTTGTTACTCCAATGAATGGTAGCCTTGTCATTACCGAAGGTAATCTGTTTTTCATATTTTTGTTACTATAATGCATTTTAGCGTTGTCATTATGGAAGGTAGTCTGTTGTCGATATTTTTGTTACTCCATTGGATAGTAGCCTTGTCATTATGGAAGGTAGTCTATTGTTGAGATTTTTGTTATTCTAATGGATGGTAGCCTAGTCATTATGGAAGGTAGTCTATTATCGAGATTTTTGTTACTCCAATGGATGGTAGCCTTTTAATTATGGAAGGCAGTCTGTCGTCGAAATTTTTGTTGTTCCAATGGATGGTAGCCTTGTCATTATGAAAGGTAGTCTGTTGTCGAGATTTTTGTTTCTCCAATGGATTGTAGCCTTGTCATTATGGAAGGTAGTCTATTGTTGAGAGTTTTGTTACTCCAATGGATGGTAGCCTTCTTACAATGTAAGGTAGTCTGTTGTCGAGATTTTTTTTACTACAATGGATGGTAGCCTTGTCATTATTGAAGGTAGTCTGTTGTCGAGAGTTTTGTTACTCCAATCGATTGTAGCCTTGTCATTATGGAAGGTAGTCTATTCTTGATATCTTTGTTACTACAATGTATGTTAGCCTTGTCATTATGGAAGGTAGTCTGGTGTCGAGATTTTTGTTACTCCATTGGATAGTAGCCTAGTCATATTGGTAGGTAGTCTGTTGTTGAGATTTTTCTTATTCCAATGGATGGTAGCCTAGTCATTTGGAAGGTAGGCTGTTGTCGAGATTTTTCTTACTAAAATGGATGGTAGCCTTGTCATTATAGAAGGTAGTCTGTTTTCGAGATTTTTGTTACTACAATGGATGGTAGCCTTTTCATTATGAAAGGTAGTCTGTTGTCTTAATTTTTGTTACTACAATAGATTGTAGCCTTGTCATTATGGAAGGTAGTCAATTGTCGAGATTTTTGTTACTCCAATGGATGGTAGCATTGTCATTATGGAAGGTAGTTTGTTGTCGAGATTTTTGTTACTCCAATAGATGGTAGCCTTGTCATTATGTAAGGTAGTCTGTCGTTGTGATTTTTGTTACTCTAATGAATGGTAGCCTTGTCATTATGGAAGGTAGTTTGTTGTTCATATTTTTGTTACTACAATGCATGTTAGTCTTGTCATTATGGAAGGTAGTCTGTTGTCGATATTTTAGTTACTCCATTGGATAGTAGCCTTGTCATTATGGAAGGTAGTCTGTTGTTGAGATTTTTGTTATTCCAATGGATGGTAGGCTAGTCATTAGGGAAGTTAGTCTATTTTCGAGATTTTTGTTAATCCAATGGATGGTAGCCTTGCCATTATAGAAGGTAGTCTATTGTCGATATTTTTGTTACTCCAATGGATGGTAGCCTTTTCATTATGGAAGGTAGTCTGTCGTCGAAATTTTTGTTGTTCCAATGGATGGTAGCCTTGTCATTATTAAAGGTAGTCTGTTGTCGAGATTTTTATTTCTCCAATGGATTGTAGCCTTGTCATTATGGAAGGTAGTCTATTGTTGAGATTTTTGTTACTCCAATGGATGGTAGCCTTCTTACAATGGAAGGTAGTCTTTTGTCGAGATTTTTTTTACTACAATGGATGGTAGCCTTTTCATTATGGAAGGTAGTCTGTTGTCGAGATTTTTGTTACTGCAATGGATGGTAGCATTGTCATTATGGAAGGTAGTTTGTTGTCGAGATTTTTGTTACTCCAATAGATGGTAGCCTTTTCATTATGTAAGGTAGTCTGTCGTTGTGATTTTTGTTACTCTAATGAATGGTAGCCTTGTCATTATGGAAGGTAGTCTGTTGTTCATATTTTTGTTACTACAATGCATGTTAGTCTTGTCATTATGGAAGGTAGTCTGTTGTCGATATTTTTGTTACCCCATTGGATAATAGCCTTGCCATTATAGAAGGTAGTCTATTGTCGAGATTTTTGTTACTCCAATGGATGGTAGCCTTTTCATTATGGAAGGTAGTCTGTCGTCGAAATTTTTGTTGTTCCAATGGATGGTAGCCTTGTCTTTATTAAAGGTAGTCTGTTGTCGAGATTTTTGTTTCTCCAATGGATTGAGGCCTTGTCATTATGGAAGGTAGTCTATTGTTGAGATTTTTGTTACTCCAATGGATGGTAGCCTTCTTACAATGGAAGGTAGTCTGTTGTCGAGATTTTTTTTACTACAATGGATGGTAGCCTTGTCATTATGGAAGGTAGTCTGTTGTCGAGAGTTTTGTTACTCCAATGGAATGTAGCCTTATCATTATGGAAGGTAGTCTGTTTTCGATATCTTTGTTACTATAATTCATGTTAGCCTTGTCATTATGGAAGGTAGTCTGGTGTCGAGATTTTTGTTACTCCATTGGATAGTAGCCTAGTCATTATGGAAGGTAGTGTGTTGTTGAGATTTTTGTTATTCCAATGGATGGTAGCCTAGTCATTATGGAAGGTAGTCTGTTTTTGAAATTTTTGTAACTCCAATGGATAGTAGCCTTGTCATTATTGAAGGTCGTCTGTTGTCGAGATTTTTGTTACTCCAATGGATGGTAGCCTTGTCATTATGGAATGTAGTATGTTGTTGATATTTTTGTTATTCCAATGGATGGTAGCCTTGTCAATATAAAAGGTAGTCTATTGTCCATATTTTTGTTACTCCAATGGAATGTATCCTTGTCATTATGGAAGGTAATCTGTTGTCTTGATTTTTGTTACTACAATAGATTGTAGCCTTGTCATTATGGAAGGTAGTCTATTGTCGAGATTTTTGTTAGTCCAATGGATGGTAGCATTGTCATTATGGAAGGTAGTTCATTGTCGAGATTTTTGTTACTCCAATAGATGGTAGCCTTTTCATTATGGAAGGTAGTCTGTCATTGAGATTTTTGTTATTCCAATGGATGGTAGCCTAGTCATTATGCAAGGTAGCCTATTTTTGAGATTTTTATTACTCCAATGGATGGTAGCCTTGTCATTATGGAAGGTAGTCTATTGTCAATATTTTTGTTACTCCATTGGATAGTAGCCTAGTCATTATGGAAGGCAGTCTATTGTTGAGATTTTGGTTATTCCAATGGATGGTAGCCTAGTCATTATGGAAGGTAGTCTGTTTTCGAGATTTTTGTTACTCCAATGGATGGTAGCCTTGTCATTATGGAAGGTAGACTATTGTCGGGATTTTTGTTACTCTAATGGATGGTAGCCTTGTCATTATGGAAGGTTGTCTGTCGTTGATATTTTTGTTATTCCAATGGATGGTATCCTTGTCATTATGGAAGGTAGTCTGTTGTAGAGATTTTTGTTACTCCAATGGATGGTAGCCTTCTTACTATCGAAGGTAGTTTGTTGTCGAGATTTTTGTTACTACAATGGATGGTAGCCTTGTCATTATGGAAGGTAGTCTGTTGTCGAGATTTTTGTTACTCCAATGGATTGTAGCCTTCTCATTATGGAAGGTAGTCTATTGTCGATATCTTTGTTACTACAATGTATGTTAGCCTTGTCATTATGGAAGGTAGTCTGGTGTCGAGATTTTTGTTACTCCATTGGATAGTAGCCTAGTCATTATGGAAGGTAGTCTGTTGTTGAGATTTTTGTTATTCCAGTGGATGGTAGCCTATTCATAATGGAAGGTAGTCTGTTTTCGAGATTTTTCTTACTCCAATGGATGGTAGCCTTGTCGTTAAGGAAGGTAGTCAGTTGTCGGGATTTTTGTTACTCCAATGGATGGTAGCCTTATCATTATGGAAGGTAGTTTGTCGTTGAAATTTTCTTTATTCAAACGGATGGTAGCCGTGTAATTATGAAAGGTAGTCTATTGTCGAGATTTTTGTTACTCCAGTGGATTGTATCCTTATCATTATGGAAGGTAGTCTGTTGTCGATATTTTTGTTACTCCAATGGATGGTAGCCTTGTCATTACGGAAGGTAGTCTGTTGCCAAGAATTTTGTTACTACAATGGATGGTAGCCTTGTCATTATGGAAGGTAGTCTGTTGTCATGATTTTTGTTACTACAATGGATTGTAGCCTTGTCATTATGGAAGTTAGTCTATTGTCGAGATTTTTTTTTCTCCAATGGATGGAAGCATTGTCATTATGGAGGATAGTTTGTTATCGAGATTTTTGTTACTCCAACAGATGGTAGCCTTGTCATTATGGAAGGTAGTCTGTCGTTGTGATTTTTGTTACTCCAATGAATGGTAGCCTTGTCATTACGGAAGGTAATCTGTTTTTCATATTTTTGTTACTATAATGCATGTTAGCCTTGTCATTATGGAAGGTAGTCTGTTGTCGATATTTTTGTTACTCCATTGGATAGTAGCCTTGTCATTATGGAAGGTAGTCTGTTGTTGAGATTTTTGTTATTCTAATGGATGGTAGCCTAGTCATTATGGAAGTTAGTCTATTTTCGAGAATTTTGTTACTCTAATGGATGGTTGCCTTGTCATTATGGAAGGTAGTCTGTTGTCGAAATTTTTGTTACTCCAATGGATGGTAGCCTTGTCATTATGGAAGGTAGTCTATTATCGAGATTTTTGTTACTCCAATGGATGGAAGCCTTTTCATTATGGAAGGTAGTCTGTCGTCGAAATTTTTGTTGTTCCAATGGATGGTAGCCTAGTCATTATGGAAGGTAGTCTGTTTTTGAAATTTTTGTTACTCCAATGGATAGTAGCCTTGTCATTATGGAAGGTCGTCTGTTGTCGAGATTTTTGTTACTCCAATGGATGGTAGCATTGTCATTATGGAAGGTAGTTCATTGTTGAGATTTTTGTTACTCCAATAGATGGTAGCCTTTTCATTATGGAAGGTAGTCTGTCATTGAGATTTTTGTTATTCCAATGGATGGTAGCCTAGTCATTATGCAAGGTAGCCTATTTTTGATATTTTTATTACTCCAATGGATGGTAGCCTTGTCATTATGGAAGGTAGTCTATTGTCAATATTTTTGTTACTCCATTGGATAGTATCCTAGTCATTATGGAAGGCAGTCTATTGTTGAGATTTTGGTTATTCCAATGGATGGTAGCCTAGTCATTATGGAAGGTAGTCTATTTTCGAGATTTTTGTTACTCCAATGGATGGTAGCCTTGTCATTATGGAAGGTAGACTATTGTCGGGATTTTTGTTACTCTAATGGATGGTAGCCTTGTCATTATGGAAGGTAGTCTGTCGTTGATATTTTTGTTATTCCAATGGATGGTATCCTTGTCATTATGGAAGGTAGTCTTTTGTAGAGATTTTTGTTACTCCAATGGATGGTAGCCTTCTTACTATCGAAGGTAGTTTGTTGTCGAGATTTTTGTTACTACAATGGATGGTAGCCTTGTCATTATGGAAGGTAGTCTGTTGTCGATATTTTTTTTACTCCAATGGATTGTAGCCTTCTCATTATGGAAGGTAGTCTATTGTCGATATCTTTGTTACTACAATGTATGTTAGCCTTGTCATTATGGAAGGTAGTCTGGTGTCGAGATTTTTGTTACTCCATTGGATAGTAGCCTAGTCATTATGGAAGGTAGTCTGTTGTTGAGATTTTTGTTATTCCAGTGGATGGTAGCCTATTCATAATGGAAGGTAGTCTGTTTTCGAGATTTTTCTTACTCCAATGGATGGTAGCCTTGTCGTTAAGGAAGGTAGTCAGTTGTCGGGATTTTTGTTACTCCAATGGATGGTAGCCTTGTCATTATGGAAGGTAGTTTGTCGTTGAAATTTTCTTTATTCAAATGGATGGTAGCCGTGTAATTATGAAAGGTAGTCTATTGTCGAGATTTTTGTTACTCCAGTGGATTGTATCCTTATCATTATGGAAGGTAGTCTGTTGTCGATATTTTTGTTACTCCAATGGATGGTAGCCTTGTCATTACGGAAGGTAGTCTGTTGCCAAGAATTTTGTTACTACAATGGATGGTAGCCTTGTCATTATGGAAGGTAGTCTGTTGTCATGATTTTTGTTACTACAATGGATTGTAGCCTTGTCATTATGGAAGTTAGTCTATTGTCGAGATTTTTTTTCTCCAATGGATGGAAGCATTGTCATTATGGAGGGTAGTTTGTTATCGAGATTTTTGTTACTCCAACAGATGGTAGCCTTGTCATTATGGAAGGTAGTCTGTCGTTGTGATTTTTGTTACTCCAATGAATGGTAGCCTTGTCATTACGGAAGGTAATCTGTTTTTCATATTTTTGTTACTATAATGCATGTTAGCCTTGTCATTATGGAAGGTAGTCAGTTGTCGATATTTTTGTTACTCCATTGGATAGTAGCCTTGTCATTATGGAAGGTAGTCTGTTGTTGAGATTTTTGTTATTCTACTGGATGGTAGCCTAGTCATTATGGAAGTTAGTCTATTTTCGAGAATTTTGTTACTCTAATGGATGGTTGCCTTGTCATTATGGAAGGTAGTCTGTTGTCGAAATTTTTGTTACTCCAATGGATGGTAGCCTTGTCATTATGGAAGGTAGTCTGTTGTTGAGATTTTTGTTATTCCAATGGATGGTAGGCTAGTCATTAGGGAAGTTAGTCTATTTTCGAGTATTTTGTTACTCCAATGGATGGTAGCCTTGCCATTATAGAAGGTAGTCTATTGTCGAGATTTTTGTTACTCCAATGGATGGTAGCCTTTTCATTATGGAAGGTAGTCTGTCGTCGAAATTTTTGTTGTTCCAATGGATGGAGCCTTGTCATTATTAAAGGTAGTCTGTTGTCGAGATTTTTGTTTCTCCAATGGAATGTAGCCTTGTCATTATGGAAGGTAGTCTATTGTTGAGATTTTTGTTACTCCAATGGATGGTAGCCTTCTTACAATGGAACGTAGTCTTTTGTCGAGATTTTTTTTACTACAATGGATGGTAGCCTTGTCATTATGGAAGGTAGTCTGTTGTCGAGATTTTTGTTACTCCAATAGATGGTAGCATTGTCATTATGGAAGGTAGTCTATTGTTGAGATTTTTGATGCTCCAATGGATGATAGCCTTCTTACAATGGAAGGTAGTCTGTTGTCGAGACTTTTTTTACTACAATGGATGGTAGCCTTGTCATTACGGAAGGTAGTCTGTTGTCGAGAGTTTTGTTACTCCAATGGATTGTAGCCTTATCATTAGGGAAGGTAGTCTGTTGTCGATATCTTTGTTACTATAATTCATGTTAGCCTTGTCATTATGGAAGGTAGTCTGTTTTTGAAATTTTTGTTACTCCAATGGATAGTAGCCTTGTCATTATTGAAGGTAGTCTGTTGTCGAGATTTTTGTTACTCCAATGGATGGTAGCCTTGTCATTATGGAAGGTAGTATGTCGTTGATATTTTTGTTATTCCAATGGATGGTAGCCTTGTCAATATAAAAGGTAGTCTATTGTCCATATTTTTGTTACTCCAATGGAATGTATCCTTGTCATTATGGAAGGTAGTCTGTTGTCTTGATTTTTGTTACTATAATAGATTGTAGCCTTGTCATTATGGAAGGTAGTCTATTGTCGAGATTTTTGATACTCCAATGGATGGTAGCATTGCCATTATGGAAGGTAGTTCATTGTCGAGATTTTTGTTACTCCAATAGATGGTAGCCTTTTCATTATGGAAGGTAGTCTGTCATTGAGATTTTTGTTATTCCAATGGATGGTAGCCTAGTCATTATGCAAGGTAGCCTATTTTTGAGATTTTTATTACTCCAATGGATGGTAGCCTTGTCATTATGGAAGGTAGTCTATTGTCAATATTTTTGTTACTCCATTGGATAGTAGCCTAGTCATTATGGAAGGCAGTCTATTGTTGAGATTTTGGTTATTCCAATGGATGGTAGCCTAGTCATTATGGAAGGTAGTCTGTTTTAGAGATTTTTGTTACTCCAATGGATGGTAGCCTTGTCATTATGGAAGGTAGACTGTTGTCGGGATTTTTGTTACTCCAATGGATGGTAGCCTTGTCATTATGGAAGGTAGTCTGTCGTTGATATTTTTGTTATTCCAATGGATGGTAGCCTTGTCATTATGGAAGGTAGTCTGTTGTAGAGATTTTTGTTACTCCAATGGATGGTAGCCTTCTTACTATCGAAGGTAGTTTGTTGTCGAGATTTTTGTTACTACAATGGATGGTAGCCTTCTTACTATCGAAGGTAGTCTGTTGTCGAGATTTTTGTTACTCCAATGGATTGTAGCCTTCTCATTATGGAAGGTAGTCTGTTGTCGATATCTTTGTTACTACAATGTATGGTAGCCTTGTCATTATGGAAGGTAGTCTGGTGTCGAGATTTTTGTT